>CM044316.1:14850000-16100000 GCA_024291935.2 Okapia johnstoni | reverse complement strand
TGTTAGTCACTGCTGTGACTAAGAAGAGTGTCTGGAACACAATAGGTGCTCAATAATGTTAACTGAAGATTGAATGATGGCAGTTGTGGTCCTTGTGGATCAGACTGTGTTCTGGGCACTTTACACATATTATCTCAGTTTTCATTTGTAGAAACTGAGGCCCAGAGAGGTTAATGATTTGCCCGGTGATACCAACCCAGTTATAAACTCTGTGTGACTCTGTGCTGGTATGTGTTAATGGTGGGTGTGACATGGAGGAAGGGTCTCCCACCAGCCCCCTCTTAAGAGACTTACCTTGAACTTGATCTCCTGGTTCCGAAGGACCAAGCAGAAATGGATGCTAGGGTCATGGGAGTTCCCCCAAGGAGCCTCATCTGTGAGCTTCACAAAGCCTCTTAGATCTAGCTTCTCCACATGCTGGGCGCACAGAAGACAAGAGTCTGAGTGCCTCATCCCCCCCAGCTAGGACATCCTGTCCACACCCTCTGTTAGGTCCTGGGGTCAAGGGTAGACCAATTCTTGAGGCTTCATTTTCATCCTTACCTTAGTGTCCCGATTGCTGTTGTAGAAATAGAGAGTCAGGCCCTGAAGGCCTGCCCAGAACTTCTTGTAATCCTGTGGACCAGAGGTGGAGAAAGAGAGGGAGGTGAGGTGGTGGCAGAGCTGGGCACCTCCATCCTTCTCTACCTCAGGGCCTTTGCACTTTCTGGGCTCTTTGCCTGAACATGCTTCTCCCAGATCTTTATATGGTTTCCTTCATCACCTGCAGCCAGTGGGTGGGCTTGGTGCCTGTTCAGGATGTGAAGGAAACAAACTGGGTGCACCAGGGAAGCCCACAGAGAAAGCAGAGACACTAAAATCTTCCAAAGAAGAGAAATTAGCACCCTCAGGTAGAGACAAACCCTGGGCCAAGAGATTGCAGAGGAGGAAAGAGGACTTCAAACTGCTAAACTGGGGGAGAACTCCTGAAAGAGGAAGTAAATTAATGAGTCAATAAGGGCTTCCCTGGTGGCTCGGATGGTAAAGAATCTGCCTACAATGCAGGAGACCAAAGGGGGCTTGATCCCTGGGTTGGGAAGATCCCCTGGAGAAGGGAATGGCTACCCACTCTAGTATTTGGACAGAGAAGCCTGATGGGCTACAGTCCATTGAGTCGCAAATAGTTGGACATGACTGAGTGACTAACACTTTCACAATGAGGATAGCTCTTATATTGACAGTGATCATCTATCCATCGAGCCACCTATTGATTCATCCACCCATCCATTCTTTTATCCACTTACGTACTCACCCATCCATCCATCCACCTGTCTACAGGCATGGTTCATTTTACCGCACTTCACAGATATTGTGGGGTTCTGTTTTTAAACAAATTAAAGATCTGTGGCTATCCTGAGTCAAAAAAGTGTCTACCGGTGTCATTTTTCCAAAAGCATTATTTTTAAATTAAGTTATGTACATTGTCTTTTTAGGACACAGTGCTATTCCACACGCCCTAGAGCCCATGCTCTGCCACAAGAGAAGCCACTACAATGAGAAGCCCATGCACCACAACTACAGAGTAGCCTCCCCTGACTTTAACTAGAGAAAGCCCTCGAACAGCAACAAAGACCCAGTGCAGCCAAAAATAAATAAGTAGATAATTAATTAAAAAGAAAGATGATTATGAGCTAATTTTTAAAAAGATATAGTGCTATTACATACAACAGGGCACAGACTAGTGTCAACATAACTTTTATAAAGCACTGGGGAATGAAAAAAATTCATATGGCTCACTTTATTGCAATATTTGCTTTATTGTGGTAATCTAGCACCAAACCTGCAGTGTCTCCTAAGTATATTTGTGTTTATCCATCCTTTCACCTGTCTGTCCACCCACCTGCCCATCTGTCCATCCATAGATACATCCTAGATACACACATACATTTAACTATCATTTACAGAAGAACTACTGTGTGCCAGGCACTGGGAAGAAAGCAGTAAGTGAACAAACTCATCTGCTTTGTCATACACCAGCTATGTGTCACCCACTGAATGCTGTTTAAGCTCTTTGTGCTTCAGTTTCACCACCTATAACATAGTAGATAATTACGGTACCTGCCTAGGACTTCCCTGGAAGTCCAGTGGTTAAGACTCTTGGCTCCCACTGCAGGGGGCATGGGTTTGATTCCTGGTTGGGGAAGCAAGATCCCCCACATGCTTCGAGGTGTGTTCACAGATAAATAAACCCTCTTTATTAACCCCTGAGATCTCCTGCCTCTGGTGCTTTCTAGGCTGGGGAGGATTTGAATCCATGAAGGCAGATGGAAAGGAAGAGGAAACTTCCAGGGGAAAGGCAAGGAAAAAGGTGCTTGGTTTGGGTCCTAGTGGGAGATGAGGGTGGCCCTTAGCGGAATGGAGGGGTTGAGCTTTATTCTGAGGAGGGGACACACACACACACACACACACACACACACACACACATGCACACACTCACTGGGCCCCTGACTGGCATCTAGTCCTGTAGGACACAACTCCCAGTATCTCTCATTGTCCCCACCTGCAATCTGTATGGACCTTGACCCCTGTGGTGAGGTTCACAGAGTTAGCTCAGGGCTGGGGGAGGAGGGATGCAAGGGTGGGGAGTGGTGTCAGAAGACACCCCCCCATTTCCTGGAGGAAGTCCCCAATCCTGTTTATATCTGAGATTCAGAAAGAGACCAATAGAGCCAAGCGGGGAGAGACACAGAAAGAGAAAGAGCTCAGATCAGAGTCAGAGAGAGAGAGACAGACAGACAGAACCTTTCCCAGTCCATGCCTTGCCCCAACCAGCACCCACCCCACCCTCCTCAGCAGGCTGGGGAAGTCTAGGTTCAGAGAGGTGCCGCACCTGCCCAGGGGCTGCCCAGCAGTGCCAGCTCCCCGGCCCGTCTTACCTGATCTCGGGGTCCCTTCTTCTCCAGGAAGCTCTCATAGTAGTGTGAGGGCAGGGCACTCTTGGGCTTGGGGACCCGGGGCGGGTTCAGGGCCAAGGCCATGACGGGCCAGGGTCCTTGGCCCGGCCTGGCCTCTCCCTCCAGCGGGTGCCCCAGCTGAGCCAGGAAGCTGAGAAACAGGTTCCAGGGGAATTTCCTCTCCTCTGTCAGCTCCAGAGCTCCCTCCCCTGCCAGCGCTGGGCGGGGGCTGGGCTGGGCAGGTCCAGGGATTCTAGGGAAATCCCAGTCTCTCTGGTCCCTGCAAGAAGTCAGGGAGTCAGGGAGGCCTGGCTGGAGGCAGGGAACAGAGGAGGGAGCTGCTAGGGGGCTGTTGGTGTGGTGTGGGGGCATCAATAGGGGCACTTGCCTAAGCAAAGACCTGGAAGGGAGAGAAAGGAATCTGGTGCCAGAGCTGTGAGGGAATGAGACTAGAGTGACACAATGTCCAGGAGGCCTGTTAGGCTGCCTGGACATTAGAAAAATCTGGCTCGTATTTACCAAAAAATCTTGCAGAGATTTTGACAGGAATAGCGCTAAATCTGTATACAGTTGGGGGAGACTACACTTTTTTTTAAATTTTAGATAGTGCCACAAGTGGGATCTTAGTTCCCTGACCAGGGATAGAACACACATCCCTTCCACTGCAAGGTGGATTCTTAACCACTGGACCACCAGGTAAGTCCCTGAGGGCTGTGTTCCTTTCTGAAGCCTCAAAGAATGAATCTATTTTCTTGCTTTCTCCAGCTTCTAGCTTTCCCCATTCCTTCCTCCATCTACAAAGCCAGCAATAGTGGGTAGAAACCTCATATTATATCCGTCTGAATTTCTTCCACAATCACCTTTCCCTGACTCTCATGTTTAAGGATGCCTGTTATTATATTGGACTCAGTAGATAATCTGGGATCATCTCCTTATTTTAATGATCATCTCTTTATTTTAATGTCTCCTTATTTTAATTTGATTAGCAACCGTAATTTCATCTGCAAACTTAAATTCCCTTTGCCATGTAACCTAAATATTCCTAGGTCTTGGGGAAGGGTTGCCGTTTCCTTCTCCAGATTATGTAAGAGTGGTGTTAATTCTTCTTTGAAACTTCGTAGAAGTTTTCACCTGGGCCTGGAGATTTCTTCTTTGGGAGTTTAGTTTTTTTTCAATTTTTTTTTCCCAAACAAATTAATATTTTTATTAGCATGGTAAAAAAATGTTTTTTAAACACAGAAGATTTTGACCTCAAATACTTGTTAGGTTCTGCTACTGAAATGAACTTGTAGCTAAACAACTTATGAACCTTGATGATACCTGGTCCCTTTTGGGGAACTTTTAAAATTACAAATTCAATTTCCTTAATAGTTCTAGGACTGCCTGGACTTTATACACATAGCAAAGATTAGCCTTGCGAATTCACTGAAGAACTGTGTACCTCTGGACAACCTCTTCTCCTGTACTGTCTGGTAATGTTGATTACACTACCTGCCATTTAGGGGTGCTGTAAATTGTTAATGGTTGATAAGGTCACAGCGGCTAATTTATCAAAGGCAATGGGGATTCACAGAAGGATTTAGAGCAATGGAGGGAGGTGGTCATAGTTGCATTTTAGTAAGATTCCTCTGGGGCCAGGGTGGGAGATGTAAGGGGTGTGGGTGAATATGGAGGACTGAATCTCCAGGAAATGATCCAGATGAGAGATGCTGGAGATACAGCCCTGGGTTTTAGAAGAAAGGCAAAGAAAAAGTAGACAAGGCCATGGGCAAATAAACTGAGGCCAGTTTTGAGCTCTGCTGAGTCTAAGCAGCTGTGTGTTGTACTCAGTCACTCAGTTGTGTCCAACTCTTTGAATCTCACTGACTGTAACCCACCAGGCTCCTCTGTTCATGGGATTTTCCAGGCAAGAATACTGGAGTGGATTGCCATTTCCTTCTCCAGGGAGTCTTCGTGACCCACGGATTGAACCCATATCTCTTGAGTCTCCTGCACTGGCAGGCAGATTCTTTACTGTTAGTGCCACTTGAGAAGCCCCCTAAGGGGCTGGGAGATGCCTATTTGATGGCTGGACCCTGGGTGGGTGGTGAGATGACTCCAAAAGGAGGTTTGGACTGGACACAAAGTGAGTGTCAGGGAACATTAACTATCAAGTTAAGAAGAGAAAAACAGGGAATTTTCTTTGAGTCAAACTGAGGATTATAACAGGAAGCAGATTTTCTGAAAGCTCTGAGAACGGTTCTGCCTTTTAGTAGGCACAGTCATATATATTTCATTTATGCATGCATGCCTGCTGCGTCACTGATTCCCTGACCAGAGATTGAACCCACGCCCTCTAAGGTGGAAGCATGGCTTCCTAACCTCTGGACCGCCTTGAGACAAAGAATCATACATCAAAGTGACATACTGATATTTACATAAACTTCACCAAGGATACATAGTCCAGGTAAGCATGTACAGGGTAAGCAGCAAATCATCATGACCCCTACAGAGCTGGGAAAGAACGCTGTTCTTATCAGAAGATATATTGTCAACATTAGAAAAAAGGGGAAAAAAAAAAACAAACATGGAAAAGGAAATGGTAACCCATTTTTGCCTGGGAAATCCCAGGGACAGAGAAGCCTGGCAGGCTACTGCCCAGGGTGTCGCAGAGTTGGTCACAACTGAGTACGTGTGCATGGCTGATTCACTTCGTTGTACAGCAGAAACTAACATAACATTGTAAAGCATTATCTTTCAATTAAAAAAAATGGGGAAAAAAAAGAAATAAAATGTTAGAAAAAGCCTGCGCCTCGGGGCAAAGGTCCTGGGACAGTAACCAGAGACAAAAGAGCAGCAGCTGTCCCGCGCACTTCTAGCCAGTCTCCGCCCACGTGCACCGCGAGCAGAGGGTTGAGTGGGAGAGGTCGGGGGATGGGGGGGTGTCTCAAGGGAGGTTTGACCCGCGAACTGATTGGTTGGTTGAAGACCAGACCCTAAAACGGATTGGACGCGTAAGGCCCGAGGACTCCTGCTGACTGGTCGAGGAGGAGCAATTTAACGCTTGATTGGCAGGAGGGAGTCCACCCTCTATCGTCTATTGACTGAAGATGAAATAACCCAGTTATAATTGGCTGGCGGGCTCCGCTGCGATCCAATCAAGGAAGTAGAGGGCCGCCGGGGGAGAGTGGAAATTAACCCTTTAGAGAATGCCGCCCGGCTTGGGCACTTGAGCGTCGAGGCGCCGGGTTGTTTCTTCGATTCTGGCCCGCAGCTCCAGGGCAGTGGGGTTCATCCTGCCAGGCCTCAGTGTCTTCCTGGTCCCAACAGCTGAGGCCTATGGGTCCCTCAATAGGAGAGGTCGCGGATCTCAATTTCCCCGCTAGTCGTAGCGGGTTGAGCCCCTCTATGTCCCCCAACCCCAAGCCTCAGTCTGTGACCTCGGGTGGAGTCATTGGTTTTCCGAAAGCGGAAGCCCCCGGCCTCAGTGTTCCCAGTGGTGCCCCGAGCTCTCGGTTACCACCTCCCTCCCACGGAAGGTGGCCTCAGGCCTCAGTTTCCCAAATGGTCCCCTAGGGTTGAACCCCCACCTCCCTCTCCCGCGTGAGCAGGCCAGAGTCTGGCTTTCCCTGGCTCGCCTCTGCTGGCCAAGCCCCCAGTCGCCCACCGGCGGCGGCCAATGGCAGGGGTGCTCCCCCCTCGGGGCGGAGCCGCGTCACGTGCCGGGAAGAAAGAGCCCGAGGCGCACGGGGCGCGGGGCGTGGGGCGGAACGGCCATGGCAGGTACGGCGGGCCTGGCGGGGGGCCGGTGGGGCACCGGGCTGGGTGGCTGCACCGGCTCAGGGCGCGCGGCTCCGCTGCAGCCTGTCGCTGCCCGTAGCTCCTGAGCCGCTGTCCCCCGCGGGCGGCGCGGGCGAGGAGGCGCCGGATGAAGACGAGGACGAGGCGGAGGCTGAGGACCCCGAGCGGCCAGGGGCATCGGGAGGCGCGCGCGCGGCGGCGGCGGCGGCGGCGGAGGCGTCGGAGGCGGGGCGGGGCCGGGGAGCTGCGGCGGGCCAGGGGGCGCGCTCACTAGGCGCGCGGTCACGCTGCGGGTGCTCCTCAAAGACGCGCTGCTGGAGCCCGGCTCCGGAGTGCTGTCCATCTACTACCTGGTAAGCAACTCCCAGCCTCATCCCATCCCAGCTCGTGCAAAAAGCTCTTGCCGCAAATGGAGCCCCTGGTGTGGGGAGGCGAAACTTAAGCAGAGAGCATCCTGACCCAGCAGGAGCCTTTCTGGGTGGGAGAACATTGTTCACCAAACTCTCCATTCCACAAAGGAGAATCTTAGGCTCAGAGAGGACACTAGTGCCTTCCTGGCTATGTGACTTCACTCAACCTATGCGTATCCTAGTTTCCCCATCCGTAAAATGGGATTTTCTTTTTTCCCATGGGGTTGCATGAGGATGCAATGAATAAACTGCTCAGCAGTGTGCCTGCTACACAGTAAGTCCTTTATAAGTGTTATTATTATCATTATTGTTACTGTTCTCTTTGTGAGTGGGAGCAGATTGTGAATTGAGCATCTGCTGTCTGCCAGTCTGTGTTGGGTGTTAGGGACACAGTGGAGATCAAGTCAGATGCAGTTCTTGTCCTTTGGGGTTCACGGTCCAGTGAAGGGAGTGGGGACGGACACATAACTGGACAGTTTCAATCCAGGCTGATCAGATTGGTACCTAAGCTGGAAGTCTCCTGGAAGGAAGTGGGAGATGGGTGGCAAGCCCTGGGAACCAGCATGGAGTTAGGGAGGACTTTCTGGAGGAGGGAGTCTTGATGAGTACCAGCTCCTGGGTCCAGCCAACCCACTGTCACTGCAGGGGAAGAAGTTCCTGGGAGACCTGCAGCCCGATGGAAGGATTGTGTGGCAGGAAACAGGCCAGGTGTTCAATTCACCCAGCGCCTGGGCCACCCATTGCAAGAAGCTGGTGAACCCGGCCAAGAAGTCTGGCTGTGGCTGGGCCTCTGTCAAATACAAGGGCCAGAAACTGGACAAGTACAAAGCTGCTTGGCTCCGGCAAAACCAGCTCCATATGACTGCAGCTGCCGCTGATGAGGTACATCCTTCAGCCTCCCTGACTCACTGATGGATAAAGAGTGCCCGGAGAGAGAATGTTGGAGCTGGGACCTTGAGGGATGAATAGGAGTTGGTCAGAGTGAGATAAAGGGTAAAGAGCTTTCCAGAGGAAGGAATGGCATACGCACAGCTTTGTAGGCATGAAGAAACACATGATGCTTAGGGAACCATTGTTAGCTGATGCAGCTGGAGATTCAATGCCTTTGTAGCTGAGGGGGCTGGCAGCATTGGCAGGGACCAGATTTTGGAGGGTCTTGAATGCTGTGATAGTAATAACACCGCCCCACCACCACCACATACACACACGGAGGCTGGAGTTGATGCTGCAGTCTTTAAAAAAATTTTTTTTTATTTATTTATTTGGCTGCATCAGGTCTTAGTTTCGGTTTGTGGGCTCTTCATTGTAGTGTATGTGCCTCTCTCTGGTTGTGGCTTGGAGTACCGAGTGCACAGGCTTAGTTGCCCCATAGCATGTGGGATCTTAGTTCCCTGACAAGAGATCGAACCCAGATTCCCTGCATTGGAAGGCAGATTCTTAAACTCCCAACCACCAGGGAAGTCCCCTGATGCTGCAGTCTCGAGGCAAAATTTCTTGTTTTCCAGGAAGCCTCAGGTTTTGCTCTTAAGGCCTTTCACCTGATTGGGTGAGGCCCACCAACAGTATCAAGGGTAATCATCTTTATTGAAAGTTAACTTATTGTAGATGTGGACCACATCAACCCGATGCCTTCACAGCAACACCTAGACTAGTGTTTGATTCAGTAACTGGGTACTATAGCTCAGTCCAGTTGACTTCTAAAACTAACCTTCACACCTTACCATAGGGCTATTCATTCAGCAAGCATTTAATAAATGCCAGCTGTGTGCTAGGCCCTCTTCTATGTGCTGGAGATAAAGCAGAGAGCCAAATGAGAAACATCCCTGCCTTCATGGTGAGAGAAACAAAAGAAATAAGTCCATCTTATCATACTTTGGAAGAAGTGAGCAGGGGCAGGGGATGCGAGGGCTGAAAGGAATAGGATGGCCAGGGAAGGCCTCATTGAGAAAGTGACATCTGATCAGTGAACTGAAGGGTTGGAGGCAGGGAGGTATAAAGAGTTCTGGAAAACAGCATGTGCAAAGGTCCTGAGGCTGGACGGGTCTTGGTGTTTTGGGGGAACAGCAAGACTCTAATGTGGCTGGAGCAGAGAGTGACCATAGGGAGAGAGGGAGGAGGGAAGGGCAGGGAGAGGACAGGGGCAAGTCGTGGAGGGCATGGGGGGGCTGTGGGGAGGACTTGGGCTTGTACCCCGAGGGAAGTAGGAGCCCTGGAGTACTGTGGGCAGAGTAGGTGTGGGGCCTGAGTCAGGTCCTTAGCTGCGCCCTCTGGTGGCCGCTGTTGGGAGGACAACAGGAGCCAAGGATTCAGGGTGCAGGTGGGTGATGATGGGGTGAATCTGGCCGGCCTTTGAGGAGGAGGAAGTGGGTAAGTTCTGGTTAATTCTGAAAGTGGATGTGATGTGATTTTCTGGTGAATCTGATATTGATGTTAGGAGATATTTTGTTCCCCTAAATGTTTTTGCAAGCGCGTGGACAGGATTACCCTCATCGGAGATGTGGGGAGGAGCGAGTTTAGAGGGATGGTCTGGGTGGCCATGTTGAGGGTGAACACTCCCTTTTGAGATGTCAGGGACTAGCCGGACGTGTAGTCCAGAGGTCAGGGGAGACCCAGCCTGGAGTCAGGACTGTGGGCAGTTGTCCAGGGGGCACACGGGGTTTGAGGCCACCCAGAAGGGGTGTGGGTGGGGGAAGAGAGAGGCGGAAGGACCCAGCCCTGGCCCAATGGGGGAGAATAAGGGGGTCCAGGAGAGGTGGGAGGTAAGCTGGTCAGTGTGGGGGTGAGGATCCCTGAGGAGTTACCAGGAGACGCTGCTGAGAGGAGGCGGGGGACAGAGACTGAGATATGGCCGTTGGGTTTGGACAGAGAAGTCACCTGTCAAGGGCTCTTTAGGAGAAAGGAGGAGGAGAGGTTATTGAGAGAATCTGATCAACTAATCCATGCAGTGTTTGCCAGCTGGATGAATGGAGCAGCAGGGCATATGCTTGGCATATGCTAAATGCTTTGCACGCATTATCTAATTTCACCCTTATGCCACCCCTGTGGGGCTGGAAGTCATTGTGCCGTTTTACAGGAGAATAGAGCCTGAAGTCAGTTTGTAATAGGCAGAGGCGGGATTCCAGCCTGAGCAACTGGTCCACAGCCTAGATTGTCTCTGCTCACTCTCTCCCTCTAGTGGGCACCCTGGGCAACGACAGGAACGGCAGGTTCTGGCCTGCCAGAGTTCTTGGTCGAACTTGGGGGGAGGGTAGGGAGAATCCAGCTAAAAGTCCTGTCGCGTTCCCCCCAACCCCGACCCCACCAAGAGCCCGGCCAGCGAAGGAGAGGAGGAGGAGCTGCTGATAGAGGAAGAGGAGGAGGAGGTTCTGACAGGAGCCTCAGCGGAGGACAAGAGTAGGAGACCGCAAGGGAAGGGCCCCTCGGAGCCTGTCCACTCGGGTAAGAGCTGTGGGGGAGGGGAGGAGGGGGGACGGTGGGTGGAGGTGGATAGAGCTCAGGTGGGGGAGGAGGCTGGGTGTAGAGCCCTCTAGAAGCCTGGCTGACTTCCCAGCTCTCGCAGCCTAATTTCACTCTCACCGCCTGACTTTTTAAGCTTTAATACTACATTTCTTGGTACCACTGCCTAGTTTCTTTATCCTTACTCCTCCATAGGATTTCTTTGCCCTGTTGCCTGATTTCTAGCCCTGCTGCCTCATTTCTTTGCCTCCCTGTCTGGTCCTCACCTGACTTCCCGGTCCCTTCTGATTTTTTAGTCTCTTATGTCCAGTTTGTTGACTTGCTGCCTGATTTCTTTGTTTTTAAAAATATTGATTGATTGATTGATTTGGCTGCACTGGGTCTTAGTTGCAGCATGCGTGATCAGGTTCCCTTACCAGAGGTGGAACCCACGTCCCCTGCATTGGGAGCATGGAGTCTGACCACCAGGGAAGTCCTTTCTTGATTTTTTAAGACTACCCTGGAGTCTTCTTTCTTTCTTGGACTGCCTGGTCTCGGTTTTCCAGTTCCTGGCTGGGGAGAAACTGATACTGCTTTTCTTAACATCCCCTGCCAACTCCCCAGAGGCCACGCCCCCAGGGAAAAGGGTAGAAAACAAGATCCGGGTGCCGGTGCGCTACTGCATGCTGGGAAGTCGTGACTCAGCCAGGTCAGATGCACCCCATGCCCGCCGGAACCCCCACCCTCATCCCCATCTACAGAAGCTCTTGGGGTTAGGGGACAAGGGCAGGCAGGGGAAGGATGGAGACAAGGCCTCAGATCCTCAGAGCTGGCTGTGGGACCGAGGGAGCCAGTGTGTGGGTGAGGGAAGGGCCTTGGGGCTCCTGAGGCTGTGGAACCTTCCTGGCTCCCACAGGAACCCCCACACCTTGGTGGAAGTAACGTCTTTCGCAGCTATCAACAAGTTCCAGCCGTTCAACGTGGCCGTCTCCAGCAACGTGCTCTTCCTGCTGGTGTGTGCCCAACTCTTACCTTGTCCCTTAGGGCTCAGGGGCTCCCAGGCCTGGGGAGGGGCTGGTCCCTGCCCAGAGGGTCCTTGGAACAGAGACCTTGTCTGCTCTGTTTACTACTGGTAAATAGTAGGCACTCAATCAATATCTGAGGACTAGGGGGGTGGGCTGACCCCTAGGACGGCCCTGGGACCGGGCGCAGTCTGAGCGGGTCTTCCCATGTCCCCCCACCCCTCCCCAGGACTTCCACAGCCACCTGACCCGCAGCCAGGTCGTGGGGTACCTGGGGGGCCGCTGGGACATCAACAGTCAGAGTGGGTATTGGGGGCCCGTGGGCAGAGAGGGTGTTTGGGGGCCGGGGTCGATGTCCACCCCTTCTCCCGCCTCCGTGCAGTGCTCACGGTGCTCAGAGCCTTCCCCTGTCGGAGCCGGCTGGGGGACGCGGAGACCGCGGCCACCGTGGAAGAGGAGGTGAGGGGGCGCATGGCGACGGGTATTTGTCGTGGGGGAGGGGCAGGCTGGCGCGCACACAGCTGCCCTGGCTACCGCGTCAGGGCGCCTAGCGCCGTGTCGCCGCTCAGCAAGGGTGCAGTTAGGTACGTGTGAGCTCCAGTCCCCGCACCTGTGACCCCCACCCTCATTCTTCCTCTGCGCAGATGCCGCCAGCCCCTTCCCCTCTCAGCCTGCCTGTCACCTGGTAAAGGCCGGATAAATATTAAATGCCCCCCTTCGATGTTTTCATAACAGTGCTTAGTACGCGCCTAGCACTGCGCTAAGCGCTCTACGCCTGCCTTCTCCAGCAGGGTCAGTTCCGGAGGATAAGAATAGGTGTGCGTTCGGTGCACAGCTTTCTCCACCCACCTCTTCCTTTCTCTTTATGCTTGCTCTTGCCTCTACTTGAGTTCGCACCCCTGTCTCTTTAACTATTTATTGAGCACCTACTGTGTGCCAGGAATTGTTCCTTGAGCTGGGGATACAGCAGTGAGCAAAATAATATTTTGCCTTAGATTTACAATAGGAGCATTTATTATTTTATTATTATATTATCATTATTATTTTATTATTATCTTTTGGCTGCACCACGGAGGCTTGCAGTATCTTGGTTCCTACACCAGGGATTGAGCCCCACCCCTTGGCAGTGAAAGGTCCAAGTCCTTGACCACTGGACCACTGGGGAATATAGGAGGCTTTTTTAAAAAAATTACTTATGTTTGGCTGTGCTGGGTCTTCTTTTCTCTAGTTGTGAGGCATGGGGGCTTCTCTTATTGCAGAGCACGGGCTCTGGAGCATACAGACTTCAGTAGTTGAGGCTCCCAGGCTCTGGAGCACCGGCTCAATTGTTGTGGATGGGCTTATTTATTCCCCGGCATGTGGAATCCTCCCGGATCTGGGGTTGAACCCTTTATCTCTTGCATTGGCAGGCAGATTCTTTACCACTGAGCCACCGGAGAAGCCTGGAGCATCTTCTTTAAGTCTTTGTTGACTGTCCCCCTCACTGGATTCGCTGAGCGCGGGGCAGGGTCTGTCTCGGTCGGTCATTGCTGTATCCTCAGGGGCCTGGTACACAGCAGGCGCTCATTAAATGTTGGCCGTGTGGGGCTGGATGGGTGCCTGGCGTGCTGGCCGCTGGGAGTGGCGTGAGCGCACCAGGGCTGGTGGAACCCCACCGTCCCGCGCCAGCCCCAGCCGCGTCTCTGCCCCCAGATCTACCAGAGCCTGCTCCTGCGCGGCCTGTCCCTGGTGGGCTGGTACCACAGCCACCCGCACAGCCCGGCGTTACCGTCGCTGCAGGACATCGACGCGCAGATGGACTACCAGCTGCGGCTGCAGGGCTCCAGCAACGGTTTCCAGCCCTGCCTCGCCCTGCTCTGCTGTGAGTCCAGGGAAAGGGGCGGGCGTGGGCCCTGCAGGTCACCGAGATTCCAAGTCCAGCCCTTTCTCTGTGTCTCCGCCCGCAGCCCCTTACTACTCTGGCAACCCCGGCCCAGAGTCCAAGATCTCGCCCTTCTGGGTGATGCCGCCCCCTGAGGTAGGCGGGGCTTCAGGTGAGGTATGGGCGGGGCCCTGCGTGATTGTGGGCGGGGTCAGGAGGGCTTGTTAGCGGCGAAAAGCCAGTACTCTGGTTCCTGGCTCATCTGGGGAGCTGGGGCCTCAGTTTCTCTCATCTGTGAGATAGGAACATAATCATTGCGCTGAGGCAGTAGGTGTGAGTGGTGTTGAAAAGGTTGGGGCTCCCAACTGTAGCAGGCTGCCTTGGCTACCAGTATGGCCTCTGACCTGAGACTTGTCTGGTTTCATTCTCCAAGTCCAGTCTTGGAGTCAGAAATCAGCTTTAGAAAGGAATTTGGGAGCCATGGCCACTCCTGTGTGTGTGTGATGGATGCCACCCTGCCTCCCTGGTTGCATTGCTGGGTTCTTCTGAGATCCACATGGCTCTGAATCTGATCGCAGCCCAGAGCCAGGCCTGCAGTATCAATTCCCTGGTTCCCAGCCCAGGGAACTTCCCGCTGTGCCCTGGGGGGTGGGGGGGGGTAGCTAGGTGCGGGGGGGTGGGGTGGGGGGGTAGCTAGTGGTGACCAGGTTGTGTCTCGGCCAGCAAAGGCCCAGTGACTATGGTATCCCCATGGATGTGGAAATGGCCTACGTCCAGGACAGCTTCCTGACTAATGATATTCTCCATGAGATGGTAAGCTCACTCTGGGGTGGTGTGGGTGGGGGACCCTGGGAGGAGCAGGCAGGGGCTGAGGGCGCCCTGCTAGTTGGACATGACTCTAGGACTCAGTAAGCTGTGGTTGAAGGTGCCACATCAAGACCCAGGTCAGGTCTCTTCTGCTGCTGAAAATCACGGACTGTCAGGATCAAGTCCCCAGTCTCTGCCTCAGCTCCTCCCCCCACCCCCAGCCGGCCTCCTTGCTGTTCTGGAAGGTGCTAGGGATGCTCCTACCTTAGGCTTCTGCACCTGCCACTGATTCTGCCAGTGGAGACATGCGAGGACCTCAGGTTTTACTCCTGCCATTCAACAGGCATTTAAACGGAGCTAGTTCATCACACCTGTAACTTCACAGATGTTTCTGCTTAGACTAAGGCTAGGCCAGGGAGACTTTCAGGGCTGCGGGGGTAGAAAAGAATCGCATTTAGCGATTCTTCTGCTTTTGGGGGAGGCGTCTCCTCCTCCAGGCAGCCCTCCCTCCTGCCAAGCTCCTTCATTTCCCAGGGTGACACTGCTGGGAGGTCCCTCTCTCGGGGAACTGGGTAACCCCTACATGCTGTGCTGCGTTAGTCTGGAGGCCCCTTGAGGGGCGGCAGCGGCTGCGGCTCATGTGTTCCCCGTCCCACTAGATGCTGCTGGTAGAGTTCTACAAGGGCGCCCCTGACCTCGTCAGGTTCCAAGAGCCTTGGAACCAGGAGCACACCTACCTGGACAAGCTGAAGGTGAGGCTCACACCTCGAGTCCCGTGCAAACCCTTCCTTTTGTAAAGATCTCAGCTCCAAGAATATATCCACAGGCAGCCCGAGGAAAAGTGAGTTAAGTGGGCTTGTACAAAAATATTTTAGTCAGAGATGAGTGCTGCCAAAGAAAAGTCACGTTTGGTGCGGAGAAGATAGATGTAAAAGCCAGCAGCCCTTGTGGCCCTGGGGCTATCCCGGCTGGAGACGCTGCCCCTGAACAGGAGGGGCTCTGAGTCTGAAGCACAGCAGAGCTGAGCGGGCAGAGGGGCTGGTGCTCGGAGTAGGCTGATCCAGCCTGCCCCGCCCACCCACCCCATTAAGTCAGCGGTATGTGTCAGCAAGGGCTTGGCAGCCTTTTGTGTCCTGCCTGGGAGTCATTCTCAGAAGACACATCCCACTCGGCTTTACAGAGAAACAGCTTCATATGTTTGCTTGTTCTGTTCAGACTGAACAGTGACGGGGGGCTTAAAGCCACCTCACTGGTCACCTCCTACCGCGGTGCTGGGTGGGTAGGGTGGGCGTGGCCTCGGCATACGAGGAGCGGGGCGTGTGAGCTGACTGGAAGGTGTGGAGGACTCGTACCCCGGATGACACTCCTAGGCCCAGGATGCACCTGGAGGTGTGGTTTTAGGGACACCACCGGGGTTAGCGGAGCTCTTAGCGGGGCACTGAAGCACCAGACCTGCCTGTTTTCAGATCTCCCTGGCCAGCAGGACGCCCAAGGACCAGGGCCTAGGCCACGTGCTGGAGCAGGTTTACAGCGTCCTCAAGCAAGGGAACTGAGGGCACCAGTCTCCAAAGACAGGAGAGGGCTCTGGTCAGACGTGGCCCCTGTGCCTGTGGGTGAGGGGATGAGTCCAGGGTTTCTGTGCTGTTTGTCCTGTGTGACTGACTGTGACAGCAGGGGCTCAGATTATATAATAAAGGAGGAACGGGCAAGGTATGTCTCAGGTGCTGTGACTGTGGGGAGGGCCTGAGCTGGTGGCCAGGCAAGTGACAGCCACCCCCACCCCTTGCTGCAGGCTGATGCCCATGCAGGCCCTGCCCTGGCCCGAGACCCCTTGGGAGGGCTTGCCCTGCACCACCACCAGGCCAGAGACTGTAGAAAGAGACATTTAATACTTTTTTAAAAAAAACATCAAGATTACATTTGGATCTGCCCCAGGCTATGACATCTGTGCCTCCTCCAGATGCTGGTTAACCAGGGGGCCTCAGGGACGAGAAGGGGGGCCTGATGTCCTTGGGGGCTTTATCAGTCACCAGAGAGGAATGTGAGCCAGGCCCAGGGTCCCCTGCTGGCCTGGGCAGCTGCCTACCTTGTTGTGGAGGAGATGCCTGAGCCACTGTCCAGAGAGGGTGTGATGGCTGGCTTGGGACAGGGAGTTGCCCGGGACTCCCCAGGGGTCCCAGCAGCCAGGGCTCAGGAACATTCACTTGTCAAAGCCTTTGTGCTTGACCTTCCACATAGTGGAGGCTGGGCTCCCATGGTCCCGTGTGTGTCTGTGTGTGTGTGTCTGTGTATGTGTGTGTGCACACACACCGTATGGGTTTGCTGGTCATGGCAGCTTGTGCCAGAGAGAGATGCTTCCTGTGCTTGGTTGGAGATGGGGTGGTGGGCATGACTGTGTGGGATTCAGTGCCCTACAGGAGGGAGATGGCCTGTCCTTGGGGGCCCTGGCCTCTGAGACCCCCAGGCTTGTCTCTTCATGAGCCCCCAGCCAGAGGGAAGGGGTGAGGCCCTTCCAGGGAGTTGGCATCTGTAGGCATTCATAGGCCCAGGGGGCCCTGGAGGGGGGATTTAAAAGCAGGGTGGTGAGTCTCAGCCAGTGAGTCTTGCCTAAACCACCCCATCGCACCAACGTTCAGTCCCATCCTTTTAAGGGCTGCGAGGGATGGAGGTGGAAGAGGACATGTATACATGTGTGTGAATGTGTGGATGGAGATAGAGGATGTGAGTGCGCAAGTATGTGTGTGGATTGAGGTGGGAGAGAACGTGTGTTTGAATGTGTGTGTGTGTGTGTGTGAGAAAGAGGTGGGGGGAGAGAAGGAGGTCCACCTGGAGTCACCCGTCCCTGGAAGGTGGTAGGAGTTAGTGTTTCTAAGAGCACCTTAGTGTGAGCCTCCTGGGGCGAGCGGGTGGGCTGGGGGCAGAGTCTAGAGCAGCAGGATGGGGAACACTGCCCAGCCCCAAGACGGCCACACAGAGTGGGGAAGGGAGCCCCTCGACGGTGAGTGCTAGTGTAAACAGGGACCCTGCTGCCCCTGGACTGGCAGGAAGCAGGCCACCCAGCCGGCCACGAGCACTGCCCTGGCCATGTGGAATGCAGAGATCTGGACGGAGAGGCGGTCACTGGGGCAGCGGCACCAGCACCTCCACGTAGCTGAGGGGGAAGAAGCCTGACTGGCCGTCCAGCATGCCCTCGTACCAGTTCTCATCGATCTGGTTGGTCAGCGTGATGATGTCGCCCTCGTGGAAGCCCAGCTCCCCATCATTCTCAGGCTCGAAGTCGTATAGGGCCTTGCAGCTCGGCTGGTCCAGGGGCGCTGGGGGTGAGGGATGGTCTAGGCTATCACATGCCCCAGGCAGTACGCAGGGTGATGCCGCCTCCCCTCCTGCCCAGCTGCCTGGTCCTGCCCACCATGGCTCCCACGGCTGCCCAAAGGAGTAAGCGATGAGGGGAGAAAGACAACTCTGGGAGGAGCTGGCAATGCCTGGTGGCATCAGGGTGTCAGTGAACAGAAGCGCATAGCGCTTGGGGCACCACTTGGAGCAGTGAGGGCCAGCTCCACTTCTACCGGAGGCAGGGTTGGGGAGAAGGACCCTAAACCCCAGGTGGGAGCCCAGGGCAGGGCCTGTGCCCACGTGGGACACTCACGCATGCTCCTGCTGGGGGTCCGGATGGGCTTGTCAGAAGATCGGAAAGATGATGAAGCTGTTTGCAAACAAAGCACAAGGTGGGCCGAAGAAGCTGGGGTAGGGCCTGGCGCCCATTCCACAGTTGGGTGCGGGGGCTCTCTCAGAGGGGACTGGCCCTGTGGCTGGGGGCTACCCCAAAGGGGCCTGGGGCAGAGTGGACGCCTCTTCCTCCTTACCTGCAATCTTGGGGGCTGCGGCACAGGGGAAGCCCCCATTGGACTGCTCAGGCTCTCCGAGGTCCAGGGGCTCCCGTGGCTTGGGCTTATACTCCCGTTTGGGGCGTGAGGAGGCTTCCCGCATCCTGGAGGGGAGGGAGTGCATGTTGAGGTCAGCTGCCACCCTGGGACTCAGGGTGCATGTGGGGGGCTGTGTGAGGGGACACCACGCACGGGAAACACTGGTGGGGGTCCCCTGGTGTACCTCCAAGGCTGCCTACAGGCTGGGTCCCACTGAACCCAGAAGCCTCCTTGGTGATGACTGCCTGGGTGCTGCTGCCCCACAGACACCCTTCCCGCATCAGGGAACCATCCCCACCAGGACTTCCCTTCTCAAGGTCCTGGGCACCTCCTGACTGTGAGACGGCCCTCAGGGCTGAGCGCCCAGGGAGACAGGGAAGGAGGAGAATGGCCTCCCAGGGACAGTCGAGAAAACCCTCTCCCCAAAGGACATCCCAAGCCTCTCCTCTGGGACCAGTGTGAGTGTGATGAAGTCTTGCTCTCTCCTGAGACCCCACCCCATGCAGCCTTGGGGTTCTTTCTAAAAAGGAGGTAACACCCCCTGCTGCTGCTCACAGCAGGGTGGGGTTCCCCAGGGGCAAGGTCATCCCCCCAGGCTCTAAAGGGCTGGCCCAGGCAGCCCCAGCCTCCAGCCACTGGGCCTCCTAGTTGGCAGAGTGAGCTGCTGTTCACAGGGAGAAGCCAGGGGCCAGACTCACCTTCTCTTGAGCTTATCGGCCAACTCGTCCAGGATCTGCACGGCCTGCCGGTGGTAGTCCAACTGGGCGTCCACCAGGGCAGAGAGCTGGCTCACCTGCTCGATCTGCAAGGGACCAGCCAGGGCTGCAGTATGGCCCTCCTCCTGACCCCCCATCTCCAGCTGCCTCCTGCAGGGAGCCTTCACAGACTGTTCTGGACATGGGCCCACCCCTGCCTGTCTGCCTGACCCTTGAGCTGCAGCTGGAGGAGGGTGAGGGCCTTGAAGAGACCCCGCAGCCTCAGGCAGCCAGTTGCCCCCTTGGGTCCTCTTGCACCCAGTTTCTTTCCTTCACATCCTGAACAGGCACCAAGCCCACCCACTGGCCCTGGGAAGCTGGCACCACCACTGGCTCATTTTCAGGGCTCCCCTGGGGTCCGTGAGGAGGGATGCACAGCCTGCATACGCACATCAGTCTCCAGGAGGTTGTGCATACTGGTCTCCGCCACCTCCTTGGACTCCTCGAACTTCTCCATGGCCTGGCGCAGCTCCTCGTCAGGGATCTTGCCCTGCCGCTTCTTCTTGTAGTCAAAGTCCAGGCGGCGGCCCTCCAGCTTCTTCAGATGGTGCTGTGGGCCAGGACGAGGGTCAAGTCTCGTGCCTGGGGCCTCAGGGAGGGCCGCCCCGCAGCACCTCCCGTTGGGAATCTGCCCCAGGTGGGGCTGGGCGGGGGCATACCTGGATCTCCTTCAGGTCCTTGTCGCATAGGTTCTGCAGAGGGTCGATGAAGTTCTGCTTGACCTCAATGTCCAGGGAGTCCTTCACCTCAGCCAGGCGCTTCATGGACTCCCCAGCATCCAGCAGGGCGTCACCTGGGGAGAGCGTGGAGTGGGGGAGGGAGCTGTCACAGGAGGCCTTGGTCTGCACGGTGAAGACAAACGTCACCCCCACAGCCAAGAACCTGGACGCCAGAACTGAGAACAAGAAGCCCTGGAGTTTGACTCGGAGCCACAGAGGCTGGTGTGACAGCTGTTCGTGAGCCATCCTCCCAGCTCTCTGAAGGCACCCAGGTCTGGCCTGGGTCAGCTGCAGGAGGATGCAGCTTTCCCGTGGCCATGATGCTGTAGACAGTGCTCACGGGAGACAGGGAGCTTCCAAAGAAGCCTCAACTGCTCTCTTCCACGGGCCAACCAGCCCTGGAGAAGCTCCTTGAGCTCTGGGGAGCACCTGCCTGCTGGCAGCACAGACTGCCCCATGTTCTCAGGCCCCCTCCATCCAGTGCCCCCCACCCCATCCAGGCCCCCCCCACCTCGGCCTCACCGAAGTTGGACTCGCCGCCCAGCTCCTTCCCGTGGCGGATCATGCACTCGCCCAGCAGGCCCTCTGACTGTGGGTACCCAGGGTTCTTCACCTGCCCTCGGATCTTGGACACCGTGTTGAGCATCGTCAGCTTGGCCCGAGAGGCTAGGAGAGGACGGGCCAGGTGGGCATGGGTGTTCTTGAGGAGCTGCCAGGCCTGTGCTTGGCCAGCACCACCAGCTGCCCCTCTCTGCCCATTCATTTCTGAAGTGCTCCCCCAGCCCAGGGAACCAGAACCTCCCAGACTTCCCCTCTTCTGCTCTCATCCTCTCCTGGGAGCACTGACAGTGGGCAGGAGTAGGGTGGGGAGGGGGGAGGTGGAGGGGGAGTGGGGGGTATGCTCCTTGAGACCCCCAGAGAAGTGGGGTAGGCAGGTCTAGATATGGATGGGTACAGGCATCCTGACACAGACCTTTCCCAGGGGTTGGGGTGGGAGGACAGGCATGCTTGCACCCCCAGCAGCTCCAGTCCGTTCCTGGCACAGGCCTCAGGTGGAGGTGGCTGCTGTTGCTGCCTGTCCGGCACCCATTCACCTTTCACCACAGAACCCAGCAGTCCCTGCCTGCCTCTTGGTCCTGAGACCCCACTGCATGCTCCAGAGGCAGGTACACAGCTGGGGCCTGCCAGCAAATTCACACTAGACCAACAAGCTGACTGGGAGAAAAACATCCTCTTTTCTGCTGGGATCACTAGCTGTAAGGGTAATTTAAGGCTAGGATCACGAGAAACGGGAGCTGACAGATATAACAGTAGGAAACTCGAGACCCTGAGGACATCCTTTGAATGCCTGGATCCAGCCATGCCTGAAACCACCCACCCCTGGGTGTTTCAGTTCTTTGGGCCCATGCCTTTCTTCTTCATGCTCCGGTAACCAGAGGACTCCTGACTGCCAGAGACCTGAGGAGTTGGGGTGCAGACCACTCGCAGCTGGTAGGTGCCCCTACCTGGGTTGGGCTGCAGGTACTCAATGGTTCTGGCCAACACTTCTGTTACAGCCTTGCTAGTGACATCCACCTTCTGTAAAGAGAGTCCATGTGTGGAGTTTCAAAACCATCAGGGCGCCTGAGGCCAAACCAGGAGCCCCTGGACAGCCCTCAAGCTCCTCCCAGTTCCCTGCCTGCCTCAGAGTCCACAAGGGAACCCCCTGCTGCTTCAGGGTCTCTCTCCCTCCTTGCTGGTGGTTGTGCTGTGTCCCCACCGCTACCTGCCCAGAACTGGGGGAGGCCTGTGATCCACCCAGACCCTCCCCATGGGTCTTGCGAACTCAAGTGCTCAGGGCCAGGCTCTGTGGGGGTTGGTAACACTGCCAGGCATCAGACAGGTGCGTTCTCCCATTACCTTCTCCATCTCTTTGAAGTCATCATCAAGCTTGGTCCCTTCCGCCCCTCCAACCTTCTCACTGACCAGCTGGGGAACAAAAGGAGTGAAAAGAGTGTGAGCCAAGGAGGAGGAAAGCGAGGGCTCAGAATGGCTATGATGGCTTCCCAGGGATGCTGGACATGGCAGCCAATGACAGGGGGAGGGATCTAAAAGAGGTCCTTGCTCCAAACCCCCACACTCCCGTAAACCCAGGGGCTGGAGCTTGTCCTGATGGGGGCCCTCTCTGGTCACACCCACGTGGTCAGGCTGTGCTGGCGGCTCCACAGTCTGAGAGTGTCCCCCACACCCGCAGGGTTGTGCGGACTGTCTGGGTCCCCCTTACAGGCTGTGGTGCCCATGCCTGGACGGTGGTGCTGTGGTTCAGGTGAGGTGCCAAGGTTCACGGGACTGTGATCTCCCTCTCCCACTGAACTGCTACTCAGGGAAGGACTTGTGCAGACCACTGCTCTGCATCTCCCCCACCCCCACCCATCCCCCAGGGCCAGTAACGAGCAGGTGAATGACGAACAACACCAAGCTGGAGGGAAGACCTGTCCTGCATGGGCCAACTGTCACGGGGCCGGAAGTCACTTCTGGTATGGGCACACACACATGCACGCAATTTCGTAATGGCTGGCAGCAGTCTGCCCACCCCCTGGGATAGCTCCAGAGGCTCCTGAGGGCAGCAGCCAGCACTGTTCAATGACTGGCCCACTGCCTTCGGCCTGTGTGGTCTCGGGCTATTGACTTCACTGGGCCTCAGTTCTTGCCTCTGTAAAATTCGGTGACAGGTGTGCACTCACGGGGCTGCTGTGTGCAAGCGTGTGCTTGGGGGGACTCCCATGATGCCCACACTGCTCACCCCGATGCCCCATTATTTCCCGAGCATCTTATCTTGTCCTTCCATGAGGAGGCAGAGCTGCAGGGCAGGCCCAGCCTGTAGGCCTTTATCCCTGCCCACCCAGGGTCTGGGAGGGTTCCTCGGGTAGCTACACACCCCGGGCAGTCAGGGTTCTCATGGCAGCTGCACCCTGGAGTCCAGGAGGGCATGGGGCACAGGCAGGGGGCAGGCCTGGCTCAGGGACCTACACAGACAGGCAAGGGCTGTGTGCCTGATTCTGACTTGATAAGGGAAGCCCCGTGTCTCTCCTTGAGGTGTTTCTGGGGCGTCCCACTTTGTTTCATGGGACGGTTTCACTTCTTTTGATAATGGCAAAACAGGACGTTCTCAAATTCAGTGGTTGCCAGTGGGAAGTGTGAGATGTCTGACGTGGGACGAGATACTTCTGGTGAACCAGGAGGGCCGCTGAAGCGCCAGGGCTCAAAACCACACCTTCCGGGCCGAGGGCCTGCTCGGTGCAGGGGGCCCAGGCGCCTGCAGGGACCACGTCCTTCCTCTGAGGGGAGAGGGCACGGGCAGACCCTATGGCCTCTTCCAGGCCCCCTGGGAGTGTCACCTCTGGGAGTCCCCTACAGTTACCATGTGGGCCCTCCTTGTTCTGGCCCCTGGGGGCCTCCCTGGCAACATCTGGGTCCCCACCAGTCTCTTTACCCCACCCCCACGAGGGAGCGCCAAGCTCCAGTCTCTCGGGCTGACTGGCCTCAAGTCCCTTCTCTCCAAGGTTCACAATCTGGAACTGATACAAATGGATGAGAGGATGACAAAAGGCCAGAGGGAAGAGAGGGAATGGGCAAGCCATAGACCAACCGCAGCGAGAGCATCAGAGAAGGGAGGGGCGCTGAGGGCAGGGTCCCTGAGGAGGCGCAGACAGCACTCCAGAGGAGGGGCAGGGGGCCCCCAGGAGATCTGCAGGCAGGGGTGCTGCCCAGTGAGGCTGAGGGAAGGGCATGCCCATCTGGGTGGGAGGCAGGACTCTGACACTCAGTCCTGCTCAGGGACCCTGCACACAACCTCTGAGATGCAACGAGGGCAGCAGCGCCACCATGGAGGTAACACTTTCACCCGCAGCGTTGGCATCCCACACTCCGAACAACCTGATGACGTCCCCAGCCTGCAGGAGAGGGGCCCGGCAGGCAACAGGCTGTGCCCACCCTCCTCTCTGTCTGCATCCACTGAGCCCCCCACCCCCAACCCACCCACCGTCTCATAGTGAAGAGGCACCTGACCCCCTAGCTGAGGCCTGCACAGCTGTGGCGCCACCCGGGCCGGGGGACAGCTGAGCAGGTGGGTGACGGCTACCCACTCTCCTGCAGGGCCGTGATAGCAGTGGTGTGGAAACCATGGCCTCTTAGGCCTGCGCAGCCGGGTGGGAGCCTGAGTGACTAGCAGTGGACCCACACTGGCTGCCACCATGCCACCCATGCTGGTGCCTCCCAGGGGAGTCATGGGGCCAGGCCTGGCAGCAGCCTTTGGAGATGAACTTGCTGCTGCCTGTCGGACAGGCCTCTCGGATTGCAGCCTGGATTCACTTTGCCCTGGGAGGCACTCAGGGACCGTGTGTTCCATGAAGGTCCAGGACAGGGTCTTTTCTGTTAGAACAGGGAGGAGGCTGGGCAGCTGCTGGGTAAAAAGTTTCATGAGTGGTCCTAAGACCAGCCAAAAGGCATGACTGCCGAGGGAGGGCTGCTCTGTGGCCCTGTAAGCACAGGCCTTGAGTCTGTCTGGCCCGTGACAACGGCTCTATGGGGGCACTGCTGGCCTCTGCACACTCACCCAGGAATGCACACCTCTGACCCCACAGGGGACTCCTTCTGAGGCCGGTTCCTCCAGTGCTACCTCTCTGGAGAAACTGAACAAGCCAACCCCACCGTGTGTTTGGTCTGACCTGTTTTGTTGATATTGTTCAGTTGCTCAGTCATGTCTGACTCTTTGCGACCCCATGGACTATAGCCCTCCAGGCTCCTCTACCCATGGGATTGTCCAGGGAAGAATATTGGAGTGGGTTGCCATTTCCTTCTTCCAGGGATCTTCCTAACCCAGGGATGGAACCCACGTCTCCTGCATTGGCAGGAGGATTCTTGACTGTCTGAGCCACCAGGGAAGCCCAGCCTGTATTATGGCTCCAATACCCTCTGGGAAGAGCGTGCCCTGCCCTCAATTCAGGCTGCAGGTACCTCCAGGGCGGGTTGGGGGCCACAGCTGTGGTCCTGTTCGTTTCCCTGAGAGCTGACCCACTCGGGTTGTTCTGCCAGGACGGCCCGGGCTCAGCTGGCATGTGGACTTGAATGGTGGGATTTAGATGACACGCTCATGAGTGGCTGCAACAGGCAAAGGCCGGCCCAGTTCAGGCTCCCACGCTAAGGAGCAGAGGAGCTGTGTGGTCTGAGGACACCAGTCCCGGGCACCCGGGGAGGGAGTGAGCCTGGAAGAGAGGTGGGTCCTTGCTGCTGAGCACCTGCACGACCTCCACCCACGAGAGTGGCCCCGTGGGCACTGATACTAAAGATCAATTGGAGGAGGGGGCTGTCCTCTCCAAAGACAAGTGTTCTTCAGCATTCTAGGCCTTTGGCCACATTTGGAGTGGAGCTAGGAATCTGACACACAGGAGAGAAACAGAGAACGCACATTGGAAAACCCCACAAACACAGGATGCCATGTGCCAAGAGCCAAGAGAGCAATTGCTCCAGGAGCTGAGTGGAGAACAAGAAGGCAGGAGAACCTTCTGTTCTGGAAGGGGGGCTTGGGGGATGGACGGCTGCCCCCCAGCAGGCAGCAGAAGCTCAGATCCTGCCGAGTAGGACACGCCAAGGGGAAGCCTTGTAATTGAATCATCTTGGCAGGGAATCCTGATCAATACAACATGGAAAATAAATGGCTGATCTATCTGCAGACTCGGTGACCCAGGTAGCCGATCCGCTTTGATGAATTAAGAGTTTAAAAAAGCAGCGGGAGGAGGCTGGCCCAGAGGAGTGGGAGGTGGGGAGAGAAGCAGGGCTGCTCAGGGCCTGCAGTCCAGGATGGATGCTCCGCACATCCTGCTCGGCATTTTCATGCCTCGCGAGCCAACGTGCTGGCACTGGGGGGCCACCACCTCGCAAGTTAACAGCGGAGGTCCTCCGTCCTATCCCAACCCCCCTCCTGCCCTCCACCTAGCTAGCTTCTCCCTGTCTGCCAGTGACTGCTGGAGAAGCCCCCACTTCTCTGTCCCTCCTCACAGGGAGAGCCAAGCCCAGCGCCAGGCTAGGGGCCAGGGGCAGCAACTCAGGCCCTGGCCAGAGAGCTGGAACAAAAGGCATGGGACAGGCGATGAGGGTGAAAGGGCCTTGGGATCCAGGTCCCCCCCCACCCCCTAGGTCTGGGCCAGGGAATGCCCCTTAGCTGGGGTATCAGGACCCAAGACTCTCAGGCATGAACACTCCTGGCTCCAGTCTGCAACCACCACAGGGAGGAGCCCACCATCCTGGCAGAGGCTGTGCTGGCCCTGAGGACACCCCTCTGGTGAGGGAGAGAAGAAGGCGGGGGGGCTGGCTGAGTTGCAGCACCCAGTGCGGTCTGAGCTGGAGCTCACAGCACGGGGTATCCCACACTCAGAGGTGACCAGCCCAATGATGCTCAGCAGGGCTGAGATGCCAGAACGGGGAGGCCAGCGTGGGGACAGGATGGGAGGAACATGGGGATGGACACAATCGCCTCCACATCCCTTCTGACTGCGGTCCCCTCCCTGCTGGCCTCCTAACATCTGGAAGCCGCTCTCCGAACACCTCAGAACAGTCCCTTCTAGTTTCCTTTACGGCCTCTGTCTCGTGACTTGGAGAGCCCACGAGGCGGACAAAGCCAGGCTGGCCTGCTGCCCAGTCAACACACAAAGCCGCTGGCCTTCTCAAGTCTTCTCTCTGCTTGGGCCCCAGGCCCCTGACTAGGGGGTGCTGGCAGGGACTCAGTGAGCTCAGGTAACTGACGCCCTTTTTACGGAGGCGAGCTGAGGGTGCTTCTGGGGAGGTGATGCACCATGCACCACTGCCCCGAAGCCTCCTGTTGGTTCCTGCCCGCAAACCTCCATTGGCTCTGGGTCAGGATGATCTCCAGAGCCTGGGCCCCCATGAGCTGCTCGAGTATGAAATGCCTGCCAACGGGGGCGGCGCTTGGATTCTAGGCAGCCTGGCTCCCATATGGCTCTGAGAGTAGAGGCCATGAGGTGTGGGGCTGGGCCGCTGCCCCAAAGGGCAAAGGAGGGGTGCCACTGAAGTGAGGACCACAGAAACACCATTCACACCCACACGAGGCTTCACGTGGGAGGGTCGTGATCAACACCTCAGCCCAGGAGACAGGCAGCAGGAAGCCTGAGTGCTCTGGCAGCAGGAGAGCCTCCTCTGTCCTGGGCCTCAAGTGCATACTTGTGAGCTGACAGAGCAGAAGTCACACTCCTCTGTGAAGCCCCACAGAGGCAGGTGTCCTGTCGAGTCACAGCTTCCTTCAGCAGACTGGGAATTCTCAGATTTCCCGGTCTACAGGCGCAGGTCACGCCTCTGGGCACGCACTTCCTCTCTCTCCCTAAGGATCAAAGCTAAACAATTTGTGATGGCAGCTCTGTGAACAGGAGCAGAAAAAACCCTCCATTGAGTACCATGACCACTAGATCTGGCCCCAAGGGGCAGACAAGGACCCCCAGACATGGTTCCACACAGCGTGTCAGAGTGTATGTGGAACTTGAGCTGTTCGCTCAGCAGAGGGGGTGGCACCTCGGGCTTGGGGCTGGCACCGAGATGCAGGCTCAGGAGCAGTGCCCCTGGGGTCCCCAAGACAGCAGGGACAAGCCTGCTGCAGGGTCCCCCAGGCAGTGGGCGGTGGGCTGTTGCTGTGGAGACGAGCCTGGCCTGGGGACTTTGGTCAGACCTAGCCTCCGGCAGTCTGAAGCCCCCTGGCTTCTCTGCCCTGTGGTGCTCCCTCCTGCTTCCCTGCACAGACTCTCCTCTCAGGACTGGCTTGGTGGGTAGGAGCTGAATGCCATGTGAGTACCAGCGGCCGCTCCCCTGCATGGCACATGCTTCTGAGATGAGGGGGCAGACTGTCACAGGAGAAAAACCCCCTCAAAGTCACGTCTGGCTTAATCCAGAGTCTGATGTTGACGTGGCAGGGCACCAGGAGCAAAGCAGGAACCAGTGGTTGGAAAGAATGAACCAGAGGTGGCAGCAGTGGTGGGAGAGGATAGTTGCTCAGGGACTGTCCAGGTTATGATGAGCTGGAGGACGAAGTCCCAAGACAGAAGAGAGTGCAGTCCAACCTCTGCTGTTGCAGGCTTTGGGGGGCCCAGCACCCACAGCCCTCCCACCCCTGTCAAGGCAGAGACCCAGAGCTGCTCCTCCACCCCCAGGCTGACGACCAAGTCCCTAGACCCCCCACAGCAGTCACACTGCTGTCCCCCTGGGACCTCAGACTGGCTTTACATGCCCTGGATCCGTCACGAGGCCCCTGAGGACCCCGGAACCCTCTCCTCCCGCCTGACTCAGGCCTGCTCTGCCCTGGCTCTGCCTCTCCTCACTCTTCCCAGGGACTCAGCCTCACAGGGCCCCCCCGCACCTTGGCCTTGCCAGGCTTCCTGCCCATGGCAGCTCCCAAGGCTGGGAGGATGCAGGTGGTTGTGACCCCAACTGGCTGGCAGGCTTTCCCCTCACAGCCCACTGGCCCAAAGCCACAGGCCTGAGTGTCCTCTGGGTGCTCTGTGGAGGGGCGGGGGCCTGGGGTCAGGGATCCACAGCACCTAGTCCCGCGTCCTCTGGGGACCACTCCCCACCCCCCCCCCCCCCCCCCCCGAGCACTGACTCCAGTGATGGCTGGTCCTGGGATTGCTGTTCAGGTGCCAAGTTCCTCCATGAAAAAGCACAAGTGCTGGACAAGAACCATTCCCTCTCCCACTTGTGATTAACCAGCTCCTGGTGCATTCGGCGGAGTCGGGGAGGAAGCAGCCCCCTTGGGTGCTGTGGGATGGTTTCCAGGTGAAGCACTTCACCTGGAAGTGAAGGGGGGAGGCAGGACTGCTGGAGGGGAGATGGGCCACATTAGGTGTGCATCTTCTAATGTGTCCACAAAACACAGCAGAGACGCCTAGCTCCTGGGACCTGCGGTCTTGCTGGCCCTTCGGTCAACCTTGAGGACCCCAGAGGAAGGAATGAAGCCACAGAGACCTCCAGCACTCACTGGCCAAGCTGCAGCCGCCGGAGACTCACCTCCACCTCAAATTAATAAATGGAAAGACTAACAATCTAGGAGGTGACGTACCTTGCCCAGGGCCAGGCAGTGTGGTGTGTATGCACGTGTGCGTGTGAGAGACGAAGCCAGACAGCAAGGGTGACTGGGTCACCTTGCTCTGGAGGCTGCCCTGCGTCTCCCTGATGTTGCTTCCTCACTTCAGAGACTGGCTGGAATGTCAGGGTGCCGGGACACGAGATCTGGCTATAATCCCCACACCTCCCACCTGGCTGGGGAAGCATCCTGGTGAGTATGAGGCCATATCCCTGCCCCTGGGAGCAGGCGGTCAAGAGAACCACAGCTGTTTCCTGGACAGTGATGGGAAACACTCTGGGGACGGCCAATCAGGACGACACCCGACCTGTGCTGAGTACACTAGTCCAGAGGCGGAAGGCCTGTGTCGGGAGACCTGGCAGCTCTGCCCCGAGCCTTCTGGAACTACAGTCTCTCACACTGCACCCACCACTCCAGGGTGGCCTCAGCCCACAGTCCCAGGGACGTCACTGAGCTCTCTATGAATACCAAAGGCACATTGGACTATGAGCTGTTCATGGAGGGGAGGGATACCAGTCACACGCAGACCCCTGACCAGGGCATGATGCCACCTACATGGGGAGGATCAGACGGGCCTGCCCCCACCCTCACTGAACGACCCTGTCCCAAATGCTATTGGGGAAGGTGAAGGGCCAAAGCCACAGGGCCCAGCTGAGATATATGGGGAGCAGAGCTGGGTGGGGACTCAGGAATCTGTCTCCTTGGGAGAAGGGGACAGGTGGGCCTGACCCAAGTTGGCACCCCAGCCTGTGCTGAAGGTTTTTACACCACAACTGCCTGCAATCGAGGCTCATCTCTCACGAATGCATTCCACCTCGAACTCTTGCCAGTGCTGAAAAGCCCAGGGTGTAAACTGGCCTCGTGCATTTTCATTTCTCATCTCAGGGATGAGGCAGGAGGGCTGTGTGTCACACAAGCGGGAAAATCAATTTCAGATGAAAACTTATAAAAAGAAACACCCAACCCACAAACAAATGAGGTCATAAATCCCCCGAGTCCTGCTGGCGAGGCCACACCCGCCCTGCACTGCTGCCCCTGAGCCGGGGATGCGCCATGGGGGAGCTGCCGCCTGCAGACCCACCAGGGGATGTCCAGGCACACAGCAAATTTCTGTCCAGCGTGTTTGAGTAAATAAGGTGTTTCGCAAACTCATCTTTCTGTCAATGGCAGAGCTGACGCAGGAGCAACCCTTCAGGAAAGAGACAGGAAACAGGACTTGGAAATCCTGTGAGGCGCACGCACAGCTGTTCGGCCTCCGAAGGCACTGGAGCAAACCCTGCATCCAACGCCATGGCCATCGCCAACCACAAAAGAGGCTGTGGACACCAGAGCACGTATCTCGAGGATGGGCCACACGCACCCCATGACGACAAGCTAAGGTGATGAAAGCCCAGAGCCCCTGCCTCCTGGAATGCTGTCTCCCCGTCTCTAACCACTTCCATTCTGAAAGGCCTAACTAATGTAAAGCCACCTCTTCTAGGAAGCTGTCCTGATTCTCCACCACCCACCTCCTGCCAGTGCAGGAGAAATGGGTTTGATCGCTGGTCCAGGAAGATCCTACACGCCACAGAGCAACTAAACCCGTGCACCACAACTACTGAGCCTGTGCTCTAAAGCTTGGGAGCTGCAACTACTGAAGCCCCAGTACCGTAGAGCCTGTGCTCCGCAAGAAGAGAAGCCACCACAATAAGAAGCCCACACAACACAACTAGTGTAGCCCCCACTCACCCCAACTAGAGAAAGCCTGTGCAGCAACAAAGACCCAGCACAGCCAAAAATGAAACAAAACGCTGGGACCAGGCTGACTCATATCCAGGGGACTCTGGTCCCAAAGCAGGGTGATCTCCTATCGACAGAAGCCCCCGTGAAAGGGGTGCGCCTGCAGTTTGGGAAAACAGGACACAAAAAAGGCAGGCTGACAGGCAAACAGGCTTGAAGGCCAAAGGGAAACAGCCCCCAAACTGGTCAGGCTGCAGCCGGAGAGGCCGCACACCCGGGTTTGCGGATCATCAAGGGTAGGCTTGAGGGGAGGACAGAAGCTCTGAATGGGTGCTGAGGCATGCACCCTAATCTGGCACACTAGCTGGGCGGCAACAGCAGGTGACTCAGGGCCACTGAGACCAGTTTCTTCAGGTGTGGCTACCAGAAGCAACTGGGTGGGTCACAATCCCAGGACAGCACATGGTAAGCCAGGGGAGGTGACCAGTCCCTCCTGGGCCACGAGTCAGATGCCAGCGCCCTGTCACCCTGCATGGCCGCTCCTCCCTCTGGCTCCCCACCCTATTTGTCCAGAGGTACCTTCCCTTCTGACCTGCAAAGTCAGTCCTGGAAACCTGGAGCAGGAAGGAAGGAATCTCGGCACAAGATGAGGAGACCAAGGGGGGCTGCCAGGGCCAGGTGGGCCCCAGATCCTGCCACTCCTGTCCCCCGGCCGCCATCCCCTGCGGTGGCAGCACCGGGGGAGGGAGCTCCCCCTTCTCAAGAGGCACAGGACTGGCTCACACACTCCCTGACGTTACTGTCTGTGCCCCAGTGGTGGGTGGGCACCCCGCCCTGGGCCACCGACAGAGGAGGGCAGTTCTCAGGGCCCATCTCCTCTGTCACCTTTATTCCAGCCAACAGCACCCAGGACAGCCTCCCCTCCCCACCTACACACGCCCTGTCCCCAAACGCTAACTTCCCACCAGCTGCCTCCTGTTGACAGGGCAAGTAGCGCCCAGCAGACGATGGGAGATCAGTATTTGCTGAGATAACAGACCCCCGCCCTCAGGACCTCTGGGGAGAACACCCCTAACCAGGTGTGTCAGCAACAAGTCAAAACAGGGGTGTGCCCGCGAGCTCCCAGGGCAGGGCTGAGACACAGGGAGCAGCAGGGGTGTGAATCGCAGACAGCCTTGTGTCTTAAGAACGTCAACTCCTCTGACATCAGTTTCCTCAACTGTAAAATGGGGAGCTGATGATGATGCGCTGTGGGGTCTGGCTAGAAACACGCTTCAAGAACCACAAGCTGCTCTGCAAAGATGAGTGCAGTTCCCCACGTGATGCAAAGCCCAGGGAAAGAACAAGGCCAGGAGGGCAGGGAGCTGGAGGCGGGTCCCCACACAGGCATGGTTCAGAGGCATGACATGCAGAGCTACTGGACGACTGGGATGTGAAGATGCCTGTGTCTCTGGAGTGAAGGCCCTCTGCACACACCAGGACACGTGTGAACACTGCGTGAACTGCGTCGCCAGCAGGCTGAGGTCCCAGCTGACCCTGTTTACCCGAAGCCCCCAGAGACCACAGCCCAGACTCGAGGGCTCACAGCAACACATGTACTGCTGATAGGCAGCCGTGACACACATTCTAGAGCTCTAGTTGGAAGCAAAGCAATAGGGTTTGAGGGAGGAGGATGGGCAGCAAGCCCAGCATGGCTCCTGCCAGCCTGTGGGGCGCCCCACCTCCTCCTGCTTCTGCTGGCCGACCCTCAACACCCTGGGGGGCTTTCTGCCCTGACTCCTAGGATGTCCCACCCACCCCATCATGGCACATCAAGAGCCAGCCTGTCTTTCAAGATGATGCCAGTACACACCCCAAGAAGCCACGCTTACACTCTGCGTGTAGGAGACTGTGCCCTGCTAAGCCGGCGTGTCTTGCCACATTTTGCCAAGATGGCTGGGCAATGCCTTTATAGTTTAATTTTCACAGGAGAAAAGCTGCCCTACCCCGGTCCCCAGATCTTCTTTCTCTGTTGTTACCCTCAGACATGTGTCTGGTGTTGCCACTTCCTGAGCTAGGAGCAGAAAGAATATTCCAATCCCTCTTCACCTGGTGACGACCGTCTAGGGGCCAGGGCCTCCCCCCCCCCCCCCTCATACCCAGACAGCCTCTGCTCCCCTGGCAGGGCTGAGCCCATAGACAGGCAGTGCCTGGGCTCCTGGACCACTGCAGGGCAGCCAGTGACCTGGAGGCCCAAGTGTCCAGGGCCTCCCAGGGAAACCTGCATGCTGCTCTCCCTTTTCCTTCCCGTGTCCACGTTCAAGGCCAAGGCCTGGGTCGTCTCCTCATGAGTCACTCCTGGTTTCTCTGTAATGGACGTGTGTGTCACAGGACCCTGCGTCACCACATTTGCCCTAGTTCAGTTGCTAAGCTGCCGTGCGTGTCTGGGACGCCCTCCCGCCCTGAGGTGAACTGCTCTGACCCTGGGTCATGCCAACTGAAGAGGTGGTGGTTTTTTTCCAGGCTAGGCCTGCTTAAAATCTGCAAGGTCACGTTAAAAGGGCAGTAGTCTAGGACTTGTTTGGTGGTCCAGTGGCTAAGACTCTGTGCTCCCAATGCAGGGAACCCAGGTTTGATCCCTGGTCAGGGAGCTAGATCCCACTTGCGGCAACTAAAGATTCTGCATGCCACAACTAAGACCCCTTGCGGTCAAATAAATAGATAAAATTAAAAAAACAAAAACAAAAACACAGCAGGAGTCTAGAGGAACTCTGGGACCTCACCTGGGGCACACCCACATGACTGCTCACTGCCACGCTGAGAGCAGAAACCCAGCAGTGGCCTCAATGCCCGCTGCCAGGGGAGGGACAAGTTGTGGTCAACACATAAAGGACTACAGGGAGCTGTGGAAGTGAACTCGAGTCACAGGCTTGGGGTGGACGAAGGGTGCCCGCAGTGTGAACGGCAAGAGCAGGACAAAATGCTGCCCTGGGACACTGTGTTCAGGCGGTGTGAACTTGCAAAACAAAGCTGTGGACTTTTTAGTGGTGAGTTCATGTATGGTGACGTATCAGGGAGGGGCCTCCGACACTTAACTATGCCGCGCATGTTTACTCAAGCTCTCCTGGGTGCCTGGCTATCAGCGGGCCACTCTTTACCTCTTGCTCGACATCAGAGACAGTTTAGCACCAACTCAACTGCCTGAAAAGGGACATGCCCTTTATGGTGCACTAGCGCTGCCTGGCGTGGGGGAGTAGCTCAGCACACACTGCCCTGGACAGCAGTCAGCTCCCCTCCAGGCGCGGCTGGGAGCTGAGCGGCCTCCTGGACTCAGACCAGGTAGAAGGCCCTCCACCCTAGTCCCCTGGAACAGCATCCTTGAATCCTGGGTCCCCGACATACCCCGTCTCCACAACTTCCCATGGAGGCCTCCCAAACCCACAGTGCCTCCTACCTACCTCCAGCCAAGGCCAAGGGCACAAGGTGCTCTGGGGTGAAGCGGACAGAGCACTTGACCGCCCTTGAGGCCACTGGGGGGAAAGGCATGGTGATTAGGAACTCAGAGAGGTGTGAAGTAAATGCATTAAGGCTGAGGGCGAAGGAGGAACCTCAGAGAAGCCTCTGGGGCATCACCTACATCGAGCTGTAATGGGGCAATGGGTGGGGAGCTGCAGCTGCTCCAAGACTCCTCAGGCCGAGATGCTGATCCTGCGGGACAGCAAGACTTCCCCAGCTTGAAGGAAATGGCCCAGGAGAGGAGATAAAAGGAAATCTTAGGCCAGCAGTTAGGGGTAGGGGACACAGAAATCCTTGACTCTGTTCCCTCGGCTGGCCTCTTCTGGACAAAGGTCTTGATAGGCCAGGGCTGCCCACCGGACTTCAGACAATTAAGGCTCTGACGACCTGAGGCCATCGGGTTGATGGACACCTGCTGGGGTCAGCCAAGGGGCCTCAGAGTGGGGAGGTAGGTGGCAGGGGACGGGGAGGGAGCGGTGCCTGAAAGTGAGAAAGTTCCCAGTTTCCTTCCCTAAGTCTCCGCTAACTCTTGGGGCTAAAACCCAAAATGACCAGAGAAAAACCATCAGTCAGCTGCTCCCGCTTCAGAGAACGCGGGACTGGCTTGAGCTGTGCTGGCCAGCGTGGTGTCAGGGGTCTAAGCACACAGTCTGAACAGGGCCACAGACTATCAGGCCACCTCCTCCCCAGATGATCGGGAAATCCACCCTCACCCAGAACTCTCTCTTCTGAGACTTAATTCAAGCCTGCAGGAGTTCCTGGCTCCACGTGAAGACTGTAAGGGGCAGGGGAGGGGTGCCAAGAGAAGAGAGAATGCAAGGGACAAGTGAGAAAGTTAGTCCTGACATGATCCCCTTCCAGTACCCTTCGTTCTGGCTAGGAGAAACTTCCTGGTGGACACTTGTTTTTAAAAATAAATTATTTTTAGGCTTGTTTTTTTTTTTTGGCTGTGCCACACGCCATGTGGGATCTCAGTTCCCCAACTAGGGATCAAACCTGTGCACACTGCAGTGGAAGCACAGTCTTAACCACTGGACTGCCAGGCAAAGTCCCCGGTGGAGAACTTATGGTTTCACAATTCTTTTCACAAGAGAGAGCAGACCCCAGCTTCAGAGGTCAGGAATCCAGGAAGAATTGATTACATTGCTTTGTTTCTGTTGTATATGGTGATCTTGTTGCTATGATTTATTGCAAGAAATAACATCAAGATCCCTTTTAATAACAAACTTAAAAAGTGAGCCTATTTGAAGGTCAAATTAATTAATTAATTCAGGCCCCAGGCTAAGAGGTTGGTGCACAGTATTTACTGCAGGCTCAGATGCTGAGGAGATAGATACAGCAGGCTCCCAGGTCCTTGGGGCAAGGACAGGGAAGAACAAGGAAGGTCAGGGCTGGGCCTCAGGTGCACTGGGCCTAGGAGCCTGTTGCATTGCCTGTACCAGCCAGCCGGTCTGGGACCACCATCCACAGGGAAGCTGGGTGTGTTGTGACTGGGGATGAAGATCTGGAGAGGTGAGGGGCGCCAGGGAGGGAACTCAGGCCAAGGGAGGAGAAGGCCCAGAGTCAGGGTAGCAAGTCCACAGAGGGCACCAATGGGGCCAAGCAGAGGACAGGGAGAAAGCTGGCTGCCTGTTGGAGGAAACAGGAGAAGAGGCAGAAGGCGGCCAAAGGTGGAAGCCACACAGGGGCTGCACATAGGACCCGGTCAAGTCCAAGAGCTCAGAGGTCCAGGAGCCTAGAGAGCAGGCTTCTGAGGCCAGAGTGGTTGGGCCCAGGGATCTCCTTTCCCCAGGAAGCCGGGCACCTCCGGTTAAGTCTGGATCTGGCTGTGGGGTCAAAACAACAGAGACTGCCTGTGACAAAGTCAAGTGCAGGTCCCTCTGGGGCTGGAGCCCTCAAGGCAGATTCCAAGCAAAGGGGACAGCCTCTGAGCTCTGATGATTTATTTTTTAAACCAGTCGGACCTGTTCCTGACTAAGGCCTCGCTGGCCACCCTGCCTCACACAGGTACCATCATGGCACCGGACCGCCCCACACCTGCTCTGGGGAGGCATCCACCATTCCCGACAACTTGGTCAGTGAGCCATGACCTGTGGGGACCTGGGCCTGTCACCAGCCACCAGGCAGCTGTGCGCAGCACGGGGCAGGAGACCACTGGGCCAGAGGCTGGGAGAGAGGAGAAGTACTTCCGGAGAGGGGACCTGAGAGGGGGCAAGGATGAAGGAAGATGCACGCAGGGTCTGAGGACAAACAGGAAGTGGACAGGAGAGCCGGACAAGGGTGGGGAAGGAGGTGGGAAGCTACAAGGCAAAGCAGACCTGCTGGACTGGAGTGTGCTGTCCATGCTCATGGGAGGGTGGGGAAGGTGCTGAATGCCAGGTGGAGCTGACATGGCACCCCAGGTCACCAGCAGGTCACTGCTCCCCTCAGCAGGCCCCAGCTCTGCCTTCTCTCTCATGCCCAGATGGACACCCCACTTTTGCACTCTCACAACCCACAATTTGGGGCAAATGTCCCTTGGCCCACCTGATATTCATTGAGTTCCTCAATGGCCCCTGGGCGGGCTATCTCACACCCAGGACAGGACACGGCGCCTCTGGATGGCTGTAATACCCAGGTGTGGAAGTCTGAGCCCCCGCCGGGCAGCAGCTCTTCCCAGGGAGGCAGTGATTGATGCTGAGTCAGGTCCTTCGGAGGAAATCGCATGTCTGTTTTCCTGCTGTGGTTGGGAGTCTCCGCATGACCCCCCTCTCGGGCCCAGTCAGCAGGTTTTTCTAGGAGCTGAGTGGAAAAGGAAGAGGAGGCCATCCTCTGGGAGCCTGAGCTCGTGGAGCCTGGGGGACCGCTCAACAGGAAATGAGCAGAATGTACCCAAAGTGCAGCGCTCCAGAGAGGGCTGTAAATTCAGCCCTGGGGAGGGGGGCAGGGAGAGAAGAGGGGGTGTGGGGAGTAAGAAGAGGGGGAGGGGAAGGAGGAAGAGGGAGATGAGAAAGGAGGGGGGCAAAGAGCAGAGAGCAAGCAGGGGCTGCTAGTTTGACACATTCCTCCATCTGGCCTTCCAGGGACAGCTCGGGAAAAAGTCCAGAAAGATCACCCCTAACATTTCTCCGGAGAAGGGTTTGGGCAGAGCTGGTGGGTAAAGATGCCTCCACAGGCCTGCGAACTCCCAAACCCTCCTGTGGCTGGGAGGCTCAAACCCTCTTTAAACCTCAGAAACCCCTCCGCCCCTCCCCCGACCTCGGAAACCAGAAACAGAAGACAACTGGGCTTTCCTCCCCCACTCCCCTAGCCAATGGCCTGACGCCTCTGAAACCCTATGGAGGAAGCTGGCTGTGCGCCCCAAATGAAAAACTAACTTTCCCTAGATTGGGTCAGTCTCAAGATACCGGCAACAAAGGGAGAGGGCAGAGATAGGGGCCAGGGCAGCAATAACTGTGGCCCCAGACCCAGTGTCAAAGGCCACGGGACACGCAGTCCAGAAGCAAATGGCAGGCCCAAAGGGCCCAGGCGCAGCCTGTCAGTTTGTCCTCTGAGGAGAGACACAGAGGGCTGCACAGAGGGGCACTGGAAGGGCAGGCGGAGCACTCAGGGCCCCGAAGGATGCTGGCTCTGGAGGGATGCTGGGTGGACAGGTGGGTGAACGGCACTGGTTTCTGGGTTCAGTTGCTAAGCCTGCAACAGTTCTGGGGTCTCAAAACTGTGATAGCCTCCAATTCCTGAAGCTGAGCAGGGAGATACTGAGAAACCTCTCACCTCACAGGCTGTTATTAAGTGGCACACGGAGTATAATTAAGTATCCTACAGCCTGGCCTCAAAACACACCCAATAGGCAGGGCGATCAGCTCCCACTGAGTTCTGTGATAAACTGGCCTTTACTACACCCAGGATTCTGAGTCACAGTGAACTTCAGGCGTTATACACAGCAGTTATGAGCAGTGGATTCAGAACATGATGAGCCCCTGGTCCTGGTATGTTAATAACGAAGAGATGCAGGATGCTGCCTGATTCTGGGGTGCCTCCCCGATGGCGAACAGTGGGTCCTGCCCAGGAGGTCAGGTTAACCTGGTTTTACGGACAGGCCCGGGAAGCGGTGGAGATGAGAAGCCCCTGCTTCCTTCGGGGAAGGGCAGTTTTGGATTGCTTCTGAAGCTCCACAGCCCAGCCTACGACACAGGGCTGGTCACTGCACCCAGCTAGCTTGTGAGGCAGGATGGGATCTTCTCCACCAGGGGTCCTGCAGGGACACTGCGAGGTCAAGGGTCTTCCTAAGGATGAGTCAGCAGAATGGTTTCCTCTAAGACTGGACTTAACCCAGTTCCAGCCACACGTGGACAAGGCCATGGCCAAAAGCCCCTCCCACGTCTGCTGCCCTGAGGCAGAAGGTTTTCCGGGGGTGAGTGCCTGCAGCTGTTGGGCTCAAGGGCCTGAGCCAGAGACCACTCCTGCCCCCACCCCCAGACCTTGCCTGACACCTGTTGCTCCCAGGCTCCATATTTTGATTCGTGCTGACACTTAAGGGGTTATAAGTTCCAGATTTTTGTGTCCTAAGATCACCCCACGTCCATTACTCAGCAGGCCAAGTACTTTGCTGGGAAATCAAGAACATGATTCCATAAAATGAAGTTTAAAAAATAGGTCGGAGCAGGCGGTATCTGGGAGACCCTTGACATTCCCCCTGTTACTGCTTACTCCTACAAGTTGGGGTCTGGGTCCCCTAGTCCTTCCCCCACCACCACACCTCTCCCAGGAAGCTCAATCTTTCCTTCTAGACACCAACGCGGGGCCTAGGGAAAATCCAACAAACCAAAGTTACGGGATACGGAGGTCATGAGTTCCCCTCCTAGCTTGGATGGAACCAATCTTTTAGTTCAAACTCTCTCCCTCCTTTCAGGCAAAGAAAAAAAAAAAAAAAGAAATCAGGCCAGCATTCCAGGCAGCTGCCAGATCTACCCCTAGTTACACTCTCGGATCTCCACACAGCGCAGCCACAAGAATGATCAGGAAACCAGTTAGCAGCTTAGGTGGAAATTAATGTCACCCACACACACCACAATGACAAGTGAGCTTCTGAGACTGGAGCTCACTAGTGGGTTCTTCGACCCACCTCTATTCCCCAGAAAGACTCATAAAGGCATCTCCCCCCAGTTTAGATGTGCATAAAGACCAGACAGTATTGACTGGCATTATTACATGGGGAGGCGGGAGAGGACCACAACCACGGGCCTGGGACAGACGCCTACTTCTTTTTCTTCTTTACTCTATGGATTCCTCAACGTTCTCCAGGTCAGCCTGTCCGTGACCAGAAGTAAAAACTCACAAACTTCCCACTCAAGCTCAAATCGACTTTGTTTAAGACCTGAAAGCTTTCACCAGATAGGAACTGGTGCGGAACTGGCCAGTCTCGTGCCAGCTACTGAAAGCTGGTTTGTCACAGATGTCATCGATGAGGCAGACCTGCCAGAAACCAAGTTTCTCTACTCCTGGCTCTCTGTCATGCGTCCACCTTTCTCAATTTAGAGACGACGCTGTCACAAGCCTTTGAAATCAAGAACCTGTTTCAGAGCAGGGTTTCTCAACGTTGGTGCTTCTGTCATTCAGGCAAGATAACTCTTGGTGGTATAGAAGGCTGTTCTGTGTGTTACAGGGTGTTTAGCAACCATCCCTGGCCGCTACCTACTCAGTGCCACTAGCGTCTGCTCCCCAAGGCAAGACAAAGCCTCTGATGCTGCCAAATGTCCCTGGGGTGCTGCACAGAGGAGAAAGGGGAGAGGGAAGGGTTAGTCACCCCTAAGTGAAGAGGTGCCAATGCAAGCTTGACAGATGCCAATAGATACTCTGGGGTTCTCCTGAGGACTTGGGCAGGGGAGATGTGGTGTCCAGGTGCTCAGTTTTACATACGTGCCCATCTGCGTGTATGTGGTTATCTCTTGTTTCAAGAATTAGAAAAAGCAGGCAGCTGCCACAAGAATGCCCAGAAGGGATTTCTATTGCTGTTGTTTGATTTGGTTTGGGTAAAATTATCCTCACTTTTCTCAAACTGTAAAACAGGGTTTCCCAGCCTCAGCACTGCCAACATCTGGGGCCCAGAGCACGGTAATACAATTAATTACCTCCAAGTTTTGACAGCCAAACATGCCTCCAGACATTGCCAATGTCCTCCAGAGGGTGGAACTGGCCCTGGCTAAGAACCACTGTCCTACTGGAAGACAAATGCCCCCCAATCCTTTGGTGTAGAAAGGGGAGTATGCTGACCCTTGGGCCAGATAAAGTGAGACTGAGACTGACTGAGACCAACGGAGACTGACTGGTTTAAAACATATTCACTTGGTGAACCCTCAATATATATTACAACTTAACAGGAATGTTACCTGGCCCAGACGGCCCTATACTGAGGGCACAGAAAGAGGATAAAGGAGGTGTTTCTAAAATCAAGACAAGAAATACACAGAGAGGTGGACATGTTCAGATCCACAGTGGAGGTCTATGGAAACTATTGCAGAGGGAATGGAATACAGCCAGGGTGATTCTTGAGAGCACAACTCCACACGGACTTGGTCACGAGGCCAAGACGGCGGCTCTCAGGCTCTCAGAGGAGGATGTGGCCATAGCGGTGATTCTTTGGGACTGGGTCCCAGAATACCAAAATAATAAACTGATCTGAACCACCAGCTTATGCTGCACTGAGCTTTCCAGGTTTCTAAGTGCTCCCCCTAAGTGCTACATTCAGGTCTGAATGTAGGCCATTCTTCCTTCTCTGAGAGGACAGGCTCAGATGGACACCCTGAGAGCCCCAACTAGTTTCTCCAGCACAGTAGGTCTGCTGGGGGCAGGATGGGCTACCAGCATGGGCCCTCGTGCCTGAGGGTGGGGAGAGGAGAGCTTCCAGAGACCCGTCCATAGGAAGGAACAAGGTGGCCCAGGAGTTCTTCCAAGACCTATAGTTCTTACAGGAGGGGCAACATCAGGGTCCAAGACAGTGAGCAGCACTGCAAGGTGCTCTGGTCAAGTGTGCAGCGGGGCAGGGCGGAGGGGGAGGTAGGGGCTTGCTGGGCAAGGTCTAACCCAGGGCCAGGTGACTCATTCCATCCTGCTGGGGCACAGGGCTATACTCTCAGCAACAACCCTAGAATCCATCTAGATTAAGTTTCTCTTCTTCCAGTGTTTAGCCTGGAGTCGAGAGACAGACTCCAAATATCTTTAGCCCTGTCTAGGATCATCACTTTCCCCCTCAAGGGGCCAAAGGTCCCGGCTGTGTATCACCGGGGACAAACTTCTTTTCCCTCCCACTAGACCTCTCCCAGTCATGGGTTAAAGTCTGGTTTGCCAGCGCTGCCTAAAGGATTCCTATGACCATTGCTCGTTCGTTCCTGGAGTCTATCCACATAAACTCCAGACCTAAGATTCTTATGGGATGGAGGAATCTGAAAACTTTTTGGATCTGAGCCTATAAACTGAATTTTGCATTTGCCTAGTTTTCTGAAGAGTGGATCCACTCAGCTTTCACCAGATTTGTGAACAGCGGGGCCTGGAATTTTCAAAACACCTATTCTGTCCATCATAAGTAGAACACTTAAACATTCTTGGATTCCACGTTCCACTTATGGGAACTTAACCTGTAAACCCAATCCTACCTGTGAGCAGAGATATTCACTGGCTATTCACGACAGAACAGTTCGAGGCAGAAAACTACTTGAAACAACCTAAACATCCATCAATAGACAGCTAGTTAAAAAAATGTCATGGTAGACTTCATAGAACAGAATACCACATACCCATTAAAAAGATCTAGGAGGAGGTAGAGGAAAAGCAAAGGAGGAAGATGAAATACATGACATCTCTTCAAAAAAAACAAAACAAAACAACAGAATTGAGCAATAGGCTCTAGTGCTGTGGCTCTCGGGGAAGGGGGGAAAGGAGAGGGGGTTGCCCTAAAGACATTTGGCAGCATGGGGAGACATCGGTGGTTGTCACAACTGGGGGAGCTCCTAAATCGACTGGGAGGGGGCCCGGGGTGCTGCTCAACGCCCCACAGTGCCCAGGATGGCTGCCAGGACACAGAAAGACCCGAGGTGGAGAATTCTGACTCTAGTGTGATCTCCAAAACACAGTTAATGAAAACCAACAAGTACATGGTTCTATGTAGACCATGCTACCACTACGTGGGTTTTTTTTTTTAAAGAAGAAGCGTACGCTTCTCTGGTAACTGGTGACAGTCCTTGCTTCTGGGGAGAGGGACTGGATGTCTGAGAAACTGAAGTGGGAAATTGACTTTTTACTCAACCCTTTCAATTTTGCACCCGGCCCACTGAGAAGGCTGTTTGTCATCTTTGGGAAAAAAAAAAAGAATTGCTCTACACACAAAATTTCCCTGCCCCTGGGCTCTCTGTGTCGACAGCCTCCGGACGGCTTCTTCCTCTTCTCCCTCTCCGTTCCCTCCCTGACCTTTTAGAGGGAAGAACAGGAGGAGAGGGATCCACGTCCGGGAACAACCTCTGGGTGCTTCTCTGCTCCTCTCCACCGTCTGCCCACCCTCCTCGAGAGACTGGAGCCCACATGGCGGACAGAGCCTGGACGCCCTCGCACGCAGACCCTGTCCCTCCTAGGCTGTACCCACCCTGCGAGGGACGCGTGCCAAGGTCGCCCCCTCACTACCCCCGGTCCTCTCCCAAGTCAGGGCCAGGCCTGGCATCGCCTGGCCCCCCTCTGAGCAGTCTGGGCCGGGGGCTCGCCGCACACCACCCTCACCCTGCCCCGCCTCGGCCTCCGCTCACCTGGCTCGCCTTGTAGAACTGCTTCTTCAGCCCCGCCACCGACATGCTGCCTCCCGCCGTCGGGCCTGCCGCCCGGACCCAGCGAACCGGAGGGACCGTGCAAGCGACAGGCTTCCGGGCACCACCAAACCCCAGCGCGCCTCAGCGGGCCCCTACGGCACCGCCTCCGCCGCCCTCAAGCCAGCTCCGCCCGCCCCGGCGCCGCCTCAGACCCTCGCGAGCCCGCGCGGCCAGGATATTACATGGCAACCGCACACTTCCGGTGCCGGCCCCGCGCGCGCACGCGCGCCTTGGGCCCCGTCTGCGCACACGCGCCCCCTGCCGGCGGGGGAGTGCACGCACACCCCGCCTGCTAACCGAGAGGCCGCCTCGGCCTATGAGTGGCCCGGAGTGAGCCTAGACGGGCTATAGCGGCTGCAGCGACCTCTGGAGTCCCGGAGGTGGCCCTGACGTCTCAGGAAAAGCGCTTAGACCTTTCTGCAGAGGCTGGGGAGGCCAAGGGGCAGGTAGAACTCCAGAGGCTGAGTTTACAAATCTTCAGATAACCTGCTCGCTAATCACAGCTATATACAGTTCTTCTGTGGTCTTCCACCACCTTCCCTTCCAGTCCCGTGTTCATCAATTCAGTTGCCCAAATCAGACATCAGGTTATGACTTGTACCTCCTTTCTGCCACCCAACTGTCTCTCTGCCCTGTTCAGACCATTCCACCAGTCTTCTCTCTGGTGTGCCCAGCTTCAGGTTCTCCCCTCAAGTTCATCCCTTACAAGGCTGCCAGAAAGATGCTTCTATAACATAATTCAGATCACATTAGTCCCCTGGCCTATTCTAAGGCCCATAACATTAGTCCCCTGGCCTATTCTAAGGCCAGTAGTATTGGCCTTAGAATACTTCTAAGGCCTTCTTGACTGGCCTACAAAGCTTGTAAAATTTGGCCCCATAATCTTTTCTGACTTCTATAACCCATGATCCTTATTGTCTATGGGCTTTGCTAACATTATTCCTCTCTTGCTCATTTTCCCCCAATCTTTCCTCCCGTCCCTTGTGCATAAAAGAACGCTATTTGTAATGTCACCTCCTCCAGGAAGGCTTCTCAGATTCATACATGCTTACTGCTATTGATTTTTTTTCATCATTTGTTTTTTGTTGAATGAATTGAAAGTTAAGAATGAATCAAAATGAGTAAATGAATCCAAAAAGAACAGGGTTGGGGCCAGTTGCACAATGGATAACAAGTCTGACTACGAGTTGTAAAAAGAACAATAAAGTGACGAGCGCTAAAGGGCTTGCAGCTTCAGTGTTGAAAGCTCTGACAGAGTTGAGCGATTTTGTGAAGCAGAGGATTGCTGAAAGTTTACAAGTGTCTCTACAGAAGGTACTGGACTAGATCAGACAATTGCTTTAAAATATACATGCCCCAACCTCTTTCCCTAAGACCCTTATGGGGCTATTACGAATAGTGTAAAAAACCTCCCATGTGATTTTGATGGGTGCCCTGAATGGTGATCCACCAGCCAAAATGTCAGAGAAAGAAAGGAAAATACCCTAAAGGTTCAGACAAGGAAACTGAGACCTTAAGTAAGACATGACTTGCCCAAAGTGATGTCCTATTTTTACACATTATTTTCAACCAATCCTACTGATGTAATTATCCAATCTACACGATAAATAGAATTCTGAAATTGGACTAAAATAATTATTTGCTTCTTACTTTTGCCTTGCTTGAGAGAGTAAATTGCTGCTGAAGAAAACCTGTTCTAAGGCTCAAAGACTGACTATGAAGGTCTCTGTTCCGTGTGAAGCTTTTGACTGACATGATCACACAGTTCAATCAAATGATACTTATGTATTCACTCAAATATTTATTGGGTACCTACTAATGAATAAGTCACCAGTAGGTCCTGCAGATACTGTGATAAATGATTCCTGTCCTCATGGAGCTGATAACAAAAACAGAAATGAATTCACTAGGCAACAACATGCTAATAAATAAACACAAGCTGTAATTGCTCCAAGAAAAAGAACAGTGTTGTAGTAACTTCATCTTGTTGGAGGCTAGGGAAGAAAGGCTCCCCTGGGACTTCAATCTAAGATCTGAAACTTAGGTAGAAATCAACCAGGGAAGGAGTTATGGAAAAGTGTTTCAGGCGAAGAAACAGCATGTGGAAAACCCTGAGGATTAAACCAGAAATATCCATTTCATTCATTTCCTCTGAATATATATATTGCATCTCAAATACTTTTTAAGCGATGCCCAGAGCTTATTTTGCTTTTATTGTTCATATAAATTATGATTTTAATTACTGTGGCTATATCCAACCTGTGTCCAATTAGGATAAAAAAATTAGTCCAGCAAAATCGCAGTTTCAGGCTGTCACCGGCGCGCTGCGTAAAGCGTTTCGTCGTGACGTAGGAGCCTGACCGTCCCGCCTCCCACAGACATATCACACGGGCTCAGCCAATCACAGTGTCGAACACTCAACTTGACATCACCCTTCACCAATCGCAGGACACCTACTACCCTTCAATGACAAGGCCACCGTGAGGAAGCCCCGCCCGCCGCTAAAATATCAATAGGGGAGCCATGGAAGGAATGGAAGCCTCGGTTCTCGCGATGATGCTCCCGGCGCTCCCCTCTTCCCGAATAGGGCCGTCACGTGACGCGGCCTCACCCAATCGCCGTGTGGACCGCGGGGGTCGCCGCGGTTCCCGCCAAATACGAGCGCGGCGGCCGCGGCAGCAGCGGCGCGGGCGGGAGGGCGAGCAGCAGCGGCCGCCTGAGCGGAGCCCCCTCCTCCGCCGCCTGAGGGGAACTCGAGACGTCGCCCGCGCAATGCTGGAGGAGCCGGAGTGCGGGGCGCCGGGCGCCCGGGTAGAGGCCGCAGGTCGGTTCCAGCCCGCGCTGAGGGAAAGGGGGGTCGCGGCGTGCGGCCTGTGCGGGCCGAAACGGCGGTTGGGGGCTTACTGGCCTCCTGGCCTGGGCCCACTGCTCTGCATCTGGCGTTCGCTCCGTGGAGTCGTTACAATTCCGGGGGAGGGCCTTGCGACCCGAAGGGCACCCCTTTTACGTTATTGTTGCAGTCGCGACCATTTTTTTTCCGGCACTTTTACGTCAGTTCGTCCTTCCAGAGCGCTTTGCGGTGACGGGTGTGTGTGTAGCCTGGAGGGGAAACTGAGACCCAAAGAGGCGAAAGGGCCGGATTTGTTGGTTACCGAGTGCGTTTGTGTCCCCCGGACAAGTTGGACCCTGCAGCGGCGCTATGGCCGGATGGGGAAACTGAGGTCCGGGGTCCCACGGGGTCGGGGGACCGGAACAGCTACGTCTAAGGGTCAGGGCCAGCTCAGGTAAGAGGCCTGTGTGGTAGGGGTCCCGGGTTCTTGATGCTGCTGGATATGCAGGAGGACCTATCTTTCTCCTTCCTGTGTCTTGGGAGGGGGCTTTCTGGCTCCTGGGAGGCCCCGTACATGGGGTGGCGAACTGAGGAGGACCAGACGGCTTGTCTCCCCTGCTTCACTCCCATTTTGCCCCCAGGACTTGGTGCAATGCTTGACACATAGTAGGTGCCCAGTAATTAACTGGTTGAATGAATTAAGTGTCGGTAGGGACATCCGCTAATCTAGTTCAGAATATCTCAGCCTTAGCACTGTTGACACTAGTGGCCATCCTGTACACTGAAGCAGCATCTCTGTTCTCCTCCCATAAGATCTCAGTAGCAAGCCCTTCTTCCCAGCTGGGACAACCAAAAATGTATCCACTGTTAATGTGCCCCTTAGTTGAGAAGCATTGTGCTAATTGTTTCCAGACTTTGGGATTTCAAAGAAACAGAGAATTCATGTAAAGTTGGAGTTGATTGTCATGGACAGTCATCGGACCTAGTATGGATGTTTAAGAAATTTACAAAGCACCTTCTGTTATGACCAGGCTATCCTAAAAGGGGAGGATGTTTTAATGCCAGATAAAATTAGGAGGCATATAGTCTCAGAATAAAGAGCAGTGGTAAGTTTGTACAGAAATGCTTGTTAATTGCACATATACCTTTGAATAGACTGAGTCCCTGGATGGGATCCCTTTTTATCTCGACCCGAGGTCACCTCTGTTCTGCTTGCATCAAAGCTGGTGACTCGGGGCCATGCCAATAAATCCTTGTGATTGTCTGAAAATTAATTTAAGTGGCTAAAGACTGTGTATCCTTAAACGGGGGAGGGGGGAGGAGTTCATGTTTTTGATAACTGAAAACTTGGGACTAATACTATCTTGAAATGGGAAGAAAGGAAATGTCTTCTGGGTACCTTTCTTGTGTTCCTAGCTTGAAAGTGGGTGGAGCAGTTTCATCTATGGGCAGTTGAGTTTTTTAGAAAGCCAGGATCTGATTTTTAAAAATACTCACTCGTATGTATCTTAAAAAAAAAAGAATGTAGATTAGCCAAAATAACTAGACTTTTCCAAGCCAGATCTAGCAGATGTCAGCTTCTCAACTTATTCTAGCCATTTGAAGATATTTATTCAAGGACTTAGTTCTGTTTATGGTCATTTCTGTACCAGTTTTGATACTGTTATGCTTTTTTTATGTTTGAGTATTTCTTTCCGCCTTGTGCAGGAAAACATCTTCCCTTATCATTTCTTGACTGTGCTTCAGCTCCAACTTGGCAGGCTCGAGATGCTTTAAGTTGTATCACCTTTTATAAACCCTATTTTAAAAGAAAATAAGCCCTGTACCAATTGTACAGATATATTGGTGGGGAGGGTTGGATTGGAGGAGGATGTTTGGGCTCCTGTTATGGTAAAATCAGCTGATACAATGTTTTCTCTCATCTCTAGTTTCCTTACTTGATTTCCTACTACCTGCCAGGCCCTGAGCCCATGTGTGGAACAAATCTGTGTACTGTCACAAAGCTGGTGTTCTGATGGGGGGAGAGACAGAAACACAAAAGTCTCAAGTGTGCTAAGTGCTCGAGGGAAATAAAACAAGAAGATGTGACAGCATTCAGGGTAGAATTTCTCAACCTACTGACATTTGTGATCAGATAATTCTCTGTGGTGGGGAACAGTCCTGTGCATTGTGAGATATTTAGTAGTGTTCCTGTCCCTTATCCACTTGATGCTGGTAATACTCTCTCTCCAGTCATGACAACCAAAAATGTCCTTTGTTGTTGTTCAGTTGCTCAGTTGTGTCTCACTGTGACCCCATGGACTGTAGCCTGCCAGGCTCCTCTGTCCATGGAATTTCCCAGGCAAAAATACTGGAGTGGGTTGTCATTTCCTTCTCCAGAAGATCTTCCTGACCCAGGGATCGAACCCATGTCCCCTGCATTGGCAGGCAAATTCTTTACCACTGAGCTACCAGGGAAGCCCAAGTATGGGGGTGGGAGTACCCAAATCAGCCCCACTGGACAACAATTTTATATAGTAGGTACTGTATTTTCTGCTCCGTTGCTTCCAGCACTTAATAACATGTCCTTTGACATTCATTCACAGCCATGGATTGCAAAGACAGGCCAGCTTTTCCAGTCAAGAAGTTAATACAAGGTAACTCTGGGAATGGGTTAAATATTTGTTCCTAGCTTATGTCCTTCATTGTTTTCTCAATTATTATATTTTTCATTTCCCTTGAGCAGAGGTGGGCCATCTCCTGGGGTCCTCATCAGAAGCATCAAGGGGGTGGAGGGGAGAAGACAGTTGCATCTTACATTTGGAAGCTGGGAAACCCATTTCACTGCCTGCCATCCCCAGGACCCAATGCAGAGGTTGCTGCTTTTACAGCTAGATTCCAGCATATTGACTTTGTAATATTTTTTCTGGTGGAGGAAAAATATACTGTATATTCTATATACTGTAGAGCAGGGGTACCCAACCTCTGGGATCTAATGCCTGATCTGAGATGGAACTGATGTAATAACAATAAAGTGCACAATAAATGTAACCATCCCCCCACCCTTGGTCCATGGCAAAACTGTCTTCCACGAAACCTGGCCCTGGTGCCAAAAAGGCTGGGCACCACGGCTGGAGAGAGTTTCGCAGGCATCCTAGCCTCTGCTCCCAAGTTGTCAAAGCCAATAACATCTCTTGATGTTGCCAGATACTCCCTGGCAGGCACAGCTGTCCCTGGTTGAACACCTTTTTACACGAAGTGTCTCAAAATCCTTTCATGCAAAAGGGAGGAATGAATTTACCCTTAGGCCAGATTTGTGGCTGGACTATATAAAAAAGGATGGTTTTTGGTTTTCAAAGCTTGATTATCTGGTTCCCCTGTAGCAGCTGGCCTTTTCCTGTCATGATTGACAGCAATGTTGGTGTTGATAGGAGTTGTATGAAGGGCAACCACCTTCTGAGGTTAAAGGATTAGGGGCAAACCATAGAATCTGAGGGTATGATCATCTTATAAATAAGCCAGAACAGGTTTATGTGTTTGGTCTACATTAGAAAGTAGTTAGTAAGATGTTTGGGTGTTTGAGTACAGGCAGACTCTGTAGGAAAGTCACCCATCTGCATTTCCTCAGTCTTCCATGTGCCTAACTCGGAAGCATCCAGAAGGTTGACATGCAATGGGAGGATACTTGTTTTGTTGGCAAGAAAAGCTAACAGCCTGGAGTGCTAGGGGCAGGACAAAATCTTTCTGCAAATGGATCTGTCTCTTTAGCTTTTGGAACCAGATGCACTTATCTTCAAATGGGATTTCCACCCATAATAAATAACTTTAGAATTTGAACTGGATCTCAAAGAGATCAGAAAATGTCTTCTTCGAAATTCTTGCAAAGTCCCTGCTCTAAAAGCTTGTCAGTGTTTGGGGATTTTGTTTGTTTTCCATTTCTTTTTTTGTTTTTGTTTTTTGGTTCATTTGTTTTTGCTTTTAATTAGGTTGTTGGAAAAGTCCATAATGAAAAGACTTGTTGTTTAGTCACTAAATCGTGTCCAACTCTTTGCAACCTTATGGACTGCAGCATGCCTGGCTTCCCTGTCCTTCACTATCTCCTGGAGTTTGCTCAAACTCATATCCAGTGAAAAGATAATCCCTTTTTAAACTTTAGAAATCCTCCCCACCCCCAAGTACATCAAGGTTGTTCATTTCTTGAGAACATGAAATGTTAAAAGTATTGATTGTCACTTTTCACACTATCACTTAAAAGATGTCCTTCTCTTCTGGTTTCAGCCCGACTGCCATTCAAGCGCCTGAATCTTGTCCCCAAGGAGAAAATTGACGATGGCTTGGACGACACAGGGGGCTCTCGGGGTGGCCCTGTGCAGACTCAAGTCCACGACTTAGAAGCCTCTTTGGACCACTTGGAGAACTGTCACATGGGTTCCGACATAGATTTTAGGCCAAAACTTGTCAATGGGAAGGGACCCTTAGATAACTTTTTAAGAAGTCAAGTTGAAACCAGTATCGGCCAGACTGTGGTCATAATCGATTTGACAGAGGACTCGAGCAGCCCCCTGGACAACGTGGTGGGCCACATTAAACTGAATTCTGCAGCCTCCCCTGCTCAAAAGAACATAAATGGGGTCCCAGACAAAGCTGGAGATGACAGGGGGCTGCCAAAGGCTGGTCAGAAGGACGAGCTGGTGAATCCCGAAGAGGCCCTTTCAGGAGTTCTGTGCAAGACAGAGGCAGGGGGTGCTGACTCAGGGGGTGCAGACAGAAGGGGACTTGCACAGAGGGGCTCACCCCAAAACTGTCCCGAGCTGACTGGTGGCCTGAGCACGTGCTCTGAGAAGGACCGGGGCGGCTGGAGCAAAGCCAGGGGCATCCTGTTCAAAGGGAAGATGCCTGTGGTCGTCTTGCAGGATATCCTGGCCCCCAGACCGCCAGCCACGTCTCCTCCCGCCACTCCTCCGGGCCAGGCTGTACCTTCTGAGAGTGAGACGCTGGAGTCCAGCCCGGAAGAGGACTTGGCACTGAGCCACTCGTCCTTGAGCTCATCCTCTCCCACCAGCTCCCCCGAGGGGCAGTCTGTGCCCACAAAGCTGCATACAGGCCCCAGCCCCCTCCCCGCCTCCACACCCGTCTGCAGAGTGAGTACCTCCCCCAAGTCAGTGCTGCCTGGACCTAGAGGCTTCCATCCAGCTCCTCACTCTTCACCCAGGGATCCTGTGTTGCCCAGCTGGCTAGTGGCTGAGTGAGTGCGGCCACAGATGAGCTCCTGGGACCTGGGCAGGTCCAGTGCAGAATTCTTTCTGATGTCGAGAGCCACTGAATTGTTCATTTTTGTGCATACTGCTATGTGCACCAGTGTGTGTGTCCGTGCCTTCCTGGTAGCCTTGTTCACACTTAAATAATGGTACTGGTCACCGTAGCCACACTAGTGACTAATGGCTGTGTTCCTCAAGTTAGCCTTTATATATATATATATATATATACATATATATATATTTTTAGATGTTTATTTGATTGCACTGGGTTTTAGTTGCGGCAGATAGGGTCTTTGATCTTTGTTGTGGCATGCAGGATCTGTAGTTGCAGCATGTGAACTCTTAGTTGCGGGATGTGGGATCTAGTTCCCTGACCAGAGATCAAACCTGGGTCCTCATGCGTTGGGAGCGCAGAGTCTTGGTCCCTGGACCACCAGGGAAGTCCTTCAAGTCAGCCTTTAGCTTCAGCTCCAGGCACTCCTCCTATTCCAACACAGGAGTCATACAGTCATTGCTGGTAAGCACTCAGCGTTGGTGAGGAGACCCAAAGACTGCAGGAAGAACAAAATGGGGCATCCTGAAGGGTCAGCTCTCATGACCACCTGTCTTAAAACTTCACCTGGAGAAATGAGAACAGAAAAGACCTGGCTCCGTGTTTAAGGACCCGGGCAGGTGGCTTTGGAAATTTCTGTTTCTATTACTGGCTTCCAAAGGACATAATGGCAAACGTCTCTCTTCTCACCTGTCCTTGAGGTCCTACAGGTAGAACTGACTCAATCAGTCAAGAATCACAAAACATATCTCACAGTATCTGTGGTTTGAGGGTTTTGTAGCACTTGTATGTGTTCATATCGGGTTTTCATGTAAGATTGGATCCTGGGGTGAGTCGTTCATTTTCTACTGTACCTGCTCCATTTGACCATAAACCGCCTACCTTGACTGCTTTCTGAAATTCTATCCCTAGTGTATTAGCTATTTTTCTAGACGATCCCATTTCTTATCTTTTATCTCCCTAGGAGATTGGAGAATGGGGGAAAAGTGGCTTTCTCTTTAGGTTTACAAAATATCAATGAAGTGCAGGGTCATCTTTTGTCCTTCTGAGTTTCTATATGTGTTAGACTGAGATACTCAGCTTTTAAACTCCCATCTGAGCCGTCACCCAGACTCTCAGAACCTGAGTTTGGGTCCCATGCCATCAGCCATCTTGTTCTGTTTTGACCCTCCAATCGCACAGAATCCTTGCTGCTTCTGCTTTGCAGAACTACTTTGTCACATGACTGGTGACAGCCAGCGGGCCCGGAGAACAGGACATGTACACGTTTTCATTTTCCTTCATAGCTTTGTTTTTTAAGTTTGTTTTTATGCCCATAGCCAGGTCCCAGGACTGGGAGGCCACGCTGTTGGGGCTTGTCACAAAGCAATGCTACTTCCTGTGCACCGGCCTAAATGCCATAACCCAGCTGATTGCATGAACCAGGTGTGCTGAGTTTACCAAATCCTGCCTCTGAGACCCCAACGTGACTCCATACACATGCTTGGGGTTTTAGATGTTCTAGAAGACAGTGTTATCACTTAGCTTTGCAAACAGTTCACACTGCAGGTAGTGAGGCCTTCAGCGCTCCCCACCAGCCTGTGGCACAGAATTGCCCTAGTCACTCACAGCGTGGGATAGAGCCCCCTGAGGCTGGGTGATACCACACATGTGAGAGTGAAATGGGTGACCACCAGGAGATGCCTGAGGGTCTCGCTGGGGACAGGCCAACTGTAGCCTCACACACTCAGTTTCTGGTTTATCTCCTCACCTTTCAGGAGTGCTGGATTTCCTGAGTGGTTGATTTTTGTGGTTGGCACCTAACATTAACAACTTTCCCTGCTGTGGACCCAGGTTCTTCCTGACCCCTGTTACTGTGGGGAATTCTTTTCTTTTTCCATTTTCTCTCTGCCTTTTCTCCAGATTGTAGGCAGAAGCCCGCTGAAGGCTTGCAGATTGTTTCTTATTCCCATGTCATGTGTGAGGTTTTTATTGGGCTCAGTTTATCCTGGACTTGGTATCATAAATCTGCATTGGGAACCCCCAAACATTAGCTGGTCCATGCGTGCATGCATGTGTGGGTGAGGGGGAGATCCAGCTTGTTAAAATGCAGATCATGCCGTCCCTTCGTCTAGAGAGCCTGACTTTGAAAAACCACTTAGGAACACCTTTTCTAGATAACCCCAGGTCTCTTGACTAGTCAAAGCATGGCTGTTTGGCCTCAGAGCTTTTACCACCTGGAATAGAGCTGTTTCTCCAGTTTGTTTGTGGAGACACATGTGATTAGCCCACGTTATTGATGACTCAGATGTTTGTTCCCTAAAGGACTCTGGATACAGTGGTGTTACAGGAATCTACGCCTTGCCTCTGTACAGTTGCTGAAACTCTTTAAATTATATTAAATTATGGTAATTTAAATTATACAAGTATTAAATGTTTTGTTTTTCAAAAAAGAATCACTGAACCGTCAAAGCCCCTTTTGGCTTTTTCCCATCCCCCAGGTTGCCACTATAGTTGTCTTACATTGCTCAGTGTGGTGTCTGTGTGAGCCATCCCTGGGAATATATAGTATCATTTTGTTTCCTTACATGAGCCATATACTGTCAATATGTTTCTTTTTTATTCCAGGGTATGTTTAACTGTATTTTACACCGGATGGGAAGATGTATGTCTTTTTAACTGCTATACTGTATGCAGATGGTGCGATGGTGTGGATAAACTGCAATTTGCACAGTCATTCTTGTTGATGGATATTTCTTTTTTTTTTTTTTTAAGTATTTATTTATCTGACCGCACTGGGTCTTAGTTGCAGCCCGACGGATCTTCTGGTCATCTTCATGGTGGCATGTGGGATCTTTAGTTGTGGCATGAGAATGCTTAGTTGCAGCATGCGGGATCTGACCAGGGATCAAATCCCGGGCTCCCTATATTTGGAGCCCTGAGTCTTAGCCACTGGACCACCAGGGGAGTCCCAGTGGATATTTCTGTCATCTCTTGACTCTCAGCCTTGATGGATGATAATTGTCCTGAGTTTCCCTGGGTGGTTGTTCAGCAGAAGTGCAGGCTCACACGACTGGTTGTGTCAGTGTCTGCGTGCTGACAGTCCCCCACGCCTGGGGCACTTAGAGTCGTGTCTCCCCTCCACTTGCTCTCCTTCCCCTGCTGTCAGGGTACTAGCTGGTGTGGGGCCTCCCTCTCCTCACCTCGCTGCTGCTCACCTGCTCTGGGCTTAGAAGATAGACCTCCTTCTGTATCACACCAGACCGAGGGGGCTCTGGAGTTCTCCCGAATACAGTGCAGGAATTTTACTGCACAGGTGTGGTTACATATGTCTTGACTCTTGGGTAGTGGATGTATCTGTTTTAACCTCATACTAGAATCCTGGGTCTTATTTTTGGTAGCTGAGTTCCAGATAGGGCTTCCCTGGTGTCTCAGGAGGTAAAAGAACCCACCCGCCAATGCAGGAGATACAGGTTCGATACCTGGGTTGGAAAGATCCCCTGGAGAAGGGAATGGCTCCCCACTCCAGTATTCTTGCCTGGAGAATTCCATGGATGGAGGAGCCTGGCGGGCTACAGTCCATGGGATTGCAAAGATTTGGACACGACCGAGTTGCTAAACACTAACAGTTTCCAGATAAGTTAAATGTGTGGCCTGTATTTTGAAAGAGTTCTATAAATAGTTAGGCCAAATGTCAAGATAAAGTTATAACTATTCACTAAGGTTTATCCAAATGTCTGGCAAGCAGAAGAGATACTAGTTTTAAGTTAAATTTCAGTTGCTGTGATTGTTGGGTATCCTGATGCCAGCTCCTGGTATTCATGTGAACTCTTTTATTCCTGGACTGAAGGCACAGGGTAAGATTTGGAAGGGGCCTGATTCTGCAGCTGAATCTCAACAAGTATGGGCGAGACCAAACACGTCTTCCTCTACAAATGCGCTGGTACAGTGGAGTGCGGCAGTCACGTTTGGTGCTGTACTCTTTGAATACAAAGGACAGTGACATAGATATAGCACCTTCCAAACCCTGCTACCTACTTTGTTGTGGGGGTGAAGTCTGCAGGTTTGGCAGGCAGAGTGGATGCTGGAGAAATGGGTGCTTTTTCTTAAGCGCTTGGTTAGACAGCTTTGGTGTTTCTGTGGGCACCTGGCTTAGAGAGGCGGGGTTGAACACTCTGCCAGTCACGTGGCTTTCACAAGGCCAGGCTCGGCCCTCTGCTGAGGGAAGACTTGGTCCAGAAAGGACTCAGGGTGTAAGAAAGGTATCTTATCTGTATGTGTTAATCTGTAGGAAGTCTTAGGGCAGGACTTTCCTGCCCTAAGAGAGAAAGCACTGTTTTCATGTAGTTTTGTTGGTATGTCAGTTTAGAGAGAGATGGACTTTTGGTTTTTCATCTTGTCTCATTTCTTGGCTGCGTAAGATGAGCCTGGGGAGGGGGGGATATTTGTTTCCAACCCAAACTCTCCCTGTTGCTTGTCCAGTGAATGGTGCGATTACCAGGATGCCCTGCTCTGGAGGGAGCTTAGACCACTAGCCTGGACTTCTTGTATGTATTCCTACTGGGGGCCATTTTGCCACCATGGTGAGGGAGGCCAGCCATGCGTCTTGGTCTGTCCTTGCAGCCCAGGCACAATATGCAGCAGGGCGATTGAGAGCGCCGTGCTCTAGAAAATAGGGGTTCTGGACCGGATCACCACTTCTGGCCAGCTGACCCTTTGTCCTGGACGTTCACTCCATGTTCTAAGAGGCAAAGCCGCACTGGGCAAGGAGTACAAGTCGTGGCCCATGGGAGTCCAAGCCCACACACCTCGTCCTTGAGTCACACGGTATTGATTTGTAGACATGACAGGCAAACCTCTGAGCTAGTATGGATTTGGTTCCAGATTCCCCTGCAATAAAGTGCCTGTCACAGTAAAGCAAGTCACGTGGCTCTGTTGGTTGCCCAGTGCATGTAAAAGTTATGTTCACACTATGCTGTGTGCAGTAGCATTATATCTTAAAAAAGTACATACCTTAATTAAAAAAAGACTTAACTGTGGAATTTCCCTGATGATGCAGTGGTGAAGACTCTGCTCTCCCACTGCAGGGGAAGTGGGTTCAATCCCTGGTCAGGGAACCAGGATGCACAGTGTGGCCAAAAAAAAAAAACTTCACTGCAAAAACTCTCATTGTCTGAGGCCTCAGCGAGTTGTGGTCTTTGCAATAGTAACATCAAGGATTACTGACCACTGATCACCATACCAGGTATAACAATGAAAATGTTTGAAACTTGAGGATTACCAACATGTGATCCAGAGACACAAAGGGAGCAAATGCTGTTGGAAAAATGGCGTTGATAAGACTTGCCTAATGCAGAGTTGCCACAAACCTTCAATTTTTTTTTTTTAAACGCATTATCTTGGAAGCAAAAGAAAGCAAGGTGTGCCTGGAGTCACAGAAAACCTCCACTGTCAGCCTTCCTGGGAAAAAGTAGAAGGGGCAGCCTTGCAGGGCTGCATGTCTGAGGACTCAGGAGCCTCCACAGTTTCTTACAGGCCTGCTGCTCTGTGTCTCCCCAACGCCAGGGCTGTGGCTATGGCTCTTGATATCGAACTTGGCCTCCATTTTTGGTCGTCTGCCTTCCAGTGTCCCTTAATATCTCCACATGCACACATATGTGCTTTTATTGGAGCTTATGACCCAACCAAGACGTTCTGGTTCTGTTTGCTGGAACCGGTCACCCAGAAAGGTTTCCATTGTTGTTTTGCAGAGTGTTGCGCGCGCCCCCCTCCCCCGACCTCCCCCCAAGGACAGTTCAGTGTGTTAAACGTGTTAAAGTGATTGAAACAACCCATGTTCTTGGAACAACCCGTGTTCTCATTTCAGTGTCTTTCCTTTCAGATAACTAAGAAACTGGTCAGAGGCTCTGCAGAGAAGAACAAGATGAAACTGCAAAGGGTAAGGTTTGTCCCCTGAAGTAGCAAGTTCCTCAGCTGCACTCTTTGCAGTAAATGGGCAGCAAAGCCCTTTGCATGGCTCTGACCCAGTTTTTCTCTTTCCCCTGCTCGTGGGCAGCATTTCGGTTCTTGCTTCATTTTACGTAACTGGGCCTCGTGTTTGTAGCTTGCATCACTTTGAGTTTTGCTGAATCCTGAGGTTTCGCCTGTAGTCTTCTTTAAACTTTTACTAGAATCAGTACTGTCATAATAGTTGATGCTAATGCTAAGTCGCTTCAGTCGTGTCTGACTCTGTGCAACACCATAGACGGCAGCCCACCAGGCCCCACCGTCCCTGGGATTTTCCAGTCAAGAGTACTGGAGTGGGTTGCCATTGCCTTCTCTGGTCATAATAGTTAGGCATCCCCATTGTAGGGTTTTCTTTGTCTTTTTTTCTATTTTTTGGCTGAGCCACTTGGCATGTGGGATCTTAGTTCCTTGACCAGGGATTGAATCCATGCCCCCTGCACTGGAAGCTTGGAGTCTTAGCCATTGGACCATCAGGGAAGTTCCCCCATTGTAGTTTAAAATTGCCTTCAAAAGAACCCAGTTCCTCTCCCTGCACCCCATGCTCCTATGGGTAGATCGAAGTCACACCCCTTCTGAGGTGCTGTAACGAGGGCCCTTACACCAGATGGGTGATTACTGTAAAGGGGTTCCCTGTTGAGTCTACTGTTATCTGGGGGGTCACATTGTTACACACAGCAGTGTGGGGGCCTTCTTTCTTACTGAGTGAATTGCAGAGAAGGTCATGGACTCCTCCCCCATCAGCACCAGCTCAGGGATGGGGCACCCATGACAGTCGGCTGTGTGCTCATCAGGTGCTTCTTGTGCTGTCTGCCTTATGGCCGCATTCAATTTTTGTGTTTCAGGTTTGATGGCTTTAATGTTTTTTAAGTCTTTATTGAATTTGTTACAGTATTGGTTTTATGTTTTGGGGTTTTGTTGTTTTTTTTTTGGCCGCAGAGGCCTGTGGGATCTTAGCTCCCCAACCAGGGATTGAACCTTCACCCCCTTGCATTGGAAGCAAAGTCTTAACCACTGGGCCACCAGGGAAGTGCTCTTGATGTCTTTTTGAAAGTTTATCTCATTCTTTGTTGGAATTTCAGAACTAGGCACCTGCTTGGCACGGGTGGCTGTGTGGCTGAAGAGGTCTGATTTATGCCTGATTCCAGAAGCCTCCTGTCCTTGAAGTTAGCAGCAAGGAGAGCCCCCCTCCTCACCACTCTGCAATTGCTGTTGGTTTCCTCACCTTGTTACTTGATCAGTTACTCAAGCCCCTGCTCCAAGTGTCCCATGAGGACATTTGGCAAGGACATTCTCAGGTCTCTGTCACCTTGCCTCCATGGCTTTTGCCATAGGGAGCAAAGGTTGATCAGGGCAGGGTGTTCTCTAGGGACAAAGACACAGTCATAGGCCCAGATGGAGAGCTGAGCTGTCGGGCTCCTGCCAAAGGTAGGAAGCCTATGATGGTTCTTGTCCTGGAGAATTACCCAGTGCTGTGAGAAGGTAGGGCTTCCTCAGTGGCTCAGTGGACAAAGAATCTGCCTGCAGTGCAGGAGGAGACACAGGAGTTGCGTGCTTAATCCCTGGGTCGGGAAGATCCTCTGGAGAAGGGAGTGGCAACCCACTCCAGTTATTCTTGCCTGGAGAATCCCATGGTCAGAGGAGCCTGGTGGCCTACCGTCCAGAGGGTCGCAAAGCTTCCAACACGACTGACTGTGTTAGAAGGTACCGCTCCTTCTGTCTGAGAGCTGAAACTTGTTCAGTGTGAATGCCACATTATATAATAATAACTCAGTGCCCCAGGCCACATACAAATTCTTGGGAATGAGGAACCGATAAAATGAGATATTCATGCTTCAGAGAAACTAGCGGTTTCCTCCTGCTGGTGATGAGGAGGCTCAGGCATTGTCATGGATATCATGATGTCTTTTCTTACCCTCTGACCTTCTCAGATCCTGAAAAATGTTTGTTTGGTTTTTTGAAAAATGGTTTTAAAAATTAAAATGTTTTCTTTTGAGAAATGGCTTTAAAGATTTAAAAAAAATTTTCTTGCTTATGTTTTTTAATGTGTTCTCGTCTGTTTCCCACTGTTTTAAAACTTAAATTGTCGGGTTTCCTGGCCTTGCCTCATCCTGCTTTCCCATTTCAAGAGAAATAAAATAAACCCTGTTGTCTAGAATAGTTTTGGAGGTAATGGAAAGAAAATGTCTTTTGGCTGTGGCATGCCAGGATCTTAGTTCCCCGACCAGGGATGGATCCTGTGCCGCCTGCAATGAAAGCGCAGAGTACTAACCACTGAGCCGCCAGGGAAGCCCCAGGAAAATGTTTTTGTTTTGAGGGCAGGGGCAAAACCTACAGGTATTTTAAATGTGTCTTTATTTTACCACACTTTTCTGAGCAAATAAATGTTACTCCAACCCAACAGCAGGTATCCCATGTAGGCAGCCAAGAAGGGCTTACTTCATTTTTTTTAATTGAGTAAAAATTGACCCTCATTCCACCCTTGAAAATGGTGTCTTAAACTCATCTTATTGTTAATCGCCCACGAGGCCCTGTGGCAGCCAGCCAATCCTCGTGGCCTTTCTCAGGGCGGAAGGAGATGTAATGGACCAGATATTCCCTGTGCGTGTGCTGGCCGGCGGGCCTAGCGCCTCCTTGTCCGCCTGCGCATAGTCCGCCCTCCCCGGTATTTGCCCGCGGGGCTGAGCTGTGTGCCGTCTCTGTGCAGGATAAGGAGCGTCTGAGGAGGCAGCTGAAGCTCCGGGCCGAGAAGGAGGAGAAGGAGAAGCTGAGGGAGGAGGCCAAGAGGGCCAAGGAGGAGGCCAGGAAGAAGAGGGAGGAGGAGAAGGAGCTGAAGGAGAAGGAGCGGCGGGAGAAGCGAGAGAAGGACGAGAAGGAGAAGGCAGAGAAGCAACGTCGCAAGGAGGAGAGACGCAAGGAGCGCCAGGAGGCTTTGGAGTGCGTGCCCCGCCCCCTCCATCTGGGGTCCCACACCCTCTGCCCTGTCCCGCTGTCACCGCCCCGCCCCCCCCCCCCCCCCCCCACGAGCATCAGCGCAGGCCTGGGCCAGCAGGTGTCACTGAGTGTGATGTCTCATAGGGCGAAGCTGGAGGAGAAGCGGAAAAAGGAAGAGGAGAAACGGTTGAGAGAAGAAGAAAAGGTAGAATGTGTTTCTAGATAGCGCACCTTCCGGTGTGTTTGGGAAGCGGGGCTTCTGCCTGATTGCTGCTGGATACTGCATGTACTCCCTGAGGTGGTGGGCGGGGGTGGGCAGGACTGACACTCCTGTAACTAGGCCGGTTGGGGTGCTAGCCCAGCCCTGCCCGGCTGGCTGTCTCCTCCTCTGGTCCCTCTGCCCACAGGAGCAGCTCTAACCTTTGGAGTTGCCTAGTACCCATTTGTGTGTTTGGCGAACTCACATTAAAATAATGCTTTCAATGTAAAAATGCTTGGAATTCAGTTATAGGGGCTTTTGCATGCTTGAATTCTCTATTTCTTTCTCACCTTCATCTTCTCTTGCATTGCAGCGCATTAAAGCCGAGAAGGCCGAAATCACGAGGTTCTTCCAGAAACCAAAGACCCCACAGGCCCCCAAGGTGAGCAACCCCCTTCCTCTGGCTTTAATTTTGGTCTCAGGCTGTACTGTTTGAAAAATAAAGAAGCATCTTCTGACCCGCTGGCTCTGCTTTCATCAAGAGGGATGTCCGCTGGCCCTGGGAGCTTTGATCTCCAGTAGAATCTGGAGGTTCAATTCTTATCATCCACTGTGCACTCAGAAAGGCAAAAAGTGGCACATTTCCTCAAACTACCAAGTGTTTATAGAGATTGTGCTGGGATCCGTGAGGGAGAAAGACCAGTCTTCACCCTCTGGGGATGTCTGCTCAAGAGGCAGGATTGAGCGTGAAATAACCCATGGGGTTCATTCAGCACAGGATTCCGCTTCCTGTCACCTTCTAGACCAGGCTCTGCCTGTGAAAACCACAGACCTCCGTCTCCACCCTCCTTCATGCTCCAGAGGTGCAAGGGTGTCCTTCCAGATCTTTCACTGAGCATTTCCCTCCCTCCTACGTTTGTGTATTCGTGTACCTAACAAATTATGAATTTATTGTTTACCACTTTGCTTAGTTGTGTCTTGGATTCTTGCCACATTGGCCCTTCTTGATCATGATGTGGATGCATCATACTTTATACCCCCTTGCCATTGATTTCCACCTCTATCTCCCAACAGTGCATGGGTGTCTCACACCTCTCTGGACCTGACTCATGGGTGAAGAACAACATATTTATTTCTGTTGATGTTTCTCCATGATTCTCGGTTCAGTTGAACATCTCTTTGTGTTTGTTTATCATTTTATTTCTTTTTATTTATTTATTTCTTTTTCTGCCAATTCCTGTTTTTTGTCAGGTTAACAGGATTGGCTTTCTCTGATCTCTGGTTCTTTATATTATCTTGGTTTTCGTTCTTGGTGAGGTGTCTCCTTTGACACTGGGTCCCATGTCCAGTGGCTCCTCCTCAGTGCCTGCTGTGCAGGTCCGTCACACGGTAGGCACAGTGGTGCCATCACATCCCTTCTCTGTTTCAGACCCTGGCCGGTTCCTGTGGGAAGTTTGCCCCTTTCGAAATCAAAGAGCACATGGTCCTCGCCCCTCAATGCCGGACTGCCTTTGATCAAGACCTCTGTGACCAGCTTGACCAGCTCCTCCAGCAGCAGAGCAGCAAGTTCTCCTTCCTGCAAGATCTGAAAAGCCGGCGGCCGCTCAGGTCTGGGCCCACCGTGGTGTCTAACCGGAACACAGACCTCTCTAACAGGTTAGTTCCGGGGGAAGCTGCCGATTGCCCTTGGTGAAGTCAGAGAGTCCTCAGTGGCCAAGCAGAGCCCTGGTCACTGCTGAGTCCCTTGGCCTTGACCGGTCAGCTCCCTCCCTGGCCTCAGGCTCCAGATTCCACTGCTCCATCAGCTCTCTCCTGGCTTCACCTCCGAAGTCTCCCAGGTGCGGTGGCCTTGCAGAAATTCCCGGCTCGAGTGCAGGCTGCCTGTCCTGGGTCCCCAGACTCCCCCCGGGTGGAGCTGACGTCTAGACCACTTGCCTGGAGGGCTGCTCTCCAGCTGTTGTCGATGTACTTGTTTACACATGCCTGCTTTTGTACGTGCTGTGGGGCAGCAGCTCCCGTCTGGTTCCTCTCTCCTCACGCCATGTCCGTGGAGTAAAGGTCGGCCTGCTTTAGGGCTGCCCGTCTGTAGTGCCCACGGACTGCCGCTCCGAGAGGAAGGATGTTGTGGTGGGCGAGCGCACCATGGAGGGGCCTTCTAAGCCAGGCTTTGTCTCCAGCGATGTGGTGATTGTGGAGAGCAGCAAAGTGGATGGCGTTCCTGAGCGGAGAAAGTTTGGCAGGATGAAGCTCCTGCAGTTCTCCGAGAACCACCGGCCAGCATACTGGGGCACATGGAACAAGAAGACGACAGTCATCCACCCAAGGGACCCCTGGGCCCAGGACAGGGTGAGTGTGTGGGCACTGTTCTGACCCCTGCATATCCTTCTCAGCGTGGCCTTCTCCCAGGGCCCTGGGGCTCCACAGAGTTCTAGCTTTTTAGCTCTGCCATTCCCTCCCGACCCTGGAGACGACAGTGACTGCGTGTGTGTGCCCTCAGGACCTCCTTGACTACGAGGTGGACAGCGACGAGGAATGGGAAGAGGAGGAGCCGGGAGAGTCCCTCTCCCACAGCGAAGGGGTGAGCATGGCAGGGGCCTGCAAGTTCCGGCCAGAGGGCTCCCTCTGACAGCATCTCAGCACCAGATTTATAGCTATTCTTGGAAAACCTTGTTTGGTGACACTCACCTGCCTGGTAGTGGACAGGGCAGCACCCAGATACTTCTGGGTGGGCGGGCCCGCCCTCCTCCTGCCACACCCACTGCCTTACTCTGGGCCCCACTTATCTGTGTTCTGCCTGGCCCTCCACCCCCACCAGAGTATAGTGGGCTGGTTAAGGGGATGCTGGCTGATCCTCAGGGTGTCTGTAGAAATGACACTTGAAGCACTGGAAGGCTGTTTCCTTTTTACGTGTTCACAGGTGAACACATAAACAACAGGTGAACAAGTAAAGCACATGTTTCCACACGTTATCATTGTGCATTTTTCTCTTGAGGACGATGATGATGACGTGGGAGAGGATGAGGATGAGGACGATGGTTTCTTCGTGCCCCACGGGTACCTGTCTGAGGATGAAGGAGTAACCGAGGTGAGGGGTTGACGGGAGGTGACTGGGCCAGAGCTTGGTGGCTGCTGACCCAGGGGTGGTTGCGTAGGTCCTGGCCCACCCCACAGCCGATTCCTTGTGGACCTCGCTCCTCAGAAGCTCAGCCTCACCCCCTGGCTTTCTCAGTTCTGTTGGATGGTGGGACTTTTGAGGGAGCCGTTTTCCAGGGCTCTGAAGGCCTGCCGGGTCGTGAGGAGACTGGCAGGTGTGACGTGTCTCAGAGTCACACTTGGGGACCTGTGTCCTTCATATGTTTCCAACCAGCAAGGCAGATGAGTCTCGTCAGGTCCACAGCGTATCTAGTTTAGACAGTGGCATCATTCGGAGGTGGGAGAGGTGCAGCATGGTGATTTCAGCTCCAGGATCACATGTTAAGCAGAAAGCCCAGAGTGGTGCTAAGAGGTCTACTGAAGAAGTAATAAAAATACCTGTGACTCTCCAGTGAGGGCTAGAAAGGCAGGTGCACCTAAGATACTCGAGGGTGAAAGTGCCAGTTAATCAGTCTGAAAACACTCTCTGCCTGTATTATCAGCAGTCAGATGCCATCCACACCAGCCCTGAGTCTGTGAAGAGCTCTGCCCGCCTCCCATATGCTCGCTTACTGTCCCAGAGGAGGGCACCAGGGTACCGGGGAGCAGGGATCCTGAGCGAGTGTCTGTTCTCTAACCTGCCAGGAGTGCGCCGACCCAGAAAATCACAAGGTGCGCCAGAAACTGAAGGCCAAGGAGTGGGACGAGTTTCTGGCCAAGGGAAAGAGGTTCCGCGTTCTCCAGCCCGTGAAGATCGGCTGCATCTGGGCGGCCGACAAGGACGGCGGTGCCGACCTGAAGGTGCTGCAACAGTTCACGGCCTGCCTGCTGGAGACTGTGCCCCCCGAGGAGGAGCAGACGCCCAAGGCCTCAAAGAGAGAGAAGAGGGACCAGCAGAGTGAGCACCAGCCCGGGGTGGGGGCGGGGCGGGACACTCCCAGAGCCAGTGCTTGCTGAGGAGGTGTCCTTTCTGTGACGCTCATGAGAGCTGTACAGGGTGGCTGCTTCAGTCAGCCTGTTTCACTGATGGTCACACACATTCTTAGCTCTTCAGAGCTGGGAGGGCCACTCAGAATGGGTGCATGAGGGCAGTTACTAAGGAATTGGACACAGGAGGTGAGGCCTGACAGTTTATTCCAACCAATCCCGCCTCGTGAAGTGTGGGTCTCCCAGAGTCTCTCTTGGAGCAGTTCCTTTGTTTAAATTCACCCCTAAGCAGCCACCCACACTAAACCTGTGGTGGTGGTGGTGATTTTGCGATGTAAGTCAAATCACTGCTGTGTGTCAGTTACATCTCAGTAAACCAGGAAGAAAACAAGGCCACCCAAAGCAGACCGTGTCTCAGCCTCCCGGGGGCCATGTTCATTCCGTCTCCCCCTGCTCCCTCTCCCCGCCAGTCCTGGCCCAGCTGCTCCCGCTGCTGCACGGGAACGTGAATGGGAGCAAGGTGATCATTCGGGAGTTCCAAGAGTGCTGCCGCCGAGGACTGCTCAGCAGAGACGCCGGCAGCCCAGAACACAGTGCCGCCAGCCCCCCGAGCCCCGGCCATGCCCGCCCGCAGACCCCTACCGCCGGCGAGGACATGGCCGTGCCCTCCAAGGCCAGGCTCAAGCGGATTATTTCTGAGAACTCAGTGTACGAGAAGAGGCCCGACTTCAGAATGTGCTGGTACGTCCACCCACAGGTGCTGAAGAGCTTCGCCCAGGAGCACCTGCCTGTGCCCTGCCAGTGGAGTTATGTCACCGCGGTGCCCTCGGCCACCAGGGAGGACAGTGGCAGCGTCCCCGCCCCGGGGCCCAGCCAGGGTATGCCCGTCTCACTCAAGAGGAAGTCGGCGGGTAGCATGTGCATCACGCAGTTCATGAAAAAGCGCCGGCACGACGGGCAGGTGAGACCCCGCTGCGGCTTGTAGTTTGTAGCAAACCTTCCTTTTAGGGCATTTTAGGTTTATCACAAAACTGAGGTGACAGAACTGACCAAAATAGAGGCCTGGGTGTGGAGGTTTCCCTACCCACCAAGCAACCCCAGCAAAGCCTGCGCGGCTGTCACAGCTGATGAACCTATGTGGACACACCCGTCACCCAGACTCCAAGGTTTACTGGGTGTGCTCTGGCTGCTGTGCGTCCTGTGGGTTTGGACAGATCTCTGATGATATGTGTGGCGTCACAGTGTCACACAGAGCTGTCACTGCCGTCACACGCATGCTCTGCCTGTTGGTCCTTCCCTCCTTCTACCCTGGGCCGCCGCTGGGCCTACTGCTTTCACTGGCTTTTTCAGTTAGTTGTGTGCCTTTACACTTTCTTCCTGTCTTTTCATGGTTTGACAGCTCTTTTGTTTTTAGTGCTGAATAATGTTCCATGCAGTAGCTTCTGTTTCGTTAGTTTTTGTGTTCGTTTAACACAGTTACTAAGCGCTTACTCCATACCAGGTACCCTGCTAGACCTTGTAGACAGTGGTGAGCAAAACACCATCAAAGGGGAGACAGACTGGAGTCCATGGTGGGAGCAGCCATGTAACTATCCTGACAGCACATCGAGGAGGAAGCGTGTGGCCCCACGTAGATAGGCAGGTGGGCTTCCTGAGAGTCGCTGGTCCCCAGAGCGAAGGCTCCCGCGCTGCCTGGACACACGGAGGCTGGGCCCCCACCTCAGCCTTGGTCTGTGTTTGATGTTTGTTTCTGTTACTGGCGTGTGAGGGTGATGGGTTTAGTCTCCTGGCTACTCTCACCAGAAGCCTGGTCTTGGTTGTGGGCACTGGTCCTCACTGAGGCCGGTGTCTCACGTGGCTGAAGATCTTGGAGACTCGAGTTTATGAGGGTGAGACAGGTGTGGTGAGAGCTGGTCTCTCGCTCACGTCTGGGGATCTTCTAGGGTGCTGTCGTTCCAGGAGGTACTGCTAGAGGCTGTGGGTGAGGGAGAAAAAAGGGAGCCCGTGTGTGCTCCCCATCCCCTACCCCTGCTCCTGCCGTGTTGTGAGGGGCAGGATGGGTAGGGGGTTGGCTCCTGGAGTGATTCCTGCACACAGATGAGGTCTTGGGTGCGATGGAAGCCTTCTTCCTGAATCATCACAGCAAGAGGGAGCCAGGACAGTCCTGTGCAGTCACGGCGGCTGTTCCTGCCACTCCCCCACCCCGTCCCTGTCAGCTGTGGACACGGCTTGGTACAGTAGCGCCCACCTGGTTAGGAGTCATGGACCCAGCCCCACAGACAGTTCCCTCCTTGGGCCTGGACCCAGAACAGGCCCTCATGTGTCAAGCTGTGCTGAGCTGCAGAACCTCCTTACGGTCAAGGTTGTTGTTAGCCAGACGGTCTCAGAAGACTGCACCTGTGGATGCTTAGGTTGAAACCAGCTGGGGAGCCAGTGTGAATGTGGCCAGGGCTGGAAGGACCCTTTGGTGTCCTAATCCAGGCAGGGTTTGCAGGCTGCTGCCCTCATCAGCCCTCCCACGGGTTCTCATGGGGGACACAGCCACCTTGCTGAGTCCCCTCTGCTCTTCTTCCCCTCCCATGGCATCCACACACGTGCTCACAGTCTGTGTCTCTGTGGAGAAAGACGGGTTAGCCCTTATCACCTGTTTCCTCTTGCACTTGACTTGTATTCCTGCCCTTGGAGCTTTGTTATTTACTGAGAAAAAGTTCTCCCCAATAAACTGGGGGCCCCTCTCCCCAGGTAAGAGGGGTTGGTCTGTGAGAGTCAGTGACATGGGGCATTTCATCTGATGACACGCATGAAGAGCAGTCAGTGCTATTCAGCTTCTCCCCTTTCACCGGCCTCGAAGGGGCTCCGATGTGTGGCAAGATCTCACAGAGGGCCACATGTCCGGTGGTTCTGGGTGTGCTGGCCCCAGCGGTCCTGATTCAGCAGGTCTGAGAGTAGGTGCTAATGTCTGCACTTTAAAAGCCTCTTCTTGGAGCTTCCCTGGCAGTCCAGTAGCTAAGACTCCCAAGCTTCCAATGCAGGAGGCGAGGGTTCAGTCCCTGGTCAGGAACTAGATCCCACATCCTCGCTGGTAACAGCACTTGGTCCCCTGGGACCACGTAGGCCTCAGGGACCGTAAACACTTGGAAGTTTGTCTGCAGCAACAGGAAGTCCTGAGCTGGTGAGCACTGTGGTCCAGGGCCAGGCCCCTCCTGTCTCCTGCTCCTCCTGCCTGTTTGTGGCCTTGTCTTTGTGATCACAGAACAGCCACTGCACTGCCAGCCAGTGAGATGAGGATGGCCAGGCCTACCTGGGGAGGAGTCCCGTTTACCTGGAAGGAAGAACAGACTCCACCTGTGTCTTTCTGACTGGAATGCTCTGACCCAGCCACCCAGCTGCAAGAGAGGCTGGGGCCATGAGACCTTGACCACCTGCAGCAGAATCCTGGTGGTTTGGGATGGGCAGGCAGGAAGAGAGCTCTGGGCGTGCGCTGAGCCGGGCCTGCAAGGCAGAACACAGGAGCTGGGGAGACTTCCTGAAGGCCGGGTTGGTGGCCTGGGAAAATGTGGGTGGTGTGTATGAGTATTTTAGATTGGGTTGGGCTTTTTTAATTTATGGAAATTTTAGAAGCTTTTCATTTAGAGTTCCAACTAGTGTTATATGCTATGGGTTTACGTGGTACTGTGATCAAGTGAGACGAGCTGGCTGTTAGGGGCCACTTCTGCCCCAAAGAGTGAGTAAGTGAGTGTGTGTGTCCGTCCTCCCAGCAACTCAGCTCTTCGGCCTTGTTCTGTTTTTGCACGGGCAGGGGCTCCGTCTGTCCTTTCCAGCCTCAGTGCTTGGTGGTGGTGACATGTCTTCCTAACTCCCAAGGCTGCATGGTGGGCTGTGTGCCCTCTGCCTGTGGTAGAGACAGCAGCATGTTGGGCTGTCCCCCAGCTGCATGTGCCGACAACCCTCAGCCCAGCACGTGGGAACCCATCCTGGAGCCTCACCTTAGAGGCTTGAGACCTGTCATGTGCCTGTGGGGCTGTGGGCTGCTGTTCCTCCCACAGAGGGCTTGTGGGCCTAGAGCAGTCCCACACTTGGCTCCCAGTGTGGAGGCCCGGGAGTGGGGAGGCTAGAAGGAGACTCACCTGTCCCCTTGCTCACCAGACCCAAGCCTGCGTGGCTGAGGGGTGGAGAGTGCGCTGTCTGTGCTTCTGAAGCAGGTGCCTGGAAGTTGCCCTGCACCTCCCAGCAGCGCCCATGCCAGCTTGGGGCCATTCCTGCCTCGGGGGTCCCCAGCCCATGGAGCCCTCCTGGAGCTTCTACACTAGAACTGAGGGGTCTGTGAGCGTAAGCCATCCGCCAGCCAGGCTGGGACTGCAGGCACAGCGGACGGCCTCACTGCACTGTCGTCCCTTTTCCAGGCAGACTCATGGAGCAGAAGGGCTCTAGGAGGGTCTTGAGCCCCTTGGAAGGGAGCCCAGCTCCACTGCCTCTGCCGAGGCTTGTGCATGGGTGGTGTTTAGAGTTGGTCCTGTTACTTCCCTGTTCTATGTCTCTGTCCCCTTTGGTGGAAGCCAGTGATAACAGCGTCCACATGGGCAGAATTGGGCAGAGTGGGCATCAGGAAAGTTTACAAGCGTTGGGCGAAGGGACCAAGCTATTGGGCAGAGAAGAAAACACCAGCTGACTTCTCAGCCACCTACTTATTCCAGCAGATAATAATTCAGAGAAAGCATGTGCTTTGTCCATCTCCTTTTCAAACCAAAGCAGAGACCCCCCAAATTCTAATTTGCAAACAATAATGCATTATTTTTCTAACAAGGTAAATAATTAGTTCATTTGAGAGTACTCCCAAGGTTTCTTTTGATTGTAACTCTTAAAACACTAAGACTTCCCTGGTGACTCAGACCTTAAAGAATGTGCCTGCAATGGGGGAGACCTGGGTTCAGTCCCTTTGTGGGAAAGATCCCCTGGAGGAGGGCATGACTGTCCACTCCAGTATTCTTCCCTAGAGAATCCCATGGACAAAGGAGCCTGGGCTCCAGTCCATAGGGTCTCAAAGAGTTGGACACGACTGAGCAACTAACACTTTGACTTTCATCAGACTCCTCAGATAGCGTCTCCTGGATGGGCAGAGAGGGGTCGGGTGTGCAGCAGTGGGTGGTGGTGGGGGGTCACACCAGCCCTGTCTCCTGCTGCTGACACAGTGCCCTGTCTGTTCAGGTTGGCACTGGAGACCTGGACGGCTTCCAGGCGGACACAGAGGAGGAGGACGACGAGGAAGGCGATTGTGTGATCATGGACATCTCTGATATTGGGGGTGAGCAGGGTACCACACCCTCCTCTTTTCCTTCAAGCCGGCAGGGAAGGGAAGGGGCGGTTAGTCACCCCCTGTGAGTCGAATCCTGTGAGTGATGGAGACTGAGGAAGAGGTCCTGAAAGGCGCCAGGCAGGGTGTTGTGATGGTGGTGTGGGTGTTGGGCCGCCTGCACTGGTCTGAAAGCTACATTCAGGAAACCAGAGGGTTGGTGAGGAGCTGTGTCAGGGAGGGTGGGTGTAGGGCCTCTGAACCAGACTTCTCCAGGGCAGGGAGCCAGAGGCTGGCCAGCCTGAGGCCAGCCACTGAGCCTTGCTGCCCACTTTCCTCATCTTTACCACGGGCTTCCCCTGCCCTGGAGGGTCAAGTGCAAAGCCTGCTAGACAGGGCTACAGAAGCATACAGGCTCAGGGTGAACACAGCCAAAGCCCCAGTGAGAAGGCGGTGGCCTGCCCGCCCTCCCCCAGAGTGGACCCAAGGCTGAAGCCCCTCCCTCTCTTGCTTTGCAGACATCCAGGCCCCATGCGGAACCACTTCCGGAGCTGGGGGGTCAGTGGGGATGGACACCAGTGAGAGCCTCGTGGCCCCCAGCTCGCTTGGCCCGTCCTGAGCGCCCAAGTGGCCCGTGTATGTATGTAGAATGGTTAGGGTATTCTTGACACCTCTCAGATACTTGAAAAGTCCTGACTCCTGGGTAAAGAGCACTTTGTCCTGCTTGGCAGACCTCCCTGGAGGTTTGGAAAGTTTTATATAGGATACTTGGTTAGTTCTTTTTGATATTTGTAAAAAATTTCCCCCCAAAGCTGCATATTAATCCGCCGTTTAATAAAGCATTATTGTGATGTGACGACCTGCATGGGGAGGGCCTAGTCGTGCCCCGCGGACCCTGGGCAGGCACAGTGACGAGATGCTTGTGAATGAATTGAAGCCCCTCGGATGCGGCGTGGCACCTGGACCTGACGTGGACCTGTATAAACTATTGTCTAGCCCGACCTGGCGTGTCTGTCATCTCTTCCAACATGTGGTGTCCATGGTGCGTGGTGTGCGTGGTGTGTCCACTGCCCTGGGTCCGAGGCCAGCGTTCTGCTGTCCAGTGTCTGCCCCCCAGTTCCACATGCGTGGCCTGTGGCCTTTGTTTAAAGTTCCAACGCTTCGTACAAGTCCTGTCTCATCTCTTTGTTGTGAGGTCCTTCACCTCCCTGCTGTCTCGTTCAGGGCTGGGGCTCCTCGGCAGGTGCTTGTGCTGGTTAACCCCTCCTGCCCCTTGGCGGGTGGGCAGAGGGTGTTCCCAATCTCGGGAGTGCTGAAGCTAGGAATTGTGGAGCCAGGCGCTGCACCTGCTGGACCCTGGAGGGGCCCTAGGACAGGGCTGTGACGGGCCCAGCAGAGGCATCTGAGCATGTACCAAGGGCCTGGGGCAGCGAGGTTCTGGCAGAATTCCGACTGTTAGAACCAGGCTCCAGTCCTGCTGACTCTTCACAGCACGTTGTCTTGTTGGGAGAAGAGTCAGCTAGCATCTCAGCGTGAGTACCTGTTCAGACTAGGGGTGCTTCACTCCTGAGGTGGGGCAACACGACCCCGCCCTTGGGGGCCATGCCGTCTTCTGGCTAAGACCCTCCTGGGCCCGCCTCTCCTGGCAGCACCCTGATCCTCCTGGAGGGGGTCTGTCCCTCCAGCTTTGCGGTGGTGGGGTGCGGACCCTGGCCCCACCTGGGACTAAGTGCTGCAGGTTGCTGGCACGGAGTGAGACATAGGTGCAGCTCCACCTGTGGGTGTGGCCTCCAGCTGCAGTCATGGTTAAGTGCCTTTAAAACCTTGCTAGTTGCCACCTGACAACTTACCATCTACCCCCTAGCAGGTTCTGGGGATCAGGCCGCCAAGGAGGGTGGGCCCAGGTCCTGCCCCCATGTGAGGACAGCTGCAGGCTGCCCAAGTGTGAGGCACAGCTTGGGTGGGGGCTACTCAGTGGCTCTGGGTTACAGGAAATCTTTGTGTCTAATCACATTGGGGGTCTGGAAACTCCCACCTCACTGTGGCCAGAGAGCCAATCAGCACTGGCCTCCATGAAGGTGGGGTCCAGACAGGGCAGGTCCTCCACCCTCCAGGCCTCTGTTTTCCTGTCTCTGTTAGCTCCTTGTGGCTGCTGTAACAAAGTGCCCTATGTTGTTCTTAACAGTTCTAGGGGCAGAAGCCTCATGAGGGCCTCGCTGGGTTAAATTGAGGGGAGGGATGGTTTCTTCTGGAACGGAAGAACCCCATTCTTTTGGAAGGGGAACCCCATTTCTTGGGGGAATCGATTTCTGTGCTTTTTGCAACTGTTAGAAGCCCCTTCCTCTTCAAGACCTGCAGCATCACATCTCCCATCTCTACTTCCTTCCACATGTTAGAGCTCCCATGGGGATGCTGGGCTCACTGCATAACCCAGGACAGTCCCCTGCTTCATTCTTACCTACATCCCCAAGCCCCTCTGGCACATAATGTCACAGGTTCACAGGCTCTGGCCTCAGGGGCCGTCAGCAGGGCTGGCTTGTAGGCAGTGGGGACAACGTAGGAAAGCATGGGAAGTGAAGAGTTTGCCTCGGACACGAGGGGCTCCTGGGACCCCAAATACCACCCCAGAGCAGGTATCCGCCTGACCCTGCTTCACCAGGAGCCACAGCCAGCCTTGCTCACTGGTGGTTCCACAGCTGCTGATCAACCCTGCCTCCCACGGCTTGAACTCACCACCAGGAAGCTAGTCAACATCCTGTTTATTCAGGTTTATAAATTTACAGAACTTGGCCTGACAGGCCCAGACCTCCCTTGGCCGGTCACCCCCCCTCCCCCCACCAGGGCCACTGCACATGGGGCTGGGGCTGCAGGCTGCTTTGCCTGGGAGGCACCCAGAGCTTCTGTTAAATAGATTACTAGTGATGCCCTCTCCTGGCGGTGGTCATGGCTGTGTGCCCGGCCAGCCAGCGCCCCTCCTCATGCCCGCAGTGCCCCATGGGCAGGGCGAGCGGTTCTGGAGGTGGTAGGGGGACCAGAACAAGAGAATGTGGAGGAGAGCATGAGACAGACCCATGGTGGGGCTGAGCCAACCCTGCTTTATTTCACTAGAGCTTCTCAATGGCCGACAGGAGCTCGGGTTTCAGGATAGATGTGTCTGGCTGGGTGCCTGCAGCCCTGATGTCCTCAAGCACGGCTGCATCCCACGAGAAGGTCAGGAGGGCAGAGGGCACCTGCAGCAGGTTGAGAGGTGGAGCTCCAGCTTCACATTCAAATCTCCCTGCTGGAGCCCAGGCCACGCTTGCCCAGGGTTGCTCCCCACGGGTGACAGCACTGCTGTGCCTTCAAGGGCTCATCAGATGAGGACACCCCCTGGCCTGGCTGAAGCCCACCCAGCCTGGGGCAGCAATTGGTACTTCCTCTCCAGGCCTCCTTCCCAGTCTCCCTGAATAAGGGTCTGACCGCAATCCAGCCCCCTCCTCCGTCCTCTCAAGGAATTCCCTGCATTTTGAATGCCTTCTGGTCTCTGCTTTGCAAAGGACTCTTAACACACTTAGCACATTCCCATTTAACAAACAGAAGTTACTCAAGGCCACACCACAAGTAAGTGGGAAGGTGGGTCTTACACACAGGGACACCCTCCCCAGTACCATCCCATCCTCTCTTGGGGGCTTGTGCCGATTTAACAAGAGCCCAGAGAGCCCGGCTAAGGTGCCGGAAACCGTCACTCACCAGTCCACACTCGTTGAAGGCCAGGTTCTCATCTTCTGACAGCTTCTGCCCACCCGAGGCCAGCAGCTCAAAGGGCAGCCAGTCGTTCTGCAAGGCCTCCCGGACAAACCCATACAGCGCCGCCACCCGCTCCCTGGCGTAGAAGGTCCCTGGGGGCGGGACAGTCGAGTGGCGCTGGAGCTCACGGGAGCATCTCTGCGCCACCCGGCCGCGAGCCCTCAGCCTCCTCCCTGGGGACGAGTGCAGCCCAGAGAGGCTGCGCGGGCGCCCAGCACGCACCCTGCACCCTGCAGCAGACAGCCGTCGGGGATGCGCACGCACAACCTCGCTGGGGACGAACGCAGCCCAGAGGGATCGCGCAGGTGCCCAGAACATACCCTGCAGCAGGCAGCCGTCAGGGAGGCGCACACGCAGCAGCGTGTACATGTACTTGCGCATCTCCCGCTGCTCCTCCCGCTCACGCATGGCCTTGGTCCGCAGCACACTCAGCCGCTCCACGGCCTCTGACCGCAGCCGCTGCTCCCGCTTGATCTCCTCGGCCGTGAGGTTGAAGAAGTCCCTGGGCAGGTCGAACTGCGAGGCTAGGGACGAGGGCCGGAAGACGCGGCGCTGGCGGGCCAGAGTGGCGCGCACAGGCTCGGCGCTCAGGAGCTGTTCCTTGTGCTGCTCCAGACTCTGAGGCTGGGCCAGGGCGGCCTCGCTCAGCACGTAGAACTCCTCGTGGCCCTCTGGAACACACGGAAACGTCACTGCCGAGTCAGGGAGACCCTGCGCCAGACCCTTCCCGCCCCAACTCTGGGCTCTTACCCTGGTCAGGGATCGGAAGCAGCACCTTCTGGAAGCCGATGGCCTCAAAGAACTCGTGGGTCCCTTCCAGGCAGTGAATGCGCTCCTGAGAGCAGGCAGAGGTCACACGGGACTCTTGGGGCCTCCCTGTGCCCCACCAGACTCTCCGCCCACCCTGGCCCTCCCAGCCTAGAGTCCCTGGTCTCAGGGCAGCGGCTATCCCCAGACAGGCTGAACCCCCGAAGCTTGTCTGAGGGGCTGAGCTCACAGAGGGCCCAGGACCCCGAAAGGTCAACACCAGGGTGAAGGAGGCTGAAGAGCCAAAGGACAACATGAGGAGGCAGTGCCAAAGGTGGGGCAGGCCGGCTGCCTCATGTGTGATGCTGGACTCGGGTTGGGGGCCTCCAGAAGAAAGTGGGGCCCGGCAGGCCCCATGGGCCAAGGTGGTGGGCCCTGAGATTTCTCCACAGATGCCAGAAGCCTGCCTGTGTGTGGAAAATCTCCCCAGTGCTGATGTTCTCTCAACTAACTCAAAGAGAACTCACACTGCACTGTGGGTGGTGGGCAGGGCAGAGGGTGTATGGCGCTCACAGAGCCCGCCCTCCCCACCACCACCTCAGCCCGCCTGGACTGCTCCCCACCCTGCCTCCTCCCCCCCACCCCAAGCAGGGGCCCTTCTGCAGCCAGCTCTCCCATCCCAGGGCTGTCTGCAAGCCAGCTGCTCCCTGTGATGGCTTGGGTCCTGCGGGGGGCCTCATGGGCCCAGCCACACCAGGCCAAGTCCCTCACCAGCAGCCCTCACCTGGAACACCTTGTTCTGCACCTTGATCTTGCGGTACTTCTCCTCCTCTGGGTGCAGGTGGATGTTGTCCAGGTACCTGGGGTGGACAGGGGCCGACAGCTCAGAGCCACGCCACCTCACTAAGGGTGACCCCAAGCAAGGTGCTGTCACACCTGGACACCCCACAGAGCCCGACCCCTAGCGCCCAAGACACCAGGCCTCCCCCTCAGTCCTGCCTTCCAAGGGCACCAATGACCTGCCACGGGGGTGGAGCGGGGCAGGGCCGGAGTAACGGTCTCTGGAGCTGATGGGTCCCCAGAGCCAGCTTGGGGGACTCCTGAGCAGCACAAACTTCTAGACCTGATCAATAAGAGGAAGAGGCGACCCTGCCTCTTCACTCCCTTCTGATGATCCCAATAGGAAGCCAGGGCTGGGAACCCCTGATGCAAGGTCCGTCTAGTCAAAGCTATGGTTTATCCAGTAGTTGTGTATGGATGTGCTGCTGCTGCTAAATCGCTTCAGTCGTGTCCGACTGTGCGACCCCACAGACAGCAGCCCACCAGGCTCCCCTGTCCCTGGGATTCTCCAGGCAAGAACACTGGAGTGGGTTGCCATTTCCTTCTCCCAACGTGTGAAAGTGAAGTCGCTCAGTCATGTCCGACTCTGTGCGACCCCATGGACTGCAGCTCACCAGGCTCCTCCATCCATGGGATTTTCCAGGCAAGAGTACTGGAGTGGGCTGCCATTGCCTTCTCTGGTATGGATGTGAGAGTTGGATTATAAAGAAAGCTAAGCGCCAAAGAATTGATGTTTTTGAACTGTGGTGGTGGAGAAGACTCTTGAGAGTCCCTTGGATTGCAAGGAGATCCAACCAGTCCATCCTAAAGGAAATCAGTCCTGAATATTCACTGGAAGGACTGATGGTGAAGCTAAACTCCAATACTTTGGCCACCTGATGCGAAGACCTGACTCACTAGAAAAGACCCTGATGCTGGGAAAGATTGAAGGCAGGAGAAGAGGATGACAGGATGAGATGGTTGGATGGCATCACTGACTCGATGGGCGTGAGTTTGAGTAAGCTCTTGGAGTTGCTGATGGACAGGGAAGCCTGGCGTGCTGCAGTCCATGGGGTCGCAGAGTTGGACACGACTGAGCGACTGAACTGAACTGATGCAGTCAACTTCTTCATTTTAAAGACTGATAAATGGAAGCCCCCCAGAGAGGCCAGACCCCTTCTCCGAGGGCCCAGGGAGAGTGAAGGTGGGGAACCTGGTGTCACTCCCAGGGCCATGCTCCCTGCAGGCCTCCTCAGCACTTACTTGGCAATGGTGTCCACACCCAGCTTCACCCGGTCCCGGTCCTTATTGAACGTGTGGATCTTCATGATGGAGGCAGCCACCGGGTCGGTGGAGAAGTGCTGGGGGAGTGAAGAAAGCAGAGGGTCAGGAAGCACCCTCCTGGGGGCCTGGAGGCCACACCGGTTGAGCAGCCGGCTCTCAGCATGCAGTGGCAGCATGTCTGGAACCTGCTGGCCACTGCAGATGCACTGCCTCTCCTAACCCCCCAGCCCTCTAATGGACGTTCTAGAAACAGACTGAGGTGGCAGAAACAGGATACAAAAAAGGTCTGTGACCTGCGGCTCCCCAGTGCACACCAGGGAGGCAAAACAGTGGAGATGCTGCTGACCCGTCCCCCTGCCTCGGGGGTGCCACCTGCTTCCCTGGAGAGTGTAGGGGCCATGTTTGATCCCTTAGCTGGCCCAGCCTCTGGGTGCCCCCAGGGACCCTGCAAACAGCATCCCAGTAGGGAGAGACTGAGAATGGGTCACTGAAACGAGCAGCAAGGTCAGGCAGCAGGTGTGTTCTCACTCTGGACAGCTAGGCATGCGGCCTCACCATGGGGTCTTGTTTTTCTGCAGCCCCAGAAAGTCAGCAGTTACATGGCCAGTGGGGCTGGTACCTGTGGCAGCCCCAAACACATCTGCTCTGCCTGAACAGTGGTGGGGGTGAACAGTGGGGTCACTAGAGGTGATGGATCAGAGCAGAGACCACCTGGCCAGTCAGATCTACCTGTGCACCCCAGCAGAAGCCCAGCCAGAGCTCCTGGAAGGCAGGTGTGGAGCCTCTGCGTGCCCCGGCCTGCCTCTCTGAACTACAGTGGGGGTGAACCTTCAGCAGCCACGTATGTGTCACTTGACGTCTGATGTGAACTGGGTCAACTCTCCTAGGGACTTCAAGTCTGGACCCTGTCCAGTCTGCCAGTTAAGTTACCAGCATAAGACAAAAAGGCTCAGATGGGCCAAGAAAGCGGGTCTGCAAAGCAGCAGCTGTGAGATGGGCCGGGGTGGGGGTGGGGGGGCAGGGGCGGGGCCTCCTCAGGACATGGCTGAGCCAGGCTGATGGTCCCCACTCCAGCCACCTTGGGACAAGCACACCCACCCCCCAGCGAAGAGCTGCAGGTCCCACTGCTGTTCTCAGAAGTATCCAGGCAGCCCGCAGCCTTGTTTAAATCAGGACCAGGGAGCGGGAACAGACAAGGGACAAAGGAACACAACATCCATGTACGTATTCGTGTTGTGATGGGGGTGGACTTCACAGTGGCCAGAAGACAGGTATTTCAACAAATAAGGACTGGCGAAAACTGGGTAACTATCTGGAAAAAAAATTAACACACACAACACTGTAAATTAACTATACTCCAATAAGAATTTTTTGAAAATGAAAATAACCCTAAGCTGCATGCGTTGTATTCTACACAGGGATAAATTCTAGTTGGAACAAACCTTGAAATGTTAAAAAGCAAAACAGAGTAGCACTAGAAAAGCCACGGAAAAACTGTTTTAATTCTTTAGTGGGGAAGGCTTTTCTAAGTATGCCACAAAACCTGGAAGTCATAAATTAAAATCAACACATTGAATTACATAGAAAAAATTTCTGCATGGCTATGTGACCATAAGCAGAATATAAAAATAAGCTGGAGAAAAAAATAAACTGGAGTAAAATATCCCCAGATCATAGACAAAAACCTCATTTCCCTAATATGTAAAGAATGCCTACAAATCAATAATATTCAATACAAAAATGGTCAAAAGATGCATTCTTGCATGAAAACATAGACAACCTAACCCTAAAAAGGGAGATGCAAACTAAAAACTGCTGAGATGTCATTTTTACCTATCAATTTGGGTAGAGACAATGTTTGGTGACCCACAGTGACAGTCAGGGGACAGGGCAAATGGGAACTTTCTCCCACAATGCTGGTGAGAGAGTGAATCGGGACAAACTCTACGGAGGATCACCTAGTGACAACTATCCAAAGCCTGACGCACATGTTCTTTGTTCCAGCAACTCAGCTTCTGGAATGGAACCTACAGCTCGAAGTGCTGTACAGACCAGGTTTTCATCGTAAATATTGTCCTCTCTAGTGAAGGATTGGAAACTTCCTACATGCTCATCAACACAGGGCTGGTTAGCCAAGGAACAATTTACAGGAGTCACTGTGCAGTCACTATGGAGAAAGCAGACTTTCAAACTGCTCAGAAAAAAATAGATGGACTTCCATGATGGTCCAGTGGTTAAGACTCTGTGCTTACAATGCAAAGTGTGTGGGTTCGATCCCTAGTGCTGCTGCTGCTGCTACTAAGTCACTTCAGTCGTGTCCAACTCTGTGCGACCCCATGGATGGCAGCCCACCAGGCTCCCCCGTCCCTGGGATTCTCCAGGCAAGAATACTGGAGTGGGTTGCCATTTCCTTCTCCAATGCATGAAAGTGAAAAGTTAAAGTGAAATCACTCAGTCGTGTCCAACTCCTGGCGACCCCATGGACTGCAGCCTACCAGGCTCCTCCATCCATGGGATTTCCCAGGCAAGAGTACTGGAGTGGGTTGCCATTGCCTTCTGGAGTGGGGTGCTATTGCCTTCTCCGGATCCCTAGTGGGGAAACTAAGATCCCACAGACGACGTGGCAAAAAAAAAAACCCAGAGGGGGTGATAGAGCAAATGAGGTAAAAATGTTAACAACTGGCAGATTTGGGTAAGGTAGGGAGAATGACACAGGTATTTGTAACTTGATCCCTGGAACCTGGGAATATGTAGGTTATGGGGCAGGGGTTGCGCAGATGGAGTTAAGGCTGCTGATTAGCAGACCTTAAGATAAGGAGATTAGCTGGGATTACCGGGTGAGCCCGATGGAGTCAGTAAGGGCCCTGAAGAAGGGGAAGAGAGAGAAAGAAGCAGAGAGAGGGCAGCTGGGAAAGGCCTGGCGGAGAAGGAACCACAGCAGACAGACAGCCTGAATCCCCAGGGCTCCCAGAAGGCACACAGCCCTGTGGCCTTCTTGACCGTAGTCCACTCATAACTTCCAGAACTGTGAGAGCAGAGACGTGCTGTCTGGAGGCACCGCATTCGTAATAATCTGTTTGAACAGTAATAAGTCACTCCCACCCTAGGTGAAGGAGATTCAGGTGTTCTTTCTGTTCTTGTAGTTTTTCTTTAGGTTTGGAATTATTTCCAAATACAGAGTTTTAAGGAAAAAAAAAAATAATAATATGGAAGTTCTTCCTGTACTAATAAGCGTTGCAGTTCCATGTCAGATGTGAACGGCAGATTGATTTTTATGTAAAACAAAAAAGCAGCCCTTGTAGGAGATACAGATGCCTCGGTAGTTTGTATTTGGAGCATCTCTGAAAAGGGATGTAAGATGCTCAAAGCTGGTGCCCCAGGGAGGGTGGAGGTGGCTTTCCCCACCTACCCTCCCAGACTGTGAATCCTGTCCCACAGGTGAGGGAGGTGAGCACAGAACCGGAGCACACCCAGGTGGTGACGCTTCAGGGGCTCCTGGGCCTTCCAGACTTCTAGGGGTGGCTCCGGCAGCGGGGCGGGCACTCACCATGAGAATGGCCTCTCTGATGCGGGCATCCCGCTGGTCCTTCCTTAGAATGGCCCCCGTGAGGGGGCAGGTGAAGTACACTCCGGGCACCGCCAGGTGGGCCAAGCCTTCCGCTTTGGGCTCCGGCGCCTGGGAAGATGGGGGAAGGTGTCTGAGCCCGGACTGTGGACAAAGGCCACCCTGAGTGCCACAGTCCTTAGAGTACGGCCCTGGGAGCCAGAATCCCCAGGCCTAACGCTGTCGCCTCTGCCTATTAGTTGTGGAACACTGTGGCCCAGTATCCAAGCCCCTCGGAGCCCATCTTCAGGGCCATAGGATGTCCTCTAGAGACCAACTCAGAATTCAACAAGGTAAGGAATAGAGAGCATGTAGCGGCTCTGGACACAGAGCAAGTGCTCAGCTGAAGGCTCCTGCTCTTCCTGCTCCCCCTGACTGAGGAGTGAGGAAGAGGAATTGGAAAGGGAGTCAGGGGGTCAACGGTGCCCTGGGTGAGTCCCAGCCTTGGTCTGGAACTCAATTCCTAGGTCATCTTCAAGGGTCCTTCCATTCTAAAACTCAGGCCTCACGGGTGGTGCTGCTCAGAACACCCTTTCCGCCAAGCTCTCTGTTAAGGCTTGCCTCCTCCAGGAAGGCCTCCCAGATTACACCAGTCTCTGTGTACCCCACCACCAAGGAAGGCAGCAGAGGGCAGTGCTAAGGGAAAGGGCTTTGGAGTCAGACAGCCTGGGAATTCCAGTCCTGCCCCTGCTGGTTTCGAGGTGCAAACTGAGGACACTGGGCTCTCTGAACCTCAGTTTTCTCTTCTGAAAAGTGGGAACTGTAACAGCTCCTCCCCGTGTGGGGTTACAGGGGGTGGGGTGGGGGAATGACTGAATGGACATGTAGCCCCTCCCCCAGCACTTGGGTTTGGTTTCATTAGGTGCCACGCCAGGTGGTGTCCCAGATGACACCACCCTCCACCATGGGGTTCCCCAACCTGTCTCAGTGCCCTGAGGCCAGAGGTGACCTCGATACACCCTGACAGCTGCATCTCCCTCCCCTCCCCAGCAGCAGACGCTTATAGCCCAGGACTGGGCACCAATCAGACCAGAGCAGGAAAGAGCCCAAGCGGGCCCTCCAGGTCCCGCTCCCCAGGCCCCACATTGGAGGTCCCACTGCTGCTGCCGCAATGTCTTTACCGTGTTGTTCCCCGGGGCCTCTGGGTTCCCACTGACCAATGCTTCTGCTCGAAGTTCCTTTCTCACTGTGGGGAGAGGCAGGGAGACGGAGAACAGGTCAGTGTGTGGAGTGAGCCTGCATGCCCCATCCAGGCCTGAATCTTCACATGGGTCACACTCTAGTCCTTCCAGCTCGAGAGCCTCCTGGCCCCTACACCTCTCCATGCCCCCAGGCTCAGGCTGCACCAGACCATGCCCTCCTCCTGCTCCAAGTCCTGGTTCTGTCTCCTTCTACCATCCCAGACATCCCTGCACAGATCACAAACAGACCCCTCCTCAGCCTTTTCACCAGCACTTCCCCTTTGTGGTAAAAGTGTTAGTTGTTTAGTCATGTACGACTGTGTGCGACCCCATGGACAGTAGCCTGCCAGGCTCCTCTGTCCGTGGAATTCTCCAGGCAAGAATACTGGAGTGGGATGCCATTTCCTTCTCCAGGTGATCTTCCTCATGATTGTGATTTAAACCTCCTCCTACCTCAAAGTGAGGGAGCTCGAAGGCTCCGGGACCCGTGAGAAGTAGAGGATCCACCTAGAGGACAGTGGGGAGAGGCCTGCTCCACCTGCCCCATGTCCCCCTGCCATGGCTGGAGGACAATCGAGGCTCACCCTGGTTCCGGATGGAGTCCTGTGATGTGGGGCCCCGTGCCCGGGGCTGCTTCTGCTCCAGCCGGGCCAGGGCCGCCGCTGCCGCCATCTGAGCCTCATTGGTGGGTCCCTGGCGGGGCTGCCGGACTGGCGGCTGGCTGGGCTTCTCTTTGGGGGCCTTCTCCCTGAGGAGATGCAGGGGGATGGTGAGGTGACATGGGGTTGGCAGGAGAGCTTCTGTCCCCTCCCCCTCCTGCCCCAGCAGACACAGCCGGGCCTCTTCCCTGGGGGCCACCAGACAGTGGTTCTAACAGAGACAGAGGAGCCCCCGGAGGCAGACGGTAGTTCTGTTCCCTGCTTGGCCCCTCTGGGGAAATCCTGCCCTGGTCTGGGCCTTGGAGTCATCACCTGTCAGGTGGGGGGAGAGCACACCCACGGTCCGCCCCCTTCCCCATGGGAGAGTCTCCACCCATACTGTCTACAAGGGTAAGACCCATCCAGGCTTTGTCCACTGAGCACCAACTGTGTGCTAGGTAGCCAGCATGCCAGGAGCTAAGGCTCAGCGTGTCTATTTCTCAGGGCAACATTCCTCCCTGCGAGGGCTCCAGCCGCCCTCTCACAAGCCCCAGAGGCTCACGGAAGCTGGGGCAGTGTGCCAGGCTGCACACAGGCCCTGTGTGAGGCAGGCTACAGAGATCCGGTTTGATCTTGCCTCCACCCTGGGAAGCAGGGTGATCGCCCCATGAGATGGGCGCCCTCCAGCCCTGACCAAGCCGGGAAATGACCTGGCCACCGCCTCATTCCAGCAGAGTCCTGCCTCCCACCCAGGTCTGACTCTGCCTCGCTCTCCTTCCCTCAGGACTCTCTCTCTGGGAGCTGGAATCATCTGTGCTATATCTCAAGTGGGAGCCAAGGCTCTGCGTTCATGGCCTTGCTGCCCGCCCCCCCCCGCTCCCCCTCTCTGCTCACACACCCAGGGCAGCCCTCTTTTCTGATCCCTGCTCCTCTTGCCCACCCTGTCCACAGCTGAAAGTTTCAGGCTGAAGAATAGACCAGTCACGTATGGATCGCTCTGCCCAAGCCCCACCATTCCATAAAAGCACCATTTTCCAATCCTTTCACTCCCCTCTCCTCCCTTCATGGCTCATCCTGACAGATGAAGCCAGAGGGGTCCTTCTAAGACCCAGTCACTCCTCCGCATACACAGTCCTCTCACCCCAAGAATGATAAAACCCTGTAGCAAACACGGACCCCGCACGAGCTGCCCCTTTCCCTCATTTGCTCCCATCTTTGCTCTGTGCTGTTCTTCACACCTGTTCTTCCACCACAGGTGGAAGTATTGCACTCTGTGCTTTCTGGGGGAGTATTCTTCCCAGGATGGACAGGGGCCACTTCAACGGTGCGTGCATGTGTGTGGTATGGGTTGATTTCCACACAGCTGAATCTGAGCTCAAACTTCCCCTTCTTAGACATTCCCAGACCACCTAACAGTCCCCAGCATCGCTGGCAATCTCAACCCTGTTTTTTTTTTCTTTCACGGCCAACCTTCCGTCATTTATGTATTGGCTTACTTGTCCACCTCCCCTCACAGGAAGGGGAGCCCTGAGAGGGCAGGGATTCTCATGCCATGGCAGTTAGCTGGACACACATCCTGCATCTCCAGTCTGGCTCCAGGCACATCACAGAAGGCCAAATTTCCACGTGACTTCCCTCCCCTCTCCTTCCAGGCTTCCAGTCTGACACAACCATCAGCCCTCACCTCCTTCCAGTCACACACTGTCCCAGCTGCTCCAGCTTCCACCTCCACTCACTACTTTATGGACAAATGAATGGACTCCCTTGTTTGGCCCACGACTCTTCCTGGGCCCCTTTAAAGGGGTCCTCCTCTCCCCACTCCCCCAAGCTCCCGGGACCTGCACTTTCCTCCTTGACTCACAGATCTGGCCCTCACAGGCCTCCTTCACCCAACTCAGTGTTCCCTTCCCAAGAACCCCAGGGAACCCCCAAGCCTCATGACAGATGCCCGGATGTCCTTACCATGCACCCACTCTCCCTCACCCACCCCCACTGCCTCAGGATTCCCTCACCAACCCTTACTGCAGGCCACCCAGTCTCTCCTCCCAGCCCCCACCTCTTCACAATCCCTTCCATTATGCCTCACAGATCCCTCCCCAGGCTGACAACTTTCTTTAGTCACTCCCCATCCTAAACACCCTCGGGCCCCCAGCCCTCTCTGTAGCTCCCTGCAGGAATCCCAGCCCCTTCTAGACTCCTGCTCGTCCCTCCCCGCAGTAGAGCCTTCTCAGCCCATCCACCCTCGCCTCTTCCTTGTCTCTCCAGCTCATCACTATCCTCTGCTCACCACTGGCCCCTCACACTTCCCCATGGAGTCTCCAGTGTGGCCCCAGGCCTCTCTCTTCAAGTTCTCCCCAAACAAGTTACAGAGGCCTGGAAGTGCAGGCCACCTTCCCTCCCCTCCCAGGTCTCCCTCCCTGGCCTTCAGGCCACTCAGCGATCACCCACGAGGAGGACCCTCATCTCCTTCTAGTCTGAGTCCCCCAGGTCCTCACCTCCACCCACCCACCTGCCTCCCTTCTCCCAGACCATACTGAGCCCCTCACAGAGCCACTCATCCCCCTCTCCCCTCGCAGTTCACCAGCACCTCCCAAGTCCCTGACCACAGCTCCAACAACGCCTAAGCCCTCCGGATCCTCACCTTCCGTCCACCCTCCTGCTCCACAACCAAGGCCCAGTTCTCTATCGCCATGGAGCTTAAGCTTCACGACTTTTTGCGACCCCAGCTCTTTTTGTTTCTCCAGGATCAGTCCCCAATCTCTGATCACCGAGATGCCCTCAGATCTTAGGCGATGACTTTTCAGGGGCCGTTCTCCTCATCCCTGGCCTCTCCCTTACCGCCCGCCCTAACCGGCTAGGGTCTCTTAACTGACCCCTCAGTTCCTGCAGCCCCGCCCCCTCGAGCCTCGTCCCCTCTGCCCCGCCCCCAGAGGCCTCCCCTCCCTCAACTCCCACCCCTTCCTCATGCCCCGCCCCCGGAGGTGTCCCCACGTTCTCTCAGCCGCCCCTCCACGCCCCTCGCTTTCCCTAGACTTCCCGCGCCCCCCTCCCGCCCATCCCCGTCCCCGGGTCTCAAGCTTCAACGCCTATCACGCACCCCACCGACTCCGTGAGCTTCTGACCCGGTCCCGCGCTCTTGAACTTGATGTCGGCCTTGATCTCTTGGAAGAATTTCTTCATAGTGGTGGCGGGCCCGGCGGCGGGGGGCCGCGGGGGGGGGGGGGGCGCAGGGCCCAGTACGGGAGGGGCCGGCAGGAGCCAACAACCGGAAAGAAAATACGGTGCCGCCGGAAGTCCCGCCTTCGCGAGGGCAGTCCACGTGACAATCGGCGCAGCGTGCCTCTCTAGATCTCCGCGTCTTGCTGGCCCAAAGTGACCACTCTGCACTCTCGGGGCGCGTCTCGGTGGTTCGTCTGGATTCTGTTGCCAGGAGCAACGACGGTGCTTCCAGAGGGAGGTTGTGCTTGAGCGCCTTCCACCGCGTTCCCCAAGGAGTGACAAGAGGGAAAGGGGCAGGCCGAGGACCCCGCGGAGAAAGCGCTGGCCCTGTCCTTTTACTTACTCAAGAACCTTCCCTGGCTCCTCAGCGGTCACGTGAAAAAGTCCCAATTCTGCGTGGGGCAAAGTCCCCAAGACCCAGCCACGTGGTCAGTGCCAGTAGTCCTCCACAAACACAATGTGGGAGAAAATGAAGAGGATGGGTTGCACAGAGCTAGGGCTTGGGGACCCTCGATGGCGGATCACCGAGGGGTTTAACTTAAAGAGATCGGAGATTATCCTCAGAGCGCTGACGGAGTTCAACGAAGAATCTAGTGCAGCCCAAACTTTAACCTTCCTGAACTTTATTTTCCTAGCTGTGAAATGAGGATACGAATAGCACCGGCTTCATAGGAGGTCTGTGAGGATGATGCTGCAATTCGAAATCTCTGAATAAATTGCGGACGTTATCATGATTTTGTTGTTGTTCAGTCGCCAAGTCGTGTCCTACTGTTTGCGACCCCATGGACTGCAGATTTACTCCTTTAAGAACAGTTCTTGAGAGTCCGTTCTGTACCAGCAGTGAAGAAAACAGACAAAATTCCCTGACCTCCAAGAATTCGTGATCTTTTTGATTGGAGGAGCGAGCCAGAAAATATAGAATCTATGGTGGAGTGAATGGTGTTAGTGGTATGGAGAAAAATTAAGCGGGAAACAGGATTGAGGGGATGGGAGGGTGGACGCAGTTTGTAACATCGAATAAGAATCCGTCACAGGAAAAGGGCTTGCTTGAGACCACCAGGGAAATTTGACTGGATCCAGGTGTTAGATGATATAAAGGAGCTATTGTTGATTTTGTTAAGAATGGTAATGACATTGTAGTGATGTTTAAAAATAATTTTTTTTCAGCTAGAGATGTTTTCTGAGGTATTTGTGGGTGAAATAACATCTCAGGTTTTTATTTTTATTAAAAAAATTTTTATATGAGCCATTTTTATCAGATATTTTTTTAAATACTCCAGAAAACGGACTTCCCTGGCAATCCAATGGTTAAGACTTTGCCTTCCAATTCAGGGGCTGCAGGTTCAATCTCTGGTCGGGGTCCTAAGATCTGACATGTGCTGTGCTGAATAGCTCAATTGTGTCATATTTTTTGCAGTCCAATGGATTGTAGCCAACGAGGCTGCTCTATCTCTTGCATCCCCCTCATTGGCAGGCAGGTTGCCACCAGCACCACCTGGGAAGCCCCACATCCCACATGCTTTGGGGCCAGAAAACCAAAACATAAAAACAGAAACAATATTGTAACAAAGTCAGTAAAGACTTTAAAATAGTCCACATGGAAAAAGTCTTCTAAGAAGTAAATAATAAAATACTCTGGCGGGGTTTCCCTTTTGGTTCAGTGGTAAAGAATCTGCCTGCCAATGCAGGAAACTGGTTTGATCCCTGGTCTGGGAAGATTCCACATGCCTCAGAGCAACTAAGCCCATGCGAGCTGGGAACCGCAACTACTGAGCCCACACGCCTTAAAGCATGTGCTCCACAACAAGAGGAGCCACCACAATGAGAAGCCCCCGCACCACAACTAGAGTAGCTGCTGCTAGCCACAGCTAGAGAAAAGCCTGTGCAGAAACGAAGAACCAGCACAGCCAAAATAAATAAATAAAATTATTTTTAAAAAATGCTCTTTGGCAACCCACTCCAGTATTCTTGCCTGGAGAATCCCATGGACAGAGGAGCCTGGCAGGCTACAGTCCATGGGATCACAAGAGTCGGACGCAACTTAGTGACTAAACCACTAGAGAAAGACTACTCTCAATTTGGCAGCAAGTGACAACTGTCCTTAAGATTTCTTTTTTTCCCCTGATAGAAAAAGAAAACACTTGGAAAATGAAAATAATAAATTTTCTATTCAAATGTAAAAAAAAAAATACTCTTATGTTGGTCGCTCAGTCATATCCGACTCTTTGTGACCCCATGGACTATAGCCCACCAGGCTTCTCAGTCCATGGGATTTTCCAGGCAAGAATACTGGAGTGGGTTGCCATTCCGTTCTCCAGGGGCTCTTCCCAACCCAGGAATTGAACCCAGGTCTCCTGCACTGTAGGCAGATTCTTTACTGTATAAGCCACCAGGGAAGCCCCCCACCCTAAATACTCTAGCAAAAAAAAAAAAATACACATACATATGCATGTGTGCACACATTTAGGTTGGAATTCTCATGGCTGTATTTTCACTGTGTGATTGAGTGCAAGAGCAGTTATGCCCAGAACATTTACTGAGCATCTGCTGTGTATCAGGCCAGTACAGTCACAACAGAGAATAAGACTGATGGGATCCTGCCCTCAAGGGGATCACAGTCAATTAGGGATACAACTATTAAATAAGCATATAGTGACAGGTAGTGATAACTCCTGTGAAAGAAAATAAAGTAGGGGAAGGGAATCAAGAGTGATAGGAGGGACTTCTCTAGTAGTCCAGTGGTTAAGAACCCACCTTGCAATGCAAGTGACTTGGGTTCCATCCTTGGTCAGGGAACTAAGATCTCACATGTCACAGGGCAACTAAGCCCATGAGCTGCAACTACTAAGCCTGAGCCCAGCAGCTGCAGAGTCCATGTGCTGCAATGAAAGATCCCGCATGACGCAATGAAGATGGCTTGCTGCAACTAAGACCCCATGCAGCCAAATAAATAAATCTATATTAAAAAAAAAAAAAAACAGAGCAATGGGAGTTCTCTTTCAGATAGGCTAGTAAGGTCTGACATTTGAATAGAAATGTCTGAAGGAGGCAAGGGGCAAAACCATGGGAGTATCTGGGAGAAGAACATTCCAGGCAGAAGGAACAGCAAAGGTAAAGGCCCTGAGGTGGTAGCTTATTTCACAGAGCACTGTGCCCACAGCAGGGTGGGCAAAGGGAAGAGTGGACCCTCTGCTGAGAGCAGGTAATGTGTGGTCTGATCATCCCCTCTATTGAACAGTCTATAGCCACAAGGAACTGTGGTCTGGTGAATTAATTCGTAGCCAGGGGAAAATCCTTCAGGAGATGTATAAGTTAGTAGTTGCTGCATAACAAGCATTCCCCAAATTTACCAACTTAAAACACCAACCATTGTCTCAAAATGTCTGTGTGTCAGGAATCAGGAGTGGCTTAGCTGGGTGGTTCTGGCTCAAGGCTCTCAGGATATGTTGAAGTCAGTGTTGTCTGGGGCTATGATCACATCTGAAGGCTCGACTGAAGGAGGGGGTGCTTCCAAGCTCACTCAAATGGTTGTTGGCAGGCCATAGTGCCTTGCTTGCTGTTGAACAGAGGCCTTAGGCCCTCTCTATATAGACCCTTCTATACACCACTTGAGGGTCCTCATAACATGGCAGGCGGATTCCTCCAGTGTGTGACCTCTGTGGGTAATAAGAGAGAGTGAGAGGGAGGGAGCGAGTAAGAGTGGAGTGGGATTTCCCTAGTGTTCTAGTGGTTAAGAATCCGTCTTCCAATGCAGGGGACAAGGGTTCAATCCCTGGTCGGGGAACTAAGATTCCACATGCCACAGGGTAAATAAACCCAGGAGCCACAACTAGAGAGAAGCTGATGCACCACAGTGAAGAGCACGAAAGATACAGCATGCCGAAACTAAAACACAGCGCAACCAAGGCAATTTTAAAAAATTAAAAGGCAGGGGGAGAGGAGTGCTCAAGAAAGAAGCCACACTCTTTTTATAACACAGTATCAGACTTAACATACCATCATTTCTGACATTTGCTATTGGTCTCACAGACGGAGACTTTCCCTCAGTGTGGGTGGGGAATTCACAATAATGTGAATGTCAGGAAGTGGAAATCACTGGGGTCCAATTTGAAGGCTTCCCACCACACTACAGTGTAGAGTAAAAATACAATGGTTGGGACTTCCCTGGTGGTCCAGTAGTTAAGACTCCTCGCTTCCACTGCAGGGGCTGCAAGTTCAATCCCTTACCAGGGAACTAAGATCCCACATGCTTTGTGGCAGACTCAAACTTAAAAAAAAAAAAAAAAAACCTGACAAGGAAATAGACGAATCCAGAATGTGAGACTTTCTTCAAACCAGCTTACCTGGTTGCTCAAGAAAGTCACAGTTGCAAAAAATAGACAAGATTTTCATCAAAATGGATTAGAAGAATGTAATCTTTACTTGCAGTGCATGAACCTTGATTTGATCCCAGTTCAAAAGAAAAAGCTGCAAAAACTACTTAGAACAATGAAGAAAATTGGAAATGGACTGAATATTAAATAACATCATGGCATAAATATGAATTTTCTTTGTGTGGTAAAGGTAGCATGTAATTCAATGTCCCTATTCTTGGGAAATGCTGAAGTACTTAGGGGCGATGTGTGATGATGGATGTATGAAACTTACTTTCAAATGTTTAAAAGCAAATGCATATATATTCACACATGAATGTAAAGCACATATGCAAAAATATTAACTGTTGTTAGCAACTTTCCTGATAGTCCGGTGGCTAAGACTCTGGGCTCCCCATACTGGGGTCCTGGGTTAGAGCCCTGGTCAGGAAATTTCCCTGGGCTTCCTTGATAGCTCAGTTGGTAAAGAATCCACCTGCAATGCAGGAGACCCCGGTTGGATTCCTGGGTCGGGAAGATCTCCTAGAGAAGGGATAGGCTACCCACTTCAGTATTTTGGGGCTTCCCTTGTGTCTCAGCTGGTAAAGAATCCGCCTGCAATGTGGGAGACCTGGGTTCAATCCCTGGGTTGGGAAGATCCCCTAGAGAAGGGAAAAGTTACCCACTCCAGTATTCTGGCCTGGAGAATTCCATGGACTGTATAGTCCATGGGCCATAAAGAGTCAGACCCGACTGAGCAACTCTCACGTTCACTTTCAGGAAACTAGATCCCACATGCTGCAAGTAAGATTTAAGATCCTGCGTGCCACAACTAGGACCCACCACAGCCAAATAAACAAAAATAAGTATTAAAAAATTGTTGACTGTAGGTGTAGAGTTGTGGTGGTCTAAAAATATGTCTAGGACTTCCCTGGTGGTCCAGTGGTTAGGACTCTGAACTTTTACAGCAGGGGACAGAGGTTCCATCCCTGGTTGTGGAACTAAAATCCCACCTGTGGCACAGCATGGCCAGATACAAACAAAATAAATACATGCATAAAGTCTTTGACACTCCTGCTTTCCAAAGGTAGAGCCTAATTCCCCTACCCTTGAATGTGGGCTGGACTTAGTGACTCACTTTTAACAAATGGAGTAGGGCAGAATTGGTGGTGTGCAACTTTGAGACTAGATCATAAAAGACATTGCATTTTCTTTCATGCTCTCAATTTTGTTTTACGTATTTATTTTTGTCTGTGTCAGGTCAGGTCTTAGCTGTGGCTGACTGCGGCTCGATGACTTAGTTGCTCTGCAGCATGTGGGATCTTAGTTCTTTGACTAGGGCTTGAACCTATGTCCCTCACATTGGAAAGCAGATTCTTAACCACTGGGCCATCAGGGAAGGCCCTATGCTCTTGCTTTTGATGACTTCATCTGGGGGAAGCCAGCTGCTGTGTTGTGAGGATGCCCAAGCGGTGATACGGAGAGGGCCCTGTGATGAGGAGCTGAGGCCTCCAGTCAACAGCCATGCGAGGGAGCTGCCATGGAAGAGGTTCCTCCAGTCTTAGCTGAGCCTTCAGATGATGGAGTCCTGGCTGCATCAGTCTCATAAGAGATCCTGAGCTAGAACACCCCAGACCCCTGACTCTATGAATCTGCATAAGATATTAAATGTTCCCTGACAAAGGTCCATATAGTCAAAGCTATGGTTTTTCCAGTAGTCATGTACAGATGTGAGAGTTGGACCATAAAGAAGGCTGAGTGCCGAAGAACAGATGCTTTCAAATTGTGGTACTGGAGAAAACTCTTGAGAGTCCCTTGGACTGCAAGGAGATCAAACCAGTCAATCCTAAAGCAAATCAACCCTGAATATTCATTGGAAGGACTGATGCTGAAGCTGAAGTTCCAATTGGCCACCTGATGTGAAGAGCTGACTAATTGGAAAAGACCCTAATGCTGGGAAAGATTGAAGGCAGGAGAAGGGGACAACAGAAGATGAGATGGTTGGATGGCATCATTGACTCAATGGACATGAGTTTGAGCAAGTTCCAGGAGATGGTGAAGGACAGGGAGGCCTGGCATGGTGCAGTCCATGAGGTCTCAAAGAGCAGGACACAACTTAGCGACTGAACGACAGTAAATGTTTCCTGTTTTTTTTTAAATATGTATTTATTTGGCTGCATTGGATCTTAGTTGCAACATGTGGAATCATTTATTTATTTTTTTGGTTGTGTTATGTGGGATCTAGGTCCCTGACCAGGGATTGAACCCATGGCCCCTGCATTGGGAATATGGAGTCTTAGTCACTGGACCACCAGGGAAATCCTGGTGCTTGTTGTTGTTGTAGTTTTTTAATTTTTAAAATTAATTAATTTATTTTTGGCTGTGTCAGGTCTTTGTTGCTGCATGCAGGCTTTCTCTGGTTACAGTCAGCAGGGGCAGCTCTCTAGTTGTGGTGCTTGGACTTCTCATTGGGTGGCTTCTCTTGTTGGGGAGCCCAGGATCTTGATGCTCAGGCTTCAGTAGTTGTGGCTCCAAGACTCTAGACCATAGGCTCAGTAGTTGTGGTACATGGGCTTAGTTGCTCTGTGGCATGTTGAGTCTTCCCATATCAGGGGTTGAACCCATGTCCCCTGCATTAGCAGGCAGATTCTTAACCACTGGACCACAAGGGGAGCCTTGTTTGTTGTTTTAAGCAATTAAATTCTGGGGTAATTTGTTAGGCAGCAATAGCTAACTAACAGAATAACACACTATGTTCATTGGGCTACCATTATCATCTTTTCTAAATTTTTGATACTGAAAATTCCAGTTTAGCATTGTGAAATAAAGGGTCATATTCCTTATAGTCTCAAATGAAGATAAAGAGATTGGCCCCAAATCACACAGTCAGAAAATGCTAGAGACCCATCCCCACTTCCCTGAGAGTAAAGTGCTATCAGACTACTTTGTCTGTACATTGAAGATCAGGAGGCTTCTGGGATTCTTAGAAGCCTCATCTCTTTTCCCCACCCATTTTGCCCACTTTGCCTTAGCTACCTGGAACTATCCTTGCCTTATTACCTCCAGACCTTTGTCCAGGTACCCATCTCTGCTGGAAGAGACCTCTACCCAATCTGTCTAAGGAAATCTTCTTCCTCCAGGAAGCCCTCCCTGACTATATTTTTCATACTCAGTTCAGTTCAATCGCTCAGTCGTGTCCGACTCTTTGTGACCCCATGAATTGCAGCAAGCCAGGCCTCCCTGTCCATCACCAACTCCTGGAGTTTACCCAAACCCACGTCCATCGAGGCGGTGATGCCATCCAACCATCTCATCCTCTGTCGTCCCTTTCTCCTCCTGCCCCCAATCCTTCCCAGCATTACGGTCTTTTCCAGTGAGTCAACTCTTCGCATGAGGTGGCCAAAGTATTGGAGTTTCAGCTTCAACATCAGTCCTTCCAGCGAACACCCAGGACTGATCTCCTTTAGGATGGACTGGTTGGATCTCCTTGCAGTCCAAGGGACTCTCAAGAGTCTTCTCCAACACCACAGTTCAAAAGCATCACTTCTTCGGCGCTCAGCTTTCTTCACCGTCCAAATCTCACATCCATACATGACCACTGGAAAAACCATAGCCTTGACTAGACGGACCTTTGTAGGTAAAGTAATGTCTCTGCTTTTAAATATGCTATCTAGGTTAGCCATAACCTTCCTTCCAAGGAGTAAGCGTCTTTGAATTTCATGGCTGCAATCACCATCTGCAGTGATTTTGGAGCCCAAAAAAATAAAGGCTGACACTGTTTCCACTGTTTCCCCATCTATTTCCCATGAAGTGATGGGACCAGATGCCATGATCTTAGTTTTCTTAACGTTGAGCTTTAAGCCAACTTTTTCACTCTCCTCTTTCATTTTCATCAAGAGGCTCTTTAGTTCTTCTTCACTTTCTGCCATAAGTGTGGTGTCATCTGCATATCTGAGGTTACTGATATTTCTCCTGGCAATCTTGATTCCAGCTTGTGCTTCTTCCAGCCCAGCATTTCTCATGATGTACTCTGCATATAAGTTAAATAAGCAGGGTGACAATATACAGCCTTGACATACTCCTTTTCCTATTTGGAACCAGTCTGTTGTTCCATGTCCAATTCTAACTGTTGCTTCCTGACCTGCATACAGGTTTCTCAAGAGACAGATCAGATGATCTGGTATTCCCATCTCTTTCAGAATTTTCCACAGTTTATTGTGATCCACACAGTCAAAGGCTTTGGCGTAGTCAATAAAGCAGAAATAGATGTTTTTCTGGAACTCTCTTGCTTTTTCGATGATCCAGCGGATGTTGGTAATTTGATCTCTGGTTCCTCTGCCTTTTCTAAAACCAGCTTGAACATCTGGAAGTTCACAGTTCACGTATTGCTGAAGCCTGGCTTGGAGAATTTTGAGCATTACTTTACTAGCGTGTGAAATGAGTGCAATTGTGTGGTAGTTTGAGCATTCTTTGGCATTGCTTTTCTTTGAGGTTGGAATGAAAACTGACCTTTTCCAGTCCTGAGGCCACTGCTGAGTTTTCCAGATTTGCTGACATATTGAGTGCAGCACTTTCACAGCATCATCTGTGAGGATTTGAAACAGCTCAGCTGGAATTCCATCACCTCCACTAGCTTTGTTCGTAGTGATGCTTTCTAAGGCCCACTTGACTTCACATTCCAGGATGTCTGGCTCTAGGTGAGTGATCACACCATTGTGATTATCTGGGTCGTGAAGATCTTTTTTGCACAGCTCTTCTATGTATTCTTGCCACCTCTTCTTAATAGCTTCTGCTTCTGTTAGGTCCATACCATTTCTGTCCTTTATCGAGCCCATCTTTGCATGAAGTGTTCCCTTGGTATCTCTAATTTTCTTGAAGAGATCTCTAGTCTTTCCCAATCTGTTGTTTTCCTTTATTTCTTTGCATTGATCGCTGAGGAAGCCTTCCTTATCTCTCCTTGCTATTCTCTGGAACTCTGCATTCAGATGGGAATATCTTTCCTCTTCTCCTTTGCTTTTCGCTTCTCTTCTTTTCCCAGCTATTTGTAAGGCCTCCTCAGACAGCCATTTTGCTTTTTTGCATTTCTTTTCCATGAGGATGGTCTTGATCCCTGTCTCCTGTACAATGTCACGAACCTCTGTCCATAGTTCATCAGGCACTCTGTCTATCAGATCTAGTCCCTTAAATCTATTTCTCACTTCCACTGTATAATCATAAGGGATTTGATTTAGGTCATACCTGAATGGTCTAGTGGTTTTCTCCACTTTTGTCAATTTAAGTCTGAATGTGGCAATAAGGAGTTCATGATCTGAGCCACAGTCCGCTCCCAGTCTTGTTTTTGCTGACTGTATAGAGCTTCTCCATCTTTGGCTGCAAAAAATATAATCAATCTGATTTCGATGTTGACCATCTAGTGATGTCCATAAGTAGAGTCTTCTCTTGTGTTGTTGGAAGAGAGTGTTTGCTACGACCAGTGTGTTCTCTTGGCAAAACTCTATTAGCCTTTGCCCTGCTTCATTCTGTACTCCAAGGCCAAATTTGCCTGTTACGCCAGATTTTTCCTGGCTTCCTACTTTTGCATCTCATTGGAAGCACTGATGCTGAAGCTGAAGCTCCAATACTTGGGAGCTCCACCACCTGATGCAAAGAGCTGACTCATTGGAAAGACCCTGATGCTGGAAAGGACTGAAGGCAGGAGGAGAAGGGGATGACAGGATGAGATGGTTGGATGGCATCACTGACTCAATGGACATGAGTTTGAGCAAGCTCCAGGAGATAGTGAAGGACAGGGAAGCCTGGCGTACTGCAGTCCGTGGGGTTGCAAAGAGCTGGACAACAACACAGGGTCCTTATAAGAAGGAGAACAGGAGGATCAGAGGAGATGGGATGACAATAATATGAGAAGGACCCAGAATGCTGTTGCAGCTTTGAAGATGGAGGAAGAGCCACAAGCCAGGGGATGCAGGTGGCTTCTAGGAACTGGAAAAGGCAATGAAACTGATTCTCCTTGTGATCCTCTAGAAGGGATGCCATTCTGCCCATACTGTATTTGTTTCTTCTAAAAATGTATTTATTTGTTTGGCTGTGCTGGGTCTTAGTTTCAGCACATGGGATCTTTTGTTGTGGCGTTCGAACTCTTTATTGCAGTGTCTCGGATCCAGTTCCCTGACCAGGGATGGAACCCAGGCCCCCTGCACTGGGAGCACGGAGTCTCAGCCACTGGACCACCAGGGAAGTCCATAATTGTACTGTATTTGGATTTTAGCCTGGTGAGATCCATATGGGTCTTCAGACCTCCAGAATGGTCAAAACAGATTTTCACTGTTTTAAGCCACTAAGTTTATAGTGATTTGTTAGAAAAGCAAAAGGAAATGAAGACAATTCCCAGACTAAACAACCCCTAGGAAACAAGTACTGGTATTTCTCACTAATTTATAGGGAAGGTTGCAAAGGCTTGGATAGACTCGTCCATATCCCTGCAGCTTGCAGAAGGAAGATTCAAACCCAGGGCCATCAGACTCCAATTACATTTCAGTGAGTACTCCTGGAGCTGTAGTGCAAACTCACATACCGTGGGGAGCTTGTTTAAAGGCAGATTCTGGACTTCCCTGGTGGTCCACTGGTTGAGAGTCTGCCTGCCAGTACAGGGGACAGAGGTTCTATCCCTGGTCCCGGAAGATTCCACATGCCTCAGAGTAACTAAGCCCGAGAGCTACACCCACTGAAGCCTGAGCATGCTACAGCCCATACCCTGCAACAAGAGAGGCCACCCCAATGTTGTTGTTTCAGTTGCTCAGTCGTGTCCAACTCGTTGCGACCCCATGGACAGCATCCACTGCAGAGAAACCAGAAAATGTCAACTAGAGAGTAGCCCCTGATTTCCACAACTAGAGAAAGCCCACATGCAGCAAGGAAGACCCAGCACAGCCAAAAACAAATAAATAAGTATGAATAGATAAATTTAAAGGCAACTTCTGATGCCTCTGGTCTCCAGTGGGTTGTGATTCTGCATTTCTGACAACACTCTCCCAGGGGAGAATGAATGAGGATGAGATGAATGAATGTCACCCTCACAGCTTAGGTGGGGAGAAGCTCTGGGTCAAATGTCCAACATCCCCAGATTCCACTCCCCTTGTGTTAATCCTCTGCCTCAGTTTCTTTATCTGGAAAGCAGAAGTGAGAAATAACAACTGACATGTGAATGAAATTAACCACATTAAATGCTTACTATATGTGACTTGGAACATAGTAGCCGCTCTATAAATTTTATTTTAGAAAAATATTTATTTTATTTATTTGGCTGTGCCAGGTCTTAGTTGTGGCATACGGGGTCTTTGATCTTCATTTCAGCACTGAAAATCTTTAGTTGTGCAATTCGAACTCTTAGTTGCGGCATGTAGGATCCAGTTCCCTGACCAGGGATGGAAACTGAGTCCCTGCATTGGAAGAACAGAGTCCCAGCCACTGGACCACCAGGGTGTGTGTGAAGTCACTTCAGTCGTGTCCAACTCTTTGGGAGTCTATGCACTGTAGCCTGCCAGGTTCCTCTGTCCATGGAATTCTCCAGGCAAGAATACTGGAGTGGGTTTCCATTTCCTTCGCCAGGGGATCTTCCCAGCCCGAGGATGGAATCTGAGTCTCTTAGGTCTCCTGCATTAGCGGGTGGGTTCTTTACCACTAGAGCTACCTGGGAAGCCCCAATAAATCTTAATTATTATCCTACTTGGATAAGTGTGCAGAAAGTGTTAATGATAGGATTGAAAGCTGATGCCCCCGGCTGTAAACTGGAGATCAAGCCTGCAGCACACAGTACATGCTCAGGTCACCTGCTAATTAGGAGACATTTCATGCAGTTCTAGCAGGCAGGGCAGCCCCTTTCCCACCTTGCCTCCTGGGGCCAAGTACCAGGAACTGTTCTCTCAGGTACCAGGAAGAAACTTCACCTCCCCACTAGTGATGACTAGCGGTTCAGCTGCTGGCTTCAGTGACCACCAATTCAGTGGGAAGGTGTGGATCTTCTCCCTTCTCAGCCGGCCACTTTGGGGCTCTCCCAAACCTCTTGGGGACTCTGCCCCCAGCAGAGCCTGATCCTTTTTTTAGTTGTTCTCAGGTGGCTCATCAGTAAAGAATCCACCTGCTAATGCAGGAGACCCACATTGAGTACATGGGTCGGGAAGATCCCCTGGAGAAGGGAATGGCAACCTACTCCAGTATTCTTGCCTGGAGAATCCCATGAACAGAGGAGCCTGGTGGGCTATGGTCCACGGGCTTGCAAAAGAGTTGGACATGACTGAGTGAGTAAACAGCAACATTTCTCTGTCAGGTCTGTGCAGAAAGCTCTGGTTTTTATGCACTGGCTCAAGGTCTGGAGGAGAAGTTTGCACTGAATTAGGAGGGCCTTGTTGGTGGGGACCCAAAGAAGTGGCATTCTTGTCCTTGGACAGACGGGATGTTGGCCCTCAGGCAAGGTATGCCCCTCTCTGGGCCTCAGTATCCCCATCTGTACTCTGGGCTAGGCCAGACCCCTCTGTTTCAAGTCCCTCATTTATTGTGCAGCTTCTTCCCTATATGAGGATGCCCAGATTTAGCAAATAAAAATATGGAATGCCCAATAGGATCTGAATTTCAGATACAAGTACTTTACTGTTTTATATGCATAATTTCCTGGAGGAGAAAATGTCAACCCACTCCAGTATTCTTGCCTGGGAAATCCTATGGACAGCGGAGCCTGGTGGGCTGTGGTCCACGGGGTTAAAGAGTTGGACACGACTGAGCACACACATGCATACATACTTTAAATTTATAGGGAATTCCTGGGAATACCTGGTGTTGCAATGGTTAGGACTCATCACTTTCACTGCTGGGGCCCACATTTGATCCCTGATCCGGTAACTAAGATCCCACTTGCCCACTGGCATGGCCAAAACAAACAAACAAAAGATAAAGTCTTAACCATTTCAAAAAGAAATATGTGTCAGATATTTTTATTTGATTATATAAACTATATGTTAGATATTGTTATTTGATGATATATGTATTCATTATTAATTATCTTATTGGTATAAAATATTTATGACACAGTCACCATCTTAACCATTTTTAAGTACACAGCTCAGTAACATTAAGCACATTCACATTGCTGTGTAACTACCCCCGCCATCGTCTCCAGAGCTTGCTCATCTTCCCAAACTGAAACTCTTGTCCTTATGAAACACTCACTCCCCTTCCTCCTTCCCCAGCCCCTGGCTCCACCATCTACTTCCTGTCTCTGTGGATCTGACTCCTCTAGGGACCTCCCGTGGAATCAGACAGTGTTTGTCCTTTTTGACTAGATTTATTCACGGAGGTGTGCATGAGCTTTGTTGCTCCTTGGCATTTGGGATCTTCTTGGACTAGGGATGGAACCCATGTCCTCAGCATTGGCAGGTGGATTCTTATCCACTGGACCACTAGGGAAGGAAGCCCCAGGCATTCTGAATTTTATCTGTCAATTTTACCTACAGCCTTTCTTCATATAGCAGCCTAAAGAACTTTTTTCTTTTAAAATGTCTTTATTAATATATCATTTACACACCCTAAAATTCTTCCTTTTCTTTCTTCATTTTTCTGGCTGTACTGTGCTGCATGCAGGATCTCTGTTCCCCAACCAGATATTGAACCCATCCCCTTGCAGTGGAAGTTCTGAGTACTAACCACTGGACCACCAGGGAATTTCCTAGAATTCACCCTTTTTAAAGTGTATAGTTCAATGAATTTTATTGTATATTTTATATTTACAGAGCTCTTGGACCATTGGAGAAGGAAATGGCAAGCCATTCCAGTCTTCTTGCCTGGAAAATCCCATGGACAGATGAGACTGGCAGCTTACAGTCCATGGGTTTGAAAAAGAGTCAGACACGACAGTAACTAAACATCAACAAGGACCACTACCAGAATCTAGTCTTGAAACATTTTGATCACCCTAGAAAGAAACCTCATACTCCTTTACAGTCACTCTGTATTCCCACCCTCAGCTTGAGGCAAATACTGATCTACTTTCTGTCTTGAAAATTTTGCCTTTTTTGGACATTCTATCAAATGTCACATGATATATGAATCATAGAGTATGTGACCTGATGTATATATTTTTTTCCACTGAGTATATTTTTGAGGATAATCCCTGTGGTAGTGTATATCAGTCCTGGGTTTCGTTTTCTTGCTGGAGGGTCAGCAATAAAATTCATCAGAATAGGGCTCATTTGGTTTATCTGTTTACCTGTTGACAGACATGTACATTATTTCTCCTTTTTGGTTTTTGTGAATAATGCTGTTATGACTATAGTTGTGTAAATTTGGTGTGGATGTTTGTTTTCATTTCTTTTGGGTAGATACATAAAGTTGGAATTTCTGGTTCATATTAAACTTCGTTCATTTTAACTTTTCATAATAAACTTTGTATAAAAAAAAAAACCCTGCCCTTTTGAGATACATTTCATGTGCACAGGATGTTTCTTGAGATTAAAATATTATCTCCGTACCCTGTGCTCAAATCCCTCCAATTTTTCCCAGGAAGTTAAAATAAAACCCAACTATGTCACTGATATTCACAAGGCACAGGACAGGTCCTCAATGGACCCTTTTGCTGTCCCTTCTACCTCAAATGTCCCTCCCAGCACCCACCTTAGTATATGGACCTATGTCTAGTCATCTTTTATCTCTCTGGTTAAACTACTATCTCCTACAGCAAATCCTTCTGTTACCCCAGGATAGACGAATTCTCCGCCATTACTCAGCTCTTTTTTTTTTTTAATTGGAATATAGTTGTTTTACAATGTTGTGTTAATTCCTGCTGTACAGCAAAATGATTCAGTTAGATGAATCTTTTCCATTATGATTTATCACAGGTTATTGAATATAGTTCCCTATGCTATACATTAGGACCTTGATTATTCATCTCTTTCTTCTTTTTAAAAATTAATTAATTTATGGTTGCACTGGGTCTTGGTTGCTGCGCTAGGGTTTTCTCGGGGGTGGGGGGGGGGGGGCGCTATTCTTCCTTGAGGACCACGGATCTAACCAGTGTCTCCTGCATTGTTAGGCGGATTCTTACCCATTGTACCACCAGGGAAATCCTATTTAACTCTTTCTTAAGCGCCCTATGTTACCCCTAGTCCCTTCCCTGGGTCCTAATTATAAAGAAATTGACATTTCTTTTACATGCTAAAACTCGAATACGTCAAGAGCGAGGGGAACAGCACCTTAGCGCTTCCAGTATTTGCTACTGTCTGGCAGAGTATAGGGGTGGTGATGTCAGTTTAAACTTGACTCCCCATAAGATGGGTACCATTATGAGTCCCGTTTTACAGGTGGGGAGACTGAGACAACGGAGATTAAGTAAGTCGCCCAGGCAGTGCTCAATACAATTTTATCGACCGAATTAACATGTATTTTGGGTGTTTTGTAGCTCTAGCAATATGGTGCTCAACAAACTTGTCGCGAGTGAAGAAATAATGCTTTGTGCAGTTTTTGGCCGGTTATCCTCAAATCTCACATGGCCCTCCCCTACACCTAAGCCCCGCCCCCCAGCTGGCAACGGCGCGTCCCTATTTTGACTTGAACCTTGTCTCTTAGAATATCCAATGGCAGACAGCCGCTTAAGCCCTTCCTCCTGTGATAGCCAATGCGCACTCTCTACCTTGAGCCGCTTTTCTTGTGGTACCCAATGGCCTTTAACTCCATATTATGCCCCTCCTCAGAGGCGCGGGAGGCTAACAATGACGCGCCCCCTACAGTGATTGGGCCTGCTTTCCTGTACTGTCCAATGGCATGCTTCCTACTTAAGGCCCCGCCTCCCATGGCGGTCTGTGGCCCGCCCCTCTGCCCTGGCTGCCCGCCTCTTCGCTCTTTGAGCGCCTCTGTTTCCCTCCACCCACCTTTCCTCTTTCACCTCCCTTAACCTCCTTCCCCACCCATTAGGCCTCTTGGTCACGCCCCCTTGGATCTACCCGTTATCCAATCCCGTTAACTTGCTCTGCTCCAACCCCTCTTCTCATTGGTCTCCCTGTGCCTCTATCCCCGCACGTGGTTCTGAGCGACGTCGTCGCCCGCCCGTGACTACTGGAAGGCGGGACTTCCTGCGGGGCGCAGGCCAATAAACATGCTCCGAACCGCTACCCCGGCCGCCGCCCCCGCCCCCTCGACGCCCTGCTCCCGCCCCCGGCTTTGCCTCCCGCTGCCGCCGCCTCCGCCGCAGCCGCTGCCGCTGCTGCTGCTGCCGCTTTCCGCGGCCTGGGCCTCCCGCCGCCAACATGCCGCACGCCTTCAAGCCCGGGGACTTGGTGTTCGCCAAGATGAAGGGCTACCCGCACTGGCCGGCCCGGGTGAGGCCGCGAGGGATATGGGCCAGGCGACGGAGAGTGGGGGGTGGGGTGGGGCAGTAGGGGCCACGGCCTGAAAGACCTGCACACTGGAGGTCTGGGGGGCTCTGGGCCTGAGGAACCCGCGCGCCCGGAGTTTTGGGGGACCTGGGCCTGGGGGACCCGCTTGCTTCGAGGTGTGGGGGTCCCCAGCTTGTAGGACGCTCGCGCAGTGGTTGTGGGCGAACCTGAGCTCGGAGGTGTGAGCGTCCTGAACTTGAAGAATTCGCCCGCTTGGGCTTTGGGGGGAACTTGGGCCTGAGGAACCCTAGCTCTGGGGATGTGGGGTGTCCTGAGCCTGGGGTACTCGCTCTTGGGGTCCCAGAGCCTAGGGACATGGTTGTTGAGGGACCTGGGGCTTGACGGACCAGGGTTCAAGTTTGAAGGCGGTAAAGGGAGCTGAGGAATTTGGGATTTGAGGAGAGGGCCCAAACTAAGGGAAGGAGGTGGCTCAGAGAGAAGGATATCTTTGAAGGGACAACAACAAGCCAAGTTCTGAGGGAGGTCCTGGAGAAACGTGTGAAGGGGTCTAGGAATAAGGGTTCCAGTAAGGGAGAAGAACTGAAGGTCAAGGTTGAGACGTGCTCAGGAGGGCTGGTGCTTGGAAATAGGGCTGGGGGCTTTGTTTACAAGGTCGCTGGAGCTGTGGGGGACTTGATTTGAAAATATGAGGCATCAGAGACCAGAGATTGGAGTAAGACTTGTTTGGAGAATCCTCGGCACTTGTGCTCTGGGAGGACACCCCTGCCAGATCCTGGTGGAGGAGTCTGGTTGGGGCATGGAGTCGGGGCTAGAGGGTGGGGAGGAGGGCTTGGGATGGAGAGAGGCCTGAATCAGAGGCCAGCCGCTGGTACTCAGGCTGGAGAGAGAGTGCTAGAGGAAAAGGTTGGGCCTAGAGGACTCTGGGGATCCCCTTTGGAGGAAGCTGGGATCCAGAAATGATTCGAAGAGTCCAGGTCTGACGGAGTCTTGAGCAGGAGTCCCAGATTTCCAGAGTGAAGTTTCAGGCACAGTTTGTGGGGCAGGCCGTTGTGGAGGAGGGGTCCAGAGGTTGTTGTCATCCCTGAGTCAAAGTCACTCCAGGACCGAGGTTGGTGGAATATGCACCGTAGGACTGAAGGAGTTTGGAGGGGGAGGCAGGTGAAGGATGAAGCTGAAGGTTCGTCAGAAACAGAAGGAGCTCAGGAGTGGCCTGGGAAGTACTCTGGGATGCCTGGAGATTCCAGCCTTGCTCCCTGCCAAACCCTGCCTGCCTCTAGAGGGAAGTAAGCAGAAGGGCATTGCCCAGGGCTGGTGTTTGGTTGCAGAGAGGCCACCATAGGATGCCAAGAGTGGGCTCAAGGACCACTAACCAGGCATCTCTGAGAGTGGTCCACAGCTGGTGGTGTTGCTGCCAGGATGTCTGGGCTTCAGACTCAGGGGCAGGTCCTGGGTGACGTCAGAACAGAAGCAGGCCTGGAAGGCCTGGCCAGCTGGTCTTCAGGGTGATGCAGTTTGGTTATGCTTGCGATGGACATCTGGGCCCCAAGGACTTTGAAGAGTAGCCCAGAGAACTGAGGAAGGAGGTTTGGGGTAGAGGGCAGGGAAGGTTCCAACTGCCCCCAGGCTGTGAAGAGGATGGGAAGGAATTAATGGGGACCAGAGAACCCATTCTAACCTGATTTGCTCGGGCTTACTTTCTTGGGGGCACCAGAGTGATGAAACTTTACGGGCACTTCCCTTCCTCCCAGAGTACCAGCTTCTCCCTCTCCTGCGCTCCCCCCACCCCCTCAGCTGGCTCTCGAAGCCCAGAGAGCTTCCAAGCACCTGATTGGAAGGGAAGGGGCTGCTAGCCTCCTGTGGGGAGATGACTGACAACTGCTGGAGCCCATGGGCCTGCAGGGAGAGGGTGGGACTTCCTGGATGCTCGGGGCCTGTCTCCTGCAGCCCACCCCCCACCCTCTGCCTCCTTGGAGCTGCCAGCTGCAGCCTCTGGGAGCCGGATCACCGATCGCCTCTTTGCGGGACGGGGTCCCGTGGGAGGGTCCTGGGAGTTCACAGAAGCTTGGCTTGGCCGCACCTCCTGGCTGCTTAGAGCTTTTGGCTTTGCCCAGGTGAAACACCTACCTTGGGGAAAGAGAGAGCAGGGGATGGGGGGGGACGACGACACAGGTATGCGGGGTGGGGAGTGGGGGGGTGGGAAGCGCTGCTCAGAAGAAGGCAGAGGCCTAGTTAGAAGGTGATGCGTTTTCCTCCCTGAAAGGGCCCCCTCCCCCCAACATGCTTCCCTCCAAGTAACAGCCGATTTCTTACCGGTTTCCTGGGTCACTGGGTGAAGCTGCTCCCCACCCCCTAGCTGGCCCCTCACTGGCCTCTTCCTGCAGATCGATGACATCGCCGATGGTGCTGTGAAGCCCCCGCCCAACAAGTACCCCATCTTCTTCTTTGGTACACACGAAACGTAAGTGTCCCTCGCTGGGGGCGGCTTCTTGCCACCTGCTTCCTCCAGGGTGGCCTGGCTCACAGGGCCCGGCCCTACGTTTCCTTTCTCCAGAGCCTTCCTGGGACCCAAGGACCTGTTCCCCTACGACAAGTGTAAAGACAAGTACGGGAAGCCCAACAAGAGGAAAGGCTTCAATGAGGGCCTGTGGGAGATCCAGAACAACCCCCATGCCAGCTACAGCGCGCCTCTGGTGAGTCCTTGCCGGGGGAGGTGGCGGGCAAGCATGCGCACCCGGAACCGGAGGTGGTCTTAGCCTGCCTCTGGTGAGTCCGGGCGGGGGCGTGCACGCGTGCACCGGGAGGAGAGGTGGTCTTAGCGCGCCTCTGGTGAGTCTGTGCTGGGGAGGGCAGCGGGCACTCATACACTGGGAACCCGAGGTGGTCTTAGCTTGTCCCATGAAAAAGGAGCGGCCTCTGGGCCAGGGCTCCTCCCATTGGGCACCGCTGACATTTGGGGCCCAGTCGCTTTCTGTGGGGGGCTTTCCTGGGTACCATGGAGGAGGGGGAAGTATTCACAGCCCCTCACTCCCTTGATGCTGCTAGCTTCTCCTTTACACAGTTGCGCCAACCAAACATATCTGCGTACATTGCCAACTGTCCCCTGAGTCAGGTGGAGGGGTGCAGGGTCCCGCCTCTCCCCTCCAGACCCACAGCTCTAGAATTAATCTGAATATATAGCAGTGTTCTGAGAGCTCCTAAGAAACCTTTTGTTTTCTAAGGAAAAAAATATTTTTCTTTCAATAACACCCTTTCCTTCCCCCGCTTACTGCCAGGTTTTCAGACACGGGAAAAGGGTGTAGTGAGAACTCTTGCTGAGGTGGGAAAGAAACCCTAAGAGTCACAGAGATGACATTGGAGTGCCAAATTACCATCTGAACATTCAGGGGGAAAAGGGAATTTAGAGAAGCTGAAGTTAAGTTTGTGGGGGGGGAAAAAAAAAAAAACCATGGAAGCTGAGAACGAAGTGGGGGATGGGTGCCTCTCTCTGGGTGTTTGGGGGTGAGATGCAGAGGAGGGGATGGTAGGGTGGCCTGGCCTCAAGAGGTGTGGGCTTCAGGTTGGCTGTGAGACTAAGCAAATTGACTGCAGGGCTCAGATCTCAGCTGTTAGGGAAGAAATGGACATCCGGTGTGGTCTGTGGGCAGGGAAATGGGAGTCAGAGGGCCTCTCTGGTTTGTGTGAATGAAGGACTGCGTAGCTCTGCAGCATCTGGTCCTGCTTGAGAACTCAGAGTCTCGAGATGGTCTGCATGCGCCTCTCCTGTCCACCCCACCGACCTGGCCCACTCCTGTATAGACAGACCCCTGGGGCGTGAGGGCCACGGACTAGGCTGGGGATCAGGAATCCCAGGTGAAACCTATGTACCTCCTGTCTTCTGGGAGCTCACTGTCCAGAACTCAGGAGTCCGTTCAGCGGATCTCTCCTCTGCTGAAGGTTTGGCAGGCCCACCCTTCCCGCGTGTGCACGCTGTCTTAACTTGCACCTCCTGTGAAGAGTCTGGGAGCTGGATGTTCCCCTCGTGTTGGTGCCAACCCTGCTCCGGGCTTTGCCTGTTCCCAACCTGGGTAAAGGGATCGGACATCCTTTAAGGTAGTTGACGAGATCCTTTTCTGGCCCCAACCCAAGTTCTAGTTAGTCTTGTCTTAAGCTTCTCACCTCCTGGTGAATCATCACACCACTTAGTATTTATTACACACCCTCAGCTTGTGAAGTACAGAATAGATAGATACCTGCCCTCAAGGAAATGAAACTCGAAAACAGTGTGGCCCTGATATTCAGTCATCCCCGCACAGACTCCCCAAGTTGAGAAGTTGCTGTAACGTATTATTGCTGTCTGGTTCTTGGACCCGTCAGTGCTTCCAAACCGAACATTGGTTTCAAAATGCGGATCCCAGGGCCCCACCCCGAGAGGTTTAGGTGTGGTGGTTTAGGGCTGAGGCCTGGGCACCTCAAGGCATTTCATCTCCCTCATTGTCACTTCTGGGGCCCATCCACAGCAGTTTTCTGGAAGAGCTGCTTTTTGAGGGTGCCCCAGCAGTCTGTCTTTTCATCCTATATGTTAGTTTATTTTTACATTTCAGGTGGGAGTACAGACTCCTGTACAAGACTGAAAAGTACAAAAGGGCGGCTGCTCTGTCTCCCTTTCTTCTTAAGGTAGCCCCAGCCTCCAGTTCCTTGTGTTTCCTTCCAAAATTCTGTGTTCACGTAGCACCCTGCATAGCAGGCTTTTGGGAAACCCTAATGCTCCACTTGGCTTTATTCCTCACAACTGGTCCCCCTTGTTGTGCAGAGAATGGCTTCATTCTTTCTGACAACCTTCATTCGGTGTGCTCCCACCAGGACCGTGCAGCCAGACCTGTTCCCACGTCCCCCCGCCAAGCCAGGAAGTGGGAAACGGTGTCTTAGAGTGGTTCTAGCTGTGTCCCAGCTGAGATGGGCTGTAGGGGTGGGAGGTTGTCAGCCTCTTCCCCATTTTACAGCTGAGCACACTGAAGCCTGGAGCATTCACTGATTGCCCAGAGGGACCTAGCTAGAATGTGAGGCCTGAGACCCGGACCAAGGGCTTTTACACTTCTGTGGCCGGTCACTCCCTGAGGGGCGTTCTGGGCACTGTGGGCTATGGAGCAGCATCTCTGGTCTCACCCACTTAATGCCAGGACCCCCACTACCACCATCTTGATAATCCGAATGTCTCTAGAAATTGCTGGATGCCCCCCTGGGGACAGAATCACCCCTGGCTGAGAACCTAGGATCCCAATTGATACCTCTTTGTGACCTGGCAGACGAGGAGGTGAAGGGACCCGTCCCACTATCCGGTTCATGCTGCACTGGGACTCAAACCCAGGCCTCACGTCTCCTAGGCTGAAGTGCTAGGCTGAAGTGCTTTTCTGGCCAGTGCAAGGCGGGTGGGGTCTGGCAAGGCAGGCAGGCCCGGAGACTGACCAGCCTCTGTCCAGCCCTGACCTGGGCCCTTCACCCTCCTCTGACCACCCGGCTGCACACCCTCACTGCTTCTGGCTCCCAATTCCTAGCTTCTATGGTGTTTCCCATCACCCTGGAGCCCCCGCCACACACACATACCCTCATACTCTTTCACTCCTCCTTGCTTTTTTCTCGACCAGCTTGACCCTTGACTGTAATCACACCAAGGAAATGTGGCTTTTTTAGTTTTTCCCCCTAATGTTCTTTTTTTTTTTTTGGCTGCATTGGGTCTTAGTTGCCACACATGGAATCTTCAATCTGCATTTTGGCATGTGGGATCTTTAGTTGTTGCATATGAGTCTAGTTCCCTGAGCAGGGATCGAGCCTGGGCCCCCTGCGTTGGGAGCTCGGAGTCTTAGCCACTGGAAGATCAGAGAAGTGCCCTCTCCTGCCACTTTCTTCTCTTCCCTGCACCTCAGCCACACCCACCTCTTTGGTTCCTAAGGAGAGCTTCATTCATGCCTGTGCTATACAGTAGGACCTTATTGTTGATGGTATGCTGTTGTGTTTGTTATTTGAGGCATGTGGGATCTTAGATCCCTGACCAGGGATTGAACCCATGAACCCTGCAGGGGAAGCATGGAGTCCTAACCACTGGATCACCAGGGAAGTCCAGTAGGACCTTGTTATTAATCCATTCTATATGTAGTAGTTTGCATCTGCTAATCCCAACCTCCCAGTCCTCTCTCATCCCCCCACCCCTGGACAAACACAAGTCTGTTCTCTATGTCTGTGAGTCTGTTTCTGTTTCATAGGTATGTTCATTTGTGTCATATTTTATTATTTTAAAAAAGTTTTTATTGGAGTATATTTGACTCACAATGTTGTGTTAGTTTCAGTTAGTGAATTGGTTATACATATATATGTATCTACTCTTTTTTAGATTCTTTTCCCATCTAAGTCATTATAAGAGTGTTGTGTCGAGTTCCCTGTGCTATGCAGTAGGTCTTTATTAGTTGTCTCTTTTATATATAGTAGTGTGTATATGTCAGTCACAATCTTCCAATTTATCCCTCCTCTTCCCCTTCCCCCATGGTTATCATAAGTTCATTTTTAACATCTGTGATTATATTTCTCTTTTATAAATAAGTTCCTTTGCACCATTTTATAGATTTCACATATAAGCGATATCATATAGTACTTGTCTTTTTCTTCTTGACTTGCTTCACTTAGTATGATCATCTCTAGGTTTATCCATGTTGCTGCAAATAGGATTATTTCATTTTTTTTATGGCTGAGTAGTATTCCTTTGTATATATATGCCACATCGTTATCCATTCATCCATCAATGGACAGGTTGTTTTCCATGTCTTGGCTATTATTGTAAATAGTGCTGCAGTGAACATTGGGGCACATGTACATTTTCGAATTATAATTTCCTCTTGATATAAGCCCAGGAGTGGGATTGCTGGATTATATGGCAACTCTATTTTTAGGTTTTTTTTGAGGAACCTCCATACTGTTTCCCATAGTGGGCTGCACCAGTTTACATTCCCACCAGCAGTGTTGAAAGGGTCTCTTGAAATGGCTGTGGCTGGTCTCCCACTAGATTGTAAGCTCCCTGGGGGCAGGGCCCACACCCTGTCCTCCTCTGGGTGGTACCATCCACCTGGCACCTGGCCTCTGCTCACAGACAAGCCCTGCACTCGGTGAGCATGGGGGCAGTGTTGTCGCTGTGTTTGCTGTTTCTGTGGCTCTTACCGCCTGAGCTGATGTTTTGGATAAAACAAAAATAGAAGTGCCTTGAAGTTCGTGCTCAGAGGTCCTGTCCTTGGTCGGTTTTCTCCTCATCAGTACTTGGAATAATAATAATTTTTACAAAAGTCAAACCTCCCTGGACTTCCTGCCTGTCTGGGCATTGTCCTAAGTACACCACTCTGTCTCACCCTACCACAGCCCTGTGAGACCAAAGCACTCTTGTCCCCACGGCTCAGATGCGGGAACTGAGGCCCAGAGGCTTAAGTCACTGGCCCAGGGTTTGCCCTCAGATCCCGCAGTGCCCAGCACTCACAGGTCCATCTCACCCTCTGCCTCGGCCCTCAGAGCTCTCTGGGCCTCAGTTTCCCCGTTTGGAGAGCAAGCAGATGGGACCCTGACACTTGAGACCCGGCCAGTGGGTGCGGTCCGTGCAACAAGCTCTGTGGTGACCTGCTGTCTTTGTCCACCACCCCCCAGCCGGTGAGCTCCTCTGACAGTGAGGCCGCTGAAGCGGACCGGGCAGGTGGCAGTGAGGATGACGAGGACCGGGGGGTCATGGCCGTCACAGCTGTGACCGCCGCAGCCACCAGTGACAGGATGGAGAGCGACTCTGACTCTGACAAGAGCAGTGACAACAGCGGCCTCAAGCGGAAGGCTGTGGCCTTGAAGGTAGGGACAGGGCGGGCACGCCTGCCTTGTGGGGGCTGGGGCCCTTCCTCTTCCTCAGGGGCCCCCTCTGGCCTCCTCCTCTCCCTCCCCGGCCTTTCCTTCTTGTGGTTTTTAGTACATTCACAAAGTTGTGCCAGCGTCACCTCTGTCAGTTCCAGAACTTTGCATCACCCCCAAAAGAAACCCCATCCCCTTTCAGTCCCCACATGTCCCTACCCACAGGTCCTAGTAACCACGAATCCACTCTGTCTGTGGCTTGGCCTGTTCTGGACATTTCCATCAATGGAATCACACCCTGTGTGTCCTGTGTCTGCTTCTCTCACTGAGCATTGTGTTCTAAGAGTCCATCCACATGGTAACGAGTGTCAGGGCTTCTCTCCTTTGCATGGCTGAGAGATGCTCCTGGGTGTGGAGGGACCACATTTGTTTATCCATCATTTGTTTCTGGCCATTTGGGATGTTTCCACTGGGAGACCATCACAGATAACACAGCTGTGGACATTCATTCATGTACAAGTTTTTGCATGGATGTGAGTTTTAAATTCTTTTGGATGTATTCTCTTTCCTGCTTTCTCCCCACCCCTTCCTCTGCCTTGTGACTGCTTCTAAATATTTGGGTGCAGAGTGAAAGGACTAGGATCTAGCAGCAAATTCTTTTGATGGAGTGAGGCATTCTTTTTATTTATTTATTGCCCTTGCCCCTCAGCATGCGGGATCTTAGTTCTGCAACCAGGGATCGGACCCGTGCCCCCTGCAGTGGAAGTGCAGAGTCTTAACCACTGGACCACCAGGGAAGGCCCTTCTTTATGATTTTTAAAAATAATGCTGCTGCTGCTGCTAAGTCACTTCAGTCGTGTCCGACTCTGTGCGACTCCATAGACGGCAGCCCACCAGGCTCCGCTGTCCCTGGGATTCTCGAGGCAAGAACACTGGAGTGGGTTGCCATTTCCTTCTCCAGTACATGAAAGGGAAAAGTGAAAGTGAAGTCGCTCAGTCGTTTCTGACTCTTAGCGACCCCCTGGACTGCAGCCCACCAGGCTCCTCCATCCATGGGATTCTCTTTCCAATTATAACAGTAAGCCATGATCACTGTAGATAAATTAAAAGGTATGAAACGCATAAAACAGTGAGTGAAAAACGCCCAAATTCTCTGAGGAGTTTTTGTGCCAAAGGACTGGATGCATTCTGCTGTGTTTCTTTGCGCTCTTGAGTGTGATCAATTGTGTGTGTGTGTGTGTATGTGTTTGTGTAAAGCACAGAACTGGCAATCATGCACACAGTGTGTGTCTTGCTGGTTTTCCACCTAATAGATAAGCATTTCCTTGTCCTTAACTATTACTTGAAGGTTCAATTTTCAGTGGTTGAGAAATAATCTCTGATATGGATGAATTCTGACTAACGTATTGTTAAGAGTATTGGGCCTTTGACTTCTCAACTTGGCACTGTTTTTTTAAAAGTCTCAGTTGTTTCTGTTTACAGTTGTTGGAGGAGTTAACAGAAATATGTCAGATGTCCCCCTCCCATCCTACCCCTTAGAGAGAAACCAGTATTTGTAGGTTAATATGTATTTAGGTTTTATTTTTTTGCTTTCATCTTTGCATTAAATGAATGTCATTATTACAATATATTTTCCCCCATACTAGGGAGACACTTAGACAACCCCTTCCATTGTTACCCAGCACTCTAGCTCATTTTTGGTGTTCCTTTCCCCATGGTTGGCAGGGGCAGGGATGGAGCATGGTCTGTGTCTTTTTGCCAGGTCTCTATGTGTTTGATTCCTTTAGGAATTTTTCATGAGTGGAATCGGGTTGTATTTGTCCTCTGTGACTGGCTTCTCTCACTGAGCATCATGTCTAGGTTCAGTATCCCTGGTTTTTATCAGATTCTCTAAGGGGTTCCTCCCCCTCCCAAAGCTTCCTAGGCTATGGGTGCTCCACCAAGCACAAGGCCTTTCTCAGTTGCTGATCCATTTGGGCTGCTCCCCTTTTAGATGTCGGTCTCAAAGCGAACTCGAAAGGCCTCCAGCGACCTGGATCAAGCCAGCATATCTCCATCTGAGGAGGAGAACTCGGAAAGCTCCTCCGAGTCAGAGAAGACCAGTGACCAGGTGAGCAGCTGGCCAGAGCGAGAGCACAGGGGAGGGATGCTTGGGCGGGGCCGTGTGTGGGTCTGCTGCCTGTGGGCCCCATGTCCGGCTCCCTCCTCTCCACCCAGGACTTCACCCCTGAGAAGAAAGCTGTTGTCCGGGCCCCGCGGCGGGGCCCCCTTCCGGGACGGAAGAAAAAGGTACCGAGGTTTGGTTTTGTTTCCTTCCCACATGGTGGCCTGGAAAAGTTCCTTGCGCATCTCTCCATGGTCAGCAGCCACGGCCCTCTGTTAGGGGCGGTCTGTTTTTGGAGGACGGGAGGCCATAGCCCCAGGGAGACCCCAGAGCCCACTGACATCCACCTCACCTTCACTCCTGGCTTCGCTCCGTGGTTTCCAAGCACACCTCCCTGGAGGAGGCTACCCTGCTCCCTGGAGAGGGATTTAGAAGCCCGTTGGGGAAATGAGATGCTGATCCATCTCATTTCCATCCATCTCGAGATGGCCCCTTCCATCTCGGAAGGGGCCAGGGTGCTATCTGGGGCCCCGTGAAAGAGGAGAGAATGTGTGTGTGTGTGCGCGCGCGTGCACGTGTGAATGTGGTGTGTGTGCTTAAATATGTGTATATGGGTATGGAGTGTGCATGTAGCAGTATGTGTTCTCACATGTGCAAGGGCCTGTGTATGTACAAGCATATGTATACAAGCATGTCTGGTGTCTGGGTGTGCACATGTACCAGGGTGTGTGTACAAGTGTAGACATGATGTGTGTGCGTGTATGTTGGAGTGTGTTGTCTTAAGCGTACAATAGAATTTGCGTACCCGTGTGTGCAACTGAGCGACTTCACTTTCACTTTTCCCTTTCATGCATTGGAGAAGGAAATGGCAGCCCACTCCAGTGTTCTTGCCTAGAGAATCCCAGGGACAGGGGAGCCCGGTGGGCTGCCGTCTTTGGGGTCGCACAGAGTCGGAGACGACTGAAATGACTTAGCAGCAGCAGTGTGCAAACGTGTCCTATCTGCATGGTTACAAGTGTGTTGTCTGTGCAAGTGTGTGTGTCTGTGTGTGCATGTACCTGTGTGTGTCTGCATGTCTCAGTGTGTCTCCTGCGCCCACAGAGGAGGGGGCGGTCCAGGGGGGTGCCGACACCCTGACCTGGTGAATGGCGCTGCCGGGCTTCCTGGTTCCGGGCCAGGAGGAAAGGTCTCCAGTTAGGGGAGGGGTGGGCTCTCCCGCTACTCTCACCCGGCCCGGCCTCCCGCAGAAGGCGCCATCTGCATCAGACTCGGACTCCAAAGCGGAATCGGACGCGGCCAAGGCTGAGCCTGTGCCCCCGGTGAGGTCGCCATCGTCCTCCTCCGCCTCCTCCTCCTCTTCCTCCTCGGACTCGGAAGTGTCAGTCAAGAAGCCTCCACGGGGCCGGAAGCCAGGTAGGTTGGCTGGGGGTGCTGCGCAGGGTCTGGGCCTGGCCTCGTGGGGCTGGGTGGGGTGGAGGGAAGCCCTCCAAGAGATGCACCCCCGAGATGGGGGCGAGCTTGCCCTTCTTTTCGTGCAGCTGAGAAACCTCCGCCCAAGCCCCGCGGGCGGAAACCTAAGCCTGAGCGGCCACCCACCAGCTCCAGCAGCGACAGGTGGGTGCAGGGCCTTGGGAGGGTCCCAGGCGGCAGGTGGGTGCCAGGCCCTGGATGGGGAGCATTAGGTGGGTGCAGGGCCCTGGAGGGGCGCAGGCGGCGGGCGGCTGTGGCTCGAGGCCCTATGATGGCGTGCTCACCGGCCCGCGCCCTCAGCGACAGCGACGAGGTGGACCGCATCAGCGAGTGGAAGCGCCGGGACGAGGAGCGGCGGCGTGAGCTGGAGGCGCGGCGGCGCCGGGAGCAGGAGGAGGAGCTGCGGCGGCTGAGAGAGCAGGAGAAGGAGGAGAAGGAGCGGCGGCGCGAGCGCGAGCGCGGGGGGGGCGGCGCCTGGGGGCAGCGCGGGCAGCAGCGGCGATGAGCTCAAGGACGACGACGAGCCGGTCAAGAAGCGTGGCCGCAAGGGCCGGGGTCGGGGTCCGCAGTCCTCCTCCGACTCGGAGCCTGAGGCTGAGCTGGACAGAGAGGTACGTCTGTGTAGCACCGGCTGAGCCGCCAGGACCAGAGACAGGGCAGCAAAGGCGGCCCGGAACTGCAGGAATCCCCTGCTGATGAGCTGACACTGGAGGGAGAGGGTACCGTCAGTGCCTTGGGGGGCAGGCAGGGTGACACTGGGGCGACAGGGCTTCCAGCTCAAATAGGATGGACCTCACGGGCTGCAGGTGGGCAGTTGACATTAAGTGAGGAGGTGAATGAACTGAGAGATCTGGGAAGTTACTTGGGGGAGGGGCTTTCAGACAGAGGCACACAGCACATGCAAAGGCCCTGGGGCAGGACTCTACCTGGTATGTTGGAGGGACAGCGAGGAGATCCGTGTGTCTGGAGCAGAGTGAGCGAGGGAGAGAGAACAGGGAAGGCAGCCAGGGGGTGGGACAGCTCATGCAGGGCCTGGTAGCCCTCTGGAGGACTTGGTTGTTTATGTGGGAGCCCTGGAAGACTGTGAGCAGAGATGAGGTGGGTGCTCATGGGTGCCCTCTGGTTGCCAAGTTGGGGGATGGCTTGTGGGTGAGTGAGGGAGCAGTGAGGCCTCTTGTGACTGTCAGCTGTCCACCTCATGGCTCTCACAGGCCGGCCTGAGCCCAGGAATCAGAGCTCCCGGGCCCATTGCCTTTTGGTGTGAGCCTAGGAGCCCACTCTGTAGGGACGGGGGAGAGGAACAATGCCCTATTCTTTCCCTACCACTCTTCTTTTTGTCACAAAGTGGGGAGCCAAGTGCCCTGGCACAGGAAGTGTCCTGCTCAGCCAGAGGAATGCAGCGGGGCCCCCCACTGCTGGGTAGTCCTTTCAGAGCTGAGAAGCTGGTGCATGGGGATGGGCTGGACATGAGATCCATCCCACCTGGTCTAGCAGCTCCCATCCAGGTGGAGGTGGTGGCAGGGTGTGTTGAGCTGTGTCTCTAAAGGGACAGCTTAGATTCCAGTCCCCTTTGCCCACTGCTCCAGCCTCTTTCATTCCCTGGTTGCCGCAGGTGAAGAAATCAGCTAAGAAGCTGCAGCCACAGAGCACAGAGCCTGCAAGGAGACCCAGCCAGAAGGAGAAGAGGGGGCGTTCTGAGGAAAAGCCGCGAGCCAGGTCTGGTCCCATGCTGCCTCCCCCCCACGGCCCCCAGGGGTCCCCACAACTCAGGGGAGGGCCCCGGGGTCCAAAGTCAGTCTTGGAGACTGAAGCATTTGAAGTATCTGGTTCTCAGGATCCCATCAGGTTGTGCAGGAACCTTCCCCTGGGCAACCCTATCCCTTGGGCACCAGGCTGTATCTGGGACACCTGTGGTTGTCGCACTGGGGTGCTCCTGGCATCTGATAGGTGGGGGCCAGAGAGGCTGCTCCTACCCCCTAATGCCAAGATCGGCCTACAGAGGATGACCTGGCCCAGACCGCCAAGCGGGACATGGAATTGGAGCTGCAGTAACATGTCTGCCGCCATTTCCTAGTGTCAGATCAGAGCCTCTAGTAATTCACGTGCTGGAGTTTATGTAACTAGCCACTGACCCTTAGCCACCTGTTTAAAAAAAAAATTTGTTATCTGCTTCCTAGAGGAAGGACTGATCTCTTTGGTCCCCTCGGGCGCTGCCCTCAACTGGATCAGGGGGGCCCTGAGCTGCTGCATCCTGGCCTCTGGGGCCTTCTAACTGTTTCCTTCTGCAGCAGCCACAGGTACCCTCGCAGGCCCCTGGTCCCTGGCGGGGACATGGATCAGGGGCCCTCTAAGGGCATGACTGACTCTTCACAGGTCCGTGAAGGTGGAGCGGACCCGGAAGCGGTCGGAAGGGTTCCCACCAGACCGGAAGGTTGAGAAGAAGAAAGGTAAGGGTTTCTCACCTTTCTCAGCACTGTCCTGGGTGCAGCCTGGGGTCTCCGGGAGGGACGAGGGGCAGCCCTGGAAGAGCAAGTGGCTCCTGTCAGCGGGAACTCCACTCAGGCCCGGCGCTGCCTGCTCTCCTACCTGCAGAGCCCTCCGTGGAAGAGAAGCTACAGAAGCTGCACAGCGAGATCAAGTTCGCCTTGAAGGTTGACAATCCGGTGAGATCTTCCTTGGGGTACAGAGGTCACGGCTAGGTCCCCCATCCTCTGACTGCTGGAGCTTCCTGAGAGGTCTCAGAACCCTGAGGCAAAACCAGGCTACCCGGGGTGGGTGCCCCCCAGATGAGGGCCGGCCTGGCCTCTTGGGTGTAGTTCTCTGCGCCTCCACCAGGTGGTGCCACGTGAGTCCTGGTCCTTCCCATTGTCCCAGGGCTCCCTATAACTTAAGCCCCAGGTTGTTGCTCCCCACCTTCTTGGGCCCCAAGAGCCCCCTCAACTAGATGCTGATGCTGCTGACTGCCCTCTCCGCCTGCAGGATGTGAAGAGGTGTCTGAATGCCTTGGAGGAGCTAGGGACCCTGCAAGTGACCTCACAGATCCTTCAGAAGAACACGGATGTCGTGGCCACGTTGAAAAAGGTATGGCAGGGCCCAGGGATCGAAGGGACTAGGGGCATGGGCCTGCTCTGGGAGTTGGGCTGCCTGTGGTCAGCGAGGGGGAAGCTGTGCTCGTGGGAGGCACTGCCAGGGGTGGTGGTGGTGAGGGAGGGTCTCGGGACCGGGGTGAGGCGGCCGCACCTCCTGAGCCAGGCCTCTTGGTGAGCCAGATCCGCCGCTACAAGGCTAACAAGGAGGTGATGGAGAAGGCGGCGGAGGTCTACACCCGGCTCAAGTCTCGTGTCCTGGGACCAAAGATCGAGGCCATCCAGAAGGCGACCAAAACCGGGTCAGAGAAGGAGACGACCGAGGCGGAGAAGGCCGAGGAAGTGCTGGCCGGAGAGGAGGCCCCCACAGAGAGGGCGGAGGATGAGGCGAGCACTGGTGAGGAGCTCAAGGGAGGGACCAAGGTGGCTGGCAGGGCCCTGAGCACGGGCTGGTGCTCCCCCCAGACTGCCTGGGGACATGATCCATTGGCACTGGCTGTGCACGCTGGCTGTGTCCACAAGGTGCCTGGGGCCTGGGCCACACACCCGTGTGCTGCTCACAGGCACCACTCTCAGAGTCAGGTAGTCTGAGAGGCCACGTGTGTGCTGCCAGGTGTGCGAGTGTTACTGGAGCAGGCGGTCATGGAGGTCTGGGAGGAGGGAGGGCCACGAGTGAGCCGAGAGGAGCAAGGGCCGTGGCTTCCGGGACTGGGGGGTCACATGGTCCTGGTGAGATGCTTGGACCAGCCTGGCAGGTGGGCATCAACAGGGAGTCAGCAGAGCCGAGGTTGCCCAGGGACAGTAGAGGCCGTCTTCTTCCTGTGTCTCTTGGACCTGGCGGTGGCAGGGTTTTTCCTGGTGTTGCCCACGGTTAGTTGACTGGCCCCTCCCATCTTCGGGCTGCATGGTCAGGGGCCGGCTAGAGAAGGACCCACACGCAGCCTGCTGTCCCTGTGTGTCTGGTGGCTCGGGTGGAATGGTGAAAGCAGAGACACAAACGGGTTGAGGGCCCTTGAGGTTTGCATGTTGCTCATGCTCTTCAGAAAGGATTGCGGGGTCACTGCTGGTAGCCCCCTGCTGTGACCCATGAGCCTCTCTCCCACAGACCTCTCAGCTCCCATGAATGGCGAGGCTGCGTCCCAGAAAGGGGAGAGCACCGAGGACAAGGAGCTAGAGCAAGTACAGAACTCAGAGGAGGGGCCGGGGGCTGGCTCCTCCGAAGACCTGTTACACAATGAGTAAGTGTCACCCCAGCCACAGGGCCTGTTTCCAGAGAAGGCATCCCAGTGTCTGAGCCACTCAGTGGGGTCCTGGACAAAGGGACTTCTGCCCCACGTGCTGACCCCCCAGCCCCATGGAGGGAGCTCTGAACTCAGAGCTGCCCTGAGCCTGGGCTTGGGGTGGCGGGTGGGGTGGCTTCCTCCTGCCGCCCACCGTGGGGAACGACGGTGCCTGCCTGTGTGTGGTGGGGCTGCAGGGGGAGCGAGTTGAGCTCTGTAGGAGGGGGCAGACAGATAGGTGGCCTGCTCACCCTGCCCCTACCATCCTCCCCCAGCACTGTGAGGGAGGGCCCCGACCTGGACGGGCCTGGGAAGGAGTGGCTGGACCGCGAGCAGCTGCGGATGGACTCGGAGTCCCTGGATGAGGAGGAGAGCTGAGCTGGGCAGCCTGTGGCCAGGCCCCGCCGTCCTGAGCAGCTGCCCAATGGCCAGCCTGGCTCCTTTCTGGTGCCCAGAGAGCAGAGAACTGTTGGGGAGACGCTGTGCTGTTCGTTTGTATTTGTCCCCCTGGGTGTTTTTTTTTTTTTTTTTTTTTTGCCTAATTTCTGTGGTTTCCAACCCACATGAAATGACTATAAAGGGTTTTTATAATGAAAAAAAAAAGTCACTTTTATTGGCTTGGTTTTCTAAGTAGTGGTCAAGGGCTAGTCTTGGGACAGAGGGTTTTAAAGCTCAAGGTCACTGTTAGTCGTGGATATGAACTTGGTTCTGACGGTGCCCATGGCCCTGCAGGGCTGACGAGGGGCAGGGAGACGGGGTGAGTGAGGCTTTTCCTGAAATACCAGAAGGGGTGCTGCAGGCTGTTGGCCTTGACATTCGGAGGGTGAGGGCCTGGGGGGCAGGCCTCGCTGTGGATGTGGGGCGAGTGGCACCTCCATTTTGAGCTTCTCTAGACCAGGGAGGGGGTTAGTGGGTGGGGTGTGTGTGTTTCTCTAGACCAGGGAAGGGGGTGGTGGGGGTGTGGGTGTGTGTGTGTGTGTTTCTCTAGACCAGGGAAGGGGGTGGTGGGGGTGTGTGTGGTGTGTCTGTGTGTGTTGCCTAGCCAAGCACCTGCACATGGCAGTTGTTTAAACAGTCGCCTCTGTTGTGTGTCCTTCTGGTGGCCCAGCCTCTCTGTCCTGGTGGATTAGAGGCCAGGGCGTGGTTCTGCTTTCTGGGCCGGGCACCCCCCACTGTGGTTTGGTTGGACTTGAGATTGACGCTGAGCTCGGATTCTGTGAACCACCGTTTCCAGCGTCACCCCCTCTGATGGCCGTCTGGGATGATTAGCAAGGCAAGAAAGGCTTGGGGAAGGGTCCCAGACTGGTCCTGGTGTCCCTCCTTGGCCAGCTCCCCTGGCAGACGTGGCGACCCTCTGGGGACAGCTGGCTCATTCGTCCTGGGCTCAGAGCACTCGATCATTTCTGAGAAGAGGGGGCGTTTCATGCCCTCTGTCAGGGAGGTGGCCAGCTTGGGAGGTGCAGGTGTGATGGGCTCTGTGGGGTTGGGGGCGGCGCTTGACAAGGCTTGGGCTACTGGCGGTCAGCAGCTCCCCCAGCACTTCCCGGGCCCCGGGGAGCAGGATCAGGGGGAACTGGACCTCCATGGCCCCACCTTCCCGTGTGCAGCCCACCTCCCAGGGTGCCTCAAGGACTCAAGGAAAGCATGGCTGGAAAGGAAGCCTGTCCAGTGGCTGCCAACCCAGCCCCCTGGTCTCCGGCCTGGAGCACGTGGCCAGGACTTGAACACATGTCAAGCATGTTTTTGTTTTGTGGGTGGGGGGTTGGCCACACCTGTAGCTTGTGGGGTCTTAGTTCCCTGTCCAGGGATCAAACCCATACCATCATCAGTGAAAGCCCAGAGCCCTAACCGCGGGACCTCAAGGGAAGTCCCTCGAGCACCTTCTGTCATGTGTTCCGTGGGGTCCCTCCCTTTATTCCTTCATCGGCAGCTTCTGGGCCCAGGGCCTCAGAACATCAGCTCTGGACCCCTGTGATCAGCCCTGACCAGGGGTGCTGCTGGCGGGTGGGCAGCATCAGGAGGGGACATGTACTCACCCCCCCACCACCTGCACCATCTGGCCCTCAGTTGTGGCAGTTGCTTCAGCTTTGCCTTTACAGAGCCCCTTGGCCTCCCCTGAAGGTCAGTGGAGGCGGCAGGGTCAGCAGAGGCAGCGGGAGCCCGCCTGCCCCAGGACGACGGAATTCTGGTATGTTTGGGGGTGTGCGCTGTTAGCTGCTGGATGTGTGCTTTCAGAACAAGGACGGAGCTGCCTGGAGCCCAGGACAGAGGAGCAGGGCTGCCTGCTAACTGGTGGCTAGAGGACCCCGGCTGGGGTGGAAGGCCCCCAGAGTTTGTAAAAGATAAAAGGGCCCTGGTCGGGGTGCGGAGTGGAGAACTTTCTAGGCAGGCACCATACCCTTTCTTGAGCGCTTGCTCGAGATCTTCAGGCTAAGGCACCGGGAGTCTTAGCTGCCTAGGGCTCCTCGGCTAGGACCAGCTGAGCTTGTGCTCAGGCAGGCAGGCGAGCAGTACAGACAGGCCTGGCACCGGGTGCATGGTTTGGTGGAACTCCAGGACCCAGAGCTTCGGGGGCTTGGAGCTGGTTCCGGGGCAGGGGAGGGGCTCCTACAGCGGCTGCCCATCAGCGGGCAGGGCGAAGGGCCCCACCAGCCAGCCAAGCGGAGGGCCTTGCTGCACGCTCTGCAGCACCTGCTCCAGGCCCCGCCACGCCTGGCCCACTCCCTGGCGGCTCTCGGCCAGCCGCTTGACTGGCAGCTCCGCCACCGTGGTGGCCGAGGAAACCACACTGTAGAGCTCACAGATGCTGTGCCGCGCCTGCTGGAGCTGCCACTGAAGCTCGGTGGGGAGGCCCTGGAGGCTGGAGGCCAGGTGGCTGTAGGCCACGTGGAGCTGCTGGACGAGGTCGCAGGCCCTGGACAGAGCCCCGGTGGCCAGCACCTGTGCACAGAAGGAGTGAGGTGAGTGGGGTTGCAGGCCAGGGGCAGGCCCGCCAGCCCCTCACCGGTATGCACGCACCTCCCCAGCAGCGGCTTCCTCTGCTTGGCTGCTTGCATCCCTGAGCGGAGCCTGCTGGGCCTCCTCGATCTAGGGAAAAAAGAGCCCAGCACAAACATGGTGGCTTCTCAGTAGGGACTGCCTCTGACACACTCAGGGTGGCCTTCCCCGGCCCAGTGTCTCATGTCCACCTTTCCCATGGCGTGGGGGAGCACTTGGGAGCCAGAGGGTGGCACGTGAAGAGGCAATAATCCTGGTGCCTTGTGAGGTCATCAGGCACTCAGAGGGCAGGATGGCAGCGGCACTGTCACCCCAGCTCAGCACCGTCCGCGCCCCCCCCCAACATCTCCCAGAGGCCTTGGAACCAAGCTCCTCACCATGGCTGCCTGGCTGGCTCCAGGCGCCTGTGACCTCCCCTCCTGCTAATCTCCCATGGTCCTCTGTTCCGGCCACACTGGCCCCTTCTTGTCCCCAAGCATGTCCGGTGTGCTGCTTCCCCAGGCAGGGCCTTTGCACATGCCACCCACTTAGCCTGGAATGTGCTTCCTCTGGCCCAGTGCGGGGGCCCCAGGCCCTCCCAATCAAATCTGTTTCCCTCCTCAGAGGCTATCACTGTCCAGTTATCATGAATTTCTGTGTTGATTTCCCCTCTTGGGTTGGAGCTCTGTCATGACCGTTTCCTCCTTGTATTTTGGGTCCCTGGTACATAGGAACCCCCCACCCCCATTGACTAATCTTTCTTGTCATCCTGAGACCTCAGCAAGTGGACCAAATATGCACTCCAACTTTCCCTCCCCGTCCCAGACCTCGCCCCAGCAGTCGACTCCATTGGGGCTCCTGCTTATCTGCAGGTTACCCTGTCGAAGACCAGGCCATAATGTCCACCACCCACCTACCCAGGGCAGTTCCAAGTGTCTCCTGCTGAAATTCTCCAAGGCCTTAGAGGGTCTTGGATCTCTCACTTCCCGTGTCTAACCTGGCTGCTCTGCTCTGGAAATACATCTAGAACCCAGCTCCTCAAATCTCCTCACTCATCTCCCATTTCCATTCCTGGACTCCTGTGGCCTGTTCTCCCCACAGGAGCCAGAGTGATCCACCTCAATAAAGCCTCTGTTGGATCAGGCCATCTTCAGTTTACAGTCCTGGGCACTGTGGGGTATAGAGCAGCCTCCCTCACCCCCACCCACTCAATGCCAAGAGTCCTGCCAGGTGACCACCACTGACGTCCCCAGGCTTGGCCCAGTGTTCGCTGGGGACAGGACTGCCCCATTGAGATCCTCTGGGCTGGAGCAGTGGTCCTTAGATGTGGTTTACCACAGACCCCTGAGTGCTGATTGAAAACACAGGCGCCTGAGCACATCTTAGGGATCCTGACTCTTAACAGCTCGGCTGAGTTCCTTGTCACCTGAGTAGGTGGGGCTGCTCAACATTTAAGACCAGTGAACTTGAGAACCTGGAGGTCCTCAGAGCTGGGGCTCCATCACCGTCTGCATCAACCGTGGACTGAATCCCACTTAACTTCCTCCCGCAGCAGGTCAGCCTCACCACCCACTAGGAGCTGGCATGAGTGTTGGCAGTGATGCGGGGGAAGAAAGCCTGGGCCTAGGGAGTGAGTGGAGCGAGTGAGAGAGCACGGCCCTGCTGGCTGGTGCCTGTCTCCACAGGGGCATTCAAGTCACCTTTGAGGGACTTCTCTGGTGGTCCAGTGGTTAATAATCTGCCTGCCAATGCAGGGGACACAGGTTCAATTCCCGACCCTAGAAGATGGCACACACCTCAGAGCAACTAAGCCTGTGTGCTACAACTAATGAGACCAGGCTCTAGAGCCCACAAGCCACGACTACTGAGCCCACGTGCTGCAACTATTGAGCCTGTGCTCTGCAACAGGAGAAGCCACCGCAGTGAGAAGCCGGAACACCACAACTAGAGAGAGGCTGCTTGCAGCAATAATGCCAAATTAAAAAAAAAGTCACCCTTGATTGGGCGCCCTTTCTTGCATCACAGAACTCTACCCAGATTGCATGGGCTCCTTCTACTCTGTCCACCCCTTCACTTTACCCTCCCCACCCCGGGCACCCTTCTGCTCCTCAGAACACACCTAGCTTGTTCTCAGGCCACTGTCTGTCCTCGTCATCCCCACTTTCCACAGGATGTGACCCAAATGGACACGCCCCCGCCCTGCTGCCCATTTCTGCATGACTGTTGTGTTTCCTTTTCTGCAGCCTCGCTGGCTGCAAGTGTTGGGTCACGTGTCCATCTCCCCCCACCCTGGGAGGCAAGCTCCTCGAGAGTAGGCCCGTGACCGAGTGGCCGATGGGCACGTACTGCGTGCTTAGTGCGTGTCCGTCCAGTCCCCAACACGAAACTGAGGAACATGCCTGGGAAGGGGCAAGGCTCTTACCTCCCTGAAGACGTCTTCAAGCTGGGCCAGTGCGTCCCGTGCCTGGAACTCGCCATGCTGCAGGTGGCTGAGGGCGTGCTCGAAAGCCCGCTGCCGGAAGCCGGGGGCCACGTCACCCAGACGCACGAAGTAGCTGCCTTGGTCGGCCGTGACCTCCCTCCGCTTGGGCTGGGTAGCAGCCAGCTGAGCTGAAAGGGAAGACAGGGTTGCTCAGTCCTCACGAGAGGCCCCTCGGGCATCAGGGGCCTGGGGGTGTACAGACGACCGTGGCCCTGGGAGCTGGGACCAGGCTGTGCTTACCTTGTTCCTCGGCGCTCATGGGCTGGAAGATCTCTCCCAGCTCCTCCAGCTCATCCCGGAGTGCTGCAAAGCTCTGGGCTCCTTCCTGGCCATGAGTGGTGGCCCTGGGAGCACCACCCACCTTGCCCAGGGTGGCCTCTCGGCTGAACATGGCCTCAGCTGACAGAGGTCCACGGTCACTGAGCTGAGCCTGAGAGGGGCTTGGAATGGTTTGTTCTCCTTCATCTGGGGCCCTGGAACTGGCAAGTCCAACTGAGGTGGCAGACTTGGAATCAGGTAACCAGTTCGGGATGATGCCCAGCCCAGTGTGCATACCTTCTTGGGCCACGTGCCCTACGCTGCTGAGCCCAGAGGACATGGCACCTTTGGTGCCAGTCAGGATGGTCATGGTAGTGTCTATGCCAGTCTGGATGGCCTCCTTGCCCACATCTATTGCTCCAGTGATTGAAATAGACAGAACATCTTTGGTGCCCGTCAAGATGGATGTGGTGGTGTCCACGCCAATCTGGACTGCCTCCTTGGCCACATCCATTGCTCCACTGATTGAAGTAGACAGAACATCTTTGGTGCCAGTCAAGACGGACTTGGTGGTGTCCATGCCAACCTGAACAGCCCCCTTGGCCACATCCATTGCCCCAGTGATTGAAGTAGACACAACATCTTTGGTGCCAGTCAAGACAGACTTGGTAGTGTCCATGCCAACCTGAACAGCCCCCTTGGCCACACCCATTGCCCCAGTGATTGAAGTAGACACAATATCTTTGGTGCTAGTCAGGACAGTCTTAGTGGTGTCCATACCAGTGTGGACGGCCCCTTTGGCCACAGCCATTACTCCAGTGAGCTCAGTGGACACTGCATCTTTGTTGCCAGTCAGGACAGTCTTGGTGGTGTCCATGCCAGTCTGGATGGCTCCCCTGGCCACTCCCATGGCCCCAGTGAGCCCAGTGGACATGGTATCTTTGGTGCCAGTCAAGATGTATTTGGTGGTGTCCATGCCAGTCTGGACTGTGCCCTTGGCCATGTTCACTGCAGAGGTGATCCCAGTGGACACCGTGTCTTTGGTGCCAGTCAGGACAGTCTTGGTGGTGTCCATGCCAGTCTGCATGGCACCTTTAGCCACTCCCATGGCTCCAGTGAGCCCAGTGGACATGGTGTCTTTGGCACCAGTCAAGACAGTCTTGGTGGTGTCCATGCCAGTCTGAACAGCCCCCTTGGCCACTCCCATGGCCCCAGTGAGCCCAGTGGACACGGTGTCTTTGGTGCCAGCCAGGACAGTCTTGGTGGTATCCATTCCAGTCTGGATGGCTCCCTTGGCCACTCCCATGGCCCCAGTGAGCCCAGTGAACATAGTGTCTTTAGTACCAGTCAAGATGGTCTTGGTGGTATCCATGCCAGTCTGGACAGCCCCCTTGGCCACTCCCATGGCCCCAGTGAGCCCAGTGGACATGGTATCTTTGGTGCCAGTCAAGACGGTTTTGGTGGTGTCCATGCCAGTCTGGACTGTGCCCTTGGCCATGTTCACTGCAGAGGTGAGCCCAGTGGACACTGTGTCTTTGGTGCCAGTCAGGACAGTCTTGGTGGTGTCCATGCCAGTCTGCACGGCACCTTTGGCCACTCCCATGGCTCCAGTGAGCCCAGTGGACATGGTGTCTTTGGCACCAGTCAAGATAGTCTTGGTGGTGTCCATGCCAGTCTGCACGGCCCCCTTGGCCACTCCCATGGCCCCAGTGAGCCCAGTGGACACGGTGTCTTTGGTGCCAGTCAGGACAGTCTTGGTGGTATCCATGCCAGTCTGGATGGCTCCCTTGGCCACTCCCATGGCCCCAGTGAGCCCAGTGGACATGGTGTCTTTAGTACCAGTCAAGATGGTCTTGGTGGTATCCATGCCAGTCTGGACAGCCCCCTTGGCCACTCCCATGGCTCCAGTGAGTCCAGTGGACACAACATCTTTGGTGCCAGTCAAGACGGTCTTGGTGGTGTCCATGCCAGTCTGGACAGCCCCCTTGGCCATACCCATTGCTCCAGTGAGTCCAGTGGACACAACATCTTTAGTGCCTGTCAAGGCAGTCTTGGTGGTATCCATGCCAGTCTGGACTGTGCCCTTGGCCATGTTCACTGCTCCAGTGAGCCCAGTGGACATGGTGTCTTTAGTACCAGTCATGACAGTCTTGGTGGTATCCATGCCAGTCTTGACGGCCCCCTTGGCCATACCCATTGCTCCAGTGAGTCCAGTGGACACAACATCTTTGGTGCCAGTCAGGACCGTCTTGGTGGTGTCCATGCCTGTCTGGACTGTGCCTTTGGCCATGTTCACTGCTCCAGTGAGTCCAGTGGACACAGTGTCTTTGGTGCCAGTCAAGACGGTCTTGGTGGTGTCCATGCCAGTCTGGACGGCCCCCTTGGCCATACCCATTGCTCCAGTGAGTCCAGTGGACACAACATCTTTGGTGCCTGTCAAGACAGTCTTGGTGGTATCCATGCCAGTCTGGACTGTGCCCTTGGCCACGTTCACTGCTCCAGTGAGCCCAGTGGACATGGTGTCTTTAGTGCCAGTCAGGACAGTCTTGGTGGTATCCATGCCAGTCTGGACGGCCCCCTTGGCCATACCCATTGCTCCAGTGAGTCCAGTAGACACAGTGTCTTTGGTGCCAGTCAAGACTGTCTTGGTGGTGTCCATGCCAGTCTGGACGGCCCCCTTGGCCATACCCATTGCTCCAGTGAGTCCAGTGGACACAACATCTTTGGTGCCAGTCAGGACAGTCTTGGTGGTGTCCATGCCCATCTGGACTGTGCCTTTGGCCATGTTCACTGCCCCAGTGAGCCCAGTGGACACAGTGTCTTTGGTGCCAGTCAAGACGGTCTTGGTGGTATCCATGCCAGTCTGGACAGCCCCCTTGGCCACTCCCATGGCTCCAGTGAGTCCAGTGGACACAACATCTTTGGTGCCAGTCAGGACAGTCTTGGTGGTGTCCATGCCCGTCTGGACTGTGCCTTTGGCCATGTTCACTGCCCCAGTGAGCCCAGTGGACACAGTGTCTTTGGTGCCAGTCAAGACGGTCTTGGTGGTGTCCATGCCAGTCTGGATGGCCCCCTTGGCCACTCCCATGGCTCCAGTGAGCCCACTGGACACACTGTCTTTGGTGCCAGTCAGGACAGTTTTGGTGGTGTCCATGCCAGTCTGAACTGTGCCCTTGGCCATATTCACTGCCCCAGTGAGCCCAGTGGACACTACATCTTTGGTGCCTGTTACTACTGTCTTGGTGGTGTCTATACCAGTCTGTAGGACCCCTTTGGCCACACCCACTGCCCCAGTTACCCCACTGGCCACAGCATCCTTGGTGACTGTTAGAGTGGATTGAGTCATCCCCAGGCCTTCCTGGACCACACCTTTAGCCGTGTCCACAACGCTAGCCATCCCTGTGGAGAGAGCATCCTTGGTCCTGGCCATCTGGGAGGACACCAGGTCCTTTGCCCCGGAGATCATCTGATGAAGTAAGAGATTCGTGATGAAGCAGAGAGTTGAAAAACACCTCTCCTCCCCACCCCAGATCTCCTCCTCCCCCCAATCCTTGACATACCCTGGGGAGTGGGACCTGCTCCCTGGAGACCTGGCCAGCTCACCTCTCACCCTGACATACCTCCTACCCTGGCTCCCAGGACACAGTCTATCAAGCTCTGTCGCAGAGCCACGTGGTGCCCAGATATGGTAGACCCCGACTGTTGACAGCTATGCCACAGCACCCTCTTTGCCCAATATCCCTTAGCCTGGGCTCAGCAAGTCTTAGAATTACGTGTTTTGTTCATCTTGCCTAATCTCGGTTTACATCAAATTTTGAGCCTGGTGTCCCCATCACAGGGAGAAATTTGAGGTGACCAAATGCTCATTAACATGAATATATTCAAGTAAAAGAAGGGGATCCACGTTTAGAAAAGTGATAAGTGGGGATTTCCCTTGGGGTCCAGTGGCTAAGACTCCACAGTCCCAATGCAGACGGCCCAGGTTCGACCCCTGATCAGGGAACTAGATCTCCTGTGCTACAACAAAGATCAAAGACCCCTTGTGCAGCAACTAAGACCTGGTGCAGCCAAATAAATATTATTTTTTAAAGTAATAACCAGAAAAGTATAGGGCCAGATATTGGGTCTGAGCCATAGGAACCAAGTTGGTAACTTGGTATGTCATTTTTAAAAAATTTATTTATTTTTGGCAGTGCTGCGTCTTTGTCACTGAGTGGGTTTTTCTCTAGTTGTGGCAAGTGGAGGCTACATTCTAGTTGTGGTGTGGGCTTCTCATTGCGGTGGCTTCTCTTGTTGCGGAACATGGGCTTTAGAGCACAGGCTCAGTAATTGTGGAGTAAGGGCTCAGTTGCTCCAAGGCATGTAGGATCTTCCCAAATCAAGGATTGAACCCTAGTCTCCTGCATTGGCAGGCAGATTCTTTGCCACTGAGCCACCAGGGAAGCCTGGTAGCACAGGGCAGTTTCTGCTAGTTCTTCCAAACTGCTGAAGGGTTGTGATGGCCTCAAGATGGCTACCATTCAGCTTCAACCAGAAGTGTGCTGTTTCCAATTCAGGTGTTCCTAAACCCGAGTGATCCTGCCCCAGTGATCCTAACACTGGGCAATATCTCGGGACATCCGTGGTAGTTCATGACTTCAGAGAGAGTGTGCTCTGGGCATTGAGTGGGTGGGTGTCAGGAATGCTGCTAAACACCCCACAATGCCCAGGACAGCCCCCCACAGAGGATGATCTGACTCTGAACTGGCCATAATGGCAAAGTTGAGAAGCCCTGAAATAGTCTCACCACCTGCCCTTCTGCCCAACATTGTCTCAAGTGGGCACCTTGCCCGCAGAGACCTGGGTTCAAATCCCAGCTCTCTCCCGTACTTGCTGTGTGACCTCAGGCAAGCCACACCCCTTCTCTGAGCCTCATCTGGGAAATGGTGATTAAGACAGCACCTCCTTCAAAGACTGGTAAAGAAAAGGAGTCAAGGTCCCTGACCAACTTTGCAGTAGCAGACGCTCCATTAATGCAAGTGAAGATGGATGGAGGGGGAGGAGTGAACAAATGGGTAGAGGGGCCCTCAGCTGCCAGAGTCTGTTTTAATTTGGGCCAGAGGGAAAACCAAGCAGTACTTTGGCCTCTGAGGAGCTCAGATATGGCCAAGCTGAGGGCAGAGGGGAGTCAAAGAAGACTCTCGAGTGGGGTGTGTGCTGAGCGGAAGGGTTGGATTGGGCCACCCTTACTGTGGCCCTCAGTGGTCTTATATCAGCCACTCTGCTTGCCCTGACCTTGGGGACAAGGTTAAATGGGTGGTTCCCATTCATCTAGGACCAAGGGTGGATGCAGCGTTGGCCATTGTTCAGCTTCTAACTGCCCAAGTTTCACATCCCAAGCTACCTCGTTTTCCTGTGTCTTTTGGCAAATGGCTTGGCTTCTCTGTGCTTCAGCTTTTGTGTGGGGTACTATTGCTCCCTCCTTGTTGTGGTGGGGAGGATTAACTATTAAACAGTACATGTAAAGCACTTAGCCCAGAGCCTGACACATGTTGAGTGCATTAGCACTGTTTTGGTCATATTGTGCTAGGTACAGAACCAGGGTGGGAGTTGGCAGGGAGTGGGGGGTCTGTAGATCAGATGGTGCCAGGGAGTACTGCACCCATTTACAGATGCAGAAATAGAGGCTCCAAGGGGAAGACTGGCCTGTCACTCCACAGCGGTACACACAGGGGTGTCTGCTTTTTCCTTGGCCTATGACAACCCTCCAGATGGCAGGAACCGAAACATCCAGGGAAGAGGTACCCCAGAGGGAGGCACAGCCATCAGACCAGCTCTGCTAGCCCCTCTCACCTTGTCTGAAGGCAGCAGCGTCTTCTCTAACCCCTTGGCCGTCTGCTCCGGGTCAGTGGGCGCTGTGGGGACAAGAGCCAGTGAGGCAACCCAAGGAGGGACGCAGGCTAGCATCAGCCACCCTGGAGCCCATTGCACAATCAGCGGGCACAGCCCGAAAGGTCAGGAATGTCCCAGCTGCCCTGCTGGGGACAACAGAAGGTGACATCCATGGCCATGGGCCTAGCTCAGTCACTGGCCTCACTGGGGGCTCCCTCAACCCCCAGGATCGGCTTCCTGGCATAGGGGTTCCCTAGAGTTCTCTCTGCTGGGGTCCTGGGTGCTGAATGCCCACCGGGGGGGGGGCAGCCACAGAGAAAGGAGTTGGGCCCCTGCCTTGCTGTGCCTGACTACAGCTGGCAGCTGCCTCCCCAGCCTGGATATACAGAGCAGAAGTCAGCTGCTTGGGGCTCTGGGCCCAGAGCTGCCACCTCGGCCTGCGCTCCCCTGCTCTAGCCCCTCTTCAGGCCCTGGGGCTAGGGACGCCCCAAGCACTCTGGCTGAGCAACTGGAGGCTGTGTGACCCCAGGGAAGCCGCTGTCCCCCTCTGGAACTGGGATCAAAATCTCAGATGAGCTTAGACCTGTGGGACGTCCACAGTACATCAAAAATGGGGTGATGGAAGGCAGAGGGGGAGTTGAGAACATGGGAGCAAGGCTGCATCCATGCCCCTGTTCTAGCTGACTTGTGCCCCCTTGGGTCACTCGTATTGATGTCTTGAGTCCCCACCTGGTACTAAATGAGCATGCCAGCCTCACAGGGTCTATCGAGGCGACACAGGCACATAAGAAGCACCCCCAAGGTGAGCAGAAGTCCCTTCTGGGGTCCACCTCCTGAGCCCCCGCCTCATCCATGGAGCTGTCCACTCACCCTGAGCCTGGGGCTGGGTGGCCTCCTCGGCTGGAGCACCTGTGGGCTCGGCGGTTGGCCGGGCCTCTCTTGCTGAGCTGTGGGCGTTGGCCATCAGGTTCCGGGCAGCACTGAAGCCAGGCAGGGACCCAAAGAAGCTGCCCAGGGTCTACATGGGGTGGGGTGTGGCAGCCTCTGTGTCCACCTGGGTGATGGGTGTGTTCCAGTTGCTTTGCGGGGCCACCTTGCCTTGGCCAGTTACCATCCATGTGCTTCAGCTGCCCCTCCAGACACCTCACCATGACCCACAAGGTCTTGCTTCCTCCCTCTTTCCCCCTCCTTCATCACGCTTCAGCCACACAGGCCTCCTCTCTGTTCCTCCAGATTGCTAGGCCTGGTCCTGCCCCAGGACCTTTGCACCTGCTATTATTATTCCTTCTGCCTGGAGCATCTTCCCTAGACACCCCCATGGCTTCCTCTCTCACATCCATCAGGTCTGTCTTTTGTTCCCTGTAACAGGATGGCACCCAGCACACAGTTGGCACTTAAGAAATGTTTGGCTAAATGGGCCAACTCAGAGGGTGGTTGTGAGCATGAAATGAGGTCACGCATGTAACCTGGTACATAGCAGGTGTTCAACAGACATCAGCTTAGCATTGTCCAGGGAGAAAGAGAGGAGCAGGGTCTGTCTGGGGCAGAGAGGGGATGTGTCACTCTCCAGAAAGGACTTCTCTTGAGAAAGGGCCTAAATACAGACCCAGACAGGGCACCAACAGAACTGCGGGGTACCCCAAGAGTGAGATCTGGGCCTGGTGAGCTTGGGTCAACCCAGGGTGGCTTCCTGGAAAAGGCATCCTGTGCCTGAGGCTGTAGAGCTGGGAAGTGGCAGAGACAGGATTTGAACCCAGACCTGCAGGTTGTCTGTGAAGGGGGTGGGTGGGTAGGCAAGCAGAGAAATGACAGCCAAGCCCCCTTCGAATGCCCCTGTCTGCCTCTGAGACAGGGGTCCCAGCTGTGTGCTGGTGGGGTGGGGGGACAGACCCAGTTGGTGGCTCTGGGCACTAAGCTGGGAGGAGGGAGGGTCTAGCCACTGGGCCTGATGACCCCTGGGTTGTTTCCTTGGAGCCATCACTGTGTTTGCCAAACAGCTGGGGAGTCAAACAAGGGCATCTCCCAAACTCTCTCCCCAGCCAATGCTTCCCAGAGGTGGTGGGGAAGCGGGGTTGGGAAACCCAGGGTGAGCCCCTCCCCCTCCCCACAGGGCTGCTGCAGCAAAAAAAACAAAAATGATCATAAACACCAAGTCAGGTCCCGTCCCTCCTCTGCCCACAGCCCTCCAGGGCCCCCACTTCCCTAGGGGTAAAAACCCAAGTCTACCCCACCGCCCACAAGACTCTGCACAACTCCTGCCCTATCCCCTCCCTGTCCTCCCCTCCTCTCTCTCTCTCCCCCTCCTCACTCTGCTACACACAGGCCTCCTCACTGCTCCTCCAGGACACCAGGCACAGTCATGTCCCAGGGCCTTTGCACGGGCATGAGCACTGCTGCCTTACTCCTATTTTCATACCCATTTCACAGAGGAGAAAACTGAGGTTCAGAGAAGCTCACTCACTGACTCATCCATTTGTAGGCAAGGTGGGGACTCAGCTCCAGGGCCTTCACTACTGCTCCCTTCCCCCAGATTCCAGGACTTACCTCAGGCTCTTTCTCTCCCCTCAGTTCTAGTCAAACTGATGCCCCACAGCCAAGCCTCTGCCACATGCCCTTTCCATGTGTCATTCTGTTCATTCTCACTGAGCCTGGCCCTCCAGGAGCCCCCAGCCTCTCAGGGAAAGAGAATCCAAGGCTGCCTGTGGTTTATATCCAAATAGAAAGGACTTTGAACCCCAAGAAGGTGGGCAATGGAGGGTTGGAGATATCCCACAGTAGTAGAGTCTGGGAAGGCTTCCTGGAGGAGGTGGCTTGGGGCTGGGCTTGAGGATGGATGAGATGTAGCCAAGAGAAAGATGGGAGAGTGGGGAGGTGTTCCAGGCACAGCTTGAACAAAGTCCCTGAGGTGGGGAGATATGCACAGCTCTTTGGGACCACAGCAGTGTCTGAGCTGTCCCAAGGATGAAACCAGAAGCCCTCAAATGCTAGGGTGAGGAGTGTGGATAGTTGGTCTGAGGGCAATAGGGATGTTCCTGAGCAGTGGCAGGGAGGTGAATCTAGCTGGTGCAAAGTGGCTGGTACTCCCACAGTCACCCCTGGACCAGATCCCAGGGAAGCCAGGGGCCACCCTGACCTTACGACATCAGACTGTGGTTTCCCAACACCCTGAGCGGCCTCAGGGGGGCTTCAGGGCCAGCCAAGAATGCGGTCAGAGGACAGGAGGGCCCCCACGAGAATGGCCTGTGGCCCTTGCCCTGCCTCTGTCTCCCCCATCCTGACTGGTACAGCCAGAGAAGCCACAGGGAGATGGGCATAGGAGCGGCTGCTCCCTTTGATCCCTCCTCCTCTTGATCTTGCTCCTTGCAGTTTCCCAGACGTTCATTTATAGTAAAGTGTGAATGACTTCCATTCCAGGAAGCGACATCTGAATGCTTCACCCAGGTGGGTAGGGCACTCACAGTGGAACTCCAGATCCTGTCTGGATCTGGAGTCAAGCTGGTCAGGGTGGCATCATTCCTTTCAAGTCTCGAACCCCGGCTCGTGCCATATGGTCGCACACCTCTGAAGCCCCCAGCACCCCACCACTGAGACTTACCTCAGCCGGAACAGAGGGCACTGGCCTCTGTTCAACACCAACACTCTTTATTCTGGAGAGTAAATGCCAAATGGCTAAGCAAATGGGGGTGGCAGGTCCAGCTGAGGACCCCTCATTCTGAGATGGAAAAGCTGGGGGAGGAAAGGGACACTTACTCACTTTTCAAAGCTCCAGACAGAAGCATGTGCCTCTATGCTTCTATCACATGGGCAAAACATGTGATCCTCTGGGGAGTTTTTATCAGCTTCTTGGGGTGGAGCAATGGGGACCACAGCCAGTGAAACCAGCTTGGGGCTAGTCAGCCTGAGTTACATTCAAGTCCTGATGTGGGAAAGACTGGGGGCGATCTGACATCAGTGACCTCAGTCTAGGATTCCGAGTTGGATCCCCAGGCCCCAACTCCATGCAAGAGCCAAGACCGTGGCTTCGGCTAGTAGTGCTGACGCATGGCCACTAGGCGGCAGCAGGGATCTCGGGGTGCAGCACAGGCTTCCAGCCACCTACGTGGTCCCATCGGGTCAAAAGTCCAGCTCAGGCATCAGAGTGTGCTTGGGGCGGCTGGGAGGCTCAGGTTCCTCCTCGGGAATGTTCCCCGAGAGGACCGTTCCTTCCCCATGCTGGGCCTGCCAGGCTCTCTGCTGGGCTGGCCAGTCCAGGTGCGCCCAGCGGGGGTCAGGCCCCCCGACGACCTCGTCCACCAGGGCCTCCAGGTCAGGAGGGGGTTCGGGCCGCTCCACGAGGATGGGTGCGAAGGGCCCCACCAGCCAGGGCAGGGGCACGGCCTGCACCACCAGCTCCAGCAGCTCGTCCACGCACGCGTGGGCCCGGGCCATGCTGCCCCGGCCCTCGGCCAACACGGCAGCCGGCACGTCTCCGAAGCGGCGGGCGTCGGCAAAGGCGGCCAGCAGGGCGTCCACACTGCGCCGCACCTCGGCCACCTTCTCTTGGGCGCTGGGGGGCAGGCCCCGCACGCTGGTCTCCAGCGCATCCACGGTACTCTGCAGCTCCCGCATCAGACTGCGGGACAGCACCAGAGTCTCCAGCTCCGCCTGTGGGGGGCGTGGGTGGGGATGGGTGGGAGCAGAGGGGCGGGGCCTCGGTGTCCCGGATGGACCCCTGATGGGACCCCCATTTGCCTCAGTTTCCCCGCAGACACTACAACCAGCTGCCAGCTCACCTCAGCACTTGGTTGGAGCCTGGCAGCCCTGGACCTACCCAGAGCCCACTCCCTTCCCTCCTTTCCTCCTCCCATCCCCCACCCACCCCCCACCCATCCCCCACGCCATCCTACCTGGCTGTGGCGCCTCCGGCCGTTCTCTAGGGGTCTCTGGCTCCAGTCTTCCCACAGCTCATGCACCTTCCCCGGGCGGGCAGGGGTGATGGGGGTCACCCCGCACTGCATGCGGTCGATCTGTGAGAACCAGGACCATGATAGTCAGAGATGGAGGGGCTGGAGAGTTGGGGGAACAAGGACCCCAGTCTGGATCTGGCCTCAAAAAGCATTGGATGCAAACCTTCATGGCCTGCTGATCCAGCTTGGCTGTCCCATCTATTCTCTTCACTGACCTTGGCCAAAACCTGCAACCTGAGGTACCCCTGAAGCTCAGACTCACTTCTGGCCCTCTGCCCAGGCTGGTGTCTCAGGTACACTCTCCCTCCCACCCATCTCCCCGCCAGGTTCACTCCAGTTCATTGTAAATGTTGCCTCCTCCAAGCAGCCTTCCCGCCCCCCAAGCCTGGTTGGACCCCTCCTCTGGGTCTCACAGCATCCAGCATGCTCTCCTGTCATGATCCTTGTCCCCCTACTGAACTGTGAATGTCCTGGTTGGGGGAGGGGGGCACTGTGCCTTTAGTTCACAGGTCAGGGCAGGTATGAGATGATTAATAGAAATAAACTGTGGCCCACCCATAAAACAGAACACAGTCTACCCTCCATATTCGTGGGTCCTGCATCTGTGGGTTGAACCACGATTCGGGGTTGCTTGAGCCCACCAGGGGATACAGAGGGCAAACCGTACTAGGCCATTTTACAGAAGTGATTTGAGCGTCTGTGGGTTTTGGTATCTGTGGCGGGTGGTCCTGGAACAAATCTCTCACGGATTCCAAGGGATGAATGTATTATGTCACCTTAAAGAGGAAGGAAGTGCTGACAGGCTAAAATGGATGAACCTTGAGGACATTCAGTCAGTTCAATCACTCAGTCGTGTCCGACTCTTTGCGACCCCATGGACTACAGCATGACAGGCTTCCCTGTCCGTCACCAACTCCTGGAGCTTGCTCAAACTCATGTCCATCAAGTCGGTGATGCCATCCAACCATCTCATCTTCTGTCATCCCCTTCTCCTCCCGCCTTCAATCTTTCCCAACATCAGGGTCTTTTTCCAATGAGTCAGTTTGTTGCATCAGGTGGCTCAAGTATTGGAGCTTCACCTTCAGCATTAGACTTTCCAATGAATATTCAGGACTGATTTTCTTTAGGATTAACTGGTTTGATCTCTTTGCTGTCCAAGGGACTCTCCAAGAGTCTTCTCCAACACCACAGTTCAAAAGTATCAATTCTTCAGCGCTCAGCATTCTTTATGGCCCAGCTCTCATATGCATACTTGACTATTGGAAAAACCATAGCTTTGACTATATGGACCTTTGTTGGCAAAGTAATGTCTCTGCTTTTTAATATGCTGTCTAGGTTGGTCATAGCTTTTCTTCCATGGAGCAAGCATATTTTAATTTCATGGCTGCAGTCACCATCTGCCATGATTTTGGAGCCCAAGAAAATAAAGCCTGTCACTGTTTCCATTGTTTCCCCATCTATTTGCCATGAAGTGATGGGACTGGCTGCTATGATCTTGGTTTTTCGAATGTTGAATTTTAAGCCAGGTTTTCACTCCTCTCTTTCACTTTCATCAAGAGGCTCTGTAGTTTCTCTTCACTTTCTGCCATAAGGGTGGTGTCATCTGCATATCTGAGATTATTGATATTTCTCCCAGCAATCTTGATTCCAGCTTGTGCCTCATCCAGCCTGCATTTCACATGATGTACCCTGCTACTAGGGGCTTCCCTAATAGCTCAGTTGGTAAAGAATCCACCTGCAATGCAGGAGACCCCAGTTTGATTCCTGGGTTGAGAAGATCCACTGGAGAAGAGATAGGCTACCCACTCTAGTATTCTTGGGCTTCCCCAATGGCTCATCTGGTAAAGAATCTGCCTGCAATATGGGAGACCTGTGTTCAATCCCTGGGTTGGGAAGATCCCCTGGAGAAGGGAACAGCTACCTACTCCAGTATTCTGACCTGGAGAATTCCATGGACTGTATAGTCCATGGGGTCACAAAGAGTTGGACATGACTGAGTTTCATTTTCACTTCACTATGCATATAAGTTACGTAAGCAGGGTGACAATATACAGCCTTGACGTACTCCTTTCCCAATTTTGAATGAGTCCGTTGTTCCACATCCGGTTCTAACTGTTGCTTCTTGACCTGCATACAGATTTCTCAAGGAGACAGGTAAGGTGGTCTGGTATTCTCATCTCTTGAATTTCCAGTTTGTTGTGATCCACACAGTCAAAGGCTTTAGCGTAGTCAATAAAGCAGATGTTTTTCTGGAATTCTCTTGCTTTTTCTATGACCCAACAGATGTTGGCAATTTGATCTCTGGTTCCTCTGACTTTTCTAAATCCAGCTTGACCATCTGGAAGTTCTCTGTTCATGTACTGTTGAAGCCTAGCTTGAAGAATTTTCAGCATTCCTTTGCTAGCATGTGAGATGAGTGCAATTGTGCAGTAGTTTGAACATTCTTTGGCATTGCCTTTCTTTGGGATTGGAATGAAAACTGACCTTTTCCAGTCCTGTGGCCACTGCTGAGTTTTCCAAATTTGCTGGCATATTGAGTGCAGCACTTTCATAGCATCATCTTTTAGGATGTGAAATAGCTCAGCTGGAATTCCATCACCTCCACTAGCTTTGTTTGCAATGATGCTTTCTTAGGCCCACTTGACTTCACATTCCAGGATGCCTGGCTCTGGGTGGGTGATCACACCATCATGGTTATCTGCGTCATGAAGAAATTTTTTGTATAGTTCTTTTGTGTATTCTTGCCACCTCTTCTTAATATCTTCTGATTCTGTTAGGTCTATACCATTTCTCTCCTTTATTGTGTCCATCTTTGCATGAAATTTTCCCTTGGTATCTCTAATTTTCTTGAAGAGATTTCTAGTCTTTCCCAGTCTATTGTTTGAGGACATTATGTGCAATGAAACTGGCCGACTCTGGTGCTCACAGGTGCCCTCTGGTGGCTACTTCGGGAAGGACAGACTGTGGGATTCAGGATGTGAAACCGGGACCAGGTGAGTAAATCACCCGGGCTGCACCCAGGTGGAGGAAGAGGAGGATGTGCGCGGGTTTAGGGTATACTTTGGAGGCAGAGTTAACAGTACTGGCTGATATATCGGATGTGGAAGAGGAGGTGGAGAAGAGGGGAGTTGAGGGTGATTCCCAGGTTTTGGCTTGAGCCCTTGTTAGGATAGGGTTGCCATCAATTGAGATGAGAAGGACGGAGGAGGAGCAGGTTGGAGGCATCTGAACCTATCAAGCCCAGAGAACATGTTCCTCTGGAGAGGGAAGGATGCACAATGAGGGGAGAAGCTGGGTTATGAGCTCGAACCTAAAGTCTGGGGAAGATTGGGGTTGGTGATGAGAGAGCCTGGGGTACCTTCATCACTTTTTCCATCTACCCTGAAAAGTAAAAATGAAAGTCACTGAATCGTATCTGACTCTTCGCATCGCTGAGGACTATAGCCCGCCAGGCTCCTCTGTACTCTGTTCATGGAATTCTCCAGGCAAGAAAACTAAAGTGGGTAGCCATTCCCTTCACCAGGGGAATCTTCCCAACCCAGGGATCAAACTAAAATCTCTTACATATCCTGCATTGGCAAGTGGGTTCTTTATCACGAGCGGCACCTGGGAAGCCCTCTGTCTACCTTAACCACCTGTAAATTCAAGCTCCTACTTCCCCTCCTACACAAAGCCCTTCGGAGCCTCTCCAGGCTGAGCCTTGAGCCCCACCGAGTGCCTCCAGCCACGGGTCCCTCCTCTGCCCCAGCCCTGCACATACTCGCTTCCGCCTCCACCTTCAGACTAGCACAAGACCAGGTACTCGGCTGGCACTCAGTCCACGCGTGCTGGCCTGCATCACAGGCTGGGGGAGGCGGGCCGAGAGCTCTCACCAGCTCTAGGGTCTCCTGCAGCTGGGCCAGCATGTCCTGAGCATGGTGTTTCTTCTGCCTCAGTTTCCCCAAAGAGTGCTCATACGCCAGGTGGCGGAGCCGCGTGGACAGGGAACCCAGGCGCACGAAGTAACCCTGATGTTTGCGCTGCTCTTCCACCGAGCCCACTTCTGGGCCCTCAGCCTGCGCCGCCAGCGCCGCTGGAGGACAGAGAGGGGAGGGGAGTCAGGGTGGCCACGCCCTCTGCTCCTGGGTGGATTAGCGGGCCCAGGGCACTGGGGTGGGGGTGGGGGACTCCCAAATTTATAGTTCCCTTCTACAATATCAACTCATTCGACCATCCCCAAACCCTACGATGTAGACACGATTATTAGTTCTATTTACAGGTGAGGAAAACCAAGGTACAGAGAGGTGAAGTCCTACAGGGTACAAGAGGCTGACCTGGGATTCGAACCGAGGCAACCAGAACTACTCTACTCGAATATTAGGTCTCTTTACCTCGGTTTCCCTCATCTGTAAATGGAGCTAATAACAGTAAAGAATTGATTACGAGTTCGTGGCACACAATAGGTGCTTCAAAAATGCCTCACAGGGACTTCCTTGGTGGTTCAGTGGTTAAGATCCCGCGCTTCCATTGCAGGGGGTTTCAATCCCTAGTGGGGGAACTAGGATCCCGCATGCTGCACCCCATGGCCAAAAAATAAATTTAAAAAATAACGTCTCACAGCCTTTCTGCCAAGGAGGGAGTACGCCCCATGTATCTCTAGTGCTATGAAGCAGGCCTGAGAAGTCAGACGGTCTCCAGGGCCAGAAGACAAGATATAGAACCTTGGAGAATGGTGGGGTTTAAGGAAACCATGTAAAGGGGAGGACGCTATTCAACCCAAGGTTTTTTTTTTTTTTTTCCAAGGCATACCAGAAATCAGGTTCTGTAGGGCAAAAATCTGATTTTTTTTTTTTTGTCATAGCACACAGCATGTGGGATCTCATCTTCCTGACAAGGGATCAAATCTGAGCCTCCTGCATTGGAAGGCAAAGTATTAAACACTGGACCATTGGGGAAATCCCCAAAATATGATTTTAATTTTTATGTATATTTATTTATTTGGCTGCCTTGGGTCTTAGTTGCATCATGTGGGCTTAGTTGCCCTGAGGCATGTGGGATCTTAGTCCCTGACCAGGGATCAAACCTGCATCCCCTGCATTGCAAGATAGATTCTTAACCACTGGACCACCAGGGAAAGTCCCCAGAAATCTGATTTTTAAATGAATGTGATGAATTAAACCATTTTAAAGGCACTGCACAGGCCAAATACTGCAATATAGAGTGCCACAGTCTGGAGGGCCACCAGTTTGGGACTGTGGCCCTCCAGTCTGTAAGTCCAGTACACTCTTGAGTGTACTGGCCTTGGGTGAGTCTGGGACCTCTCTGATCTGTAACCTCTAGAGGTGGGCCCTGGGCAGGAGGATTCAGGGGCGAATGGGGAGGCTGCTGGCCTTACCAAGCTCCTCCTCAGTCATGGGCAGGAAGTGGTCCACCAGCTCCTCTGACTTTTCCAGCACGACATCCATGGCATGGCTCATGGATCGCTTCAGCTCCACACTCCAGCGGCGGCCCTGCCGGGCGAGGCCCACCATGCCTGTCACGCTGCTGGCCACCACACCCTTGGCCGAGGTCACCACCTGGTAGGAGGGGCCGAGCTCCAGGTGCCGTCAACCTTGGGCTCCCTTCTCCTCCCCCCAGCTCCGGTGAGGACGGACCCTTGGCCCTTGACTGGCTCTGGGCCACTATTGCCCCCTCTTTAAGATTTTTCTTTTTTTTTATATGGACCATTTTTAAAGTCTTTATTGAATGTGTTGTAGTATTGCTTCTGTTTATGATTTGGTTTTTTGGTCAGGAGACGTGGGATCTTAGCTCCCCAACCTGGGATCGAACCCACACCCCCTGCATTAGGAGGAGAAGTCTTAACCACTGGGCCACCAGGGAAGTCCCACCCCTTTTATAAAAAGGAGGAAAATCAGGTCTGTTCCTCATGGGGTTGTTGAAGGGAGGCTTAGCACCAGCTGGCACATATTAAGTGCTCAGTAAAGGTGGGTGTCTAATTGACATCTAATTTCCATCTGGCTAGTGTTGTCTCAAATTGACTGAAGCCTGACTGGGTCCTGGCCCAGATATTGAGGTCGGGTCTGGGAGGAGGCTGCATTTCTCACTCCCACCTCCACCGCCCCCACATAGGTTCCCACATGATCTGGTGGTGCTAGGGGGTTACCGTCTCTGAAGGTTGCTGGAGAAAGGGCAGTTTCTCTTCCAGCTTGTCCAGGCCCCTGCAGGCAAGATCATTCACTGTGGCCACTGGAGACAGAGAGGCAGGGAGTGAGAATCGGGGAGATGTCAAGGGAACTAGGGACACACAGAGAGTCATGGAGGGAGGGGATGCTGGAGGGAGAGGCAGAAAAAAGAGACACACACACAGGAGGAAAGAAATAGGGAGGGGGGCACCTGGCTGGTCCCCTGCAAGGGGCTGGGGACCCCGAGGCTGCGGGTGGGCCACCAGGCGGGACCCTGCCTCTCTGCCCTTCCCGCCTCTGCCCTGCCATTGGTGCTGCCAGCACCAAAGTGACTCCTCACCCATGTCCAACTCAGACACCTCAGCAAGCAGGTTCAAGATCACGCAAGCCAGCTGAGAAGAAGGGAGGGTGAGGCCCTGGGCTGGGACCCTCAGGTGATCCCCTTCCTTGGTCAGATGGAAGACCAGGGGTCTCTCTGCCCCCCACCACACCCCTGGGTTGGACCCCTGAGTTGGTTACAGGCTCAGGATGGGTGGAGGCAGGGACAGAGGGGCAGACAGGGGAGGGAGATGGGACAGGCAGAGGGACCCAAGGCACATCAGGCAAGTCAAAGGGAGGAGGACAGTGAGACAGACAAATGGGAACCAAAGGGGTGGACAAAGAAACAGCTAAGGGCAGGTGGCCAGGTGATCAAACTACAGAGGGACAAATAAGAGGGGAACAGAGGGGAAGATGGCACAGGCAGAAGGACCCAGCGAGGGTGACGCAGGTGGGGGGGACAGACAGACAGACAAACTAAAGGCACACAATTTAGGCAATACTGTGCAGCAGGACTTCCCTGGGGAAGTCTAATGGTTAAGACTCCATCCCTCCATTGCAGGGGGCACAAGTTTGATCCCTGGCCAGGGAACTAAGATCTCACATGATGAGGGGCGTGGCCAAAAAGAAAAAAAGACTGGGGAGGCACATTCAACTCAGGGGGCTCCTTGTAGTGGAGCGTGAGAGGGCAGGGCAGTGGGAAAACCACGGGACCCAGGACACTAGCCAAGGGAACTCACGCTGGGGTTGCAGGTGGCTGAGCAGTGGCTGGGCATGGTTCAGGGCTCGGGTGGTCAGGTCACACATGCAGTGCTCAGCCAGGCGGCAGGCAGAGCCCAGCAGCGGGTGTCTGTCTTTGGCGGCGCTGTAAGCCTCGGATACCGCAGTGCACGTGGCCCTGATCAGGGGAAGGGCAGCCACGCGCTGCACCGCGTTCTGTAGGAAGGGGTGGCATCAGAGGGGTCCCAGGTGGAGGTGGGGGGCTCAGCTACCAGCTGGAGAGCCCGCCCACCCTCTCTGGGCCAAGATGAGGGGGAGAGGAAGTGTATTGAGCGCAGCTGCCTGCAGGCAATGGAGACCCTCATGCAGATGTTTAGGGCTCTAGTTCTCAACAGCAGACACAGAAGAGGACTAGTTCTGAAGGAATTGGTCTGGTCCAGAGGCCTGGCAGGCTACAGTCCATGGTGTCACAAAAAGTTGGACACAACTGAACACACGTGTGCATGCACACGCGCACACACACACACACACACACAAAGGGCATAGCCTCTGGACCATCTGAGTTTGTTCTGGTTCCGCTGCTTCCGAGCTGTTTGAACTTGAGCAACTATGTGAAGTGCTCTGTGCCTCAGTCTCCTTATCTGTGAAATGGGCTTCTAGGGCTGTGAAGGGGATTAAAGGAGTCATTGTATATGAAGCACTTGGACCAGTGAATGATGCAGACTGTATGCTGTGACTGATGCTGTTATTGTTTTATTGAGAGTGCCATGATGGTGGACACAGAAACAGAGAGATACAGGCAGAGACCCAGAGATGGCAGAGGGATAGGTTTGAGCAGAGGCCAGGTAAGCTGGCTGGGAGTGTCTGGAGAGACTCTCCTCTCTGGGCCTCACTTTGCCCCTCTGGGAAATGGGTAGAATGGGCCTCCCCCAGCCATGGTCCAAAATGCCCTCCGAGTAAGGTGCTCAAAGCAAGGGGGGTGACCCAGTCTGAAACTGTCCCCTGAGGGGCTGTCCCCCTACCCTCTCCCGAGCCGAGCTCCGTGGGAGACACAGTCCCTCACCTGCTGATCCTGCTCCCACAAGCTGGGTCCCGGGGCCTGAGCCGCCTTGTCTTCTGACATGCCTGCTGCAAACAGGGTCACCCTGGGGGGCAGGACAGAGTGACAAGCCGTTGCATGCCAGCCCTCCCAGATCCCGCCCAGGCCCTGGGTTCTGTCCGGCAGGGCTTGGTGACCCAGGCAAATCTCATCTCCTCTTGAGGTCTCAGTTTCCTCATCTGCAAGATGAGAAAATGATGATACCTACCTCAGAGCATCCTGGGCAGGGACAATGCATGCACGGGACACTGCACACAGTAGGTGCGAACTTCCCAGGTGACTCAGATGGTAGAAAATCTGCCCACAATGCAGGAGACCTGCTGGGTCGGGAAGATCCCCTGGAGAAGGGAATGGCTACCCACTCCAGCATTCTTGCCTGGAGAATTCCATGGACAGAGGAGCCTGGCGGGCTATAGTCCATGGGGTTGCAAAGAGTCGGACATGACTGTGCGACTAACACTGTCACTTCAGAAAACCTCTGGCAGGATGGGGGCATGGTAGTGATTCAAAGCATGGGCTCTGGGGGGAGAGACACCTAAGATAGAGTCCTTCCTGCCATTACCTGCTGTGTGATTTTGGGCAAATGCCTTCACCTGTGTGGGCTGCTTTCTCCTCTGCAACGTGAGGGAGATTCCTGTTACCCCCAGCCCAGGGATGGAATCGTGCAAGCAGCCCACAGCAGGGATGCAGGTGGAGTGGGAGCCGCAGAATACCAGTAAATTCACAGTCCAGTCTGACACACAGGGAAACTGAGGCACACAACAGGTTCATGCTGGGCCCAAGGTCACTCAGCTAAGTAGACTCAGAGAGAGAGAGTTCGACCTCAGACTCCCCGCCTGCAGTTCTTCCCGTGTCCCTACCCCTGCGCCCTCAGAACCCTAGTCCTCGTCCAACAGGGTCCTGAGCTTTTGCCAACTGGGACAAGGGTCTCAGCCACCTGCTGCGGCCTATCACATCCCACCTCTTACCAAGCCGCTGGACTCTAGCCCGTCCACCCACCCACTGGGGCCCCCGGGGACCTGTTGGGCTGGCCTGGACGGCGCCCGCGGGGAACTCACCTGGGCGCGTTCAGCCTCAGCTGCCAGGTTGTGCCACAGACCCTAGACGCGGACTCCAGTCTCCGCCCCCAGCCTGCCCTGCCCGCCTTATAGCGACTTGGGGGCGGGGCCTCGGGGGACTGACCAATGGAGAGAGGCCATGCAGGGGCGAGCCCGGGGCGGGGCTCCAGGCCCCGAGCTCTATCCAGGGGCTCCCAGAGCGCCCCGCCGTTGTCATAGCAACTCGGGGACGCTGGCTACACAAGAATTGAGCTACTTTCCTTGGTCCTCACTGCGGTTGCTCCCGAGACGGTGGAGGGCCATCACAGCCTCCCAATCTCTTCACCCAATGACCTTGGGCAAGTCCTCAAGGTCTTTCTTTTTGCTTTTAAAAATCTGCACAATGGGAAAACATGGGCCTCTGAACTGAAAGCAGCTGCCCCCCACTCCCCCACCCCAGCCCCTGCAGCCTGTGGATTATGAGGCTGCCTACCTACCTTCCTACCAATCCAGGATCCCAGGGACTCTCCCGGCACACAAAAAGAAAGTCAATTTTGTTTTGAGTTGAGGTAGCATTTTTTATAAGAAAGTATGCCTGGATTTCAACAACACCTCCCAGGCTAGGTGATTTTATTCCTCAAAAAATTCTCAGTCGCTTTGAGCGAGTGGTTTTCATACCGTATTCTCTGAATGGAGATAATCCCTTTCTCTGATACTGTTTTTACAAAGTAAATGACTTCACTATGTGAGGTAGGTAGAAAAGAGACTCTATGTGACTTGAAATTTCTGAACTGGCTATTAACTTATGGAACAAAAACACTGGCTAGAGGGTTTGAGGGAAATCTGAGGTGGTTTGTTGTCCCTCAGTCTATTTGCTTTGACTCTCTTGTAACTGTTATAACTGGTTTAATTTTTCTGAGTGTTACTAATTTCTACTGGATTTTATCAAAAGTTGGCTTTGCTTCCTGTGATTTTATCCTATTTTATCCAAATCCTTTACTTTGTATATATATTTAAAGGAATAGAACGTTTGTAAATAAAGTTTAAAAAAAAAAATCTGTCACTTAACTAAGCCAGGAGAGAGGTCGGCTCATTCCTTTCGATACCCATTTTACAGATGAGCAAAGTGAGGATCAGAATGCTTAAATCAGGAAATTCCCTAGCAGTCCAGTGGTTAGGACTCCGCACTCGCACTCCCAAGTGCCTGAGTTCAATCCCTGGTAAGGGAGCTAACATCCCAAAGCTGCACAGCGCTGCCAAAAAAAAAGTTTAAACCACTTGCCTCGTCTCACCTAGCGACTGAGGGATCTGATTCAAACCCAGCTCTGCCAGACTCCAGAACCCTGGCATTCATTGCCACAGTTGGAATGACCACCCACACCTGGAGTGACCACCCACGTGGGCATGACCCTTCTTCCAAGGAGATGCAAAAGAAAAGCATGCCCCAAACATCCCAGGGAACCCCCCAGGCTGACCTTGAGCCCCACCATACACAATATTGTTTTGGCAGGTGGCCCTGAGGTTCCAGAGCTGTGAAAACACAGTCCCCTGGGCCCCTGCCCATTTGTTCAGCCCCAGCCAGCCTTCCCACGCTTGCCCTGGGTGGCTGCCCCTCCCCAGTTATCACAGGCCAGCATGAAAAATTGTTTGGAGCTCTGAAGCAATCAGGTTTAATTTAAACCTTCCCCAGGACACAAGCTCTGGCAGGAATCCACTGGTAAAATGACACCCTGGGCAATGGTCAAGGTTTTATTTCCAGTTAAGTCCAGGGATGGGGAGGGGAGGAGGAGATCAAATCCCAATAGCTATCTGTTTGGGATTTCATGGCCTATCTCTCCTTTCCTCCTGCATCCTGAAGATCTAGGAATTTTACTTGAGAGATGCAAGGAGCACAGTGAAATCATCCACTTCTGTTCAACAATTATTTATTAGTGAAGCTCCACCTAATGCAAAGAGCCAACTCTTTGGAAAAGACCCTGATACTAGGAAAGATTGAAGGCAAGAGAAGAAGGGGAAGCAGAGGATGATCTGGTTATTAGATAGCATCACTGACTCAATAGACATGAATTTGAGCAAACTCCAGGAGATAGTGGAGGACAGAGAAGCCTGGCATGCTACAGCCCATGGGGTCACAAAGAGTCAGACAGGGCTTAACAACAACAATCCAGTCTGACTCCAAGCTGAGTGATGCTGGGTAAAAGGAAATCCAGTCCCAGGTCCTGCACTCAGAAAACCACACACAAAGCGGGGAGACAGAGCTAGATTGAGACAACTTCACTGTGGCCAGGGCAGGCTGGAGGAGCCAGAGACCAAGAGGTCTGAGAGATACGGGGAAAGAAATTTCTGGAAGAGGATACAGCGTGCGCAAAGGCAATAAGGCAGCAAGGTTCAAGGAATGTTTCCGGAAGCCTGGATGAAACAGATTCCAGAAACTATGGGAAGCCCAGTCTCACCCTTAGAAGGTGGGATTATTTGCTTAGTGGGGTGCACTGGCCTATGAAGACTTTCCTCCCCACTCCAGCCCTAGGCCCTGCCCTGGGCTTCAATGGACTCAGCCACAGCCAGGAGCGTCTGGCCCTTCAAGGCCTCAGGGCCAGCACAGCGTGTGTGATTCTGGAAGAACATCTTGTCTTCATTGACCACCAGCCAACGATAGAGGTCAGCCAGGTTCTGATCACAGATCCAGGGGTTACTAGAGATGTCAAAGCCATCCTTCAGGTTCCTGGCAGCCTTCCCCAGGGAGGTCCAGAGGCCCGTGGGCACCGTGGTCAGCAAGTTGTTGGAGAGATCCAGCAAGTCCAGTTTCTGCAGACCTTGGAAGGCGCCGGCTGCCACCGAGGCCAGCCTGTTGTCATTCAAGAAGAGGTAGCGCAGTTTTGGCTGGGGTGCCAGAAGGCCCTCTCCAAGCACCTGCAGTCTATTGCCCTCCAGATGCAGCCGTTCCAAGTTCAAGGGGCCCCTCAGAAGGTCAGGGGGCAACATCTGCAGCTGGTTATTGCTAAGGTCAAGGGTGAGCAGGTGGGTGAAATTCTTCAGGAGCCCAGAGGGTAGGGAGTGGAGCTGGTTCTCGGACAGGTCTAGATGTCGTAGGGCTTTCAGGCCATGCAGCCACGAGGCTTCCAGAAACTTCAGCTGGTTTCCCTTCAGCACCAGGGTGCAGAGGGCAGCCGAGACCCGGAAGAAGCCAGGGGGCAGCCGGGTCAGGGAATTGTGGGTCAGGTCGAGCACCTTTAGATGGGGCACGGGCAGCAGGAACTTGGGGGAGAGGTCCTCTAGTCGGTTGCTGGAAAGGTGGAGTTCCTGGAGGTTAGGGACGCCCTGGAGGAAGTCGGCAGGCAGCTGAGTCAGGTTGAAGAACTCCACGGCCAGAAAGACGGTGTCAGCTGGAAGGCTGTGGGGAATTTGGGCAGGTGGCTGGCAGGAGATGGAGCTGCCATTGACCGAGGAGGACACCAGACAGCCTTCAGGATTTTGGGTGACCCCCTGGGCTGAGACTACAAACAGCAGCAACAGGAAGAAGATTCTAGAAAGATGGGAGTCCCAGCCCACCAGGCTGCAGGCAATGACAGAAAAGAGCTTAATAAGTCAAAATTAAGATATTAGATACCCAGCAAGATAAAAATACACCCAGAATCTGCCTGCTTCTTACTATCTCTACTCTCATCAACCTGGACCCAGCCACTTCTTTGCTAGGCTGGAATAATGGAGTCACTTCCTCTCTTAGCTTCCACCCCCTGCCTTCCAGAGCTGCCAGAAGTAACTCCTGTTCCAGGAAGAATTATAATTCTATGAAAGCCTGAGTTTCTTCGTCTGACCCTTAAATACTACCCTTTCCTATTGCCAGTCCAACCTCAATGGGATATTAATTATTTGCAGTTTAACTTGCTAATTTCTTCTGCTCTCACTTGTTTTCTGGGTCATTTCTTATCTCCTTGGTTCCATGTTTTGAAAGCAGAGCCCACAAACTTTTATTCATCCTGCAAACCGCCAGCTCCAATGCCCCCTCCTTTCCACAAAGCTTTCTTGACCTTCCCAAGCAGAAAACTGTTTCCTTCTGGGAAACAGTTGGGGCTTCTGCTCCTCATGGTCCCTCCAGAAGTGATGCCCCAAGGCCAGCAGCACTAGAGACCACCTGAACACCCTTGGTTGCTACAACTCATGGACCACTTGGGATTCTTGTGCTGTGTGTATGTGTCAACTACAAATTGACACCTACCATCTACCTCTACAAGGATTAAATCATGTGCTGCTGCAGCTGCTGATTTTCAACACCCCCTGAAATGAGTTCAGGGTGGAGAGCAGAAATGAGGCACTCTGTGCTCGGGGGTGAGGGGTGAGGTGGCAGTGGGCGGGGGCAACTGGCAGGACAGGTCTTCAGGTACTTATTTTCAGGAGCTAGTTTTATGAGCCCAGTCCTTGTATCTCCTTATATCGAGAAAAGCACTAAAATCCTTCATAGTGACGAGTGCTCCCTGTGACTAGCAGAAAGCTTCTACCAAAATAAAATAAAATAAAATAATATGTATATATTAATATATATATAGGCTTGATTGCATGTACTCGCCCTTCACAAAATCACATCTATACTGATCTCTGCCCCCCTGCCTCTTTGGAGCAGTCTCTCAGAGCTATCTGAGGTGCTGTTTCCCAGGTTGCAGTCCTCATTTTGCCCCCAATAAAACTGAACTTGCAACTCTCACATTATGCATTTTCTATGTCGACATACTGGAGTGAGTCTGTCCATTGGAGCAGCCTGAGTGTCAGTCTGCTCCAGCCTGCAGGCCAATGTCTGGACCTGAAACTTCAGCGGGTCAGACAGACTGTCCGTATATCTCTGCAGTGTTGGTGTCAGTTCTGCCCAGGACGGGTGGGGTGGGGACCTACCTCTGTTTTCGTTCTGGATTCCAAGAGGACATGGTGGCCTCTCTGTTTTCCATCCAGGTTCCCTTAGTCTGGCAAGGTGGCCTTGTACCTGCCTAAGTTAGGGGCAGGGGCAGCAACCTTAGGGAAGTCTCCACCCACATCCTGTTTCCGATAGGGACTGACCTGAGCCAGGCAGGGGAAAGGGAGGGGTCAGGATTGCAAAACTGCTTCCTGGCAAGGGGAGGACAGGAAGGGGGCTGCCCACCGCCTTCTTGACCCTGTTTCTACCTAGTTTTTCTTTCCCCGAGTCCTGCTTTTGGAGAGTGGGTACCCAAGGGCCTCTGAGGGTGAGTTCCCACATCTCCTAACCTAGAAATCAAGGGTAAAGTTTGCAAAGTGCCAGTCTGTCCTGGGGGATGAGGACATCTTTTTGAGCAAGAGGTACTATTTACAATAAATTTGAGCAACCTGGAAGCTCAGCAGAGAGAACAACAACAACAAAAAAAAACTTGTCTTACATTCATGACATATTCTTCTTTTATTTTTTTAAATAAAATCATTTTAAAAAATAGAATTCAAAAGCAAGTGATGCCAAAAGTCTCCACAGTCTTTGAAAGATGGCCTATGCTGTGTGCTAAGTTGCTTCAGTCATGTCTGACTCTTTGCGACCCCATGGACTGTAGCCCACCAGGCTCCTCTGTCCATGGGATTTCTCGGGCAATAATACTGGAGTTGAAGGAGGAAAGGAACAGGCCGAACTGACTCCATCTTGAAAAAGAAGGAAACTCCATCTTACATTCCCAGTGAATTTTGGACTATGTGCCTGGTAGCCATGGAGATCACACACCTATGGCCAAACAGGCCTCTTGGACTGATAGACCAAGATTCCATACCAAGACTTCCCTTTGCCAGAAAGAATGGAATAATCCCCTATGTAGTCAATCACCTTTGTAATCTTTATGGGCCCATTGGTGTAGGTTACAATGAATAACCAGCTGACCCTTCTGATAAAATCAGATTTTATCCCCCTTTAACATTTTCCAGGCTAGGTTTAAGGAATTTGGGGATGTGGGCTTGAGCACATACACTTAAGGTACATAAGGTTTTCACAAAAGTCAGTCGGGGTCCCTGGCTAAAGAGGAAACCCTGCCTAGGACCCGCCGGTGTAATAAACTGCATTCCACAATCCACGCTGTCCTTCCGAGTGAGTTTGTTTCCCAGAGCATTTGGGTATAACATTTGGTGCACTGGTGGTATAGCGGTGAGCATAGCAGCCTTCCAAGCAGTTGACCTGGGGACTCCTCACTTTGAGGAGACAGGTCCCATTTGAGGCTACTTTGAGGCCTCATGGCTTGGATCTTCTAGAGGGAGGAAGGTGCCTTGCCCTTCTGGAAAGGTTCTGTTCCTCGACACCTGGATCTTTCACGTTAGTGGGTAGTGGATGGCATCAGGGGAGATGAGCACTCAGGTAAGGAGGTTCCCCCCCAGCAGGGTGGAAGAAGGGGCCTGATCAAACCCCCTAGGAGGGAATGGGAAACACACGGACCGTGAATGTTACAAAGGAGATGATGTCTGCGTAGTCTTGAGGTAAATTATTACCAGGTGATTGCGAGAGGGATTTTGGGGAAAGAAACTTGGTCTTTGTGTCCTCATATTCTGCCCTCAATGAGGAGGTGCCTCATCTGCTGTGAAATTCTTGACCCCCTCAGAATTGTCAGGCTAGAAGAAGGGGGATACATAAGTGAGTACAAATTGGCTTTTCCAGAGACAGCCTGGGATGTGGGATATTCAACCCATCTGTGTTTTCATCTGCACCCAATCAAGCCCACCAAGGCAGAAGGGACTTTCAAAGTTAATGGAGAAACAGTCCTGGACCACGTGGTGTTTTGGTTTGGCCATGCCAACTGGCAGGTGAAGATCTCCCTCTGAGATCTGGCAGGTAAGGTTCTTCTCACCCCAATTAGGAAGGAGGCAGAATGGCGATTTAAATGTTTCATTGAGTGGAAATAACAGAAGTACTTAGGGTACTGAGAACTTTGTAGACAGAACGAAAAGGAAAAGTAAAAGAAGATCCGAGAAGGTAAGCAAGATGTGGGGAAGTGAATTTAAGGCAACTGTATTGGAGTGCATGATTAAAAATTTTAAGAAGGGATTTGGAGGAGACTATGGGGTGAAGATGACGCCTAACTACCTCCACATACTCTGTGAGGTTGAATGGCCCCCTATGGGAGTAGGATGGGCACCAGAGGAGACCATGAACTTAAAAACAGTGGAAGCAGTCTATGCAGTAGTCACAGAGAGCCGGGACACCCGTATCAATATCCATATATTGACTCATGGCTAGGGTTAGCTCAAGACCCTCCTCCTTGGACGAGGTTCTGTATCCAGAAGGGAAAGGGGAAAAAATTAATGGCACAGAAATTAACTGGTGATAAAAAAGAAATTCTATAGGATTTGGATGGGGATGACCTCCCTCTCCCATACTAAATGATGACTGGCCCGCCGCCCAGTGCTCCACCAGGACCGGAGGCCGCCTTAATGACCGACCAATCCAGGGCCAGGTGAAGTTCCTGCAGCAGCGGCTGCTCCTCCGCCAGCTTCCCCGGAGATCGTAGAGCCGCCATTCCGGCAGGCTCCGGTCCCGGCAGTAGGAGCCTCAGGTCAATGCCCCCAGGACCTCCCAGGCTGTACCCGCCCCTCCCGGTGACAGACGAAAAGGGGGAACACAGGAATTAGACAGAGGCTGCGTTCTGCTCAGGAACACGGGGTAAAAACCCCCACTGCAGATGCCCCTCAGAGAGGTACAACAGTCCCCGGTTCAGGACGCAGACGGACACTACCACCAGCCTCCTGTAGCCTATTATTACCAACCATTTTCCTCTATGGATATATTAAACTGTCAGAGACACACTCCACCGTACTCGGGGGAGCCACAAGGTAGGATTAGACTAATGGAGACTGTTTTTTTCAAACCCACCGCCCTACATGGGATGACATAATCCAACTACTAGTCTCCCTTTTCAGCACTGAAGACAGACACAGAATCCTAACTGAGGCTAGAAAATGGCTAGGAGAAATGGCACCTGAGGGTACCGTAAACCCACAGTGGTGGGCAGAACCAGCTGCCCTTGATGAGAGGCCCAACTGGGACTATAACACAGAGGAAGGAAGGAGCCACCTGGAGAGATATGGGGCGGCTATTTTACAAGGCCTCAAGAGGGGGGCCTGAAAACCTATGAATATGGCAAAACCCTCCAAAGTGATTCAAAGGGAAACCAAGTTACCCTCTGAGTTCTATGGAAGACTGTACGAGGCCTATAGACTTTGTACGCCAATAGATCCAGAGGCCACTGGGTCTCAGATGGTGATAAATGCAGACTTTGTATCTCAAGCCTGTCCAGAAAATGTCAGATGGGGGGACACCAAGTGACTCATAAATTTTTATACATCCCTGAATGCTCAATACCTTTGTTGGAAAGAGACTTGCTGTCTAAATTGGGGGCACAAGTGGCCTTTTCCCCCCACGAAAGACCCACTTTTCGAGTGGGCTCAGCCACCTATTTACTCTTCCTCTCGGTAACCCCTCAAGATGAATGGAGGTTGCATGATCTCCCGGAAGGGAAACCAGATGGGCTAAACAGTCGAGAGAGAGAGAGAGAGAGAGAGAGAGAGAGAGAGAGAGAGAGAGAGAGAGAGAGAGAGAGAGAGAGAGAGAGAGAGAGAGAGAGAGTTAACAATTCCCTGAGGTCTGAGGAAGACAACCCCCCACCCTGCGCTTGCAAAACAACAAGCCCCAGTGGTAATAGAACAAAAACCCAGTACAATTACATCAGCGCCTGCCAGACCTTGCTAAGCTGTTTGCTGCTGCTGCTGCTAAGTCGCCTCAGTCGTGTCCGACTCTGTGCGACCCCATAGATGGCAGCCCACCAGGCTCCTCCATCCCTGAGATTCTCCAGGCAAGAACACTGGAGTGGGTTGCCATTTCCTTCTACAGTGCATGAAAGTGAAAAGTGAAAGTGAAGTCGCTCAGTCGTGTCCGACTCTTCGTGACCCCATGGGCTTCAGCCTACCAGGCTCCTCCGTACATGGGGTTTCCCAGGCAAGAGTACTGGAGTGGGGTGCCATTGCCTTCTCCGCTAAGCTGTTTACGTGACTGAAAAGGACAAGTTGGCTATGGGAGTGTTGACCTAGACCATGGAGACATGGGACAGACCCGAGGCTTATCTCTCGAAACGGCTGGACAATGTTGCCACTAGGTGGCCAGGATACTTATGGGCAGTTGCTGGGGTTGCCTTACTGGTCCGGGAGGCAACCAAGTTGACTTTGGGCCAAGATTTGATCGTAAAAGTCCCCCATGAGGTAAACACTCTCCTGCGAGGGGACTCCCGTAAATGGCTGTGGACATCCCGGATTACTCAGTGCCAGGGACTGTTATGTGAGAAACCCCATGTTACTATTGAGCCTTGTCAGGCCCTAAATCCAGCCACTCTCCTTTCTGTGGGAGAAGGTGGGCTCACATGATTGCAAGGAAATCCTAGAGGAAGTGTATGCCAGCAGACCTGACTTGAGAGACTAGACAGTCCCGGACCCAGATTGGGTCTCGTACACCAACGGCACCAGCCTGGCGAAACAAGGACAATGACTGTCGGGGTATGCAGTAGTCACAGAAGAAACCATCGTTGAAGCTGGCTCTCTGCCGTCACACTGGTCTGCTCAACGGGCCGAACTATATGCTCTAATTCGGGCCCTCCAGCTGTCAAAAGGTAAGAAGACAAACACTTACACAGACTCCAGGTATGCTTTTGCTACTTTACATGTACATGGGGCTTTATATAAAGAGAGTTCTTCTGACAGCCAACGGAAAGGACATTAAAAACAAAGAAGAAATCTTGGTTCTATTAGATGCTGTATGGGAACCTGAAAAGGTAGCAGTGATGCGTTGTTGGGGTCACCAAAAGGAAGACATCCCACAATCATGGGGAAACCGACTAGCAGAGAAAACCACAAAACATGTGGCTGAGAAATTTGGGGTTGCTAGTGGGGTATCTATCAGAACCTTTGTACTCTCAAAAACGCCTGAGTTAATTTTGACTCTCTCACAGTATACCCCAGCCCAAGACCAGCTGGCTGAAGCAGAAAGGGCCACCAAAAATGAAAAAGATTGGTGGGAACTATCAGATGGCAGGTTACTGGTACCCGAGGTATTAGCCCCCAAACTGGTAACTCAGGTTCACCAGGCAGCTCACTTGGGACATGACAAAATGGAAGAATTAATTCAAAAATATTTCTTAATTCCACGACTTTCCTCCTTATGTAGAATGGAATCCTGGAACTGTTCTGCTTGCTCACAGGTCAATGCTGCCCCTGGACATAAACAAAAACCTCTAGGAATACAATTAAAAGGCACTCTACCCTTTGGACATTTAGCAGTGGACTTTACTGAGATGAAACCCTACTGACACTATCGTTATCTACTGGTCATGGTATGTACCTTCTCAGGATGAGTGGAGGCCTTTGCTACCCAAACTGAAAAAGCAAATGAAGCGGCTCACTGTCTGCTTCAAGAAATAATGCCCAGATTCGGGTTCCCAACCAGTATAGGATCAGACAAGGGCCCTGCCTTTGTAGCCAACTTAATTCAACAGGTACGTAAAGGTCTAAATATCAAGTGGAAATTACATACGGCATATAGGCCCCAGAGTTCCAGAATGGTGGAAGGAACCAACTGAACTCTTAAAGAGACACTTTCAAAGTGGATCATAGAGACTGACTGTTCATGGATGGATTTGCTCCCGGCAGCCTTACTCAAATCAAGAGTAACCCCACGTTCCCACGGTTATTCTCCTTATGAAATTATCCTTGGGAGGTCCCCTCCTACAGTGAGACAGGTGTCAACAAACTTGCCACGGATAAGGGGAGGTGAGATTTCACACAGGTGGAACAACTGGGCAAGGTAATTAATCAGGTAACCAAGTTTGTATAAGAAAGAGTGCCATTCCCCTCTGGGGAATAGATTCACGAGTTTGTGCCTGGTGATCAGGCGTGGGTCAAGCACTGGAAACACGACTCCTTGGCCCCACATTGGAAAGGTCCATATACTGTTGTTCTAACTACACTTACAGCAGTTAAAGTTGCAGGTATCACCCCCTGGATCCACCATACGAGGGTGAAGACAGCATACCACACAGACCTGGAGGACGCCGAGGGGACTACGCAAAAGGACCCTGCTGATCCCCATGAAGCCAAGATCATCTTAAAGAAGAGGTGAAGCTCTGCAATCAACTGCTGCTACAAGGACTTGCCGGTATCATCTTGAGACTAACCATAGTTTCAGCACAAGGAGGGACCTGTGCTATAACTAAAGTTGAATGTTGTGTATAAATTCCTGATTTATCTGGCAATATATCAGCCACCCTAGATAACATGAAAGGTCAGGTAAAAGCTATGACTTATGATAATCTTCCTTTGTGGACTTCTGTTCTATCATGGGTAAAGGGTGATTGGTGGAAAACTATAATAACCATTGTTATAGTTGTTCTGTTGATTCTGTTATGTGGACCTTGTATTCTCCAATGTGTTGTTAACTTTGTATCACAGAGGCTGACTTCATTTACCCAAATATATACCAGGAAATCTAAAATGCAGTACATCCCGATGAGTGATACTCACACTGGAAGTTGAGAGCATGAAGACGGGGTAATGAAGGAGGAAAGGAACAGGCCGAGCTGACTCCATCTTGAAAAAGAAGGAAACTCCATCTTACATTCCCAGTGAACTTTGGACTGTGTGCCTGGTAGCCATGGAGATCACATACCTATGGCTGAACAGGCCTCCCAGACTGGTAGACACCAGATTCCATACCAAGATTTCCCTTCGTCAGAAAGAATGGAATAATCTCCTATGTAGTCAATCACCTTTGTAATCTTTATGGCACCCATTGGTATAGGTTACAATGAATAACCAACTGACCCTTCTGATTATGAATCATAGCTGTAACCGGATTGTATCTCCCTTTAACATTTTCCAGACTAAGTTTAAGGAATTTGGGGGTGTGGGCTTGAGCACGTACACTTAAAGTATATAAGGTTTTCACAAAAGTTGGTTGGGGTCCCTGGCTAAAGAGGAAACTCTGCCTAGGACCCACCGGTGCAATAAACTGCATTCCACAATCCACGCTGTTCTTCTGAGTGAGTTTGTTTCCCAGAGCATTTGGCTATAACAGAGTGGGTTGCCATGTCTTCCTCTAGGGGATCTTCCCAACCCAGGGATCAAACCCAGGTCTCCTGCATTAGCAGCCGGATTCTATACCACTGAGCCACCAGGGAAGCACAGTGGTCTTGGGGGGACTAAACCTGGTTTTGAATTCTAGCTCCACTGTAACCACTTTGTGTTGTGAACTTGGGCAAGTGGCTTAAAGTTCCTTGGCCATAGTTTCCCCACCTGTGAAGATGAACTCAGTCTCTGAGGGTGCCTTCTCTTCTTTATTTCTTCAGCTGATGCTGATGTGACATTTGTTTTGACTCTTTCTCTTTTCCTAATAAATGCATCTGGAGGCTACGAATTTCCCTTTAAGAACTGCTTTGGCTGCATCTCACAGGTTTGGCTAGTAAGTGCTTTAATTCCCACTGAGTTCTAAGCACTCAGGTGTGATGTGGTACCTATTTTTCAAAAGAACTTTATTGAATTTGTTACAGCATTGGTTCTGTTTTACGTTTTGTTTTTTTGGCCCTGAGGCATATGGGATCCTAGCTCCCCAACCAGGGATCGAACCCACACTCTCTGCATTGGGAGGTCATGTCTTAACCACTGGAATGCCAGGGAAGGCTGGTGATGTATTACCTTTATCTGTATGCCTGGCCATGGCCTCTCTTCTGCAGCCTAGTCTTTAGTCCCTGTTTGGTTGTGAGGATGATAAAGTGGACACAGAGGCTGAGAGGGAAACAGGCAGAGTGGCACAGACAGACACGGATAAAGAAGGACAGATCACCACCTACATAAATACACAGACATAGACAGTGACAAAGCGACAGGGAAAATACATAGAACCAGAAACATGGACAGAAAAAGACACAGAGGCAGAGAACAACAGATATGCAGAGATGGACACACAAAAACAGGCAAAGGACCTGAATAGATGTCTTTCCAAGGAAGATATACAAATGACCAACAGGCACACAAAAAGGTACTCAACACCACTAATCATCAGGAGAATGCAAATCAAAACTACAATGAGGGGCTTCCCTGGTGGCTCAGTGGTAAAGATTCTGCCTGCCCATACAGGAAACACAGATTCAATCCCTGATCCAGGAAGATCCCACGTCATGGAGAAACTAAGCCTGTGTGCCACAACTATTGAGCCTGTGCTCTAAAGCCTGGAAGCTGAAAATACTGAGCCTACATACCTCAACTACTGAAGCCTGCGTGCCCTAGAGCCTGTGTTCTGCAAAAAAGAGAAGCTACTGTGAGGAGAAATCCACGATGCCCTCCAAGTAGAGAGTAGCCCCCACTTGGCACAACTAGAGAAAAGCCTGTGCAGCAGTGAAGGCCCAGCACAATCCAAAATATATAAATTTAAAAATACTAATAATTTTAAAAAACCCCACAAGATGTCACCCACACCTGTTAGAATGACTTCATAAAAAAGACAAGAGATAACAAGTGTTGTTGAGGATGCGAAGGACGCTTGTATGCTGCTGGTGGGAATGTAAATTGGTGTAGTCACTATGGAAAATAGTATGGAGATTCCTCCAAAGAATTAAAAATAGAGCTGCCATATGATTTGGCAACCTCACTTCTGGGTATGTGTCCAAAGGAAATGAAATCAGTATCTTGGAACAGATATCTGACCTCCCATATTCATTACAGAGTTAGTCACAAAAGCCAAGATAGACAACCTAAGTGTCCATCCGCAGATGCAAGGATAAAGATGTGGTGCATATATATGACGGAATATAATTCAGTCATAACAAGGAGGCCAGTCCTGCCATTTGAGACAACATGGATGAAACTTGAGGGCACTATGCTAAGTAAAGTAAAAGTGAAAGTGTTAGTCGCTCAGTCGTGTCCAACTCTTTGTGACCCCATGGACTGTAGCCCACCAGGTTCCTTCATCCATCGGATTTTCCAGGCAAGAATACTGGAGTGGGTAGCCATTCACTTCTCCAGAGGATCTTCCTGATTCAGGGATCAAACTCAGGTCTCCCGTATTGCAGGCAGATTCTTTACCCTCTCAGGCAGAAAAAGACAAATGCTGAATGATCTCAGTTATGTACAATAACCACATTCATAGAACCCCAAGAATAGAATGGTGGTTGTCAAGGGCTGGCGGGGTGGTGAAGGAAAGGGAGAGATGTTAGTCAAAGGGTAGAGAGTTCCAGGTATAAGATGCATAAGTTCTGGGAATGTAATGTACAGCATGGTGATTAGTTAGCAAGACTGTACTGTTACACTTGAGTTCCCCCCCCCATTTAGTCTTTTTTATAAAGTCTTTATTGAATTTGTTACAATATTGCTTTTGTTATTTATATTTTGGTTTTTTGGCTGAGGGGCATGTGGGATCTTAGCTTCCCACCAGGGATGGAACTTGCTCCCACTGCATTGGAAGGCAAAGTCTTAACCACTGGACCACCAGGGAAGTCCCTGTACTGTATATTTGAAAGATGCTAAGAATATATCTTAAATGTTCTTACTACACACACACACACACACACACATACACACACATACAAAGTTACTATGTGAGGTAATGGATGTGTCAACCTTATTGTGATAATCATCTTAACAATGCATACAAAATATATCAAATCATCAAGATACTCACCGGAAACCTATACAATGTTATATGTCAAATGTATTTCAATCAAGCTGAAAAAACAGACACACAGGTTCATAAGGAGCTGATAAGATACTGTCTTGGTGTTGTGTGTGTCTTTGTTTAAATCAGTCTTCCCATGAAAAGGGAGGATGGTAGGGGTGAGGGGTATGTCTGTCCTGTTTATGACTCTATCCCCAGAGCCCAGCATACAATAGGTGCTTAATTGACTCAGGCTGGAAGGAAGAGCTGTGAACTGTAGCAATGTAATGCTAAAGCAATTTCTTAAAATGAAATCAGATCATGTCCCCTGTTTAAAAGTCTCTAATGGCTTCCTGTCCCACTTAAAATTCAGAAGGCTAGAGGGAGGGGGGAGTAGGGAAGGAGGGTTTAGTGGGGACAGTTTCAATTTGGGAAGATGGATAAATCCTCAGATGGATGGTTGACTGAACAACAATGTGAATGTGCTTAATGCCACTGAACAGAACACTTAAAAATGGTTCAAGTGGCAAATTTGATTGTATATGTTATTTACCACAGTTTTAAAAAATTTAGGCACTTCCTTGGTGGTCCAGTGGTTAAAACCCCTTCTTCCAATGCTGGGGGCATGGGTTCAATCCCTGGTTAGGGAACTAAGATCCCACATGTTTCCTGTGCAGCCAAAAATAATAATAACAATAATAACAATAATAATAATAATAATTTTTTTTAAGGGAGCTAACATTAAAAAATAATTGCATTCTTCACTAGCGAGGACCTGCCTGCCTGAGGCCCTGTGCTCCTCACCCTTCTCACCTCCAGCTGCTCCCCTTTTATCCAGGCTGCTGCACCCACACGAACTGCCTCCACCCTTTTCCAAGCTTGTTCCTACCACAGGACCTTTGCACTGGCTGTTCCCTCTGCCAGGAACACTCTCTCGGCACACCTTCTCATAGGTGCTCCTTCTAGCCTATCACATCTCAGATCCTCCAGAAGTCCCACTCCCCCCAATCACATTATCTGATTTTTCCTTCATTACCTGCAACCATGGTCAGTGGCTCAGTCATATCTGACTCTTTGCGACCCCATGAACTGTAACCTGCCAGGCTCCTCTGTCCATGGGATTCTCCAGGCAAGAATATTAGAGTGGGTTGTCATGCCCTCCTCCAGGGTATCTTCCCCACCCAGGGATTGAAGCCACGTCTCTTGCTTTACAGGTGGATTCTTTACTCGTTGAGCCACTTGGGAAGCCCCTTCATTACCCCTATCAAGTTCTAATTCGTGTGTGTGTGTGTGTGTGTGTGTGTGTGTGTGTGTGTGTGTGTGTGGTCAGTCTCCCCCACTAGGTTGTGAATTCCATGAGGACAGGGCTCTTGGTTTCCACACAATGTCCAGCACACAGTAGGTGCATAATAAATATTTGCTGAAGGACTAGTCAGAAACTGGAGCCTGTACAGATGGAGACTGGGACCCCCCGCAAACTCTCCACATTCCCATACAAACCTCCCCAGAATTCTGTCTGTGGCTGTGACCCAGCTGTGAGTCTCAGGATGCTCCCATCTGGTCCCAGGCCTTGCCCCTGTCCAAGCCCCCCACCCCCAGGAGACAGAGCAGACCCAGAGCCTTGGGGGCCGGTGGTTGTAAACAGTTTTATTGATGGGGGACAGGTGGGAGAGGCAAACTCCAGAGAGGGTCCAGGACTCAGCTGGCCACTCAGCTGGCATGCATGGTCAGCTGGAGGTCAAGGGGGAGGTCACAGAGAACGGGTGGCATGGGACCCTCTGACCACCCTGGGGCCGTATTTACAGGGGGGCCCACCCGCCTTAGCCGTCCCCCAGACCGCCCGAGCCCTTAGACAGCTGCCAATGTGACATCTGGACAGGCCTCCCGAGCCCCCACCTAAAACCCCTGCCGTATCTCCCCTCGAACTCCTAACCGGCACCTCGGAGGCCCCCGGCCCTCTGGAAGCCCCGGCGTCGGCGCAGCCAACGCCCAGGCCGCTGGGACCTCCGCGCTCGCACACAGACACGCACACTGCGCGTGGCCGTCGCCACACACACGCAGCAGCAGCCTGCAGGCACACACACACGCCTCCCTCCCCTGCCTGGCCCCTTGCACACGGACACGGCATGCACACACACACACACCCCCACACACGCCAGGGGCCGGGTGGAGGAGGGGGCCTTTGGGTGGGTCGGTGGGTGGGTGGGGGGAGCTTGGGTCTGCAGATGCGCTCCCCGCCCCATTCCCACCACCTCCAAGCGCCACTCCCCGCCCCCTGGCCGCCACCCCGAGAACGGAGTTGTGCAATTGGTTTAGAAAACTGCAAAAGAAACGCAAATTGGAAAACAAACAAAACCCACGCGCAGAAGGTCAACCTCAAATCCATAGCACATTCCGCCCGCCCCGTCTGCCCGCCGCAGACCGCCTTACTGTCCTGCGGATCTGGGGGCGCGTCGGGGAAGGGGGGAGGCCGAGCCCCTTGTGCTTCCCTGCGGCGGAGGGGAGCCCCCCCCCCCCACCGCGCGGCCTTGCTGAGGGTCTGAGCACCCACTTGGGAGCTGGCCCCGGGCTCTCGCTCCTGGTTCCCGTGGCTGGCACCGCCGAGGCGCGGGGCCGCGGCCTAGGGCACCGGGGGCGCAGTCCTGTCGGGGCCCCCGTAGGAGAGCAGGTGAGCCAAGTCCGTGACCGGCCGGGCGTGGCGGCCGCGGGGGCCGGGCCTCGCCGCTGTTGATCGTGTGCGTGCGGCGCAACGCGGCGGCCGGCGGGGCGTGCGCGCCCGGTCTCCGGAGACTGCCCGTGGGCGGCGGGCTCCAGGGCCGCGGGAAGCCGTCGGCGGACAAGCTGGGGTCCGAGGGGCCCGTGGGCGCCGACACCACCCGCCGGCGGTCCGGGCTGGCGTGAGGGGTAAGCGGGAAGTCGCCGTGGGAGGCGCGGCCCGGGCGCGCGGTGAAGAGGCGGGCGTCGGGGGCCGTCGGCTCGCCCGGCGCGGGGGGAGGATCAGGGGCGCGGCCGGGGGCCAGCAGCAGGAGGGAGGACGAGGCGGAGGCCGTGAGCAGCGCGGGGCCGTGTTCCCAGGCGCGGGGGCCCAGGGTGTGCGGGTGCGGGGTGGGCAAGCGCTTCTGGGGCAGCGGCGTCTGCTCGGGCGTGGGCAGCAGCCCCGAGTCCAGGTCGTGGGGGCCGCCCTGCAGCAGCGTGGCCTTGGTCCAGCCGTTCTGCATCAAGGGCGCCAGCAGAGCCTCCGGGGGACCCCCGGGCCCACCGCCTCCGCCCCCGGCACGGCCTCCGGGGCCGCCCGCCCGGCGCTCGCCCAGGCGGCTGACGCTCAGTACGGCCTCGCCGCCACCGTGTGCCAGGATGGCCTCCTTGTCCTTGCGGCGGGCCAGTTCGCGCCGCTCGCGGAGCCCCACGTACCAGCCCACGCTGAAGCCGGACACCACGGCGCCCACCACGAAGGCCGCCACCGATGACGTCACCAGAAGGTTCACCGACACCAGCCCAGCGCGCTCCTCTGAGAGGCTGGCGCGCAGGAGTCCTGGCAGGGAAGGCGGCGTGAGAGGGGCTGTCTGGGGACGGTCCCCTGCGCACCTCCCTCGACCTCCAGCCGGTCTGTCCACCTCTCTGCTCAGGGGCGTCTCTCTGACCCTTTTAAACCCCATTTGTCCATCCGTCTGTCCCCTGGCATCTGTCTTCCTAAAATCTGTCTGTCCATCTGCTTGTCTCTTGGCCTCTCTCTGCCCTCCCTCCCTCCCCCGTCTGTCTGTCCTTTTCCCACCACCCTACCTGGAGCTGGGGCCACCTGTCCTTCCCAAGCCCTGAGGGACGTCAGTGTGCCCCACCCATTCAGGTGTGAGAACCCTGGAGGACCAGGACTCAGAATCCCCAGGCCTCCTCCCCTCTCCCCTCTTACCTGTGCAGTCCCCTAAGCCTGAAGTGCTGGCCCCGGACACGTCCTGCTCAAAGGTGGCTCTGATGGCGGGGGGGGGGGGGGGGGGGGGGGTGGGCAGAGAGGCACGGTCAGCGGAAACCCCTGGCACAGAGCTGTGGTTGGCGGGGGTGGGGGACTCCTGATCATCAGGTGACTCAGTCGCCCTCCCACCACCTCCCACTTCCCCGGTACCTGGTGCCAGGGCTCAGGAAGACGCAGGAGCCATCCGGGGCCCACCCGCAGTAGGGGTCCTGACTGCCAATGCAGTTCCTAGGGCAGACAAGGGACCCGGCAGGCAGATCAACCAGGGTTTCTGCAGAGGCACCTCTTACCGTCAGCTCTGGGAGTTCCCAAGACACGTCTTAGCAATGGGGGCCATTTCTTTCCCATCTTACAGATGAGAGAACTGAGGCTCAGGAATGTTTACTTTTGTCCAAGGGACAGAGCCGGGATTGGAGCCCAGGTTTTGGATCTGTGCTATGGCATCACTACTACCATGATGGAGGGCATGGGGCCAGGGTGCTCCATGCGGAGGGCTCACTCTGAGTCCATGAGTGTGCCAGTATTTTGCAAACATCTGTTCCCTGGTCCCCAGCCTCTGCTTCTGCTGCTCTTAGAAATGTCTGTCAGATCCCATCTTGCTCTACCCACAGATCTCTGGGGCTCCCACTTCACTCTGGGGGTGGGGAAAGGAACCCAAGTCCTCCTGAGGCTCACAGACCCTGCCCAACCTGCCCTGTCTTCTCCCTCCCCCTCACTCACTCTGCTCCAGCCACATAGGCCTTCTCACTGTTCCACCAACATAACTAGCATTCCTGCCCCAGGACCTTTTCACATGCTCTGCCCTCTGTCCATCGTTCAGAGAGTCAGAATGCTGTTGGAGCCTGCACTTCAACTTGACTCTCCCCCTCTTTTCATGCTCACCTCCCTTCACTTTCCCTGCCCACAGCTGGCCAGGGGCGGGGGGCACTCACTTCATGCATCCTGAGTATTGCTGGCAGCGCGCCACAGGCACTCGGACCACGCAGCGGGGGAAGGCCGCCAGCAGGCCGCCCGAGGCCGCATCCAGCTCCAGGCTCAGCAGCCGCTGCCCTGTCTCGCCACCCCCAGACCGTCCACACCTGGGAGTGAGCAGACTGGTAAGACTCAAGGGGAACGCCCTGTCTCCCTGCCCGCTGGCCCTGCCTCTTGGCCTCTGCCAGCCCTCACCTGTCAGGCCGGTAGGTCTCAAATTCCTCCAGGAAGACACTTGGCCCCGTGGTACCTGAGGCACTGGCATTGGGCCAGACAAGGAACTTGAGGACCGTGCCTGCCTCGGACCCCAGGAAGACAACGGTCTGGTTGCCCCAGGGGCCGGCGCCCACATCCACGGCCACTCGTGTCAGCTGGTACCTGGGGCCGGGGTGGAGCAGAAGTCAGGCTGCCGCCCAGCCCCATGGTCCCTTGCATGCATTCAGAGACACCACCCACGCTGGGCAAGGTGGGCATGGGCGTGGTTCTCCAAGGGTGCACATCACAGAGAGAAACAGACCCCCAAAGCCAGCTCCTCCCTGGGCCCTCCTGTCTCCATCTCCCCATCTCCCTCCATCTCTGTGTCAGTGGTCTCTGCCTCCCTCTCTGTGTCTCCCTCCATCTCTGTGTTCCCCTTGTGTCATGTCGGAAGTTGGCCCTATGCTCCCTTCTCGCCCACCACCCTGGCCTGGCCACCAGGACCCCGGCCAAGTGTAGGGACTGACCGCATCAGAGTCCGAACGATCCAGGGTGCGTGGCCCAGGGAGGGCACAGCCTCGTCCATCAGAGGGTGCGTCTTGACAAAGTTGAGGATCTCGTCCGGGAAGGCGCTCGAGGCATTATACTGCATGCCGGGAGCTGCGCAGCACCCAGGCCTTGGTGGGGGCGAGGGGGTGGTCAGGGTAGACATGGAGGCCCCCACTCAGGGTCTCTGGTTTACTAGGGGGCCCCTGCCCCAAGGGCTTCAGTTTTCCCCACCTGCATAATGGCTATAGCTGACCTCTGTGCTGTGCTGTGCTTAGTTGCTCAGTTGTGTCCAGCTCTTTGTAACCCCATAGACTTTAGCCCTTCAGGCTCCTCTGTCCATGGGGATTCTCCAGGAAGGAATACTGGAGTGGGTTGCTGTACCCTCCTACAGGGGATCTTCCCAACCAGGGATCAAACCCAGGTCTCCTGCATTGCAGGTGGATTCTTTACAGTCTGAGCCACTAGGGAAGCCCAAGAATACTGGAGTGGGTAGCCTTTCCCTTCTCCAGGGGATCTTCCCAACCAGGGATCAAACCCAGGTCTTCTGCATTGCAGGTGGATTCTTTACCGTCTGAGCCACCAGGGAAGCCCAAGAATACTGGAGTGGGTAGCCTATTTTATCTCCAGGGGATCTTCTCAACCCAGGAATTGAACCAGGGTCTCCTGCATTGCAGGCAGATTCTTTACTAGCTGAGCTACCAGGGAAGCCCACAGCTGACCTCGGCAACAGCTAAACAAGTACCTGGGAGTCCCAGCCCTCAGTTCAGGGTCAGGATCCTACCCAGGTACCCACTGCAGGATGGAGGGGCTTCTCACCGGGGCCGTGGCACCTGATCCTCAGGTACGGGTGTCCAGATGGACTCAGGGGACTTCTGCTCACGGAATCGGCCCTCAAACACAGCAGCCACTTGTGTCATGTCAAAGGCGCAGACAGCCGAGCCGGGGATGCTGTAGGTGGAGGCAGATGAAAGGAAGCGGTGAGCCTGGCGGGGTGGGGAGCTGCCCTGGGCAAGCTTGCGAAGGAGTGTTTGTCCTCCGGAACAGTCAGACCTTCACTTCCCCGGGCCAGAGTTGCTGCCCACCCGTCCAATCCAGTCATTCCACCATCTGGGCAGTTCTCAGACTGGATCACAGCTCAGTCCCTCCATGGCCACCCATGTCCAGGTGCCCCTGTCACTTGCCTGAATGTCCAGTTTCCCAGAGGCCACTCTTGCTCCCTTTCAACCTATTCCCAAGAGAGTTTTCCAGAAATGCAAGTCTGACTTGTTCCTCTTCTGCTCTGTATCCTCCCATGGCTCCCTAGTGCCCTCAGGATAAAATTCAGGCTCCTCTCCACAGCCTGCCACCTCCCTGCTTCATATCCTCCACTTTCCTTCTTGCTCCCACCACTCTAGCCACACAAGCCTCCTCCCTATGGTTTAAACATTTCAAGCTCTTTGGAGCCTCAGGGCCTTTGCACATGCTATTCCTTTAACTTGGAATGCTCTTACCTTTCTCTCCATCTCATACCCATTGATGCCTCTTCTAGGAGGCCCTCCCTGACCCTTCTTCCAAAGGCAGAAAATAAAGACGTGCCTGCATCTGCCAAGTTTTGGCCAGAGGGCCTTGGAGGGTCAGTGTCTGACTTGGTCCCCCCCTGGCCTGGGACAGAGACCTCCTGGGAGCCCTGTCTTACCCAGCACAGGACCCCTGGGAATATGTGGTGAGTGATTGTGAGAACTCTCCACCTGCACCCACTGACCTGTTGCTGGGCGTGGAGAAAACAGCAAGGACCACGGGCCGGCCCCCCAGGCTGACCACGCCCGTGACAGCCTGCAGCACGTTGAAGTAGAAGTGAGAGTCCCCTGGCACAGAGCAGTTGAGCCGCGCCTTCAGGAATGATGTCCACTGCTTCTCCAGCACACGAGGGGAGCCACCCACGTCATTCTTGCAGACCCGGGCCACACGGGACACCACCACCTGGCACATCAGTGGGAAGACAGGGGCCTGAGCCCCATGTTCTGCCAGGCCCACCTGCAGGTTGCAATGCCCACTACCCAGGATGGGATGGAGGAGGCTAGTCCTGGCTGTCTGTGGGTCCCCGGCCAGTCACCCTAGCCCCCTGGGCACCAGATTCCCCAGTGGAAATGTGGGGATGGTGATGATCACAGCCACCAAGACAATTTTAATCATCATTGCCTCCACTGATGGATCACTCACTAGATGCCAGGCACTTTATCCTCATCATGTCTCACGTTCCTCCAAAGCTCTACAGAGGAGGGCCTATGATCCCAATGGTACAGAGGGGAAACTGAGGCACAGATAAAGGGAAGTGACTGAGGCCCAAGGCCATACTAATAGTAAGTGGCAGTCTGTACATTTAACTGTCTGCATGGATTGAGAGATGGGATGGATGGATAGGTGGTGCAATGGAGGTGAATGGATGGATAATTAATGGATGGATAGATGGGTGAATTTGAAGGGGACAGTGATGGATAATGAAGATAATGAAGAAGGAGATAATTGGTGAATGAATGGGTGTGTGGATGGATGGGTGTATATAGATATATATGTATGGATAGATGGATGGATAGGTGGACAGATGAATGAGTATGTGGATGGATGGATGGTTGTGTGGATAGATGGATGGACAGATAAGTATATGAATATGAGTATCCATGAATGGATAAATGGGTAGATGAATGAGTATGTGGATGGATGGATAGGCAGATGAAGGAGATAATGATAGATCATTATCATGGTATATCCATGGGTGGATAGAAGGTTGAATGGAATGGATGAGCAGGTTATGAGGAGAAGTTGGAGGCTAGATAACTGGATATATAGAGAGGTGAGCAGGTAAGTGGAGAGATGGATGGCAGATGGATGAGTTGATCAGTAGGAGGACAGGTCAACAGATGGTTGGGTATATGAATGAATGGACAGGTAGATGGATGAATGGATGAAGAAGCCAATGAGTGGGAGGTGGATGGATGGATTTACAGGTGCACTGAAGGTAGATGAGTGGATGGATGGATGGATGGATGGATGGAGAATGGTTGAGGCAGGGGTGGGTGGATGGATAGATGAATAAATGGTTTGATGGAAGTGTGGGTTGGGTGAAGATGGGTAAATGAGAGGGTGGCTGAGTGGGCAGACATATGGGCTGTGGTTGAAGAGTGGATAAATGGATGGTAGATGGGTGGATGGACAGACAAACAACAACAGGACTGGGACTGGAACCACGAGTGTATCGGACTTCAAACCTGGGACCCTCACCCAGGGCTACTCCAGAAATGTCTTCAAGTCTCAGGGGCCTGGTCCTGGCTAGAGTGGAGGGTCCTGAGGACCAGAGGGTCCCTCTCACCCTGGGAGGAGTTTCATGGACCCACCTCTGCTCTCCACTTCTGATGATTGGAGCCTCTTGGCTACATGCCCCACTGCATGGGCCTCTCTAGGAGGGGAAATAGGACTTTACCTTCTCCAGGTAGTTAAACTCCATCGCAATCTCCCGGAAGAAGAAATAGATGTGGCTGCCCCACTCCACCGCGTGGACAAAGTATGGCTCTGTAGGAGAGAGGGGTCAAAATCCAGTCTGTGATGGGAAAAAGAGAGTTTCTGGAGCTAGGAACACAGTAGCCTGGGTGACTGCTTTTACAGTGAAAGGCGGGGGTGGACATCAGCCGATTACCCAGGCAAAATAAAAGACACTCAAAGTTTGGGATTTTTTTTTGTGGGGGAGAGTGGGTGTCAAAATCCTAAAATCATCGTGTCTACTTTCCGCAAACAGCAACGTCTACTATTTTGTCATCGTCCTCCCTCCTGTGTTCAGCTGAGCTCCTGCCGAACCCCTCGTACTGTTCCATTTCAGGCTACTAAGCCACTCATTTCCAGCAAGTTCTACTTTATACCCAAGTTAAATCTCTCCTCTAACTTGATCATCAAAGAGGCCAGTAGGTTCCAAAGAGGAGATGGGAGTTCCCTGCCTGTCTCCTCTGGGACTTTATTTTGGTGGGGGAATTTGACAAATGTGAGCCCTGCCATGTCTGCCCCTATCGCCCCACCTTTGAACCACTTGGAGTCATGTTTCACCGTGCGCAGAGTGGGCCGGTCCCCGAGACTGCGGTAGATGACGGCATCGATGGCAAGGAAGTCGGTGACGGTGGCTGTGAAGAGCATCCCTTCTGGGTGGGTGTGAATCAGGGGGAGGCAGGTAAAAGATTAGATCGTAGACCTCAGGGGTTGGTGGGTCAAAGCCTGATCTTCAAGACTGAGCCCTGGGACTTCCCTGGTGGTCCAGTGGCTAAGACTCCATGCTCTCAAAGCAGGGGACCCAGGTTCAATACTTGGTCAGGGAACTAGATCCCACATGCAACAACTAAGAGTTCGCAGGCCGCAACTAAGACTGATGCAGCCAAATAAATAAATAAAATATCTAAGAAAAAAAGAGACTGAGCCCTGAGCTTACGTGAGGCCTAAGTCCTAGGCTGAGCCCCAACCCTGCTGGGACCCTGACTTCAGGCTGATCCTCAACTCCCCAGCTGATCCCCGACCTCGACTGAGTCCTTCCTGCCTTGAGAGTCTGCCTGTTTCATGGCTGGAGAGATGGTCTCCCAGCCACCTTCTAAATGACCAAACTCCAAGAATGGAAAATTCCATGCCTTGCTCAGGGCTGAAGCCCCTTCATATGGTCAGGGTTGGGGGCACTCACCAGAGAAGAGGGCAATGTTGGCATGTTTGGGGTCGTATGGGCAGCGGGCCATGCCGCTGATGTTGTCCCCGAGGGGCTGCAGTGTGTCCATCTGCGGGGGTGGGGAAAGAGGGTCTGAGTGACAGCTCCTGGCTGTACCTAGCAGCCCCTGGCTCCCCCAGTGACCCCCTCCGAGGGGAATCCTGGTGCCACCTTGGATGCTGTGTGACTTTGTCAGTCACTTAACCTCTCTGGGGCTCAGTTTTGTTGTTGTTTAGTGGCTTAGTCGTGTCGGACTCTTTTGTGACCTCAACAAGCTCCTGTGTCCATGGGATTTCCCAGGCAAGAATACTGGAGTGGGTTGCCATTTCCTTCTCCAGGGGACCTTCCAGAGATGGAACCCGTGCCTCCTGCATTGGCAGGTGGATTCTTTACCGCTGAACCAACAGGGAAATCCAGGGCTCAATTTACTGATCAGAAATTGGGTCTAAGAGTCGATCCTAGTCAATCCTATAACTGGCCTGTAGCTTAAGTAGCCACAGCCTGTACAGGCCGCCTTTGGAAGCCTCTTATGGAATTCCGGGTGATGGGGGGAGGACAGTTCATCCAGTAAGGCTTCCTGTAGGAGGTGATGTGGCCTGGGGAAACGGCACGACCAGCAGAGGGCCCGTAAGCAAAGGGGCGCCGATGTTAAACCTGGGCGGCCAGGGCTTCGAAGGGCGGCGACTCACGCTGTAGTTGGCACACACGGGGTTGAAGGCATTGGAACCACACACGAAGAGAGTGGATTCGTCCCGAAGTAGAAGCACCTTTACAAAATTTCGACACTCGCCCTGGGATGGGGCGGGAAGAGAAAAGCCGGGGTGGGCGTGGTCACGGGTGTAGGCGGGGCCAGGACTGAAGGACGCGACGGGGCGTGGTGAAGGGCGGGGCCAGGGGTAGAGGCGGGGCCTGATAGGGGTCAGGTTGTGGGCGTGACCAAAGCAAGGGGCTAAACTAGGAGTAGACTGGGGGCGTGGCCATGGATAAGGGTTGGGCGCAGACAAGAAAATAGGGCACTTGAAGGGGTGGGCTATGGCAAGGCCACTAGGGGAGTGGCCACGACTGAGGACCACCTTGAGGGCGTGGCTAGGCTCTGGGAGTACCCATGGCAACAGGGGCCTGGCTTGGAATGCAGAGAAGGATTTGCCCTGTGGGGTGGCCAGGAAGGATTGGGGCGTTACCAGCGCTGATGCTGGCATGGCCAGGGCTCACTTACCTCCTGCTTGCCCTTCATCCGACACACGTTGATGTCGCTGGGATTGGAGCGCCAGGTCAGCTTCTGGGAACACAGGGGGCTGGTGAGGGGAGCGGGGTCCCTGACGGACCCAGGAACCCTGCTAGGCAGACCTGAATCCACCGCGCTCCCCAGCGCAGTGTCCGGGCTCCCTGGTGGGAGCGCAAACTCTGTTCCCTCCCCTCCCGCCTGCTCCCCTTCCTCACCCGCTGGTACCGCATTTCCGTTGACGTGGGGGTCTCCAGCTCCAACCGGTACAGGTTATCCCTAGAGAAGGGGTGTAGTTAGTGAGATCGGGGGCCTCCCCCTACACATTCTATCCTCCCGGCAGCAGACGTGGTGTCCAACACGTACCACACAGGCGCGTGCCAACACCTCTGCCACGCGCAGCTCCAACACTGAGCGTGCCTTCAGGTGCCTGAGCATGCCCTTACACGCCTCCTCGTGCCCTAAAATGAACCAGGGTTCTAGAACACCCCACATGCCTTCCCATGCCACCTCACACAACCCACAGCCTAGGGACCTACAGCTAACACGATGCACTGTCCGATGACTTTACATCCGATGTCCCCCGCACTCGGCACCCCTCGGTCTCCCCGGGCTCTCACTTCTCCTCCACATGCAGCAGAGACTGCCCTGATCAAGGTCATTGGCCATTGTTAAGTCCAGCGGTCACTTCTCTGTTCTCTTCTCCCTTTCCACAGTGTCTCTCCCCACCGGTCCACTCTCCTGAGAATGCCACCCTCATTGGGTCCCTGTACCTGGCACTCACCTGCCTTCCCTCCCACCTCTCTGGGCCCTCCTCTTCCCCTGGTGGGCCCACGCCTGGGTCTTCTGGCCTCTTCCTCCCCCTAGCCATACCCCTCTGGGCGGCCTTGTCCACTCTCAGGGTGGAACCATGCCTCTGTGCAGATGACACACACAGTCCTGTCTCCAGCCAGGGCCTCCCCTGAGTTCCAGATTTGGGGCCTGGCTAACCCTCAAGGTCTCCACAAGGGAGGGCTCACAGGTTTCTCACACTCGACATGGCCTCGCTGAGCCTGACCATCCCCGAAACCTGCCCCCACCCTGACAACCCTCTCGGCTGAGACAACAGTGTGGGAGTGACCCACATCTCCCCGTTTCACCTTCCCTCCCAATACCTTCACCTCTGCCTTCAATATGTATCGAGAGTTCACCCACTTCTCACATCCTCTACGGCCACCACTCTCGTTCAGCCCCCATTACTGGACTGCCCAGGTGTAGGGGCTCCCGCCCTCATCAGCACAGGCACAGCCTGTCTTCCCCGAAGCAGCCACCGGAGAGCGGAGAGCGAGTGTAAGTGAGCACCCGACTGGGGTCCACGTTCTCCCCCACAGTCGGCTCTCCTCACAGCAGCCACTAGAGGGCACCTGTGAGCAACTGAGTCAGGCCCCGCCCCCCTCTGCACAGCCCTCTCGGGTCCCATCTCCCTTGGGGTAAAAGCCTGAGTCCTCCTCGCAGCCCACAAGGCCCTGCACGACCTGCCCTGTCCTCTCCCTGCCCTCCCCTCCTCTCTCTCTCCCCCTGCTCCAGACATTTGGGCCTCTTCACTGTCCCTTCACCATACGAGACAGTCCTGCCCCAGGACCCTTGCATGGGCTATGTCCTCTGCCCTGACTTCTCTCTCTCCCTCAGATTTCCTCACAGCTGGCTCCTCATCCTTCAGGACTCAACTCAAATGTCACCTTCTCAGAGAAGCCCTTGATGCCACTTCAGCACCCGCTCTGCTGCTGCTGAGTCGCTTCAGTCGTGTCCGACTCTGTGCGACCCCAAAGACGGCAGCCTACCAGGCTCCGCCGTCCCTGGGATTCTCCAGGCAAGAACACTGGAGTGGGTTGCCATTTCCTTCTCCAATGCGTGAAAGTGAAAAGTGAAAGTGAAGTCGCTCAGTCGTGTCCGACTCTTCGCGATCCCATGGACTGCAGCCCACCGGGCTCCTTCCGTCCATGGGATTTTCCAGGCAAGAGTACTGGAGTGGGTTGCCATTGCCTTCTCCACAGCACCCGCTCTAGCACCCAGTAAATTTTGACCAGACAGCTGTGCCCACTTGGTAACACACTATAAGCGGACTCTGGGCTTCAACCACACCCAGAGTTCAGCACTTGAAATTCCCACCCCAGGGACACACATTCACATTCCAGCCGAACTACAGGCCCTATCCCACAAACCTTCCTAAAATGCTACCACCTGCTCCCCACACCTCACCCACCGCACACTGCCCGGCAGTTTCTCCTACCTGTCCCCGATGAACAGCGTTCTATTGACTCGTAGAACTCGCTGGATGTTGAGGTCATCAGCGTCTTCTGAGGGGGTCAGGCGTCCTGGCCCACTGCCCACGAACACAGGATAGTGATTCAGGTCTGAGGGAGGGCAGAGGAAGGGTGTGATCCAGGGCCAGAGTGAGTCTGGCCTGGTGAGACCCCGGGGGACGGGGACTCCCTCCCCCACCGCAAGACTCCCCACTCACAGTCCCTGGGGGCCACGCTGAGCGGCGGCGGCTCCTCGGGGAAGAGGCCGTGGGCGCCTCCCAGGAGCAGCAGCAGGAGCAGTAGGGCCGGACGGGAAGGGGGCCCTCGCGGGGTCCGCATGGCGAGGTCAGGGCGACAGGAGGTGACACCTGAGAGCGAGGGGCGGGGCGGTGAGCCGTGTGGCTTGCAGTCCCGATTGCTGCCAGCAGAGGGAGCGCGAGAGTCACGGCGTCCGGGACCTTCAAGTCCCAGAAAACTTTCCCATTGGGGTAATAATTTAAAAATAACAACAATCATGGCATTAGCAATAATAATATCAGCACTTACTAATTACCAGAACAACTTTCTGACCATATTTTAAAGTTAAAGTTCAGGAAACGGTTCCTAACAAAAAATTAATCATGAGACTAATTTAAAAATTAAATGATTTTAAGTTAAAAATGAATAATAACACACATTTAAAAACATATGTATTAAAAACTTCAATCTAAAGACACGTTTAAAGAATTGTTAGAAGTAAAACACAAAAATCTTAAAAGAAAACTCTCAAAAAAAAAAAAAAAAAACAGAAAGAAAAAGAAATTCAAAGGCCCTAGGAATTTTATAAACCACAATCTGGGAACTGCAGAACTTTGGAATTGCAGAATATTCCAGCTGGCTGGAGACCTCAGAGGCCGCAGTGAGCCCGACTTCCTTCTGAGTCCAGCCTTTCGGTCCTCTGCTGACATACTTCTGTGACAGGAGCCTCACCACCTATAGGAGGGGTTGTGGGAGAGGCTACTTCCTGCCCCAGGTGTGTGGAGACCCCTCCCCCACCCGAGTGATGCTCTTGTTGATAGTGTAAACAGAACTCACCCTCTGGAACCCAGCCCTCCATGCCCCTTTCAGAAGGGGCGCCGTCCGGAGGCCCCAGGAAGACACCCGAAGCCTTGTCCTCCTGTGAAGTCCTGAGCTAGCTCTGAGCCTCAGTTTCCCCACCTGAGCAGCGGGTACATCTCCCAGCCATGCCCGGGCCCTGGGGGCGTGAGGATTCCGAATCCGTGGAAGTGGACATGAACTGGGAACTTTGGCCCTGGAGCGCCTGCCTCTGAGGATTCAGGGCCAAAAAACAGGAAGGCCTTGCGTGGGCCGGCAGTGTTTCCTCTCTGACCCTGAGCTTCCAGGATTTGTGACTCAGCCGACGCCGGGATCCCATGTGCGTGCGGACCTGGCTCTGCTTCCTTCAGAGTTTCCTGCCTGGGCTCCTCCCCTGCTCCACAACTGCCTGAGTCTCCCAGTGACCCCGGAGTCGGGCCACCAACACTGCTGTTCAAGGCCCCCAACTCCACGGCCAGACCACAACTGTCCACCGCACCCTGAAAATCTCCTCCCCACAACACCTGCGAGGACACCTCAGCCTCAGCCTCTGTAGTGTTCTGTCTGCTCTGGGCCTTCTTCTTCTTTTTTTTAACATTTTAATATTGTGGTCCAATGTACATAGGGGCTTCCCTGGTGGCTCAGTGGTAAAGAACCTGCCTGCCAATGCAGGAGAGGAACAGTTCAATCCCAGGGTTGGGAAGATCCCCTGGAGAAGGAGATGGCAACCCACTCCAGTATTTTTGCCTGGGAAATTCTGTGAACAGAGGAGCCTGGAGGGCTACAGTCCGTGGGGTCACAAAGAGTCAAATACGACTTAGTGACTAAACAACACCACCAAAATATATATAACATAAAATTTGCCATCTTAACGATATTTAAATGGCATTAAATACATTCACATTGTCATGCAATCATCCTACCACCCACCTCCAGAATTTCCTCATCTTCCCAAACTGAAACTCTGTCCCCATGAAACAGGCTCACTGTCCCCTCCCCTGGCCCCTGGCCCCACAATCTACTTCCTGTATCTGTGGATCTGTCTCTAGGGACCTCCTGTGAGTGGAACCAGACAGTATTTGTCCTTCTGTGTCTGGCTTCCCTCATTGAGCATCACATCCTCAGGGTGCATCCTTGTTGTATCAAGTGTCAGACCATTCTTCCTTTTTAAGGCTGAGTGATATTCCACGGTGTGGATGGACCACATTTTATTTACACATTTACCTGTCGATGGACAGTGGGGCTGCTTCCACCTTTGGGCTGTTATGAACAGCTATGAACATGGGTGTGCAAACATTTCTTTGAAACCCTGCGTTCATTTCTTTTGGGTGTCTATGTAGGAGTGGAATTGCTGGATCGTATGGTGACTCTATGTTTAACTTGTGGAGGAACCGCCAAGCTCTTCTCCACCGTGTCTGCACCGTATTATATTCCCACCAGCATCACCCATGTGTTCCCATTTCTCTTGCCAACACTACTTTCTGCTTTTTGATAGTAGCCATCGCAAGAGGTGTAAGGCAGTGCTCTGGGCCTTTTATCCCATTTTTTATCAGAATTGTATTTAACTTCAGAAACTTTAAGACAACAGCTTCCACTCACGGGCCATGCAGCACTTTGATGAGTGGCGTAGCTCCAAGGTCATAAGGGTTCAAGTCCTAGCTCTGCTCTATACATGCTCTATGACTTGGACATGTCACTCCACCTCTCTGGGCCTGTTTCCTCATCTGTGAAATGGGCATGGTAACAGCATTGACCTCACAGGGCTGTAGTGGGTATTAGCACAGAGCCTAGAAATGCTGTAGGTGCTCAGAAAATGCTAATTATTATTATGATTGTTGTTGCCATTGGTATATTAAAAGTATCAGAGGCCAAGCTGGGCGGTTTCCAGGAATTCCTTCATGGTAACCCCAAGGGCTCTATCAGGGTTGGTATAACATTCAACCCATTTTTGCAGATGGGGGAACTGAGGGGCTGATTCGGCGGCCATGACCCACCAGTGAGGACTGACCACAGGGCTCTCTGGCTCCAGGATTTTGCTCCTAGGAGTTGAGCATTTGAACAGTCATGACAAGATTAATAACCACCCATTCCCTCACCCTTCAACCAGGTGAAGCCAGCAGTTACTTTTTAAAAAAATTTTTTGGTTGCATTGCACAGCATGTGGGATCTTAGTTCCCTGACCAGGGATCAAACCCTTGTCCCCTGCATTGGAAGCGCAGAGTCTTAACTGCTGGATATCTGGGGGAGTCCCAGAGGCCAGCAGTTATTTAACACCCAGTTCACAGACAGGCAGGCTGAGGTCAGGATGGGACCTCACAGCTCATTTTTTCTCCTGGCTTTTGTAACTTTGTCATGCAGCCACTTGGGGCTCGAAGGATGTTTCTGTCATCCCTCTGTCCACAGCTGCCCCCAGCCACTCAGAACTACCCTGGGACCCCTGCAACACAAACTGGGCTTTTCTTGCCTCAAACCTGCTTCTCTCACCAGATCCATGACTTAGGGATGGCTTCATTGTCCTTGAGCCAAAGACCAGGGTGTTGGTCTCCCAGTCCCTTCCTCCACCCTGATCACCCCAAGGCCCAGCTCCCACCCCCTAACTGGTCCCCTGGCCTCCAGTCCCAACCCTTCAGTATCCTCCTCAAGGTAGCAAAGGAATCTTTCTAGAACTCAAATCTCACTTGTTTCTATCCTGCTCTAAACCAGGGTCTCTCCCCTTCAGCACTGCTGACATTTGAGACCAGATCATTCTCTGGTGGGGGCTGTCCTGAGCATTGTGCCAGAGGCATCCCTGGCCCCAACTCACTCAATGTCAGGAGCATCCCTCAATGGTGACAACCAAAAACATACCCAGACATCACCCAGTCTCCCCTGGGGGAGGGGGGTCCCACCCCCAGCTGAGAATTTATGCTCTAAAGCTTTCTATGGCTCCCCAGTGCCCTTGAAATGACATCTCCTCCCTTCCCTCTCCACCTCTGAGCATCTGCATGTGCTGTTCTCTCTGCCTGGAACACCTGGCTCCTGCTCCTAGTAACCTGATGAACATGTTCGTCACCTTAACACCTCCTCAAGGAAGACTTCCCAGATCAGCCCAGATTGACTTCCTCCAGCGTCCTGCCTGCCTGTGTATCCCCAGTTAGTACTCTGCTCACCCCATCTTCTAAACACCTGGCTAACTGTTCACCTTTCCCACTGGACTCTGAGCCCCACATGGACAGTGGGGCTGAGTCTGTCTTGGCCACCAGTGTGTCCCCACCACCCAACACAAGACCTGGCATACAGTACAAGCTCAATAAATAGTAAAAATAGCAAACACAAAGCACTTGCTATGGGCCAGGAACCGTTCTAAGGACTTAAATGAACTCATTTGATCCACACAACACATCCCATAAGTGGGTGCTGTTAATATGCCCCTTACACTGATGGGGAAACTGAGGCACAGGGAGGTGAAGTCACAACCAAATGGAAATGGTGGAGCCAAGATTGAAATCCACTCAGTTTTCTTTTCCTTTTTTTTTTTTTTTTTGGCTGCACAGTGTGTGGGATCTTACCTCCCGGATTAGAGATCAAACCCGTGTCCCCTGCATTGGAAGGTGGATTCTTAACCACGGGGTCACCAGCGAAGTCCCTGAAACCCACTTAATTGACATGTGTTAGTTTGATGATCATGCAGAACCGAACCCCACATGCTGTTTTGTGGGAGTCTGGGTCACTTCAGGGTCAACCCACTGCACCTGGCCTCAGTTTACCCCCCTGACCTGGGGTTATCGGAGGCCTCAGCACCTCCCTCACCACCCCCAAGACCATCTGCTTCTCTCCATGAAACTTGAGGCATCTCTACCCAGCCACCTGGCGCCTGCCTGCCCAGAAGCGGCCCCACTACCTGCCCCGGTACCTGGCCACTGGGAGCAGGACCTCCCCCAGGACCAGGCGGGAGGAGCCACATGGCTGGCATGTGCAACCCATGGTGTGCAGGCTACCTATGCACCTACGTGTCTGCCTGCCTGCAGCCCTGAGAATGTGCATTTATGCCCATGGGGATGGGAGGGACGGTCAAAGAGACAGAGATCACCCCCCAGGAGGGCTTGTGTGTACTGTGACACCACCTCTCTGCCCAACCTCCATCACTCCAAGTCTTGGCACAGTCCCATTGTACAGATGAGGAAACTGAGGCAGGTATGGAAATCCCCTCCAGGCCACCTGCTTCACCCTCCCATCCACCTTTTCAGGTACCATATGGCCTTAGCTTGTATACCTTCATCATAGATTTGAATTTCCTTCTGAAAAATTTTTCCCGCCTGGCCAGGGTGTCTGAGCTACTCTCTCCCTGCCCCACCCCCAGCAGTTCAGCATAAATTTCAGGATCAGCTGGTAAGTTACAAAACAAACAACATAAAACCTGTTAGGATTTTCACTGGAACATAGATCTAACTGATTTATTGACTGACAGGTTCCCTGTCTTCACTGATGGCTCAGGCCACACCTGGGAGTCACTCCCAACTCCCTCCAACACTGCCCCCCACCCCATTCTCTCATGCTCACATCCAATGCCAGCAAGTACTGTGGGGTCTGCCAAATTCATCCTGAATTTTCACCCCTCTCTAGTCTGTTCTCTGGTCAGCTCCCAACATCTCCTGCCTGGACCCCACCGTTTCCTCCAGCCAGACCCCAACTCCCACACTTAATCCCTACAGTCTGTCCTCTACCACAGCAACCCCTAAAGGGCACCAATTAGCAATTGAATCAGGCTCCGCCCCTCCTCTGTCCACACCCCTGGGGCCTCACACATCCCTCCCAGTAAAAATCCAAGTTTTTCTTGGTGGCCCACTAGACTTCACGGGACCTCCCTCATCTTCTCCCTGTTCTTCCCTCTTCCTTTTTTCTACCCTCCCCGCTGTGCTCCAACCACATAGGCCTCCTCCCTGTTCCTCCAACACACCTGGCCTGGCCCTGCCCCAGGGCCTTTGCACTGGCTGTTCCTCACTCGAGAAAGCCTCTTCTCTCAGATACACACTTCAGTTCAGTTTAGTTCAGTTGTTCAGTCATGTCTGATTCTTTGCAACCCTATGGACTGCAGCATGCCAGGCTACCCTGTTCATCACAAACTCCCGGAGTTTGCTCAAACTCATGTCCATCGAGTCAATGATGCCATCCAACCATTTCATCCTCTGTTGTCCCCTTCTCCTCCTATCCTCAATCTTTCCCAGCATCAGGGTCTTTTCGGATGAGTCAGTTCTTTGTATCAGGTGGCCAAAGTATTGGAGTTTCAGCTTCAGCATCAGTCCTTCCAATGACTATTCAGGACTGATTTCCTTTAGGAATGGCTCCCTCCTTATCTCATGTCTCCACCCTCACCCACTGGTCTCCAGCAGCCTCTCCACTCCCCACGAACCCATCCCCACAGTATCACACTCTCAAAGGCTCCTCTAGACACTCTGTTACTCCAGATATGGTCCTTGCACCAGCAGAGGCAGCAGCCTCACTTGGGGTGGTTAGAAAAGCTGAGTTTTGTGCTTATCCTAGACCTGCCCAAGGAGAGCCTGCATTTTAGATCTTTTTTCTATATTATTAATTAGTGTAGCATGTGGGATTTTTAGTTGCGGCATGAGAACTCTTAGTTGTGACATGTGGGATCTAGTTCCCTGACCAGGGATAGAACCCAGGCCTCCTGCATTGGGAGTAAAGAGTCTTAGCCACTGGACCACCAGGGAAGTCCCAGAGTGTGCATTTTTGGGCAGAAGAATCCTGAGCAGCTGAGCTTATTCACGGATCTCACCAATTGAAATAATCATCTACGGAACAGCCTGTTCAGAGCCCAACTGTTTTCCTGGACTAGGAGCCCCATGAGGGCAAGGCCCGGGTGCATCTTGGCCAAAGACAAGTACCCACAGGGTCTGATACACAGCTGGTGCTCAATAATGGCTTGTTATAAGGAATGAACTAAGTGTCAGCATTCAAAGTTGAACCCAGATCTGAACCCCTCCCTGGCTCACCTTTGCCCATCACCCCCACACCACACATGTGTGTCCACAGGTGAGTGGATCCCCCCATGAATATCCACAGGTCCCAATGTCTGCGTGTTCACACATATCCACAGATGCAACCACTGCACATGCGTGTGCCCCAGCAGGGGTGGACCATCTGCACGTGTATACACATGTCTATAAGCGTGTCAGAGTCTGTAAACTGGGCACCCCTGCTGAACCTGCTGCCTGCACCCCCCTATTGCTGGCTTTCTGGCTGTGAAATGTTTCCAAGGACCCCAGTTAACTGCGGATAGCAGGCTGGCCAAGCCTGTGTCTACCCACCTTCCCCACATGATCAGTCCAATCCTGCTGGAGGCTTGGGGAAACTGAGGCTGGGGATGAGGAAGGATGGACAGACAATGCTGCCAGCCAAAGAGCCCCAGGGTGGCTGCTTAGTCTCTAGAATCTGTGGCGCAGATTCAAATTTGCTCTCTGCCTCTTACCAGCCTCCAGACCTCCAGGGGTCACTCCCCCTGTCTCAGCCTTGGTGTCTCCATCTAAAACGACCCGGGACTATAAATCTGACCCTAAAACACTGCTACGAGGATGCAGAGACATGATCTAGAACAGACTGTCCTACAGAAAACCATGTGCACATACGTGCGGTTTTGAATTTCCTGGCGGCCACATTCAAAAGGTGTAATTCATTTTAATAATATGTTTCATTTAACCCAATAGATCCCAAGTCTTGCTATTTCCACCTGTAATCAACGTACAGATGATTAATGAGACATTCTAAATTCTTCTTCTGGTACTTAATCTTTGCAATCCAGGATGTGTTGTATATTTATGGCACACCTGGACTGGGACTGGCCACAGGTGGCTCCGAGTCATATGCGACCAGTGGCCATTTTGACAGCCCAGCTGGAGATAAAGGGCGGACCTAGGGACTGGCACTTAGTAAGCTCAGAGTGGGCATCAGTTATTATTATCATCATGTTGTAGCTATTATGCAAAAATATCCAGGGAATTCCCTGGTTGCCCAGTGGTTAAGACTCAGAGATGTCATGGCAGGGGACATGGGTTCGATCCCTGGTCGGGAAAATAAGATCTCGCAAGCCACGTGGCATGGCCAAAAATAAAATAAAGCTTCTAAGAATTTTTTTTTTAATATCCAATTCCATTCTGTGTTCCAATTCCATGCTGGAGCATCTAGCCACAAGGTTCACTGGAATAAGCCAGCGCATAGGGAGGAGTACCCTAAGCTCTCTGCCTTAGCAAGGAAGTTCTACTTTCAACCTTACCCTTGGCTTCGCTCAACCCCACCAACTTGGAAGCATCTGTGGCCAGCTCTGGCTTTCTGCACCCCAAATTGCAAGGTATTCATTCACTCATTGGATGAGCAATTCAGTGCCACTTGTGTGCCAGATGCAGAGAATGATAGGAGAGTCTTGGCAAAGGGGCTGCTTGGCCAGTGGTCAGTGGAAACCAAAAAGACAAAAACCTGGAGGCTGGAACCCTTAAAGGCACGGCAAGAAGATGCTGGCAGGTGGGGAGCCAGCCATAGCTTAAGAGAGGACCCCTGGACAAGACCTGAAGCCTGAATTTTCTCATCTGTAAAATAAGGCACTTGGCACTCATGTTTGCTCTCTGTGAAATGACCTTGCTGGGTGACCTTGGGCCAGCAACTCACCCTCTCTGGGCCTCTCTATACCACAGCAGGTGACTCAGTGACCCCCAGGCTGGGCTCAGAGCCCCTGTTTCTCCATCTGCTGTGGCAAGGATGGGGGCGGGATGCTTGTCTCCAGCTCCATAGAAGGAGCTCCTGTCAGCCCGGCAGCCCCAGGATTCCAGCTCCGGGGCCCAGCGTCCCCTGGGGGATCGAGTAACCCGGCCAGGCAGCCGGGCCCCTGCACCGTCCAGGTCTAGTTACCGGCTCCCCTTACAGCTGCCTCCTCCAGCTGCCTCTGTCGCCCCCCGGCACAGCCCAGCCGGGCTCCAGGGCTGTCTAGGAACTTGGCAAAGCGGCCAGAGGGAGTCCCCTGGGGCCTGGGCCACAGGGGCGCTGAGGAGAGAGGACCCCTTACACCCCCAGTGCTCACTCCACACCCGTTAACTCATCTCTCCCCAGCCCAGGAGGCGGCAGTGCAGCCCCTTTGTCCTCAGCCCTCCTCCCTGTGTTCTGGGTTCCCCGAGTCTCAGTTTCCCCATCAGAGAACAGAGCATGATAACCATCCCCAAAGGATTATCATGAGGGGTGAATAAGCCACACATAATAGGTGCTCTGGACGGCTGTGCAGCCTAGGGTTACATCTTCCCCTCTCTGGTTTTGCTTCTGCCTCTGTAAAGCGGGGATGAGAACATAAGACTCCCCAGGGGATGGGGGTCTAGCGCACAGTAGGTGCTCAGCAAACACTGGCTGAATGAATGTCCCACAGACAGTCCCTATTTATGAAAGAGCTACACAGATCTGTTGATTCCAGACTTCCTGAGCACTTACTGTGTGCCAGCATAGCCAGGGATTCAACCCTGACCAGGACCATGCACAGAATCAGGCATGCAGTAGGTGCCCAATTAATGCTGAGCATCTCCTTAAAGAAAATGTGTTTAGAGTACCTGAGCTATCTTCCTGGTGCACAATATAGCAGCCTAGCAGAGCAGGGATTTAAGCTAAGATTTTAAATTAAAAAAGTTTTTTTTAATTAAAAAAATTATTATTATATCTTTTGGCCATGCCTTGTGGCAGGGGGCATCTTAGTTTCCTGACCAGGGGTCGAACCTGAGGCCCCTGCACTGGCAGTTCAGAGCCTTAACCAATGGGCTGCTAGGGAAGTCTCTTAAAGTAAGATTTGATGAAGCCCCTACTGTGTGCCAGCTGCTGGGCCAAGCCCTTCGAAGGTCTGAACACAATTCCTACCCATGCCAACTCTATGAGGCAGCATCATTATACCATTTTACAGAGGAAAAAAACAAAGCTCAGAGAGGTTAAGACACTTGGCCAAGGTCACACAGCACAGAAGGGTAGAGTCGGGATTTGAACCCAGGCCACGTGGCTCTACCGCCTCTTGCTGACATTTCCTGAGCACCCACGATGTACCATCTGTCACACAAGGCTGCACAGTCTAAGTGCACATTTTGCAGATAAGTGAGCAGAGACCCAGAGAGAGGCTGCCCGTGTCCCAGACCACTCAGGGAGCCGGAGGCAGGGGAGACCGGGTGGCAGAGGCAAGACCTCACGAGGGGGACACAGATAGGTCCTTAGGGCTCCAGGCCCAGATAGAGGGGGGGGGGGCTCCTGGGTAATTAATTTTAATCACTGTTTGGAAATTGGGCTGCCAGGAGGCAAATCGGAAGCAGCAACTTGTAATTAGGAATGGGGAAGGGGGGGCTGCTTTCTCGGGGAGGCGGCAGCCATTCTGAGGAGATTAAAATGTCATTTATACCCAGCAGGTAATTAGGGGGCCTGGGAGGGGGCCACTCGAGGAGGCTAGGGATCCTAGGGAATTCAAGAGGGGCTGTGGATTTGGGATCAGGAACCCACAGATGGGGGCTTGGAGCCAGCCTTGGGGCATACAGACCCTGGTGTCAATCCCAGTTTGGATGAAACAGAAAAGTCAGGTCCTGTTCTTGGAGTCCAATTTTAGGGGAGAGAGGGGAGTAAGAGTCGCTCTAAGGGGCTCCACTGTAGGGAGAACAAACAGATCTGGTCACTGCCCTTGGGGCCCTCAATCTGGAAAAGAAGATAGCGAGCCTGGCCCCCCTCACCTGGGGTTCTGGGAGCCCTCTTCTCCCCCAGGCTGATTCTCCCAACCCCGAAGTCCTCCAGTCACTGCCCTTCCCTAGAGGCCCTGTCTGGGAGGCCCCAGGGATCCCCAACTGAGATGGGACCGGAAAGGCAGGTCTGGAGGGGGAACACTGCTGAGTGATGGTGGGCAAGAGATGGGACCATGCCAAGTGCTGCTGGGAATGGAAGACCTGGCGAATGAACCTGAAGAAGACAAAGGCGGGAAATAGATCCTGGGGGAAGGCCTGGGGGTCACAGTGGACCACAAGTCATGGTGAGTTCAGGGCTCAGGAATGGTGGAGATGCTGGCAGAGTGACGTGGGTTCTGGGAGGGTGGGGCTTGAGAACTGTGCATCAACAGAGCAAGACAGTGAGGGGCAGGAGCCCCCATTTTGCTAAGTGACCTCGGGGAATTTGCCAGCCCAATCTGAGCCTCATTTCTTCCAGACCCTAGGGCTTAGACATTCGAAGGGGAGCAATAGCAAACATTTTTGGAGCACCTATTGTGTGCCAAGTTCTGTGCAATGGGCTTTGCAGAAAGTACTGATGGGGTAGGTAGGAGGGCTTTCCTCACCATTTTACAGGTGAGGAAGTTTAGATGGCCCAGAGCAGGCAGGTAATATGCCCAAGGCTGCACAGCTACAAAATGGCCAGAGTGGGTTTTGAACCTAGTCCATATGGTCCCTGGAGAAGGCAATGGCAACCCACTCCAGTACTCTTGCCTGCAAAGTCCCATGGACGGAGGAGCCTGGTAGGCTGCAGGCCATGGGGTCACAAAGAGTCGGACACGACTGAGTGATTTCCCTTTCACTTTTCACTTTCATGCATTGGAGAAGGAAATGGCAACCCACTCCAGTGTTCTTGCCTGGAGAAACCCAGGGACAGCGGAGCCTGGTGGGCTGCCGTCTATGGGGTTGCACAGAGTTGGACACGACTGAAGCTACTTAGCAGCAGCAGCATGTGGTCCCGATATCACACTCTTAACCACAGCGCTACGTGCCGCGCTGTATTTAGTTACTCAGTCGTGTCCGACTTGTTGCGACCCCATGGACTGCAGCCCGCCAGGCTCCTCTGTCCATGGGGTTCTCCAGGCAAGAATACTGGAGTGGGTTGCCATGCCCTCCTCCAAGGGATCTTCCCAATCCAGGGATCGAACCCAGGTCTCCTGCATTGCAGGCAGATTCTTTACCACAGGAGCTACCAGGGAAGCCCACAGTGCTACATGCCCCTAGAGAAAGGGGCTCTCAGCCCCTCTGCACATCTAGAAAGTCCACCATCTACTCTGATCCACCCACTTTTCCTCTCTACTGCCTCACCCTGTCTGTTTCCCATCCTTGCTCCCCTGGACCAGCGGAGTGGCTTCCACCTGGTCCCCTAGCTTTGGCGGCCCACAGTCTGCACTCTCTGCAGTGACCAAACAGCACCCGTGAGCACCTGAGGCAGTTCCCGCCCCCTCCTCTGCCCACAGCCCTTGGGGTGCCCACCTCCAAAATTTCAAGTACTCCCTACAGCCCAAGAGGCCCTGCACAATGTACCTTGTCCCCTCCCTGCCCTTCCCTCCTCCCTCTCTCCCCCTTGCTCACTTTGCTCCAGCCGCACAGGCCTTCTTGCTGTTCCTCTAACAACACCAGGCACGGTCCTGCCCCAGGGCCTTTGCACGGGCTGTGCCCTCTGCCTGGAATGCTCTTCCTCCAGTTCTCTGCAGATGGGCTCCTTTTCATTTTCCAGGTCTCAGCTCAAATGTCACCTCATCAGAGACACTCTCCCTGACATCATCAGCTGAAACAGCCCCACCCCTCTCAGCGACACCATCCAGTGTCACTGTCTTCAGGGCACTTGTTATATTTGATTTACTTTCTTTCCTGAGTTAGTGGCCATGTTCCCATTGGGTGTGAGCTCAGCCAGGCAGGGCCTGCTTGGCCTTGCTCATTGCTGGGTACCCAGCACCTGGCACATAGTAGGCACACATAGTAGGAGCTCATCTGTCAGCTCATGGAATGAAAGCCAAGACCCCACACCTCCAGTGAGATCAGGACCAGAGGCCACAAGCTCCTGATTTTCAAAGTAATTTCTTTTTCCAGAGTAAGAAAAGAACAGGACCAGGCCTGGCATTGTCTTCATCCTCTTGTTTAAACGTTCAACCCTCAGGGAGAGAGAATAGCATCTGTGTCTCACAGATGGGGAAACCGAGGCTCAGAGAGGGGGCATGAGTGAGTGAGTGAATGAAGAGATGGTTGTTGTGGCAATCTTCAAGGGCAAAAACTCAGACAGGCTATCTCAACTGCCCCAGGGGACACTGACTCAGCCTTCAGGAAAGGGAGAAGGTTCTGAAACTATCAGAAGACATGTGGCCTGGTGAACTCCTACATATCCATCATGGTCCTAGCTGCAATGTCCCTTCTCAGTACATCTTCTCTGATCCCCACTAGGCAGAGACAATTTTCCCTAGCTACATTTTGCCCCAACTCTGATCCCACATAGCAAAGAGGGCCAGTGTCTGCCTATTTCCCCTCCTTGAGCCTGGACAACCCTTGAGGGCCAACCAGACACTAGAGTTAAACTTTTTCCTCTGGAATCTCAGTATCACCTGCCCAGGGCATGGCACAAGGAGCCACTGGGAGCATCTGTTTAGTCACTTATCTCCTCAACTGCTTTAGACCAGGTCTCTCCCAGGGCCCTCCTGAGAACCCACAAACCCACAATTCCCCCTGGGATCCTGCAGTTGGGAAGTTCTCTCCTAGGTCCGCCTTTGGAAGGCAGGCTCAGCCTGGGACAAGATGCATCCTGGGAAATGTAGTCCTTACTAGACTGGGCTTCCCTCCCAGCAGGCCCTGGGGCTACCACCTTTGGACCCTGGGGCCAGTGAAGGAGCTTCAAGGGTGGCGGGGGTGGGGGTGGGGCCCTGTATCACTGCCTAAAGAGATGGACGAGGTGTCATCGGCCTCCCAAGTCACCTCCTTAGCACATTCTAATGACTGCCACTTCGTTTGGACATCCCTCAAGGGCAGGTGATGAACGACTGTGATAATAAGAGAGAATTATGTGGCTCAGGCCCAGACCTCTCAGGCCACACATCAAACCCTGGCTCTGCAAGCCAAACCTACACTGATCACAATGGCGGGGGAGTCTAGCGCGGGGATCTGAAGCTGACGCCTAGATATTAATTTGACCACAGGATGTGGGGCAGGTGGCAAGGCTGTCTTGAGCCTCAATGTCCCTGCTTCTGCTAAATGAGGTCCCACCCACGGACAACCCCAATCACCGCTGGGTCTTGGATGAATCAGTCTGAGAATCCGCAGTCCCTGAAATGGCTTAGAAGTTTGGAATCACTATATCCTAAACATTTCCCCAGAATTCTGGAAAAATGGCTACCCAACCCCACTTGCTTGCCTCCCTGGACAGGTGACTCTCTACCCCTCTGAGAAGCCCACCAGGTTTGCAGGAAACTGCCTCCTGGTAGCTACCTTTCCTCATAACTGCTCAGGGTCTGAAACTCTGCCCATTTCCCTCTCTGCTCTACAGCCTTCCATTGTTCCCCACTGCCCTTAGGATAAAGCCTGCTCTTCAATTTGGCATCCACAGGTTCTGCCACCTCTCAGGACTCATTGCTCATTGTAGCCCACCCTTAAAATAGCGCAGCCATTCAAGGGTCCCCCAACACACCCCTCTGTGGCTTTCCCCGCCGCTCTCTCCACCTGAAATCAGTGTCCCCCTCTCCTTCTGGCAACATCCTTCAAGCCCAGTGCCAGTATCCCCTCCTCCAGGCAGCTTCCCCTGCTTCCAACTGTCCTGACCCTGGCTGAGTCCTTTCTGGGTCCCCATCATCACCTGGCAAAGGGCCAGGCACACAGGACAGGGCCAGCCACACCCCGGGGTCAGCTAGGGACACTCTCCTTCCCAGGAGATGGGCAGTGACCAGCATGTCCTTCAGCCCCCGGGGACCCAGCTTACCTGTCCTGCCAGCTGACGTCAGGGTCACCTTTGCAAGGACAGTTTGATTTCTATCTTCTTGGTTCAGCCCAAGCTCACCCCAGCAACTCCCCGCTCAAGCCCTGGGCAGCCAATGCAGATGCCAAAGCCTCCTACAGCCCAAGTATCCAGCACCTTCTTTCCCCAGTGGACAGAGGTGAACAGTCCCTCCCTGGTGACTCAATACCTCCACTGGGAAACACCCTCTCACCTCCAAGCAGAGGAAGTGACAGGACCAAGAGGCCTGTGGGTACTTAGCCCTGGCAGAAGGCAGGTGGGAACCAGAGGGAGAGGTTTACATACCCAGGGTATTCCATAGGACATCTCTCTGCCTCATCTCCCTCCACTCAGGTCCTAGAACCAAGAGCACTTCCTGGGGTGATTGCAGCTCAGAGAGGGCTAGCAACCTGTCTGAGGCCACACAGCAGTACTCCTCTCCTCATGCCCTGGTCTTCTCTATGATGCATCTTTTTTTTTTTTGAGAGGGGTGGGGAGTTGGATCCTCCAGGTCTAAAGTCTGGCCTGCCCAGGTCGGTGGGGTCAGGGTGGGGGACTGGAGTTTCCAAGGAAACCTTTGGGCTGGCATTTTGGGTTTCAGCTGATATGGGGGTTCCTTGCCTCCTTGACCCCACCTACCAGCCCCAGCAACGGAGGGGACTGGCTTCCCTCTCCACCCATCCTTCCACCTCCCTGGGCCTCAGTTTCCCTGTCTGTTCGGGGGAACAGGTCAGCTCAGCAAGTACATGCTACAGTTTAATGAGCCTCCTGCCAGGCTGCCACCTGCAGGATATCCAAGGGGGTCTCCTCTGGGCCACAGGGATCCCCAGCTACCTTCCCAAAGAGCTCAGGACCTCCTCCCAGGAGATTCCTGACCCCACCCATGCCCCCCAGCCGCTTTCCCATACCCCATACTCTGTCTATACAGAGTTTCAGCCATCCCTCAATTACATCCAAAAATTTCATCTTGAAAGACACCGTATCTACAGGGACGTGGGGAAGGGGCTAGCCAGCGTCTGTAGGGAAGGGGATGCTGCAGGGGTACTGAACTTTGATTTTGAAGAGCACACTGTACCCCCTGAGAAACTGAATGAACCCAGAAACATATAAAGCATTGCAATTTTGCAAACTGGGGACCCTTCTGACACCCCAGCCATTAGTCCCCTCTTCCTCCTTAAACCTCAAAAGAGACCTCCAAAACTTGAGGGCCCAATCCCCTAACCCCCAGCCCCAGTTCCCCTCCAGTCCCGGAGTCAAGGATAACAGCTTCAGGGGGAGGATGTCAAAGACCTCCGCGAGGGGCTGAGGGTCTGGGAGTCACCCCCAACCCCTGGACTCTTGCAAATACTCCTAGCTTCAGTGTCTACAGGAAAGGGCAGGAGCAGAGCGGGGGGGGGGGGGGGGCCCTATGGCAGCGCCCCATCTAGAAGGTGCCCCAAACCCGGAGGGCACCCTAAGGTGGGACAGGGGGTGCGAGACCCCCTCCCTGGAGACCAATCAGTGCCCACAGGAGGGGGCCACATTCGGCGCCCCCAACCCCTCCCAGCGCACTCGGAGAGAAAGACGCTTTCTTTGTCCCTTTGTCAGCTCTTGGGGGGGCCCGAAACCTGGGCCCCCACTGCAGCGGCGGAGTGGGGGTGATCCGGACCCGTTGACTCTCTCCCTCCGCACCACGGCCCCTCCCCCGCGGCCCCAGCCCTGGACTGCTTCTGGGCCGGGAGTGAGGCTGGAGAGGGCTCAGGGGCGCCCAAGGTGCCACGGATGGACCGTGGAGTGGGGCGGAGGGGCCTCGCTTCTCCAGGACCACCGCACCGGCCCCGGGTGGCCCTCGACTTAGCGCTCAGGGCTCCGCCCCCCAACAGCATCCCCCATCCCCAGCCAGCAGGCCCCCTGCCTGCCCTGAACACCCCCCACCTGGGCCCCAATCCAGTTCTCCAGCGGCGCAGCCGCGAGCCCCCGTTATTGTGCTTTCTACGGCGCCCCCCACGGACAAAACCTCCACCCTCTGTGGCATCGACAGAACCCCCATCATAGCTCCACATACAGGCCCCCCGTCAACAATCCAGCCCCCCCCCAGCTGCGGTGCCATTAGACACCCCCATTACGGAGTCTCATTCAGCGACCCAGGCCCAAATCCAGACCCTTCAAAGCGTTCTGACTGGACCCTCATTCTATCGCTCCATACTGCGACCCCCCGAAAATCCAGCCCCCTCCCCAGTTGCGTTGCCGACAGAACCTCCCGTCATAGCGCTCCACAGACCCCCTCCCCGGCCCAATCCATCCTCCTCCCAGTGGCCGGGTCCTCAGGCCCCCCCATCATAACGCCTGACCCGGCCACCTCAGCCAACAGTTAAGGCCCCCAGCTGCGTGCCGACAGACACCCCCAGGATAGCGTCTCTCCAGCCCCCCCTTCTTGCAGACGCCCCGGGGCGCTTACCTCGGAGCCGCGGCCGCCGCGAGTGCGCCGGAGGGAGCGCGAGGGCGGGGAGGGCGCGGGGTGGTGGGGGGGGGGTCCGTGCGCGCACCTGTCCCCGGCCCGGCCGGCTCAGCCAGGCATCCCCGGGGTGGGGAGGGGGGGGCTGGGGGGCGCGCGCTCTCCCCGCCCCCCCGGGCCCGCGGCGCTGCGCTGGGGGAGGGGGCTCAGCCCCGGCCCCCCGGCGCGCTGGCGTCGGCTCCGGGGGGGGCGCTGCGCGGGCGGCCGGACCCGGGGCGCGCCGCGGCCGCATCTCCTCTGCCCCGCCGCGGCCGCCGCTGCGACTCGCGACTCCGCCACCCTCCGCCCCCCCCTCCCTCGGCAAACCCCCCCCTTACCGAGCCGGGCGGGAGCCGCGCAAAACCTGGCCCGGAGCTTGGGGGCGGCGCGGAACGGAGGGGGGCGGAGCCCGGGGTGGGCGGCCCGAGGCCCTGGGGGCAGGGCCGGGGGTGCCGGTGGAGGAGCGACCCAACATAAAAATCACTGCTTTGGTCCGGGTGGAAGGTCTAATTGCCGTCCCTCTCCCCAATTTACTGCCCGGGGCCACTCTGGGCGACCTGCATCCTCACGATCCACCCTCTGTGAGATGCTGGAGATGACCCGGAGACTGCGGTGTAGGGAACCCCGAAGGTCTACATGGCCCTCTTCATTTATGAGGTCATTTGTTCAGTCCACAAATTATATTTAACAACACTCAATAGGCACGTAAGGAAACTGAGGCATGGGAGGCGTCTTGTCCAAGGTCACCCAGTTAGAAAGTGGCTGAACTGGGGTTGAACACAGCAAGCTGGCTGCAGAAACCACGGTACACAGCCCTGGAGGCTGTCTTCCATCCCAGCGCCCAAAGGAACCTGACCAACAAAGAGATTGGGGGGTGGGGGTTGGCTGCAGCGTCCCCATCCCCGGTGGGGAGCACTCCTGTCCCCTGCCTTTGGGACTCCAACACAAATGGGTCTTCCTGTTTCAGAGACCTCCCGGGGACCTCCCTGCTCCCTGTGACCTCACAACAGCAAGAGCCTTTGAGCACTTCAGTGTCCCTCTGTGTCCAAAGCACATCCCCATGTGGGTGTGACCATGGATGTCTTCCCCACTAGGTTGCATGCTGTCCTGGTCCCTCTGACAGCTCCAGTATACGAGAGGTGCTCAATAAAAGTTTGACCATTCTGTGTGGTTCAGATGGTAAAGAATTCACTTGCAATGCAGGAGACCAGGGTTCAATCCTTGGGTTGGAAAGATTCCCTGGAGAAAGGAATGGCTACCCACTCCAGTATTCTTGCCTGGAGAATCCCATGGACAGAGGAGCCTGGCGGGCTAAGTCTGTTGTGTATTTATCTAGTGACATCTCTTGCACACCTGCTGAGTGCTTATGTTAGATGCATAAATGGCGTTGTTCAGTCACACAAGGCTCCCATAGACTGGGCACAGAGAGATCCACCAGCTGGCACAGGTCTGCTTGCCTCTGGTTCCTGGACACCTTTGGTGTGTGTGTCCTACCCTGGACATCCAGAAGTCCGGGGGCTCAGGCAGGCTGTGTGGCTTCCCAGTGGCACACATACTGGCATACTGGATCCCGGGACACCTGCAGCCTCCCTGACATCCATGGAGACAACCCCGTCCTTCCAGGCCCAGGGCATCTGCCCAGGGGCCGTCCTGGCGACCACAAACCTCCGCCAACAACCAGGCCTTCCTGCCGGTGGTTTTGCTCTGACCAGCTTTCCGGCTGAGCCAGAGTCCCAGGCAAATCAGCCTGCACCTGCCTGCAGCCATTCAGACTTGATCCACTTGCGTCCTGGGGAGACTGAGGCCTGCCTTGCAAAGGGGATGGGGGACGGGCACCTCAGCTTGGCTTCCAGGCTCTGCATTTTCCTTCCACCTCTGAACCATTCTTGGCCCAACTGGGCTCCTCCGCAAAACCGTACCTTCAACGAACATTTATTGAGTATCTACCTTGTGCCAAGAGGAGAAGGAGATACAGAGGATGAGATGATTGTATGGCATCACCAACTCGATGGACATGAGCAAGCTCTGGGAGTTGGTGAAGGACAGGGAAGCCTGGTGTGCTGCAGTCCATGGAGACGCAAAGAGTCAGGTACAACTGAGTGACTGAACAACAACTTTGTGTCAAGTACTGAGCTGAGCAGTCAGCAAGGCAAACTGGCTCGTGCCTCCAGTCTAGGAAGGGAGACAGAAGAATTTGCTGGAGAGTTCAGGGTATAGACGGATGAGGGCGTTGAGCGGCCCAGAAGGTCTAGGAGGTGACCTGGGGCCATAGAAGGACCCTGGACAGATTTGACAGAGCACACAGGGTGCAGGGGTGGTGGGAAGTCAGCGTATACTAGGCAGAGGGACCGCCAAGACAAAAGGCCCTGAGGGAGGCCCCACCCCCGCGGCCCGGCTCAGCTGCCACCCAGGCTTCAGCACTCATGAATGAGTCTTTCATGCCCTGGACGGGGGCAAGGTCAGACTTGGCTGCTCCCTCCCCTGCTCTGGGCTCCTGACTGTCTGAGCCTTGACCTGGAAGAGGGTGGCAGGAAGTTCACAGCTTGCCCGCCGGGTGAGCCAGGGAGGCCCAGGGAGGGGGCAGAACCAGCAGCGTCCTCACAATTGTGTGAACTGAGCAAAGCCCCGCCCCTCCGGGCCTCAGTTTCTCAGGCCAGGTGGGTCAGCGCGGCGCTCCAGTCCAACTCCGACCCAGGAGGAATCCAGCGCGGGTTTTGCACGTGCCCGGCGGCCACCAACACCTTCCTCCCTGGGCGTCCCGGCCGCGGCCCCGGGTCCGAGGGGTCCCGGGGAGACCTGGAGTGGGTCAAGCAGCCTTTGGGTTCCCCGGGATGGGCTGAGGCTCATCCCGGCCTTGGTGCCTAGCACCTGGGGCGGGGGGGCTGGGAAACCCCGCCCCGCTGCGTGCGCGCCCCCAATCAGCGCTCCCCATCTAGCCGCCCCACTGTGTGACTCCGGCCGTCTCTGCCCCTCTCTGGGCCTCGCAGGAGCCTGGCGGCTGGACAGAGGTTCTCAAGGGGGTCAACTGGGTCCCGCCCCCTTCCTGGAGCGTCCCAGCCTTGGTTTCCCCAATCAGATCTGGGCCCTCTTGTAAGCCCAGGTTGGGGGTCGTAGGTGCTGGGTCGCGGCCCCAGCCCCAGCTAGGGCCTGGGAATCCCCCGGGGGCTCGGAAAGGGCAGCTCCGATTGGCTGAGGCCACCTGTGACGTCAGGGCCTCCCCGACGCCCCCTCCCCCCAAGGCACGTGGGGGTGGCCGCCGCAGGGGAGGGGCTCGGGGTCCGAGCGGATTCGGGGTGTCCCCCTAGTCTGAGCCGGCAGCTGGGCAGCGCAGACGCGATTCTCCTCGGACAGATTTTTCACTCGTCCCAAATCCCCCTCCAACCCCCCTCCAGAACGGCAGCTGTTCCGGCGGCAGATGCGCTGGCTAAATCCGCCCAGCTGGTCCTTCCGCAGACCTAACCAACCTAGAGCCCGTGAGGGGGTAGGGGTGTGCGTGTGCCTGTGCGTGTGCCTGTGGGCATGGCCTTGACCTATCCCTGCCCCTTGCCCTTTGACCCCTGCCCGCTGAAGGCATTTTGGGGGACTCCTCTCCTCAGGTTCAAAAGCACTACTGGGGCCCTGGGGGACCTGGTGCCCAGAGAGAGTGTGGCTCTTTCCCGAAATGACACAGCCACCCCTAGGCCTGCTGTCTAGAAAATGACCCATATGATGCATATAGTAATTATTATAATGAAGATTTAAGACTTACTGAGCACCTACTATAAGTAGCCCCATGAGTCTAGAGCGTGACTACGTTTTTTTTATCCCATTTTCAGGCGTGGAAACTGAGACCCAGAGAGAAATGACTTGGCCACTCACATAGCCAGGAAATAAAGCTGGAATTTGAACCCCATGCTTTTAAAAAAATATTTAATTAAATTAATTTTTTTATTTATGGCCACGCTGGGTTTTTCTTACAGCACATGAGCTTTTCTCTAGTTGCCGCGAGTGGGGGCTACTCTCTCACTGAGGTGCTCATGCTTCTCATTGCCTTGGCTTCTCTCGTTGTGGAGCACAGGCTCTAGGGCAGGCGGGCTTCAGTAGTTGTGGCTCACAGGCTTAGCTGCCTGTGGCATGTGGAATCTTAGTTCCTGGATCAGGGATCAAACCCATGTCCCCTGCATTGGCAGGCGGATTCTTAACCACTGGGCCCCCAGGGAGGTCCTGAACCCCATGCTTTTAATCATTTCCAAGGACTCAGGGACCTCCTAGCTTGGCAGGATCTTAAGGCAAGTGACTTAGGGTCCCTCACTTGAGGTGATCCCAAGGAGGGTCTTGATGACTTCCTCCTCACCCTCTGCCTGCACACTGCTGAGCCTGACTTTGTTGCACCGTGCAGCATGTGGAATCTTAGTTCTCCAACCAGGGATTGAACCCTTGCCTCCTGCACTGGGAGCATTGGGAACGTGAAGTTTTAACCGCTGGACTGCCCAGGAACTCCCATGGGTGCCTCTGTCATCTGGAAACACTGAGGATCCTGGGGGGCCACCTGGAAGAGGAAACTCCACTCTGAAATGCTGGGACATAACTGTTAAGGGCTTGATGATGTCTCTGAATGGGTTTCCCTAGTGGCTCAGATGGTAAAGAATCTGCCTGCAATGCGGGAGACGTGGGTTTGATCCCTGGGCTGGGAAGATCCCCTGGAGAAGAGAATACCGATGTACTCCAGTGTCCTTGCTGGGAAATCCCACAGACAGAGGAGCTGAGTCAGACACTACTGAGCGACTAACACTGTCACTGAAAGTAGTTTTTGTACTGAGCTTGACCTACCCCAGGGCCTTTGCACTTTCTCTTCTTTACCTGGAATGCTTTCCCCTCTCCCACAGATATCCATGTGGCCCCTCTGCTCTTCCAAGTCTCAGATCTCAAATGTTACCTCAAAGCAAGGCCACACTGACCTTGCACCTACATCAACACATTGTCCCTTTCTATCTTCTTACCCTGTTCTGGTTTTCTTCATCCTATTTTTCACAACCAAACATTGTTTATCATTTCCCCCACAGCATTGTTTTATTCCCTGATGAATCCCCATTGACTAGAACAACACCTAGCACTCAGTTGTGGTTCAGTTGCTAAGTGATGTCCCGACTCTTTGCAACCCCATGGACTACAGCACACCAGGCTTTCCCATCCTTCACTATCTCCCAGAGTTTGCTCAAACCCATGTCCATTGAGCCGATGATGCCATCCAATCATCTGAGCCTCTGTTGTCCCCTTCTGCTCCTGTCCTCAATCTTTCCCAGCATCAGGTTCTTTTCCACTGAGTTGGCTCTTCGCATTAGGTGGCCAAGGTATTGGAGCTTCAGCTTCAGCATCAGTCCTTCCAATGAATACTCAAGGTTGATTTCCTTAAGGATTGACTGGTTTGATCTCCCTACAGTCCAAGGGACTCTCAAGAGTCTTCTCCAGCACCACAGTTCAAAGGCATCAATTATTCAGTGCTTAGCCTTCTTTATGGCCCCTCTCTCAGGGTACTTAATAATTGCTTGTTATACAGAAATCTTAGGGACATAGACGTGAATGGGGGCTGGAGGGCAGAAGGCAGCCCTCAGGAAGGCCCAAACAGCAGTTCTTTTTTTTTTTTTCTTTTTTTACTATTTATTTATTTATTTGTGGCATGCAGGATCTTTTAGTTGTGGTGTGTGAACTCTTAGTCATGGCCTGTGGGATCTAGTTCCCTGACCAGGGATTGAACCCAGACCCCCTCCACTGAGAGCACAGAGTCTTAGCCACTGGACCACCAGGGAAGTCCCTGGTAGTTCTGGCTTGCTGTGTGTTTAGGAGCCTCAGTCATGACCCTGTCTTGTGCCCTTTTCATCAGGTCCTCCCCAGGATCCCCTCCATCACTCTGCTTCAGCCACATTGAATTCCTTCTTCCTCGCTGTTCCTCCAACTTGTCAGTCAAGCCTCAAGGCCTTTGCACTGGCTGTCCCTGACCCCAACAGAGTCATTTTTCCCCCAGATATCTGAATGGCTCCAGGTCTCAGCTCAGTGTTCCCCCAACACACCCCCTATCTAAACAATCACTCCCTTTTCTCTGTTTGGATTGCTTTGCTGTGCAATTTTTTTTAATTTAATCTTTTTTTTTTTTGGCCACATGGTGTAGCACATGACATTTGTTCCCCAACCAGGGATTGAACCCATGCTCCCTACAGTGGGAGCACAGAGTCTTAACCCCTGGACCACCAGGGAAGTCCCTGCTCTGCTGTACTTTTTTACCAAGAATATTTCTCTTATCTATTACTTGTTTCTCTTCCCATTTCCCCCTCCCCACACCCCTGCCCCCAGTCAGCTCTACCAGGGCAGGGCCAGAGTCTCCCTTGGTCATGGCTGTATCCCTGGGGTCTAGAACAGGGTCTGGCACACAGTAAGCATTTAACAAATGTGTTGAACAAATGAGTGAGTGAATGAATGGGAGCCTGAAAGCTCTACCTTCATTGTTCGGATGGGGAAACTGAGGCCCAGCTGGGCAGGAGCCCTGAGTCATTCAGTTCCCTGGGCAGCAAAAAGGGGCAATGAGGCCAACTCTTTAGGCTTGGGGAGGGGCATCCAGTGAAATAATCACTTCAGGAGCACTTATTAAGTGTGTGCACCGCATAGCACCAGGTACAATACACATTTTGAGCCAGAGCAAGGATTTCAACCCAGCATGCCTGGCCCCAGAGTTTGCCAAAGTCCCCCTCCACTGCAGGGGAGAGGGTATGTGTTAGTCAGGCCAGCCTGTATGCATAGCAGGCCTTCAGCCAGGCAGCCAGCGGGGATGGCTGGGGGTTGCCCAGCCTGAGACCCTCTCTCCAGCCCCTTGGACTCAAGGCTGTGGCTTGAGCTGACTGTGTGTCTGGCTGGAGCTCCAAGTACCACACATACATACCCCTGAGAAACAAAGAGAGAAGTGGCAGGAGCCACTGCCTGATTTGTGAGTAAAACTTCAAGCAATTACAGTGCTTTCTTCCTGTCAGAATCGGCAACATCCCCAGAAAGGCCTGGGTGTGTCCAGGGTCCTCCCAGAAGCCCCTGCTCCAAGGCCTTATCTGCATATGCAAATGAGGCAAGGGGTATCCTGGTCCCCAGAAGGAGGAAGTGACAAGGGGCCTAGGGACCACTGAGCTCCCTGGAGTCTGTCCTGGGGGTGGATAAGAAACTGAAGCACCGAGGGGGCAGTGTCACTTGGAGGGAGGGGGAAAAGGTGTCACATTCTCCCTGTTCAAAATCCACCCTCCACTGGGCTTCCTTTCCCAGCCGAGATGACACGTGGAGCTCAGCCTCACACCAGGGCCTTTGCACTTGCTGTTCCTGCTTCTTGGGAAATCTTCATGTGTTTAGCCAATGTCCTACTCTCTGAGAGGCCTTTTGTTAATTCATTTTTTTAATCCACAATGGAGTGGTGAGCTGCCCTTCATCAGGAGCAAGCAAACTGGAGGTAGAATGAGCATAGACTCTGCAGGAAATCTGACAACTCCTACGACATGGATGAACCTTGAGGAGTGATGCTCAGTGAGAGAACCCAGATACAGAAGGACACACATTATCTGATTCCACTCACAGGAGGTCCCTAAAGGAGTCAGATCCACAGAGATGGTGGGGTCAGGGGGTGGGGGAGGGGATGGGGAGTCAGTGTTTCATGGGCACAGAGTTTCGATTTGGGAAAATGGAAAAGTTCTGGGCCGAGGTAGTGGTGATGGCTTAACAACAATGAGGAGGTGTTTCATGTAACTGAATTGAACTCTTACAAATGGTTAAAATAATGTATTGTTAGGTATATTATCCCACAATTTCAAAAAAAAGAGAATCAAAGCTGTTATGGAGGGAAAAGAAAAACAGCCAGCGACAGTAAGGGTGTGTGTGAATGACCTCAGCTGGTAGCAACTCTGTCATTGCCACCAAGGCTCTTGACTCAAGTGATGCTGACGTCAGTGTGGAGGTGCAATTGGTGGGGCTCTGAGCTTACCCTCCACACCCAGGCTCCTTCGGCCCCACCTGGCACGAGCTCAGCTCCAACTACAAACCCTCCAATGCCTTCAGGAAGCAAAGCCAAGTCCTGAGGTCTTGACCCTCATGGTCTATTTATTCAGCTGACTTTATTGAGCACCTACTGTGTGCCAGGCTCTGCTGGGTGGTGCTGGCGACACAGTGGTGACCAAGACAGAGCCAGGTCCTGTCCTGGCCTGCTCACAGCTCAGGGCAGGGGTAGATAGACTTATTTAACAAGTATTGATTACCTGTTGGATGCCCGGCTGATTCTAGTCATTGGGGACACAGCAGCGAACAGAAGAGACAGAAGTCTCTGGCCTTGTGGAGCTGACATCCCAATGGGATTGACAAACAAGAAGCAACATAAATGAGTGAGATCTATTCTGGGCCAGAGGGTAAGGTGAAAAAACTGAGCAAGGAAAGAAGATGAGGGGACTTCCCTGGTGGTCCAGTGGTTATGACTCCAGCTTCCATAGCAGGGATGTGGGTTCAATCCCTAAACAGGGAACCAAGGTCCCACATGCTGGGGTATGTGGCAAAATAAGCTTTATTTAACTAAAAAAAGAAGATGGGGCGTGTGCCTAAGATATTTAGCAGGTGGTAGTCAGTGATGCGGAGAAGGCAATGGCACCCCACTCCAGTACTCTTGCCTGGAAAATCCCATGGACGGAGGAGCCTGGTAGGCTACAGTCCATGGGGTCGCTAAGAGTCGGACACGACTGAGCGACTTCACTTTCACTTTTCCCTTTCATGCACTGGAGAAGGAAATGGCAACCCACTCCAGTGTTCTTGCCTGGAGAATCCTAGGGACGGTGGAGCTTGATGGGCTGCCGTCTATACAGTCGCACAGAGTCGGACACGACTGAAGCGACTTAGCAGCAGCAGCAGCAGCAGTCAGTGAAGGCCTCATGGAGGAGGTGACATCTGAACAGAGACCTGAAGGAGATAACGGAGAAAATCATGCAGGTATGTGGGGGAAGTCAGCTTTGGATCGAGGGAACAGCCAGTGCAAAAGCCCTGGGGCAGGACCATTACTGATCTGTTAGGGGAGGCCTCTGTGGCAGGAGCAGCCTGATCCAGGAGGAGAGAAGGAGGAGGTGAAGCTAAGGAAGTGACAAGATGCTGGGGGCCTTATGAGCCGTGGAGACCACTTGGAATTTATCTGGCTTCTCAAATGCCCCCAACTTTCTTAGACAAGGCACTTGGTCTTGGTCCCAACTCTGCCCAGCATAGGCCTGGAACACAATAGTCACTCAACAAAGACAATGGAGTATTGGCTAAGGTCCAAATGAGCGTCAAGGAAGTTTCCTGGCCCCCAGGGTCCCATGGAGGGATGCGCCAGTCCTCATCCCAGACCTGCCCTGGAATAGCCAGTGAGGCCAGTGGTTCCCCTTGTCCTGTCTCCGTTTCCCCTTCCAGAAGATTCCAGTAGGTGATGATCAGAGTGAAGGCGGGGAGGTAACTCTACTGATCCCAATGTGTAGTGGGGATCAGGTATGTCCCCAGCATGCCCTGAGGCGGCAGGGGGCCCCTACCCAGCCCTCCAACCTCATCCCTCCCAGTCTCCCTCTCTTTCTGTCTCCTCTCTGGTTTCTCCATCTCCCCACTCTCTTCTTCATCTCCCCATCTTGCTCTTTTACTATCTTGGTCTCAGTTTTCCCCCAGGTCTCCAGATTTATATTCCTCACCCCCATTCCTTCCCTTTTCCTGCCTGCCCCCAAGACTGCCCCCCCCACCCCCAAAGATCCCCAAGGGACGGGGGCTGAGACAGCTACCCACCCTCAGCTTCTGGGTCCCTTAGGCCCATAGGGAATTTGTGTGGGGTGGGGAAGGAGGAGGAGAAATAAATACTCATGTTATTTACATAAAATCTGCATCAATTAGCATATCGATTACAAGTGGTTTGTAAGGGAAACAGCGACTTTAATAGCAAATAAAGCAGACAGCTTGGCCAAGGGAGTGGCTTGTCACAAGCCCACCTATTTTACAGACAGGGGAAGCCCACGGAGGTGAGGTCTCTGGCAGGATCTCTGTCCTCTTGGGGCACCCATGGACAGACCACAAAGAAATGAGTGAATGACTAAAAAATAATTTCAGGTCATTATGAAGGCCAGGAAGAAATGAAGGTGAAGAGCAGCAGCTGACTGGAGGCATCAGGGAGGGCATCTCTGAGGAAGTGACTTTTGAGCTGAAAGCTGTAGAAGAAGTAGGAGCCAGTCTGAGGAAAAAGAAATAGGGGAAGGGTGGAGAGAACAACATGTGCAAAGACCCTGGGACAGGATCATGTTGGAGGAAAAGTGAAGAGGTCCCTGTGGTTGGAGCAGAGTGAGGGAGGGGGGCAGAGAGAGGAGGGGGAGAGCACAGTGGTGGGTGTTGGGGACATGGGGAAAAGTTTGGATTTTATTTCAAGGACACTAGGAAGCCATAGGAGAGTTTATAGTGAGCAAGTGAGATGATCTGATTTGACTTTTTGAAAGGTCCCTCTAGTTTGACTTTTTAAAAGGCTGCCTGGCAGAGAACGATGTACCCAGGACGGGAATGGGCCCCAGGGGAGGAGGGACTAGTCTAGGGGAGCAACATGGGGACCTAGACCAGGGTAGCAAGTGAGGAGGTAAAGAGAAATAGGCAGGTTTGAGAGGCATTTTAGATGCAAAGACACAGGACTTGGGGAACCAGGAAGTGGGAATAATCCAGGAAGACTCTGAATTCCTTTCTGAGTAACCTTCTCCTCTGTCTCACTCTTCTCTCCCCATCTCTCCCATCTTCCATGGGGCTCAGCTCATGTCACCTCCTCCAGGAAGCCCTCCTGACTGCCTTGGCCAAGTCAAAACTGTGTATCAGAAGTTGGTCCTGCCAGCTTCCCAACACCCAACACAGCACAGAAACCCTACATGTTCCCCGAGAAAGAGAGAAGATTCTAGGGTCCTGGAATTTGAAGATTTCTACAAACCAGTAACATTCGTCTCTGGGTTTAGCATCTCATGTGGACCTCCCAGGGGCAGGCCTAGTGATGTCCCTCTTTTCTTAGTCCCCTGGCAGGGGAAGGGGAGAACAGAAGATGTTTGATTTCACTGGGGGCAACTGAAGCATTGCCAGCTTCTTCCCTCACTGTTTTCCTGTAGGGGGTCCCTGTGGCTGGGGGCTTCAGCCCTGCTACTGCAATATGAATGAGCCTAGCTGGGAAGGATCTGGAGTGGGAAAGAGGAAAGGCCGGGAGGGGCTAGAAAAATGTCTATTTTTCCTCCTGCAGCTGTATTTATAGATTCCTTTTGATGTCCCAGCGGTTGGTTGACCTGGTTCTCTGCCACTGCGGGAAGACAGGTTCTCAGAGCTGCTTCTGGGAGCTGTGCGGGCGGTGCCTGAATGTGGAGAGCCAGGTGTATAATGACTGGGCCCCTGGGCTTGGGATGGGGGAGGCAGGGAGCTGGCCTCAGTTTCCCTCTTTGCAAAATGGGGCTGTCACGGTACTGTTCTCAGAAAGTTGAAAACGTGACTCATTTCAACGTAAATTCTGGTCAATGATTAATTGACTCATTATTCAGGGAACCAGTTAAATGATCAAGTTGGTTCTGAGAGCATTTAAGGGACTGGGTATTTATCAGGATCTTCCTTCCTTCCTTCCTTTTTTTTTTTTTTTTTTTTTGCTGCACCAGGCAGCATACAGGATCTTAGTTCCCCAACCAAGGATTGAGCTGGTGCCTCTTGCACTGGAAGCATGGAGTCTTAACCACTGGACCACCAAGGCAGTCCTCAGGATATTTCTTTCTTAAGAATGTTAGAATAAGATTAGACTGGATACAAACTAGTGAATGGCCTACATGCAACAAAACCATAATTGGAGATTTCTTTTTTCTACCAGACAGAAATCTACAAGTTAACTGTAACTTACCAGGGACTGGGTTCCTAACAGACAACAGAGAGCAAAGTCAAATAGAAGCATTTGCTGGTAGAGCAATGCTCATCAATAGAACTTTCTATGATGATGTGTGTTCAAAATTGTACTGCTCTGTGGGTTTGGGCAAATTGCTTATTTTCTCTGGGCCTCAGTTTCTACATCTGTAAAAAGGGACTTCTATCAGTGATCCCTATGACCTCATTTGGTTTTGGGGAGAATTAAATGAGCTAATCCATATAAAGCAGGCACCCAGTGAGCACGCAATATGTGCTATTGTATTGTTGTTGTTCAGTTGCTAAGTCGTGTCTAGCTCTTTGCGATGACCCCATGGATTACAGCACACCAGGCTTCCCTGTCCTTCACCATCTCCCGGAGTTTGCTCAAACTCATGTCCATTAAGTCGGTGATGCCATCCAACCATCTCGTCCTCTATCACCCACTTCTCCTCCTGCCCTCAGTCTTTCCCAGCATCAGTCTTTTTCAGTGAGTCAGCTCTTCATATCAGGTGGCTAAAGAACTGGAGCTTCAGCTTCAGCATCAGTCCTTCCAATGAATATTCAGGGTTGATTTCCTTTAGGACTGACTGATTTGATTTCCTTGCTGTTCAAGTGACTCTCAAGACTCTTCTCCAGCACTAGTGTTATTGTATTGGGTTAGCCGAAAAGTTCTCTCTGGTTTTTCTCTAAGATTGTGCAGAAAAACCCACACAAACTTTTGGGCCAACCCAACAGTGATTACTCATTGGATCATTTCACCCTGCGAGTCATATAACCTTACTCTGTGCCTCAGTTTTCAATCTTTAAAATGGGGTCAACAATACTTGGGAACTCAGAATCCTGCTAGAAGATAGAGTTCATTCACAGAAAGGCTCTAAACATGGCCTCAGGCACATCATATGCACTGAAGATGTGTCAGCTCTTATTATTATTGGTGGTGGCAGTAACCAGAGAAGTTGACTAACATTCCCAAAACCACACAGCCGAGCAATGCCAGAGGTAGGAGTTGAAGTGGGGTCTTTCCAGCTAAGGTTGGGAGCAGTGCCAGAGCTTTCTATGGAGTCAAGAGGGATGATGTTGGGCCTCTGAAGACCCGGCGCCCAGGCTCCAGGGTTAAGCCCCCATGGCAGCTGAACTTCCGTGCATCTACCCCTCTGAAATCCCTGGGAAGCAAGGCATCAGGTGTTCCGGAACAGGCGCCTGCTCTTGACAGGCAGGCGCACACATGGAGGGACAGCTGGTGGAGGACGGGTGGGCCTGGGGGAGGGGCCCAGGGGACAGGGGCACCTTGGCCAGAAAAAGAGGTCACAAGCTGCCCCAACCCACCCACCCCCAGGCAGGGGCCATGAAGCCTTCTCTTTCATGACAACCCTCTAGAACCGCAGTTTCTTCATTAACATTCAGCAAATATTTATCAAGCATCTCTTGTGTACCAGGTGCCCAGCTGAGCCCTTCCGTTGAGCACTGGTAACAATGAGAAAGAAACTGTCACTTGTCCAGGTCACACAGCAAATAAACAGCAAAGCTGGGACTGAAAGCCAGGGGCTCTTGCTCCTGCCTCAGGGCTTTTGCACTTGCGGTTCTCTGCTAGGTACACCCTGTCTTGGGCCCTAATAGCTTTAGCCTTCAGTTTAGATGACACCTCCTGTGGGAAGCCTTCCCTCTGGGACCCATCACCTCCCTGATCCCTATTGTCCCCCCATCACAGCCCTCTGACCTCCATCACCCCACTGACTATCTTTCCCACTGGTCAATGAGCTGTATCCCCAACCCCCAGCACAGGCTTGCAGGCAGTAGGTGCTCATTCAATATTTGTTGAAGAATATGAATGAAAAAATGAATGGATGAAGTCAGGATTTCTACCCATCCCCCATTTCAAAAATTGGCTCCTAGGTCTGGGAAGCAAGGGGTGAGAGGTCTAAGGCGGGGACTTGAAGGGGGTGTGTCTGCATGAAGGTCTTTCTGGCAGTTTCTGATAAGGAGACTAGCCCCGGACTGGATGTTGGAGGTAGGAAATAATCGGGCATGAGGGGCGATCGGGGAGGGCGGAACCCCAAAAGCTCCGGCTGTTCTAGTCACAGAATATGAGGGTGATACTGCAAATGAGGAGGAGCCAGGGTAGCCCCCGCCAGCCAAGGAGTCAGGTTTCTACCTGGAAAAGCTGGAAGGGGCTGTCCCAGGACACCTCTCCCCACAAGGAGCTGAAAGGTGGCAGGGGGTGCTTTGAAAGGGGGAGCTGAGAGAGGAGGGGCTGAGACAGAAGAGGAGACTCAGCGAGGGGAGAGGGCTAAAGATGAGAAGAGGGGGACGGAAGGGGAGGGGCTGAGAGAGTGGAGTGGGCTCAGACCCGGAGGGGGATCGGCGAGGGGGCGGAGCTCGGCGAGGGGCGGGGCTCAGAAAGGTTATGGACACGCCCAGTTCTGCCCTCCCCTGGGCCCCCAGGACGCCAGGGTCCGGAATGTATCAAGTCACCGGGTTTCGCACCCACCCAGAAGCTTGGCCGCGTCCCCAAGCTCAGGGTCGCTCGCCATCCCGCACCCTACGCCCCACTTCTTGGGTCCTTCAGGTCCCCTCCCCCTAGTCAGCTGTGGCCGTATTTATAGCGGTACGGGGCCCCGATGCCGCTTCACTTCCGAAAGGGATTGTGCCCCTTCGTCCTGCCTTCAGAACCCCCGACACCTGTTCCCCGCACGAGCCCAGTGGCTGGAGGGAGTGGGCGGCCCCTCCTCCCGGAGCCGCCGTGGGGGAGGGGGCTAAGCTCCCCGGCCTCCGCGAGCTCCCTCCTGGTTGGGTGCGCCTCACTCCCCCCACCCGCCCCGAGCTCCCACTCCTCCGGGATCCTCTGTCTGATCGCAGGACCCCCCTCCCTGCACACCGACCCCGAGCCGCTCGGTTCCCAGGCCCCCCGAGGCCCCAGCCCCGCCTGTCTCCCCTCCTCCCCCCGGCCTGCCTATTGTTCTGGATCCGGGGTCCTGGGGCCTGGGCGGGCAGGGTTCTGCGTGCCGGGGGCGAGGGCCCGCCGACAGCCCACCCGTCTCTGGGCAACGCTGAGAAACCTGGAGCGACGCTGGCCCCGCGCCGGACACAGAGGCGGCGCTGTTCCTGCGAGGGGCCGGAGGGCACTTAAGTGACCGCCAGGGAAGGGGATCTCAGGCCGGGGTGGGGGGTGGGGGCGGGGGAGGGTGGCAACCTGTCCCAGGTTGGAGAGAGGTTGATTGACGGAAGCCATGGGAAAATTTTTCCCTGCCTCCGTCCCCATTGTGCCCTCAACTCACCCAAATCAGACCCTCCTGTTTGGCCAGAGCCCACAAGGGGCTCTTTACAAGCCTGCTCGCACCGGGTCCTCATAACCTGGATTCTGCAATGAACCCCACCTTAAGGATGCTGAAATGGAGGCCGGGAGAACCTTTGGTGACTGGAGTGGTTAAGAGATCAGGTTCTGTGTACCCGACTTGGGACCGGAGCCCCAGTTATGCTGTCTCTTTCCTAGCACAGCCCAGCAGCCCGTCTGAGCCTCAGTTTCCTCATCTGCACAACTAGTGGATAATAGAACCCACCTGCTGGATGGTTCTGTGGATCCCACTGTCCCTGCGTGGGAAATAAGATATTTAGCACAGGCAGGCCTCTCAACTCAAAGAGTGCCTGCATGCCAAGTCACTCAGTCGTGTCTGACTCTTTGTGACCACATGAACTGTAGCCCACCAGACTCCTCTGTTCAGGATTCTCTAGATAAGAATACTGAAGTGGGTTGCTACACCCTCCTTCAGGAAATCTTCCTGACTCAGGAAGTGAACCCCTGTCTCTTATGTCTCCTGCAATAGCAGGCGGGTTTTCTTTTTCTTTTTCTTTTTTTTTTAACCACTAGTGCCACCTGGGAAGCCCCAACTCAGAGAGAGAAGGGTTCAAACTTGGGTTGCCACTTACCAGCTGTGTGACTAGCCAGGCGACAGCATCTCTCTTTGCCTCAGTTTCCCCAATTGCTTTTACAATTGAAGCAGTTATGATACAAACCCACTAGTATGGAATACACCTTTCGTAAGTGTTAGCTGGCTCTCCAATTTTCCCTCTTATCCTGTGTTCTTCATGAGAGAGGCTGGGTGTGCCTGTGTGTGTGTGTGTTGGGGAGGGAGGGTGTGGTCATATGCCTAGGGCTTCCCAGGCCCCAGACTTGGAGTCAGGGGTTGAGGTAGGTGAGTCTGAGACTAGTCTTGCTGCCTGGCAAGTGATCCCCTATCCCAGAGCCCTCCAGGGCAGCCCCCACAAGCCCTCTTTTTCCAGGCAGTGCTGGTGGCAGCTTCTGTTTCCTCCTGCCAGGCAGTCACCAAGGTGGGTGCCCCTGCCAGGGGCATCTTTTCCAGAATGCAGATTCCTGGTGTGGGGGCCCTTAGTGGGGAGGAGATTCTGAAGGGGATAGGAGGAAGATGAGTGTAGACAGCGGACTCTCAGAAACCGGGTGGTCAATAGAGAGGAATGTGGGATCAAGAAAAGGGTTTTAGGACTTCCCTGGCAGTCCAGTGGCTAAGACACCATGCTCCCAATGGAAGGGGTTTGACCCCTGGTTGGGGAACAAGATCCCACATGCTGCAACTAAGAGGTCTCATGTCACAATGAAGATGCAACTAAGACCTGGCACAGCCAGATAAATAAACAAATATTAAAAAAAAAAAAAGAAGAAGAAGAAAAGGGTTTTAAGGACTTCCCTGGCAGTCCAGTGGTTAGCACTCTGCACCTCCACAGCAATGGGGTATGGGTTCTATCCCTGGTCAGGGAACTAAGATCCTGCAAGCAAGGTGCAGCCAATTAAAAAAAAATTTTTTTTAAGTGTATGGAAAAAAAAAAAGTGGGTAAAAAAAGAGAAGGGTTTTTTAAAAGTGCCTTGAAGGGATTCCCTGGTCCAGAGGTTAGGATTCTGCACTTTCCCTGCCAAGGGTGCAGGTTTGATCCCTGGTGCGGCCGAAAAAAGAAAGTGCCCCAAACCGTGTAAACACTCACAAAAGGGATGCTGCTAAATATCCTTTTATTAGATAATAATTAAAATCATTATCCTAATGACAGTGATTACCAGTTCCCGAGGCTCTGAGCTCCAAAGTCTGTCATCCCCTTCAGCTCACAAAGGAGGGGCTAGAAGCTACAGCAAGCGGCTGGAGGCCTGCAGCCCAAGCTTTAGGCCCCAGGTTGTCCACGTGGCGGCATCGATTTCTATTTTAATATATTGCTTTGAAAGCCCAGGAGGCTGCAGTTTCCTGTCTCTTGGGCTGGGAGTGGTAATGAGGCCTCTCCAGGGAGGATGAGAAGCTAGGAACAGGTTCTAGAAGTGTGGTGGTGGTGGCCGAGGAGGGTACTGCCCAGATCAAAGCTGGGAGGTGGGAGGGAGGCCCCTAGCTTGAACTCCCCCAGCTGCCAGTTTGCAAGTTCTGTCCAGGAGCGGGGCTGAGCCCCAGGGCCAATGTGCATTCATAGAGCACCCACTGTGTGCTGGGCTCTGGGAACTCAGAGGCAGCTATGACAGATATTAATGAAAGAAGCTCCCTAGTCAAACGCAGCCACAGCTAAGCGAGTTTCAAGGAGTCAGGGGAGAGAGGGACTCCAAGGGCTACCCTGAGGAAGTGACACTTGAACTGAGGACAGAAGAATGAGGACCTGGGAGGGGTGCCTGGTAGTGGGACAGCAGGGCAAAGGCCCTGGGGCCATATGAAGTGTTGACTGTTTTAGAAACTGCGTGACCCCAAATCAAACCCATTTTCCTTCTGTCTCTGAGCCTCATTTATTCCATCTGTGAAATGGAAATAATCATAGAAACTCAGAGAGTGTCTCTCCAGGTGTGTGTGTGTATGTGTCCACCTGTATCCTCCCAGCACACTCCAACAATTACTCTTTTATTAGACTCACTCTCCCCCACCCCAGTTAGATTCCATGCTCCCCAGGACAGCGTGTGTGCATGTCAAGTCCAACTCTGTGTGACCCCATGGATTGTAGCCTGCCAGGTTCCTCTGTCCATGGGATTTCATAGGCAAAAATACTGGAGTGGGTTGCCATTTCCTATTCCAAGGGATCTTCCCAACCCAGGGATTGAGCCTGTGTCTCTTGTATCACCTACATTGGCAGGCGGATTTCTTTTTTTTACCACTGGCATCACCTGGGAAGGAACTTATGTGAATCTTGTTCACTGCTGTAATTGCTAGGCCTGGCATGCATTAAGCGCTCCATCAATACCTGTCAAATGCATACATAATAAGCCTTATAGAACTGTGCCCTGGGTTAACCATTTTCTAACTATTAACCTATTTATTTCTCCCAGAAGTCCTATGAATGTGTGTGTGTCAGGGGGGGAGGGGGACCATTATAAAACCATTTTACAGGTGGAAAGGCTGAGTCACAGAGAGGTTATGTTCCCACGTGTCTCACCACCATGTTACATCACCTCTTGGTCTGGATCTGTGGATCGTGGGTTTGCATGTTTGTGTACATCTAGGTGTGTTCTCAGTGTTACCAAGTATATGAAGATCAAACTTACCAAGGGCTTGCACAATCTGGGAGGGCACCCTGAGCCTGAGGACAGTGGGTGCCCCAGGGTTGGAGGCCAGAGAGGGAGGGCAGGTGGGCAGCAAGTCACCTCCAGTGAGACCGAAGATCCAGCCTTCAGGCCTTGTTTCCCGTCCTGGAGCCGGGCTCCTTCCCACCTGCCGTGGTCTGGCCCTGGCCCAACTGCCGACCTCGGGAACTTGAGTCCCCCCAGGGATGCAGACAGTCAATTAGAACTGGCAGCGCCCGCCTAAGTAAAAGGTCTGCTTTAATGAGGAGGCCGGGAGGGGTGCTTGGAGCAGCAGGCACCAGGCTCAGCCAGGCCTGGCCAGGAGTATGGGGTCCTGCGGCCACCAGTGCCCACCCGCCTGCCAAATCTGTGAGTTCCTGTGTGTGCTCTTATTAGATTTATCTTCACCAGGCTGGAGCTATTTACACATCTAAGTGGAGCAGCCTCCAACTCATGCAGGCTACACATTTATTGGGTGTTGACTGTGTGCTAGGTCCTGTGCTAAATGTGAGGACACAGCAGGGACAAGAGACGCCTCCTAATGATCCAGTGGGAGTGACAGACATCACTAGGTAATCCACAGAGTGGTAAGAGCTGTGATGATGACACAGGTGGCATTGGGGACTAAAGGAAGCCTCAGGGTGGGCTTCCTGGAGGAGGTGATCCATAAACTGAAATCTGAGGCATAAATAGAAGCAAGTCCCAAAGGAAGGCAGGGAAGAAGAATACCATGGCGTGGTTAGGAATAATCTCCATGTGTCCCGGGAGATTAAAGCTACATAACCAGTTGTGTTAGGCAAAATAATGCTCCCCAAAGAAGGTTGAGCACCGAAGAATGGATGCTTTCAAATTGTGATGCTGGAGAAGACTCTTGAGAGTCCCTTGGACAGCAAGGAGATCAAACCAGTCAATCCTAAAGGAAATCAACCATGAATATGCATTGGAAGGACTGATGCTGAAGCTGAAGCTCCAATACTTTGGCCACCTGATGCAAAGAACCGACTCATTGGAGAAGACTACGAAGATGGGAATCGAGGGCAGGAAAAGAAGGGGGTGGCAGAGGATGAGATGCTTGGATGGCATCACCGACTCAACGGAGTTGAATCTGAGCAAACTCCAGGAGATAGTGAAGGACAGGGAAGCCTGGCATGATGCAGTCCATGGGGTCACAGAGTCAGACATGACTTCAAGACTGAACAACAGCAAAGATGTCCTCATCTGAATCCCTGGAATCTGTGAATATTAAACCTGGAATGGCAAAGGGGAATTAAAGTTGCAAATGGAATTAAAGTTGCTAAATCAGTTGACAGTTATATTAAAGATATTATCTTGGATTATCCCAGTGAGCCCAGTGTAATAGCTATGACGAACTTAGACAGCACATTAAAAAGCAGAGACATCACTTTGCTGACAAAGGTCCGTCTAGGCAAAGCTATGATTTTTCCAGTAGTCATGTACGGAAGTGAGAACTGGACCGTTAAAGAAAGCTGAGTGCCGAAGAATTGATGCTTTTGAACTGTGGTATTGGAGAAGACTCTCGAAAGTCCCTAGGGCTGCATGGAGATCAAAACAGTCAGTCCTAAAGGAAATCAACCCTGAATATTCATTGGAAGGACTGATGCTGAAGTTGAAGCTCCAATACTTTAGCCACCTGATGCAAAGAGCTGACTCATTGGAAAATATCCTCATGCTGGGACAGATTGGAGGGAAAAGGAGAAGGGGGTGGCAGAGGATGAGATGATTAGATAGCATCACCGACTCAATGGACGTGAATTTGAGCAAACTTGAGGAGACAGTGAAAGATAGGGGAGCCTGGCATGCTGCAGTCCATGGGGTGACACAACTTAGCAACGAACAACAGCAACTGGTGTAACCACAGGGACCCTTATCAGAGGGATGTAATGGGAGGAAGACTGCACCAGCTGTGGAGATGAAGGAAGGACTCCCCTCCCTTGCCCCTCCTCCCTAACTGTTACTTGAGCCGAGGAATGCAGAAGGCCTCAAGAAGTTGAAAAAGGCTAGGAAACAATTCTCCCTGGAACTGCCCTGCCCACACCAGGATTTTAGCTCCAGAAGTCTAAAATAATAAATTTGGGCTGTTTCAAGCCAGTACTTTTGAGGTAGCCTTGGTGTTCTTTGACTGGTAGCTGCATCACCCCAGTCTCTGCCTCAATCATTTCATGACTCTCTTCCCTGTGTGTCCAAATCGGCCTCTCCTTTCTCATAAACACGCTGAACAGTGAATTTATGTGCTTAGTTGCTCAGTCATGTCCGACTCTTTGCAGCCTCATGGACTGTAGCCCGCCAGGCTCTTCTGTCCATGGGGATTCTCAGGCAAGAATACTAGAGTGAGTTGCCATGCCCTCCTCTAGCGGATCTTCCCAACCCAGGGATCAAATCCAGGTCTCCTGCATTGCAGGCAGATTCTTTACTGTCTGAGCCACCAGTGAAGCACAGTGGATTTAGGCCCCACCCTAAGTCTGGATGATTCCATCTCTAGATCCTTAATTACATCTGCAAAGACCCCAGTGTCAAATAAAATCCCATTCTGAGGTTCCAAGTGGTCATGAATTTGTCCAGGGGCAGTGGGAGTGGCAGGGCAGACAGGCACTATTCAATCAGTACTGTGTGTGTGTGTGTGTGTGTGTGTGTGTGTGTGTGTGTGTGTGTGTGTGTTTAAACACCATCAAAAATATATATTTATTTGGCTGTTGCTGGGTCTTAGTTGCAACAAGCAGGATCTTTGTTGCTCCATGCGAGATTTTTTCGTGTGGCACAGGAACTGTATAGTTGTTGCAGGATCAGTAGTTCTGGCACATGGGAATCTTAGTTCTCTGACTAGGGATTGAACCTGCACCCCTGAATAGCAAGGTGGTTTCTTAACTACTGTACCACCAGGGAAGTCCCTACAATGTGTGCCTAATTTTGGTTTTCTGCTTTGTCAACTCCTGGAGGGCAAGAATTCTGCCCATCTTGGAGAGGACACTGAGGCCTAAAGACGGAGAGGAGTTTTGACGGGTACAGATTCATTTCTGCTTCCCTGTTAGCTCAGTTGGTAAAGAATCCCGTGCAGAGGTGAGCCTGGTTTATTACTCTCGGGGCTCTTTTGGGAGTTCATATTTCCCTAGTAAATTCTTTCCTATTCTTTAATTTTTAAGCTTATCTGCATCATTCTTTTTTTTATAAAAACATTTTATGACGGGAAATTTTAAACATATAAAAGTAGAGATTAATGCAATGAAACCTATGTAATTACTGTCAATGTCAAAACTTATCAATTCATGACTAACCTTGTTTCATCTTTGTTAGTATTATTTTGAAGACAATTCTGGAATCATATAATGTATACATACACAGATCAGTGTGTATCTTTAAAAGATAAGGACTCATGGTTAAAATATTAATATTTCCATAATATTGTCCAGCAGTACATCAGCCTTTAAACTTCCAGTTGCATTAAAAAGTCATAATTTTTATTTTTGGCCATGCTCTGTGGCATGTGGGATCTTAGTTCCCCAACCAGGGATCAAATGCATGCCCCCTGCATTGGAAACGCAGAGTCTTAACCACTGGACCACCAAGTAAGTCCAAAAAAAGTAAAAAGAAAAAAATAATTCCTACACTTTGAAGTGGATCCAAACAAGATCCACACACATAATTGTTTGATTTCTCATTATGTCTCTTGATGTGTTTTTTCCCCTTGCAATTTATTTGCTGATGATCAGCATTCTGTTTCAGGTGTGTGTCCTCAAAAGAACACAGTGATGGATTTTGTTTCTTTGTTGCTGTTTTCATGTGTCTAACTTGAGAGTCTGTGTCTTTCAAGTAGTGAGTTTAATCCATTTATATTTGTTGAGTTTACAGATGTATTTGGATATATTTCCATCACTTTCTTTTATAGTGTTCGATGGTCAATACTATTTTTTCCCATTACTTTCTTTTTACCTTCTCTTCAACCTCCTGCTGAACTTGTGGGATTTTCCCTATTTCCTTTTATTATTCCCTCTAGTGGCTTGAAAATTATTCACTCTATTTCTGTCCTCTAAGTAGTCATTCTTATCATACTTTTAAAAAAATCAGACATACTTAGCTTACCATAGCAGAAAGTTAATCAGTGTCTCTTTGTCTCTCTCAATAAGACGAGATCTTAGGATTCATGAACACTAGAGCCTCCCCTACCCCCACCCAACACACACTCACACACACACACACACACACACTCTCTGAATGTCACTCTTGCTGGTATTTGAGTCCTGCCTTGGCACACCCAAGGATGGAGGTGAGCTGGGAGATGCCCATGTAGGTTGCCAGTACCTGCAGCAGTGGTTGAAGAGGTGCAGATGGATTCCAGAGGCCCTAACTTTCTGTGTGACAGGTCCTATTTTGGTCCTCAATTTCCCCATCTGTAGGAAAGTGTTGAGTCCCTCCTATGCTAACATCTGAAGATTCTGCCCTCACCTCCACATCTTTATTCCCACCACTCAAAAGACCATGCAGGAGATGAATACAGGACTGAAGTGGGCGATGGGGGCTCCAGGAACTCACAGGAGATGCTAATGTCATTATTTACTTCGCTGAGCTAAATAATCTCGGGAATTGCTCATCAGGGCCTGATAATTTGATTGGATTCACGCACAATTAGGCCTTCAGAGCTGAGGAATTCGTCGTCCAGTTCAGGGAAGAAGCTAGGCTCCCTGCCAGAAAGACTAAAGTGAAGGGGCAGTGACATGGGTGCCCAGCCCCAGGAAATGGCCAACTGTGCCAGAGGGAGGCGTTGGATGTCTCTCTTGGTGGCTCCAGCTGTGGCTGGAGGTGAAGACCCACCAATCAAATTCAACTTGTCGTTGTTCATGTATTATTAATAGTTGATTTATATTGGGGGACTTTTTTTTTCTCTTTTTAAACATAAAGTCCAGAGAAAAACTATTACATGAGAACCGACTTCAATTAAGGAGCGCAGTCAATGTTTTGCCACTTTTTCTTTCATCTGTTATCTTGGTTTTGTTGTTGTTCAGTCACTAATCCGTGTCTAACTCTTTGCCCCGTGGACTGTAGCATGCCAGGCTCCTCTGTCCTCCGCTATCTCCTAGAGTTTGATCAAATTCTATGTTCACTGAGTCAGTGAGTATTTTTTTATCGGAGTATAATTGCTTTACAATGTTGTGCTAGGTTCTGCTGTAAAACAAGGTGAATCAGCTATTATATATGTACACATAGACCCTCTTCCTCTTGAACCTCCCTTCCACCCCCTTTTCTTCCCCTCTGGGTCTTCACAGAGCACTAAGCTGAGCTTCCTGAGCTATACAGCAGGTCTTGACTATTTTACACATAGTAGAGTACATATGTCAATACTACTCTCCCAATTTGTTTTGTTACTTTTGCCTGAGATTTTTGTTTTTCTTCTATGAAATAATTCAGAATGACCAATTTAAAACCTAAGTCAGATCCATCCTCCCTCTGCCCACAGCCCTTCAGGGCTCCCACCTCCCTTGAGATAAAAAACCCAAGCCTTCTCCATGGCCCACAGGGCCCTGGATGACCTGTCCTGTCCCTTCCCTCCCCATCTTCCCTCTCTTCTCTCTCTCACTTTGCTCCAGCCACACAGGCCTCCCCCCTGTTCCTCTAACACACCAGGCAGTGTCCTGCCCCAGGGCCTTTGCACCTACTGTGCTCTCTGCTAGGATGCCTTTCCCCCCAAATCTTTTCTTCCTAGTGACTGGTCACCAATTTAACTTTTAATGCGCCTGTTCCAAGTCCCTCTTTGGTGCAGCCTTAATTCTCCCACCTAAATCAGAGCCTCCTCTCTCCTCACTGCCTGGCTAGGAGTAGGGGTGGGGGACAAGAAAGGGAAAGAGACCTCCCCAAGGTCACACAGTACCTTGCCTGGGACCCCCTGAAGCCTCAGATGTGAGTCCCACTGGTCCTCACTTGCTGTGCTCCCCCTTTGACAGTTCAGCTTCCTCATCTGTATGGGGGAAGATGAGAGTGTCACTTCAGTGGGTGATGATTAAGCAAATCTGCACAGAGAAAGCACTTAGAACACATGAAAGATGGAGTCAGAGGGATCATCATAGACTTGGATGATCCTGGGGAAGTGAAGAGGGATGAGGGAGGGGCTGGCTTGCATTGGGACCCTCATTCAGAATCCGATTTGGTTCAGAATGGGTGGCCAGTGGTGTAGCCGCTAGTGGGGAGGAGGTGGGCTGTTGGGACAAGCTAGTCTGTTCTATTCCAAGAAAAGAATGTGGATTAAGGGGCTGGGGGTGGGGAAGTCAAGAGCATTGGGTTGCCTAGCAACAAAGATGAAGCTGACAGACAGGATCAAGACCACTGATGTCCCAGAGTCTGAGGTTGAGGGTGGAGGTGGCATATAAGAAAAGAGCTGACATTCAGGATTTTCATCAGGGAGAAGACATTAAGCAAAGAATCTGTGGGAAGGGGGCATGTTTGTCTAAATTCATTTGTTCAATCCATTTTTATTGAGCACCTACTGTGTGCCAGGTGATGGAAACACAGCAGTGGACAGAACAGACAGAAGTCCCTGCTTCTGTGGAGCTGATATTCCAGTGGGAAGTGGAGAACTAACAAGATAAATATGTAAAGTCAAATGGTGAGCTGAGCTGTGGACTGAACAAAGGAGGGGGGATAGGGGGTGGAATGGTGCTATTGTAGACAGAGGGTGATCAGGGAGGGCCTCTCCAAGTTTGAACACAGATCTGAAAGAGGTAAAGGAGGGAGCCACACAAAGATGTGAAGGAGAGGGCATAGCACTTGCAAAGGCCCTGAGGCAGGAACATTACTAGGTTATGAGGGATAGTAACAGGGTAATACTCCTTTTTTCTTCTCTTTTTATAGATTTTTCACCTCCCTTCTCTTCTCTCTAGTTTTATTTATTTATTTTCGGTTGTGCTGGGTCTTCACTGCTGCACACAGGCTTTCTCTAGTTGCTGACACTGGGGCTACTTTTCATTGTGGTGCACAGGCTTCTCACTGCAGTGGTTTCTCTTGTTGCAGAGCATGGACTCTAGGTGCACAGGCTTCAGTAGTTATGGCACCTGGGCTTAGCTGCCCAGCAGTATGTGGGATCTTCCTGGACCAGGGATCGAACCTGTGTCCCCTGAATTGGCAGGCAGATTCTTATCCATTGAACCACGAGGAAAGTCCAACAGGATAACATTCAAACTCAAAACTCCCCTATCACTTTAACAGCTGTGTAGCATTCCACAGCATGAGCCTAAATCGATACCCTTAATGAAGCCCCAGTTCTAGAATGGCCCTCCAAGGATCCCCACCTCCTCCTTTATAACACTTTGTTCAATTCCCTCCAACTGGGTGTTAATGGGGTCTCTGACACTTCTTTTTTTTATAATTAATTAATTAGGCTGTGCTGGGTCTTAATTGTAGCATGCAGGATCTTTTTCAACTGCATGCAAACTCTTAGTTGTAGCATGAGGGATCTAGTTCCCTGATCAGGGATCAAACCTGGGCCCCCTGCATTGGGAGAGTGGGAATCTTAGCCACTGGACCACCAAAGAAGTCCCTCAGACTCACTTCTAAACAACAGAATATAGCAAAATGTGATGGGATGGTACTTCTGACATTTATTAAATTACGTGAGATTGTAAATTCAGCTTTGCTATTTCTTTCTGTTTCCCCACAAGCTTGCCCCGATGGAGAAGGCCTCCTGGCAGCACTCTGAACACCACTAACAGCATGCGACCAGTCTGTAGGGCTGAGCCTGCCCCAGTTGTGCTGCGGATGAGATGGGGTCTTCAGGGGTCTCCTTGAACGAAATTTCACCAGACCCTGAAGAAAGGCATCTGGCTAAGCCGAGCTGGGTTCCTGACCCACAGAAACTATGGGCAGTGACGTGCATTGCTTACAGTCTTTACATTTGGGGTCATTTCTTGGTCGCCAGCATGTGTGGTTTCTTTAGGCTGGAAGGCAGTTTTCCCAACCCGGGCAGGAACACAGCGTGGAGTGAAGAGAGAGGAGTCTGTGTCTTGCTGGCAGGGCAGTGGGGAACCATGGGCATTTGGGGGCAGCATGGGATGGGATGGAGCTGGATTTTAACTTGGTCATTCTCATTACTCATTATATCTATGCAGGGACAGAGCTCTCAGGGGGGCAGCACTGGAGAAGGTGGGGAACCCAGGATGGGACCCCAGAAGCCTTCTGTCCCAGCAGGCCATATCGTGTAGTTCCTCTGGGAGTTTTACATCTTCCTCATCCTCCAACCCACTCCACCCCCATCTTTCCCTGCTCCACTCCCTCTGCTGCTGCCCATGACGGAAAATGGAATTATATTTTTATAACTCCTTGTTTTTCCCCTGAACTGCGTTCCATGTGCACTGGGCTAAATTTAAAATCAGATGGATATGGGGTGATCGTGTTCACGCTCGCTCTCCTTTGGGGGAAAAAAAACAAGCGCTTCTATTCAGGTGCTGTTTCTCTCAAGGATGTGGGGAAGTGGGAGGGGGGCATTTGGGCTGTGGTGGACTGAATTGCCACCCCTAGAGACCCCCAGCACGGCCCTGCTCACCCTGTGCTGCAAACCACCTGTTTATATGTTTGTTGCTCCACAGGGCCTCTGCCCTTGCTGTTCCCTCTGCCTGGCACACATTTCCCACACATCTTCAGGGCCAGCTCCCCCTTCAGGTCTCAGCTCAAGTGTCACCTCCTCCAAGAAGCTCTCCCTGACCAGCTGGCTCAAAAGGCTGCTCGGCTGCTTCCTATCGCACCGCCTTCTTGCATTTTCTTTCTTCTGTTAAACAATTTAACAAGAATAATTTATTATTAAAAATGTTATCAACAGACATTGAAGAAGATATAATTAATTTTATTATTACCTGCATTTTCTTTACAGCACTTGTTATCACCTGGAATTCTCTTAGGCTGATGATGGCAATTCATTAAGTACAATTAAGGGAACTGGATCTTGGGTGTCCAACGTCTCCCAAGTCCAAATGACAGGCTGGCTGAGGCCTGTCTATCCCCCTCAGCTTCTCTATGACTCTCAGCAAACAGGTATTAAGTGGCTACTGCACTAGACTATGTATTCAATGGTTCCAGATAATGTGTGCATGCTAGAATCACCTGGGACATGTGAAACCCTCCCACTGTCCTCCACCCCGCCCCTGCTTGCCATCAGATTCTGAGTTAATTGGTCTGAAGTGGGGGCTGGGTACATGACCCAAAGGTGCCACAAGGGTGTAGAATGAGAGGTTCTAGGTTTCCTCATTTCCCCGAAAGACCAAGCTCACCGCTGCCTTCAGGTCTTTGTGAAGCTGGGGCCGCTGCCTGAAACCTCCTCCCACCTCCTCCCCTCCTATTTAAGTCCTCCACCGCTGACTTTCTCCCTTCCTTATAATCATTTCTTTTTCATTTTGAGAAAAGTGCAAAGATGAATACAGTAAACACCTGTGTATCTCCCAGCCAGGGCTGACAATGAATGGTTAACATTTGTCATATTTGCTTCAGGTCATTTTTCATTTTTTAAGAAACAAACAAAATGTGGGAGTGCTTATATCTGTATGTTCTCTCAAGCACATTTATATCCAGAAACAGTGAATAGGATTTTTTGTGCATTAAAAAAAGGCAGGGAATTTCCTGGTGGTCTGGTGGTTAGGACTCTGCGTTTTTACTGCCAAGGGCCTGGGTTTAATCTTTGGCTGGGAAACTAAGATCCCACAAATTGTGCAGTGCTGCAAAAAAAAAAAAATACATTAATGTACTCATGGCATATATAATTGTGCAACTTATTATTTTACTAATGTTGTATTTTTGACTGCCTGGGTTTGAATTCAAGCTCTGCCATGTGAAGACTCTGTGACTTTGGGAATGTTCCTTAACCTCTCTGTGTCTCAATTTCCTCACCACCTATTGCAGAATAATGAAATATTCTGAAACATAACAGTTTAAAACAATAAACACTTATTATTGTCTCATCTCTAAGGGTCAGAAATCTGAAAGTGGTTTAGCCAGATGGTTCTGGGTTGGGGTCCCTCATGAGGTTGTAGTCAAGACATTGATTGGGGCTGCATCATCTGAAGGCTCAACTGGAGCTGAAGGAGCCACTTTCAAGGCAGTCCATGCACACCACTGTTGGCAGGAGGCCTCAGTTCCTCTCCACATGGACCTTGCCATAGTGCTGCTTGAGCATCCTCACAACATGGTGACTGGCTTCCCCCTACCTGCCCCCATCAATTGAGTGATCCAAGAAAGAGACCAAGAAGGAAGCCAGAGAGCCTTTTACATCCTAGTCACTCCTGCCTTATTTTATGTATTAAAAACCAGTCGCTGAGTCCACTCACCCTCAGAAAGAGGAGAATTGGGCTCCACCTCTTGAATAAACTGTCAAAGAATTCATGGACTTATTTTAAAATTGCCACATTTGGAAAATACAGATACTAATACTCTCTCCTTTTTAGTGGATACTGTTTAGTAGTCGTTTTAGGATTGCTTTCTAAGAGTTGCTATGTGTTATCATATATAGAGTGCTTAGCACAGTACCTGGTACATGGTAGGTGCTCAATAAATTTCAGAAATCATTATTAAAAAAAATTTTTTTTATTTATTTAATGAATTTATTTGGCTGTACCAGATCTTTGTTGTGTTATATGGGATCTTGGTTTCCTGACCAGGGATTGAACCCAGGCCCCCTGCATTGGGAGCATGGAGTCTTAGCCATTGGACCACCAGGGAAGCCCTAGAAATCATTATTGTATGGATTTAATTATGTCCTTTCTGACTATTCTACACTATTGCATTGTTAGAATATGCCCTAATTTACTCAATGGATTTTTTAGCTTCAATTCCTGCTTTTTTGTGGTTGTTTTAATTACATGAAGTTCCTTTATTATTATTATTAAAACTTTTATTTTTCTATTGGAGTATAGCTGATTAATGGAGAAGGAAATGGCAGTCCACTCCAGTATTCTTGCCTGGAGAATCCCATGGACAGAGGAGCCTGGTGGGCTACAGTCCACAGAGTTGCAAAGACTCAGGCATGACTGAAACAACTTAGCACACACACATCTCTTTATGTATTAGGCAAAGTGTTTCTCTGAGGACTATGATTAAATATGGAATCCATGGGTCACTGGGTGGATGAACTCGGCAACATCAACTCTCTTCCATCATTTCCCAAATCCACGGCTCACCAGAGTTAATGCCTCAGGGCCTTTGCACATGTGTTACCTCTGCCCAGACTGCTTTTCCCGCAGATATCTACACAGCTTCCTCCTCACTTCCTTGAGGTCTCTACTCAAATGTCATCTCCTCAGAGAAGCCTTCCATAATCACCCTCTCCCTCCAGCAATTGGCTTCATGTTTGATGAGAGAACTTGCCATTGTATTATGCATTTTACTGGATTGTTGATTATATGTCTTCCCCACTGGAATGTCAGCCCTTTGAGGACAGGGATTTATCTCTGTTTCCTCCACTGCTGCAGCCCCAGCATCCAGAACAATGCCTGGGAGTAAATACTGGCTGAGTGGACACCAGATCTGGGTGGAGCTCTCCCCGGTCCTGACTCCTCTTCTCTTTCCACTGGATTCCATCCTGAGCTCCCCTGAGCTGAAATTAAGGATTTGTCTCCTTCTGGAGGCTCTAGGAAAGAACCTACTTCCTGGTTTTCCCAACTTCTAGAGACTGCCTGCATTCCTTGGTCCATGGCCTCTTTCTCCATCTTCAAAGCCAGCCAAGACAGATCATGTCTCTCTCAAACTGTTGCTCTCTTTCTCACTTTGCCTTTGTTGCTTCTGTTATCACCTCTTGTTCTCAGACTCTGGCATTTCTGCCTCCCTCCTGGGATGACACGGAGCTCACCCAGGTAATCCTGGATCACCTCCCATCTCAAGATCCTTAACTTAATTGCATCTGCAAAAAGTCACTTTTGCCACATAAGGTGACATATGCAGAGGTTGTGGGGATTAAGATGGGGACCTCTTTTTTGAGGGGGAGTTATTATTCTGCCAACCACAAAGAGACGCAGACGTGGATACATTCATTAATTCCACCAACATTATTGAGCACCTACTGTATGCCAAGCTGTCTCGGGTAATGAAGACAGCAGGCAACAAGGCAGACAACCATTCTGGCCTTTGTGAAACATAAGTTCTACTGAGAGAGACAGAAAACACAGTCAAGGAAGCAGACAGAATATCTGATGTTTGCTACCAGGATGAGTCTGCCTGAGGGAGTGATATCTCAGCACCTGACCCTAGAATGGGGGGTCAGTGTTGCCCAGAGCTGCATGCCCCTTGTTCAAGAACAACATGATTTCAGAGGGTGCTCAGCAGAAATAACCTCAAACTCCAGTTGCAAAGAGACTCTTCTTAAATGTCATTTCCATCTTCCCCAAGTCTCAGTTGGGTCCTGGGGGAGGGGGTGTCTGTAACACATTTTCTACCTGCTAATCCTGTCACAGGATCAGTGCTCCTTCAGGCATCAGTAACCAATGAGATTCAGATTAAACTGGATTTTCAGTTACCTTCTAGATATGATGAGAAATGCTGATCTTTATGTTTGTGATTAAGAGAAAAGGACTTTGAAAAATTCATACAGGAAATTTTTTGGCAGTCCAGTGGTTAAGACTTTGCCTTCCAGCGCAGGGAGTGCTGGTTCGATCCTTGGTCAGGGAGCTAAGATCCCACATGTTTTTACAGCCAAAAACCCCAAACATAAAACAGAAGCAACACTGTAACAAATTCAACAAAGACTTTAAAAAAAACCTTTAAAAAATCCATACAGGTATTGATGTTTCAATGTGAGCTGGGTGTACAGGAAAATATTAGTCAAACACTTATGGGTGTAGGGAAAATTGAATATGTAAGAAGTCATTGGCACAGGTTTGCGAAATGTTACCTGTCCATTTTACAGATCCCTATAGTAGGGATTCCCTGATAGCTCAGACGGTAAAGAGTCTGCCTGTAGTGCTGGAGACCCAGGTCGATCCCTGGGTCGGGAAGATGCCCTGGAGAAGAAAATGGCAACCCACTCCAGTATTCTTGCCTGGAAAATCCCATAGATTGAGGAACCTGACAGGCTACAGTCCAAGGGGCCGCAAACAGTTGGACACGACTGAGCGACTTCTCTTTACTTTAACCCTATTACAGATCCAATACTTTGGCCATTGGAAAAGACCCTGATGCTGGGAAAGACTGAAAGTAGGAAGAGAAGGGGATGACAGAGGACAAGATGGTTGGATGGCATCATTGACTCAATGGACATGAGTTTGAGCAAACTGCGGGAGATGATGAAGGACAGGGAAGCCTGGTGTGCTGCAGTCTATGAGGTCGCAAGGAGTCGGACACAGCGGAGCGACTGAACAACAACCTGTCCATTTTACAGATTGAAAAAGAGAGTCCTGAGAAAGAGGAAGGACTTCCTATGATCACAACCCACTGGCGGGCTGAAGGTCTTTCTCCAGGAGGGGAGGGGTGAAGGAGTAAAAAGCTTGGGCTTTGACTTCCGGGAGGTGGAAGACCTGGAGGGCTGTGGGCAGAGGAGGGCCGCGGCCTCACTCAGGTGCTCATGGGCGCCCTCTAGCAGGCAAGGGGGAAATGCATTGAAGAGGGAACGCAATGGCCGAGGGGAGACCAGTCTCAGCTTTGTCTTCCGTTTGCTCTGTGTCCCCAGGCAAGTGAAATCCCTCTCTGGGCTCAGTTTTTATCTGCTAACGATGGACCATAACAATTCCTTCTTCCTGGGGCTGCGGAAGGGACTCTGAGATAACGCGCAGAAGGTGCCTGTTGCCCCAGATTCTGGCTGGGTGTGCTGCCGCTGAGTTATTTTAGGGTGTCAAGGTTATGCTCACACACCCTCCCGAAGGTGGGAGGATGAGGTCAGCGGCACCCCCAGCTCAGGCCCCGATGAAGTCACCAAGACAGACGGGTGGGTGTAAGGACAGCAGTGGAAATAGATTTCCCACCTGCACCCTGTGTCTGCCAGAGAGGTGAGGATGAGCAAACCCAGGGGAACATCACACTCCACAGGCTGTGAGACGCAACCCTCAGCACACTTCGCTGCCCAGGAGACCCCTCCTGCAGGAAGCCCTCCCAGTTGCCCTGACTCTCAGGGGTCTTGCAGGGAGCTTTTAGGGGGAGGATCTTAGAGAAACAGTAGGGACCCAGAGGCTGGTCAGATGGGGGAAAAAGATAGTCAGAGGACCGCGAGAGGTGCCCAGAATGTGCGGGAAAGCAGGATCGGAAGTTAGGCAGGTTTGAGTTAGAATCCTGGTTCAGACTCATTCGCTTTGAAACTCTAGACCAGTCCTCTCTGGACTCTGCTTTCTCAGCCACAAAGTGGAGAGGAAAGTCTCCTTAAGGAGCTTAACAAATATTTAGTGAGTGCCTACTGTGTACTAAGCCCTGTTTTGGGCACCAGGGACACAGCAGTGAACAAGATAGACCCAGCTCTGCCTTCCCAGGGCTCTCAGGCTGGGGGAGAAAGACATGTCACTGGGCTGCTAAAATACAGGGGGACTATGGTTGTGGTAGGGGCACCTAGGGTTCTGTGAACCCCAGAGGAGGACCAGATTCAGCTTGGGGAGGGAGAGCAGGGGAAAAAGCTCCTTCTGAGAGGACCCCTGGGGAGTGAACAGTTCTCCAGGCCAAGGGGTACAGAAGAGGGTATCTGGCAGCAGGCTCAGCATAGGCAAAGGCCTGGAGAAGAGAGAGAAGTTTTGGGTGATGTGGTGATGTGAACGCACCTGGAAGAGAGCAGTGGATGAAGTTGTGCCTGGTCATGGACAGATTTTTTTTTTTTTTTTTGGACTGTACTGGGTCTTCGTTGGGGCACATCCCATGGCGTGTGGGATCTTAGTTCCTTTGACGAGGAATCAAACCCATATCCTCTGGCTTGGAAGGTGGATTCTTGACCTCTGGATCACCAGGGAAGTCCTCACAGGGCAGATTAAACAAGAAGATCATCCTCAAGTGCCCAGATCACAGCAGTAGCCCTGGTTTCTAAGCTGTGAGCTTGCCAAGGGCAGAGACTAGGCTCAGCTCTGTCCCCAGACAATGTACTTCTAGCCAATACCAGGCCTAGCACACAATAAGTGCTCATTGTACAGATGAAAAAATTGAGGCTCAGAGAGTGCAAATGATTTGTCTGGAGTCATACAACAAGTATGGCAGAGCAGGGATTTGAACCCATCTAATGACGGTTTGTTCAGTGAAGAGATGATTATGGGTTCACGGTGATTATGGGCTGTACTTGATGCCCATTTAGAGTCCCTATATGATTATGGGCTCTAGTTCCATTGGAACTCCTTTGAGGCTCCCTTTTGTGTTGAGATTAAATCTCAGGTCAAGATTTCTATGGTTCCTGTGGATCCTTTAACTCAACCATTGTGAGTGAATTGCTGTTTTCACACCTTTAAGCCTTTTGCCTGGGATGTCCCCTCTTCCTGAAACACTCTCCTTTTCTGCTTCTATTTTATCTTCAAAAACTCCTATTCAACCATCAAAACCCTAGCTCCCATGCCCCCACTTCGGTGCAGCCCACTAGGACCTTCACAGGCAAACTCTTTCTCCCTTCTACTGCCTGAGCTCTGGAGCGTCCCTCTGCAGGAAGAGTCTGAGTAGAGCTCTGTTTTCCCCAAGAGTGGGGAGTCTTTGAAGCCTACGTCTGGAGAATGAAGCCACTCTGGCTCTGTGATCTCCTAGCACAAGGCTGGGCATGTAAAGAGAAAGGGAGTTTACAGTGTGAAAATGAAATGAATAAAGACAGTTTTAAGGCTTTTTATTCTGGAGGTCTATAGTGCTATGGACTTTCCCCCTGACTCACAGCTCCTGCCCTCTACCCTATGTATACATCCTATGAAGTGCCAAGAAGATGTCCTTGGCTGGATCTACAGGTTCTACATGCTAGAAAGTCCAGGGGCTTCAGGCATAGTTTGATCAAGAGCCTCAGAACTCAGTCTCCTTCTCTGCCTTGGTTCTGCTGTCCTCCATCAACTTCTGTGTACAGCAGACCGACCTCTCAGCTGATCTTAAGCAGCTCTCAGCTCTTTTTTCCCCAGTTTAGAGATTCCTGTCTTACAATTATCAATCACGTCCCAGGGCGGGTTCTCCTTGACTCATACTGAGCTGTGTGCTACAGCAGATGCCTTCGGAGCCCTGTATCTCTGCAGCACTGGCAAACACTTATAACGCTCATCTTGGAGTTTTCACTCTGCCCAGAGCCAACATTCCTGGGAGCAGCCCTTAGGCAATGCTGGTTTATGGCTGGAGGATGACTATCCCAGCTCCCTCACTCTTGGGGTGGAACAACTCTGTGGCGTAGTCTACACTGTCTTCCAGAAGCTCAGCACGACTGAACCTCAAGTGGCGCATGACAAACCACATATCAACTGACCTCTCTATCTAATTTTCTACTCTCCTACTAGTGCTGAGCAGACACCAAGACAAGGCTGCAGGTAGCTTATCTGGGAGATGGTGGTGTTTTAAAAATATGCCCACAGGGACTTCCCTGGTGATCCAGTGGCTAAGACTCCACACTCCCAACGCAGGGGGCCCAGGGTCTATCCCTGGTGGGAGAACTAGATCCCACAAGCCGCATCTAAGAGTTCGCACGGCGTGACTAAAGATCCCACATGCTGCAACTAAGACCTGGTGCAGCCAAATAAATAAATAAAAATATTAAAATATTTACTTTTAAAATAAATTAAAAATGCCCCTGAATTCTTTAACATACCTCCCTTCAGAAAGTGAGGCCTAATTCCCCTCCTCTTGAGTGTAGGCTGAATTGAGTGACTCACTTCTAAAAAATAGAACATGGCAGAAGTGACAGTGTAACTTCTGAGATGAGGTCATACACACAGAAAGCCAGGGCTTTCTCTTGGCTCTCTCCTGCTCTCTTTCTGATCATCCATTCTGCGGAAAGCCAGCTGCCATGTTGAAAGGACACTCAAGCAGCACATGGTGATGCGCAAGTGGCAAAGAATTGAGGCTCTCCTGCCAACAGCCAGGTGCGAAGTCAGCTTGGAGGCACAGCACAGACACGGGGACATACACACCAGCTATGTGACATGCCCTCGTGTTTGCACATAGGTCACTCCCAGCCTCATATCCACCCCATACCTGAGACATGTCAGGACATGGATTGGTCAGATCAGGGGGTGTGGGGAGGCCTGGAGGTCCCAGAGGAGCAGCTGACATTGAAAGCTGAGGGTGTGCCAGGACAGGAGAGAGATCATCTGATGAATTTCAGAGTCACACCTACCGCCCCACCCCAACCGCACCAGTGCTCTGCTAAAAGCACTCACGGCCCCCTGCTCTTTGCCTTTCTTTTTCTCTTTTGGTATAATTTAGATTTACTGGAAAAGTTGTAGTGATAGTACATAGTTTCTACTCTTCACTCAGCTTCTCTAATGTTAAAACCTTAACATCTGTCCCAATGAACAAAGCAGCCTGGGCACGCTAAGATGCACAGATGCTCCTGATGTCCTTTGGATGTCTCCCTTTATTCCATGAGTGCCCTTTTTTCTGTTCCAGGTTCCAATCCGGGATTCCACTTTGCAATGAGTGTTCACTCTCTTTTAGAATTGCACAATGCAGTATTTTTGTTTTGTTTTGTTTAAGATATATTTATTTGTTTTTATTTTTGGCTGTGGTAGGTCTTCCTTATTGCCCACAGGCTTTCTCTAGTTGCAGAGACTGGGGACTATTTTCCGAGCAGTGTGCAGGCTTCTCATTGAGGTGGCTTCTCTTACTGTGGCATGGGATTAGTTGCACTGGCAAGGGGATCTTCCAGGACCAGGGATTGAACCCGTGCCCCCTACACTGGCAGGTGGATTCTTAAGCACTAGACCACCAGTGAAGCCCATGATTGCAGTTTTCAAATGATTTGCATTATTCCTGTTTCAAGCCCCCCTGGGAAGTCAGCTCCTCGAAGGCGGTGGATAAAAGAAACCAAGGCTGATGGGACTTCCCCAGCTGTTCACTAGTTAAGACTCCACACTTCCAATGTAGGAAACACAGGTTCGATCCCTAGTCAGGGAAGTTCTCCATGGCCACCCTCCCCTCCCCACCACCATGGAAAAAAAGGAAAAGAAAGAACTGAGGCTGATTGACAGATAGGAAGTCACTCCCGTCTGAGCCAGAAACAGCTGGGTCTGTGTGATGATTCAGGAGCTACACCTGCTCCCTTGCAGAGCTATCTCACTCACTGAAGAGAAGGGTACAAAGTGGGTTCTGAGGGTGGAGAGAAAGGCATGAGCACTGGTGTGGCAGTGTGTCCTTGACAAATCAGAACACTGTCAGGCGGCAGGGTGATGGGGTGGCAGGTGGGAGGAGGGTAGGTGATGCACCGGACACTCCAGGATAAGGTCTGTAGGACCCTGTTAGAGCCACTGCAGGTGATGATCTGAACAAGGGTGGGGGGATCTTGGGAGTTTCTTATCTTCTCGCTGGTCAGGGCCAGTCTAGATCTCTGGGAGGAGGGGGTCAGGGGAGGGTGGGAAGGAAGATTCTTTGGATGTGGAGTTGACACAGCCCCTGGAGGGAAGTAGGTGGCCTGCGATGATCCGGAAGAGGTAAATCCTGGGGAGACTGTGGAATCTGGGATCCCTAGAGTCTGGGACCAGGAATGGAGGGGGGCGGAAATCACAGAGGAAACAGTCTGAGTCCCAAACTCCACCCTTTACCCCCCTCTCTCTGCCTTTACCTTATCCTCACCTCCAGTCATTTCCTCAAACATCTGTATTCCAAATCTTGCCAATGACCTCCCAACTGTCCCTCACCCCAGCTATCTCTCCTAGGAGAGACAGCTCAGCCAGGTTCTCTGCACCCTGGTGCTGCCTGCCAGCTACCCTCCTCAAGATCTCCAACAGCTTCTTCTCCTCCCCTCTGGGGTGCAATGGGGGCAGGGCATCCCAGAGCAGCCCCCTCCCTTCCCACAGCCCCCTCCTCTCTGGCCTCCCAACTCCAGCCTTGCACACTGCTGTCTACCCACACTGGCCAGTAGAGAGATATAATTCAATACACTCATCTCATCCAAGCTCTGACATCTTCTGAGGCTCCTCATTGCCCTCAGGATGAATTCTGGATTATTATTATTTTTTTTTATCTTTAGGCTTAGTTTCCGGACCAGGGATCGAACATGTGCTCTCTGCCTTGGCAGCGAGGAGTCTTAACTACTGGACTGCCAAGGAAGTCCTGAATTCTGGATTTTTATATCCAACGTTTGATGTCCTGAAGGTCTCTGTGGTCCCATCAGCACACACACTTTTCCCTGTCAGCCCCTAGAACTTCCTAACCCACTCTCCCTTGTTCACACCTGGGGAACCTTTCCATCATAAGCACTTCAGCTCTTTCTACTGTCCTTATTCCTCCAGAGCCTGGGAGTTCCTGGGGGCGGATGATAATAACCCATCTTAACACTGGGTTGAGCACTTACCTACATCCTCTCAGTCAGTCTTTGCAACTGTCCTGCAAAGTGGGTATCATGAGTCTGATTCACAGATGAAGACACAGTGGCTCAGGGACTTCCATGGTGGTCCAGTGGTTAAGAATCTGCCTTGCAACGCGGGGGATGTCAGGGAACTAAGATCCTACATGCAGAGGAACTAAGCCTGCGCACCACAATTACTAAGCCCTCAGGCCACAAATACAGTCCTGTTCCACAACAAAAGATCCTGCATGAGGCAAGGAAGATCCCTCAGGTTGGGACTAAGAACCCATGCAGCCAAATAAATGAATAGTTAAAATTAAAACGGGGGCGGTGGGAAGAAAGTAAAAGAAACAGAGGCTCAGAGTGGACCTATGAGATGCCCAAGATCAGTAAGCCAAGAATAAAAGAGACTCTCCTTCCAGTTTCTTCCCCGTGACTGACTCCTGCACTTTCTTTAAGTTTCAGCTCAGCTGTCACCTCCCCCTGGAAGCCACCCTGGTTGCCAGATGGGGTCAGGTACCTCCTCTGGGCCCTCAAAGCTGCCTGTGTTTTCCCCATCACAGCTCTGACATGGTTGCCTGGTGCTGTGACTCTGTGCACCCATTTTCCAGATGGAGCAACTGAGACTCCATGAAGTGAAGCTTCCTCCAGCCTCCCGGAATAACGGAGGGACGGTGGGGCTCACTACCCTCAGAAGCAGCAGCAGATCCGGCCCTCCCTTCCCCCACTACACGCGTACTCACAGACCCACACCTGACCGTTTATCTCCGCAGACGCCCGCCTCCCACACGCAGGCGCTGACTGGCGTCTGCGCGGCGGACGCTTGTAAACACATCCTAGCGTTGGGACCGACTCGCTCCTGCGCTCCTTCACTGCCACGGGGAGGGAGATGCGGGGAATGCGGGTTGCGGGGACGCAGGCAGAGGGCTGAAATATGGTTCTTAGGACCTTGCGGTCCCACTTTCCTTCTGCTTCCCTGATAGTTGGGCGGAGGTGGGGATGGGGTGGACGGGCCCTGAGCCCCCACTCCCGGCTGAGCCCGTGACCCTGGGATTGAAGACAGCTCCCCACGCTCAGTGCCCTTGGAAAAGTTCCACGGGACTTCTGGCCTGGCCAGGAGGCTCAAGTAAGGCCCGCCCCTCCTGCTGTCCCCCATCTGTGTCCGACCACCCACTCCCTTTCCTAAGTGGCCTTGGGAGGGGTCTTGCGGGGACAGATTGATGGGCTGGGGACAAATGGATCGCGGCACGTGGGAGTTACGCCTGGGCTTGGAGCGGGGGAGGGTGGCGCGCTGGTCACCGCCACCATCGGCCCGTGGAGCGCTCCGGCTGCGGGGAAGCCGCCAGGCGGAGGAGAAAGGGGCTCCCGGAGGTTCCTGGAGAACAGGCTTTCCTACCTTCCATCCTTCCATCGCCCACGCTGCCGCCACTACTGTGGTCCCATTGCGCAGGCGCGAGGAAGAGGCCCAGAGAAGGGGGTCAGCCGTCGCGAAACACACAGCACGGCCGGGTGCGAGGTCTGATCTCGGGGTGCAGATGACGCTGGGTGGTCTAGGATCTGGGGTAATTTAGACTTGGGGACCCTGTGTCATGCATTGTATATCCCGCCCACCAGGGCGACCCATTCCCAGGAAAGCCAGGGCGCAGCCAGCCATGGCTGTGGGCAGAGCACGCCCCCTTCTGGGCACAGCCGGAATCCGCGCAGCTACAAACATTGGTACCCTGGATGGAGCCCCCCACGCAAAATTGAGCACCCACCCAGCTCCCGGCTCCCCGGCTGAAACTGACCCCTGATACAGAGCTCCCGACGCTGCGCTGGGCCCCAACTCTGAGCCAAGCTCTAGACCCCGAGTCACTGGTCCCAGGCTGAGCCTCCAACCCCAGATAGAGCCCCTGCTCTATTCAGACCCTCGCTCCCTAGCGAGACCCCTAAGGATGTCCGACCACCTAGAGGAGCTGTATCAATTGCTCCTGATTTACTAATCCAACCTCTGCCATGACCTGGCTGAGTGGCCTGGGACAGGTTACTTGTTTCCTCTGAGCCTCAATTTCATCATCTGTGAAATGAGACACCTGTAGGGTGTCACAGCATTGTAGGGTTGCTGTGAGAATTTGGTGAGTTAATGTATGTAAAGTGCTCACAGTGACTGGAACGTAGTAGGTGCCCAGTAAATATTAACTATAGTAGTAGTGTCAGTCGCTCAGTCGTATCCGACTCTTTGCGACTCCATGGACTGTAGCCAACTAGACTCCTCTGTCCATGGAATTCTCTAGGCAAGAATACTGGAGTGGGTAGCCATTCCCTTCTCCAGGGGATCTTCCTGATCCAGGGATCAAACCCAGGTATCCTGCACGGCAGGCAGATTCTCTATGGTCTGAGCCACCATGGAAGTCATCAACTATAGTATTGTTATTATTGCCAAATATACTGCTAGGCACTTTAAAAGAAAAATAACCTTGTCAAGACAGAATTTATATACCACACAATTCACCCACTTAAAGCATACAATTCAGTGGTTTGGTATGTTACAGTATTCATTTTCTAAAATTATGGCAAATATACAATAAAAATTACCATTGTAAGCCTTTTTAAATGCACAGTTCAGTGGCATGAAGTACCTTCACAATGTCGTGAATCCCCACCATCATCTCCAGAACTTTTCCATCAACCCCAACACAAACTCTGTCCTCATGAAACACTACCTCCCCCTTCCTGTCCCCCCAGCCTCTGGTCACCTCTATTCTACTTTCTGTCTGTGGATTCTCTCATTCGAGGTCCCTCATATAAGTGGATCATACAATATTTTTCATCTATTTTTTTTCTTAAATTTTTACTGCACCTCACAGCATGCAGATCTTCCCTGACCAGGGATTGAACCTGTGCCCTATGTAGTGAAAGCGAGGAGTCTTAACCACTAGACCACCAAGGAAGTACGGAATGTTGATCATCTTATGATTGGCATCTTAAACCTATTTTTAAGGTTCATTCATGTTAGCATGAATAACTTCCTTTTTACGACTGAATTATATTTCACTGTTTGGAGAAGGAAATGGCAACCCACTCCAGTATTCTTCCCTGGGAAAGAGGAGCCTGGTGAGCTATAGTCCATGGGGTCGCAAAGGCTTAGCGACTGATCAATAACAAATGGATGGATCACATTTCGTTTACCTTTTCCTCTGTTGATGGACATTTGGGTTATTTTGTCTTTAGGCTAGTGTAAATCATGCTGCTATTAAAATTGTTATGAAAAAATATACTTGTTAAAGTCCTTCCTTTCAACTCCTTAGGGTATATACCTAGGAGTGGAATTGCTGGATAATATGATAATTCTACGCTTAGTTTTCTGAGAAATGACCAAGCTATTTTCCACAGATGCTTCGCCATTTTGTATCCCTACCACAAAGTATGAAGGTTCTAATTTCCTCATATCCTCCTGGACACTTTTCTTTCTTGGCTGCACTGCCCAGCATGTGGAATCTTAGTTTCCCAGGATCCAACCCATGCCCCCTGCAGTTAAAGTATGGAGTCTTACCCACTGTGCCACCAGGGCAGTCCCTCCTGGGCACTTCTTATTCATTCTTTTATTTTTTGGCCTCGTGTCTTGTGGGATCCTAGTTTCCCAACCAGGGATTTAACCTGTGTCCTCCCTGCTGAAAGCATGGAGTCCTAGTCACTGGACCACCAAGGAATTCCCTTTATTCATTCTTATTTGTGGGCTTGTAGGCTTGATTTTTAAAAATTTTATTGTTTTAAATTATTAAAGTATGATAACACATTTATAGGAGACTTGGAAAATGCAGAACAAGGTTACATATAGTTCCACTATATATTACAATTATTTTTTTAAGTAGACATAGATTTTTAGTTGGAGTTTCAATATCAAACTCTCAAAAATGAATAGAATGAATATACAGAAGAGTAGAGGGATATAGTAGACCTGAAAATCACTATGAACCAATTCAACATAATTAAGGTTTATACAATTTCCACACAACAGTAGGATGCAAATTCTATTATTATTTCCGTGTCAGTGCATAGGAATGCCAATACAGAGTGTTCCGGATGAGAAACTAGTATCTGGTTGTGAATGGGAGGAGGTGGGACAAAAATTACTTGGTTAAAATCCTGGACCTGCCACTCTCGCTTGCAGGTCCTCAGGCAAGTCACTTCCACTCTCTGGGTCTCAGTCCCCTGATTTAAAAAACAAACAACAACAAAAGGATGGGATAAAGAGACATTTCATCTCTTTTTGCCTCCTGAGGTCTGTGCCAGGGTTGTGTGTGCCCCACGTAGAGGACAGGACTCAACCTGTACTGGTTGTGCAGCCTCCTCTGGCTCCCGCTGGTCCTAGCTGCAACTGGGACCGAGGGTTGGAGATTCCGGGAGGAAATGGAGCGGCAGGGGCTCTGGGAGCTGCTCCTGGGTCCAGTTCCCAGGACTCACAGCTGCATCCTCCGGGGGCCCCAGCTGGCCCCACCGCCCCACCCGCCAGCGGCCTGGAGACTCCTGCAGATCTCGCTGGCTCATTCCCACCGACATCGTGCCTGGATCTGGCAAGTCCCCTGGTGGGATCTCCAGGGTCCATCCGGGTAGCGACTGCATTAAACCTAACCTGGAGAATTTATCTGCAACCCAGAAAGATATATCTTAAACCCTGGGTTAGATTCAGCCCGTCTGGAGGGTACAGCAATCTACATTTTTTATTTACATTTTTAATGGGCTCCCTGGTCATTCTGTAGTAAAGGGTTCCCCGGGGCCGTACTTTAAACGGAGTCCCAGTGGGAGAAGGGGGTAGTCCCAGAGCCACAGAGTTGTTCTGTTTTTCTTTTTGGCTCGCTTTGTCTCCATGGCCCTCATATCTCTGTTTTTGACTCTAAGTCTCCTTCCTCTCCTTTCTTGGACTGGCCCCGGGGTTGGCCTCTCCCCTGGCATCCGGCCCCTTTCGTGATTCCGGAGGAATCCCCCGAGCCGCCTGGCCCCGCCCCAGGCCCCGCCCCTACCGCTCGGCGATCTGCTCCCATTGGGCGCTTCGTACACCGCCCGCGCTGCCATTGGCTGAGCCTACGTCCTCGCTCGCCCCCACCTCCGTCGGCCCCACTGCTGCGGTCCTTTTCGGGCGGGCGGGGGCGGGGCGGGGCCTCACAGAAGGGCGGGGCAATTGGAGGGCGGGGCCGAGCTTCCTGCCCCGCCCCGCCGGGTCCCAGTCCTCAGGCACGAGTCTCGCAGCCACAGCAACGGCCTCTCGGAGGCGGCGGGACAGAACCTCGACAGTCGAACCAACGACTGAATCCCAGAGAACAGGTAAGCGAGCGGTGCTGGGGCGCCCTGCATCTCAGCATATCTCGGGGGCCACTTGGTCTCTCTGTTTCTCTCGCTCCCTCTGCCCTGACAACCCCCCTTTGATCAGTATTCCTGCCTCAGTTTCCATCTCCCTCTCTGTTTCTCACTTTCCCTCTGTTTCTCTTGCTGTGTGGGTCAGGGGAGGCAGACTGGATCGGATCTGCCTCCCCCCCTACCCCCCGTATGGGTAGTGCTCTGAGACCAGAGCACACCCAACAACAAGGACTCTGATGGACTCTGCCCGTTTCACAGTACAGGGTGCCAGGTCCCAGGGCCAGACTCCAGAGCCAGGAGGGCATTCCAGGTGTGGGCAGACAGGCCAAAGACGTGGAGGTGAGGATGTGTGTGACTTCTGGCTGATCCAGGCAGCTAAGGGAGTCCGTAGCCAGGCCCACTCAGACTGGCCACCTAGGAGTTCCTCAATAGCCTGAAGCTTTGGTCTCAGTTTTGTAAGCTGTGAATTGGGGCTTCCTCACTGAGGTAACTGACAGTTGACCTGACCCAGATCTGTGTGCATCACCACCCCCTCTATCCTGGGGGGCCTCAGCTGGAGGAGGGGCAGACCCATCTGTAAACAGGCCTCTGAGGTTACTTCCTGAGCAGGTCTCAGCTCAGCTGGGGGAGGCAAACATCCTAGGTTTGGGGGTGGGTGGGTAGCGTAGCAGGGTGAGGGCAGTTCAGCCCAGTGGTTGGGGAGCTCAGACTTTGGAATCAGACAAACCGGAGTTCCTGCTCTGCCACTCACCACCAGTACCTTGAACAAGTTGATTCCATTCTCCCAGCTTCAGTTTCCTATCTGAGGGATATATTAATAACTCCCCCAGGGGTGAGGACAGCTTGCAGGATTAAATGCAGGAACATGGGCCCTGCGTGTCTCTCCCCTGGTCCCCACCTCCTCCTTCTCACCCCCCTCGCTCACTCTGCTCCAGCCACATAGCCACCACACTCCACCAACGCACCAGGCACCCTCCTGCCTCAGGGCCTTTGCAAGAGCTGTTCTCTCTACCTGAATGCCAGGTGCCCAGGAGCCAACTTTAAAACATAACAAGTTGCCTAGATGGGCCGGGCCAAGGGCTGGCGGGGCCAGGGCTGGGCAGATGGGTGGCTGGGAGGGGCGGAGGAGGGGCTGGCCCAGGGACGCTGTACCTATGGAAACCAGAACAAAGAACTGTCGTCCCAGCCACAGGAACACCTGGGCTGAACTTTTCCCACTTGGCAGGCCCAGTGGCCTGGGATGCCAGTGGTGGGTGAGTGCCCAGATCTCTTGAGGGGAGGCAAACTGGGGACTCGAACCCCACTCTGATGGAGGGTGGGGGTCCCTAAGTTAAAAGACCAGTCAGGCAGGTGCAGATTGGAGGCCTCGTGGTACCCCCTTCTGCTGTGTGGCCTTGGGCAGGTCAGGGGCTACCTGCGCCTCAGTTTCCTCACCTGAGGCCTGGGGAGGGGAGGAGACTTTTGGTTGCTTGGTGACCTGATGTGATGGGTTCAGAAGGCCTCAATGTCCCTGTCTGTCAAATGGGGCCACAACAGAGTGCCTAGGACATAACTCTTGCTATTGTCATGGAAATAACTCCAGAGGCAGGTTCTGAAGAAATGACTCATGCTTGGGCAGGTTCAGCCCCAGGTGTTACAGACTGAGATGAGGACCTAGAGACAGGCAGGACTTGGCCTTACAGAGAACTTGGGCTTTTACCCCAGAATCCCCCACGTATACCCCTCCATCAGACGACTTCCTCCAGAATCCCACCATGTGAGGCATTCAGGAGGCACCTTTGGCCAAGTCCTTGGGATCTTCCAAGTCTCCATCCTCCAGGCCTCACTTTTCCCTTCTGTCCAAAGCGGTGGTGGAGGTTGGGGAGTGTCCACCTGGAAGAGACCCTTCCAGAAGGGTTCGTGCTTTCTATGTGACCTTAGGAAATCTGTCTTTCTCTTTGCCTCAGTTTCCCTGGCTGGATAGTGGGGACCTTGGACGACATCTCTGACTTCCTTTCTGGGACTGAAAGGCCCTCTATTCATTCAACAAACTGGTTCTGGGTGCCTACTGTGACCCAAGCCTGGTGCAGGGTGCCTAGGACCCAAAATGACCCAAGTCCATCTGGTGCACCCCTCCCTCCCACCTGGATTCAGCTCACAGACATTCATCCAGAGAAAGTAATTAGGCTTAGCTGTAATTGCATGAAGGATTGGAGAGACAGATGGATGGGGAAGTTAGTTGAAATGCGGGATTTGGGAGGGACTCCTGAGGAAGTGACATTTGAACTGAAGCTCCAATGGCAAGAAATAAATAGCCATGCAGAGACGAGGGGCAATCCAGGCATAGGGCACAGCCCATGCAAAGGCCCTGGGGCAGCACCAGGCTCCATGTGTTGGCGGAACAACCAGGAGGCCGGTGTGTCAGGAGCAAAGTGGGTGAGGGGCAGAGAGGAAGGAGGGGAGGGCAGGGAGGGGACGGAGTAGGTCGTGCATGGCCTTGTGGGCCACGGGAGGACTTGGGATTTTACTCTGAGGGAGGTGGGAGCCCTGAAGGGCTGTGGCCAGAGGGGAGGACTCGGCTGTTCACCGGCGCCCTCTGGCGGCTTCTCCAGAGAGGAACCCGGGACGGGGACGGGGACCAGAGACTGGATGGAGGCTGCGGAGAGGTGAGAAGTGGGTGGAGCCGGGACTCTAAAGGGCTGTGTCCACAGTCCTGCCAGGTGACCCTCGAACCTCTGCCACTTGCTGTTAAAAATCAGCCTGAGTCCCAGCCTCTCCTGTCTTTCTCTGCAGTGGAGTGGGCTTCGGTCTCCCAACATTCATTTTTGCCCATCCGTTCCTTACCCCCAATCCCCATCCCAATCCCTGCTCTTTCTTCAGTGGATATCCGACCACCACGGAAAGTGTCCCAGTTCCTGCTGCAGCCTGGCAGGCAGGCAGACCCTGCCCATCCTTGGGGTGGCCCCCGAAGGCTCTGGGAAACCCGGTTGGAGAACCACTGGTATCCCCTCCCCCACCCCCACCTCAGACAAACAGGTAGCCCCCAGCCCCACTTTCTCCATATCCAGATGGGCGCCAAATGTGAGGTCTGAGTGATGGTTGATAAAGGGCCGGAAGCAGCGGGTACCCTGGTGTTGGCTGGAAGCAGCAGGTGCTCCAGTGTTGGCAGAGGGTATGGAATGGGAACAAGGACCATGGGGGCATTTACCATGGCAGGCGGAGACCCGGAGCCCCACCCCCACCCCAGGGTGCCCTGGGCCCCTGCAGCCGTGGCTGAGGGAGAGAGGTGGGGCGGCAGCCCTGGCCCCGCTGAGCGGGCCCATCAATTATTGATGCCCTTTGTTGGGACATGAAGAATTCATGTGGAGGGCAGGCTGCTCCGTGGACCAGTGGCATGCCGGAGCCGGCCTCACCCCAATCATCAGAGTCATTTGCTGCATTGTTGGGAATTTTGCCACCCAGTTGTTAATATCCCCGTTATTAAAAATGACAGACTGTCAATAAAACTGGAAGAAAAAATAAATTAAAAAAAATGACAGGCTGTGAGCTTACAGTCAAATACATTATGTGTAAAACAAAGGTACGGATGGGACTTCCCTGGCAGCCCAGTGGTTAGGACCCCCAGCTTTGACTGCAGGGGACCCAGGTTCCATCCCTGGTGGATAAATTAATTGCACAAGCTGCGTGGCACTGCCAAAAAGAAGAAAAACACCCACAGAGCTACAGAATACTATCCACCCATGAAAAGGAGTGAAGGCTTGGCACTCGTTACAATGCAGATGAACCTTGAAAATGGGATGCCCAGTGAGAGAAGCCAGACACAGAAGGACACAGAGTGTGTGATTCTATTTATATGAAAAAATAGGCAAATCCATGGAGATGGAAAGTAAATTAGTGGTTGCCAGGGCCTGGGGGAAGGGATGGGGAGTGACTGCTAATGGGGATGGGATTTCTTTATTTAAAAAAAGAAGGGGACTTTCCTGGTGGTCCAGTGGTTAAGAATCTGCCTTGCAATGCAGAGGACACTGGTTTGATCTCTGGTCTAGGACGATCCATATGCCTCAGGGCAACTAAACCCGTGCACCACAGCTACTGAGCCTTCTCTCTAGAGCCTGTGAGCTGCAAATACTGAGCCCACATGCTGCAACTACTGGAGCCCAAGCACCTAGAGCCTATGTGCCCCAACAAGAGAAGCCACTGCAATGAGAAACCCACACCCTGCAACAAACAGTAGCCCCCACTTGCTGCAACTAGAGAAAGCCCAGGAGCAACAATGCAAACCCACCATTCCTTCCCCAAAAAAAGAATAATAAATAAAATATATAGATATAGATATATTTTATTTACTTGGTTGCACTGGGATCTTTGATCTTTGTTGTGGCTTACAAACTCTTATATGCCATGCATACGGGATCCAGTTCCCTGAGCAGGGATCGAACCTGGGCCCCATTCTTGGAATCTTAGCCACTGGACAACCAGGGAAGTTCAAGGGATGGGGTTTCTTTCTGGAGGGATGAGAATGTTTCAGAATTAAATAGTGGTGACGGTTACTCAGGTCAGTGAATATATAAAACCCACTGAACTGTACACTTTAAAAGCGTGGATTTTATGGTATGTGACATATACTTCAACATAACATAAGAAAGCAAAGGTCATAAATGGTCAAAAATCCTAACTTTCAGGACATCCTTGGTGGTCCAGTGCTTAAGACTCTGACCTTCCAATGAAGGGGGCACAGGTTCCATCTCTGGTCTGGAAACTAAGATCCCGCATGCCAGGCAGTGTAGCCAAAAAAAGAAAACACATATCCTTTCTAATTATTTTACTGCATTGTGCAATGACCTCTATGCTCTCGAGGTTATTTCTGTTTGGTGGAAATGGTGAGCAGTTCATTCCAACTCCATGGTCAAGTTGGAAGCTTGAAACTGGCCATGGCAAGAGAATTTACACCATGGATATTGGCAGATGCTACAAATTAGGGTTTGATGTATTTTTCTGTCATCATCTAATCCAGAGGTTGGCCAGCCTTTTTCTATAAAGGGCCAGATAGTACATATTTTTGGCTTTGCAAGCCGTACAGCCTCTGTTGCCTCTATTCAAGGCTGTGCTTTAATATGTACACAAATGGGCATGGCTGAGTGCCAATAAAACTTTATTTACAAAAACAGGCAGCCAGCCAGAGTTTGCCACCCCCGGTATAATTCCAGGTAATGTCAATAATGAAAATTAAATTTTAAAGGGTGGTGTGTCTCTAGTTGCTTGCTTTCGAATAGCACAAAAAACCTTGAGTGGATATTCCCTCACTATTGGAAAACCACCGTAGGATTCTGCAAAAAAGTCGCTCACTTGGCCGATGAGTGAGTAATTGAAGTCCAAGTTTTCTCTGTTCATATGAAAGAGAAGATCCAGCGACATCCATGTCAGAACTGCTTTTATTTATCCATAGCAACCATAGATTGCATGAAATATTCCCTTGGTATCTCTAATTTTCTTGAAGAGATCTCTAATCTTTCCCATTCTAATGTTTTCCTCTATTTCTTTGCACTGATCACTGAGGAAGGCTTTCTTATCTCTCCTTACTATTCTTTGGAACTCTGCATTCAAATGGGTATATCTTTCCTTTTCTCCTTTGCTTTTCGCTTCCCGTCTTTTCACAGCTATTTCTAAGGCCTCCTCAGACAGCCATTTTGCTTTTTTGCATTTCTTTTTCTTGGGAATGGTCTTGATCCCTGTCTCCTATACAATGTCACAAACCTCCATCCATAGTTCATCAGGCACTCTGTCTATCAGGTCTAGTCCCTTAGATCTATTTCTCACTTCCACTGTATAATCATAAGGGATTTGATTTAGGTCATACCTGAATGGTCTAGTGGTTTTCTCCACTTTTGTCAATTTCAGTCTGAATTTGGCAATAAGGAGTTCATGATCTGAGCCACAGTCCGCTCCCAGTCTTGTTTTTGCTGACTGTACAGAGCTTCTCCATCTTTGGCTGCAAAGAATATAATCAATCTGATTTCGGTGTTGACCATCTAGTGATGTCCATGTGCAGCGTCTTCTCTTGTGTTGTTGGGAGAGGGTGTTTGCTATGACCAGTGCGTTCTCTTGGCAGAACTCTATTAGCCTTTGCCCTGCTTCATTCTGTACTCCAAGGCCAAATTTGCCTGTTACTCTAGGTGTTTCTTGACTTCCTACTTTTGCATTCCAGTCCCCTATAATGAAAAGGACATCTTTTCTGGGTGTTAGTTGTAGAAGGTCTTGCATGTCTTTATAGAATTGTTCAACTTCAGCTTCTTCAGTGTTACTGGTTGGGGCATAGACTTGGATTACCGTGATATTCAATGGTTTGCCTTGGAAATGAACAGAGATCATTCTGTCATTTTTGAGACTGCATCCAAGTACTGCATTCGGACTCTTTTGTTGATTGTGATGGGTACTTCATTTCTTCTAAGGGATTCCTGCCCACAGTAGTAGATATAATGGTCATCTGAGTTAAATTCACCCATTCCAGTCCATCTTAGTTCGCTGATTCCTAGAATGTCGACGTTCACTCTTGCCATCTCCTGTTTGACCACTTCCAATTTGCTTTGATTCATGAACCAGGTTCCTATGCAATATTGCTTTTTACAGCATTGGACCTTGCTTCTATCACCAGTCACATCCACAACTGGGTGTTGTTTTTGCTTTGGTTCCGTGCCTTCCTTCTTCCTGGAGTTATTTCTCCACTGATCTCCAGTAGCATATTGGGCACCTACCGATCTGGGGAGTTCATCTTTCAGTGTCCTATCTTTTTACCTTTTCATACTGTTCATGGGGTTCTCAAGGCAAGAATACTGAAGTGGTTTGCCATTCCCTTCTCCAGTGGACCACATTCTGTCAGACCTCTCCACCGTGACCCGTCCGTCTTGGGTGGCCCCACATGGCATGGCTTAGTTTCATTGAGTTAGACAAGGCTGTGGTCCATGTGATCAGATTGGCTAGTTGTCTGTGATTGTGGTTTCAGTCTGTCTTCCCTCTGATGCCCTCTCTCAGTGCCTACCGTCTTACTTGGGTTTCTCTTACCTTGGACGTGGGGTATCTCTTCACGGCTGCTCCAGCAAAGCACAGACACTGCTCCTTACCTTGGACGTGGGGCAGCTCCTCTTGGCCGCTGCCCCTGACCTTGGATGTGGGGTAGCTCCTGCCTCTGCTCCTGCATTTCATGCAAATGCATTTTATTGAGCAAAGATAGGCTCGATAAAGGACAGAAATGGTATGGACCTAACAGAAGCAGAAGATATTAAGAAGAGGTGGCAAGAATACACAGAAGAATTGTACAAAGAAGATCTTCACAACCCAGATAATAACGATGGTGTGATCATTCACCTAGAGCCAGACATCCTGGAATGTGAAGTCAAGTGGGCCTCAGGAAGCATCACTATGAACAAAGCTAGTGGAGGTGATGGAATTCCAGTTGAGCTATTTCAAAAAATAAAAGATGATACTGTGAAAGTGCTGCACTCAATATGTCAGCAAATTTGGAAAACTCAGTAGTGGCCACAGGACTGGAAAAGGTCAGTTTTCATTCCTACCAAAGAAAGGCAATGCCAAAGAATGCTCAAACTACCACACAATTGCACTCATCTCACATGCTAGTAAAGTAATGCTCAAAATTCTCCAAGCCAGGCTTCAGCAATACGTGAACTGTGAACTTCCAGATGTTCAAGCTGGTTTTAAAAAAGGCAGAGGAACCAGAGATCAAATTGCCAACATCCGCTGGATCATTGAGAAAGTAAGAGAGTTCCAGAAAAACATCTATTTCTGCTTTATTGACTATGCCAAAGCCTTTGACTGTGTGGATTACTATAAACTGTGGAAAATTCTGAAAGAGATGGGAATACCAGACCACCTGACCTGCCTCTTGGGAAACCTGTATGCAGGTCAGGAAGCAACAGTTAGAACTGGACATGGAACAACAGACTGGTTCCAAATAGGAAAAGGAGTACATCAAGGCTGTATATTGTCACCCTGCTTATTTAACTTATATGCAGAGTACATCATGAGAAACGCTGGGGTGGATGAAGCAAAAGCTGGAATCAAGATTGCCGGGAGAAATATCAATAACCTCAGATATGCAGATGACACCACCTTTATGGCAGAAAGTGAGGAAGAACTAAAGAGCCTCTTGATGAAAGTGAAAGAGGAGAGTGAAAAAGTTGGCTTAAAGCTCAACATTCAGAAAACTAAGATCATGGCCTCCAGTCCCATCACTTCATGTGAAATAGATGGGGAAACAGTGGAAACAGTGGCTGACTTTATTTTTTTGGGCTCCAAAATCACTGCAGATGGTGATTGCAGCCATGAAATTAAAAGACGCTTACTCCTTGGAAGGAAAGTTATCACCGACCTAGACAGCATATTAAAAAGCAGAGACATTACTTTGTCAACAAAGGTCTGTCTAGTCAAGGCTATGGTTTTTCCAGTAGTCATGTGCGGATGTGCGAATTGGACTATAAAGAAAGCTGAGCACCGAAGAACTGATGCTTTTGAACTGTGGTGTTGGAGAAGACTCTTGAGAGTCCCTTGGACTGCAAGGAGATCCAACCAGTCCATCCTAAAGGAGATCAATCTTGGGTGTTCATTGGAAGGACTGATGTTGAAGCTGAAACTGCAATACTTTGGCCACCTGATGCGAAGAGCTGACTCATTGGAAAAAACCCTGATGTTGGGAAAGATTGAGGGCGGGAGGAGAAGGGGACGACAGAGGATGAGATGGCTGGATGGCATCATCGACTCAATGGACTTGAGTTTGGGTAAACTCCGGGAGTTGGTGATGGACATGGAAGCCTGGCGTGCTGCGGTTCATGGGGTCGCAAAGAGTCGGACATGACTGAGCGAGAGAACTGAACTGAACTGAACCATAGATTGGCTATTGGTACCAGTTTTACAACTTGGCTTCCCTGGCGGCTCAGTGGTAAAGAACCCGTCTGTCCATGCAGGAAACATGGGTTTGATTCCTGTGTCAGGAAGGTCCCCTGGAGGAGGAAACAGCAACCCACTCCAGTATTCTTGCCTGGGAAATTCCATGGACAGAGGAGCCTGATGGGTTGTAGTCCATGGGGTCACAAAACAGACTCGACTTAGTGACTAAACAACACCACCACTACCAGTTAGGCAAAACTCACTGAGAACATTTATCAAGCATTGATTGGCTCCGTGAAATTTACAGCGAGGTTTGCGATTTTCTTAAGTTGCATGGTGCACATCCTTTATGTCAGGAAAGTTTATGGAAAACATATGTATGTACCTACACACCTACATTTTTTTCCTCCCTGGAGAGCTGGTGGCTAAGAACTTTCCAGCAGGTGGTGAATGGGATGAGATGTACCATTCACAGTGCACCAGGGAGGAGTGGGGCCCCTGGGAGTTGGGGTGGAATCCCCATCACCCCCATGCCCAGCGTCCAGCACCAGGAATGTGTGGGTGGAGAGGCCACCGCCAGCATACTCAGTTCAGGTTGGATGGAGGGCCGTGGGGAGAGTCTCCCCACCTGGTGGAGACCCCAAGGCTGGACCATGCCTAGCATGTTACAGGGACAGTGAGAGAGGAGATGAAGTGGGGAAGGTCACTGATGGGGCAGGGGTGGGGGCTGGCCCTCCTCCAGAGTTTGGGGCCTGAAAGGATTGGGAGGAACAGATCTGCCGGGCCAGATGCCCTTCCCCTCTGGGAGGGCTCACATAGAGTCCTGCCTCCCTGCCTCTGCCTGGGCAAGGAAAGGATGCTGTCATGTCTAGAACAACCCGAGGCTCCAGGTCAGTGTCTGGTCAGCTTAGGAGCTGGAGTGTCCAAAATGGGGGCAGGGACAAAGGTCAGAGCCAAAGAGACAAAGTGGGGTTGGCAGAGGGCGAAAGTCTGAGGTAGGGATGGAGGGCCAGGGTTCTGGGGAGAACATGGAGTACAGGAGTTGACAGAGTCAATGATTCAGTGACTGAACACACATTTCACAGATGGGAGAGCTGCCCTCAGGGGCTGGGGCTGGTCTGGGGTCTTGATGGGGAGACCTCAGAGCTGTGGGAGGACTTGGACAGTGGGCTCCTCGGAGGCTGGGGACCAGCCTTCTGTCTCCTCTCTGCACTGCCCTGCCCCAGGGCCTTTGCACTTGCTGTTCCCTCTGCCTGGCTCACCTTTCCTCAGACCCCGCCCTTCCAGTCCCAGCTGCAGGGGCTCCTCCTCCAGGAAGACTTCCTGACCGCTGGCCTAGGTCACCTGCCGTCCCTGGCTGTCACTGGCCCCCACCCAGGCCTTATCTGTCTCTGAAATTATCCTGTTTATTCCACATTCATTGGTTCCTGCTGTCTCCTCCTTCCAGCAGGGGTGACCCCTCTTAGGTGGCTGTTTTGGAAATTCGGAGGGCTTTTTCCCCGACTTGTGATAATAACAGGATGTGCTTGCATTTCAGGGGCAGGGACCAGGGACACTAGGCATCCAGCCATGCTCAGGGCAGCCCCTAAGCCCACAACTTCCTAATGTCCTGCCAGAAATATAAACCAATGACCGAGGGTTTTAATTTTCAATGAATATACCTGAAATGCAACTCCTGGGCAAATCAGGGGAAGATGGAGTTTTGGTTTGTTTTTTTCTTTTTATGTTTTTGTATTGTGGTACAAGTCACATGATATAAATCATGCTATTTTAACCACGTTTAACTTGTACAGTTCAGTGGCACTAAGTACATTCACGTTGTTGTGCAACTGTCACCATCATCTGTCGCCCAAATTTTTCACTTTCCTAAACTGAAACTCAGTCCCCGTTAAACACTAAATCCCCATTCCCCTCCCCACCTCCCCACCCCACAGCCCCTGGCATCTACCAATGTACTTTCTATGAATTTGACTATTCTAGGTACAAGTGGAGTCAAACAGTATTTGTCTGCACCTGATGTATACTGGCAAATTGGAAGTGGTCATACAGGAGATGTCAAGAGTGAACATCAACATTTTAGGAATCAGTGAACTAAGATGGACTGGAATGGGTGAATTTAACTCAGATGACCGTTATATCTACTACTGTGGGCAGGAATCCCTCAGAAGAAATGGAGTAGCCATCATGGTCAACAAAAGAGTCCGAAATGCCAACAAAGGTCCGTCTAGTCAAGGCTATGGTTTTTCCAGTGGTCATGTATGGATGTGAGAGTTGGACTATGAGGAAAGCTGAGCGCCGAAGAACTGATGCTTTTGAACTGTGGTGTTGGAGAAGACTCTTGAGAGTCCCTTGGACTGCAAGGAGATCCAACCAGTCCATCCTAAAGGAGATCAGTCCTGGGTGTTCATTGGAAGGACTGATGTTGAAGCTGAAACTCCAATACTTTGGCCACCTGATGCAAAGAGCTGACTCATTGGAAAAGACCCTGATGCTGGGAAAGATTGAGGGCAGGAGGAGAAGGGGACGACGGAGGATGAGATGGCTGGATGGTATCATTGACTCAATGGCCATGGGTTTGGGTGGACTCCGGGAATTGGTGATGGACAGGGAAGCCTGGCGTGCTGCGGTTCATGGGGTCGCAAAGACTCGGACACAACTGAGCGACTGAATTGAACTGAACTGATTTATTATTTTTGGTTGTGCTGGGCCTTTGTTGCTGTGTGGGCTTTCTCCAGTTGGGGCAAGCAGGGGCTACTCTCTAGTTGAGGTACGCGGGCTTCTCATTGTGGCGGCTTCTCTTGTTGCAGAGCACGGGCTCTGGGGCACATGGGCTTCAGTAGCTGTGGCTCGTGGGCTCAGTAGTCGCAGCTCCCAGGCTCTAGAACACAGGCTCAGTAGGTGTGGCACATGGGCTTAGTTGCTCCCAGATCAGGGATCAAACCCATTTCTCCTGCATTGGCAAGCAGATTCTTTACCACTGAGACACCAGGAAAACACTATGTAATGTTTTTAAAGTGAGGCATTATATATATAGGCTTCCCTGGTGGCTCAGCGGTAAAGAATCCACCTGTCAATGCAGGAGATGCCAGTTTGATCCCTGGGTTGGGAAGATGCCCTGGAGAAGGAAATGGCAATCCACTCCAGCATTCTTGCCTGGGAAATCCCCTGGACAGAGACACCTGGTGGGCTATAGTCCAGGGTGTCACAAAGAGTCAGACATGACTTAGTGACTAAACAACAACAAATATATAGTAAGGGGCACAAAGGTATAAAATATGTCCACTGGATATAGGTACAGTGTGTGTTCAGCTTGATGATGTATAATTCACATATTGTAAAATTCACTAAAGTGTTCACATTCCAAAACATTCTTCTACCCCCAAAAGACATCCTGTCTCCATTAGCAATCACTCTCCATTCTGTGCTCCCCAGCCCCTGACAACCAGGAACCCATGCTCTCTGTCTGTGGATCAGCCTGTTCTGGACATTTCCTGTCACTGGAATCACACCCTGTGTGTCCTTCTGTGTCTGCTTCTCTCACTGAGCATCGTGTTCTCAGGGTCCATCTGTGTGGTAGCAAGCGTCATGGCTTCACCCCTTTTCAGGGCTGAGTGATGCTCCTGTGTGTGGAGGGACCACATTTGTTTGTCCATCTATCTGTGGGTGGGTGTTTGTGTCATTTCCGTGTTTTGACTAGTACAAATCGTGCTGCTATCTATGCCCATGTGTGTTTACGTTTTTATGTGAACGTATATTTTCATTTCTTGGTGGTGGTGGGGGAGTTGATGCTTAGGAGCGGAATTGCTGGGTCATGTGGTAACTGTGTTTGTTCGAGGACCTGCCAGAAAACTGTTTCCCACAGTAGCTGCACCATCTTCCGTTTCTATCAGCCTTGGATGAGGGCTTGTTTCTCCCAGCCTCGCCAGCCCTGTTTATTGTCTGTATTTCTGGCAGTAGCCATTCTTGTGGGGTGAGGTATTATATTATTATGAGCTCGACTTCCATTTTCCTCCTAGCCAGTGATGTTGAGCATCTTTTCACTTGCTTATTGGCCATTTATATACCTTCTTTGGAGAAATGTTAGATTTTTTTAATCGAGATCTAATTCATACACCATAAAATTCACCCCTTGAAAGTTTACAATTCGCTGGGTTTCAGTGTATTCACATTGCTTTGCAACCACCCAGCTAGATGACTTTTTACATTCGTGTAGACCCAGATCAAGGCACAGAACCTGAAAACACTGCAGGGACTTCCCTGGTGGTCCAGTGGCTAAGATGCCCAACTCCAAATGCTGGGGGCACAGGTTCTATCCCTGTTTGGGGAACTATGATCCCGCATCCTGTGTGGCATGGCCAAAAAAATAATTTTTTTCTTAAAAAGAAACATTCCAGAGTCCTGCCTGTACAATCCTGCTCACTGTTCTCACCACCTATTAATTTTATTTTTATACCGGTGGGTAGAGATAGACAATGCCGCCTGTGGACTCTGTTTCAGGGAAGTGAGGGCACCCAAATTATTTTGGAACAATGAGGTGGCAAGGGGTCTAGCAGGCCGGGATCCCTGGTGAGGCAGGGACCCAATCTCTTTTGGTCCAGGTATAGAATCTGCCTGACGAGCAGGAGAACTGGGGTTCGATCCCTGGGTCAGGAAGATCCCCTAGAGGAGGAAATGGCAACCCACTCCAGTATTCTTGCCTGTGAAATCCCATGGATAGAGGAGCCTGGCAGGTTACAGTCCATGGGGTCACAAAGAGTCAGACACGACTGAAGCAACTTAGCACACATATCCCCAGCCCTGGGGCACAGCTGGTGCTCTATAAACGCTCACTGAGGACCTGAATGAGCGTTCCAGCCGAGCCCTGGAAGCTTCATCGGGCATTTCTGGCTCGTGACAATAGTGGGGTGATCTGGCATTGGGTCTGCTGGGCAGTCCCTGGGAAGGCCCTGCCCCCGCCAGGCCCCTCCCGGCTGGCCTGCCCTTGGACCTGGATGAGCACAGCTGGCAGGAAGGAAGGCTGGGGTCTATTTTGGTCCCCAGAGTGCTCCCCTGGGAGGGCAGTCATCTCCCTGTCTGGCTGCTTGGAGGGGGGGTGTTTCTGATAGAACAATGGATGGAGGAGAAGGTAGGGGGGCTGCTGTGCAGCTGGGCTGGTCCAGGTGTCACAGATCTGGGACTGGCCCGAGGAGCTAAGAGTGTGGCGTCTCCCACTCCATCCCCCACCTCTCTTCCTCCTATGTTTGGCAGGGTGGGGGTGGGGCGGCGCTGCTGCTGAGGGCCCAGGCTCTTCCTGAAGCAAGTAAATAGGACCAGTGTCCCCTCTGAACCAACACGCACGAGCTCAGGACTTGCAGACGGGAAGGTCAAGGCCCAGAGAGGGGCAGAGCCCTGTCTGGGGTCACACAGTAATGGAATAGGGCAATAAGACCTGAGCGCCAGGGTTCTTGGGATCCAGGGAAAGGCCTTCTCCTCTCTCGGAGACTCAGTTTGTCCATTTGTAAACTGGGGGACCCAGGGTGTTGGGAGTTCCCTCTGGGTTCCAATGTCTGAAGACATCCCTCCCCTTATTCATTCAACAAACCCTTACTGGGTGCCTGCTGGGTACCAGGCCCCAGGCTGACCACCAGAGCGAGAAACATACAGCCCCTGCCCATGCCGTCAGGCCTGGTGTGATGGACACTGAAACCAAGTGTTCAGGGCTGCAATGGAGGATGGACGCCCAGGAAACCATGGGAGCCAAGGGGGCACCCAGCACAGCCTGGGACATCCAGAAGTCTTCTGGGAGGAGGTGACAGTAACTGAGACTTGAATGAGGAGCAGGAGTTTACAGGTGATGAGAGCAGGAGGGGTCCACATAGAGAGAACAGACTAGAATGCCCTAGGGACTTCCCTGGTGGTCCAGTGGTTAAGACTCTGTGCTTCTAATGCAGGGGGTATGGATTTGATCCCAGGTTGGGGAAGTAAGATCCCATATGCCACCTAGTGTGACCAAAAAGAAAAATAAAGAATAGAATGTTCTAAAGAAATTGGTGAGAAGGCATCCTTGCTGAGAACATAGCGGAGAAATAGGTCTGTTCAGAGAGCTAAAGGATGTAGAGCTTGAAGGTCGGAAGTTGGGACAGTGGTCCAGCCTCTTGCCCAGGGAAATCTCACAGCCTGGGGGGGCCCTCAAGTTGGCCACAAGTTTCTGCCCTGGGATGGAGTCAGTTCTCCATCCTGACAGTCAACATCCTCCATTTTACAGATGGGAAAACTGAGGCATAGGGCAGTTATGTTGCTTGGCCACGTGGTCAGAGCCAGGAGCAGGCCCCAGATATCAGGGCTGGTTTTGTCACGGGGGTATCTCCCAGCCCCCCAAGACTCAGAACGACTCCCAGGCATCAGCTAGGGAAGGCAGAGGTAGCTGGGGTGCAGAGAGGGTGGTGCAGGCAGTCCCTGTGTTGCTGTGTGGCCTTGGGGAAATGGCTAAGCCTCTCTGAGCCTGGTTTCTTCTGCAAATGGGCAACCAGCTCAGTACAATACCAGGCAGAAGTGATGAAACAGGCAGCGGCCACTGCTCAGGGCCTGCCATGTGATGCTGAGTCACCCGCACCCTGCTCTGGCCCCAGCCTGTGGACAGGGTCCGGGACTGGTGTAGGGGGCCGGGAGGCCCGGGTCATTCATCACCAGGCCTGTCCTGACCTCTGTGGGCAGCAAGAGGGCGGCCGAGGGTTGGTGCTCCTCCCAGCGTCTGAGCTCACACAAAGAGGGGCTTTGTGGGGGCTCCCGTGGCTGAGTGGGCACCCACATGGCATTCCTGGTCTGGCTGGCCTGCAGCTGGGGTGGGGGTGGATTCTGACCAGAGCCTGGGGCAGCAGTGGGGGAGGGCTGGGGGTGGGCCTCAGGCTCCCTCATTCATTGGGCAGATGTTTCTGGAGTCTCCAGAAACAGAGTGGATAGGGAATCAGGCCATTACCTCCCTTGGGGCCTGTGGTGAGGCAGACCACTGAGGCAGCAAAGCCAGGGTGTGGAGCAGGGACGGGGGATGCCTGGGGTGCTGGGTGACTCATAGGAGGTGCCTCACTGTTAGTCTGGCTGTTCAGGGATGGCTTCCTAAAGGTGGTGTCCAGGCTGAGCTGAGGGATGAAGCTGCCAGGGGAAGAGGCAGGGGCTTTGGGGCATATATATGAGTCCACCAAGGAAGAGGCAGGGGTTTGGGGGCTAAGGTATTGAGGGATGTATAGGAGTTCACCAGGGACGAGGCAGGGGCCCAAATGGAGTGTGGGACTTGGTCTCAAGAACCATGAGGAGCTTCCAGCTGGTTCTTAGAAGGAAAGGACTATGCACAGATGTTCACTTTAGGAAGAATTCTGGTGCTGAGGGGGAGGCTCCAGAGCCTGGGGAATCTGGAAGACAGCCATGGCAGGAGGGACATAAGGGACAGGCAGAGGTCCAGGCTTATGCAGTCAGAGGCCTGATCACTGTTCCAAGAGCACTAGCTGGCCATTCACCTCGGCCACCTGCCCGGTCCTTTCCTGGGCAGAAGCTGATGCATGGTTAGTGTTTCTGTATCAGAGGAGTCATCAGAACGCTGTGCTTCCAAAAACCCCACAAATGGCCCTGGGGAACCCCCAGCCAGCTGCTGCCCCCCTGACTCATCCAGGGCCTGACTAAGGCCTCAGGGATGTCTGCTGTAAACGCATGGGGCTGGGGAGATGGGGGGTTGCTAACTGTGCTCCTCCTCCACCCTGAACAGCCCGAGGCTGGGGCTGGGACCCTGTCTCTTGGAGCTGTAGAATGAGGCCAGGACCCCCTGTGCTCACTCATCCTGAGCCCTTCTCAGCTCACAGCAAGGCTACAGTGGGTTTGCGAGGCTGGAGCCAGGGCCCACACGTAGTGGGATTCAGAAGGCCCTACTCATTAATCTCCAAAATATACAATCAGTTCATATAACTCAGTAACAGAAAAAATAAACATCCCAATCAGAAAATGGACAGACCTAAACAGACATTTCTTCAAAGACATACAGATGGCCAATAGGCACATGAAGAGATGCTCAACATCGCTAATAGAAGAGAAATGCAAATCAAAACTACAATGAGGTATCACCCCACATCTCTTAGAATCAGTTTAGTTCAGTTGCTCAGTCGTGTCCAACTCTTGGTGACCCCATGGACTGCAGCATGCCAGGCTTCCCTGTCCATCACCAACTCACAGAGCTTACTCAAACTCATGTCCATTGAGTCGGTGGTGCCATCCAACCATCTCATCCTCTGTCGTCCTCTTAGAATGGCCATCGTTAAGAAGTCTATAAATAACAAATGCTGGAGAGGGTGTGGAGAAAAGGGAACCCTTCCATACTATTAGTGGAAATGGAAATCGGTGCAGTCACTATGGAGAACAGTATGCCAGGTTCCTCAAAAATCTAAAAATAGCACTGCCAGATGATCTAGCAATCCCACTCCTGGGCACATATCTGGACAAAACTATAACTCAAAAAGATACATGCGCCCCTATGTTCACAGCAGCACTATTTACAATAGCCAGGACACGGGAGAAACCTAAATGTCCATCAACAGATGAGTGGATAAAGATGTGGTGTATATATACAATGGACTATCACTCAGCCATAAAAAGAATGAAATAATGCCATATGCAGCAACATGGACAGACCCAGAGATTCTCATACTAAGAGGACTAAGTCAGAGAAAGACAAATACCATATATGATATCACTTATATGTGGAACCTAAAGTATGGCACAAATGAACTTATCTACGAAACAGAGATAACCAAGTGAACATTTAGAGATACCAAGGGAACATTTCATGCAAAGATGGGCACAAAAAAGGACAGAAACGGTATAGACCTAACAGAAGCAGAAGATATTAAGAAGAGGTGGCAAGAATACACAGGAGAGCTATACAAAAAAGATCTTTATGACCCAGATAATCACGATGGTGTGATCACTCACCTAGAGCCAGACATCCTGGAATGTGAAGTCAAGTGAGCCTTAGGAAGCATCACTACAAACAAACTAGTGGAGGTGATGGAATTCCAGTTGAGCTATTTCAAATCCTAAAAGATGATACTATGAAAGTGCTGCACTCAATATGCCAGCAAATTTGGAAAATTCAGCAGTGGCCACAGGACTGGAAAATGTCAGTTTTCACTCCAATCCCAAAGAAAGGCAATGCCAAAGAATGTTCAAACGACCACACAATTGCATTCATCTCACATGCTAGCAAAGTAATGCTCGACATTTTCCAAGCCAGGCTTCAACAGTATGTGAACTGTGAACTTCCAGATGTTCAAGCTGGTTTTAGAAAAGGCAGAGGAACCAGAGATCAAATTGCCAACATCTGCTGGATCATTGAAAAAGCAAGAGAGTTCCAGAAAAACATCTATTTCTGCTTTATTGACTATGCCAAAGCCTTTGACTGTGTGGATCACAACAAACTGTGGAAAATTCTTCAGGAGATGGGAATACCAGACCACCTTATCTGCCTCCTGAGAAATCTGTATGCAGGTCAAAAAGCATCAGGTAGAACTGAACATGGAACAACAGACTGGTTCCAAATCAGGAAAGGAGTACGTTAAGGCTGTATATTGTCACCCTGCATATGCAGACTATATCATGTGAAATGCTGGGCTGGATGAAGCACAAGTTGGAATCAAGATTTTGGAAAGAAATATCTATCAACCTCAGATACGCAGATGATACCACCCTTATGGCAGAAAGTGAAGAACTCAAGAGCCTCTTGATGAAAATGAAAGAGGAGAGTGAAAAAGCTGGCTTAAAACTCAACATTCAGAAAACTAAGATCATGGCATCTGGTCCCATCCCTTCATGGCAAATAGATGGGGAACATGGAAACAGTGACAGACTTTATATTTTTGGGCTCCAAAATCACTGCAGATGGCAACTGCAGCCATGAACTTAAAAGACGTTTGCTCCTTGGAAGAAAAGCTATGACCAACCTAGACAGCATATTAAAAAGCAGAGACATTACTTTGCCAACAAAGGTCTGTCTAGTCAAAGCTATGGTTTTTCCAGTAGTCATGTATGGATGTGAGAGTTGGACTATAAAGAAAGCTGAGGGCAGAAGAATTGATGCTTTTGAACTGTGGTGTTGGAGAAGACTCTTGAGAGTCCCTTGGACTGCAAGGAGATCCAACCAGTCCATCCTAAAAGAAATCAGTCCTGAATATTCATTGGAAGGATTGATGCTGAAGCTGAAGCTCCAATACTTTGGCCACCTGATGCAAGAACTGACTCATTGGAAAAGACCCCGATGCTGGGAAAGATTGAGGGCAGGAGGAGAAGGGGACGACAGAGGATGAGATGGTTGGATGGCATCACCAACTCGATGGACATGAGTCTGAGCAAGCTTCGGGAGCTGGTGACAGACAGGGAAGCCTGGCAGTGCTGCAGTCCATGGGGTCGCAAAGATCGGATATGAGTGAGCAACTGAACTGAACTGAAAGAAACAGAAACAGACCCACAGACATAGAGAACAGGACTTCCCTGGTGGCGCAGTTTAAGAATCTGCCTGCCAGTGCAGGAGATGCAGGTTCAATCCCTGATCTTGGAAGATCCCACATGCCACGGAGCAACTAAGCCTGTCCATTGCAACTACTGAAGCCTATGCGCCTAGAGCCCAAGCTCAGAAACAAGAGAAGCCACCATAATGAGAAGTCCGTGATCCGCAACTAGAGAGTAGCCCCCACCTTCTACAACTAGAGAAAGCCCACGTAGCAACAAAGACCCAGAACAGCCAAAAATAAAGACATAGACGACAGACTTGCAGTTGCAAGTCTAGGATTAGCTGGGAGTTTGGGATTAGCAAGTGCAAAGTATTGTTTACAGAAATGGCTAAACCACAGGTCCTAGGGTATAACACAGGGATCTATATTCTGTAATAAACCGTAACAGAAGGCCCTGCCCAGATTTCACCACTACACATTAATTCCTTTAAGAAACAAATTCTCTTAGGTCCCTTAGGGTCCCTTGGGTCATCATCTCTTCAGTATGAATGTTGTTTGTTTTTACAAGCTTTTCCTAAAAATAACTTTTGCTATTTGTTCACAAGTTTCTGCATCCGGTCCTCCAACTACTCTGAATTTCCTTTCCCTAGGCCTTGGAGCTCCTGAATCTTCCCGCCTGGGATTCCCTCCCCATCTTGTTACCTGTCCCTTTGTCCAGGGCCTTCTTGATCTGCTGGGGAGTCCCTGCTAAGGGCTCTTGCAGCATCTCGGATGGCGGCACTTGCTGTGTTTGGTGGGCGGGGGTGGGGGTAGGGGGATTGGGGCGGGGAGGAGGAAGGGTCTCGCGGTCAGCTCTGCGCACCCAGTATGTCTATGGAGAGAGCACATGGGCTCCCCGGGGGATAAGCTGGTTGCGCGCGCACCCATTTCTCGGATGGGGAAGACAGAGGTCGCCAGCATTAGCCGCTCGCCCCTGCAAGGCCCCCACAGCTGGGCCCCGCAGGCTGAGCGGCGGGTCTGTGTGTCTGCCTCTGCAGGACAGATGGACACCTTCAGCACCAAGAGCCTGGCCCTCCAGGCCCAGAAGAAGCTCCTGAGCAAGATGGCCTCCCGGGCAGTGGCATCCGCCTTCATCGATGACACCAGCAGCGAGGTGCTGGACGAGCTGTACCGTGCCACCAAGGAGTTCACCCGCAGCCGCAAGGAGGCCCAGAAGCTGGTCAAGAACCTGGTCAAGGTGGCGGTGAAGCTGGGCGTCCTGCTGCGCGCTGGGCAGCTGGGCGCGGAGGAGCTCCCCCCCCCCCCCCCCCCCCCCCCCCCCCCCCCCCCCCCCCCCCCCCCCCACCCCCCCCCACCCCCACCACTTGGATGGAAGTCCTTACCCCTGAGACCTGTGAATGTGACCTGATCTGAAAATAGGGTGATTGCTGATGTAATTGGTTGCAATGAGTTCATATTGGAGCGGGGCGGCCCCTAATCCACCATGACTGGGGTCCTTTTGAGAAGGGGACATGTGGACACAGACTCAAGAGGGAGAATGCTACGTGAAGGTGGAGGCAGAGACTGGGCGGATGTGTCTACAAGACAAGGAATGTCAAGAGCTGCAAGCCAGCACCAGAAGCTGGGAGAGAGCCTGGGACACCGGCCCAGCCCACACCTTGATGTCGGGCCTCCGGAGCTGAGCAAACAAGCTTCCGTTGTCCCAGCCTCCCAAGCTGGGCACTTTGCTCCGCAGCTCAGGAAATGAGGCCAGGGAGCTGTGGTGAGGGCTGTGGTGGGCTCAGGCCTACTGGCAAGGATGCCCCTCTGTCTGCTTGGCATCGTGGTCCTGACTCCCAGAGGGGGGGGTCGGAGTGCGCCTCCGATGCAGGCCGTCGGGAAAGCCATCTGAGACACATGCCTGTTTTTAAAGGATCATTTCATATTTGGAAAACAAATACACATAAACACTTGTTTTTATAAGACAGGCCTCAGAGACAAAGCTCAACAAACCTTGGCTTTGGCAACACCCGGCAGGTGGGACAATGCTTAACTAGGGGCATGGATGGACACGTGGGGGTGTGGGGGGGGTGTATTTGCTATTTGTTGGTCAGAAGTGGGCATAGGTTTTAAAAGATTGCAAAACCCCGCTGCAGGTCTGGCTGTGTCAGGTGATTTTGAGCACCCTGGGGGGAGAGGGGAACAATTTCCATTTCTGTAGAACCTGGTCTGTTTAGGGGATACGTTGCCAACAGGAGGTCTGCAGGCCATATTAAGTGAGAAGATGGGTTTGCTTAGCCTCATTCAGTGTTTGAGACATTTGGAATTAGTTGCCAACACTTGAAACCAAGGAAACTGCATGTCCCAATCTATCAACAGATCTTGAAAACTCTAGAAAACTCACCTGCACTGCCCGTTGGTGAAGCTGCAGAGGTGGCCCGTCTTTGCTCTGCCACAGTCCTTACCACTCCCTTTTGCCTCTCCATGGCATGCTGGGCTGGCTAGCAGGTTAGGAGCCCAGATCCAGGGCAGCATTTCTCTTTGGTTTCGGCTGCCCTGAAAAAGCCAAATGCTTCCACCCAACAGTCAGCTGTTTCCCTCTCTACCTTCCACTTCCAAAGCAAACTTCCCCTCTTCTCGTGTGCCAAGAGACAGATCCTCAAATTCAAGAACAAACGTGTATTTTGATTACACCAAGAAGCCCCAGATGAAATCCTTTGCCTTCTGCTCTGCTGGCTGAAGCACATCCACGTGACAAGGCTTTGGACTTGTCTTGACTCTTTTCATACACTTGAAATTTCGAAAAAAAAAAAAAGAACCAGGACTTCCCTGGTGGTCCAGTGGCTAAGACTCCACACTTCCAATGCAGGGGGCCCAGGTTCAATCCCTGGTCAGGGCACTAGATCCAACATGCTGCAACAAAGACCTGGTGCAGCCAAATAAATAAAAGGAATTAAAAAAAAAAAAAAAGAACCAAAGAGAACTATGTAAATAAAAGCATCTGACAGCTTTCTCTCAGCTTCCCAGGGGTTTCTACCTATTAAAAATCAAGGTTGGGGACCTCCCCGGTGGTCCAGTGGTTGAGAATTTGCCTTCCAATGCAGGGGACACAGCCTCCATCCATGGTCCAGGAACTAAGATCCCACCTGCCACAGGGCAACTTAAGCTTGAGCATGGCAACGAAGATGCAGCACAGCCAAAATAGAGAAAATAATTCCAGGTTGCACACAAATGTCATAGGTCCACAGGCTGCTGGCAGGCTGAATTCCCGCTGAGCTTGATGACAGCCTAGCAGTGGTGGCAAAGCTTGGCTTTGGCAGCCCAGAGGGGGCTCGGTCCTGCTCCTCATCGTGACCCGAGGCCGGGCAGCTCTGCTCACCAGGCCCTTGGGGTAAAGGGGAGGCTTCTTTGTGTCCAGAGATGCTCTGCCCTGCCCCGCCTCATCGTACCCACCGCTCTGCATCTCTGCCAGCACCCAGGATGTGGAAGTGGTAAGTGACTCCCAACTGACATACAAAAATCAGTATTTCTCTTGGCCGGGGTCTGGCCCTCAGGCAGCTCAGGGCCCAGGGAGCACCATTGCCTCTGCCTGTGTCCTGCTGCCTAGATTCTACAGGCGGCCCGGGGCAAGCATCTCCTGGGCCCTGTTGATACCTGCAGGTTGCCGTGCTCGGGGGAGCGAGCGTCCCTTAGGACTTGTGTGCTGTCCAGGGGGCGACAGGACAGAGGACGAGATGGTTGGATGGCATCACTGACTCAATGGACAGGAGTTTGAGCAAGCTCCGGGAGATGGAGAAGGACAGGGAAGCCTGTCATGCTGTGGTACATGGAGTAGCAAAGAGTCGGACATAACTGAGCAACTAAACAAAAAAAGCTGCTCCTGAAGTGGCACAGGTCGTGTGCACTTGCCCACTGCGGCTGCTGTTTCTTTCCTCAAGTTCTGTGGGCCCAAGGTCCCTGTCAGTCATCACTGGTTCTGAGTGCAGCTGTTTTTCTTGCTTGCGCCTCCCTTGGAACGGCTCCTACACCAGTAGTGCTGGAGCCCTGGAGCTGGACCCCACGCCCTCAGTCGGCCAGCTTCTTCTCTGGCTGGCGGGGTCCCAGCAGCGCCTGGCTCCTCAATAGCACGAGGGGTGGGCCAGGTGAGTGACAGACACAGAGAGGCCTCAGCCAGCCCAATGCAGTGATTCTGATCAAGGACCCGATTCACAGCCACAGGTTTCTTTCCTCCTGGTCAGAGGCCAGGCAGACAGTCCAGCAGGGGTCAGACTCCCAGGCCCTGCTGCTAGGAGTGGCTGAGGCATTTGGGGATTTTCATTTATTTATTTTTGTTTGCCTGTGGGTGTTTTGTTATTATTTTTAAGTCACAGAGTTTGCCATCCAGCTTCAAAAAAATAAGCAGAGCCAACTATAGGGCGCAGAACCGTTGGTCTGGGAACTTCCCTGGTGGTCCAGTGGTTAATACTCCACACATCCAAAGCAGGAGACGCTGGTTCAATCCCTGGTTGGGAAAGTAAGATCCCACATGCCATGCCAGAAAAAAAAAGAAGAGCCAGTCTTCCCTGGCAAGTTCCCCTTCGGCTAGGAGTGGCCCCACCGGTGAGGTCATGTGAGCCTTGGTGAGGCTGCCTCAGGTCCGGCACATCTGCACCTGCAGGAAAGTCCTGCCAGGAGGTTCCCTCTGCCCGGGGGTGACACAGTTCGCCCATCTTCAGCAGCAAAGGAAAGTAGGGGACCCCAAGCCCTGCAAGCCCAGCCAGTGGGGGGGGGGCACCAGAGCCGGATGCCAAGACTGTGGGTGATTTTTAGTTCTTCTTTATTTAAATATGAAAGAACATTTCATTTCTGCCCAGTCAGTCTGAAAGTTGGTCCCCTGGGGAGTGAGAAGAAGGCGGCTGGTGTGTGGTCACAGGCGGCGAGGGGCTCCCCCGCAGAACATCCTGGAGCGTGGCCTGATCCCAGCGGGGAGGAGGGGATGCCCTGGCTTCAGAAAAGCCATGATCCCCGGGAGATGCCCCCCTGCCCCCCGCCATGTGTTCTGATGCCTCTTCTGATGAGAAGAGCAGTGGGTCTCAGACCCACAATCTTCGAGGTGAGGGAAGGTGGGAGCCAGGTGAGTCCTAGCCCTCCAGATTCCACTCTGGGGCCTTAGCTGTCCTCCAAATGGGGCAACATCAGCTGGGACAGAAAACCAAGAGCCCCCCAATCCCACCTAGAAACCAAGTACTGGGCCTTCTTGGGGTCCAGCTCCTTGCATGGAGAGGAGGAAGAGCCGCCCTCAGAGGGGCTTCAGGTCACAGTTCGCTGCGTGTTGCCTTGGCCACGATCACCAGCTTGGACAGTTCAGCCTTGAAGGCCCCAGGCCTGTGGGACACTGCAAAGGAAGAGACCCTGGGTCGGTGCGGGCCTCTGCAAGTCCTCTGGGTCCTGAGCTGGGGAGTGGGGTGGGGGCAACAATGGGGGCAGGGCAGGGGAGGGGCCTCCAAGCGGACTCCATAAGGAGAGGCTCCTGGCCTTGAAAGGCTTATGAGTGATGGACAGGGGAAAGGTGGGGAAGTCGAGGGCCTGTCTGGAGGGCAACGAGAGGCCACGGGAAAGGCTGAGGTGGAAGAAGCTGTGATCACTTGTCACGTTGAGAACAGCTGGGGGTCAGAGGTTTGCCCTGGCAAACTTGTCTGGCCGTGCCCTGCTTTGCAGCCCCAGCTTGCCTCCCACTCCCTGTCTATCCTCCCCATTGGTGCTCCCTGGGGCTCAGGGTCTGCCAGCATCCCAGGCCCCTCTGTCCTTGATCTCCGCTCTGAACAGGCCCTGTGCCCTGGAGGACCTGTGGACAGGGCGGGCCTCCTTCCAGGCCCTCCTAAAACCCCCAATCACACCACCACCTTCCCTCCCCTCCCACTCTTCACTTTGGTGCCTGGTGACACCCATGGCCACATGGGTTGCTCATGTCACCTCTCCTCTGTCCCTCAGGACTCTCAGGCTCCCTGACTCAGCTCAGTTCCATGTCCACTGTCTCACTCACTCATCCCCCAGTGCTCTCACCCCTCGGAGCTCCAACTCTAGCACCCACTCTTTCTGCTCTGCATCTGGCCTGCATGGCTGTAGCTGAACAGGGGTCAGAGGCCACAGGGGTCTCGGACCTCAGGAGGTGACCCCTTGCCTCTCCCGTCATGCGGCACACACAAGGTCCCAACTTCAATGCCTGAACCTGTCACAGGTCCCAGGACAACCCCTCCCCCATACCCCAATGTGGAGCTGAGCAGACTTTCACACCCTCTGTTCTCTGCAAGGGACGGGCCAAGCAAGCCTGCCACCTGTAAGCAAACAGTGGCTTCTACATTTATAAACAGAAATCAAAGGGAAAACGGCATCCTGTGATACAGGAATGTAGTATGACATTCACATCTCAGTGTTCACAAAACAAGGTCTTATGAGCCATCTACATCCACTGACTAGTGGTTCATGCCTGCCTTGGCCTTGAGGGGGCAGGTCGACTTATTTCAAAGGGGGGTGTCTGCCCCTAAAGCCGAAAGTATTTACCAGGTGGCCCTTTTTACAGGAGGGATAGCGGCCTCTCACCAGTGGTCCCTAGATGTCCCCCTCATGGGGGTCTTGTCCTCTCTCTCACCTTCCCTGCTGGAGAACCTGGGTTCCAGCCCCACAAACCCCTCCACCTACCTGCTGTTTTGGTCACCTCAAACTCCTCATTTTTCAGGGGAACGTCGCTCTCTCTCTCAAAAGCAGCTTTCGACTGAAAGGGAACAAGTGGAAACTTTTCTAATCGGGAAAGAGCATGGCTCGGTTTGCTTCCTGGTGTAGCAGAGACGCCAGACTCGAGATGCGTTTTTAAGCACAGAAAAGAGAATCCAGTGGAAGCGGCCAGTTAACCCACTTACGAGACCATCAGCTGGCTTCAAACCTCAGGCCTCGCCACAAATCCAAGGAGGGAGGCATCTAATTCAGTTCTTCCCTTTAGCTGATGTATGGAAGTGGCAAACAAGCGTGGCAGTCTCTTGAATATAATTCTTAAAAATCAGAACTGTGTCTTTCTCAGATCAGTTAGAGTAATGGAGTTTTACAGTAAGAATAGACTAGACACAATTTTGTGGTTGTAGTTTAGTCGCTAAGTCGTGTCTGACTCTTGCGACCCCATAGATTGTAGCCTGCCAGGCTCCTCTTCTTTAAGAAGTGGGGTTTCCCAGGTGGCGCAGTGGTAAAGACTCCACCTGCCAGTGCAGGAGAGGTAAGAGATGTGGGTTCGATTCCCTGGGTCGGGAAGATCCCCTGGAGGAGGGCATGGCAACCCACTCCAGTATTCTTGCCTGGAGACTCCCCATGGACAGAGGGGCCTGGCGGGCTACAGTCCATGGGGTTCCAAAAGATTCAGACACGACTGAGCAACTGAGCATGAATGCACGCAAAGTAAGAAGAGACCCAAGAGAGTGATGAGTTAACAGACTGATGGTCAGTCTGATGTGTCAACTGGGAGAAGCTGTGGTAGCGTTAGGCAATCAGACCCTGGGGGAGCTGCTGGGGGCCACTGATGTGACAGAGGTGCATCCTGAGCTGAGTTTAAGTCAAAGAGTTGGTCCTTGATGACCTGGGGGTGCCTAGGGGGAAGAGCTGAGGCTTCCCTGGATGAAACTCCGCCAACAGCCAGTCCACCACAGCAGAAGCCAGTTCCTATAGTGAATCTCTCATGTCTGTCTCTTGTTGGTTCTGCTTCTTGAGCTGATAAAGTGGTTTTCAAACTGTTCCCAACTCAGATGCAGAAGCAGGCATGGGCTTTGCAGAGTGGCCGGGCTCTGAAAGGGGTTGTGGGGGTCAGGAGCATGGTGGAAGGTGCTGGCTGAGCCGTGAGCCACAGGTCACCGGGGCCAAAGGACGTGGGGCCCTCCCAATACCAGTGAGCCTGCCCCCTGGGCCCACTTCTGCCCCATCCCCTGCCTCCTGACTTCCTGCCAGCTTGGCCAGCAGGGGACATAAGTGGGAGGCTGGTAAAGCCTTACTGGAGGAAGACTGGTCTCTAGGGGCCAACTGGGATCCCCTCTGGCTACTGCAACCTGCGATCCCCAGGCCTCCCTCTAAGGGCTTGGTATACATCTCCTCATTATTGCTGCCTCCCCACCCCCGACCTGGGGGTCTTCAAGGCATAGTCCATGGTGGGCAGCCAGGCAGCCCCCAGAGCGTGGGCGACACTCACGTAGGCCATGCCGTACTCGATCTCGGCACCCCGCACCTCTGCCTTGAACTGCGTGAAGTACAGGTAGGACTTGCCCTGGGGCCTGCGAAGAAAGGTCGGGAGACAGGTCAGCCTGGGGCTATGTGTCCCCCACTCCCTAAGAATCTACTTGGGGATTCCACTTTTGGGAAGGATAGACTGGGTGCCCTCAACATGATCTGCTCTTTGCCAGAACATTCTTCCAGCTCCATGATGGACAAGCCTCTTCCCTTTCTGCACAGGAGCTGTTTGAGGACAGGAACACCTGCGTCCATTTGCTGAACACTTCTCATCCCCTGGACAACATCCCAGGTTTGCAGTGGGGGCGGGGCAGGGCGACATCCTCAGAGGGTGAGAAGTACAGGGGTTAACTAGGGAGCAGAGGAGGGTGTCTACAGCTAAGCGTGTCCCCAGGGGGGTGCTGCTGGGTGGGTCAGCTAAGAGGCTGCAGTATGAGGACCTTGCTCTGGGCCTGTGTGGCCCAAGTCTGTGCCCACTTGGAGGGCTGGCACTCCCAAGCCCTTGTGAGATGATGGTCTACAGGCAGGGGGATGCAGCTTTGATGACTAACCTGTAACGAGGGGGCCCCACCCCGGCTCCTTGCCTCTAGATGCTTCCCTCTGAAGCCAGGAAGGGGCACAGAGAGGGTCTCAACAGGGCTGGTGGTGGCGTGTTGAGGACATGGGGCTCCCACCCTCACACTCCTTGGTACCCTGGAGTGGGGTACTACTGCTGTATGCAAGGTATCTCGCAGGAGACGGGGACTGTGCACTGAGGCCAGCACGCATTTTGATTAAACGTCACCCTCCCTGCTCTCTATCGTATCCCATTTCTTGATCTGTCCCCTGCACCGACCCCAGTCCCTGAGGGTGAGAGAGTGGCTGGGACTTCTGCTGTGTCAGACATGTGTCGATGCTTGAGAAATCGGTTCTGTGGCACCTCTCTGGCAGCCCAGTGATTAAGAATCCACCCGCCAATGCAGGGGACGCCGGTTTGATCCCACATGCCGTGGAGCAACTGAGCTGTTGCGCAACTACTGAGCCTGTGTGCCAGAAGAAGAGAAGCCCCCTGCACCGTAACAAAGATCCTTCATGCAGAAACTAAGACCCAACACAGCTAAATAAGTGAGTAAAAATTAAAAAAAAAAAAAAAAAAAATCAGTTCTGCTCAGGCAATCCATTCCAGGCCATGGGGCCCAGAGAAGGGCCAGGATCCGATGACACTGCAGACCCTCCTCCCCATCAGGGGGCTGAGACCCTCCTTCTCAGGCTCCTCGAACTGGGCTCCAGGCCATGGGGTTACAAGAAGGGTGAGCATGGTGTCAGCCCCAGGGCGGGAGGTTAAGCCCTTGAACGATGAATGTAACTGAAGGTGACAATGAAGGGTGCGGTGCGTCTGGGGAGCCTGGCCCCTCTCCTGGGGCTGCGGCCACTGCCTGAACTGCTCCCAGCCCCCCAACCCCGTCTCGGCCTCAGTGTCAAGGTGATCTCCTGGGGAGCCCTCCCAGGGAGCTCTCCCCACCCCTGGAGGGTTGCAGGACTCTGTCAGTCTGTAGGCCACCTAGAGCAAAGGTGCCTCATCTGAGGAGGGGGAGATCCCACCCCCAGGACCCTGGCTTACCTCCAGATGGTGCAGGTAAAGTGCTGGTGGTCTTCGCTGGTCCCCAGACTCATCTGCCACTTCTGGGGAGAGAGGACAGACAGGTCAACCTAGGACACACAGCCTCACCATCATGGTACACAGCCCGCACTGCACAGGGAGTGAACCCCGATGTCAACTCTGGACTTGGGGTGCTGATGTGTTAGTGCAGGTTCACTGACCCTCACAAATCCATGTGGCTGCACTCTGATCAGGGATGATGGGTGGGGGGATGGGAATATGGGAAGTTCCTGTGCCTCCTGCTCAATTTTGCTGTAAAAAATAAAGTCTGTTAGGGAAAATAAAAACAAAAATAAAAGCAAAGACAGTATGCTCATACTTGCTTGTGTAAGCACAGAACAGGTCTTAGAGAAGATGCAGGACTGTGATAACCATGGCGACATGCAGGACGTGGGTGGGGACTGGGCAGATGGAAGGTGTCGGAGAGCTTTTCATGTTTTTTTTTTTTCTCTTTCTGAATGACATGTATTAGCTTTTTTAAAAAATTAAATTAAGAAAATAATACTTTAGGGACTTGCCTGGTGGACCAGTAGTTAGGTCTTCCACTGCAGGGGCACAGGTTCAATCCCTGGTCAGGGAACTAGGATCCCACATACCACTCGGGTGTGGCCAAAACATTTTTAAAATTAATAACACTTTAAGATGGTTCCAAAACATACCACTACCAGTTTATTCTCATTTTCAGGGCCTCCGAAATGTTGGCCAAATGCAAGGTCTGGTGGCCTGAGGCGTTTCTGAGCTTTGCTAGTAAAATGAGTGTCTTGTCTTTCTGAAAGAGTAAAGGTGGACTCCAATTGCTGATAATCCGTTTTAACACCAGAGCTTTTCCACTAATAAAAACAAGGCCGTTTTTATGTTAATTATGATGGGAGTAAATGGTCACTTAGAAGCCTTCTGCCTGCAGCATGAAGGCCGGAGCCAATTACTTAGGTGGGGCAGGCAAGGCAAGTGGACATATATATTTATTTTCTATTTAAAAACTACTGGGACTTCCCTGGGGGTCTAGTGGTTAAGACTCTGCACTTCTACTGCAGGGGGCATGGATTTGATCTCTAGTCGGCAAACTAAGAACCCACATGCTGCACGGTGTGGCTAAAAAATAAAATTGGACAAAACAAACAGAAAAAAAAACTCCTGCCCACAGTTTCAAGGGCTCACAGTTTTATGCTGTGAAATATATCTGGGATGGTCTTCCATAGCTCTTAAAAGTTCCATGACAGGCAAATCTTTAAACATTCTTTTTAAGACTATGAAAGCAAACTAAATGAAAACCAAGAGTTTCTTAGCAATACGGCCAACCTCCCTCTGAGTGGTTTGTTAAATGAACTTGACTGTGGTCTTCAGGTTGCAGGCTAGGGTGGGTGGTAGGTGCCCTTGGTGAGGCTCAGATTTTGGCATCATATACTCACACGAGGGTGTGTTTTGGGGCAGCCCGTTCAGACGGAGCCTCTGTGACCTTCTCCAGGAGGCTGGGGAGATCAGGATCTAAGCGACCGGGTGTAAGTGATACAGGTAAATGGTCACTGCTATTGTTTTTCATTAAGATATATTGATAAGTAACAGATGGTGAAATGGGCCCATTTGTGTATTTTATTTTTTTTAAGACTTTTTGATGTAGACCATTTTTAAAGTCTTTATTGAATTTGTTACAATATTGCTTTTGTTTTATGATTTGGTTTTTTGGTCAGGTGGCATGTGGTATCTTAGTTCCCCAACCAGGCACTGAACACTCACCCCTTGTACTGGAAGGCGAAGTCTTAACCAGGACCACCAGGGAAGACCCTGTGTCTGTTCTGAGTTACCCAACTGCGACACAGATCTGTTCTGTCTCCCCAGTTGTCTATTCACCATTCCTGTGAGGTCAGTCCCTTCGTGCAAATTCCCAGTAATCACTGATCTGCTCTGTCCTCATAGTTGTGCCTTTGCACAATGCCACCTGAGTGGAATCACACAGGCCACGGTCTCCTGAGTCGGTCAGTCTCACGCTGCCTAACACATGTCTGATTAATCTGAGTGGTTGCATGCGTATCAATAGTTCACTTACCTTTAACAGCTTTATTGACAAACAGTTTATATAATACACAATATGCTCTTTTTAATTGCACACTTCAGTGTTTCCTAGTACTTTCAGAGCTGTGCAACCATCACCTGTATAGCCACTCCCTTTTCTCGGGGATCTTCCCTGCCCAGGGATCGAACCCAGGTCTCCTGCATTGCAGGCAGATTCTTTGCCATCTGAGCCACAAAGGAAACCCCTATCTAATTCTCACCATCCCCCAAAGAAGTCCTAAATCCATGAGCAGTCACCCCCACTCTCTTCCCCAGTCCCTGACAACCAAGAAACCACTCTGTCTGTGGATTGGCCTGTTCTGGACATTTTCCATCAGTGGAATCACACCCTGTGTGCCCTTCTGTGCCTGCTTCTCTCACTGAGCATTGTGTTCTCAGGATCTGTCCACATGGTAGAGAGTGTCTGGGCCTCACCCCTTTCCATTGCTGAGTGATGCTCCTGTGTTATGAGGGACCACGCTGTGTTCATTCATCACCTGTTGAGGGACACTTGGGTGGCTTCCACTTGTTGGCTATGACAAATCATGCTGCTCTGAACAGTCACGTGTGAGCTTTGTGTGGACTTAAGTTCTCATTTCTAACAGGCAGATACAGAGGATCCAGTGGGCTGTTTTCTGCCAACGGGGCAGTGAGCTAGCAGCCAGAGAGCCTGTGGGTCGCACTGTCGTGTTCCCGTGCTCCACTGGTGGCCGGAGGTCTCTGATGACCATAGTTCTGGCCAGTGCTACTGGAACAGGTAGAGCCGGACACATCTGCTCTGAGGTGTTTCCTTTGGGAAGAATTCCCTCATCCGAAATGGAAGAACTGAGCCTGTTGCGGGCTCAGAATTTGTGACCCAGCCGCTGTCCCAAGAGTGAGCCTGGCTCTCCTGTGAACCGTCCACCCACAGGGTCCTGTCAGGGAGGCACTGCTGGTGATGCAGGCTGTGTCCTGCCTCAGGGTAGTGGTCAAGGGTCTGCACCTTGGGGACTTCGCTCACATTCCAGTTGAGGGGGCCTGGGTCCTCAGCCTCAGGGGCTGCCAAGTCCTCGTGTGCGAAGTAGGGGTAATGACAGCCTCCCAGGGTTCTGAAGATGAAACACAACATGTGCCTGGTTTATCACCGCTCGGGGCGCCTGGTAAACTGCAAGGTGGTTGGGGACATCACGATTTTATTATCCAATGAACTGACCATGGACACATGGGCTTCCCTCGTAGCTTGGATGGTAAAGAATCTGTCTGCAATGCAGGAAACCTGGTTTCGTTCCCTGGGTTGGGAAGATGCCCTGGAGAAGGAAACGGCAACCCACGCCAGTATTCTTGCCTGGAGAATTCCACAGACAGAGGAGCCTAGCGGGTTACAGTCCATGGGGTCGCAAAGAGTCGGACATGACTGAGTGACTAACAGTTTCACTTTCACAACCAAACAGGCAGGGAATGTGCTGATGAGGAGAAGGTACTTTGGGACTAATCAAGAGCCCGAGACAGGGCATGGCTCTACCAAGAGGTATGGACTAGGGTAGAATGTTCTACCACCTGTCACCACCCCACAGTGGACTGGACTGCTTGGAGAAGCAGTGAGGCCCGGAGGTGCCTGAGGGAGTGGTGGACAATCCCAGGATGCCCATGGTCCTGGTGGCAGGGGGAAGGGCTGCAACAACCCTTGGTTCCCCTGGGAAGGGTGTCACCAGGCATTCACTACATTTCATCACAATATTGTTGCTGGGAGTCATCTATTTTTATTTGCAAATTAGATGTATCCAAAATAAGGAAAGTGGATTTCATGTCACTCTTTTATTTTAATTATCTATTTATTTATTTGGCTGCGCTGGGTCTTAGTTGGGGCTTGTGGGATCTAGTTCCCTGACAAGAGATTGAACCTGGGTCTCCTGCATTCGGAGCGTAGAGTCTTAGTCACTGGACCACCAGGGAAGCCCTGACTTCATATCATTCTTGCCCAGTGGCTTTCGCCTGGGGGTTATTTTGTCCTCCAGCAGACACTGGAGGACATTTAGACATTGTGTAAATTCACAGGTTCTAGGAAGTAGGATGTGGACACATCTTTTTTGGAGGACCTCATTCAACTCATTACATTATGTGAAGAATTACCACAAATTAAGTAGCTTAAAATCGACGCCCATTCATTAGCTTACAGTTCTATAGGTCAGAAGTCTGCGTGTGGCAGGGCTGGGTCCTTTGTTCAGTCTCACAAGCTAAATCAGAGTGTCAGCCAGGGGCTTCCCTGGTGGTCCAGTGGTTAAGACTGCCTTGCAATGCAAGGGACATGGGTTTGATCCCTGGTCAGGGAACTGAGATCCCACATGCTGCATGACATGGTCAATAAAATAAGTGAAATAAAAGTGGAAGCCAGATTGCACTCCCACCTAGAGATCTGGAGACTGGGGTCCTTTTCCGACTCACCTGGTTGTGGCGGGGTTCAGTTCCTTGTGGTTGGAGGGCTGAAGCCCAAATTTCCCTGCCACCAGCCAGGGGCTGCTCTGCGCTTCTAGAGGCCATACATGCTACCTCCTCAAAGTCAGCTGTGGTGATGTGGTGCACTATGCCTGTCTCATGCTTCCAATCTCTCTCCATCTTCTGCCATCAGCTGGAGAAACCAGCCAGCAAGGAACTGGGGACCTCAGTCGCACACTGAAAGGAACCATATTCTGCCAACAACTTGAATCAATCTGGGCAAGGGTTCTCCCCAGAGCCGGCAGGTGAGAGCCCAGCCGGGCTGACACCTTGATCTTGGTTTTGAGAAGCATCTAGCTGAGCCGACAGGGACTTCTGACCTTCAGAACCATGGGACAGGGACTTCTTCTGTGTTCCAGTGGATAAGACTGTGCTCCCAACACAGGGAGCCTGGGTTCCATCCTAGGTTGGGAAACTAAGATCTCACATACTGTAACTAAGCCCTCGTGCCACAACTACTGAGCCCTCGTGCTCCAAAGTCCATGCACCACAATTAGAGAAGCCTACGTGCCCCAACCAAGACCCAGGGTAGCCAAAATAAATAATTGAAAAAAAAAGAATGATGCAATAATAATTGGGCACTGTTTTAAGCTGTTCAGACTGTGTTACTCAGCATAGAAGATGAACACGATACTGCTAACAGAGGCTCATGAGAATGGCAGATTCAGGTCTCACATCCCTCTTTCTGTCCATATGTCTGTTCACTCTATGGAATTATGAGTAGAATCTGCCATCACCATTGGACCTGAGCACTGTCTTTTATCGCTTAGGCAAGAATAATCCACTGTCCTCTAGAGAGCATGTCTGTACGACAATGGATGCTGTTGTACTAAACTACATGGAGTTTTGAACAACTCACCTCGTTGGTCCCTCCTTGAGACGCATAGGTGAACACACAGGTATATTTGTCCTAGAGAATGGAAAGGAAAACGTCTCAGTAGTAGATAATTGTTAGCGTTGGAGGTTCAGGGTCTCAGAATGTCCCTCTGAGATCCAGAATCAAGAAGATTCTGCTTTTGAGTATCTACACTCTGGGGAAGGAGGTAGAGTCAGCCTTCTGGCTGATGTCCCTGGAAGCCGATGTCCTTGGAGGCCTGGAACTCCCCCACCAGCCTCCCCGCTTGGGAGCTCCTGGCTCTGGACAAACAACCCATGTGGCTTCTAGAAGGGGGAGATCACATCCCCTCCAGCACCCACCCATTTAGGAACATGAAATCTGGAAGTAGGGACACCTGGGGCCCATCTCTGCTCTGCTGTGGGCCTTGGGCAAGTGCAAAGCTTTCTGTTTCTTCACCTGGAAAATGGGCCTCACATAAAGAATCTGGCACAACATCGGGTTATAAGGAAGTAATAAACAAATACTGACTATTGATATCGTTGTTAGACTGGAAAGGGAGACTGGGAGAGGAAGCAATTTCTCCAACAAGCTGAGGATGGGCTAGACTAGACCTAGGCCTGCTGCCTCTAGATAAGGAGGGTCTGGCCTCAGATTTCAATGAAAAAGATGGGGGCCTTGTGCAATGAAAGGAAAGAGCAACATCTGTCCACTTCCTTCCTGGTCAGAGCTGAGGCAGAACGACCTTGTGTGGGGCCTGGAGGCATAGGCCCCTGGACCTCCAGCTCTCCTCTCCTCACCTCTGGGCCCATCCTGCCCTCCAATAAGGAGGGGCTCACTTGAGTCTAAACAGACAATCCTGAAGGAAATCAACCCTGAATACTCATTGGAAGGACGAAGGGCTGATACTGAAGCTGAAGCTCTAATACTTTGGCCACCTGACGTGAAGAGCCGACTCATTAGAAAAGACCCTGATACTGGGAAAGATAGAAGGCAGGAGCAGAAGGGGGTGACAGACGACGAGATGGTTGGATAGTATCACTGACTCAACGGACAAGAGTTTCAGCAAACTCCGGGAGATAGTGCAGGAAAGGGAAGCCTGGCGTGTTGCAGTCCATGGGGTCGCAGACTCGGACACAACTGAGCGACTGAAGAACACAGGGTCTGAGGGATGGGGCTGCTTGGACACGATTGGCAAGTGAGATGAGTTAGGGACTGAGGCTAGTGACCCAGCCCCCTCAAAGAGGCCAGCCCCCAGGAGTCTCGCCTCCTCTTAATTCATTCCCGCTTCCCTACCAAGTCCCGCCCCCTAACCTCAGGCCTTGCCCCCACCGGGGCCGCCCCCTGGTCCCGCCCCCTCCGGTCAGCTCCCCCTCCCCAGGCCATGCCCCGGCTAGCACCATCCCTCAAGCCCCTAGGGTGTCTGAGGCACGTACCCCAGGGCCCACGTTCTGGGAGAAAGAATGCACCACGCCGCCAGGCCGCACGTCAAACGCCACCGTCGTGGGCTCGGACACCGCCTCTACCGGCCTCAACGCCACGGCTGCCAGGAGCAGCGAGACCCACAAGTTCGCGCCGCCGCTGCCATTCCTTCTTCCGCTGGGCGCTGCCATCTTGTGATCAGGTTCCGCGGGGCAGGGACGGCGGACGGAGCGCGGCGAGGGACACGTAGGGTGTCTGGCGGCGGCCACGTCGGCGTCGGCGGGACCACGTGATCCGGAGGGCCCCACCCCTCCTATCCGGGCTGCCATCTTGGGGGCGGGGCTTGGAAGTCCCAGGAGAGTTCTGGGGTTGATGGAATTGAAACAGGTTTCTTAGCTTGGGGTCCATTCGTCCCTCACTAGGCAAGTGACTGCCCCTTCAACTCTTCTAGTTAGTACGTGTACAACGAATGAAGGATATGAAGGAGCACCACTGAAATTCAGGTTAATGCATGTAGGCAGAATGAGGGAAATGGAAGATCACCATTGAGCAAACACCTCTTTGATTGTTACTCCAAGATTCGTGGATCCATGCCAGAAACTGGTGGGGAAGAGGATTTTTGCATTATCTCAAAGTATTTCCCCCCGAGATACATAACAACTACAAAGAGAAAAGTAGTAATTTTACAGTGGCGACACCATCTTTATAGCCCATTGAGCAAAGTCAACATCGTTAAAAAAGACAGTGGCTTCATGGAGCCACCATGGGATACAGAGAAGGACATTCTGAGTGGCACCTCCGTGGAATTTCTGTGCAAAATGCATGGCCTCAATCTGAGCAGAGCAGATTCGAGAGGAACCCAAGTTGAGGGACATTCTACCTAGGTAACTGGCAGTTCTCTTTAAAAATGTCATGAAAGACAAAGGCTGAGGAACCATCACAGAATGAGGAGACCAAGACGTCCAAAGGCAACTGGGATCCAGGATTGGATCCTTGCTTTTAGTCTGGGTTGTTATAACAATATCTTGCAGATTGGCTGGCTTAAACAACACATTTATTTCTCACAGCCTGTTCTGAGTGGGGGTACCTGCTCCTGTTAAGAAATGCTTCCCTCTTTGCAGCCGGCTGCCATGGACCTGTTAGGAATTGGCTCCATAAATCGGAGGACGGCAGACTATTTGGTGTTTCACACAGCATGGTTCTTTTGATGTCTCCCATTTCCCTACCTCCCGTGTTTGACCTTCAGCGGGTCCCTATGAAGGATTCAATTAGTGGCCAAACGCTGTAGCTGACAAGGTATTTGGTTGTGAGTGGTTTTGAGTTTCCTACTCAAGAGGAGTAGGTGTGTGTATGTTTTCTTCTCAGAAAGACTGAACCCCAGCCTCTTGTTTCTGTTTTTCCTTTCTGCCTATAAAACAAAACCCCAAATAGAAACAAACAAAAAACCGAAGGGGTTTAAAGAAAAAAAACATCATTCCCAAGATTCTGCTTTTTAATCATGACTTGAAATCTAGCAGTCAAAAAAGATTTGGTAACACAACTACCACAGCTTCTGTCTCCATGGTCAGGACACCATAAACAGGGTGGGTGTGGACATCATAAAGAGGGTGCATGAAGGAGCTCCCTTGTGAATTAACAGCTATATACATATATATATATATATATATATATATATTTTTTTTTTTTTTTTTTCCTGGCCATGAGTTATGTGGTATCCTAGTTCCCTGGCCCAGGGATCGAACCTGGGTCCCCTGAAGTGGAAGCTCAGAGTCTTAACCAACAGACTGACCACCAGGTAAGTTCCCAACAGCTCTTTATTTTGACTGTGGTGGTGGTTCTAGGAATCTGTACAGGTGACAGAGTGGAATAGAACTACACACACGTGAGTGCCTGTGAAAGCTGATAAAATCTGAATAAGGTCTAGAGTTTAGTTCATTGCGTTGTATTCACATCATGTTTCTGGCATGACAGTGTATTGGGGTTAGGTAGATGTAAGCTGGGTGAGAGTACACGGGATTCTGCACTGTTTTTTGCAGCTTCTTATGTATCACAGAGATGGGAATACCAGACCATCTGACCTGTCTCTTGAGAAATCTGTATGCAGGTCAGGAAGCAACAGTTAGAACTGGACATGGAACAACAGACTGGTTCCAGATAGGAAAAGGAGTATGTCAAGGCTGTATATTGTCACCCTGCTTATTTAACTTATATGCAGAGTACATCATGAGAAACGCTGGGCTGGAAGAAGCACAAGCTAGAATCAAGATTGCTGGAAGAAGTATCAATAACCTCAGATACACAGATGACACCACCCTTATGGCAGAAAGCGAATAAGAACTAAAGAGCCTCTTGATGAAAGTGAAAGAGGAGAGTGAAAAAGTTGGCTTAAAGCTCAACGTTCAGAAAACTAAGATCATGGCATCTGGTCCCATCACTTCATGGGAAATAGATGGGGAAACAGTGGAAACAGTGTCAGACTTTATTTTGGGGGGCTCCAAAATCACTGCTGATGGTGATTGCAGCCATGAAATTAAAAGACGCTTACTCCTTGGAAGGAAGGTTATGACCAACCTAGATAGCATATTTAAAAGCAGAGACATTACTTTGTCAACAAAGGTCCGTCTAGTCAAGGCTATGGTTTTTCCAGTGGTCATGTATGGATGTGAGAGTTGGATGGTGAAGAAAGCTGAGCACCAAAGAATTGATGCTTTTGAACTGTGGTGTTGCAGAAGACTCTTGAGAGTCCCTTGGACTGCAAGAAGATCCAACCAGTCCATCCTAAAGGAGATCAGTCCTGGGTGTTCATTGGAAGGACTGATGTTGAAGCTGAAACTCCAATACTTTGGCCACCTCATGCGAAGCGTTGACTCATTGGAAAAGACCCTAATGCTGGGAAGGATTGGGGGCAGGAGGAGAAGGGGATGACAGAGGATGAGATGGTTGGATGGCATCACCGACTTGATGGACATGAGTTTGGGTAAACTCCAGGAGTTGGTGATGGGCAGGGAGGCTTGGCGTGCTGCGACTCATGGGGTCACAGAGTCGGACACGACTGAGCGACTGAACTGAACTGATGTGTCTATGGTTAATTTCAAACAAACGAACAAACAGGAACTTCCCTGGTGGTCCAGCACATGGAACTTGAATGCTTACACTGCAGGGGGCACTTGTTTGATCCTTGGTCAGGGAACTAGGATCCAGCATGCCACAAGGCAACCCCCATCCCCCCAAAAATGTTTCTGCTTGAGATGGTTGTGGGTTGCCAACTGCTAAGCCTCCTAGACAACCCTAGTGACCCCTTTCTCATCAACTTCTGTCATTCTGTGACTTGTGATTAGTTGCCTCTCCACTTTCACAGTGGATTATGGGCAAGATATATTCTTATTCCTGAGATGATTCTTAACATTCATTGGCTGAGCTTCCTACCCATCAAACATTTTGAAATCAGCAACATTGCTCAGTTTGCAACATGTATGACAATGCACTTATTTCCTTCATATATAAAGAGTGTCTACAAATGAATGAGGCCAACATATCAAAAGAATGGTGGGCAGGGAATTCCCTGGTGGTCCAGTGGTTAGGATTCTGTGTTCTCACTACCAAGGGCTTGGATTCCATCCCTGATTGGGGAACTAAGATCCTGCACACCAAAAAGAAATTTAAAAAGATGGGCAAGTGATTAGCAGTAAACAAGTGCCTTAAAGCATGAAAATATTTACACACACATAAAAGAAATGTGAGTTCAGATTACAGTGAGCTGCTGTGTTTCACTCCCTAAGCTTTTCAAAAATAACAGGTGATACTGAAGACTCTTGAGAGTCCCTTGGACTCCAAGGAGATCAAACCAGTCAATCCTAAAGGAAATCAACCCTGATATTCACTGGAATGACTGATATTGAGGCTAAAGTCCCAATACTTTGGCCACCTTTTCCAGCTGACCCACTGGAAAAGACTGATGCTGGGAAACACTGAAGGCAAAATGAGAAAGGGATGATAGAGGATGAAATGGTTGGATGGCATCATTGACTCAATGGACATGAACTTGGGCAAACTCCAGGAGATAGTGAAGGACAGGGAAGCCTGGCATACAGCAGTCCATGGGATCACAAAGAGTCAGACATGACTTAGCAACTGAACAAGAGCAATACTGAAGGAATGGAGCAAGGGGCACACTTCACCAAGAGGTGTATACACGGAGGCGTTCTCCTTAGAAGGCAATATGGCAGTATTCTTCAAAATTAAAAATGAATATGCCTTTTGATAATTCTAGGAAATTACCCTATAAATTCAGACATGCCCAAAACATGTACAAGGCTGTTTGTTGCAGGATTTTTTTATAGCAGGTAATTGGTCAATGACAACCTGTGAGCCAAATCTGGCTAGCTGTGTGGCTTTGTAAATAAAGTTTTATGGGCACACAGCCACATCCACTCATTTATACATTACCCATTGCTACTTTTGAGTTGCAAGGGCCAGAGCTGAGCAGTTGGAATGGAGACTGCCTGGCCCACAAACCCTGAAATATTTACTCTCTGGTCCTTGACAAAGTCTGTTGACCCCTGATTTATATGAAAAGCCCAGAATCATCTTATCCCTTGATAAGTGCCTGGCAAAATAAATTATGGCATTCCCAGAGCAGAACAGAAGGCAGGTATTAAAAAGAGAGACTGGGGGACTTCCCTATGGTCCAGTGGTTAAGAATTTGCCTGCCAGTGCAAGTGACACAGGTTCAATCCCTGGTCCGGGAAGATTCCACATACCATGGGACAGCTAAGCCTGTGAGCCAAAACTGCTGAGCCCAGGTGCTGCAACTATGTAAGCCTGCAGGTTCTAGAGGCCATGATCCACAAGAGTAGCCACTGCAACTAGAGAGGAGCCACTGCTTGCCACAACCAGAGACACCCTGAGCACATAAACGAAGACCCAGCACAGCCGAAAATAACATTAATTTTTCTTTTTCTAACAAGAGAGACTGGGGAGGGGTTACCTCTCACGGAGGTGGGGAGGGCATTGTTTTCCTCTCTATACCCTTTTGTACTGGTTTATTTATTTTTGGCCACACTGCAGCATGTGGAACTTCCTCATCCAAAGATTGAACTTGTGCCCCTGGAAGTGGATGCATGGATTCTTAACCACTGGACCACCTTCACAAAGGATGGAGCAGGTGATGGCCCTGGGGCCAAGGTCATTGTGTCATTAGAAACTCAAGTACCATGAGTGCCCTCGGCACAGGCAGGGTCTCCAGTCTCGTCTCTCAGCTGTTGAGACAGACTCGAAGAGTCTGACCCCTGCCCCCACTTATCAGTGTGTCCTGATGCTCCAACCACCAAATCAAGCCTCTGGACAAGGAAAGGTGCAAAAGGAAGTCAGGGCCAGGGTGCCCATGACAGCCTGGGCTGGGTCCCTCAGTGGCACCCATGAGCTGCCTCAGGACCTCTGAGACTGTCCTTTGGGCATCTTCCAGCTGTGGCATGGGGCCCCCTGCCATTTTGTGCCAGGGCAGCAAGGCTGAGCAAGCAGCCCCTCTCCCACCGCCAAGACTGCCCTGCCCTTGGCTCAGTCGCCTCCTGGGACTCCCCTGGCCACCCACGGAACCCCCATCACCAGCCCCGGGGAGTTTAGCTTAGAAGGAACCTTAGGCAGGTGGCAACACTTCCATCTGGAATTGTTTAATGTGTCTACTTGTTACACGCATAATTATAAAAGAATAAGAATCGACAAAAATATTTTCTTTCCATAATATGTAGAGGTGGTTCATCTCTCTGGTGGGATGTTTTTTTTTGTTGGGTTTTCTTTTTTTTTTTTAACCCGCCCCTGGCTGAACTCTTGGCGGGAGGGAAAGGAAAAGTAAGGATAACCCTGAGGCGGGGAGGGTTGCACTCCCAACCCTGGAAGCCCGGTTAGTGCGGGCCAGGCAGAAACGTGGGATGGCCAGGCTGGAGACGGGGCAGCAGTCGCTGGCCAGCAGAGCCCCAGCCGGTCACGTTTCAGAGCCTGCCTGAAAGCCGGGGGAGAGCCGGGCCAGAGGGCTGCCTGCTCCCCTGCGCACTACCTGCGGTCTGCTAGGCGCATGGCTCCTGTTTCGGGTGCTGGCTGGGGTGAACCTGGCGGCCAGTGGCAGACCCAGATTCTAGATTTAGGCACCCCTAGCTTTCTGTCTTTTAAATAATAAAGATAAACGCCCCCCACACCCTGCCAAAAAAAAAAAATCACAAGAAGTGGGTGTGGGTGGGGAGGACAGGCAACCGCATGCTTCTGCACCAGTGGCTGGGCCTGAGCCTAGGCCTGGCCACCCCCCACCCCGCCCCGCCCCCCAGAGGCAGGGTGCGGTACAAAGGCCAGGCTTCTCTGAGTCTCTTCAGGCCTCCAGCGCCCAGTGGAGTTGAGGCTCCCAGACAATGGGGAGTGGAGGGATGGCTTGAGGAAGTGCTTTGTGGACGTTGGGCTCAGCGCTCCATCCTGGCAACCCAGAAGCAGCAGGGAGAAAACCCAGGAGCATGAACAAAAACGATCAAAGGCGTGGGGGCGAAGGTGGTGGCTCCCGGTGCGGGCAGTCCCGCGGGCTGGTGGGAGGAGGCGCGGTGCGGGGCCTGCGAGGCCACTTGGTCCCTCCTGCCCCCAGCATTCGCGATGGCGGCTGCGAAGCCACTTGTGCTCTGACTGTGCAGGCCCCTCCCAAGGCAGCCCCGGGCTCAGAGGTGTTCCTGAAGAAAGTGCAGCAGTGTGACTTCATAGTGCTCGCCGGACTCGGGGCAGCGGATGCTGTGTCTCTCATTGGGGTAGATCTGGGTGGACAGAGAAGGCAAGGCTGGTGGCACCGAGGACCCTGCACCTTGAACTTCGCCCTCTGAGTCTGGCTCCCAGCGTCTCCCCTCAGGGCCTCGGTCCCACCCTTGCCACCCTGGGAAGAGGTCTTGCTCTGGAACTGAGGGACCCAGGTTTGAATCCCCCCTCCATGGACAACTTGCTGGGCAAGTGATTCTGGGAAAGTGACAGCCTCCCCCCATGAAAGCTGAGTGAAAAACTCAGACCTTGTAGGGTCTGTGTGGCCTGGGCCAGCTAATGCAGATATGAAAGCACATATGAAAGCCTTGAGAAGTTGTGCTGCCCCTCTGTCCCCCAAACCCAGCGACCGTGAGGAACTCATATCCGCAGAGGGGCTGGGGCTTCAAATCATGGAGACATTTGCTGCCCTCCACTTGAGCCACTGCATTTTTCCAACAGGCCCCACTGGGGATTGGACATATCGAGGCTCCAGGAAGGCCTCGCTCTAGGAGGGCCTCCCTGCAGGTTTTGCCAAGTGCTTCCTGGGCCCTCTCAATAACCAAGGGGGGACCATCCCCTGAGAGAAGTGGCAGTGTGCTGGTGACAGGCGCCACGCCCAAGGAATCACTCAGTCCCTGAGACCTGACTGAGTGGAAGCAGGCTCTAGGGTGGATGGTGACAGTGAGGCCGGTCTTGCCTCTGGCCATGGAGTGAGGGTTCCTGGGGCAGGTGTGAAACCTGCTTCAGACCCTAGGAATGCATCTAACTGCTCAGAGATCTTCCCTCCTCTACCCTTGCCTTGAGTAATCCATCCTGGATGAGTCACAAGTCTCATCATACTGTCCTCATCTCAGAGGAGTTGCCAGGCTGAGATCAAGACCTGGACTCCTGGGTCCTACTGCTCCCATGGCTTCATAGGTCCCACTCCTTCAGGGCCCAGGGCAGTGGCACGACCTGGGACAGACACCCACCCCTCTATGCCACCCTGGGTCCTGGGTGCCTGGTCACTTCCTCCTTCTGGGCTGTGAGGGCAAGGAGAGGTTCATCTGGCTCCCCACTATGCTTCCAGCCCCCAGTCGCGGGCCTGGTCTGTGGCAACAATGTGACGTGTGAACAAGTCTGGCCTGTCAGCCTCCAGGCCAAGTGTTTCAGGGTGTCTGAAGTGGAAAGTGGGTGTGCTCCATCCCCCCTCTCCCACCCGCAAGGGAGCATCCTGTCTCACTTTCAACTTCCCCTGGGAGGCAGAGGCATTAAGTCTCCAAGCCCCCATGTGCCAAATGCTTTTCCTGAGAGCACTCATTTGACCTTCAACACCTCTCAGAGGGAGGGGTTATCAAGCCCATTTCATAGATAAGGAGACCAGGCCCAAGGTTAAAGGACCTGCCACCTGTGGTCACTCAGGGAGAGAGGGGCTACCCCAACCAGGAGACTCAGGCCTTCAGGCTCAGCAGGGACACTCGAGGATCCACCCCAACCCTGCCTGACTCCTCAACTCTGATGTGTAGCTGCCGCTGGCCTATGTTGGAGGTGCATGTGAGGTTGGGGGTGAGGCTGCTCCCAACAGCTCTTCACCTTGTGGGAGCCCCACCGCCCTCCTGCCCTGTCTGGCCAGCGCATGCCCAGCCATAGATCCTTGAGGCCTGTCCCCCCTGCCTGGTGACCCTCAGTTTTTCCATCTGTTGAATGGCAACGTGTCCTCCCCTGACAGGACTGAGCACGTGAAGGTGTCCAGGAAGCAGAAAGACTGCGTGGTGGCAGCAGGTAATCAAATCTGTCCTTCTCACCTCCAGCATCAGGCCTCCCCCAACCACCCCCCCCAACCACCCTACCCTGCCTCCCCCGGACCACTTCCCGCCCCTGGAGTCCACCAGGCCTCTCGCTCCCCACTCCTGGCCCCTTTCCTACTGGGACAACTGACTGGTGCATATCCCACCGGCCCCATAGGCCTCTGTATACATGGCTGCCTGAAAGATGACTGACCTTTCCTCACCCTTAGAAAAAAATACAGCCCTCCCCTGAGACCCACTCCCAAAACCTTTACCACAAAAGCCCCACCCTTACCACCGAAGCCCCACCCTCTCATGAGGGCCCGCCCTCACCTGAGACCCCGCCCACCACTGGAGGCACTGCCCACCTGGCCATGCTGGTCACGCAGCCCTGGTCCTCAGCTCTTCTGCTGGCTGCAACCACGCTGGTCTCTTGTCCCTGAGCTGCTCCCTTTCACTAATCTCCTGTGTCTAGTGTCCTCCACAGCCGACCCCTAGGCCTAGCTGAGTCCCCACTCACTCATTAGCATCCTTAAATGTCACCTCCTCAGGGAATTCCTCTCCGACCCCTGTTCAAGGTAACCCCCCCTCATACTTTCTGGGTGGGGTTCTGAACTTCAAAGCAAGCTTCTTGGTTTAAAATAACACTTGTGCTCCTGCAGTAAGAGTGTGTGCTCCCCCAGTTCCCAGAGGTGGCCAAAAGAGGGTGGAGTGGACTGCTAGACATCTACTGAATAGACTCTGCGACCCAGGGAGCCAGGGTAATTACCAATTACCGTGAGGAGCCAGGCAGTCAGATGTGAGGATGGGGGCAGGGACATGGGTTCCCTGACTGCCCCCTCCCCACCCATGCTGCTGCCCACCCTGCGAGCTCCTGGGAAGAGCCACTTACCTGGAGCTGGTAAGGCTTTCCTGCGCGGATCAGCTGGGAGACGAGGAAATTTGTATGGAAAAAGTGCACGTTCTCATCCAGGAAGCCATGCAGGATGAGCAGACGGTTGGGCCTGGAAGACAAGGTTGGGGTGAGGGTCTGGGGCCAAACCCCCTTCTCCCACCCTGCCCCATGGCAGTGAGGAGGCAGCAGCAGCAACTTGGCATCAGATGGTGGAGCAACCCGATGACCTGGCGTGACTGGCACATCCGGGAGACACCTGGTCAGGAGGGGAGAGTGTGGCTGGTGGTACCTGGAATGCCCTGAGCTTCTGCCCCACCCAACACCACCAGTGGCTACCAAGCACTTGACATGTGGCATGGGTGGTAGAGGATGATTCCTTTTGAAATTTTGACATAAAAATAGCTTACTGAGGTGTCATGCAGCCATCACCTGGATCCCAAGTTACAGGACATTTCCATCACTCTGAAGCAAACTCTATGCCCATGAGGAGTCGCTCCCAGTCCCTGGCAACCACCAGGCTTCTGTCTTTTATTATTCCAGTGAACTGAGATGAATGCAAAAGTGAATGGAAGTGGCTGCAGAGCTGTAGGTTCTGAGCTTGGCTGCACCATGGCAGCCCCTGGAGTCCAGGTCACCCTCTAGACTGAAGAGAACGGCCTCTCAGGGAGAGAGGCCAGGGTGGGGTCAGTCTGGGACAAGAACCTTGGCACTAAAGGTGGGGCCAGGGTGGACGTTCACCAGACACAAGGCACATCAGAAATGGCCATGCCATTTTCTTTCTGATGGGAAAATCAGAAACCAGTGCCCAAAGCATACATGGAATATCAGAGCTGGGCCAACACACGTAGGTTTTACAACCACTGTGGACCTGGATTCCGAGGCAGAACCCGCAAGACAGGCGGTTAGGGTTCAAAACCGACTCACGGGGCCCATGGCAGGCAACGTGCTTAGGAGGTGAGGGGTGCCAGGGTGTCCAAAGTAGTGTCACTCTAGATCTTCCTCTCCATATTTCTGGGGGCAGGGCTGGGGGGCTTCCCTCCCTCCTTGGTCCAAGAGAACCCGGGGGCCTGCTTTCTGTGAGGAGCAGTGAGGGAGGGAGGACAGAGGAAGGGGAGGGGGCGCCAGGAGCAGACAGAGAAGCGGGTGTGGAAGCCACGCCCACCCGGCCCCAGGAGAGCCCATCTTCATGGAGGGCCAGCCTTGGTGAGCTGGCAGGCGGGTGGGAGGAGGCCTTACTCATTGGGCAGCTTCTCCACGTGCAGGGCCACGGAACCCGCCTCGTAGCCAAGCTGGTTGTTCTCTGGGACATCCATGTAGCGTTCTGTGTAGCCTGTGTCGTAGGCCATCCACACTGTGACCGGGGCGCCTGCGATGGCCACCTGGGGGCCACCGTGGGTGAAGGGGTGGCAGGAGAAAGAGAGAGACACACACACAGAGGTCATGTCCTGGGAGCCTGCGTTTGGCCTGTGGTCCCGGGGCCTCCCCCGGAGGACATGAGGAGCGGGCATGCACACGGGGGTTGGCGGGGAGGGGCCCTCCGACGTGTCTCCCCCGTGGACCGTGCACTGTCGTGGGAGGGTGGGTGAGCTGGGCGAGCACTCAGGCTGGACTCGGCCCCTCCCTGGGCCCACTGCCTTCCTGCCTCCTCCTCCTCATCGCCCTGGCAGCGCCGCCGGCCTGGGGGCCCCTCCCCCGACGCTCTCCACACCATGCCCCACCTCTGCCCGTCCGGGGCCGGGGTCCCGAGCTCAGCCTCCCACAGAGAGCTGCTGGCGGGGTTTTGTGCAGCCGGACGCCATCCTGGGGTCAGCAGTGGCGGGCAATGAGGAGGGGGGCTCGGCCCCGTGGGGCTGCTGCGGGGAGAAACAGCCACGTGGCAAGGCCCCTGCCGAGATGCCTCCCCCAGGGGGGGCGGGCTCCAAGGGGCATGGGGGCACTGGCAGACAGGGGGAGAAGGTGGGGCAGGACCCACCTTGAACACCTGGGGCTTGTGGATCAGCCCCATGAGCGAGAGGAAGCCTCCATAGGACCAGCCGTGGATGGCCACCCGGCTCAGGTCAATGAAGCCATACTTCTCGGCCACGAACTGCAAGCCCTCCACCTGGTCCTCGATTTCCACCTGACCCTGGGGGATGAGGCCGGGTACCCCTCAGTGGCCTCCTCCCAGGCCCATGCCCCACTGTCTCCCTTCCCTCGCGGGGGGCCCTCTCTGGAAGTTACCCTCTCTCCAGGCCCAGTACAAACCTCTCGGGGTGGTGGTCAGCTGGACCCGGCACCGACCCTGCCCTGCCATCTCCTGGCTGGTTCTGATAAAAGTCACATCTCCTCTCTGGGCCTCAGTCTCCCCATCCCCAAAATGAGGAGGTTAACATGAAGAGTACAGATTTTACAGTGGGTGTGAGGATGAAATGAGATGCGAGGTGTCCTGTATTCAGAGGCCTGGTGTGTGCTGAGACTCAAACAGCTGGTGTTATCACCACCACCAGCACCACTACCTCCATCCTCACCACCACCACCATCACCACCAGCACCACTTCCACAGCCACCAGTGCCTGTCTGGCCTAGCCCTTGGGGCTTCCTGCTGATCGGGCCTATACTGACATGCCTGGGTCTCAGGCACCAGGTGGGGCATATGTATACCTGTCTCCCCAAGGGGCACCGCTCAGAGCTGAGCAGCAGAGTGGACATTCCTCTAGTTCCATAGGCCACCCCATTTAGGACTGACACCCTGGCCAGGACTGTCCTTGAGGAAGGTGCCTCAGGGCTGCCCCCAAACCCCAGGTCCCCCCACCTTCACCACACAAGAAGGGAATGGGAAGAGACATTACCATCTGGTTTTTCAGGGCCCCTTCGAATCGAAGCCCTCGCTGACAGGAGCCCCTGCCGTCAATCACGACCACAGCATAACCCAGGGATGCCAGGGTGTTGAGCCGCAAGTATTTGATTCCTTTGAAGGAGTTATTGACCAGCTGCACCTGTAGGGAAGGCAAGGCAGGTGTGAGTCTAAGGATGAGGCCTGCGCTCTATCACAAAGACTATGGATGGCCCCGGGCTGGTTCTGGACGTGGGAGGAGTGAAAGGTCAGGCAGGAGCCCCCTGTGCACCAGGCCTTGCACTTGGATGTGCTACACAGAGGAAGGCCCCTGCCCCAGGCCCTCCATGGGATTACTCCCTTATTTCTTCAGCTACGTTTTGACTCTTTTCTTCCCTTATTATATCTAGAAACAGACAGAAGCTGATGGGGAGGGTGGCAGGCTGGTGGTGCCAGGCGGTGTGTCCCCCAAGTAATGTGGCTTATACTGGTCCCTTACTTCATTCAGCACATTGCATGTTCAGGGCCTCATCATCTTCTGGGTGGTGTCCTGCTGGCTGTAGGGTGTTGACAGCACCTCCGGCCTCTACCCACTAGATGCCAGGAGCAGCCCCACCCCAGCTGTGATGACTACAAATGTCCCCAGATGTCACCGAGTGTCTCCTGGGGGACAGCCACCCCAGCTGAGAACCACTATCTTAGATGCACCTGCTTGCCAACCTGCCTGCCTGGCCTGTCCCCTTCTCAGAAGGCTGGGCCCAGGGCTCCAAGCTGGTGATCAGGGATAAGAGTGGGTCACTGCTGGGTGGGTGGCCCAGACACACAGATGGGGTTTAGGGGGGCTTCCCAGAGGGACATGGAGTATCAGCAAGTGAAGGGGGGAGGAGGCTGTGCAGCGAGCGGGGGGTCCCCAAGAATCCCGTGTGGTCAGTGGAGACGGGCAGCAGCACTAGGAGGGGCCCCTCGAGCCCTGGGTGGAGACGGAGGGTATGGGGGAAGGGCGTGCCCACCTGTGGGCCTCCATACACAAAGAGAACAGTGGGGTGCTTCTTCCCCGGCTGCACGGTGTGGGGCTTGTAGATCATGCCATAGAGCCGCACGTCTGACCGCGTGTGGAAATGGAAGATTTCCGGAGGCACGTAATCCGGGGGGCAGCCTGTGGAGACAGAGTAGCTGTGGCTCCGAGGGCCAGGGTGAGCCAAGGCAGGCTCAGATCTGAGTGCGGCCCACGTCTGGCCGAACCTACACTCCCCCAAACCCAGAGGATGGACCAGAAGCACCCTGTCTTCTGTGCTTCCTGGCAGTTACAACCAGAGTCTGGAGGCTCAAAGTGACCTGCACCCTGGGTGCATGCTCAGGCCAAGCCACAGTCTGGTCAGGGACCTTCTCCAGAGCTCCCGACACTGGCTCCTCTCCCCCGGAGGTGACAGCAGCTCTGGGATCTGATTAAGGTCAGTTTTATGGTGGGGGGAGGGGTCTTCTCTCTGATTTTTATGGTTACGTCTGCTTTTGCAAAGCAACATTGGCTTTTCAACCCAGTGGTGAAGAGAGCTCTTTTAAGTTTCCTTAGGTAAACAGGGTGTCGATTTAAAAGGCAAATGAGTCAACAGTGATATAGGCCAGGGGTCCACAAGTGTTTACTGTAAAAGGCCAGGTAATATTTTCGGTTTTACATGGAGAAGAGACATTCTGTGTGTCTGGGTTGTCACCACACATGTCCCTCTGTATCCTCAGGGGACTGGGTCCAGGGCACCCCCCCAATACCAAAAGCGGCAGATACGCAAGTCCCTCATATAGGATGGCATATACACATCCTCCCGTGTGCTTTCAGTCACCTCTGAGTTATTTATTATACCTGATACAACACAAATGCTACGTAACGAGTTGTAAACACGATGTAAATGCTACATAAACGGTTGCCATGCACAAGTCAGGTTTTGCCTTTTGGCATGCTCTGTGGTTGGCTGAATCTGTGGCTGGGGGACCTGTGGCCGTGAAGGGCTGTGTGCACCTGACTCTCCTGCGGCCGCCCAGAGCGGCCACAGATGAAGCCGAAACGACTGAGCATGGCCAGGGGTGGCCAGAGGGCCAGTTTGCCCACTTCTCACAGAAGTGACCCACAAACACAGCCAGATTAGGCTTTGGGGGAAAACGGTGCCCCCATGTGCCTGCCTGCACATCCGGGGCTGGGCATCAGGACGCCTGAGCCCCCTTCGCTGTCCCTGTTCAGTGCTGGGTGGCACCTTGTCAGGCCCCTCTCTTCCCTCAGTTTCCTCATCTGTGAACCAGGGCCAAGTTCCGGGACTGAGCTGTCAGATGGAGGAGGCTGCTTATTTACTCATGTTCTGGGGGCAGTGATGGTAACAAACTGCCTTCCAGCCCATTCCAAGTGTTGAAAATATTAGTTGCTCGGTCGTATCTGACTCTTTGCGGCCCCATGGGCTATGGCCTGCCAGGCTCCTCTGTCCATGGAATTCTCCAGGCAAGAATACTGGAGTGGGTTGCCATTTCCTTCTCCAAGGGGATCTTCCCCATCCAAGGATTGAAACTGGGTCTCCTGCATTGTAGGCAGATTCTTTACCATCTTAGCCACAGGAAAGCCTGTTAACACACACAACCCCCAGGGATCTTATGTCCTACGGTGTCCTGGAAATCTACAAGGGGCAGCCCTGTGCTCAGGGGAGGGCGGCCTTTTTAGTGAGTGATCCCCATGGCGGGGTGCTCTGCAGAGCATTCGGTTTACATCTCGTGGGCTGCCACAGGGCTGTTTAACATTTAAGTGAGATGAACTGAACTGACTGGCCTTCGCTTCTGCAGCTAGAATTGAAACCCGGGATCACCCAGGTGGAGGCCTGGCTGCCCTGGAGGCTTCTGGGTTAATTGACCAGCTGCCTCCCACTCCCTGAGGCCCCTAGCGACCAACCCTAGGCAGGGGCCGTCTGCTGTGCACAGGTGCACTTGGCCCTCTGTAGGGACCCCTCCGCCTGGCAAAGCCAGCTCCTGCCCTTAGCATGTGCTCTCTCTGGGACGGCAGCACAGAAACTTGAGTCTGTCTCGGGGGCCCCACAGGACAGTTCGGGGCTGTGGTTACACTCGATCGGTTCTTGGGGCTCTGGGCCGCTTGCTGCCTTGCGCTCACCCGCGTTATTCACCAGGGCTCGGGCAGCGATGCACTTGGTCAAGGTCCCGGGGGTCTGGGGTTACTCACTGGCTGCCTCCATCATGCTGGCCCAGAACCGGGGCTGCTTGTGCAGAGGGTCATCGTCAGGGCCACTCAGCTTGTAGACGTGCACACAGGGTGGCGTACCCACGCTGCTATAGTGGCTGATGAACATGTCGAAGTTCTGCAGGCGGGATGGGGCGCTGAGACCGTGGGGTGCCTCCCATCACTCCCGCTGTGCTGGTGCCTTCCCCCATCACCCCCATCTGCATCAGCTGCCTGCCGTCTATACCCTGTGCGGTGTGTTTGCTCGTGTGACCCTGCTGTTACCACCACCCCTACCCTGAGAGGTGAGAGGAGCCTGTCCCGACCAGGGGGCCCTGGGTGCTGACCGAGGGACCTGGGGGCGGGTTCAGACCCAGACCTGCCCAACTTGCTGGTCCTACAGCCACCAGACTACACTGGCTACTTGTCTGGGTTGGGAATGGCCCTGTGGTCATGTTCCAGATTGCTGCCTGATATTTTGGAATGTTCCAAGGGAGGGCACATGGGGGAGGGGCCCACCTGGCTCATGGAGCAGCTGTGGGAGAAGCCGGGTGTAGTGAGGCGCACGATCTCGCCGGCCACCTCGTAGCTGACCACATAAAGGTGGTGCTCCAGGGGCGTGTCCTTCGTGCCTTGGAAGTACACCAGCTTCGTCTCCTCGTTGACCCAGATCTGCAGGTGGCATGGGGGGTCCTGGTGACATGGCCCCCGGGGCCTCCCTCCCCGCCCCTAGGGAGGGCCCAGTGTTCTGTGAACAGGGAGGACTGTTCTCCCAGAGCTGCCTTCAGCCCACCGTCTGGAGAACTGTCTGGGAGACTGTCCTGGATCCCGCGGGGAAGAAGCCCACTCCACTAGAGCTGGGCTAACCACATCTCCTCTGGTCCAACTTGGAATCAGAACTCACAGCCTGGACAGCTCCTTCCAGGTGGGCCCAGAGCCGCCAGAAGGGGACTGAGGGCACCGTGTGGGGGTTACCGAGGCTGAGGGAGGGCCTGTCCTGGGTCCAACAGCCCCAAGTCCTGGTCCCCAGTGGGAACAGCCCACCCTCTGACCCAAGTGCTCAGGGTTAAGAAGTGGTTAACTCCCTGCCCCGCTATTTCCTGGTGAGAAGCCCGTCAGATCTGGGCGTGGTTCTCAGACAGTGACCTCAGGAGGAGGAAAGAACCTCGTTCTGGGGACGGAAGAGGCACTGCCTTGCTGGGCTGACTGTGCAGCACAGATGCTCTGAACAGGCCTTTATGCCCCTGAGGACTGCTCCAAAGGATGGCACTGGAGGGGCAGATTCCAAATGAAGGGACAGTGATGCCCCAAGTGCTCTTCAGATGAGAGAGCTGATAGTTGGAATGTCTTAAAGACAGGCTGGCTCCCCCCTTACGGCATAACTCTCTGGGGCCACAAGAAGCCATGCAACCCTATAAACCCTCTAAAACACTCATGTTCCTGTGCAAACAGGAAAGACCTAGAGCGATTCCCCACTGTGGTCACTTCTGAGGACGGAGGCAGGTCACGGGGGCCTGGGGTGAGGATGGAAGGGGACCATATAGAGAAATTCAATTTTTACAACAAATGCTGATATGTTGGTTGTCATGTGCTCACTGGAAAATAAATGCAGGTTTTCTGATAATGGAGGATGTCACTGGAAAATCCCAAACCACCCATAGTTAAGTGTGCTGGTTTTGTCACCAAGACTCTGTGAGAAGCTGTGTGGGTGGGAAAGAGGGTCTGCAGGTGAGGGACCCACCCAGACCTGGGGCACAGGGGTGGAGCTGTGGCTGTGGGCAGGGAAGGCAAAGGGCACTCTTTCCTGTTTTCTTTCTTAAATTTATTTTAAAGAAAATTTCTGGGTAAAAAAAAAGGGTGTGCAGAGGGTTAAACTTTGACCATGGAGAAAGTTTTTTTTTTTTTCCCCAGCCATGAGCACAGCATGTGGGACCTTAGTTCCCCTACCAGGGACTGAACCCAGGCCCTGGCAGAGACAGCACTGAGTCCTAACCACTGGACTACCCAGCAAGTCCCCAGAGAAAGATTTTAATACTGTCCTGTGTGTCTGCCAGCTGCTAAAGGCCTTCAAAGTACTTTAAAGCAGGGTTCTCACCTGGGGCCACTCTGCGCCCCTGGGCTATTTGGCAGCCTCTGGACACATCTGTGGTAATCACAGCTGGTGTGGGGGCTAGGGAGGCTGCTCTACACCACAGTGCCCACAGTTGCCTCGAGCATCCACAGCACTGAGGAGATACTGCTGTGGAGATGGGAGGGTTGGAGCTGTTTGATGGCCTCATGTCGCAGCAAGGAAACCCAGTCTTAGTGCCTGGCTAGCTAGGCTGAGTGAGGCCATGAGCCCAGGGGTGCCTCCAGCAAGACTGAAGCACAGTGGAGCCACCCAGTAGGGACAGGTGTGGTCCCACTGTCATGGGCACAGTGCCTTACATTACCTGGGCCCAAGGAGGTCACTTGTCTCCTGATCGAGTGTTTTCAAACTGCTATTTCCTACCGTATAAACAGTGCACATTTGTGTGCTAACCCGAGTGTGCCCCGGGTGGTCTCGCCTAGAATGGGGCTGCTGTCAGGTCAGATGAGGTGCAGGTTGACACTGTAATGGATGCCCTCTCTGCCCCCTGCCCAGGGATGCCTGGGCCCCTTCTCTTGGCAGCACACGGGCCACCCAGCTCTGGGCTTTAAAAAGGTTGGCCTACATGGACACGTGGACAGTTTAGGTCTGTCTGAGTTTTTGGTTCAGGAGACCTTTATAAAAGCTGGTGTGAGGGAGGGCTCCAGGACATCTGATTAAGGGGTCTCTGTAAAATTGAGAATTCTGCAGACCTGGCCCCTGGTGATGGATGCAGGGTGGTTCCACGGTGGGCTTCACCAGTGTCCACAGGGCAGGTAGCTTCATGCAGCGGAAGGAGGCCAAGTGGACACTCCTGGTGGCAGGGAGAATGGGCCAGGCCCCACCTACCAGGATCCAACAAAGGAACTCAGACAACCCTGCTTCCAGACCCAGGATCTCCTGCTGGTGAGAAGTACAGCCCCCATGGCCCTCAGTTGCAGAGCAGGAGGGGGTGGCCAGGTGGGAGGCATGGGGGTGGAGGAGAAGCCACAGGCTCTCAGGGTCTGGAGGGGTCAGGACCGTGTGTGTGTGTCTGTGCATGTGTATGTGTACAGGCATGTGTGGAGACTCAGGTACCTTGGAGCCGTGCCTCGCCAAAACCTCCCACTCGCCACTGGTCAGTGCGATCTCCTCCTTGATGGGGCATTTAAATTCATCTGGAAGGACAGGAAAAGAGGTGAAGGGGGCCCGGGGAAGCTGTGACGTGGACTCAAAGCACAAAATGGACTTGCTGTAAAGCCCAGGCAGCTGGGGGACAGGCAGGTGGACCGGCCGGGCCCCCGGATGGGACGCAGACCTGAGATCTGCATTTTTATCAAAAGTATCCAATTTTCGGGACTTCCTGGTGGCCCAGTGGTTAGGACTCTGAGCTTCTCCTGACTCCAAGCTTCCACTGTAGGCGGTGTAGATTTGATTCCTTGTCAGGGAACTATTAATAAGATTCCACATGCAGACTGGTAAGGCCAAAAAAAAAAAAGGCACCCAATTTTAGAACCCTGGGGGCCAAACCACCTCCTTCCAGGCCATGGACTTGTGACTGGTTAGGACAGGTTGGGAACCAGGTCTTGACTAAACTCTGGGACTGAGCAAAGGCTCAGTGGAGTTACAGTAGGTTTTTTTCCGGTGTTTTTTTTGGGGGGTAGGTCTCTCTTTTTTAATATATTGACTTATTTTTGGTCTGCTTGGTCTTTGTTTCTACACCTGGGCTCTCTCTAGTTGTGGCGAGCGGGCTTCTCATTGTGGTGGCCTCTTTTGTTGAGAAGTACGGGCTCCAGGGCACACAGGCTTAGTTGCTCCGCAGCATGTGGAATCCTCCCGACCCAGGGATTAAACCTGTGTCCCCTGCATTGGCAGGTGGATTCTCAACCACTAGACCACCAGGGAAGTCCTCGCTTTAGAGTTCTTATCAGGTAAATAACAATATGTAATGTTTCTTGCCATGTATTAGAAATTTTATATTAAAAACAGTTTATGAGCAGTGGCTACAGATCTTTTTCTATTCTCTGGGGTCTGAAGCAAACTACTGTCAACATCTCCTACGGAGGGACAGATGTCCCCACACAGATCCACAAGGCATACAGAACAGAGACCTGGGCTGAGTGACAATCACCAGAGGACCCAGGAGGGACAGACACTCCTCCGCCCCTCACTCACCACGAGGTGGGTGCGCCACTGCCTGCCCCCACACCTTCCCCAATGCCCGCACTGTTGGGCCCACATGGGGAGCCGAGTCACACAGGCCTCCTCTGGGGATGGTGGCCCTGCCAATGCACCTGCTGTGGCTCCATAGTCTTTGTGCCCCTTGTTACCAAGCCACCCCAACAAGACCCCCAGTGGGCCTGGGTGATGGCACAGCCTGATGGTCCCCCTGCCTTGCTCCAACTCACTCTGAGCTTCTGAGCCTTCTTCTGGGTTCAAGCCCATGCTCCTCACGGCCCAGAGGGTCCCACCAACCACACAAGGCTTTCCCTCCCTTGCCCCCTGACTACTCTGTTCCAGCCACACGGGCCTCCTCACTGTCCCTCCCCAACACCAGGCCCAGTCCTGCCCCCAGGCCTTTGCACCGGCTGTGCCCTCTACCTAGAGCACTATGTGGCCACCTCTGCCACAGGTGTCTGCCCTGTGTCACGTTATCCAATGATGTGCTCTGGGCCTCCTGGCGTCTTTCACCATCTCTGGATGTCTTCCTGCCTCCCATCTAGAGCAGAGGTGTCCACACTCGTCTCTTTCTACAGTGACCCTCCCTGCGTGCAGGGCAGCTTCTCCTATAAAGGGTCAGATGGCACAGCCTTGGTACACAAAGGGCCTTGGCATGCAGTCAGTGCTAGATGAACCCTGCTGCCAAAAGAAATCAGTCGTGGCTGAGATAGCCCTTCCAGACCAGGAACAGTGTTGGGAAAGGCCAGTCTCTTAATCACAAACACCCACTCCCTGTGGGGTGGGACCCATGAACAAGCCATGCACTGAGCCACCAGCTTGAACCGTACGCAAGTGTGGTGAGTAAGTATTTCTCAGGCTTGCTCACCTTCCCCGGGGCTGAAGGGCTGGGTCCAGTCATAGCCGCGGGGCTGCAGGACAGCGGTCACTTTGTACAGGTGGCAGAAGCCAGTCTTGCACTCGTTGGCGCGGATGAAGCAGAGCTCATCTGCTCCCTCTGCTTGGGGGAAGGGGTAGAAGATGTCGTGAACCTGTCCAGGCAGAGAGAGGATGTGTCATAAGTGGGGGTTGTGGCAGGAGTGGGTGGGGGGAAACTTGGGCTGTGTCTCTTTGAGAAAGAGGAGGCTCAGACAATCTGGCCAGAGGGCAGTCCCCGCCAACCCTCCCTCCTGAGCTGGCTTCTCCACTTTGAGGAGCTGGGGACCTGGGGGCAGGGACATGGGAAACCAGGAGGTACGGGAGGACTGGGCCCGCACACCCCAACTCTTACATTTATCCACACGTCGGTGACCTCCTCATACACCACATAAGGCTGGACGTCCCTGGGCACAGCCCTGGCGAAGGCTGCCCGCTGCTCCTCATTGTCGGTGGTAGGGATGAACAGGGCTGGGGACAGGAGGACCAGCTGGAGGCGCTGCTGGGGCCGGTCTAGGAACATGGCCCAGGCACTGGAGAGTGAGATGGGAGGACCAGAAACTCAGGGCCCGGCACAGGACAGCTGAGGCCTGATGCCCCCTGCCCATCCGTGTGCATGATCAGAATGGCTCCTCCTCTGTCGGCTTCAGTGACACTCGCGCAAGTGACTATGCAGCACATAAAGCCTCCCTGGCTGGCAGGCATGCCCAGGAGGGAGATGGGGGTGGTGGGGAGGTGGGTGTGGTGGGTGCTGACGAAACTGTACAATCCAGCTGTTCTGCAACACCTTGCATCACTGGTGAACTTGGGCAGCTTCTGCCAAATCCTCAGCCCTTATTTGTCCTTTGTATCCTATTTTGCTCTAAGTGGACAGTTAGCTTAAATCTTTTTTCTATTTGTTTCTTTTTTTGTTGCAATGCACAGCATGCAGGATCTTAGTTCCCAGACCAGGGACTGAACCCTCGCCCTCTTGTAGTGGAAGTGTGGAGTCCTAACCACTGGACCACCAGGGAAGTCCCAACTTCAATGTATTGTAAACAGAGATCTGTTGGGGTCAGAGGTGGAAAAGTTGACTCTCAACAGAAAGATAGACCAGATGCCCTCATCACGGGCCACTGTTCCTTTCTCAACTACTCAGCCCTGCCCACGTGGGGTGAGTGGTCACAGAGGTGTGGCCATGTGCCAATAAAGCTTTATCTCTGGACACTGAAATATGGATTTCCTATCATTTCCATATGATGAAATACTCCTCTTTGGATCCCTGGCCCCCACATCACTGGAAAATGGAAAAGCCATTCTTGTGACCTGCATGGTGATGGGCAGCTGGCCAGGTCTGGCCCCCGGGTATGCTTTGGGGCTCTGGTGTAGTGTGTCTGCCCCATCCCAGGGCAGAAGTGACTGCGAGGGGTGTCTTGGACTCTGAGGGATGACACTCACTACTTGCCATCCTGGGTCCAGCCGGCCCTGGCGAGGTATTCAACCTTTGGGAAAAGCAAGCTGAATGGCTGCACCAGCTCCTTCTCCTGTGTCGACACGATCTAAAGGGGGACACAGACGTGGGTTACTATCCATCCTGGCTATGTGTTGCCACTGCCATGAGGCGCTGTGTCTCCCCAAAGCCACACACTGGAGTCCTAACTCCTGGGACCCCCCACAAGGAGGAGGCCTGACTTGGAAACGGGGCAGTTACAGATGTAATCAGTTAACGTGAGGTCATACTGGGTGTGGGGGCCCAAACCCACAAGATGAGTGTCCTTATAAAAGGGGGAGATGTGAACACAGGCGCCACGTGTCCCATCTTGTGACACGACGCAGGGAGAAGGTAGCATCTCCAGGCCTCAGATAGCCAGGGACAGGTCTTCCGCCAGGCCTCCGGAGGAAGCCGCCCTGTCGACATTTTGGTTTCAGACCTTCAGCCTCCAGAACAGATGACAGACCTTGGGGACTGAAGACTCCCAGGGGTCTATGCTGTGACAGCCTGTTGACTGGAAACCAAGGGTTCCACATGGCTGTTGCTGAACAGCCAGGTGGCCTTGGGCAAGACAAGCCTCTGGCCCCTGTGGCTTCCTGGAGGTGACATGGGGCTAGCGGGGCATCTCCTAGGGAGGGTGGATGGGAGAGAGGCCAGCAGGGCCCAGCACATCTCACACCTAGGCCTGCCCCCAACCTCTGCAACCCCCAGCTGTGGGTTAGTGGGCAAACCCCCCCAGCTATCTCAGAACACTGCTCATCTGAGGGGGTGCCTGGAACCATTTACAACAGCTGGTGGGGCTCGGCAAAGCTGCTTAGTGCAGGTCCCTGGAGGATCCACCAGAACATTCTGGTCAGGAGTGGAGAAGGGGTTTGGTTAGTGCCTACTCATGCCCAAACCAAAACCAACCCCTAGATTGTGAAAATAAGTGTAGTTTATCTCAGGCACTTTTCTGAAACGTTACACAAGAAGCCATTCTGGCTAAAATATGAAGGGGCTTCCCGGCTCACCAGCCTGCTCTGATCTCTGCCATGAGGGGCATCCCCTCAACATCCTCACATGGAGTTGGGCATCCTCCGCCACCCTTCTCCCCACAGCCTCCTCTGCCCTCCTGGCTGTGGAACCTGAAGAGTGACTCCCTGGGTGATGAGGACCTCCATCTGTGATGCTGACTAGGTGATGGAGAGAAGGGTCCGGAACACTGATGCGTCTGCTGAAGTGATGGATAAGGAACTGCCCAGAGTCGGGGGCGGGGGTACCCTCGGTCTAAGGTCAGGTCCCCCAGGTGACTGCACCCCCGCTCCCTGGGCTCTCTGTTCTGGAAGCTCTGCAAGCCACCGCCCTTCTGGGTAGCCAACCTCTGCAGGGCCTCTGCTCGAAGCTCACTCACATGGGTCCCCTCTCTGTACCTCAGGGCCACTCCCTGTCTGAGTCCAGGTTCAGGGTGATGGGTGGAAGGGTGCAGCCTGGAAGCTGGGGCTCCAGGTGGAGCCTCTTTGGCTTCAGTTGGCCAGAGAAGTACCTGCCCTGGAGTGAGGGGGTGAGGGACCACCTGATCTCCCAGCACAGACCCCGGCCTCCCCTCCTCATCTGGATGCTTCTTCCAGGCGCCCCGGCCACACTTACCTTGCCCTGACTGTCGGTCTGGAACTCAGCCAGTTTCAAGGCGATCTTGGGGTTCTTGCTGCCTGCAGAAATGAAAGCGAGGTGGACTTGGCAGGTGGACCAAGAGGGCTGATAGCAGGTGTTGGGACAGCGGCTGGGCGGGGGGTGCAGGTGATGCTCACAGGCTGTGACCCAGCTGACATGGCGGGAGGGGAGGAAGGCACCAACTGTCCAAAGGTCCCTCTGTGGGTGTGCCACCCTCTCTGGCCTGGGAAACAAAGGCCCCCAGGCAGGACTGACTGTGAGCCTGGACCATGGTCCCATTGGTGATGTGGCTACATCTTTGCTGTGTAAGAATAGAGATCAGGCCTGGGCTGGTCAGGGGTCATGGGGAGACACAAGACAGGAGGAAGGCATCTCCCTGCCTCAGGAGACCTTGAAAGCTGGGTGCAAAGACAGCACACACCCCTAATAAAAGCACCCATGATGCAGAAACAGGGCCCATGTCTGGCAACAGTCGGTGCTCAGCAGTCAGGAGGCAGGCAGCCTATAGGCTGGGGTGGCCGAGACAGGCTCTCCAAGGCAGGATTCAGTTACTATGACATGTCTCAGCTCTGGCCCCATGGCTCTAGCGCCCTGGCGGGTTGTATCTTGGAGCTCCACTTCCTCACCTTTCTAGCAATGGAAGAGAAAGTCTGACCTCCCCATTCACACCAGGGCCTGGAAGTTTCCCCAGGAAGGCTCTGCCTAGCACAGCCCACAGTTGGTAGGAACAAGTCTCTCAGAGGCTTCCATGGGGGCCCCGAAGATGCTAAACCTGGCCTGCATGAGTATTTTGTGTGGCTCACCAAGTTTGTTTTTCTTTTTTAAAATTGTGTGACTGCACCTAGCATGGCACGTGGGATCCTGGCTCTCCAACCAGTGATTGAATGCACCCCCTGCATTGGAAGGCAAAGTCTTAACCACTGGACACCAGGGTAGTCCCACTAAAAGTATTTTTAAATAATTTGAGACATGTTTAAGAATTGGTAGATTTTTGGGACTTGGTGATTCAGTGGTTAAGACTCAGAGCTTAAGTGTTGGTTCAGTGGTTAAGACTCGGTTTGATCCCTGGTCAGGGGGCTAAGATCCCACAAGCCTCTTGGCTAAAAACTGAAATGTAAAACAGAAGCAGTGCTATAAAAAAATTCAATAAAACCTTTAAAAATGGTCCACATCAAAAAAAAATAAATTGGTAGATTTTGTGAGTGAGTTTGGATTTCTGGCTTCTCTTGAGACAAGGGGCAAACTCTGTACTCTCACAAGGCAGTGAGTGTCCGAAGCGTCCTCGGAGGGGCCACACCCTCCACTAATTCCCCAGGGCTCCTGTTGTCTCCTGGGCCCCAAGGCAGGATGCCAGTCACCACTGATGGTGGCGCTGGCCTGGCTGCTGTTCCTGAGCCCAGCCTGCTTCTTTGGGTCCATCCCTGCCTGGATCCTGTGGGCCCATCCTGGTTGGTGCCTCACTGTGTTCCACGAGGCTTCAGACATCTCCGAGATGCCCTGACCTGTCCTGGGCCCTGACCTATCCCAGGCCCTCACCTGTCCGGGGGTACCGGTAGGAGTCCGTCTTCCTTTCCTCCAGCGCAGGGGAGGGCACGTGGATGATCTCCACCTCGGACTCATCCACTTCCTCGTACAGGATCCGCAGCGTCTTGCAGCCTTCTGATGCTGGGAGGGAGAGGGGCACCTGCTGAGGGTGCCAGGCATCCCCCTGCTGTCCCCCACTCCCAACCACACAGGACTCTGCTCCACCATGGTGGGGCCCAGACACCCAAAGCTGCCAATGCCTCCACCTAGGACGTCCAGTCTCCAAGCTGTGACGTCCAAGCTGCCCCATCTATGGGACGTGGTCACACCCACCCGAGCAAACCAGCACTCAGGGCTGGGGCAAGAAAGGGTGCTGTGAACATTGTCAGGAGAAGGAAGCGAGTAGCCAGGAGCTGCTGGCTTAGCAAATGGCATGCGGGCTGCCAGTGCCAAGGTCAAGGGGATGGAACCCATAGCCATTCCTTCCTCGGTCGCTGAGAAGGGTCCCCTCTGCATCTTATACCCTCGTCTAACTTGCTAGGGTGGACCAACAACACCCGCCAAACGTGGATAAGCCCACTTGGCCTGCAGATCTCCACACCTGCTCTGCAGGGTGCTGGTTACAGCAAGCGGAGTGAGTGCCCCTGGACTCCTGCATTCGAGGGGCTCATCTGAGGGGTTCTGAGCTGTTGAGAATAGCAGATTGAGAACCCTGATGTCATCAAGGCCAGCGGATGACAGCAGGGGTCATTCTGTGTCCACAAGTGACCTATGCCGTGTCTGGAGACATCTGTGGTTGTCATGAAAGCTCAAGAGACCACAGCCTCCCACAGAGAAGAAGCCCGCCTCCATGCCCACAGGGACAAGGGGAGGAGACCTCATTTTATAGACCATGAAGTTGAAGGATGGGACAGTCACCTGCTTCTGGCAGGCAGAGTCATGAGCAGAGTGACCTGACCCGACCCCGACTTCTGACCTGGAGCCCTTCTCCCTGGGGGGCCTCAGGCACACCAGGTGTTGCGGTGGTGAAAGACACTGGCCAGACGGAGGAGTGTGGACAGTGTCCTCCCCAGAAACATGCCGATCCCCGCCAGGTCTCGGGAGTGCCAGCAGCCTACCCAACCCCGAAAATTCAACCTCTACCTGGGTGCTGGCTAGAGTGTATGGCACTGGTTTCTCCCCACTGCACAATTTGCAGGCTGAGCTTGTATTCATGGTTGGACCATGATGTTTTCTTTACAAATCAACTTAAGGAAAAGGTGAGCTGATGTAAAGGTGGAAGTGGATGGCCAATGGAGTGGTGCATGGCTGTGGCGGTGGACACCAGTGTCTGGTCCCCAGGATCCTGGGTTTTGTGGCCCCACGCCCACTGGTGCTCAGGTCAGAGGGACTCTGAGCAGTGGAGGCCTGGGCCAGTTCTGCTTATGCTGTGGAGGGTCTGACATTATTCACAGGCCCTGGAAATGACTGTTCCCTCACTCAGAAGACAGACTGTGCTCTGCTGAACAAGGAAGACGTGACACATCCTGACCTTAGGCAAAGCTAAGAAAAATAGATACAAAAGGGCCCATTGCTTTGGCTTCTTCCTAACTTGTTAGCAAAACCCATCAAACTTCCAGGTGCCTGTAGCTTCAACTCATCTCTCTTCCAGCTTGGAATTTCTCTAAGGCGGGATTTTCTTTTCTTTCCTCTTTTTAAATTAATTTATAGCTGAGATGGGTCTTCACTGCTGCAAGTGGGCTTTCTCAAGTTTCAGCTAGTGGGGCTACTCTCTAGCTGTGGCACCCAAGACATCCACAGGTAGAGGACTGATTCTCTGTGTTCTGATTGCAACGGACTGAATGTGTGCATCCCCCCCAAATTCAAATGGTAGATCCTAGCTCCCCACTATTCAGTGTGATGTGCTGGGAGGTGGGGGCTTCAAGATGTGATCAGGTCATGAGGGTGGAGCCCTTGTGAAGGGGATTAGTGCCCTTACAAAAAGAAGACCCCAGAAAACTCCCTGCCCCTTCAGTACATGAGGACAGGGAGATAAGACGGCACCCAGGAGCCAGGGAAAGTCCCTCACCAGAAACGAATCTGCCTTGGTCGTGGACTCCCAGTCCCCGCAACAGTGAGAAATAAACATCTGTTGTTTATAAGCTGCCCTGGCTGTGGTATTCTGTAACAGCGGCCTGAATGTCGACAGCAAGCTGGCCGAGGCTGATCTTAAATGAAAAGCGTGAAGAGTATACTAGCATGGATACTGCGTTTCTGTTAATAGAAGAGCATTTGCAGAAGCGTGTTTATTTATTTTTTTGCAGCACCTTGCAGCATGAGGGATCTTAGTACCCCAGCCAGGGATCAAACCCGCACTCCCTGCAGTAGAAGCACAGAGTTGCAACCCCTGGATCACCAGGGAAGTCCCTTGCACAAGTGTTTTTAAACCAGAGAGGCACTTACCCTCCCAAGAGGCTGTGGGGCACCACCAGTAGCCAGTGAAGCGGTCAAATTCCTCCTGGATGACAAAGGTGGCCACACCCGCAGACTTGGGGTCATCAAGGACACTGGACAAGCCTGGAGAGGATACAGCCAGACAGGAGATGAGGGGTCTGGTTCGGAAGAGGGCTGCTCTCCTGGTACTGATGATGTTGGGGGCCATCCTAGGGACCGCACTGGGCGCCATGGGGTGTACAGCAGTATCGCCACCCCACCCACTCCATGCCAGGTGCATCCTTGCCCTACTGTGACAGCTAACAATGTCTCAGCACATGGCCAGTGTCCCAGTCACCCCAGCTAAGAAGCTCAGGTTTATCAAGAGGGCACCAGGACCTGCCCCATCCTGGGGCAGGATGGTAGGCAGGGATAGGCCATAGCCCTTGGATTTCCACAGGCATCTGCCCAGGGGTGACATCACACTGGGCAGGCAGGCACCTGAGGCAAGCCCGGGTCTGCTGAGCTCTGGTCTGGAAGCGTGGAGGGGGACAGGAGGGCAGGGGTAGAAAGGCTGAGATGGGCAGCATCTAGCGGGCAGGCCAGGCCCCCATGGCCTGGGAGATTCACAGAGGAAAGCAAGGCAGCTGGACTCTGTGGGGCTACCGTGGGGGTGGGGTGGGGTGTTGTGGCGGCTGGGAGACCAGGCTCTGGGCAGGTGCTAGTGGTCTGGTGGGGGCGCATGGTGGGGCAGGGGACTCCAGCAGAAGCTGGAGTGGTGGTTGTGGAGACTGACCACAAGGGGGAGTGGCTTCCCATCCGCCCCACCCTCCACATAGGGACACAGGGAGGGGGGCTGGTATGTAGTGGCGGTGGTGTTCCCATCGCCCCCACATCCACCCCCACTCCACCCCCTGCCCGGCCTCACCCTTGTGGCAGAAGGTCAGCCTCCGCTCCTCGCCCGTCTCGATGTTGGCCACCCACAAGTCGCTGTTGTTGATGAAGGAGAAGAAGGCAGGGTCAGCGGGACAGATCTTAGGGTCCATCCGTGGCCCCGAACACTGGGTCTTGATCTCCAGGGGCTTCATGGGGGACACCTGCAGATAGAGAGGCCTGGCTCAGCGGGGCGGGAGGCCCCAGCCATTCCCCCGCCCTCCCCACCAGCGAGTGCGGCTCACCATGAAGCCATTCTTGCCACCGTCCCGGCAGTGGAAGAGGCTGTTGCTGGCCTGGAAAAGGAAGAGGCCGCTCTCGCTGTGGAAGTCATAGGAGGTGATGCCGAAGACGCCCAGGCGTTTCCGCTCCCGCAGCAGCTCCTCCTCCCGGGAGTAGACCCCGTGGTGCGGCGTGGCCTGGGGACACAAGGGGGACATCAGCGTCAGCAGCCGAGGCCCCAGCCCCCTTTCCCCACTGACTCTCTCCCAGACAGATGCGGCCGGGCCCCCAACCAGTGGCGCCCTACAGACCCCTGCCCTCCGTCCTGGATCACAGTCCCTTCCTGCCAGGACATCTGAGCTCATCCCACCCACCACCACATGTTCCCACTCTCTGTGCTGGGGAGGGGATGGGCAGATTCAGGACCACCCAGATGCCTGACCTGGGGTGGGGGCAGCAGGCAGGTGAGCAGGTGCACTATGGGGGACACCATGCAGCTGCCCCATGGGGAATTCTGAAGATCACGTGGGAATTCAGAGAAACATTAAAAGGAAGAAACACATTTTTATTTTTTAAATTTCTTTAATTTCTTTTTCTCTGGCCAGGCTGCGAGGCCTGCAGGATCTTAGTTCCCCCTGCAGGGGGTTCTAGATATCGACCCTTTGCCCCCTGCAGTGGAAGTGTGGAGTCCTAACCACTGGACCGCAGAAGGGAGATCCCAGAAATGTGTTTTTAAAGAGCAGAATCCAAAGCAAATGAGCCCCCCCACCCCCGTTGCAAGGAAAGCCATGCAAATAGGAGTTGGTGGGCTTGGCGACTTCTGTCCAGGACAGGCGACAGGCAAAGGGGAGAGGGCTGTATGGGTCCTCTCCCCGGAGTACTATCATATATTTATGATCTAAAGGCAGTCAATGTAAACCAGTACAAAAGGCACTCTCCCCGCTCACCAGCCACATCCTTTTTGGAAGCAAGGTGACTTGGACCACATGGGTCATTAGCTAAACATCTATAAAAGTGCCTCAAGCCCAAGTTACTCGCACGCTTTTGATGAGGCTTTTAAAGGGAGAGGTGCTTCCAGCTGGCGTTGTCATTGCAAGCCTGCGCTGCGGTTCGGGTGCCCCAGGGGAAGGGGAGGGCGGGAGGGCGCAGGGCAGGTGTCCAGGGCTGGGCACTCCTCCCAGGGGGGAAAGGCTGGGATCCCTCAGAGGCCAAGTGCACCTGCCTGCCTCAGCCACAGGGAGGGCCCGACTCAACCACGGGGCTCACCTGGAAGTGATCCAGCATCTGCTTCCACGACAGGAGCAGCAGCGCCTCCTTGCGGACCTTCCTGGGGATCTCGGAGTAGAGGAGGGAGTTCTCTCGGCTGCCGTAAGGCATCCCTTGTGGGGAAGAGAGGAAAAGCAGAGTGGGTGCCCTTGCCAACTCTATCTAGCCTAGCCCAGGGCTAGAAGAGAGCCTCAGGTGGGACGGGCCTAGGACCTAGACTTCCCACGGCTCCTGGGAACTAGGCCTGGCTGGCTTCTGCTTCTCCAGCCCCTTGGCTGCACGTCCCTCCCCAGAGAATCCATAGACAGAATTTACACTGGCCAGCAGGAGCAGCAGGCTCTTCCACTTGAAATGTTAGAGCCAAATATGTCAGCCTCAGTTACTGAACAAAAAGCACCCAAGAGGACAAAAAATGGGGGCGGGGGTCAGTGATCCCCGACTCCCCACAGGTTGGGCTCCAGTCATGTATCCTGCTCTACTATGGGCTCTTACAAAGGCCAGTAATTAAGTCTCGGATCAGAGGAACGGTAAAGCTCCAGAATGACGGGGAGAAGGGTATTCAAGCCCAGCCCCTCCTGCTCTGCGGTGCTGACACCAGGTTGGTCAGCTTCTGCAGGGCCATCCTGGGCACTGGAGGGTGTGAAGCAGCCTCCCCGGCCCCACCCGCTGGATGCCAAAAGCCCCATCAGTGTGACAACCACAGGATGTCCCCAGACACGACTGAGCATCATTCCCTGGGAGCACCCGACTGAGACCGCTGATCTAATCTAACCTCACCTGTAGAGCAGAGTGGCTGCCTGGGGAGAACTCTGTGTGGGTGAGTGAGGGAAGAAGTACAGAGTGCTTGGCACAGACAGCAGCAAATATGGCAAAGACATATCTTCCAACCCGAAGTGTCTGCCTTGATGGACAATGGCATGATGGCTGTTAACAATGTTAGCAGTGGGAGCAGGATGGTTCTCTCGGGGAGCTTGTGGGTCCCCGCTCTCCAGGTACCAAGCTGGGGGACTGGGGCAGGGCTCCCTGGAAGCAGGCTGTGACCCAGGAATGCTCCATGACTGACAGCGGGTCACAGAAAGCGGCTGCCTCTCTTTGACCCCTTTCAATTCCAAACTCCTCCAGGAGGAAGACTGGGTTTGGTACTGGCCTCCTGTCCTCATACGCACCCTCACTTCTAAGACTGGAGGCTGGGGGCCCCAAGTTTGGTGCCTCTAGAGCTAAACAGAGCTTCACAAGTAATACCCGTCCCACCGCAGTAACTCTTACAGGTAGCTTCTCAATACAGTAAGCGACTTGCATTTTCCACTCGTTGCATTGTTCACTCGTGCTCATGAAGTATAGTTGGTAAAGAAGTGAAAATGCAAAGCTAACTTGGACGTACAAGTGAGAAGTGTTCACAATTCAACATCTAATGACTTTAAGCCAGGGGTCCCTAACCCCTTTTGGAACCAGGCCTCACATCAGGAGGGGAGCACTAGTGAGCAAAGCTTCATCTGTGTTCACAGTCGCTCCCATTGCTTGTGTTACCACCTGGGCCCTGCCCCCTGTCAGATGAGCGGCATCAGTCTCCTAGGAGCAAATCCTACTGTGAACTGCACACAAGAGGAACCCAGGTTACAAGCTCCTCGTGAGAATCTTCCTGAAACCATCCCACCTCCAGCTGGCAGAAAAACTGTCTTCCATGAAACTGGTCTCTGGTGCCAAAAAGATTGGGGACCACTGCTCTAAGCTTCTGCAGCCAGACTCACTCCCAGCTAGAGGCACGGACTCGACACTGCCCACCTGGGCCACCCATGGGGCCATCTTCCTTCCTAAGTTCACAAGACAGGTGGGGACGGGAATCATGTGGTGGGTGACTCCTTTCTTGTAAAATGTCCAGGACAGGTAAGTCCAGAGACAGGAAGTGAGTCAGTGGTTGCCGGGGCTGAGGGCAGGGATGGGGGGTGACCGCTCACGGGGATGGGGATTGCCTTCTGGGGTGATGGAATGTTCTGGAACTAGACAGTGGGGATGGTTGCGCAATCCTGTGACTGTACCCAAAACCACGTGCCGTCTGCCTTTAAGAGAAGGGATTTGATGGGACGTGAATTACTTCTCAATTAAAAAACAAACAAGGCCCAGTGTGGGGGCCAGTGTGGACAGCTGGGAGGGGGCAGGTGGCCATTCTCAACCAAGCGCTGTGGGCTCTGAACAGCCCCGGTCCACAGGCTCTCTGGGAGCCCGAGCCTTCCAGACAGGAAGTTGGTGGTGCAGCCCTACCAAAGAACACCAGAGACACCTCCCCTCCCCACTGACTAATAAGCACTGACATGAAAAGGGACACGTGCTCTGGCACATTCCCTGAAGTAGCTGCCCCAGGCCCTGGTGTTGGTAGGGATCGGTGTGCACAGTGAGGGTCTGGGATGGCTGAGCATGGTCACTGACTTTTGCTGTCACTTCTCTTACCAGCTCCACCATCTCAGCACCCCATCCCAAAGCCCCCCAGCATGTCAGGTGGCCCAGGACCTGGACACAGAACACAAGAGATCTCCCTTACGCCTGCAGGGACTCCCAGTGCCATCTGGGGCCCTGTGCCCTCCTCTGCTGGACACGGGACACCCATTTGCAGCAGGGAGGAGCCGACCCACTAGGAGCAGTGGAGCCCTGGAACCGGAGCCCGTCTTCCGGGACAGCAGCAGGCACGTTCCCTTCTCTGCTCTGTCCCACATGCACTGGGCTCCAAGAGAGACTTCCCAAAGGGTGGTGATGGGGCCCACGAGGGAGGCAGGGGTCCCGGAGGAGCAGAGGGACAGGCCACATGCTCAGAGCACCAGAGCAGGCTGGGCATCAACCTGGGAGGTCCTTTCTATTCAATCCATAAATGCGTCTTACTACCAGCACTCCCCCAGCACTGAGCTATAAATACATGCGAGCTCGGGGGAGACCTGATCCAGGAACCTGGACATGATATGAGGTCAAGGGCACCCCAGGGTGCTGAGTGATACAGACTGGATCAGCTCAAGGGTGATCGAGCCCAAGAGAAGTGGGATGGCCTGCGCTGTTCTAGGCACATTTTGGGGTTTCAGTGGCTCTACCGCCCTTGTCTGGAGCTGGCCCAGACCCCTGGGGTGGGCTCTCAGAACCTCCTGCAGACCCCAGGCCCAGACGCGTGCACAGGCCAAGGCCAACCAGAGGAGCGGACATCTGACCTACATTGAGCCAATCATATTCAGAGAAAGGTGGTCCATTTCTGCTGGTAGACGGAACCAGACGTGTGATCCTGGGAGTGTGGCAGCAGAAGGCAGGTGGGAAGTGAGGGTGGAGATACAGAAACATATGAAGCGGATATCTGGACTCCATTTAGCTCAGGATTCTCAGTGTTGGGAGGCACGGGGTGGGCTGGAGGAGGTCCCTGGCACACCCACATCTTTACTATGAGGCTCAGAGTAACTCAGAGTGTTTCTGCCCTTTTGGCAGCTCTGTGGTTGGCTTCATGATGGCTCCCAGAGACGCCCAGATTCTAACTCCAGGAGCTGGTGAGCATGGTACCTGCCTGGCAAGAGGGCTTTTACCATTGGGATTATGGTAAAGATCTCGAGCTGGGGAGATCAGGCTGGATTATTCCGGGGGGGCCCTAACGAGCCTGGTAAGAGGGAAGAGGGGAGATTTCAGACACACAGGAGAGGAGAAGGCAATGTGACCAGGGAGGCAAAAAACTGCAGCAGTGCAGCCACAAGCCGAGGATGCCGATGGCTGCCAAGAGCCGGAGCGGCAAAGAGCACATCCCCCTACCCCTGAGCCTCAGGAAGACGACCGGCCCTGCAGACGCCCAGCTCTTGGCCAAGAAACTGATTTCAGACTTCTGGCCTCCAGCACTGAGACAAAATACACTTCTGTCATTTTAAACCACCAGGTCAGTCAGTGGTCACTAGTGTCAGCAGCTGTCCTAGGACACTCATACAAGTACCTTGACCTGGGAGGGCAACTTGAACTTGAGCGAGCTAGGGACCCAAGTGAGACCGCATGAGGGACAGGGGAGGGACTGGGGACCATGGAACCACAGGAAAAAGAAAAAGCGAGGCTGTAGCTTGCCACGGTCACAGAGTCTGGGCCGTGTTCAGTCCTCTCTTTTTCCTCTCCCCAGGGTAAATGAAACCTGAAGCCTGCCCTAATCTCTCCTAGGCTAGAGCTGGCAAACTTTTTTCCACAGGGGCCAGAGACAGTAAGTATTTTTGGCTGTGCAGCCCACATAACCTCTGTCCCAGTTACGCTCGAAAGCCACCTGAGATGGTCTGTACACCCACGGGTGTGGCCGCACACCAGCACCACTGGATTTCTAAAAACAGCTGGCTGCCGCTCATGGACCCTTCTAGACCATTCCTCTTTCTGACTCCGCCTGCCAAATAGCCATCTGGTCTCCACGTGGGCCTCTGCAGGGAGGGAGAGCATCTGGCACCCCCGCGGTCACTGTCATGGGCCTTGGCATGGGGGATGCATTGGACGGGGGATGACCTTCACTTGTACGTTCGCTCCATCACTCATTCCTATACTGACTGAGGGCTGACCGGGGTCGGGCTGAGGGTATGTGGAGGGTGACCCGGCCCCCAAAGGTCCAGAGCTGGGGTTAAAAACCTGCCTCGGATCAACAATCACAGGTCAGGCTGTGTCCAAAGGAACATGACTGGCGCCGTTCCTTCTTGGCTTGGAAGACCCTCAGGCAATATTCATTTGCTCAACAGGTATCTGTCATCCACCTCCTAGGAGCCAGGCCGGGCCCAGCTATTGAAGCCACAGGTGTGCGTGAGGCCACATCATGCCCTGAAGGCAGCGGGGAACACAAACGCAGAAGTAACTGCTGACGTAGGAAGCCCTGCATCGAGGCACACCCCAGGAGGCGGAAGTGAGCAGCAACTGACACGCTTATCCAGGGATCCAGGACTGGGAGAGCAAACCCCCAACCATCCGCCCATGGTGATGCAATCGTGCCACCTCTCTGTGAGCCTCAGGGTCCTTCTCAACACACCACAAGCCAGCAAGCCTCCACGGGAGTGACCTTCCACTCCCACTGTGGGGAGTCACGTTGCTCACCAGCCACCCGGGCCCAGCCCAGGCTGCTGGGAAGTGACTCAGGGGGCAGGCCTAGCTGACAGGCACTGGAAACAATCTCAGGCTTTGGGCTCACCTACCAGGCCCAAACCTGGAGCTGCTGCTACATGGATGGGGCAGGACTGCCCTCTGTGCTGGCCACCACACAGCTGAGGCCCTGGGGGACCCTTGCCCCAGGCTGTCACTGTTCACAGCCGTCACCTGTGGGTGGGACCACATCATCTGCGGAACAGCTTGCCCCAGGCCCAGCCCTCTGTCTGGACCTTCTGACTCACTGGACTAGCTGGTCTCTGGGGACGAGAGGACGTCGTAACAGCTGGCCTGGTAACGTGGCACAAGGGTGGGGAGCCCAGGGGCCTTACCCAGGTAGTAGAGGCGGTGGGAGTGGGGGCCTGACTCATCAGTCTTCTGCACGAACTGGAAGTCGTGTGGCGCCTTGTTGACCACGAGGCCCGAGTTCTTGCGGCTACCGTGGATGATGCTGCGGAGCCCCTCCCACGAGTGCTTCTGCACCTGGAAGCGGGACGCCGGGTCCTCCGTCTCCGCCGCGTCGACCCGCTCAGACGGTGCCCCAGTGGCCATCCTCTCCGCCTCCTGGGAATTCAGTGAGAAGCTACGAGGAGGGTGGGGGAGGGAGGGAAGGACAGGTGGGAAGACGATGAGAAGCAGGGTGGCACCCAAGTTCTGCTCACAAGCTGCCCTCTACTCCCAACTCCCCTGGCCAGGCCCCACCCCTGGGCACCCTGCCCCACCCCCTGAGGATCCCTCAAATTCTTCCACTTCTCTCCAGCCACGAACCTGCAGACCCCCACCACCAGCACCTCCTGGCTGAAACACTGCCACTGTCTGCCAGCTCAACCTCACACACATTGCAAATCTGATCCTGCGACTTAAAACCCTTCCTTGGTTTCCTGCACTCACCTGGGGTAAAACCAAGCACTCACATGGCCTTTGCTGGCTTTTGTCCTCTGACCTCTGCCAGGCCTTCAAACCTCACCCCCCTTCATTAATCTAGGCCTTCTTTCAGCTTCGCACACAAGCCAGGCTCCTTCCCACCCCAGAGCCTTTGTCTGTGCTGGCCTTCTGCCTGGAACACCTCTGCCCCACTCCATACTGGACTAGCTTCTAATCAGATCTCAGCGTAAGTGTCTGTCAGGGCTGTGGATGGACATCTGGACCAAAACTGTCCATCCATCTTTCACTCGCCCCCTAGCTGCTCCACCCTCAGAGTGTTTTGTCATGGTGACTGTTTACGGATTCCTTGCCTGTCCCCGCCCAGCCCCCCCCCCCCCGTGTCTGTCCTGGCCATGGCAGTGTCCCTGGAACCTTATATGGCCCCTAGCGCACGGGAGGCGTTCCTTGGAGAGCCACAGGGTGACAATCTCCACTGGGAGACACTCTCTCACACCCCAAGAACTGAGCATAAGGAGCAGGTGGGCAAATCTCATGGCCCATGCTGTCAGTTCGCCAGCCAGCAGGGGAAGCTGTCCCATCTCACCAGAAGGGCTCAGAGAGCCAGGCAGACATCTGCTGGTCATCAGAGAGCCTCAGGTGAGAGGATGGACAGGCACCCCCTTCCCCAGAGGCCACTCTACTCTCTCCGCCCACTCCAGGGAAAGTTGCTGCTATGTAATAACCCCACCCCCACCTCTCGCACTAGTGGCTTCTTGACTGAACTAGACTGGCCAGGCAAATATTTATTTTATGGAAATCTAAACACAGCTTCGGTGACCTGGTTCTAGAAGAGCCAGGGTCGTCTGGGCAGGCCAGCCTGGATCTCCTGCGAGGGCATCAAATAGCCAAAGGTCTTGCTTAGACTCCGGGATACCTCATCCTCTGGAATTAGTGCCTCTGTGGGCACATGTACATGTTCCTTTATAGGAGGAACTGGCTTTCAAGAAGTTGTGGACAGAGCTAGGGCTCCACCTTCATGTGGGGGCCTTAAGACTTCCAGAAGGCTTTGCCCCTTGCTAGTAGGAGATCCCTGCCCGCTGTGAGAGGCGACAGGAGAAAGAGACACGGGAAGGCACCCATGGCTGCTGAGCACCCACTGTAGGCTGATCTTTAGACTCGCCCCTGCTTGGTCCTCTCTGACCCAGCTGAGCTGGGGGAGGGGCAACAAACTGACGTGGCCTGCCCCCCAGACATTTCAGCTGCCCCCATGCTGGCTCTGAAGACATGGACCACAGGCCATCAGAGCCTTTGGGGCTCTTAGGTCAAATAAAGCCAACCCTGGCAGGACAGCACCCTTGCCAAGGGGCGCCCATGGCCTATCCTGGCCTGCCACAGAGCTGCAGTTCACCTCGGGGGCAGCAGGGGCCATGGGCGGGGCTGGGAAGGGGCCGGGCCAGGACCAGCTGGGCGCTACAGAGCCCACGTAGCCCCAGCACTGTTGGCAACAAGCTCAGAAAACCAAGGCAGGGCAAGTCCCCTAACCAAGTGAAGCCCTGCCCGCCCGCCCCCGCCTCCCCCTCAACGCTGCCACCACAATTCCAGCTGCGATCACGGCAGAAAAACAAACTGGCCTTGCGTGCTCCCATGGGGGACCCCAGAGGCAGAAAGCAAGCCTGGCAAAAACCCTCATGGAATCTCATGGCTTATATACACAGCAAAGGAAAATAAAAATGATCTTGCCTCCGATCAGTGCAGAGAGCCCAGGAAGCAAAAACACGATCCAGGAGATGAGAAACAAAATGAAACATCGGGAGGACCTTCTAGGAACCTTCTAGACGTGGCTGGGCAGCCCAAGCTCGCAGGCAGGCCAACACTTGCTGCTGGGCCCTGGCCCTCGGCTCGCCTCTCTCCTCCCCAGGGGCAGAAAGAGAGGCTTGGAGAGGGGAACAGGTGAACAGACTGCAGCCCTCGGGAAGCAAGCCTGTGCTGGCCCTATATCATTCAGCGCCAGCTGGGGCTCGGCTTCTTGACTCAAGAGTTTACACAGCTGGGGAAATAAAAGCGGATTCCAAGCCACCTAGGCCAGACCCACCTACGCCTTCCTTCTGCCAATCGATAGGACGGCCCACAGCCCACACCACCACCAGCACCCAGGTCGGGACCTGCCAGCAGGGTCGCTGTCAAGGCCCACTCAGCTTCTGAGACATGACTGAGCCGGCACCTCTCAAGCTGGGACCACCTGCCCCCGGGGTATCAGCTAGAGGCCCAGGTGATGAGGGAAGCAGGCGGAAGGCAAGAAGGCAGGAGGCACCAGACGAAGGGAGGTGGGGGCCAGGGCCACCACACTTCAGAAACGCCTGGGAGTGGCCTCAGGGACCTCATAGCACCCCTCCTACTGGGGGCTCCCCGGAAACAGCAAGCCATCCTCTGCTCTATGAGGGCCACCCACAGCATCACCCAGGCCTTCAGCTTCTACAAGTCCATGTGCAGCCCAGCCCACACCTGCCCCAGGCCTGGTGCACAGGGAAGAGGAGACTCCAGCCCCACTGTGAACGGACGCCTGAATGCGCGAGCACCACACAAGCTCAGAGCCACATCTGGGAAACAAATCACGCACTTAATGCCAGCCCTGTCTTCCAGAACCATCTTCTGTTCCCTTCCTGCCCACCCCTGCCCTGATCCTTGTACTCACTGAAAGCAGGTGAGCCTGCGGATCAGAAAACTGATACTGACAGAGATCGGCTCAGCTAAGGAATTTTCGTGGTCCCTTCCTCTCATGCCAGGCTCCAAATGTAGAACGGACGAGTGACTGGGCCTTGTGAGGATAATTGTATTCGATCCTCACTAAAACCTTGGAAAGTGAGTTTTGGGCTCTTCCCTAAAGGTGACTGGAAAGCAGGCTCTGAGATCAAGTGGGCCATCCAACCTTCCCCACAAGAAAGGGCAGGAGCCCCAAGCTCACATCCTGACCATCTGGCCTGTGGTTCTCAGTCTCCTCCCCAGGGGACACTGGGTGATGTCTGGGGACACTTGGGGTTGTCATGACTGGGGTTGGGGGTGGATGCTCTACTCCTGCAATGCCAGGGCAGGCACTAAAGGACCTAGCCCAGTGGCGAAAATACCAAGGCTGGAACTTCCACATTGCCAATGCAGGGGGCCCGGGTCGATCCCTGGTCAGGCAACTATATCTCTCATGCCGCAACTAAGAGTTTGAAGGCCACAACTAAGACCCAGCACAGCCAGATAAATAAATAAAAATATATTTTTTAAATGCTGAGGCTGAGTAACCCTGCTAGCCCACACTGCCGCATTCACAGAAGAGCCAGAAGCACACCTTGGGGAAAACCAGAAACCTGGAGACAGCCAAGGTTTGTCTTCGACCCTCCAGACCTAAGATTCCATCAGAAATTCGGGAACCTCTGCGATGTCCCCACCGACTAGGGATCCCCAGGTGCCCCTTACCTTCTCCAATGTCCTGTGTTCACGTTGTCCAGCCGCAGCTTCTTAACCTTCCGCATTAACCACTTGGCTGACCTCAGGGTGGGTGAGCCTGCAGGGGGGAGACCACAGGGCTGCAGCTCTGGCAGTGTGAAGGGGCGAGGCCTCGCTCCCCTTCAAATGCAGCCCTCCCGGGACTTTCCTGGCTGTACAGTGGGCTCAAGTTTGATCCCCGGTCAGGGAACTAAGATCCCACATGCCATGTGGGGTGACCAAAAAAAAACCCCAGAAAAACCAAAGGCAGCCCTCTGGTCTGCAAGGAACACTCAGTGCCAAGGGCCTTCTTGTGCTCAGTCGTGTCTGACTCTTTGCCACCCAATGGACTGTAGCCTGCCAGGCTCCTCTGTCCATGGGGTTCTCCAGGTACGAATATTGGAGTGGGCAGCCATTTTCTTTCTCCAGGGGATCTTCCCAACCCAGGGATCGAACCTGTGTCTTTGCATTTCCTGCATATACAGGGGGATTCTTTATCACTGCACCACCAGGGAAGTCCCTCTCATGGGGCAGATGTTAGAAATCTGAAGGCCTATCCAGGTGTTTGCCAGGAAGCGAGCAGTTCTCCCCAGCTGCGAGTCCTGAGAAGACACGAGTTTCACATGACTAGGGAGATACCATCCACGGCACTTTTGGGGAATCAAAGTAACCCACATTCCCCACTGTGGTTGCTCCCCAATGGCTGTCCCAACTCCACTCCTCCCAGATATTGACCACCATCTCCAGCCACACTGGCCTTAATCTCCCTAAACACACGGACAAGCCCACCTCTGGGATTTTGCACTCCCCAGCCCCTCTGCCTAGAATACCCCTTGCTTTTTGTAAGACCTGCTCCCACTTGTCCTTCAGGTCCCAGTATCAGCTCTTCAGGGGTCGTTTCTGGCACTCGGTCCAGAGTGCTACCCTGTCAGCCTCATCTCAATGCCTGCGCGTTTCTGCAGGCACTCATTCTAAGACAGCAGTTCTCAGTGGGAGTAATTTTTGCCCTCCACCCTTGCCCAGGGCATCTTTGGTGATGCCTGTTGACATTTTTCGGAGAAGGCAATGGCACCCCACTCCAGTATTCTCACCTGGAAAATCCCATGGATGGAGGAGCCTGGTAGGCTACAGTCTGTGGGGTCGCTAAGAGTCTGACACGACTGAGCGACTTCACTTTCACTTTTCCCTTTCATGCACTGGAGAAGGAAATGGCAACCCACTCCACTATTCTTGCCTGGAGAATCCCAGGGACGGCGGAGCCTGGTGGGCTGCCGTCTATGGGGTCGCACAGAGTCGGAGACGACTGAAGCGACTTAGCAGCAGCAGCAGCAGTTGACATTTTTGGTTGTTCTGATGGGGGTGGGGTGGTTACTGACACCCAGTGGGTGGGGTCTGGGATGCTACTTATTACCCTAGGGTGTCCATGACAGCCCACCCCCACTCTCTCCAAGAATGATCTGGTCTCAATGTCCTAAGTGCCAAGGGGGAGAAACTGTGTTTACTGTCTGGGGGGCAAAAACTGAGTGAGATTCTTAGACTCACACTAGACACCAAAGTAAATGACCTGTGGTTTAGGTGGTATACCAGGGTGGCTCCCAGGGCCTGTGAGTCACCTCCTCTCCCCCTTCTCTGTTTGTGTGCTTAGATGTGCGCAGCCTCCCAAGGCCTCTGCAGGTCAGGTAATCCTGGTACGCAGACAGGTCTCAATGAGGCCCAGTGTCCCCAGGGGACAGTTTTGGTTATCAGGACTGGGAGGCAGGTGGCTGGCATCTGGTGGGTGGAGACCAGGGATGCTGCTAAGTCCCCACAATAAGCAGGATACACCCCCTCTCACTACAAAGAATAATCTGGCCCCTAATGCCACTAGAGCTGAGGCTGGGAACCCCTCTCTGGATAGATGACCACCCCCAACAGGATGTCAGCTCCATGGAAGCAGACCTTCACCTGTCTCTTCCGACTGTGGCCCTGACAGACAGGATGCACTCAACAGACATCTCAGGTTGAATGAACACGTCCTTGTCCTCACTTGAATGCTGTCTAAAGTCAAAGGGACCGTTGGTGTGGGGGGCACTCCACCACCTTCTTGACAAGACAGGTGCCGCGATAGTTAAAGAAAAATAAAGCAGTGGAACTTCCCTGGTGGTCCAGTGGCTAAGACTCTGTGCTCCCAACACAGGGACCCCGGGTTCGATCCCTGGTCAGGGAGCTAGATCCAGTATGCCACAATGAAGATCCGGCACAGCCAAGTAAATATTTGAAAGAGGAAAAAGCAAGCAGCGCCTGGTCCCAGGATAGAGAATCACCCAGAAGTGAAGCAAAACATCACTAGAAAGCAGCACCAATTTCACCGCAGAACAGGGACGAAAACTGTGGGCTCTGGTGTCAGAGACATTTGGGGTCAAATCCTAATTCCACCACTAGTGGGTTCTGTAACCTTGAAGGAGTCGCCTAACATCCCTGTGCCTCAATTTCCCCAGTTGTAAAACAGGACCAACGCCCTGTTTGTTATCAGGGCCAATGCCTAAGACTACTGTGAGGATTGAATGAAATTACAGGGATAAAATCACACACATAGAAACCACAGGACAGCTAATACTGTCATCTGAACAAGTTATTTAAAATCAATAGTTACTTAAATAACAAGTACCTAATAACAAAGTAACAAGTTACTTAAAATCTCCAAGAGGAGAACTGGATTCAAGCCCCTTTCAGATCAAGAATCCACATCATTCCAAAACCGAGTGCCAGGCACCCTATTAGATGGGGGGTAGGGGGTGGGGGGTGGGTGTGGTGTGTGTGTCTGCATGTATAGCCACACATCCGTCAGATACTTTTTTTCTCCTCCTGGATAGAAAGAAAAGTCTCCAACCAGAGCAAAGCTGAAGCCACTAGCCTGGGGCCAGGCTAACTGTCCCCCAGGGCAAGTGACCCCAGGGCTGTAGAAAACCACTTCCTCCCAGATTCTATATCCTGGAACAGACAAATGAATCCCACTCACCCATACGCAGCAGTCTGGCTGCCCCCCCCATTGCCACTGACCTTCTAAAGGGTCCAGAGAGCCTCCATTTCAGCTGCAGATGTGGTTCACAGACCTTGACAGAGTAAATGTGTCATTAACACAGCAACTTAATAGGACTGACTAACCCTCTCACGCTCCTGCCACTGGTGAGTCCCCAGTGGTTGGGCCTGATTCACTGGACCCAGTAGATCTTAATGATGCCTCACAGCCCCGCAGCGCTGTTTGCACGCCCTGGACCACACCCGGCAGGAAAGTCCTGCCACCAGGCGCCAATTCGACCAGGATCCAGCAAGGGACTACAGGGACTGGTGACCACACTGCACCCTTCTTGGGCTTTTAGTCCCAGCTCCTGTAAAGCTTTATGCTTGCCGCTCAGGCAAGTGACTTCCTCACAGTCGGGGGCAGGGATGCGCTCAAAGGGAACAGGGGCCACTTTGCCGCACAGACTGGGGAAGTGTCAAGACTCTGTTGGAAGAAGGTGGATGGCTGGACAGGGCTGGGAAGGAGACGCAGGGAAGCGGGCTGGACCCAGTGGGGATGTGGGGTGAAGGGGTGGGGGCCGGACGCAGGGCGGGGCGGTGGCCTCTGCTCTCATTATAAGTAGCATGTGTCTGCATGAAGAGAGAATAAGATGGGGACCTCCAGAAACGACGGGGAAGAGAAGGCGTTCTTGAGTGCGGCCATCCCGGGAAAGGGGTCAGAGCTGCGTGGCCCGGGCAGCAACGGGATGGGAAAGGACGTCGGGTCAGGCCGGGCAGAGGAGAGACTGAGAGGTGGTCGGGCAAGAGGAGGGAACGGGCGGCCGAGGAGTGAGGACAGACGCGGGGCGAAGGGGAAACGGAGGCGGGGACTGGAGGAACCACGCGTATGGTCAACAGCGGGGCCGGGGAGCGCGGAGGCCGGGACGGAGGGCCCCGGGGAGGCCGTTCCACGTAGGGTCGAGTCGGGACTGAAGCGGGGCGGGTCAATGGCGGGTTCAGGGTTGCGGCCGAGGCCGGACGGGGCGTGGGGTTGCTGCTCACCGGGACTTGGGGCCGGCGCGAGGGCGGCGGCTGGGCTGGGCAGGGCGTCCTGGGGCCAGTGGCACCTCAAACTCGCGGCTCCATGCCCGGGACTGCGGCCCCGGAAGTGGCCAGCGCGGGGCACAGCGGCGCCGGCGGACACGGGGTACCCGGCAGCCCAGGCCCCTTTGACCCGGAAGTCGAGCGGCCCAGGCGGCGGCTTGGGATTGGTTGCGGCCCGGCCGGTACCAAGAAGCCCGGCGCGCTTGGGGGAGAAGCGCCAGCAAGGCCCCCCGCAGTAAGTGGGGTGAGACGTGCCACGGGTGGCGTCTTTCTGTGCGAGGAAGGGACACTGGGAAGAGACACCCCTGGTAACTTGGTATCACCCAACCAAACCGCTAATACTTTTACTAAGGACATCGTGAGAAATCGTAACCCGTCTAGGCGTTGGTGGTATAGTGGTTAGCATAGCTGCCTTCCAAGCAGTTGACCCGGGTTCGATTCCCGGCCAACGCAGTAGTGCTTTTTTTTTTTTTTAATAGCTTCTTTTACTGTCTATTTAAAATTTCCTAAACATCAAACTAGTAGGAAAACGGCAAGAGTAACACTTCTTGAGTTTATTATATAGACAATGTTACAGAAGTTGTTACATTGTAGCTCCTGAAATGACTATTATGTGGATCGGTCCTCCCACGTTGATTTCCACTCTTCCTAAATGTCCATCACTCTGCCTGATGCCGGGGAAGCTAGAAGGAGGAAAATACAAAACAAAAGAATTCAATAACCCCCTCTCAACAAGCACAAGTTCAGTTCAGTTCAGTTCAGTCGCTCAGTCGTGTCCGACTCTTTGCGACCCCATGAATCGCAGCTCTCCCAGGCTTCCCTGTCCATCACCAACTCCCGGAGTTTACCCAAACTCATGTCCATCGAGTCGGTGATGCCATCCAGTCATCTCATCCTCTGTCGTCCCTTTCTCCTGCCCCCAATCCTTCCCAGCATCAGGGTCTTTTCCAATGAATCAGCTCTTCGCATAAGGTGGCAAGCACAAACACACTATTAAAACAATCCAAGACAGAAATTGCTCTCAAACCCATCCTGAAGTCAACGTTTCACTAGTTCGTCTCATAGATTCCTTATTTTAAACTCTATCCTGTCTACAAATATTAACCCTGCTGTTCCAGCCCAAACCACTTTCTACAGTAATTTTCTGTAAAAGATCTCGCTGCTGGGTGCATAGAATTTGGAAGGGGGAAAAAAAAATCAGGACCTAGAAAGAAGTTAATTGAAGATAATTTAAATGAGTTTTCATCTTAACTGGAGTTAACTCATTTTAGAGCATTTCTTTTTTTAAGAGAGATAGTGGAAGGAAGGGAGGTAATCATAAGGATTTAGGATCAGATTACTGTAAAATCTGCTTTTTTTTTTTTTTTGCTCCTTGCAGGGCCAGGATTAGAAGAAGGAGAGTGAGGCACAGACCTCAGGTGCAAAAATTAAGGTGGTTCTAAAAAACTCAACAATCGAGATAAATAATATTTTAATACATTATCCTAACATATTAATATCAAATTAATGGCAAAAAGCAACCTCACAGTGGACAAAATATCAAAATCTTAAATCAAGACAGGTTTTGGCAGTGTCTTACCAAGCTGTATTGCAGTCTGAGCCAAGAACAAAAATGTGTGCCCTTCTATGTCTGGATTTACATATTTTTAATTCCTATTTCCCCCCAGAACATCATTGAAAATATTGAAACTTAAAAGTAGGTATATTAAAATTCACAACATTAAGAACTTATAATTTTATGTTTCTGTGTTTAATGGAAGCAAACATATCGATAACCCTTTCAACATAATCTCAAGGAGGGGATTTACTATTTAAAATTACTTAAAACATACTGAGGGACTTCCCTGGTGGTCCAGTGGCTAACACTCCAAGCTCCCTGTGCAGAGGGCCCCCGATTTGATCCCTGGTTAGGGCACTAGATCTCACATGCTGCACGTAGAAGTTCCAACATGCTGCAACTAAGACATGGGACAGCAAAATATATAACTTTTTTTTTAAATCATATTGAGAAGCACACAGTTTTCCTTTTCCTGTAGGTCTTAGTTGCAGCACACAAGATCTTTGATCTTTGTTGTGGCATGTGAACTCTTAGTCACAACAAGCGACCTGGGCCCCCTGCTTTGGGAGTATGGAATCTTAGCCACTGGATCCCCAGGGAAGTCCCCTCTTCTCCTTACAAGGATCCCTTTGATTATATTAGGCCCACTCAGATAATGTGAAATAATCACTCCAGCTCAAGACCCTGAACTTAATCTCACCTGCAGAGTCCCTTGTGCCATGGAAGGGAGCATCTTCACAGGTTCTGGGCATTAGGATGTGGACATTGTGGGAGGCATTATTCTGCCAACTACACCTCCCTCTGCCATTAAAAATTCTTCTGCAGCATCCTTTTTGACAGCTGAATAGTATTCCATCTATTCATTCATTCAACAAGTATTCACTGACTACTTATTATGTGACCATCTCTCTCATCCTCCCTCTCATGTCTCATGTGGACCAGTGTGGTCACCTGCATCCTCTCAACCCCCACAGCACGTGGTTTCTTCCAGCAGCCACTGCACCTGTGAGCACCTGACTCAGGCCCCACCCCTCCTCTGCCCACAGCCCTCCAGGACTCCCATTTCCCTTGGGGTAAAAGTCTACATCCTCCCATGGCCCATAAGGTCCTGCACGACTTGCCCCATCCTCTCCTTGCCCTCCTCTCCTTCCTCTCTCTTTCTCCCTCACTCTGCTCCAGTCACATGGGCCTGCTCGCTGTCCCTCCACCATACCAGGTATGGTCCTGCCCCAGGGACCATACAGCTTTGCGGAAGCTGTGCCTGCCACATTCTTGCACTTATTTCCAGGGCTCACTCCTTCTTCTCCAAGTCTTGGTTTTAATGCTACCTCTGAAAAGGGGCCTTCCTTGAGCCCAGCTAATCTTAATCTTCTCCCCTAACTTTGGCAGCCATAAATTCAGTCCCTATCACGTCACTGTTCCTTCAATGACTTACCGGTCTCTGAAACAACCCCATATGTAGATCTGTTTACTTCTTTCTCCTCTGTCTACCCCACACTGGACTGTGAGCTTCACCAGGTCAGGGGTTTTGTTGTTGTTACTTGTTTGTTTATTTGTTTGTTTAAATCTATTTTGTTCCCTACATGTCGCTATGGGCTCAGGAAACATGTGTTGAAATTGCAAGCAAATGAATAGCTGCTCAGAGGAGAGAAAATACTGAGAGATGGTGAGAAAATACCTGGTTATGGGAATGGAGTAACACAGGTGGGCTTCCTGGTGAAGGACAAAACCTTGCAAAGCCTGTTCTTTGCTGCATCAAGGTCTGAGAGGTCACTTATCTGCAAATAAAACAAAAACAAAAAACAACAAAAAGAAAACCTTCTTTAAAATTATTTCTTGTACTTCCCTGATGGTCCAGTGGTTAAGAATCCACCTGCTGGGGCTTCCCTAGTGGCTCAGTAGTGAAGAGTCCACCCGCCAATGTAGGAGACTCGAGTTGGATCCCTGATCCAGGAGGATCCCACATGCTGCAGAGCAACTCAGCTCATTGACTACAACTATTGAGCCTGTGCTCTAGATACTGGGAACTGCAACTACTGCAGCTCCGTGCCCTCGAGCCTGTGCTCCACAGTGAGGGAGGCCACTGCAATAAGAAGCCTGCACAGTGCAATGAAGAGTAGCCTCTGCTTGCTGCAACTGGAGAAAAGCCCGCACAGCAGCAAAGACCCAGCACAGCCAAAAATATATAAATTATTTAAAAAAAAAAAAAAAGAGCCTGCCTGACAATGCAGGGGATACAGGTTCGATCCCTGGTCCAGAAAGATTCCACATGTCGTGGACAACTAAGCCCACTTACCACAACTACTGAAGCCTGCATGCCTAGAACCTGTGCTCCGCAACAAGAGAAGCCACTAAATGAGAAGCCTACCTACCCCAACTAGAGAGTAGCCTCCACTTGCTGCAACTAGAGAAAGCCTGAGCACAGCAATGAAGACCCAGCCCAGCCAAAATATAAATAATATTTTAAAATAAAAATAAAACATTCATTTTAAAAAGCTCGTTGAAGGAATTCATTAAAAAATTATTTCTTGTGTCCTTCAAACTGACTCAAGGCAGCCAATGTGCTGTGTGATACCCAGAAAGTCACTCCCCTTCTCTGAGTCTGTGTCCAGTAGATGTCCTTGAGGAGGATAGAAACTCAGGTACCTCGAATGGAAAAGACGATAATTCCATCTTTCCACTAGGTGTCAGCAGGAGTCCAGACCACAGGCACCCTGCAGTGTCCATACCACCCGACCATTATCCCTTCCTGCTGCACATCCCATCCTTCCTTCCAGCTCCTCACTGAGGCCCAGGTTTCTCTCCCCTAACACCCACCCCCAGTATTTGCAGAAGTGTCCCTATCCCCAAGCAGGCAGAGTCTATTCTACTAAAGTGCTCAGCCTTCCAGGGGCCTTCAGGAAGGTTGGAGGGAAGAAGAGGAAAGGAAAGAAAGAAGGGAAGTGGATAAGGATTCAATGTTTCCAGTCTGGGAAACATCTCTTGTAAAGGCTGTCTGCAACAAATCCCTTTGTACCTCCAGTAAATGTGAGCTGAGAACCTTTCTAAGAAAATGTCACATTTTACACTCTTTTTGGGGATTTCCCAAGTGGTCCAGTGGCTAAGACTCCAAACTCCCAATGCAGGAGACCCAGGTTCCATTCCTGGTCAGGGAACTAAATCCCACACTCCACAACTAAGATCTGGAGCAGCCAAGTAAATAAATAAACTCCCAACAACCCCCCAGCAGCCCCCATTTTAATGGGTGAAGAGACCCAGGCATGGAGAGTTTAGTAACATGCTCAAGGAGACACAGAGAGGTTAAGTAACTTGCCCAAGGTCACACAGCTTATAAGTAGTAGATGATAGATTCAGCTGGTTCCCAGGTGGCTCAGTGGTAAAGAATCCGCCTGCCAATGCAGAAGAAGTGGTTTCAGTCCCTGGGTTGGGGAAGATCCCTTGGAGGAGGAAATGGCAATCCACTCCAATGTTCTTGCCTGGGAAATTCCATGGACAGAGGAGCCTGGCAGGCTACAGTCCATGGAGTCTCAAGAGTCAGACATGACTTAGTGACTAAACAACAACAACTTGATGATAGACTACAGATTCAAAGACAGGTGGTCTGGCTCCAAAGTTCATGGCGCAAAACTAGACTGTATACTACATAGATGAAGTTCAAGGTAATCAAGATGACTAAAAATAAAATAAAAGCTCACTGAACAGGAATCAGCCACTAGAACATTCGGCCTGGGCCGTACCAGGGTCATTCATGAGTATATTAAGATATAGTAGACCAAGAGCTTTCTGGGCAAACGAACAGAAACCAGGACTTCCCAAGTGGCTCAGTGGCTAAGACTCCGAACTCCCAATGCAGGGGACCCAGGTTTCATCCCTGGTCAGGGAACAAGATTCCATATGCCACAACAAAGTTCGACGATCCCACATGTCACAACTAAGATCCAGTATAGCCAAATAAGTTTCTTTTTTTAAGAGCAGAAACAGCCCAATTGTCCACCCATGGCTGTGTGATAAATGAGAAGCCCCTTTATGTTCTGAACTGGGGCAGTCTGGGGAACTTTATGGCCTATGCCAGCATTTATCAAAATAATCACAACCCAGAAAGGATACAAATGTATATGAACACGGTGGGATGTGCCCACAAAATAGCCCTGGAAGGAGCCTGTGAAATGGGCAGCAAGGGTGACTGCCTATGACCTCTGGGTGAGAGGTTCCTGGAGGCTGGGGGCTGGGGGTTTGGGCAAGACTGACTTTCTACTTCTCAGCTTGTATACAAGTTGCACCTCTATTTTGGAAATCATTCCAAACATACAGAAAAACTTGTGGGACAGAAAAATTGTGGCTCTAATGCAAAAACCTTTTTTTTTTTTTTTTTTTTTTTGCTGCACCACTTGGCAGGTGAGAGCTTAGTTCCCAGACCAGGGATCCATCACATTTTCTATTAGAAATTAGTTTACAAAAATCATGATAGTGAACTACTAGCTAATGAATTGATTAATTAGTAGTTAAATAATGGTAGTTAAGGTGCCAGGTCCTGAACTAGGTTTTTTTGTTGTTGTTAAATAATTTTATTTATTTATTTATTTTTGGCTGTGCCAGGTCTTCACTGCTGCACGGGCTTTCCTCTAGTCACAGAGAGCGAGACACTTCTCTAGCTGTGGTCGAGGGCTTCTCACTGCACCGGCTTCTCTTGTGGATCATGGGCTCTAGGGAACGTGGGCTTCAGCAGGCTCTAGAGCACAGGCTCAGTAGCTGTAATGCACCTGCTTAATTGCTCCGAGGCATGTAAGATCATCCCAGACCAGGGATCGAACCCACATCTTCTGCCTTAGCAGGCAGATTTTTTTTTACCACCAAGCCACCAGGGAAGCCCCTGAACTACATGTTTCCGTAATTTCTTTATTATAACTCTCATTATGTCCATTTTAGTACTGGGGAAACTAGACTTGGTGATTTAAGTTACACAAGAAACAGTGTACTGGGGAGACAGACACACAGAGATTAATTTCATAAACAATCTCGCTCACTTGTTTTTTGCTATTGAGAAATATTTTTAAACTATTTATTCCCTAGCTGTTGGAACCACAACAGTCATGTTTGAATGAATCAATTCTTTGACTGATTACCTGGGGAGGTCTGCAGTAGCTGGGAACTCCTCTGCCTACCTTATCTTTATAATTTTCATAGATTTATGAAATGATGCCTTCTTGCCTGCAGCCCATGTGGATTCCTCCCCCCAACCCTTGCCATCTGAACACAATCCCTAGAGCTGGTGGGGGGGGGGGTCCCATAAATTCTTTTTATTAAATTTTTTTAACTGGAGTATAATTGCTTTACAATGTTGTGTTAGTATCTGCTGTACAACAATGTGTCAGCTATGTGTATACATATATCCTCTCCTTCTTGAGCCTTCCTCCCACCTACCCCCATCCCACCCCTCTAGGTCATCACAGAGCAGCGACTTGAGCTCCTTGTGCTATACACAGAGAGAGGGGTCCTTAAATTCTATCCCATCCACAACCATTACTACAACTGCAGATAACATTAATGGAAGACCTCGTAGGCGCTGGGTGCACTTCTAACCTACTTCATCCTTGTGACACTGAGAGGTATGATCATTAATCCCATTGTATAGACGGGGAAACTGAGGCCCAAAGAGGTGAAATCTTCTGTCAGCCAGCTGGGGAGCACCGATTCTAACCTGGCATTCTGACTCGAGAACACACGATTCTAAACCTCTCCATGGCTAACCTAGCGCCTATAAATATAGAAAGGACCTTCTCCATCTGTCATGGGGATGCAGGGATGGTTGATGAGAGAAGCAGAAGCCTTGGGCTGCTGGCAGAAGCTACAGAATGGAGAGCTTTGGCACAGGGGTGGGGGGCATGTGTGGATGAGACCTGCCCCTTTCCCTGCCTCATCCCTACAGGCTCTCCCTCTCACCTCCCTGCATCTCCAGGGCACTTTACAGTCGAGGGTTATTCTTAGCTCTGCACAATCAAACTGTCATTCTCTGAAGGCTAAATGTGGGGGGAAAGGAGATGTGGTGGGGGCAGGGTATAGAGAAATGTGAGAAAGCTTTTCTCTTTCCCCAGATCTGTCTCCCCGACCCTCACACACACACACACACACACACACACACACACACACACACACACACACACACACACACACACACATCCTACTGGAGTTTTCCCAGGACTATGCTCCTCTCTCACTCTCTCTTGGGTAGCCTGGTGAACTCAGTCTCACTGTGTGCCACTGGGCAGGTCGTTTTCCCACTCTGAGCCTCAACTTTCTCATCTATGAAATGGAGATGATAAAAATAGTGCTCCCTCATGGAGGGTTGTGTGTGTGTGTGTGTGTGTGTGTGCGCGCGCGTGCACTCACTTGTGTTCAACTCTTTGTGACCCTATGGACTGCAGCCTATCAGGCTGTTTTCTGTCCATGGGATTCTCCAGGCAAGAATACTGGAGCGGGGTGCTATTTCACTCTCCAAGGGATCTTCCCAACTCAGGGATCAAATCCAAGTTTCTTGCATCTCTTTGTTGGCAGGCAGGTTATTTACCACTAGCGCCACCTGGGAAGCTGTGAGGAGTTCACAGCAAAGAAGTGCAGGAAGAGTTTCCTACCGCAGACTCCTGGCTCCTGGTGAGTCAGTGGAGACCTTTTTCCTGTTGCTCAGCTCAGTCCCCTCCCCACTTGTGCCCTGACCTGTCCCCCCTCAGGCAGAGAAACACCCTGAGCTCCAGCCTGTCCCTCGGACATCTCCTTGTCGTTTCTGCTGCTCCCCAAGGCTTGCCTACCTATCTGAGCGTGGCTCTCTCCACAGTACACAGCCTGTGCTATTCAGGAAGGACATTAACTGTGTGAATGAATGAATGAATGAATCTTTTGTGACTTCCTTCTAGAAATCTCTTTCCTTTAGCCAACTTGCCCACGAGTTTACTACATTCAAAGTTCATCCCCAGGACCCCTGGTGGTCCAGTGTCTAAGACTCCTTGATCCCAATCCAGGAGGCCCAGGTTTGATCCTTGCTTAGGGAGCTAGATCTCACATGCCACATCTCACATGCCACAACTAAAGATCCCACATGCTGCAACTAAGACCCTGCACAGTCAAGTAAATAAATATTTAAAAACAAAAACAACCCCCCTAAAACAAAGTCCATTCCCTAAGGCAAGTTCATCCTCTAAGTTACTATAGCATAGTGATTAGGAACACGGGCATTGAATCCCTAAAGCCTTGGTTCAAATCTCAACCTTGCCCACATCCCCCACCTCTTTTTTTTTTTTTTGGCAGCACCACGCAGCCTGTGGGATCTTCGTTTCTGACCAGGGATAAAACCCACACCTCCTACCATGGGAACTCAGAGTCCTGATCACTGGACATTGGACCTCCAGGGAATTGCCTCAACCTTGCCCCTTAATTGCTGTGTGACATCAGATAGGTGTCTGACCCTCTCTGTGCTTCAGGCCATCATCAGGAGAGGTTTCATGTCAGGGTTAACTTATGTGAGGAGGGGAGTACCCAGTCTGGTGGGTCCACAGTCCTTTCCCAGATTCCCAGACCTTGACCTTGAATTGGGGGGGGGATGGAGTAAGAGAGATTCCACTAAAGAATGGGGCCCACTGGTGTGTCTAGGACATGGTGGGGTGCTGATTTGAGCAAGCTGCTGCTGCCCACACCCAACCCAAGGTGCAGGGGAGATGGATGGGCACCAGCTCCTGGGGACCCATGCTATAACCATTTCCTAGATGGTTGAAATGGAGAAGGCAATGGCATCCCACTCCAGTACTTTTGCCTGGAAAATCCCATGGACGGAGGAGCCTTGTAGGCTGCAGTCCATAGGGTTGCAAGAGTCGGACACGACTGAGCGACTTCACTTTCACTTTTCTCTTTCATGCATTGAAGAAGGAAATGGCAACCCACTCCAGTGTTCTTGCCTGGAGAATCCCAGGGACGGGAAAGTCTGGTGGGCTGCCGTCTATGAGGTCGCACAGAGTCGGACACGACTGAAGCGGCTTAGCAGCAGCAGCAGATGGTTGAAAGGAGATCCAACAAGTCCATCCTAAAGGTAATCAGTCCTGAATATTCATTGGAAGAACTGATGCTGAAGCTGAAACTGCAATACATTGGCCACCTGATGCGAAGAACTGACTCATTGGAAAAGACCCTGATGTTGGGAAAGATTGAAGGCAGGAGGAGGAGATGACAGAGGGTGAGATGGCTGGATGGCATCACCGATGCAATGAACATGAGTTTCAGTAAACTCTGGGAGTTGGTGATGGACGGGGAGGCCTGGTGTGCTGCAGTCCATGGGGTCGCAAAGAGTCGAACACGACTGAGTGACTGAACAGAACTGAACTGAGATGGCAAAACTGAGGCTTGGAGGCCCTGTCTGTTTTCCTGCCCTCCCCTGGCTGTGGGAAGAGAGAGGAACAGAGCAGCTGGGGGAAGGGTGGAAGCAGGATGAAGGGACGCATGAGACAAAGGAGGGTTGGGGTCTATTTATTAGCTGTAATCACTGTCTCCGGGGCTGAATTAGACCAAATTACAGCAGCCCGCCCTTAAGGACAGCAGGCTTCCAGCATTGTCTATGGGAGCAAGCAGACAGCAGCGGGAGCTGGTGGTGGCTGGGGGGCCTCCTCTCGACAATGAAGCCCCCCAATTAGCCAGGCAGGGAGGCGGGAGAGCGGCAGCCCGGCCCCACCTTGCAGTGCTGTGCAGAGTCCCAATGAATTCAGCTCCACAAAAGCCAATTAAAGATGGCAGGGGGCTGAGTGGGCTGGGGAGGAAGGAGGAGGGAAGTGGGGTAGGGGACCATGTGATCCAGGGTGGGGGGCACCTGGGCTGGGACTCCCAGGCCCACAGGGACCTGTGCAGCGGGGGCAGTTGAATGACTCCTGCAAAGCACAGAAGGAGCCAAATTCTGTCCTTGGCCAGGCCTATTCCCTCAGATCTGATTAGGAAGACAGAGATGCCCTGGGGACCTGGAAGGGCAACAGGGCCCCTTGGGGAAAGGTACACAGGACAGTCTTGGGAAGTGCACACACACATACACACACACACATACCCCTGAACAGGCCACTGGCTTTCCTTGGTCAACGAGGGTCAGCTGGTCCGTCCCTTGGTCATTAGCTGGTGGGCTCCGGGGTCCGCTCCTTCAGGCTGGGAGGTAGGGTGGGAAGGACTCTCCCAGGGAGAAGCAGGCAAAGCCTCCTGGAAGCTCTCCAGGATTGCTGCAGGCCTTCTCTGCGGAGTCTTCAATCCTGGGTGCTCTCCGCTCCCCACTTTCTGTGATCCTCCGTTTCAGAGCCCCCTCCCATTCTCTGAGCTCCTCTCTGACTTCCCCTCTCTCTCTGTGCCCCCTCCACTCTAAGTCCCCTCTGTTTCCAGAGCCCCTTCCCTCCTCTTCCTCCTCTTCTTGAACACCCCACCACCACCACCAGCCTCCCTCACTGGGATCCTAAAGATGGGAGTCCTCAGCCTGGCCTAGCTTGAGAGGCCCCACTATCCTTCCTTGGCCAGGTTTTGGGGGTTTTGAGGGAGATGGGCTCCCATCCATTTCCCCTTCTTGGTGTCAGAGCAGGCCAGTTGTGGGTCTGCAGTCCACACTTGGTGGGTGAGATGGGATGGGGGCTGCAATTTACCACACTGTGGCTGTCAGCCATGGGTGAGTCCTCCTGGGGATTCAGTGGCGGGGGCGGAGGAACTCCGAAGTGAATGAGTGTGTGTGAGGCATCAGCTGCTGCCATGGGGACCCCACCCCCAAAGAGGTGCCTTCTGTGCCAACATACGCCCAGCACTGGTTGCCAGGGAGACGCAGAGACTCCAAGACAAGAGACAGAGAGACAGGGGGAAAGCTGGGAGACCCAGGGTGGGGGAGAAAGACTGGGAGAGAGGAGAAAGGATGCACACCTGGCCATAAGGCCAAACTGCTGCATCCACGCAGGGCTCTCACGTGCATGCACACACACATCACAGCGCCCTCTCACCCATGCTCTGTGCCCAGGTGCCTAGATTTTGGGTCTTGCTGTTTCTCCCCTTTCCCTGATCAGCATCAGTGTCTAATGATCTCATGGGCATTCCGCAGCCACCCATGTATTCAAAGCACATACTAGGGACCTGGGACAAGTCTGTCTCCATCCATTGCTTTCTCTCTAATCCCTCTCTGTTTCTCTCTCTTTCCTTGCTTCTTTCTCTTTGTCCCTGTCCCCACCTCCCTGCTTTGACCACATCATGGGGCATACGAGAGCTTAGTTCCCTCACCAGGGATGGAACCCATGCCCCTGCAGTTGAAGCAAGCAGTCTTAACCACTGGACCACCAGGAAGTCCCTCTCGCTGCCTTTTTATTCCTACCTTGCCTCTGTCTCTCCCCATCTCTGGCACCCTGTCCTGAATTCTTAACCCAGACTGCTAGGTGCTAGGGATCACAGGAGGTGACATTCAAGCACACAGCTGTGTCACAAGAAGCAGCCTCCATGACTATCTGGAGGTGGGGCTGGAGCCAGATGACCTGGCTTCAAATTTAGCCCAAATGACTTCAACACTCCATGCAGTATCTTCCCCATCTATAAAATGGGTATAATAAGCATTGCTGTTTAGTCTCTAAGTCATGTCCAACTTTTTGAGACCCTATGAGCTGTAGCCCACCAGGCTCCTCTGTCCATGGGGATTCTCCAGGCAAGAATACTGGAGTGGGTTGCCATGCCCTCCTCCAGGGATCGAACCTGTCTGCATTGCAGGCGGATTCTTTACCATCTTAGCCACCAGGGAAGCCTGAGAATACTGGAGTGGGTAGCCTACCCCTTCTCCAGGGGATCTTCCTGACCCAGGAATCAAACTGGAGTCTCCTGCATTGCAGGTGGATTTTTTACCAGCTGAGCTACCAGGGAATCCCCATGTCCAAAGGATATCAGGAGGGAAAGGCAGTCCATGCAGACAAGCTCTTTGAGGCAGATCAAATGCCCGATGTACACTGAGCGCTGTCATCATGGTGATGATTATGAGTTGGATCCTCACGGTGATGGGACATGGAAAGATTTTAGGTGAGGGAGGACAGGACCACACTTCCCATTTGAAAGATTTCCCAGGAGCCCTCTGGGGGAGCCCCAGAGTGTTCCACACAACCAGCTGGGTGGTGGTTACAACGTCTATACACATGTATGGTCTCAGTGCGCTGAACACGCAAGATTTGTCTGCTTCACATGAGCAGGTGATGTCTCCATTCAAAGTAGAAGAAATACCACTAAAGGTATTCCTTCATACAAAGAGAGCTGTTTGGAACCAGGGAGAAGATGGGAGTAGTGTCCCTAGAACCTCAATGTCCTTGCCTTGTTTGGTTACTTCTATGTCCCCAGTCCTGAGTTGGGGGGGGGTGGTTGGAAGTGTCAGAAACCCATAGTGCAGGAGGAGCCTAGAAGCCTGGAGCCGTGAAGCCAGGCTCCTTTCCTGACTGTTGCCAATGATCTGGGGCCATCTGTCCACACACCCCATTTCCCTGCTTGCACTGCCCCCAGCCCAGAAACTCGGGCTCATCTTGGCCAGAGGAGTCAGGTCCAGGGCTCTAGGGGCATCAGGCTATGGAGAATAGGTGAAGGGTCCTCCTTTCTGCCTTTTTGAATCTAAAATGCTAACATTGCTAAGATTTCATTGTTCCCAACACAGGGGTCCCGGGTGCAACACCCCCCAGTCAGGGAATTAGATCCCACCCGCCACAACTAAAAATCAAGTATGCTGCAACAAAGATTGAAGATCATGTGTGCCTCAAGTAAGACCCAGTGTGGCCAAATAAATAAATAAATATTTTTAAAAGTTAACCCTATGTAGTGGGTTCGATGTGTCCCCCTCAAGATTTGTAGCCACCTCGAACCTCCAAGTGTGACCATTTTTTGGAAATTAGGTCTTTGCAGATGTAATTAGTTGAGACGAGGTCATGCTGGATTTGGGATGGGCCCTGGATCCAAGGGCTTGGCGGCTCAGGTGGTAAAGAATCTGCCTATAATACAGGAGACCCAGGTTCGATCCCTGGGTCTGATCTCTGGGTCAGGAAGATCCCCTGGAGGAGGAAATGGCAACCCACTCCAGTATTCTTCTCTGGAGAATTCCAAGGACAGAGGAGCCTGAAGGCAGGCTATAGTCCATGGGGTTGCAAAGAGTTGGACACAACCGCAAATCCAACGACTAGTGTCCTTCTAATAGGAGGGGACCCCAAGGGAGACACAGAGGAGAAGATGATGTTAAGCTGGAGGCAGGGATTTGAGAGGTACATCTATATACCGAGGAATACCAAGGATTTGGGGAAAGCACCAAAAGTTAGGAGAAAGGCATGGGCCAATTTCTCCCCCATGCCCTCCAGAAAGAATCAACCCTTCTGGCAACTTAATGTAGGACTTCCGGTCCCCAGAGCTGTGAGAGGAGACATTTCTGTTGTTGTAAGCCACCGAGTTTGGGATCATTTGTTACAGCAGCCACAGGAGATGAATACACCCTGTTTTCCCCTAAAGTCATAGATATTTGTACTAATAGAATCTTTAGGAAATACAGATTTTATTTATTTATTTATTTCAAAATTTTAAAATTATTTATTTGGCTTTGCCAGGTCTTTGTTGTGGAATTGTAGCAAGGGATCTTTTTTTTTTTTTAATTGTGTCATGTGCGATTTTTAGCTGTAGCATGCAAACTCTTAGTTGTAGCATGTAGGATCTAGTTCCCTGACAAGGGATTGAACCTGGGCCCCTTGCATTGAGAATGGATTATTTAGCCACTGGACCACCAGGGAGGTCCCAGATTTGACTTAGAAATATAGCTGGGCACACCTGAGCTCCCAGCCTAGCCAGTGTCTCTAGCTGGGTGTCTGTCCCCGAGGACAGGTCGTTTCACCTCTCTGAGCCTCAGTTTCCTCATCTGCAAAATGGGATAACCATGCCTGCTGCAGGGGGCGGTTGTCCAGATTAAATAAGATAAGCCATGTACTAAAGGGCTTGGCGGAGAAGGCAATGGCACCCCACTCCAGTATTCTTGCCTGGAAAATCCCATGGACAGAGGAGCCTGGTAGGCTACAGTCCATGGGGTCGCTAAGATACGACTGAGCGACTTCACTTTCACTTTTCCCTTTCATGCACTGGAGAAGGAAACGGCAACCCACTCCAGTGTTCTTGCCTGGAGAATCCCAGGGACGGCGGAGCCTGGTGGGCTGCCGTCTATGGGGTTGCACAGAGTCGGACACGACTGAAGCGACTTAGCAGCAGCAGCAGCAGCAGCAGCAGCAGCAGCAGCAAAGGGCTTGGTGATGAGCACACAGCAAACACTCAGATAGTAATAAAAGCTTAAAGTCTACAGCTGACAGACACTGAGGTAAGCACACTTTAAACATAAATTTTAACTATCATTATTACCAGCTATCCCCAGAAGAAAATAGCCGGCACTCCTAATTCCACTTCCCACTGGTAACATCCCCCCCACCACACTGGTAACTTTTTGGGGAGCATTCCTTTAGATGAAAAACAAACAAACCATATTCCAGCACCATATGTGGGCTATTTGAACAAACCAATCGTGCAAAAATGTTACGAGCTCTAACAGGCTCCTAGTCCACACTATTAAGTTTATTAAAGACTATTGCTAGCTTTTAAAAGAGTGGTGATAATACTGGGATTACATTTTTTTTAAAAGAATCCTTATCTTTTATAGACCATTAGGGTATTTTTAAATGAGATGTAATGCCTGGGAATAGCCACAAAGGCTTCCCAGATGAGTCAGTGGTAAGGAATCCACCTGCCAATGCAGAAGAAATGGGTTCGATTCTTGGGTAGAAGATCCCCTAGAGTAGAAAATGGCAACCCACTCCAGTATTCTTGCCCGGAAAATCCCTTGGACAGAGGAGCCTAGTGAGCTACAGTCCATGGTGTTGCAAAAGAGTTGGACACAACTTAGCAATTAAACAACAACTAATAGCCACAAATTTGAGACAGAGACAGGGAATTCAAACTCACTTTTCTGTCCTCTTCCTTTTGCATGTGTTTTGAAAGTTCCCCAAATCAAATGCTTTTAAAATGCCATGACCCAGGGACTTCCTTGGTGGTCCAGTGGTTAAGACCTCTCCCTCTAATGCAGAGGGTATCGGTTTGATCCCTGGTTAGGGAGCTAAGATCTCACATGCCTCAAGGCCAGAAAAAAACCAAAAACCCCACAACTCATAAAACAGAAACAATATTGTAACAAGTTCAATAAAGACTGTTAAAAAACGTGGTCCACATTAAAAAAAAAAAAAACTTAAAAATGCCATGACTGTCTTTTTACTCCTATGTAATATTATTTGACTAAGAGAAAAGGGAATTTATGTTCATATAAAGACTTGTGTTCATGAGGTTCTCAATCCTTTGGCCACCTGATTTGAAGAGCCGACTCACTGGAAAAGACCCTGATGCTGGGAAAGATTGAAGACAGGAAGAGAAGCGGGCAACAGAGGATGAAATGGTTAGATAGCATCACTGACTCAGTGGGCATGAGTTTGAGAAAACTCTGGGAGATAGTGAAGGACAGGAAAGCCTGGCGTGCTGCAGTCTATGGGGTTGCAGAGTCGGACACAATTTAGCAACTGAACAACAAAAAAGACTTGTACGCAAATGTTCATAGAAGCTTTATTCATAACCAACTGCTGTATTGTTAAAAAAAAAAATGTATCTGGTCTTTGTCCCAGGTTCCTGAAAGATAACCTCTAGATCCTTGGGTTTTCCGTGAACAATAGAAGTGTCGATTGTTGACGGTGGGGCTTGACCACATCTGAGTTTATGCAAATGAGATGACTCAGGATGGGGACTGGTCATTCAGGAAACACTGACTGACCTTAAGGGATGGGAGGGGAGGGTGGCTGGATATTAAGTTCAGTCTCACAGCCAATGATTCGATCATTCATACCTATGTAATGAAACTCCAATTAAAACTCTGAGCACCGAAGCTTGGTAGAGCTTCTTGGTTGGTAAATGAATCTGAAGTGAGGACAGTCTTGTTTGCTACTGTGCCCTTAACTTATAGGGTCTGCCTTAACTCCAAGTGGTTAGTGTCAGAACTGTATTGTACTGTATCACAAAAAGCCTAGGAATGACGGAGATGTCGTCCTAGGTAAATGGAGAGATTGTAGTACATCCACACAATGGAATACTATGCACTAAGAAAAAAGAAGAAACTATACATCCACACAACACATGGATGAATCTCATACAGTTATCCATAGTGAAATGAACCAGACAAAAAGAGTACAGATGGTTGGTTTCCATTTACAGAAGACTCCAGAAAGTGCAAACTCATTTTAGTGACAGATGACAGGTCAGTGGTTGGCTGTGAATTGGGGGGGGGGGAGGGTAGGAGGGAGTGATGACAAAGGACAGGAGGAAACTTTTGGGGGTGATAGATGTGTTCACTATTTTGATGGTGGTGATGTCAATACCTAGCAAGTTGTGCACTTTTTTAAAAAAAATCACTTCATTGTTTGCTTTTCGGTTAAATAGTAATCTTTTTTTATAATTTTGTTTATTTATTTATTTATTTTTGACTGTGCTGGGTCTTCATTGCTTTCAGGGCTTTCTCTAGGTGTGGATAGCAGGGGCCACTTTTTATTGCAGAGCTTGGGCTTCTCATGCAGTAGATTATCTCGTTTTAGAACATGGGCTCTAGGGTGCATGCGCTCCGTGGTTGTGGCTCCCAGACTCTAGAGCATAGACTCAATAGTTGTGGTTCACCAGCTTAGTTGCTCCAAGACCTGTGGGATCTTCCTTGACTAGGGATCAAGCCCATGTCTCTTACATTGGCAAGTGGATTCTTTACCACTGAACCACCAGGGAAGCCCTGTAAGTTGTGCACTTTAAATGCAGCTCATTGTATGTCAATTATACCACAAGATAGCTGTTTAAAACTGTATTCATCAGGGACTTACCCGGCAATCCAGTGGTTAAGACTTCATGCTTCCAATACTGGGGGCGAGGGTTCAATCCCCAGTTGAGGAACCAGGATCCCACATGCTATGTGGCCAAAAAAGAAATGCATCCATTGGTTCTTTCTTTGTCCACCAGTAAATATTTATTGAGCACCTGCTGTGTGCCAGTCTCTCTCTTTGGAGCTAGGGGACATAGCTGTGAACAAGAGAGATCAAGACACCTGCCCATGTGATATATACTGGGGAATATAGACAGAAATAATGCAATTTAAATACACGTTCTTTGGGGGCTTTTTTTGGGCCACAGTAAGCAGCAAGCAGGATCTCAGTTCCCTGACCAGCGACAAGGATGGAACCTGTGCCCCCTGCACTAGAAGCACAGAGTCCCAGCCACTGGACCACTGCCAGGGAATTCCCTGGATACACATTCTTTATAGAGTCAATCCTCATTATTTTCAGGCTTGAAAATGAAAGTGTTAGTCACTCAGTCATGTTAGACTCTGTGACTTCATGGACTGTAGCCTGCCAGGCTCCTCTGTCCATGGGATTCTCCAGGCAAGAATACTGGAGTGGATAGCATTCCCTTCTCCAGGGGATCTTCCCGACCTAGGGATCAAACCCAGATCTCCTACATCGCAGGCAGATTCTTTACTGTCTGAGCCATATGGAAGATCCATTTTCAGGTTTGGTATATGCAAAATCACCTCGTTGCTAACATTTTTTTGTAACTCCAAAGCAAATACGTTTGACTTTCACGGTCATTCCTGGACGTGTGCAGAATGGTGGGAAATGTGTCACCACCATGCGTTTTCCCTGCTGAGACTGGACCAGGCCATTCCTGTCTTCTGATTTCACTCAACAAGTGTCCTTCGGGGGGTGATTTGAGTGCCATATTTTCTGCGTCATTGGTGGTGGTGGTGGCAGTGGTGGCTTGGTTGTCTAAAATGGCTCCAAGAAAACCAGTGGCACTCAGAGATGGGAGCGGGGGTGGGATGCAGCTCCTGGGATGGGGACCCCACCCGAGGAAGAGGGATGGAGGAAGATGAAGATCCAGTTTAGGCAAAGGTGGGTCTCAGAACGGCCCCACCCTACCACCCACTCCAAACATCTGCCTAGGACACATGGAACCACACACCTGTGAGCTCATGGCTCATGCCGGCACGTGGGCAAAGGTACACATGCAAATGCAGGCACACCAGTCACCTGCATGCATGCACACACACACACATTTCTCTGCAGATTCTTCAAAATCAAAGACCCTGTGAGAACCCAGCTCAGTCCAGTGGCCTCTCTGCCTCCTCCTGGCTGGGACTCCAGGCCATTTGTGTGAGTGTGTGTGTGTGTGTGTGTGTGTGTGTGTGCATGTGACAGAAAGACACAGAAGGAGTAGGACCCAGCAGAGGAGCAGAGGCAGGCAGGCACAGGGAGACGCAGAGGGTGGGAGGCCCTCCCTCTGTCCCATGGCTGAGTTGGCATCATGCCACAGTCCTCACATCAGGCCTGGGAAAGGAGGTTCTTTCTGACGGAGTTTTCTAGAAAAGAAGGTGTGTGTGTTAGTCACTCAGTCATGTCCGACTCTGCATCCCCATGGACGGTAACCCACCATGCTCCGTCCATTGAATTCTCGAGGCAAGAGTACTGGACTGGGTTGCCATTTCCTTCTCCAGGGGATCTTCCTGACCCAGGGACCGAAGGTGGAGACCTAGAAAGGCCTAGGGGTTGCCCAGCTATTCATGGTGTGGCTGGGGGCATTTGAAAATAGAAGCTAAGGTTAGACCATCAGTTCTGCTGGTCTGGGAAGCACATACTCTTTTTTGTCTCCTTTGGCCACACTTCATGTGGAACTTCCCGGACCAGGAATCAGACCCGCACCCCCTGCAGTGGAGGTGCAGAGTCTCAACCACTGGAGTCCCGGGGAAGTCCCAGGGTGGCACACACTTTATCTTCTTTTTAAATGGTTTCACATAAAAATCCAGATCTTGGGTTTCTCCGGAGAAAATGGCTGGATCTGGCCGAGCTAGACTTGCTGTTCTGTGGTGACACGTGGCCGTGAGCAGAGGCTGGGGTGAGACGTGGCTGGCTGTGGTTGTACCTGTCTTTTGTCTCTGATGCTGCCACTTCTGCACGTGTCCGCAGGTTTGTGAATCTGTGGGTCTGTGTAGCATGGATTGTGCTACCATGGTGTGAGTGTGTGTGACGGGGGATTTGTGGGCCACGTATAGGGGATGTGGTCACCGTGTCTTGTCCATGCTCCCGCAGCCCCCAAGTGTGTGTCTGGTTGTGTGTGAGAGGTTTCCTCATGAGCGCCCCTCCTTTTCAGTTCCCCACATGTCTCAGTGCTCTGTGTGAGCGTGAGTGCGCGCGTGACCTGTACAACCATGACCATCGGTGAGGGTCTGCGCCTGTCCTGGTGCATGGGTGTGCTGATGACATCTGTGATCATAAGGGGTGGGGGATGGGGGGCGTGTGGTGTCCCTGAGTGGAAACCTGTGGGTGGCGCTCTCTGGGGTATGCAAGCTGTGTGTACAGGGATGGCCCTGCTCCTGGGGTCCAGGGTCCAGCCCAGTGCAGTCTTCCAGGACCTGCCAGCCCTGAGATGAAGAGGCTTTCTCCTCCTTTCCTCCCTCCTCTCCGCTTCCTTCCCCTCTCTCTCCTGCCTCCCCCTCCCCATCACTCCCCCCTTGCTCCCAGTCCCAGCTTGCTCCCTCTCTCCCCTCTCTCAGCCCTCTGCCTGAAAGCAGCAGGGGAGAAGTGGCCGCAGGCTGCTATCAGCTCCAATAGGCTTAAGTGGCCCATTTCCTGGGTCGGCTGGGTGCCCACTGCAGACACCATTAGGGTAATGAGCCCACAGCTCCTCCCAGGCCCCAGCACCCTGGCAACCAAGGAGGGGGTGTCCCCAGGCCCACAGGGCTGCTGTTCCCTCCTGTGTGCACTGGGGGATGGGAACAGAGAGGAGGGGAAGGACAGCCCCAGATAGAGGCAGACACGGAGGACAAAGATGCTCACGGGGTCACATAGGGCAGAAAGGCAGAGACAGAGGCAGAGAGAAAGAGAGCAGGAGAGCCAGAGACACAAAAGTTCAGAGATGGAGAGATAGAGGGAGACGGAGGGGAAGAGATAAAGAAGCTGAAGACAGACTGCAAGTCTGGTGGGGAGGGACAGAGTGGAAAGATAAAGGCAGACAAAGATGGACAGACACACAGAGTCTCCAAGGGGGAGAGCCCCAGAGGACCAAGAGAAAAAAGGCAGAGAGAAGGACGGGCCAGAGTAGGGGGGAGCGGTGGAGAGAAATACAAGAAAAAGCCAGAAAAACAGAGAGAGAAAGAGAGAGAGCAGAGAAAGATGCAAACAATCAAACATCAAAAGAGAGAAAGTGATCCAGGGCCATGAACCGACAAGTAACATCTGTCAGAGGGAGATGGGGTGCACCATAGAGAAAGCCTGGGAGATCCTCCCAGGGAGGGAGGCAGGAGTGGTGGGGGTGAGGGGGAGACCAAACACAGACTCAGGAGGGGACACAAGTTATAGAACCAGCCCAGGACCTTCCCTCTGCCCCGACCCTAAGGTATTTTGGCAGTAAAACTAGTAGTTACAGGTACCCTGTGTTCACAAGCTCTCAGATCCTGCGCTGAGCCCTGGATGGACCTCATTTTGATCTTTAACTCATTTACCCAGCACCTGCTACATGCCAGGCACTGAGCTAGACCCTGCGGACAATGCGGCAGTGAAAAAAACAGAAAAAAAACAGAGGGAAACCCGTGTCCTGATGGTGCTGACCTTCCAGTGGGAGAGACAAACCAAAAAGTCTATAAGAAACAATCAGAGACAGCCGTTACAATTGTTCAGCCTTGGGCTTGGAGCACCCTCTCCTCAATAAGGTGCTACATGATCCAGCAATTCCACCCAACGTGTACAACACACATCTACAGGAAAATGTATCCACCAGGGTTTGTAATAGTATTATTCATAACAGCGAGAAAGTGCAAGCAATCCACATGGCCATCGATGGATGAATGGACACACAAAATGTGGTCTACCCAGACAATAGAATATTATTCAGCCTTAAAAAGGAACATGGCTTCCCTGGTGGCTCAAGCAGTAATGAATCTGCCCACAATGCGAGAGACCTGGGTTTGATCCCTGGGTTGGGACGATCCCCTGGAGGAGGGTATGGCCAACCCACTTCCGTATTCTTGCCTGGAGAATCTCCATGGATGGAGGAGTGTGGCGGGGGTCGCAAAGAGTCAGACTGAGCGGCTAAGAACACAGCACAGCACAGAAAGGAACAAAGCACTGATTCATGTGACACGTGGATGAACCTTGAACACCTGATGCCTGTGACGAAAGAAGCCAGACACAAAAGGCCACATAGTGTCTGAGTCCATTTATATGAAACATCCAGAACAGGCAGATCCATGGGGACCGGAAGTGGATTAGTGGTTGCCAGGAGCTGGTGGAGGGGTGATGGGGAGGGTCTGCTGATGAAGACAGGGTTTCCTTCCAGGGGACGGAAAATCTCCTGAATTAGACTGTGGCTGCACAACTCTGTGAATATATTGAAAACAGAAGAAAAAAACCCCCAGCATGAATTGTATATTTAAAAGGGTGAATTGTACGGCATGTGAATTGTATCTTAATAAAGCTGTTTTAAGTGCTTCCCAGGTGGCTCAGAGGTAAAGTATCCACCTGCCAATGTAGGAGACACAAGAGACATGGGTTTAATCCCTGGGTCAGGAAGATCTTCTGGAGGAGGAAATGGCAACCCACTCAAGTATTCTTGCCTGGAAAATTCCATGGACAGAGGAGCCTGGTGAGCTGCAGTCCATGGAGCTGCAAAGAGTCGACACAACTGAGCATGCACACTCTTCTAAAGCTGTTTTAGAGAGAAAAAAAAAATCTTTGTATCCAAGCTGGAGCTCATAAGAATGCCTTGAACACCAGTTCTTTGCAGCTCCAGAGACAAGATCTGGGAACTGACAGGGAATTCTCTGGTAGTCCAGTGGCTAAGACTCCACACTCCCAGTGCAGGGACCCTGGGTTCAGATCCCAGGTCCGGGAACTATTAATAGATCCCACATGCCACAACTCAAGATCCCATGCATCAAAACTAAGACCTGGTGCAGCCAAATAAATAAGTTAAAATATTTTTTTAAAAAAGATCTGAAGACTGACAGCTCATGTGGGAGCAGAGGAACCCCCAGAAGTGGGGAGGGAAGAGAGACAGAGCAGGGAGGGGGCATGGCAGAAGGTGCTCCGATAGAATGCATCTTGGAGTTGCCTCTTCCTTAATCAATTAATACCTTAATCAATCAACCCAGGGTCCCTCCTGGGGTAGTGGCTCCCTGACATGCCGACCAAGTTCAGTGCCCAACCAGAGAACATCTCTAGCTTACCACATTCCTAAACTAAGAACAGGTGACATTTGAGGTGGACTGAGGGGATGTGGATGGGACACCAATGGTGCCGGAGTTGGAAACTTGGGCATGTCCTGTTGGTTTGATCCTCCACATCCATCCATATGCTCAAACCATCAGGTTATATGCCTCATCTTGTTGTATCTTCCCCAGGATACTTATGAATTACAAAGGGAAAAGTGGTAACTTTCCAGTGGAGTGTCCTGGTTGGCACCACTGTAATTAAGTGATTAAGGTGAACATCATCGGTGATGACACACCTTGACATTACATGCCTCCCCAGAAGACTCCCTGAGAATACATTGCTTCTGTGGCATCCTTCACCCAAAATGCCCAACTTCAATCTAGTTATGAGCAAACTTCAGGCAAACCCAGACTGGGGGACATTCTACAAAAATATTTGATGCATGCTCTTCAAAAGTATCAAGGTTGTGAAAGACAAGACAGGAGGAGATGAAATGCCATGAGGGAGCCTGAACCAGAATCCTACTGATATTTAAGAAGATTAAGTTAATATTTATAATAAGATTAATCATCCAGTAATATTAATCCCATTAAGGGGAAAAATCAGTGAAATCTGAGTAAGATCTGTTGTTGTTGTTCAGTCGCTCAGTCATGTCCAACTTTTTGCGACCCCATGGACTGCTGCATGCCAGGCTTCCCTGTCCTTCACTATCTCCTGGAGTTTGCTCAAACTCATGTCCATTAAGTTGGTAATGCTATCTAACCATCTCATCCTCTGCTGCTGTCTTCTCCTTCTGCCCTCAACCTTTCCCAGCATCAGAGTTCTTTCCAATGAGTTGGGTCTTTGCATCAGGTGGCCAAAGTATTGGAGTTTCAGCATCAGTCCTTCCAATGAATACTCAGGGATGATTTCCTTTAGGATTGACTGGTTTGATCTCCTTGCAGTCCAAGGGACTCTCAAGAGTCTTCTCCAACACCACAATTGAAAAGCATCAATTATTTGGTGCTTGCCTTCTTTATGGTCCAACTTTCACATCCATACATGACTACTGGAAAAACCATTGCTTTGACTATACAGACCTTTGTCAGCAAAGTGATGTCTTTCCTTTTAATATGCTGTCTAGGTTTGTCATAGCTTTCCTTCCAAGGAGCAAGTGTCTTTTAATTTCATGGCAGCAGTCATAGTCCATAGCGATTTTGGAGCCCAAGAAAACAAAATCTGTCACTGCTTCCACTTTTTCCCCATCTATTTGCCATGAAGTGATGGGACTGGTGGAGAAGGAAATGACAACCCACTCCAGTATTCTTTTCTGGAGAATCCCGTGAACAGAGGAGCCTGGTGGGCTGCTGTCCATGGGGTCACACAGAGTCGGACATGACTGACTCGACTTAGCAGCAGCAGATGGGACTCCATGATCTTAGTTTTTTGAATGTTGAGTTTCAAGCCAGCTTTTTCACTCTTGTCTTTCATCCTCATCAAGAGGCTCTTTAGTTCCTTTTCACTTTCTACCATTAGAGTGATATCCTTTGCAGATCTGAGGTAGCTGATATTTCTTCTAGCAATCTTGATTCTAGCTTGTGATTCATCAAAGCTGTATATTGTCACCTTGCTTATTTAACTTATAGGCAGAGTACATCATGCGGAATGCTGGGCTGGATGAATCTCAAGATCTACAGTTCAGTTAAATAGTATTCAATGGGACAATCAGGGAAACTTGAATAAGATCTTAAATCAGTTCACTATGTTGTATTAGTGGCAATTTCCTGCAGTTATCAACAGGTTAGATTAGAAGATGAGTCAAGGGTAAAGAGGTATTCTGTGTACTATTTTTGCAACATTTTGTAAGTCTAAAATTATTTCAAAGTAAAATAAAAGGAAACAAAATCTGAATACCATCCAGCCTTTTGCCAACAAATGTATGAGCAATCTGATAAGCAGCTCCTCTAGTCCCAGTCAAACCTTCAGATCATACAGCCCTGGCCAAGAATTTGACTGGAATATCATGAGGGACACTGAGCCTGAACCAGTCAGCTGAGCAGGTGTGGATTCCTGGCCCACAGAAGCTGTGAGATAACACATGTTCATTGTTTTAAATGGTGACACTTTAGGGAAATTTGTTACAGAGCAATAGCTGACTATTACAGCAGGAAATGGACTGCTACAAAGGAAATGTTTCAAAGGCAGCCACTAAGATTTTGGAGGCTTAAATATCCTTTTGTTTGTGGTGGCCATCTAGAATACCTGTGGGCAGCTTCAGATCTCAGAGAGAGATCCACTCACTCATTTAACCAACATTTGCTGAGTATCTACTGTATATCAGGCACTATTATAGGAACAGGGACACAGCATGCACAAAGCAAGTAAAAAAAAAATCACTGCCCTGGTGGAGTCCACACTGTTGTGGGAGAAATAGTTAAGAAACAGTATCAGTATATAAATATATCATATTAGATGGTGTTAAATGCTACAGAGAAAAATAAATCAAGGAAAAGAGATGGGATATAAGATGGGAGTTGTGTGAAAAATCTTAGATAAGGTGCCCAAAGAAGGCCTCGCTGAGAGGTCAACATTTGAGCAGAGGCTTAAAGTAGTGAGGGAATGAGACATGTAGAGTCTATGGTAAGAGCATTTTTTTTTTTTTTTGGCCACACAGCATGTGGGATCTTAGTCCCCCAACCAGGGATTGAACACATGCCCCCTACGTTGGGAGCACAGAATCTTAACCACTGGATCACCAGGGAAATCCTGGGGAGAGCATTTTTTTTTAACTGGAGGATAATTGCTTTACAATGTTGTGTTAGTTTTTGCTGTACAACAATGTGAATAGCTGTAAGTATACACATATCCCCTCCCTCTTGAGGCTCCCTCCCATCCCTCTAGTTTATCAAGTGAAGAGCATTTTAAAAAAAATATGTATTTATTTATTTGGCTGGGTCAGTTCTCAGTTTTGGCATGTGGGATCCTCACTGGTAAGACAGCTTCTTTCTATGTGCCTCGCAGGCTCAGAAGTTGTGGTGCGTGGGCTTAGTTCCCCGACCAGGGATTGAACCCATGTCCACCGCATTGGAAGGCAGATTCTTAACCATTGGACTACCAGAGAAGTCCCCAAGGGAAGAACATTTTAAGCAGAGCAAACAGCCACTGCAAAGACTCTGAATGGAAACATATTTCACCCACATGCGCATACACACATGGTCAACTGGTAACAAACTGTTACGTACTTTGCTTTATTCATTTAATAATAACATCCTGAAGGTATTTCTCAGTACATAAAGAGCTTCTCTCTCAGTACATAAAGAGCTTTCTTGTTGCTTTCACTCATGGCATGGATTTATAATATCTCATGGCATGGATTTCTCATAATTGATTTAACCAGCCCCTAGTTGATGGGCATTTGTGTGGTTTACACTCTTTTGTTACACACACACACACACACACACACACACTGTGCTGTGGGAAACAGATCCCTGGTCTGGGAAGATCGCACATGCTGTGGAACAACCAAGCCTGGGTGACACTACTTTTGAGGCTGCATGCTGAAATTACTGAAGATGGGAGAAGGGATGGTTAGGGAGTTTGGGATGGACATGTACACACTGCTATGTTTAAAATGATAACCAACAAGGACTTACCGTATGGCACATGGAACTCTGCTCAATGTTGTTGCGGTAGCCTGGATGGGAGGGGAGTTTGGGAGGGAGAATGGATACTGAAGCACGAGCACCTAGAGTCTGTGTCCCACAAGAGAAGCCATGGCATTAAGAAGCTTGTGCACCACAACGAAGAGTAGCCCCTGCTCTCCACAACTAGAGAAAGCCTGTGCAGCAACCAAGACCCCAGAACAGTCAATAAATAAAGAAAGAAATAAAAAGGGAGAAAAAGAGGACATGGGAGCATCATCCACACAAGCGATGCTGGCAGCCTGGACCACATGTGTGATGGGAGGATGGAGAAGCATCAGGAGTGGGAAGGAGAACCCTTGGCAACTGAGGAGAAGCTAGGCTCAGGGTTCTGCTGAAGGTCCACAGCAGAGATGTGGGGGGACTCCTTGGTCCCCTTGGGTACCCAGGAAAGAGCCAGGTGAGAAGGGAGTCAGGTCCTTCCCAGGTTCTTAGGGGCAGCTGGAGAAGGTGGGCTGCATAGCTGAGCAGTGGACCTTAACTTCAAGGACAACCCTATGTGCAGTCACTGTCATTTCAAGGTAGAACTTTTTTTAAAATTTGGCTGTGCCAGGCCATTGCAAAGAAGGAAATAAAGCCATTTGCAGCAACATAGATGGACCTAGAGATTGTCATACTGAGTGAAGTAAGTCAGACAGAGAAGGAGAAATATCATATCCCTTATATGTGGCAACTCACTCCAGTATTCTTGCCTGGAGAATCCCCATAGACAGAAGAGCCTGGTGGGCTACAGTCCATAGTGTCGCACAGAGTTGGACATGACTTAAGGGAATTAGCACAAGCACATAGCCAATTAACAAACAATGTTGTGGCGGTTTCAGGTAAACAGCGAAGGGACCCAGCCATACATATACGTGTATCCATTCTCCCCCAAACTGCCCTCCCATCCAGGCTTCCACACAACACTGAGCAGAGTTCCCTGTGCTATACTGTAGGTCCTTGTTGGTTATCCATTTTAAATGAAACTGTGCACGTGTCGATCCCAAACTCCCTAACTATCCCTTCCCCCCAGCAAGCATAAGTTCCCAGAAATTAACCCTCTAATTCTGTCTTTCTGTTGTGTGAATTCACTTGTATCATTTCTTTTTAGATTCCACATATAAGGGATGGCATATGATATTTCTCCTTCTCTGTCTGACTTACTTCACTCAGTATGACAATCTCTAGGTCCATCCATGTTGCCGCAAATGGCATTATTTCATTCTTTGTAATGGCCTGGTGCAGCCAAATTAAAGAAAAAAAAAGTTCTACCTTGAAATTGGCTATACCCCAAAACAAAATATAAATTTTCTCTTGAAATTGGCTGCACTGAGTCTTAGTTGCAGCCTAAGCCACAGGATCGTCAATCTTCATTGCAGCATGTGGGGTATGTTAGTTGTGGCATGCAGGATTTTTAGTTGCAACATGCAGACTCTTAGTTGCGGCATGTGAGATCTAATTCCCTGACCAGGGATTGAACCCAGGTCCCTTGCATTGGGAGCACAGAGTCTTAGCCACTGGACCACCAGGGCAGTCTCAAGGTGGAACATTGTGGATGGCATAGGCAGATGTGGCCCCCTATTGGGAGACTGTCCTTGACTGTACTCCTTGGCTTTCCCTGGCTCCACCTACCTGGTTCCCACCTCCTCTGCACCAGCTAGACCTAGCTCCCAAACCGTCTGCTAATCCTGCAATTCAGCCCACATGGAACCCATTCCCCTCCCCAGTATATTAGTTCTCTGTGGTGGTGGTGGTTGTTCAGTCACTCAGTCATATCCAACTCTTTGTGACCCCATTGTCTGCAGCATGTCAGGCTTCCCTGCCCTTCATCATCTCCCAGAGTTTGCTCCAACTCACATTCATTGAGTCAATGATGCCATCCAACCATTTAATCCTCTTTCGCCCCCTTCCCCTCCTGTCCTCAATCTTTCCCAGCATCAGCGTATTTTCCAATGAGTCGGCTCTTCACATCAGGTGGTCAAAGTATTGGAGCTTCAGCTTCAGCATCAGTCCTTCCAATAAGTATTCAGGGTTGATTTCCTTCAGGGTTGACTGGTTTGATCTCCTTGTTGTCCAAGGTAACAAATTCCCCCCAAACATTAAAGTTTCAAACAATATTTATGATCTTATTGTTTCTGAGGATCAGAAGTCCAGGACAGACTCATGGGATGATGCTTGGTGAGAGTCTCTTATGAGGTTCCAGTTAGATTGTTATCACGACTAAACAAATGGTTTGTGGAAGTTGGAGAATGATACCCTTGCATGACTGTGGGTAGGATGCCTCAGTTCTTCACCACGTGGGTCTCTCCAAAGGGCTGCCCAAGCTTGAGAGAGCTGAGGCACAGAAAGGATAAGTTCCTGGCCTAAAGTCACACAGCTAAGAGGCAGACAAGCCAGGGTTTCAGTCTGCATGATCCAAAGCCCCTGGGTCTAACCACAGACCCATGTTCAAAGCTCTCTTGGTCCATGGCCTCTGTACAAATGTCTTCCACATCTTAAGTGAATGCAGACATCTTTTCACAGCTTTCCTGTGCCTGCCCTGCTCAGGAATATTTCAGTGTCCCCAAAGCTTATCCTAGGAATCTACCTATTACCTTTGTCCCTGGGCTGGTTGTCACCTTGAGAGTCCTTAGGGGCTCCTATGAGGTCCAACAGCCACTGACATCTCTTGGCCTCTTTTTTTTGTTTTAACCCTGAAGTCTTCTCTGGATTTGAAGCATTATAGTGTAGTGCTTAAATGCACCAGCTTTAGAGTCACACTGCTTGGTTTCAAATCCCTACCTGTGCTACTTCAGAATTTGGGTTCTTAGGATAGTTCTTGGGTTCTTAGGATACCTGACTAACCTTTCTGGGCTCAGTTTCATTATCTGTCCAATGGAGTTGTGGTGAGAATTAAATTAGTTAAGTCATATCAAATGCTTAGAATAGAGCCAATATCCAAGAGCCTTAGAAATAGTTAGTCTTATAAAAAAAAAAAACTGGTATGAGTGGGATTTTCCTGGTGGTCAAGTGGCTAAGACTGTACACTCCCAAAGCAGGGGGCCCAGGTTCAATCTCTTCTTTGTGTGTGTGTTAAGTTGCTTCAGTCCTATCTGACTCTTTGGGACCCTATGGACTGTAGCCTGCCAGACTCCTCTGTTCAAGGAATTCTATAGGCAAGAATACTGAAGTGTGTTGCCATGCCTTTCTCTAGGGGATCACTGAGGGGCTGAACCCACGTCTCTTATGTTTCCTGCATTGGTAGGCAGGTTCTTTACCACTAGCACTAGCTCAGGGGGCTGCTCTTTCTAGGTGGAAACTTTAGTAGCCAGAGAACCACGCATCACATTGTCTCTTTCCTTCAACTAGTGATCGGTAAAGTTTGAGACGGTGGTGACTCAATCAACCTGTGTCCTGAAGAAGCCCATATACAGCCCTCAGCCAAATCCCAACAGAGGGGCTGGCACAAGCAAGAAGTACATCTTGAGGTTTTGAGCCACTGAGATTTGGGGGATGTTTGTTACAGCAGCAAAACCTTAGCCTTCCCTAATTGATACATCCTTGGTTTTTCTGAAACCTCATTGTTTCCACCATAGAAGCAAGCAGAGATTTTTCATTACCTGATACAATAGGCCATGCCATAACTGTTGGTATGGGCACACCTAGGACAATAGAGGCCATTTTTGCACCCCGGGATCATGGCAGTATCAGCTACTGTGTGCTTTTCATCCAAGAATTCATAGACTAAATTGAGAGCTTGAAAAACAGTCATCATCCATGCCACCATCTCCCTTGATGTCTGTCTGTACATCTCTCCTTCTTTTCTCAGAGCTGGCCCTTCCCAGACCAGTGACATTTTAAGGCTCTATCTCTCAGTTATCTTGCTGATGACACATTTGCTATTCCTGTTCTAACAGCAGTTTTGCACACAGAGAAACTTCCTCCAATTCCCTCCCACATCTTTCCTTCCCCCCAACCACAAACAGGAAAAGAGCTTCATCTGGCATCACTATGTGATCCTGGGCAAGCCTTTCTGCCCCTGCTGGACTCAGTTTTCCTTGCTGTGGTTCCAGTAACATTTTTCTGAGGGCTATTCTGTCTCTGCTATCCCATGTGGCTCCAAAATTTTTGCTCTTTGCTCTGATTGAGCTGGGAACATGACCTCATGGAAATCATTTTCCTTAAACTAATTCCTCTGTGTATAAAATATCCATCCATCCAATTTCTTGTGTGTAAAATATCCATCCGTGAAGACGTCACCTTCCTCACTGCATCAGTTGGGATTCTTTGGGTTGCAAATCACAGAAAACCCATCTCAAACAGGTCGTTATTGGTCAATAAATGTCCATGAAAACAGCAACAAAAATTGATTCCCCCATGTCCTGCCTTTCAATGCCCACAAAAAAATGGTACCTGGACTTTCATGCCTCTCTTCATATCATATCACCACCCTGCTTTCCAAGAAATACAGCAGAGGTGTGGCAGAAACACAGCCTCGGGTTTCCCTGGTGGTTCAGTAGTAAATAATCCGTCTGCCAGTGCAGGAGACACAGATTCGATCCCTCATCTGGGAAGATCCCACATACTGCAGAGAAACTAAGCCCATGCACCACAACTATTGAGCCTGTGTACTCTAGAGCCTGGGAGCCACAACTGCTGAGCCCATGTGCCGCAACTACTAAAGCCTGAGTGCCCTAGTGCCCATGCTCCACAACAAAGAGAAGCCACTGCAAGGAGAAGCCTGAACACTGCGACTAGAGAATAGCCTCTACTCTCTGAAACTAGAGAAAAGCCCATGCATCAATGAAGACCCAGCACAGCCAAAAATAAATAAGTAAATAAAACAGAAACACAGCCTCTGCATCACTATATTCCCTTAACAGAATTTAACTGCACCCAAAGTTTAGCTGCATGGGATTCTGGGAAATGTAGTTTCTGAGCTTCCAGACCCAGAAGTAGAAGGAGAGAGACTCCAGGCTTCCAGAAACCCCATGATGCCCTATACATGTGGATGAAACCATTTTAGAACTTCACCCCAACTTGTTGCCCTTTGAGTTCAGTTGCATGAATGATCCCAGTCAAGAACCACCTAGCCAGACCACAGAATAATTGAGAAATAATAAACTGTTGTTTGAGCCTTTAAGTTTTGGGGGCGGTTTGTTATGCAGCAATAGATGACTGACACATTACTGGCCTGTTGAGAGAATGCCACTGATGGACCAATTAATTGATCTATCCTTTTAGGCAAGCAAACAAAGGCTCAACAGAGACAACAAAAGCTTGCTTTCTCTCTGTCTCTCTCTTTCTGTCTATCTCTACATGTCTGTCTGTCTGTCTCTCTTTCTCATCTCTCTCTGTGTGTCTCTGCCTCTCTCTCTGTCTGTTTCTCTGCTCTGCCTTGCCTCTTTCTCTCTCCCTCTCTTTTACATTCTCTCTCTGTATCTCCATGTCTCTGCCTCCCTCTGTACCCCAACACCCACTCAACTTGGGACCGTGGGGTCTAGGGAGGACCTCCACTAAGGCAGGTGGTCAGACAACCTGAAACCCAGGGATTAGCTGCTCTGCCCCTCCCTCTTCTGCCAACCCAAGCAATTTGACACTGCTGACTTGTCCTCTCCACCTTGATTAAATTTCCTCGTCTTCACCTGTGAAGTCCCACATGTTCGCCAATGCTGCCCTTCACTCTGCATGTTCCCAGTCCCCTCCCAGGCCACTAGACAGCCACATGCCTGCTAACACTGACTGCACCTGCCTGGGTCCAGCCTGAGCCTCCTTACCTCCCCCAACCTCCCCAGCACACATGCTTGTATCGCCATCCCCCACCCAGGAGACTTGGGGACGTCAACCATGTTCTCAGATAAAACCTCACTTAAAAGAAATCTTTGGTTGGCAGCTTAGGTTTTTTCCAGTTTTCTATTGCTTGTTTTTAGGAGACAAGAAAATATGTGAAATTCATGTTTCTCATCTTCAGATTTTTTTTAAAAAGTTTGTTTTCTAAATAATTATAGGCTTTACAGGAAGTTGTAAAAATAGCACAGACATTCTCTTGTACCCCCTCTTCTCCTCCACCAAGTAGTAACATCTTACATAACTCTAGTACATTCTCAAAATCAGGAAATTGGCATCAGGACCAGTTGTTAGGTAGGATGTGGGTCTTCATTTTTCCAATTATCACTTTAAGCTCCCCTCTGGCACTCACACCTAAACATGTGCAAACACACTTCTGGTGTTGCACACACATGATATACATACACACACCTGAATCCATGGGCATGAGTCACTCACACAGCATTGCACACAAACATATGTACAAGCCAATTCAGATGCCTTCACAGATGTACACATGCACATAGTTGATTACACACATGCATGGAAAGGGGCACCCAAACACACATAGGACTCTACACACCTATGTGAAAGCACATGTTCATGCAGTCACACTCATGCACAACACACACAGCCACACACCTGCAATCCACGTGCACAAGTCACTCACACACACACATTCAGACACCTATGCAAAAGTGCACACACACAGAGCCCCATCCATGCATGCATGCACACACACATACACAGACACACACACACACACAGGCAAACATGTTGTCTTGCCCTTACAATACTCATGCTGGAAAAATCCATACAAGTTCACAGGGATTTATTATTAATATCATCAGCAGCCCCCCAAGTCATTATTCTGGTCACCATGGTTTCAGGAGGACACAGTCTGCATTTGCCAGTTTCTCTCCCTCCCTCCACCCCTTTTTCTCTCTCTCTGTTTAAAGAAGACATTTGCTACCTTGGTATAAGTTTTACTGGCTTTGGGGACTTCCCTGGAGGTCCAGTGGCTAAGATTCCACGCTTCCAATGCAGGAGACCCAGATTCGATCCCTGGTTGGGTTACTAAGATCCCTCATGCCATGTGGTGCAGCCAAAAAATAACTTTTTTAAGTTTTACTGGCTTTGGATTTAACTGACATAGACAAATATTCAAAGTTCTAGGAGAGAGGAAAAGAGGCTGTTATCAAGGTATGCAATTTGAACCCTCATAGACCCCCAACCTGTGATCCATCCCCAGTAAACCTGGCCCTCATCCATCTTGACAGGGTCTTGGGAGTCGCCCAACACTTCCACTGCTCCCATCTGAAATTCCACCTCCCCACACCCAGTTTAATCTCTGCCAGCATCACCATCAGAACCCTTCCAGCAACATGAGATCCCCCCACGCTCTCTGCTCATCACCAGCCTGGTTGCATTGCCCCAAATGGTTCATTTTCCTTTGAACCTCAGGGCCTTGGCACATGCTGTGTCCACCACCAGGAACACTCTTTCCTCTTGGGTCTCTTATTTGTGCCAATGCACCCTTCTGTGTTGGCTCACACAATCAGAGAAGCTGGCCCTGGTCACCTGTTATTTACTCACACTATCCTATACTTTTCTCCAATGCTCTGTGTTAGAATGCTTCCTCGTTTAGTGTCTGTCTCCCTTTCTGAGTTGTAACCTCTATGAAGGCATGGATCTTTGTCTGTCTTGTTCACGGCTCATCTAGAACAATGTTCAGCACACGGCAGATGCTCAGTAAATATGTGGTGGATAAATGGATGAATGGGTGGGGACATTTTCCACCCTCAGGTCACATCACCTGGGAAAAATGAGAATCAGATGGGTCAAGTACTCTTGTCTGGAAAATCCCACGGACAGAGGAGCCAGGTAGGCTGCAGTCCAAGGGGTCGCTAAGAGTCAGACACGACTGAGCAACTTCACTTTCACTTTTCACTTTCATGCATTGGAGAAGGAAATGGCAATCCACTCCAGTATTCTTGCCTGGAGAATCCCAGGGATGGCGGAGCCTGGTGGGCTGCCGTCTATGGGGTCCCACAGAGTCGGACACGACTGAAGCGACTTAGCAGCAGCAGCATGCTTTTGAAGTGATCAGGAGATGAAAAGGGGGGATGGAAGTGGTCTTTCTCATTTTAGGATATTTTAATGGGGTACAGCTGCTTTACAGTGTCGTGTTACTTTCTGCTGTACAATGAAGTGAATCAGCTATAAGTACACATATATCCCCTCTCTACCACTCCCTCATCCCACCCCACCAGCTCATCACAGAGCACTGAGCTGAGCTCCCTGTGCTATACAGCAGCTTTCCGAAAGCTATCTATGTTACACCTGGTAGTATATACATGTTGATGCTACTCTCTCAAATCGTCCCATCCCCCTCTTCCCAAACTCTGTCAATGTATCCATTCTCTATGTCTGTGTCTCTATTCTTGCCCTGCAAATAGGTTCATCTTTATCATTTTTCTGGAGTTTTATAGTAGGAACAGAGCAAGCTCACATTTTATAGACGTGAAATTGGTGACCATAGGTTTGTGTCCGTGTAGAGAAAGCTCTGGTAAGGTGTGCTCCAAACTGGCTCGAGAGACGGTACTAAGTGGTGAAGCTAACTGAAACATTTACTTTCCTGCTTCACATCCTCCTTTAATCTTTTTTACAAATTGCATCATAATGAACAATGTAATTATCAACTGCCTTGCAGTTATAGGTAGCAGATAAGTCGTCACTTAAAAAATACTTAAAAATGAGCATGTTTGCTAATATGGCAGTTCGACCTCCAACTGCTTTTCTTGAGGAAATAGATATGAACCAGTATAAAGAGTTAGTCCCAAAGAGCTTTGCCACAAAGGTGCATTAGCCCTAAACTGTGACCAACTGGGATGTCCAATGATGAGGCTCCTACTCAAGTGGCAACATGGCCTTATCAGCAAAAGATCAGGACTACCCTGGCAATCCAGCGGTTAAGACTCTGCCTTCCACTGCAGAGGGTGCAGCTTCCATCCCTGGTCAAGGAACTAAGATCCCCACATGCTAAGGGGTGTTGTCAAAAAAAAATTTTTTTTAAAGATGTAAAAATATTTTCCCATCTACTACATGAAATAGTGTGCTGAATGATTCAATTTTTGTAAATATATGAATGAGAACACAGATATATTAGAGGCGAGGATATTAAAAATTTGCTAGCAGCAATTCCCTCTGCATGGGGTATTTGTGGGTGACTTTTATGTTCTTTATTGTCTTTCCCTAATCTTTAAATTATCTGCAGGCAACTTGCACTCATGTAAGAAGAAGAAGACAACAAGGAAGACTATTTTTGAAAAGATGAGATGAAATGAACCCCTTTCCATCTTCACAGATCAGGGTTCCTCCCACTCAGTACTACTGACATTTGGGGCCAAATGAGTCTTGTTTTCAGGGATGGTCCTGTGCATTGTAGGATGTTTAGTGACGTCCCAGGTCTCTACCTATTATACACCAGCAGCACCTCCATCAAAAATATCTCCAGGGCTTTCCTGGTGTCTTAGTGGTAAAGAATCCACCTGCCAACGCAGGAGACATGGGTTCCATCCTGGGGTCAGGAAAGATGCCACATGCTTCAGAGCAACTAAGCCTGAGCATCACAACTACTGACCCTGTGCTCTAGAGCCTGCATGCCACAACTGCTGAAGCCTGAGTGCCCTAGAGTTTGTGTTCCGCAACAAGAGAACCCACTGCAATAAGTCCATGCATCGCAATTAGACAGCAGCCCCTGCTTGCCGCAACTAGAGAAAGCATATGCACAGCAACAAAGATCCAGTATAGCCAAAATTAAATAAATAAATTAATGAAAGCATAAAAAAATTTTAAAATGTCTCCAGATATTGCCAAATGTCCCCTGGAGGGGGGCAAACCCCCCAATCCAGCTGACTGCCACTGACTGTTTCTATATGCTCACCCACCCACACATGTTCTCCCTGGTTCTCTGACTCCTGAGCTGGCTCTCACAGGTGACCTGGGATACTGCAAGGGACAAGAGTGACACAGGGATTATTTGACTCCTTCCTCATCAGCGAGGCTTCCCTGCCAAGTCCCTCACCTGCCCGGGGCCTCCTAGCAGCTGCCCTTCGTGGAAACCTGAGCCCCTCTTCTCGGCCGAGGCTGGTGATAGAGGCTGGGCAGGCAGGTGCATCCAGGTCCGTAGAGGCACAGTGCGGATGAGCCAGGGGTGGAGCTCTGGGGACCGGGTGGGCTGAGCAACAAGCAGAGAGTCTGACCACAGCTTGGGAAATCTTACCCTTGTGAAACCAGAGACACTTGGATGCTTAGAAGCTGGCTATATTCCTCAGCATCATTCAACACTTGGTTGAGTAGATAGGTAGTGCCTGGTGTATTAATCATGGATTGCTTCAATCATTGCGTGTCTGCATGCTCAGTCGCTTCAGTCCTGACTGACTTTTTGCCACCCTGTGAACTGGAGCCTACCAGGCTCCTCTGTCTATGGAATTCTCCAGGCAAGAATACTGGAGTGGGTTGCCATGCCATCCTCCAGAGGATCTTCCTGACCCTGGGATCAAACCTGTGTCTCTTAGATCTCCTGAATTGGCAGGTATGTTCTTCATCATTAGAGCCACCTGGGAAGCCCATCTGGCATGGTAGATGCTCAATAAGTGTGTGCTGGATGAATGAAATGAATTACAGACACCATCAGACAAATCCCATCTAGGAAAGTCCAAAATTTTGGACTTCCCTTGTGGTCCAGTGGTTAAGACTTGGTGTTCCCAATGCAGGGGGCACAGGTTCAAACCCTGGTTGTGGAAATAAGCTCCTACATGCCAAGCGGTACAACCTTAAAAAAAAAACACAAAACTTTTCTGCTCTCTTCAAATGTCATGGAAGACAAGGACAGCTGGTTGAGACAGGAACACCAAATGCAATGTGTGATTCTGACTACACCCCAGATCGGAAAAGGAAAGGGCTCTAACAAACATAATGCTGACTATTGGAGAAATTTGAATATGGATTACATATATTGTATAATAACATCGACTTGATGTTAAATTGCATGAATTTGTTGTATGATTATGTAAGAGGATGGCCTTTTTCTTAGAGGTGCCAAATCCCCTGGAGCTTGGTGACAATGCAAGATGTATCTATTAAAATGTGAACAACAAAATGTGAGGTGGAGCAATGGGTACCCAAGAGGTCATGGTACCAATCTTATAACCTTTGATATTCTTTTCAAAAGAAAAAGTGAAAATCCAATATGTGGAACCACTCAGTAGTTACAAGAAACAAATGACGGATAACACACGACGACTTGAACAAGTCTTCAAAAAATGATGTTGAGTAAAGAAAGCCAGTCCCCAAAGCTTACACATCGTATGCATTCCTCTAACGGGCCTTCTTGAAATGACAAAACTGGAGAAACAAGGAGACATATTAGTGCTTGCCAGGGGTTTAGAGGGTGGAGTAAGGGGGATCCCACAGCAGTCCAGTGGTTAAGATCCCACACTTCTAATGCAGGGCACACAGGTTTGATCGCTGGTTGGGGAACTAAGATTCCACATGCTGAGCCAAAAAAAAAAGGATGGAGTAGAAGGAAATTGGGGGTGGCTTTAAAAGATCAACAGGAGGGCCCCCTGCAGTGTCATAAGTGTTCAGTGTCAATTTTCTGGATATACATCTATAGTTTTGCAAGAAGCAGTCATTGGGTAGAGGATACCCCAGACCCTTCTGTGTTTCTAGAACTGCATATGAACCTAAAATTATCACAAAATTAAAAGTTTCACAAAAGATATATAATACTATCTAAAAATTTTAGGACTTACCTGGCGGTCCAGTAGCTAAGACTCTGAACTCCCAATGCAGGGGGCCCAGGTTTGATCCCTGGTCAGGGAACTAGATCCTACATGTCTCAACTAAAGATCCTGTATGCCGCAACTGGAAAAAAAAAAAAAGATTCTGCATGCTGCAACTAAGATTCTGTGCAGTCAAATAAATGAATAAATGTTTTCTTAAAAAATAAAAATTTCTGGGCCCTTACCATGTCCCCAGCATTGGTTAAGCATTTGACACATGGGTTTAAAAATATACTCACCACAACCTGTCCAACTTAGTGACTGAACAACAACAACAAACCTGTTGGCGGGGTGGGGATTCATGTCACTGTGTCCATTTCACAGAAGCAGAAACAGTTTCTGAGGCATAATGGGAGTTTTTTGAGCAGAAGGAAAGCATATCAGAATCTCTGGGAGTGTTCGAGGGGGAGATGTGGAGGCTCGCAAAAGACTTTATAATATCCATCATAAAGATAATTAACATCACATGCGTGCGTGCTTAGTCACTCAGTCATATCCAACTCTTTGGGAACCCCTGGACTGTAAGTCTGCCAGGCTCCTCTGTCCATGGGATTCTCCAGGCAAGAATATTGGAGTGGGTAGCCATTCCATTCTTCAGGGAATCTTCCCGATCCAGGGATCAAACCCCCGTCTCCTGAATTGGCAGGCGGATTCTTTACCACTGAGCCAGGGAAGCCTTCAATTATCATCATGGTCACTTTCATTTCTTAAGTGGTGACTACATGCCTGACACTGTTTACTCGCCCTCCCTATGGTAACTCATTTTATTCTCACTATATCCTGAGGAGGCTGATTCTATTAAAAAGAACAATAGCTCTGTTTTGCAGATGAGCAAACTGAGGCATGGAATTTATCCTGAGGGCAATAGGGAGCAATGGAAGAGCTTAGAGCAGGGGAAGAACATAATCAACCTTGTAAGACTATATGACTTGGGTGACTCTGACTACAGACTTTTCTGGACGTGAGGGTCAGCTCATTCCTCTTTGTCACATTGCCTGGGTTCCTGAGGCACTGTTTATAGTGAACCAGTGGGATTTTTAGGGCTTCCCTGGTGGCTCAGATGGTAAAGAACCTGCCCCAAAGAGAGAGACCTGGGTTTGACCCCCGGATTGGGAAGATCCCCTAGAGAAGGGAATGCAACCCACTCCAGTATTCTTGCCTGGAGAATTCCATGGACAGAGGAGCCTGGAGGGCTACAGTTCATGGAGTTGCAAAGAGTTGGGCACGACTGAGCAACTAACACTTTCATTTTTTCACAGCATCCAGATTTACCGCTGGGGAGCACTTCCTTCCCTAGATGCTGGGTCTTGGATGGGCTGTCAATCCACACATCCCACTCAGGCAGGGGACAGTTTCATGAATCTGAGCCAATTAGCAGAAATTTCTCAGAATTTCCCCCCTGAGTGGGAGGAGGTCAGGATGAATAATGCCTTTGCTGCATTATTCAGTCAACCATGGTGACCGAAGCTCCCTCAAAGGGACATCCACTGACTCTTGCTCCTCAGATCCCCAGAACCGCCCTGGGTCCTATATTCAGCCAACCCCGTGAACAACCTGTTTCTTCTGTGGGGCTCACTGGTGTGGCTTCTGTTGCTGGCAACCAGAGCTCCTCCATTGAAACCCCACCTGGAAGGAAGAACTCCTGTGTTTCCTCTCTAGGGCTGCTCTTAATACTTCAATTCTGACACCAAAACATGCAGGTTTTACCACACACAAAACGGTTCTCAGAGACCAGTTGGGTGCCCTGAATTCAACTTAATTCTGACATAAACCCTGAGATAGCATCAGATCCCACAGGTTGAGGACCCAATTCCAAAAGACTGCCCCCTGCCTTCAGATGCTAATCACAAGTCCTGGCCATCATCACCTGGGCCTCTGACTGACCAGCTATAAATAAGGCTCCCTCAATGCCTTCCTCAGGTTAGGTAATTTGCTAGAGTGGCTCACGGAACTCAGGGAAATGTTTTGCTTAGTCTACTTACTAGATGACACATGTATTATGAAAAAATGCAACGGTCAGATGGAGGAGACGCACAGGGCAAGGTATGGGGGAGGGTCGGGTCTTCTGTGCCCTCTCAGGGGTGTGCTGCCTGCCCAGCACCTCCATGTGGTCATCAACCCGCAAGTTTTCCAGACCCATAGAGATTTTTATGGAGGTTTCATTATGTAGGCAAAATTGATCAAATTGTTGGCTATTGGGATAATACCCATTTCACCTTTAATTGCTCTTACCATTTAGGAAATTCCAAGGGTTTTAGCAGCTCTGTGCCAGGAACAGGGGGAAAGACCAAATATATCTATGCCTGTATCTGTTATTGCTGTTCAGTCGCTTAGCCGTGTCCGACTCTTTGTGAACCCATGGACTGCAGCACGTCAGGCCTCCCGGTCCTTCACCATCTCCCGGAGCTTGCTCAAACTCATGTCCATTGAGTTGGTGATGCCATCCAACCATCTCATCCTCTGTTGTCCCCTTCTCCTCCTGCCCCCAATCCTTCCCAGCATTAGGGTCTTTTCCAATGAATTAACCCTTCGCATGGGGTGGGCAAAGTATTGGAGTTTCAGCTTCAACATCAGTCCTTTCAATGAACACCCAGGACTGATCTCCTTTAGGATGGACTGGTTGGATCTCCTTGCAGTCCAAGGGACTCTCAAGAGTCTTCTCCAACACCACAGTTCAAAAGCATCAATTCTTCGGCGCTCAGATTTCTTCACCATCCAACTCTCACATCCATACATGACCACTGGAAAAACCATAGCCTTGACTAGATGGACCTTTGTAGGTAAAGTAATGTCTCTGCTTTTAAATATGCTGTCTAGGTTGGTCATAACTTTCCTTCCAAGGAGTAAGCGTCTTTTAATTTCATGGCTGCAATCACCATCTGCAGTGATTTTGGAGCCCAAAAAAATAAAGTCTGACACTGTTTCCACTGTTTCCCCATCTATTTCCCATGAAGTGATGGGACCAGATGCCATGATCTTAGTTTTCTGAATGTTGAGCTTTAAGCCAACTTTTTCACTCTCCTTTTTCACTTCATCAAGAGGCTCTTTAGTTCTTCTTCACTTTCTGCCACAAGCGTGGTGTCATCTGCATTATCTGAGGTTATTGATATTTCTCCTGGCAATCTTGATTCCAGCTTGTGCTTCCTCCAGCCCAGCGTTTCTCATGATGTACTCTGCATATAAGTTAAATAAGCAGGGTGACAATATACAGTCTCTGCACTCCTTTTCCTATTTGGAACCAGTCTGTTGTTCCAGGTCCAGTTCTAACTGTTGCTTCCTGACTGGCATACACGTATCTCAAGAGACAGGCCAGATAGTCTGGTATTCCCATCTCTTTCAGAATTTTCCACAGTTTATTGTGATCCACACAGTCAAAGGCTTTGGCATAGTCAATAAAGCAGAAGTAGATGTTTTTCTGGAACTTTCTTGCTTTTTCGATGATCCAGTGGATGTTGGCAATTTGATCTCTTGTTCCTCTGTCTTTTCTAAAACCAGCTTGAACATCTGGACGTTCACGGTTCACGTATTGCTGAAGCCTGGCTTGGAGAATTTTGAGCATTACTTTACTAGCGTGTGAGATGAGTGCAATTGTGCAGTAGTTTGAGCATTCTTTGGCATTTCCTTTCTTTGGGATTGGAATGAAAACTGCCCTTTTCCAGTCCTGTGGCCACTGCTGAGTTTTCCAAATTTGCTGGCATATTGAGTGCAGCACTTTCACAGCATCATCTTTCAGGATTTGAAATAGCTCAACTGGAATTCCATCACCTCCACTAGCTTTGTTCATAGTGATGCTTTCTAAGGCCCATTGGACTTCACATTCCAGGATGTCTGGCTCTAGGTGAGTGATCACATCATCGTGATTATCTGGGTCTTGAAGATCTTTTTTGTACAGTTCTGTGTATTCTTGCCACCTCTTCTTAATATCTTCTGCTTCTGTTAGGTCCATACCATTTCTGTCCTTTATCGAGCCCATCTTTGCATGAAATGTTCCCTTGGTATCTCTAATTCTCTTGAAGAGATCTCTAGTCTTTCCCATTCTGTTGTTTTCCTCTATTTCTTTGCATTGATCGCTGAGGAAGGCTTTCTTATCTCTCCTTGCTATTCTTTGGAACTCTGCATTCAGATGGGAATATCTTTCTCCCCCCAAAAAAGAAAGAAAATAGCAAGAGTTGGCGAGGATGTAGAGAAGTTGGGCCCCTTGTACACTGTTGGTGGTAATATAAAATGGTAAAGCCTCTGTGGAAAATTGTATGCACAGTATGTAGGTTCTTAAAAAAGGCTAGAACTAGAATTACCAGATGATTCAGCAGTCCTACTTCTGGGTATATATCCAAAAGAACTGAAAGTAGAGTCTCAAAGACATATCTTCACATGTTCCTAGCAGCATTATTCACAATAGTGAAGAGGTGGAAGCAACCCAAGTATGCACTGAGAGATGAATGGATAGACAAAATGTGAGCCATCCCTTAAAATGGAATATTATTCATCTTTTTCAAAGGAAGGAATTCTAACACACACTACAACAGGGATGAACCTTGAAAACATTATGCTAAGTAAAATAAACCAGACAATAAAGAATATAGTAGGATTCCATTTATTATACATGAGGTTCCTATAATAGTCAAATTCATAGAGACAGAAAGTAGAGTAAAGGTTACAGGGACCAAGGAGAAAGGTGAATGGGGAGCTTTTGCTTCTGTTTGGGGGTGATAAGAAAGTTCTGGAAATATTAGTGGTGGCTGCACCACATTTTCAATGTACTAAATGCCACTGAAATATACACTTCAACTGGTTAAAAAGGCAAATTTTGTGTTCCATATATTTTACCATAATAAGCATATACACACATAAAGTATTGTGACATCATCTCCGTGATGAGGTTATATTATAAAAGACTCTCACTTCCCATCTTGCTAGCAGACTGTTTGTTGTCTCCTGGACTAATGTGCTTTAATGAAGTAATTGACTGTGTTGGAGAGATCCACATGGCAAAGAACTGACAGCCACCTCTAGTCAACAGCCCTCTAGGAACTGAGTCTTGCCAAGAACCACATGAACTTAGAAGTGGATCCTTCCCCAGTCAAATCTCAGATGAGACCACAGCCCTGCCCAACACCTTGAATTCAGCAGGAAAGCCTCTAAGGCAGAGAACCCAGCCAAGTCACATGCAAATTTCTGACCCATAGACACTGTGAGATGATACATATTGTTGTTCTCAGCCACTAAGTTTTGGGGTAATTTGTTACACAACAATGGCTGATACACTATTATTATTATTACTTTTACTGTTATCATTAGCTTAATTTTATAAAGTGAAGAATTATATGGGCTTTAATAGGCACACCCTTGAAGGGTGGAGTCCCTGCCTCCTGGCTAGATGTTTGCCCCATATTTGCCTCAGTTTCTTCATCTGTAAAATGGGATTAATATAGGCAGGTAATGAGGATGAGATGCAGGTGATGTGCTTAGCTGAGGCCCTCCAGGTGGGAGTCGTCAGGTGCACGGGCCCCTGTGATGAGAATAATGATTGGGGGCACAGAGACGTCTCTTCTCTGCCTTGTCTGGTGTCACCCCCTCTGAATACAGGCTATGAGGCTGGAGGGCTTTCAGCAACTGTGTGTTTGTTAATGCAGGATCTGTGCCTCTCCATTCTGCCTATATACACTGTCTGCGAATGGGGGATTCCGTGGCAAGGGTTCTGCGTGTCCCCTGGCTCCCTCTGCGACCTTGAATCTGCTGGGTCCATCCATCTTTATAGACGACGCGTTCCCAGGAGCCCAAGGGCGACTGGGCTGCGGGGAGGTGGGGGTAGGACTGGGCCTGGAGAGAGCTGGGGGAGAGAGGTAGCTCGCCTCGCTCTTCGGATCCCCCCTCCTCGCCTCCTGTGAGTCTCGAGACCCTCAGCACAGCCACTTCTCCCCGGCTCTTGGCTGAGAGGACACGCGGCAGCGTTGCCTTGGCAACGCCGGGATGCCCAGCAACAAGTCCGTGGCGGGTGTCACGTGCCTGGCGCAGACCAATCTAAGCGTCTGCCCGGAAGCAGGTCAGTTTGGGCCAAAGTCCGCCTCCTTCCATCCTCCCTCCCCCGCCAGCCGCTCGGAGCTAATTACCGTAATTGCTGTGGGAGAGCTCCCGAGTGCGCGGGGGCTGGAGCTGGGGGCTGGGCAGGCCCCGAGAGGTTGAGCATGCAGGGCAGAGAAGCAGGACCTTCTTACTTCAGCAACCTCGCCTTTGCCTCCATAATTGTCATCAAAGCACTCATTAAGCGCCTGCTGCGTACACCTACTGTAAGGGAGGAGGGCCAGCGAGCTAGCGGTGGGGGTGGGGAACCCTAGCCTTTTGCTTGAGTATTTCTGGGTTTGGGGGCGCGAATCAGATCAATGGGTTTGATTCCTAAAATTCGTGGTCTCATGGAACTTTTCGATAGCGGTTGGCTGTACTGAATCACACACGAACCCCCACCTCCCACCCACCCTCCGCTGAATTTCGGTTTCCTTCTGTATGAAAAATACGGAAAATACGCTCTTGAAGGGAGTGTATAAAGACTCAGTTCTGGATAGACAGGTTCGAATCCCATCGCTTCCATTTAGCGTTGTGTGACTCTCCCTTAACCACTCTGAGCCTCTGATTCCGCATCACTTAATAAGCAAGTTGGAAAATCCCAGTATCTATTCATGGGGATTTTAAGTATCATTGAGAGAATGTATGGGAGGCACATAGTAAGCATTCAGTAAAAGGAAGCTATTCATCATGGTCCCAGCTTTCAGTTATGGTCTGTGAGACCTTCCAAATGTCATTCAGTGGCTCTGAACTCAGTTTCTTCCATAGATAAGATGAAGGGATTGGATAAGTGACCTCATGGCGAGTTGGCTGCCACTTAAGTTCATTTCTTTGAATAATTCTTTTTAAAAGAGCCCAAATCGGAGGTTTTCAACGTGAAACACTCCTGTGGGCATTTGAGTTTTCCATTCTTCGATTAGCCTATTTCTTAAGTTCCTTCCAGTTCTTTGCTTTGTTCATTCTTTCATCAACAAGCATTAGTTGAGCCCCTGCTGTGTACTGGGCTCTGCTGCGGGTTTGAATCCTCAGCCTCATTACAGAGTCTGAGGCTCCACAGACCTACTCTGTCATGGAGCACAGGGAATGACCCAGGATCTCAGTGGACAGGAGGGCATGTATCTGGCCTGCACTCAGTTTCTCCAGGGCTGGTTTCCACTCTAGGCCTTTGCACCCTCTGACTGATCAACCCTGGTGTTTTCCTGTACAGATAGCTTAGAGGGGCCTCCTGAAACATGCTTATCTCTTCTTTGCCTCAGCTTTGGTGCACTCCCCTCCACCACTGTGGCAGTCAGGAATTCTGTTCCTGTCCCCTCCTGCACGGCCACTAGGATGCTAGGTCAGGCAGTAAGAGCAAGGACAGTTGTGGGGAGGGCTGTATGGGAAATTTTTTTTGTATAGTTTCTGAAACATGTCCAAAAGCTGAGAAGGGAGAAGACAGCATTAATTCAGGGTCCTTCCAGGACTCAGGGCTGAAGGGGAAACCAGGTCTTTACTGACTGTGCTATACTGCTTGACTTGGCAGCCCAAGAACCCCCCTTCACAGACTGAGGGCTGGTCCCACGCAGGACACAAACACCAACCACAGAATGTGGCCATGCATGTGGACTCTGGATTCAAATAACAGCTCTTCCTTCTTCCCTGCCCTGTGTGCTTGGGCAAGTGTCTCAACCTCTGTCTGCCTCTATCTTTGGGACAAGAGGCTAAGAGCAGAGAGCTTGGTAGTTTAACATGAGGATGAGATGAAGCAGAAAGATCCCACAACTAGTAGGTGCTCAGTAAATAGAAAATTGGTTTTGAAAAGAGGAGAATACCAAGAGAGGAGCCATTCAAAGGACTGGCAGGATGACATACAGTGGAGACACCCAGCCCCAGCCTCACCCTCGGGTGTGACCATGAGCTAGCCATCTAGCGACTCTGTGCCTCCCTCTCCCCTCATCTTTCAGACAGGGACAAATCTCCAAGTTCTGGGCACCTGGAAGGCAAGGGTGTGAGATCAGAGCAGATAACCACCTGAGAAGGGTTCTGGAGAGTTCTGGAAGGCCCATAGCATCATTCACAAATATCTATTGTGGCCCAATGTTTTCCAGACATTGCACTTAGTGCTAGGACTACAAGGAACTACAGGAGAGCCAAGGAAAAGAGCACCTGAGAGAGGGCTGAGAAAGGTGGATTCTAGTCCTGGCTGGTGTCCCTGACATGCTGTGTGAGCTGGAGAAAGTTCCTTTCCCTCTCTGGGCCTCCTCAAAATGAGTCATAGGGGGCCTCTGCAGTAGGAAGACCTCCCTTCAGGTCCCTCCTTTGCTTCCTACTTCCTCGGTGTCCTTGGAAGGATCTCTCCACTTCTCTGAGCCTCAGTTTCCACTTCTGAAAAAAGGGGATTCAGTAATTATGCAGCAGGGTGGCTGAGAGGAGTAAATTTGATCATTCATTCATTCATTCACTTAATGGCTATCAATTCTGAGCACTGGAAAATACGCACTGGGGTAAAAATGGGCAACATCAGGTGGTCCAGTGGTTAAGAATCTGCCTTGCAATGCAGAGGACGCAAGTTCAGTCAGACAGCTAGGATCCCACAAGCAGCGGAGAAGCAGAGCCCACACGCCCTGGAGCCCGTGTGCCACAACTAGAGAGTCTGCAAACCACGACAGAAGATCCCATGTGCTGCAACTAAAACCCAATGCAAATAAATTTTTTTTAAAAGAGTAACAAATGGGCAAGATCCTTGCCTTATAAAGCTCTAAGCATATAGTTAATGACAGGTAAATGAGCACTCGTATCATTGTGATTGGACTTCCCAGGTGGCTCAGCTCTAAAGAATCTGCCTGTCAATGCAGGAGATGCCGGTTCGATTGCTGGGTTGGTAAGATTCCCTGGAGAAGGAAATGGCAACCCACTCCAGTATTCTCGCCTGGGAAATCCCATGGACAGAGGAGCCTGGCAGGTTACAGTCCATGGGGTCACAAAGAATTGGCTGCGTGAATGAGCAACTTAGACTGAGTGACTAAGCACGCACACACACACCATGCATTTATTACATATAAAGTGTGTGGTGTTTGACACACAATAGATGCTTAAGAAACCCTAGGTAATATTATTGCAGTAGTTTCCAGGACACACATGGCAAGCTGTTCCCCTCTGTCACAGGGTCTGAAGTTTAAACTGCCTGACCTTTGGGGTGATTCTCCCTCGAGGGGATGGGGGTGGACTGAGACCTTCATGAGGGATTCCCCGGTGGCCTCAGGTGGGGAGGGCAACTTGTGTGTGGTCCTGTTTGTGCACACTGTCCCTTCTGGATAAAGGCTTCCATTAATCTCCCCCTGCCTGGGCTTCAGGGTCAGGTTTCGGGGCCCCAGGCAGATGTTGTCCAGAGTAGCCCTGTTTCCTTAATCCTCAGGGCTCCAGAGCCTGTCCTTAGAAGAGAGAACAGCGGGCCCGCTGAGGCCACCATCTGTGCAGTCTTGGTTTGTAAATGCTCATGAGAGTGGCAGGAAGGAGGTCTCTATAGTAACGGCTGAGGAAGGGGCTGTGTGTGCGTGTGCCTCTCTGTGTTTGTGTGTGTGCATGAGTGTGTGTGTGTGTAAGGCAGGGGACAGGGAGTAAGAATCATCCCAGACCCTTAACCCTTACTCCTAAACCTTTATTTCTGCCGTGATGAGCTATTAATTAATTCTCACTGCTGGCTTATTATCCCCAGAGATAATGAGCTACTACTGTTCCTAACTGAAGTCTCCTGGGGAACGTTTTCCAAGAGATTCATTCATTCCTGCCCACCTGCACCTGCCTGGGACGCATGCAAATGGTGAGGATCCTGGGGACCCAGGGGGCTCAGGCGGAACAAAGGGGGCTCAGCTCCGTGAAGCTGAGATTCCCAGTGAGCTGACAAGGGCAGAGCTCCAATGAGCAAGGGCACAGTAAGTGATTTTTAAATGCCAGCTATGATGAATTCTGGAAGGCGGAATGCAGCCTCCTGAGGCACCAGTGTTTGGAAGGAAAAGTGGCCCTATCTCTTTGAATGGACCTGTCAGACTGAAAGGCAGGCTCAGAGGGCTAAGAGGAGGAACCAGGGATCCTGACTCCAAATGTGCCGAATACAGATTCTCCCCTGACCTTTGCACATGCCGTTTCCCCCGTCAGGAATGCACTTCCTGCAACTTCACCTAGCTTGCTCCTCCTCAGCCTAAGGGTTTAGACAGTGGGGCAACCTCCAGGAAGTGCTCCTTGATTTACTCCTCCTTCCTTGGCCTGAATGGGGGCAGGCGACTCCTCTGAGTTCCCACAATGCCCAAGTCTCCTCCATCATAGATTTGTTCATTTGGAGCTGTAATAGCCTGGGACTGTCTCTCTTAGACGTTTTGTCAAAGATTATGTCTTGTTCTTCCACACAAGCTAGTAAGTAAAAAAGAGCATTTTGCAAGGTTTGAATTGAATGCTTCCTTAGATGTTAAAAAAAAAAAAAACACAAAAAAAAGGAGGAGAAGGAACTTCCCTGGTGGTCCAGTGGCTAAGACTCTGATCTCCCAAAGCAGGGGGCCCAGGTTTAATCCATGGTCAGGGAACTAGATCCCACAAGCTGCAACTAAAGATCCTGCAAGCAACTAAGACCTAACATGGCCAAATAATTTTTTTTTTTTAAAGATGGGAATGTGGAGGGGCAGTGGAGAGGAGCATGAGCTTTGGAACCAGGAGTCAGAGCTATATTCAAATTCCAGTTGTGTCACTTGCTCACTTGCTTTCTGGGTGGCCTTGTGTTAGTTTCTTAGCCACTCTGAGACTCAGTTTCTTCATCTGTAAATTGGGAACCACAATGGTAGCTATCTTATGCAGTTGTCCCAAGGCTTTAGAAATACTTGGCATGTAGAATGTTTGGCACAGAACCCTGCACAAAGTAAAAGCTTGAGGAGGGAGAGGAAGAAAGGTGGGGGAGGCTGTTCTGTGTGATCTACTCCTGTCCTGAGTGACCAGAACCCTGGCCACCTCCCTCTGATTATATCTCCTAATACCACCCTTGATCATCCTCCAACACATCCATCAGGACCTGTTCCCTTACCCCCAGGGCTTTTACAACAACTGTTCCTTCAGTCTCACGTTTATCCTTTAAATTTCTCCACAGTGGCCACTTTATTTTACAAATAAAGTTTTATTGGCACACAGTCACACTCATCCAGGTATATATTCTTCAAGGCTGCTTTTGAGCAACAACAGCAGAGGGGAGTAGCCACAAGGGAGACCGGCTGGCTTGCAAAGCTGAAAATATTTACTTTCTGGCCCTTTACAGAAAAGTTTGCTGACTGCTGCGCTATCACAAACCCCTGTTCTGTTTTTTTTCATAGCAGTCATCACTGTGTGAGGTTATCCTGTTCCTTTATTTCTTTACTTGTTTATTATCTTCTGCACTAAATGGAGGGCAAAAAAATCATATTAGCTTGGTTCGCTGTTATATTCCCAGTGCTTGGCACATGTGTGTGTGTTACTCGCTCAGTCGTGTCTGACTGTTTGTGACCCCATGGACTATAGCCCGCCAGACTCCTCTGTCTGTGGCAAGAATACTGGAGTGGATTGCCATTCCCTTCGCCAGGGAATCTTCCCGACCCTGGGATTGAACCTGGGTCTCCTGCATTGCAGGCAGATTCTTTACTGTCTAAGCCACCAGGAAAGTAGCTGGTATATAATTGATATTAAAAACAAAACAAAACTTTTTTTTCTGGAGTAGATGAATGTATCAAGTAGGCTTTGGAGGTGAGGTGCAGATATGGTCACGTCTTTCCAGAATTTTGGAGGAGAGGGGACTTAAGAAATCCTCTAAACAAACCCCTGCTTCCCTGGTGGCTCAGTTGGTAAAGAATCTGCCTGCAATGCAGGAGACCTGGGTTAGATCCCTGGCTTGGGAAGAACCCCAGGAGGAGGGCATGGCAACCCACTCCAGCATTCTTGCCTGGAGGATTCCCATGGACAGAGAAGCCTAGGAGGCTGCAGTCCATGAGGTCACAAAGAGTCGGACAGGAGTGAGTGACTAAGCACACAAATGGGTGGGGGGGCAGATCCTGTGTACATGGCACACCCTTGTAGAAGACAGCAATGGGGCCAAGTCTCAGGGTTGAAAGGAAGGGCCTGGAGTCTGACTCATCTACTTAATACAAAGCCCACCCCTCTGCAAAAGAAATGGAAGATGGGACAATGAAATGCAATGCATGATTCTGAATTGGATCCAGGCTTGGGAAGAAATGCCACTAAAGACAGGACTGGCGATAGAGAGCTAGCAGGAAGCTGCTGTATGGCACAGGGAGCTCAGCTCTGTGCTCTGTAATGACTTAGAGGGGTGGGATGGGAAGGTGGAAGGGAGGCTCAAAGAGGAAAGGGATACATGTATACACATGGCTGGCTGATTCACATTGTTGTACAGCAGAAACTAACACAATATTGTAAAGCAATTATATTAATTAAAAAAATAACACACAGGACTGGGACGACTGGTGATACTGGAATGTGGACTTTGGATTAGACAGTGGTGTTGTAACAGCATTAACTTATTGGTTGGGATCATTGCATTAAGTTACATAGTAGACTTGATCTTGGGGAATGTGTGCTCAAGTATTTAGGATGAAGGAACAGTTGTGTCTGCAGCTTACATGATTGGAACAGAGGCAAAGATATCTGTAGAGAAAAAGTAAATATGGCCAAATGTTAACAATGCGTGGATTAATCCAGGTAAAGATGATATGAGAGTTCATTGCACTATTCTTGCAACTTTCCTGTGGGTTTGAATTTCTTTAAAAAAAAATTAAGAGGAGAACAAATAAATGAGGTAGCCACCCCCAGACTTCATTCCTGTTTCTTCCTCTTCCTTTCATGGCAGGCTCCCTGCTCCTCCTTTGGAGCTGGTAAGTCAGAGCTGTCCTCCACGTGGGAGGCAGAATGGAAGAATTAAGGCAGAGTGTTTCAGCTGCACTCCCACAAGTCATGTAGCTGACAGTGAACTTGTTGAGTATCTACTACGTGTCAGAATTCCCTTCTGCACCCATCCTTATGTTTTTTGTTTTAATGTTTTATTTTTGGCTGTGCTGGATTTTTGTTGCTGTGCGGACTTTTCTCTAGTTGTGGTGAGCAGGGGCTACTCTCTAGTTGCGGTGCTTGGGCTTCTTATTGTGGTGGTTTCTCTGGTTGCAGGGCATAGGCTCTAGGGTACTTGGGCTTCAGTAGTTGTGGTGCTCAGGCTCAGTAGTTGCAGCTCCCGGGTTGTAGAGCACGGGCTCAATAGTTGTTGTGCAGCATGTGGGATCTTCCCAGACCAGGGATCAAACCTGTGTCTCCTGCACTGGCAGGCAGAATTCTTTACCACTGAGCCACCAGGGAGCCCCATCCTTATGGGTTTGATTGAACTTTTCCCCAGTGCATGGATGGGGCTAACCCTTGGTTTGGCACTTTGTTGACAAACACTAGGTGCCTTACCTGATGCCCCTGAATCACAGGTGATCTCCAGGTAGCTCACTTGTGAGCTCAGATTCCACACAATGAGCAGCTCCTTCAGGGGACGTTCACACTAGGGACAGCACAAGCCAGGACACAAGTCCCTCTGTTGTCACACATAGTACTTCTAAGCATAGTTACATCTTCATCTCTTCCTCCCTAAAGGTAGGGTTGATTGCTGAATTCATGTATGTGTCCCGTTCCCTAATACAAGAAAAGTCTGTTGAATCAGTGAGTGGAATGTCTCGGAAAACGATCATAGCTACACTATTGGGGAACTTATCATGTTCAGACATGATTTCTAGTGCCATGCCAAGCTGCACTGGAGCCTGAGGCAAGAGGAGAAATCAGTAATGCTGACTATGTCTTTACTTAAAGTTAGGTATTTTGTTCATTGTGGCTTTTTTGCATTAATTTTGATTTCATAAAACACTGGATTGCTGAGGGTATTTTTGTAGCCCCTTACGTTTTGCATCTGAGGCCACTGGCTCCCTCACCCTAGCCCCAGTCCTTATTATTTATTTCCAACATGCAATCCACAAGCATATCATTAATTCCTCATCTCAGTGCTCTGAGAAGGTACTACCATCATCGTCATTTCACAACTCAGGAAACTGAAGCATGAAGAGGTTTGATTGTACCAGAATACCCACAGCAATGAGGAGAAAAATCTGAGTTTGAAGCCAAGTTCATGTGTGTTTTGGCTCAGAGCCTGCTCAGGAAAGCTAAACAATAAACTAAAGTTATGAGTTTGGTTTTGAATCAAGGAATAAAAAGATCTAGGCTTGCAACTAAGAGTTTGCATGCCTCAACTAAAGATCCCACATGCTGCACTAAGACCAGGAGCAGCCAAAATACACACACACACACACACACACACACACACACACACGTATTTAAAGAATTCTAGCAAGTTATTAACAAAAAAAAAAAATCTCGGCTTTAATCTCACCTCAGCCCCAGCCTCCTCTGAGCCCTCTAGTCCCACAGATTGCAGTTGCCTTATCTGGAACTGGACTTAAATGTTCTGCACTGTGCACTAGTTTTCTCTCTCCTGACTCAGCAATAGCACAAGCTGGGGATGGGGAGAAGCAGGTACAGACCAGGGTTCCTGAGCTGACAGGGAGTTCAGAGACCTAGGAGGGGGTTGGGCCCTGGGGGAAGACCCTGGGGAACACAATGAGTGCCCCTGCCCCCTCCTGAAAACCTCTAACCCAGGTTTTGGGCAGATGCCAGACTTTTATTCTGAAGCTGAGGCCACAACCTATGAGGTAATCTTTGGAGTTGCATTCGAGGCGGAGTGCCATTGGCAGGTTGGCGAAGCCCCTCCCCCAGGTTCCCAGCGCCCCGCCTTCCCTGAAGCTCATAAAAGCGCAGGTCCCCCGCCTAGGCAGCCACTGGACACCTGCAACTGCCTACAAGACTGAAAGCAGGTGAGGCACACAGGGGAAGGGATGAAGCTGCGTGGGGGGAGGGGGTGGTCTGAGGGACCCGGGTTCCTGTGAATGGGGCTGGTTTGCAGGTCAGGGCATGGACATTTTCCTAATAGGCGACGAAGACTGTGAAGTTTGACGGTCTGGAAAGCAGAGGCCAGCCGTGCTGACTATCTGGGAGGTAAGTTCTGGAAACATGCCACGAGGTGGGGTGCAGGTATAAGTCCTAGTTAAGACCTCTCCGTGTCTCCCCTACCTAGCGCTGGAAAGCGCGCCTGGAAGAAGAGCGGAGAGGAAAAAACTGTACTGGTTCCCAAGAGGGAGAAGAACAGAGGGAACTGGAGTGACCTAGGGAGGAGAGGAAACCAAATCAAGTTTCTTCAGCACCGAGGCGGGGAACAGCTCTCCGACGACAACGGAAGGAAATTGCTATTTATTTCAGCACCGAGACTCCGGACAGCGCCGCTCGGGGTCCAGGAAGCGAGCCACAACCTGCTTCAGCACCAGAGCCCCGGACAGCTCCTAGAGATTTGGGGGCCGACTTCATTTCAGAACCAGGATGCTGGACAGCTTCCCTGGTATCGGGAAGCCCTTGTACTCACGGGGGGCGGGAGGGGGGGGCGGAGTGGTACAGAGGGTGGTCTGAAGTGTCTGACATTTCTGGAGACTTGTTCTTCATTTAATGAATTTCTCAACGAATTATTTTTCAGACAAGATGGTGAGATAAAAGTGCATACACACAAAAATCTAATTTTCAACAGGTGAGATGGCCAATCGGTAGTACCGGGGGGGGGGGGGGGAGGGACCTGGCAACATGGCATTAGTGTCCTCTTCCCAGACTTCTGTGAGAAGCATAGTGCCAACCGTTTTACATACATTATATCTTGCCTTCTTCGGCCCTGGGACATGGGTTTTTGTTACACTCAGGTGACAGTTGAGGAAACTGAGACCCAAAGAGGGGCAGGGATGTAACAAGCCCAAGATTGAAGCTGCAAGTCAACCCCACAGCTTCCCAACTCCAAATCCCGTGTTTCAAATATAGCTGGGTGGGAGTTGGGCCCTTGGGGATCAGACCCTGCCTCTCTCCAGGAGGACCAGGAATGGATACCAGGAGGCAGTGGAGAACAGGTGTCATGGCTTAGCTCAGGTGAGCGGAGATAACTCGGTGGGGATCTAAGACATGGGGCAGATGGTGGTGAAGAAGACTGGAGCGGTTGTGGTCTAGTGCTGTGTGGAAGACTAGTGATTTTGTTGTTCTGATGTACTATGACAACAAGTCACAGCTTCCTCATAGCGTGGACTCCCGTCGACCTCCTCCCAAGATGAACAAGGAAGTGTTGGGGGTGGGGAGGGATCACTTCCACCCAGGGGTTGGGCTGACTAACACCATGGAACAAGGGCAGGGGAGGGAACAATATAGGGGCATGCACCCCAAGAACATACAGCGATGTATGCTGTTGGCCATGTCCCTCAGATGTGCCCCACAGGCCTGGAAATACAAAACACCTGACTCTGAGCCCAGGGCTCTTAACCATCTCATTACACCTTCCTGGGGGATCAATGAGGGAATGGCATTTGAAGGCCTCCCTAGGTTTTACAGAAACTTCTCAATAAAAGTTCTGAGGAGTGATTTTTTTTTTTCCCTCCCCGACCCTGCCATCAGTTCCACAGACCAATTACAGGAACACGTACAAACTTGTGTCTAGTAGGTAGGTTGTGGCATCACTGAAGCTCACCCCCAATTCTCTCTAACCCCCCCTAATTAAGTCACAGACACGACATCCAACTCAGTTCAGTCTCAGAACAGCTTTCACCTTTGCTCTGCGCCTCCCCTGCCACCCAGAGTGCCCCGGGGCTCATTCTGCCTCTTCATCCAAGCCTCATTTCATCAAGGGAATCTTTCTTTGTTGCCTGACCATTCCCTATGTCCAGTCTACATTATACATTCTCACAGACCTGGGGAAGCTTCTACTGGCACTTGGTCTAATTGTTTTTGTGCTAGCTATTTACAGAACTGTCCCCCAATGACACTGTGAGCTCCATGAGGGCAGAGACTGTGCTTGTATGTTCAGTGCTGTGTCCCTGGTACCCAGTCCAGGGCCTGGTACGCACCAGGTGCTCAATGAACACATTTGTTGACTCAATAAAGGCATCTGGGAATAAACCAATACACCCATCAATAAATGAATTGATGGTTTTGGAACATACATGAAGACCCCATTTCTCTCTGGTCTCCCCTGAAGAGATACCAGAGGGTGATGGTTGCAGCAAGTGTTTATTGGGAAGAATAATTAAATTTGCAGACACTCAAGGGCCAGCCAGCCAACTAATAGCCCCAGGAGAAAGCCAGGCTCGTTTAATTAGCAATTACAAGGCATTGATTCCTCATTAGCTCTGGCAACCCTGTCTCCCTCCTCAGCCCCAGACGAATGAAATCTTCCTCTTTCCCAGGAGTACTGCCTCAGTGGGTCCATTAACAAGCAGAGAAAATAGGATTACAAGATATCTAAATGGCAGAGGCTCTTCATGAATGGGGAGGGGACAGAGAATTCAATATCTGGGTTAAGGCTAATTGTGAGAGACTTTCTGGTATACTTAGAATTCTTCTCTGAAAATGGGAGAGCTTTCAGATATGAAAAGGCACCCGGAGACTGCCCTTTAGGGATCCCAGTGAAAGAGGTTTCTGCCCTTGTATTTCTAAGAATACCTATCCCTGGGTGTCTCTCCATCACTCCAAATTAATAATGTCAAACTGAATGCCCAATCCACCCAACTCCCAACTTGCCCCTCCCTCCAGGCCCCCATCACATGGCAGGCTCTCCACATCCCAGAGACCCTCCCTCTCCCATATTCCCCAAGGCAAGTCATTCTCATCATATCTGTCCTCTTCTCCAGCCCCCCACCTCTATCACTGCCTGGTCATCTCATAGTCTCTTCCTTCTTCCCTCAAAACACACACACAGCCACTTCATTCCCCACATACAGTGAGGGGTCTTTCTAGATCACAAATCTGACCATGTCCCACCCTTGCTTTAACTCTTTCAAGACTCCCATCACCTGCAGGATAAGATTCAAATATCCTCATGTGACTTGCATGATCTGGCCCCTCCTTGCTGAGAGTAACAGCCTATCATTTCCCACCAGGTATACTCAACAACTAGCCTGCCCACTATCACCTCTTGCTTGAATTCTCCAATTTTAATATGAGGACGATTCCCCTAGGAAACTCACAGAGAATGCACCTTCCCAGGATCCTCTCAGTTTTAATAAGCCAGGGGTGGGGTAGGTCAAGGAATCTACATTTTGAGCAACTTCCCCATCGATTCTTATTTAGGGGAATCCTTCCTTTGATTAAAAAAAAAAAGCCCCACTAGTCTTGGGACTTCCCTGGTGGTCCAGTGGTTAAGATGCCACACTTTTACTGCAGGGGATGTGGGTTCAATCCCTGGTCTGGGAAATAAGATTCCATATTCTGTGGAATGGCACAAAAAACAAACAGACAAAAAACACCAACCTTTTATTTCTTCCAATAACCACTGGTGGGGGGAACCCCAGTTAATCTCACCAGTTTCATCTTTGTAGCCCCTCTATGCCCAGCTCCATGCTAGCATCTAATAAGCATTCAGTTGAGATGCTAATGTATTAAACCTATCACATTCATCAGATACAAAAGCATGGGGGCCACATGTACCTACAAAGATGAGCCATCACCCGTATGTACCTATAAAGATGTCCATCCATCACCAGAGGTGCTGTGGACATAGGAACTGAAGGTACAACCCATGGAGCCATCTTATTGTATTTCATCAGTGTCCAATTAGCTTAATTAATCCATGAAAGTAGAGCCTGAGACAAGTTCGGTTCATTTGGAAGATAGTCCCAAGAAATCAGACATCAAGAAACCAGAGTGAGGCAAAGAAGGAGGAGACACCAATATATAGGAAGATAGTGGAGTCCTTCTAACAAAATGGAAGTTTATTTTCTTCCCTTTGACTCATCAATTTAATGCCTAGATCTAGGCAGAAGGGAAAAGAATATTTCCACAGAGCAAATTTCACAAAAACAGTCATGACAGCTTTGTTGGGAATAGCTAAAAACTAACTACTGGCAAATGGATAAACAAACTGTGGTAGAGCCACACCATGGGATACCTCTTGGGGTGCAGGGGGCAAAGGAACAAACTGATGATACAGGCAGCAGCCCAGATGACTAAAAGTCAAGCAGAACAAAAGAAGTTGGACACAAAAGGATACATACTGCATGATTCCATTTATATGATATTTAAGATCTGGCAGGGAATTCCCTGCAAGTCCAGTGATTAAGACTCCCTGCTTTCACTGGCAGGGGACACAGGTTTCATCCCTGGTCAGGGAAGTAGATGCCACATGCCATAACTAAGAGTTCACATGCCGCAAGGAAGATCAAAGATCCCAAGTGCTGCAACTAGGATCCAGCACAGCCAAATAAATAAATACATAAATAAATATTTAAAAAAAAAAGAGAAAGCGACTCCTTCCACAGGGTCTTTCAGAAAAAAATAATTTATTGTTCTCTGATGGGATTAGATGGGCTTTCCTGGTTGCTCAGACAGTAAAGAATCTGCGTGCAATGTGGGAAACCTGGGTTCGATCCCTAGGTTGGGAAGATCCCCTGGAGAAGGGTATGGCAACCCACTCCATTCTTGCCAGGAGAATCCCCATGGACAGAGGAGCCTGGCGGGCTACAGTCTATGGGGTCGCGAAAAGTTGGACACGACTGAGCAGTCGAGCATACTGATGGGATGAGAAGCCTTTCCAAGGCGTGAGGCAGGGCAGTAAAGGATGCTGAGCAGGGACATTAGGCAAGTGCTTTGCCTCTCTCAGCCTCAGTTTCCCTGTCTGTGAAATGGAGTGATTACGGCTTCTCTCTTCAAACTGTTATAAAGATCAAGGAGATAGCGTGTGTAAGTGCATGGCACCATGGACCCAGGAAATGATCCCGAGGAAATAATGGTGCTAACAAAAGTATAAAGAGGGACAAACAATGGTTTGATAGACAAGAGAAAATGAAGAAAAGGAGGGAGGAAGAAGGAAGGAAGAAAGGAAGGGAGGGAGGGAGAAGGAAGGGAGGGAGGAAAGAAAAGGGAAGGAGAGAGGAAAGAAGGAAGAGCAATGGACCCGTTTCTCAGGGCCTGGACAGAGACTGATCTAGTTCTTCTTAAGAAGCTGCCTAAGTCCATACCTGGATCACTTCTCGTATGAACTGTCATACTCAAGGGCCACCGCACACCTGCTCTGATTGCCCCATTGTCTTGGAACTAGCAGCAACTAGGGACAGCCCCACTGTCTCGGAACCCCCCAAAATTACTCAAGTTTTTGCCTCTCTCAGCCTCAGTTTTAGGGTGAGGCCCAGGAGGCCCAGGAAACCTAGCTAACCCCACCACATGACATACAGAAACTGCCTCCTACAGCTCCAGCTTGCTGTCCCCCAGCTTGCTGTCCCCCAGCCCCCAGGACAAGCCCTGTTTCTTCTTGTTTGGAGCTCCAAGTAACATAACATAAGGAGCCTTTTTTCCACCTGAGTGTCACTGTGCCTGTCACACCAACAAAAAAGTCTTTAAATCCTGGGACTTCCCTGGTGGTCCAGTGGTTAAGACTCCATGCTTCCAATGCAGGGGGCCTAGGTTTAATCCCTGGTCAGGAAACTAGATCCCAGATGCCACAACTAAGACCCAGCACAGCCAAATAAATAAATTTTTTAAAAATATTTAAATCTTACAAAACAAATACACATAAAATTTTTTTCAACTTTTTGTTTTGTTATGGTTGTTTTGGCCATGCCACACAGCTTGTGGGATGGGATCTCAGTTCCATGTCCAGGGATTGAACCTGAGCCCTCGGCAGTGAAGACACAGAGTCCTAACTGCTGGACCACAGGGAAATTCCCTACTTCAACCATTTTAAAGTGATAATTCAGTGGCATTTGGTACATTCACAAAGATCCAGAGCCAGCACCACTACCTACTTCCAGAACATTCCATCACCCTAAAAGGAACCCCATTCCCATTAAGCAGTCACTCCCCATTTCCCTCTCCCCACAGCCCCTGGCAACCATCCATTTTCTGTCCCTGTGGACTTACCTGTCCTGGACATTTCATAGAAATGGCATCATACACCACGTGTTCCGTGGCTTCTTTCACTGAACATAATTTTTTCAAGGTTCCTCCATGTTGTAGAGTATATCAGTGCTTCCTTACTTTTTCATGGCTGAGTAATATTCCATGATGTGAATACACTATATTTTCTTCATCCAGACACTGTAAAACTTTAACTACATTACCTCCTATGAGGTTGCTGTTGTTCAGTTGCTAAGTCACGTCTGACTCTTTTCAACCCCATGGACTGCATGCAGCATGTCAGGCTCCTCTGTCCTCCACTACTCTCAGAGTTTGCTCAAATTCATTAAGTCAGTGATGCTATTTAACCATCTCATCCTCTGCTGCCCCTTTCTCTTGTTGCCTTTGGTCAGGTACCATTATTATACCCCATTTTAGAGGAGAGAACACTAAGGCCCAGAGAGGTCAAGCAAGTTGCTCAAGGGTGCACAGCTAGTGGGTATCAGAGTCAGGAGCTGAACTTGGGCACTCTGTGACCAGGGTATGCATGTGGAACCACTACCCTATCATAGTGTAGTACACAGAGACAGTGTGGTGATTGTGCCGTGTCCCTCTGTCATCTCCATGGGGGAGTCTGCCAAGGTGCAAATAAGGTCACACCACACGTGGTCTCCTGCCAGCGCTGGAAAGGGAGGGTGAGGGCAGAATGCGGATGCTTCATCATCTAGGGGCTGCTGTTCAGAGGGTGGTCACCTCCCACCAGGGAGGGTGGGGGTCGAACAGAGAGAGCGCCGATTATATCCTGTACCTTAATGGGTCCTTCAAAAGAGAGTGGCTTCAGTTTCCATGGCAACAGGCAGGCAGCATCGCAAGGAGATGGCTGAGTTTCCTCCCCCAACTCACAGCTGGCTCAGGAATCTTTTCCCTTCCATCACTGCCTTTCTGGATCCCAGCTGGTGCCCAGCCCAGCCCAGAGAGGGCAGCTGTGTGGGTGGTCAGTGCTCACACCCACAGGTATGCTCAGAGCTCCCTCTCTTTGGCCCAGCCCCAGCACGGTGAAGGAGGGATTGATGTAAACAGCACACACCAGGCACACGTGCAAAGCAAAGCAGAAGTGACATGGCACGGGGAGGAGGTGGTCCCAGGGGCCTCCACGTCATCCAAGCTTTCCCAGACACGTATCTAGCCAACAAAGGGGATGGAGAAAGCTTTGAGGTGGAAGTGGTAAACAGGGCTGGGGAAAAGGTAAGACTTTTTAACTGACAGTGACCACACAGGTTACAGAATTTGCTTCTCGGGGCAGAGAAGGGATATTTGACAGACCCCAGAGTACAGGTTGGGCTTCTCTGGTGGCTCAGTGGTAAAGAATCTGCCTGCCAATGCAGGCAACATGTGTTTGATCCCTGGGTCAGGAAGATCCCCTGGAGAAGGAAATGGCTACCCACTCCAGTTATTCTTGCCTGGAAAATTCCATGGACAGAGGGGCCTGGAGAGTTAGAGTCCATGGGTTCACAAAAAGTGGCTCGACTGCACAGTCTGAGCACAGGAAGTTACAAACAAGGCAAGGTTGGATTAACACCTGAAAACCAATCAAAATAATTCACTATATGAACAACTAAAAGAAAAACCACATGATCATTTCAGTAAGTGCAGAGAAAGCACTTGATGAAATCTAACATCTATTCTTGATTTTTCTTAAGTTTCAGGAAACTAATCATAGAGGGGAATTTTCTCAACCCAATAAAGGATACCTATGAAAACCTGTAGCAAACAGCACCTTCTTTGGAAGGAGGAAGAAAAACTGCCTTTATTTGTAGAGGACATGATTGTGCATTTTAAATATGTCTAGTTTCTTGTATGCAAACTTTACTTAGTAAAGCTGTTTTTTAATATTCATTTTTATTTGACTGTGAAGATCTTTGATCTTTGTTGTGGCATGTTGGACCTAGTTCCCTGACCAGGGATCAAACCCAGCCCCCGCCCCCCTCTGGGAACGTGGAGTCTTAGCCACCAGACCACCAGGGAAGTCCCAGCAAAGCTGTTTTTGTTTTAAACAGAGACAAAGGAAAACAGTATGGTGATGTTTCCAAACGTTAAACATAGAATTACCATATGATCCCACAATTCCTCTCTTTCCTCTATACCCAGAGTCCTGGGCATAGGAATTCAAATTCTTATACACAAGTATTCATTGCAGCACTAGTCACAGCAGACAAAATGTGGAAATGACCCAAATGTCCATCAATGGATGAATGGATAAACACAATGTGGTCCATCTACACCATGGACTGTTACTGAGCCATGATGAAAAAGAAAGAAACAATGACATTTGCTACAGTGTAGATGAACCTTGAAAACAAGATGCTCTGTGAGAGAAGCCAGGTACAGAAGGCCACACAATGTGTGATTCCATGTATACATTCCATGTATATGAAATGTCCAGAACAGGCAAATCCACAGACGCACAGAGTGGGTTGGTGGAAAGAGGGTGCAGAGTGACTGCTAATGGGATGTGGCTGTCTTTGAAGTTGATGAAAATATTTTGAAATGAGATAAAAATGACACCTGCAGAACACAGTAAACATACTAAATGCATTTCATACACTTTAATTAATGTTAGGGAATGGTCTTTACAGTTCAGAGTTCTGCAATTTAAAAAAATAGACATTTCATCATAGGCAGCTAGGAAAGTAGTATGGATGATGTTGGTTTATTACTCAGAGATGTCTTATCTCTGGGGAAAATGAGGAGGATTTTGTTGAAATGTGCTTTGGATAGATGTGTTTAACTCTGAGTCTCATTCACCGTGTTACAAAAAGGTCCCATTGTGTGATTAATTTGGGGGCTTTTAGGGAGAAGAGTGTCCCCTCACCTTTGGCAACAAATGTCCCTGAACTTCTATCTTGTGGGTATGGAGTGATTCTATGAAGTACTGAATGAATGCATTCCTATGGGCTCAGTCGCTTCAGTTGTGTCTGATTCTTTGTGACCCTTTGGACTGTAGCCCACCAGGCTCCTCTGTCCATGGGGATTCTCCCAGCAAGAATACTGGAGTAGGTTGCCATTCCCTCCTCCAGGGGATCTTCCCGGACCAGGGAGTGAACCTGCACTAGCAGGTGGGTTCTTTACCACTGAGCCACCTGTGAAGCCCCTCTCTCCCTTAACGAGGGCAAGCCTTATCAACTTCCTTCCAGCAAACAGAATGGGGTGGAAGTGATGTTAAGTGACTTCTGAGGCTGCGTGCTTCCTCTACTGCAAATACAGTCACATTAGGGGTTAGGGTTTCCCTGGTGACTCAGATGATAAAGAAAGCTGCTTGCAATGCAGAAGACCTGGGTTCGATCCCTAGGTATTTTAGCATTCTTGTCTGGAGAATTCCATGGACAGAGGAGTCTGACAGGCTATAGTCCATGGGGTCACAAAGAGTCGGACCCAACTGAGTGACTAACATTTTCACTTTCACTTTCAGGGGTTAGGGCTTCAATGTAAGAATTTGGAGAGGACCCATTCAGTCCCCAGCAGACACTAGGCTTGAGGTAGTTTGTTAAGCCGAAATGGACAACCTGTGCGATCTGGAATACCTCTTCATTCAAACACTCTACCTGAAAAACCCTGTCCATTAATGAAGCCTCTCTCCACTTCCTCATTCCCTCTCCAATCAGCTACAATCTGTGGGTCTCCAGGGCTCCTGCATCCTGGACCCACCCCGACTCAAGTTCTCTCCCTCCACCAGATTCCTGGCTCCTGAGAACACTGTGTGTCTTGCTCAATGCAGCATCCCAGCTTCCAGCACCTGGCCCACTGTGCAGTAAGTGCTTAGAATATAAATCAGCACGGCTGAATGAATGAATGAAAGACATAATCCCTCAGGCTGTTAGAGACAACATCAATCTATCTATCTCTTCGGGGAAGAGAGGCACATTGAGGCTGCCTCTTAGAAACTAAATTGTGGCATCTTAACCAATGAACAGGCAGTGCCCCCAAGAGGGAGCAGACAGTAAACAAACTCTCGGGAGGGAACTTGGTGATCTGCTCAGTAATTACAGACAGGCAAATTAAAGCCACAAGCTACATGTAATGCTTTTCAGTTATTACCACGCATCAAACTATTCCAAAACATACAGGCTTAGGACAGTCATTTGTGTATATCTCTTGGATATTTATGTATCTCAGGTCAGGACTCTGGGCAGACTCAGCTTCTGTGGCCTGTGGGTGGGGTTAGGTGAATGGCTGGTCTGGAAGGTCCTAGATGACCTCCTAGATGGGGGACGTCCTAAAGGGAAAGGGTCGTTAAGGCAGGGATCAGTGGGGACAGCAGACCAGAGGGTCTACATGTGCCTTCAGCATGATGGTCTTTGGGGGGTTGACTTCTTTCCTGGCAGCTGAATTCTCAGACTCGGTACCTCAAGAGAACTAGGGGGAGCTGGTGACCCTTTGTGTCCCAGCCTCAGAAATCCCAGCACAGGGACTTCCCTGGTGGTCCAGTGGTTAAGATCCTAAGTTTCCAATGCAGGGGAGATGGGTTTGATCCCTGGTCGGGGAACTAAGATACCACATGCACTATGTGGTCATGCCAAAAAATTAAAAAATAAAATAGATAAGCAACAAAGATCTACTGTATATCACAGAGAACTAAAAAAAAAAAAAAGAAGAAAGAAAGAAAGAAAGAAAAGGAGAAAAAAAGAAGAAATCCCAGTGCCACTTCTGCTTTCTTGTAGAGGTCGAGGCAGGCATGTGTCCACCTACATTAAAGGGGAGCAGACACTGACCTCATCTCTCGATGGAAGAAGGGTCAGTGACTGTGGGGGTCAAGTTTCAGAAGTGCCACAAGCACCTACTGAAGTAGCAAGGAAGGAGGAGGAGGAAGGAGTGGGGCTTCAGGAAAACTCAGCCCTCCAACACCTTGACCTGGACTTCCAGCCTCTGGAAGGTGATACAACAAACAACCTGTTGCTTAAGGCGCCCACTCTCTTAGTCAGTTTGGGCTGATAAAACAAAATACCACAGACCCCTATTATAAACAGTAGAAATCTATTTTTCACGGGAAAACTGTGAAGTCCAAAATCAGGGTGCCAGCACAGTCCAGTGAGGGCTCCCTTCCTGGGTCTTCTCGCTGTGTCCTCACTGGGCAAAGGGGGAAGAGCAGTCTCTATGGCCCCTTTATAAAAGAAATAATCCCACTAGGGGGCTTTCCTGGTGACTCAGTGGTAAAAAACCGCCTACCAATGCAGGAGTCAAGGCTTCAATCTCTGGGAGCAGAAGATCCCCTGGAGAAGGGGATGGCAGTCCACTCCAGTATTCTTGCCTGGGAAATCCATGGACAGAGGAGCCTGGTGGGCTACAATCTATGGGGTCTCAAAGAATCAGACATGACTGAGTGAGTAAACAACAAAATCCCATTAGGGAGGGCTCCACCCTCACAACCTCATCACCTCCCAGAGACCCCACCTCCTAATACTATCACCTTTGGGGGCTAGCATATGAATTTGGGGATGGACGGGGGCACAAAACTCAGCCCGTAACACACGCCTACAAATGAATTCAGTTATTTAATTTTATACCAGCCTCTCCCTGCTTGAACAAGATTCCGGAGAGAAGGTGGTTTTGTGTATTTTTCTCCCAGTTGTGTCCCAGCTCCTAAAACAATGCCAAACCGACTGGTAACCTCATGAAATATTTATGGGATTGAATGAGGACGCCTCATCTTTGGCATTGCTATCTTGGGGGTCTCTCATATTATTTTCCCTATGTTCCTGAACGTTTAAAATATTTTCTCATTAGAAAGATTTTAAAGCGCCCTATGTTGAAAGGCCCCCAGCTGGGGTTTGGCCGCCCCAGAGGTCCCCGCAGCTTCCTTGCTTCTCCGCGCAGGTGGCCCGGCCGTGGGCCCGCATCGGCTGCAGCGATTAGGCGGCGCGGGAGGGGAAGCGCGCAGCTGCGGGCGCCCCGCGGTGCGCACCTGGCTGGCCGCCGGGATGTGCCAGCGCATGGGGGCCCGGACGTTTGCAGCCTCCTGGACCTGGCGCGGGGACAGGCGCTGGGAGAACGAGCTCCCCAGATGCAGAGGGGTGAGAGAAGGGGCCGCCACCTGCGTGGGCCACCGTCGTTGCCAAATAGCGGCCCCCACCGTGCCTCCCTCCCTGGAAGCCTGCTGGGCTGCAGAAATAGTGGAGTTGGCGAATAGGTCGTTTGGGTTCTCTGTCAGGTGATAAGGATGGTCACGAACGAACTTTTTGGCCAATCCCACTGTATCAGGAGGAGGAGGTGGATCCTTCCGGCGCCAGGAAACATTAGCAAGGATGGTTATTGTTTAGTCCTTAAGTCATGCCCGACCCTTTGCCACCCCATGGACTGTAGCTCTCCAGGTCCTTTTTGTCCATTGGATTTCCCAAGCAAGAATATTGGGAGTGAGTTGCCATTACCTTCTCCAGGGGATCTTCCCTACCCAGGGATCAAACCCGAGTCTCCTGCATTGGCAGGCAGATTCTTTACCCGAGCCACCTGGGAAGCCCTAGGCAGGGTGATGTGGTTAAAATGGGCTTCCTGGAGTAACCTCTTTATTCACTGCCACTCATATTTATCGAGCGCCTACTGTGTGCTGCTAGAAACTGGGACACAGTAGTGAACATGAACAACCAACCTCCCTGGCTTGTCTGGGCTGGCATGGTAAGCAGGCAGACTGATACATGCCATAAATATGAATGATATAGGAGCTTAGGTAGCAAACTGAAATGTGCTGTGGGAAACAAAATAGAGCGAGGTGGGACTTCCCGGGCCGTCCAGTGGTTAGGACACCGTGCTTTCGGTGCCGGGCAGGGGGTTGGGGCGGGGAGTTGGGGGGGGCATTGGTTCCATTCCTGGTCAGGGAACTAAGACCCCATATAGGGGCCAAAAATAATAAAACAGAGCAAGGTCGGGGGCCCTGGGAGGAGGGTTGCTGAGAATGTAGATACTCCTATCAATGGTTTTGAGCTACCCGGTGGAGTCACAGAGTGGAAAACTGGAAGGAGGTGGGCAGGTCCACACCACTGTGTGGTATTTCTGCCATGTAGATTCAAAGACATAAGTCATCTTGAAAGATAGACAACAGTAATACTGAGTGAACAATTAGGAGGTGATGAGTTTTTGAGTGTCACCTTTGTTTTTTATTGGGCTTCCCTTGTGGCTCAGCTGGTAAAGAATCCGCCTGCCACTTGGGAGACCTGGGTTCAATCCCTGGGCTGGGAAGATCCCCTGGAGAAGGGAATGGCTACCCACTCCAGTGTTCTGGCCTGGGGTTGCAAAGAATTGGACATGACTGAGCGACTTTCACTTTCACTTTTGTTTTTATATGATTTGTTAAGTGTTAAATCTCTGTGTTTTAATGTTCAATGCTGGCTGGTCTCTGGTTGTCAAAAATCTTGACAATTTAACACTTAGCTCTTTTTTTTTTTTTTAATTTATTTGGCTGTACTGGGTCTTAGTTGGGGCATGCAGGATCTTTGTTGCTGCATGTGGGATCTAGTTCCCTGAGCAGGGATCAAACCTGGGCCCCCTGTACTGGGAGCGCACGAGTCTTAGCCACTGGACCACCAGAGAAGTCCCTGATGCCCTTAGGAAGGGATAAAGGGACTGGAGCTCTTTCTTTCTCTCTCCTCTACATGAGGACACTGTGAGAAGGTGTCTACAAGCCAGGAAGACAGTCTTTACCAGAAACCTAATCAAGCTGGCATCCTAACCTTCAACTTCTAGCCTCCAAAACTGTAAGAAATACATGTTCGTTGTTTAAGCCACTGTGATGATTAATTGTATGTGTCGATTGTTTTTGTGTGTGTGTATGTGTGTGTGTGTTTGGCAGCACTACACAGCATTCAGAACTTCCCCAGCCAGGACTGAACCCATGCCCCACCGCAGTGGAAGTTAACCACTGGACCACCAGGGAAGTCCGTATGTGTCAACTTGACTGGGCTAAGAGATGCCTAGGGAGCAGGTAAAACATTATTTCTGGGTGTGTGTTTCTGGAAGAGGTTAGTTAGCATTTGATTCATCCAATCCAAGGAGGGCAGGAATAGAACAAGGAAGTGGAGGAAGGGTTAATTCTCTTTCTTCTTGAGCTGGGACATCCATATTTCCTGCCCTCAGACATCAGAGCTCCTGGGTTTCAGGGCTTCGGACTCAGTCTGAGTTACACCATCAGCTTTGCTTGTTCTCCAGCTTACAGATGGAAGATCACAGAACTTGTCAGGCTCCATAGCCACACGAGTTCAGGGGCTATATTAATCAGGAATCTCCAGAGAAACTGGAGAAGGAAAGTTCCCAGGGGTCTTGCAGGGCCCTCCCCAAATACAAAGCCCCTTTATGTCCCCTGCCTTTTGTCTGTAGAAAAGCTGAAGTCTCCTGGGCCTCCCTGAGTCACAAAAGAGCAGGCACAAGCAGTCACAGAGTAGGACACTAGAGGCACAGTCTCAGTGTCCAATGAAAGAATGAGATTAACACTATCACTCATAACAATCTATATCTTTGTGGGTATTAGAATAATTATAGCTTGCTCTGCCCACATACGTAAGCAGGCAACTAAAACTATCGGCAAATATGCTACAGACCCATGTCAATATCTTCCTCTCTGAAAACACAGCACTCTTATGTCAGCACAAAGAAGTTACAGGCAATGGACCTCTGCCCCTGATCCCACAGAAGTGGAATGATGTCTGACAAGTGGGGATTTGTAAGCATCTCATTTGCCTCTTTCCTGTTTATCTATTTCTGTTTCCCTTAAACCTTAATCACAAAAATGAGATCACTGGGTAGCACTCCTGACTTTTGCTTTATAGAACGTATACAATGCCCTTGCCTAACCTGTTGATTCCTTTCCTGGATTAAAAGGTGTTAAAAATGAAGGATTAAAGAATTACTGGCTCTCTACTCCCAGCTTCCCCATAGCAAATCTGCAGGCGGACCATGCAGGCAAGACAGTATCCAAAGAAAGATCAGGAGGGACTTCCCTGGTAGTGCAGTGGTTAAGACTCCACACTGCCAACGCAGGAGGTGCTGGTTCAATCCCTGGTCTGGAAACTAAGATCTCAGACACAGGCAGTGTGGCCAAAGGGTTTGGAAAAAAAGACTAAATCTTTTTTAATTAAGAAAAAGGAAGATCAGGAGAAGTCAGTGGTCCGCACACAGTGGGAAAAGGATGAAAAATCTTAGCTCCTACTATAATGATTAACTGAGACTCCCCTCTTTTTCCCTTTAAAAATTGTCATGGCTGAGCAGAATTTGCAGAGTGGGCTCTAGACATAAGTTAACCTTCTTCCCAAACTGCTGGCTTTTCTCAATAAAGCATCTTTCCTTTCTACTGACACTTGCCACTAGATTATTGGCTTTTGAGTAGTCAGCAGCCAAATCCTGAGTTTGGTAATGTAATGTGTGTGTGTGTATAGATATGAATATAGATATAATATATATGTAGCCTACTGGGTTCCGTTTCTCTGGAAACGTGAAAGTCACTCAGTCATGTCCAACTCTCTACAACCAGTAGACTGCAGCCCACCAGGCTGCTCTGTCCATGGAATTCTCCAGGCAAGAATGCTGGAGTGGGTTGCCATTTCCTTCTCCAGTTTCTCTGGAGATTCCTGACTAATACAGCTACCCAGCCTGTGTTATTTATTACAACACCTTGAATTGATCAAAACATAGTATTTCACTAAGATTCAGGGATCAGAATGCCAATGGTGCCAGGGAGGACACCCACTAAGCCTTAGGTCAAGGAATCATCCATGAAGACCTGAAGTCTCACCTAAGACCTGAAGAAGGCCCACGGGGTAGCCAAGTGAAGAAAGTATTGAACAGTATTCCAAGCAGAGGGACAGCACACACAAAAGTCGGGAGGTGTAGAGAACAGCATGCATTTCTTGAACATTCCTGGACATGGCAACCTCCTCATTTTTCCCATTATCCTCAATAACCCTGGGGCAGGCAGCAGCAAAATGGAAGTCGGACAGTGCTGGAGGTTAAGGGTCTGTCTTTGAGTGTGGGGTTCAGTCTTCACAGGGGTGTCCACGTGAGCAGTCATCTGGGACCCCTCACTCAGAAGGGCCTGACGCTTTGTTTAATGCCCTGCTGTCTTTGTTGGGAAATTTTTAACCAATTTTGGACAAGGGGCTCTACATTTTCCATTTGCACTGGGCCTTGCAAATTATCACCGAGTCAACGCACATGAGTTTGAGCAAACTCCAGGAGATGGTGAAGGACAGAGAAGTTGCTGGCGTGCTGCAGTCCATGGGGTTGCAAAGAGTTGGACACGATTGAGCGACTGAACAACATTGAGAATGCTGAGGGGTGAGTGAAGAAAAACTAAATTTTTAATAGCGTATTAATGAGTAAGTAAATAAATATATAAACGTGTGAATGAACGAACAAATTGAATGAGAAATGAACAAGCGCGCAGGACACGGACCCTGAGGGCCACCTGTACTTTCTGCTCTCCAAATGTACCCACTCCGACTCACTTTCCTGCCTCTCCTGAGCGCCCCCTGCCAGTGAGAGGTTTAGCCTCGCGAAGCCCAAACTGGACCACTCGCCTGGCTTCGCCTTCGTTATCGCTTCTGGTTGGCTCCAAGTCGCTCGCCCTGCCTTTTATGGAATGTAGTCCTCTGGCGGGCGTCAGCGTTTCCTGTCGGCTCAGGCACTGGCAGCCACAGGAAGTACGTAGCCAAATTTCCCTGGGTCCCACAAGCCATTGCGATAGCATTGGTTGACGGGAGTCGTAGTCCTCGATCAGCCAATTTCCGTCACAATTGGCTGGTATTGGAACTGCTATTCCCGCCATGCATCGTGCTCCTATTTCGCCGCGGCTGGCCCTCAGCATTCTGGGAATTGTAGTTTCACCACCTTACAGTTCTTCTTCTGTCCCATGGAGTGTGCCCGCTCAGAGAACTACACTTCCCTGCACATTTCCATACTCCAACGGAAACAGGCCGCAGCAGCCATTTTGTTCCGCCCCAGAAGCACCTAAGATGGCGGTGGGGGAGACGGTGAAGGTTGCCGCCTGCCCCTCGGGGCGCTAGTCCGCCGTCCCCCGGTTCCCTCGTCCCCTGGCGGCCGGCCCATGGCCTGGCGGAGGCCCGGATCATGGACCTCCACACTGCCGTGTACAATGCCGCCCGCGACGGCAAGCTGCAGCTCCTTCAGAAGCTGCTCAGCGGCCGGAGCCGGGAGGAGCTGGAAGAGCTGACGGGCGAGGTGGCCAGCGGGGGTACGCCGCTGCTCATCGCCGCCCGTTACGGCCACCTGGACGTAGTCGAGTACCTGGTGGACCGGTGCGGTGCGAGTGTGGAGGCGGGCGGCTCGGTGCACTTCGATGGCGAGATCATCGAGGGCGCGCCGCCGCTGTGGGCCGCGTCGGCCGCCGGCCACTTGGACGTGGTGCGGAGCCTGCTGCGCCGCGGGGCCTCAGTGAACCGCACCACGCGTACCAACTCGACGCCCCTGCGCGCCGCCTGCTTCGACGGGCACCTGGAGGTGGTGCGCTATTTGGTGGGCGAGCACCAGGCAGACCTGGAGGTGGCCAACCGGCACGGGCACACGTGCCTCATGATCTCCTGTTACAAGGGCCACCGCGAGATCGCCCGCTACCTCCTGGAGCAGGGCGCCCAGGTGAACCGGCGCAGCGCCAAGGGCAACACAGCCCTGCACGACTGCGCCGAGTCCGGCAGCCTGGAGATTCTGCAGCTGCTGCTCGGCTGCAATGCCCGCATGGAGCGTGATGGCTACGGCATGACACCGTTGCTGGCGGCCAGCGTGACGGGCCACACCAACATTGTGGAGTACCTCATCCAGGAGCAGCCTGCTGGGGACGAGCAGGCACAGCCCGGGCTGGCCAGGGCACAGCCCCAGGGCGCCCGCTCATCCCCCGAGGAACCCCCGAGCGGTGAATCATACGAGAGCTGCTGCCCCACCAGCAGGGAAGCCGCCGTGGAAGCCTTGGAGCTGCTGGGAGCCACCTACGTGGATAAGAAGCGGGATCTGCTCGGGGCCCTGAAACACTGGAGGCGGGCCATGGAGCTGCGGCACCAGGGGGGCGAGTATCTGCCTAAACCGGAGCCCCCGCAACTGGTCCTGGCCTATGACTACTCGAGGGAGGTGAACACCACCGAGGAACTGGAGGCGCTCATCACCGACCCGGATGAGATGCGCATGCAGGCCCTGCTGATCCGAGAGCGCATCCTGGGTCCTTCCCACCCAGACACGTCCTACTACATCCGCTACCGGGGCGCGGTGTACGCCGACTCAGGCAACTTTGAGCGCTGCATCCGCCTGTGGAAGTACGCCCTGGACATGCAGCAAAACAACCTGGAGCCCCTGAGCCCCATGACCGCCAGCAGTTTCCTGTCCTTCGCCGAACTCTTCTCCTACGTGCTCCAGGACCGCTCGGCCAAGGGCAGCCTAGGCACGCCCATCGGCTTCGCAGACCTCATGGGGGTGCTGTGCAAAGGGGTGCGGGAAGTGGAGCGGGCCCTGCAGCTGCCCAAGGAGCCTGGGGACTCAGCGCAGTTCACCAAGGCCCTGGCCATCATCCTTCACCTGCTCTACCTGCTGGAGAAGGTGGAGTGCACGCCCGACCAGGAGCACCTGAAGCACCAGACGGTCTACCGGCTGCTCAAGTGCGCCCCCCGCGGCAAGAACGGCTTCACCCCTCTGCACATGGCCGTGGATGCGGAGACCACCAACGTGGGCCGCTACCCGGTGGGCAGGTTCCCCTCCCTGCAGGTGGTCAAGGTGCTGCTGGACTGCGGGGCCGACCCAGACAGCCGGGATTTCGACAACAACACCCCACTGCACATCGCAGCGCAGAACAACTGCCCGGGCATCATGAACGCCCTGATTGAGGCGGGGGCCCACATGGACGCCACCAACGCCTTCAAGAAGACTGCCTACGAGCTGTTGGACGAGAAGCTGCTGGCCAAGAGCACCATCCAGCCCTTCAACTATGTGACCCTGCAGTGCCTTGCGGCCCGCGCACTGGACAAGAACAAGATCCCCTACAAGGGCTTCATCCCTGAGGAGCTGGAGGCCTTCATCGAGCTGCACTGACCCCACTAACCACAGTGGGAGAGGCGAACCCCAGGAGGGCGGGGCCCGCACTGGTCCCGCCCACTCTCTGGTAGCACTTCCGGTGGCTAGCAACCTGGGAGAGCGACAAAGGGGAGGGGCTCTCCCGCCTCCGTGGCCCCCTCCCCTCCGCAGGGAGCCGGGATAGGAGTGAGCGAGCTGTCGGTGCTAGAAGCCTTCAGGGTGACGCGCTCCGAGAATGGACTTTATGCAGGAGCCTGCGCACCCATCCTTGGCCAGGAGAAGACGCTCAACCTCCCACACGCCCCGTTTGCCTGGGTTAAGGAGGGTCTTGCCTTCTGACTCAGAGGCAGATGAGTTGAAGCCATTGCCCTCCTCCCCCACCTAGAAACGCAAGAAGAAGCTGGGAGTCGGGTCCGGCCTCCGGATAGACCTAAACCCCCCCAGTGCAGGGTTAGGACGGCGGGCTCCGAGGGGAAACTGGGAGACCTGCCTTTTCCAGCACATTCGCACCTATTCCTTCCACCCTGCGGTGGGTAAGGGTCTCCACCGGGGGAAGGGCGGCCTGCCCTTTGCATAGCTTTCGTGGTTTGGTGTTCTGTTTATTTACTAAGTGGGCAGGTTACAGGTGTGATGCAGGAGTCCTGAAGTTTTGCTGCCATATACTTTTTTTTTCTTTTTCTAAAACTTTTGGTTTGTCAGACTCGCTAAGTTCATTTCATGCAGCGAGGGTTTTGTCGTGCCCGAGGCGGCCCCGCCCGGCAGAGGTGAGCTTTATTGTGTTCAGGAAGGGAGGTGCCAGCCCCACGTATCCGTCCCCAGAGCGAAGGTGACAGTACTTTTCTTTCTGATAGTTCACTCTTAGCCTTTTTTGGGGGCCAGGTTGCTTCTCGCCCAGCAAAACCTAGCATGGTTGGTTTGGACATTGGTTTTCACAATTTATGAGTTAAAACCGCAGGCCGCTTCCACATCACAAGTCACGCCCGGGGGCACAGGTGCGTGGCCAGCATCCTGAATGGCTGTGTCCAGTTTTTAGCTGCTCAGAAACCTGGATGCAGGTGACCCTGAGGTAACGCCAGATACACTGTTGACCCACTGTGTCAGCTAGATAAGACAGTGGGTGCCGAGACGGGTTGCCAATTAAGGTGGAAGGAAATCTCGGCCTCCCATCGCTGGGGGCTCCTGGGAAGGGGAATTGTTAGTCCTTCTGCCAGAGAACCCTCCCCAGTGGGATTCTCAGGGCCCATCCTCCATGGCCCTGGCCGCCAGCAGGAGTGTGTTCTTGGCCTGTTGGGAGAGCGGAAGGGGACTGGAGCCGGTGCCCCTCCCGCAGCCTTGTCACGGGGCAGCTACACTGATGGAAGCCTTCCGCAGGCACAGTGGGTCCCCGGATGCCCCGCCCCCACCGAGGGAACCAGGTCTCTTTGGATTTGCAGTGTTAGTTAGGACGTTCTTTATTTCCAAGACCAGGTTTTGCCTTCCATCAAGGCGGGAACCGCCCTTACTGTCCCTCCTAAAGCCCGGAATAAAGAGAGGAGGCAGTGTCAACTGCAAGTGCGGTGCTGTTGTTCAACCTTGTGTTAAATGGACAACTGGGGGGTGGGGTGGGGAGGGAGTACTGAGTGGGTGGGGGAGAAGGGGTCTGCCAGGTGTGGAAGGTCCAGGTAAGGGAGCACAGCTCCCATCCCAGTTTATGTCCTGGGGCTTAGTGTCAGAGTTAGCCAGAAAAATGTGTTGCAGAAAAAACATAAAACCACTGACTTAGTCGTCAGCTCTGCTGTGCAGGAGGGTTGCCTCAGAGGAGAGCATGGCATGATCTGACCTTCTGGAAGGTCTAAGGGAACAGGAAGGCCCCCAACTCAGCCCTGCTTCCCTGAGACACTGTGATGGAGCCTATGAACCCTCTGGCCCAAGAGGTCTGTGCATGAACTTGGGTTTCCCGGAGGAAAGTCCCACCTTTTCCTTTTGTCCTGCCATGTTGTTAAATTCTGATTTTCTCTACACTGGCATGGTCGGTCAACTCTTTGCCCACAGCACTGTCCTGGGAGTCTGACGTTGACTGTTTCCCCAGGGCCTGCCTTGCACCAGGCCGGGTTCAAGCCCCTGTAGAGGAGAGGATTGACCCAGCCATACCTGAGGCAGGCATCTCCCCACATCCTCACCTCCCGAGACAATAGGGAGACTGTGCCTTGGGGTTGTCTCACTTCCAGTAGCGAATTGGGTTGGAGGGTTCTCCAACTCCTGGTTTCACGGGGACCCAACGACCCTTACCGGCCCACACCCACTCAGGAGCCATGTGAATATATGGTGGTCACCCTGGAGGAGTGGGTTTCGAGTCAGCAGGTGCTCTCAGCAGCCTCCCAGTAGACGCCTGCACTGGCTGCATTTACTGAACCCCAACTGGATGCTAGGCCCCATTCTGTGTGCTGACAGGACTCGTCAAAGAGGGGAACCCATGTGGGCCAAATGCTTGCTTTAAAAGCTCACACCTGAGAATTGTGACTTAAGCCCGAGACTCTCCAGAGAAAGCCATCGTAAAGCTCAGGCAGATTTCCAGTGCAGGTGGACCCAGCAGCTCAAAACTTAGGAATGACCCGGTTTCTCCCAGGTCCTGACATGGCGGCCAGCAGAAGGCCACGTGACAGCCAACATTGTGATGTTCACTGGGACTGGACAAGTCACAGCAGCCCAGGAATGGGTCGTGCTGACAGTCAGTTATTGTTTAGCCACCAAGTTGTGTCCAACTCTTTTCTGATCTCCTGGACTGTAGCCCACCAGGCTCAAGAACATATGAGTGGGTTGCCATTTCCTTCTCCAGGGGATCTTCCAGATCCAGCAATCAAATCTGCATTTCCTGCATTGGCAGGTGGATTCTTTACCACTGAGCCACCTGGGAAGCCTGGGTCTATTATTACGTGCAAGTTATCAGTGACGAGACAAGCTTAGGCCAAGTGGTCTGCCCCAGGTCACACAGCCAGGATGGTGACCCACCTCGCTGGTCGACGCAGCAGACCAAGGCTCAGAGGGAGGAGGGTTTGCCTGAGCTCACTGTGGGTAAGGCTGAGACCCAAGGTTGAGGGCATCAGTGTGCAGCCCATCCCGCTAGAGGGAGCCTCTGCCCCTCTCAGTGTCACCCCTACCCCACTTCTGGCATCCACACAACTGGAGTCAGCCTGAAGTTCTGCTCACTGACTCGTCTGTTTAGTTAATGCCTACCTCAGATCTTACGGAACCCTGGGAGTGTCTGTGCTGGTCCCCACTGAGTGACCCCTGTGGTGAGTGAAAGAACCAACGCCTCTTGCCTCTGGAGATTCCAGTCCCCCTCTAACAACTGGGGAGCAGCCCCTGATGGCTCTGCCACACACAGAACCCGCCGCCCCTACGGGATTCCAGGACTGTCATCTGAGCAGTGTTTACAGGGAGCAGAGCGTCCCAGCCTGAGGTTAAAGATAGCACAGCTCAGGGGCTCACATCACAGGCCCAGAAGGAGATGACGGGCCAGCCCCCAGGATGGTAGCACTCGGCTGGCACTGCAGGGTGCTGACCCCGTGTCCCTGCAGAAAGGGGGTGTGGAGTCCTTCGGGAGATTCAGTTAAGACTGGGTAAAGGCGGGGGTGGGGGGGGATCCACCCAGTGGTTGCCACAACAAGTGTTAAGCAAGACCCAGCCCAGATGCGGGCAGCACCGTCCATCCTGGGGGCGGGGGTGGGGGGGAATCGGGGAGGGAGTGTTCCCTCTGGCCTCAGCATCTGTTTCTAGTAGGTTGCAAAAGAGACGGTGACCCTCCCCAGTGAACAGGACATTTGAGATCCTCCAATGCAGCCATCTCCCCCTGACCTGAGTCCTGATGTCTTCTATTAAAAGCCTGTCAAGCAATGTTCTTGGTCGAATGTCACCTCCTCCATGAAGCCCTCCCAGATCATCATTAATAATGTGGCCCCAGCCAACCTCTACCCCATCCTTCTGTGTACTTGCCTCTTAATCCTTAGAACATTAACCCTGTCACCTTTTTCTTTGTTTCCTTGTTTATTCATCATGTCCCTTCCTTAGAATGTCAACTACTCAAGTTCATCCCATGCTGCATCCATAGCACCTAGAAGAGGGCCTAACACAGTAGTTCATTAAGCATTTGTTGAATGAATAAATGAGCTCACACGGTTCATTCAAAAAAAGAACAAGGAGCTCTGTGGCTGGATCAGTGAGTGAGGAGATTGGACTTCCTTGGTGGTCCAGTGTTTAATACTCTGAGCTTCCACTGCAAGGGATGCGGATCAAATCAGTTATTGGGGAACTAAGATCCCACAAGCTGTGCGATATGGCCAAAAAAACCGGGCGTGCAGGAGGAGCTGGTGGACACAGGCGGATGGCGTAGGGCCTTTTAAGGCCCTAAAGAACAGGGTAGTAGTTACCCTCAGGGCTGTGGGGAACCGAAGCAGAATTTCACACCAAGGAGAGACATGGCCTGATTTAAGCCTTGAGATCACTGGCTGCAGCTGGAAGAACGGATTGGAGGGAGGCGGTGGGATGGAGAGAAATGAACATATTTCAGATCTTCGGAGGAGGGCTGGCAGGACTTGATGAATTGGTTTGGGGAAGAAGAATCTGAGGTGACTCCTGAGTTTGTTGACCAGAACCAATAAGTGGATGGATGGTGGACCTTTTTAATGGGCCAGGGACAAATGGAGCAGAGGTGCTGACTCAGGATGACTCCAGGGCTTAATGGGAGCTCCACTGTAGCTGCCTTGTTCACCACTGTTTAGTCAGTACCTAGGAAAATTCCTGGCAGGTAGTGGGAGTTCAGTCACTATGTGTTGACTAATAAAAGGCTTTTAGCCCCTGGGAAGGCATGTGAGTGAGCTGGTGGGTTGGCAGCTGTGACCCAGCTTCAGTCAAAGAAGAAATCACCAAGAAAACTAGAGAATTCTTTGAGCATTTTGTTGTTGTTGAGTTGCTCAGTCGTGTCTGACTCTTGCAACCCCATGGACTATAGCCTGCTAGACTCCTCATACAGCACAACGTATGCTAATGTGTGCACTGCGACTAAAGCAGTGCCTAGAGGACAATGTGTAGCTTTAAGTGCTTGCACTAGAAGACAAGAAAAATAGAATCTGCAAACTATGGCCCATGGGCCAAATCCAGCCTCATTTTCACAAATCAGGTGTTATTGGCACAGCCACATTCCTGTGCTCACACTTTCCCTGTGGCCACTCTCATGCTGCAGTGGCAGAATTGAGAAGTTATGCCAGAGACCCATCTGGTCCCCAAAGCCTAAAATATTTACTTAATATTAATAAATTAATAATTAATATTAATAAAATGTTTAGCCCTTTATAGACAAAGCATGCTAATGCCTGATCTAAAATCTCACCTTACAAAGCTAGAAAATTCAGTGCCAACTAAATCCAAAAAATAAAGACTGGCAATCAACAAAATAGAAATGGGCAAATGATAGAGTAAAAACCAATGAAAGCAAAGCTGGTTCTTTAGAAATTTTAATAAAATGGAATGAAACACAGAAGCTTCCCTGGTGGTCCAGTGGTTAAGACCATGCTTCTAATGTAGGGGATGTGGGTTCAATCCCTGCTCAGGGAGCTAAGATCTCATATGCCTTGAGGTCAAAAACGCAAAACATAAAGCAGAAGCAATATTGTAACAAATAAAGACTTTAAAAAGTGGCCCACATCAAAAAATATTGAATGAAAGAGATGGGCTGGTGGGATGGGATTCTAGATTCTGCCCTGGGGTTACCACCTTGCAATCAATCCTCTGATATAGTCCAGTTTCCGCACTCAGAATGAACATGTTCACTGGGCAATGTGGTGTGGTGCTTTAGAACACAGGCCATATTACCTTGGGAATGGCACTTCCTTTCCCTGAGCCTCAGTTTCCTCATCTGCAAAATGGGGTTGGTGGTAGCAGCTGCCTACCAGCATTGCAGTGCAGTGGGTTCAGTCACCCAGTTGTGTCCAACTCTTTGCAACACTATGGATTGTAGCCCACCAGTCTCTTCTGCCCGTGTAATTTTCCAGGCAACAATACTGGAGTGGGCATGAAGAATTAAATGAGTTTATCCAAGAAACCCTGGCACACAGTAAGTGCTCAGTGAAGCTATCATAGTTATAGGTACCTACTGCCTGCACACTCATTTATACATAACAATACACAGATGACCTGTAAAAAAATTTAAGTAGTTATACATCTATTTGAATGTGTTTTGGGGAACAAAGCATGGCTAGGCCCTGTATTTCCAATATGTGAATTCATAGATGTTAATACTGAAAAGTTCAAAATAAAGACGAGTTCATATTTTTTACAATCTTTTTCTGAGATAAAACCTTACCATTTTATTTATTTATTTAAAAAGTCTTAAGTTTTTAGATGACTCTTTTAAGGGTTTTGGGGTTGTTTATTGGGTTTTTTTTTTGCTTTTTTTTTTAATATATATTTTTTAAAAATTTATTTTTGGCTGCACTGCGAGGCATGTGGGATCTTAGTTTCCCCACCAAGGATCAATCCCACCTCCCCTGCATTGGAAGTGTGGAAGCTTAACCACTGGACCTACAGCAAAGTCCCAAGTTTTACCATTTTAAGTGTACAGTTAGTGGCTTTAGTATAATCTTAAGGATGCCACCATCACCCCTATCTAATTCCAGGAAGAAAAAAAAAGTTGCTTTTTAAATCTGTTTAAAGAAAAATATTAAACGACTCAAGGAATAGAAATTAAGTAAGAGGGCAGATAGCCAGCAGCAATGCTGAGGACAGTAGACAGGTGAACAAAGTCTGAGAATCCTGAGAGGCTTTCAGAGGGCATGATGGCCCAGAATGACAGAAGGGGCCTCTAAGAACCACCAGGGATGGGAGCGTGTACAGCACCCACTGAGGAGTCTGGGGAACCCCAGGGAGCCTTGGGGAAAAATAAGAGATGGGGTCAGGGCCCTCTGAGAGGTCAGGCCGTTCCTTTTCACAGGAAGAGGACCATTTTAAAAAAAAACTTCCTTTGGAAATTGGAAACCCTGGGCGCCTTCCAGGGCTATAAAAAGGCGGTGTGTCCACTGACCAGGTTAAAAATAAAAGATCCCCACCCAGGGGCATTTGGGGTTGGGAGGAGACACTGTGTAGGCAAGGCAGGATAAGTCTTGCTGTGTGACCTAAGGCAGGTGTCTGCCCTCTCTGGCCTCTGGTCCCCAACAGCATTAGACTGAACAATTTCCAAACATCCAGTGAGTGGGCATATTTATACAGCTGCTGATCTTATTTACAGAAGTTGTTAACAGGGACAGTGTGCTTTGGCATGGCCTGGAAGTTGGCACTCTCTGGGGGTTCTGACTCCCTCCCTACCTGGTTTCTCTTAGGAAGAAGCCCTGTTCCAGCCCCAAGAAAAGAGGCAGGAGCTGTTGTTCAAGGGTGCCCCCTAGTGTCAGTGATGCTCATCGCAGCATCTTCTGTTAGTCTCTAAGTCCTGTCCGACTCTGTGACCCCATGGACTGCAGCGTGCCAGGGTTCCCTGTTCTTCCCTACCTCCTAGAATTTGATCAAACTCATGTCCATTGAGCCAGTGACTCTGGATCCCCACAAATAAAGGAAGCATCCTGTTCTCCCCTCCGCACCCCCACCACTGGACACAGTTCTGTACCAGGTTGGACCACACTGGCTCTGCCCTACCCTTCCCTAGCCCCATGCTCCTTCCCACCACAGGGCCTTATGGTGGGCTGTGCCCCTTACCTAGAGCACCCTTTCTCCCTGGAATGAGCCTCTCCAGGAAGCCTCCCACAGCCACTCTTATCCCTGTTTCCCCCTCCACCATGTCCCATCACACCCAGGACATTCTTGGTTGTAACCACTTAGTCTAATATCTATCTCCCCCACAGATGTGTGAGCAGAAACAGGGTCTGCTTTAATCAACAGTGTGTCTGAAATAGTCCCTGGCATACCTTAGGTGCCAATACACACTGTTCAGTAAATGAATGAATGGAACACTCACTGGCGGGCAAGAAGGGAACATAGTATCAAGAGTCTGTTTTGCACAGCAAGGGAAACCATAAACAAAAGGAAAAGAAGACAACCTAAGACTATGAGAAAATATTTGAAAATGATGCAACTGACAAGGGCTTAATTTCCCAAACATACAGTTATACAACTCAATAACAAAAACAAACAACCCAATCTAAAAATGGGCAGAAGACCTAAATAGACATTTCTCTTCAAGGAAGACATACAGATGGACAACAGGCACATAAAAAGATGCTCAATATCATTGATTATAAGAGAAATGAAGATCACAACTAAAATAAGGTACCACCTCACACTGGTCAGAATGGCCATCATTAAAAATGCTCTCCAAATGCTGGAGAGGACGTAGAGAAAAGAGAACCCTCTTATACCTTTGGTGGGGATGTACAATCGGTGCAGCCACTATGGAGAACAGTATGGAGGTTCCTTAAAAAAAGTAAAAATAGAACCACCTGCAACTCCACTAGTGGGCATATATATGAAGAAAACTCTAATTTGAAAAGATATATGCATCTGTATGTTCATAGCAGCACTATTTACAATGGCCACAACACAGAAGCAATCTGAGTAGCCATCAATAGATAAATGGATAAAGAAGAAGTAGTACATATATACAATGGGATACTACTCAGCCATAAAAAAGAATGAAATAATGCCATTTGCAACAACATGGATGGACCTAGAGATGATCCTATTAAGTGAACTAAATCAAAGATAAACATCATATCATTTCTATATGGATTCTAAAATATAAGTGAACTTATCTACAAAACAGAAAGAGACACACAGACATAGAAAACAAATTTATGGTTACCAAAGGGGAAAGGGGGTGGGGAGGAATGAATTAGGAGTTTGGGATTAGCAGGTACAAACTACTATATATAAAATAGATAAACAACAAAGATCTACTGTATAGCACAGGGAACTATATTCAGTATTCTGTATTAAACCATAACAGAAAATAATATGAAAATATATACATCTGTATAACTGAATCACCTTGCTGTAAACCAGAAAAAGAGATTGTTTTAAAGATAAAAACAGACTTAAGCAATAATTCAAATTCAGGCAGACCTCAGAGGCACTGTAAATTTGGGTCCAGACTATGGCAATAAAATGAATATCATAATAAACCAAGTCACACAAATTTTGAGGTTTCCCAGTGTGTGTGTGTGTGTGTGTGTGTGTGTGTGTGCGCGCGCACAGGTGCTCAGTCATTCAGTTGTGTCTGACTCTGCAACCCCGTGGACTGTAGCCCACCAGGCTGCTCTGTCCATGGGATTTCCCAGGCAAGAATACTGGCATGGGTTGCCATTCCCTTCTCCAGTTCCCAGTGTATATAAGTTATATTCACAGTAAGACTGTATTCTGTTTAATGTGCAGGGCTTCCCTGGTGGTCCAGCGGTGAAGAATCTGCCTGCCAATGGAGACACAAGTTCTATACCTGGTTCAGGAAGATCCCACAGATGCCTCAGAAGCAACTAAGCCCGTGCACCACAACTATTGAACTTGTGCTCTAGAACCCGGGATCTGCAACTACTGAGCCCACCAGCTGCAATTACTGAAGCCCGAGTGCCCTAGGGCCCATGCTCTGCAACAAGAGAAGCCACCGCCATGAGAAGCCTGCGCACTGCAACGAAGAGTAATCCCTGCTCACCACAACGAAGACCCAGCACAGCCAAAAATGAACATAAATAAATAAAAATAAAAGTGTGCAGTAGTTCTCTCGTTTAGCATAGCTGCCTTCCTGAATGACCTGAGCCAGATTTTCTGGAGGACTTGCCTCATCTACTATGCCAGCACTCACTACTTCCCCTTGTGCTGTTTTGTTATGAAGACGGCCTCTTTCCTTCAACCCCATGAACCCACTTCTGCGGGCCTCACACTTTTCTCCTGTAGTCTCTTCACCTCTCTCAGCTGTCACAGAACTGAAGAGGGCTAGGGCTGGGATCTGGATGAGGCTTTGGCTTAAGGGAATGAATGCTGTAGCTGGTTTGATCTCCAATCCTGACCACAAAAACTTTCTGCCTATCAGCAGTGAGGCTATTTCATTCTGTTTATCATTCGTGCATTCACCGGAGTAGCACTTGATTTCCTTCAAAGCCTTTTCCTTTCTTTGCATTCACAACCTGGCTAATTATTTGTAGCAAGAGGCCCAGCGGTTGGCCTCTTTGACATGCCTTCCTTTTGAAGCTTCATCATTTCTAGCTCCTGATTTACAGAGATGTGTGATTTTTCCTTTCCCTAGAACATGTAGAGGCCATTGTGGAGTTGTTAACTGACCTAATTTCAATATTCTTGTGTCTCAGGGGATAAGGAGGCCCAAGAAAAGGGGTAGAGAGGGGGAAACAGCTAGTGGGTGGGGCAATCGGAACACACACACAGTGGGGACTTCCCTGGCGGTCCAGTGGTTAAGACTTTGCCTTCCAATGCAGGGACTGGAGGTTTGATCCCTGGTCAGGCAGTCTAAAAAATAAAACATAAGACAGAAGTGATATTGTAATAAATTCAATAAAGACTTTAAAAATGGTCCACATCAAAAAAATATTTAAAAAAAACACATATACGTTTATTAAGTTCACAGTCTTATATGGCATTCCCAAACAATTACAATAATAAAAGAGCACTGATCACAGCTCATCATGACAAATACAGTCGTGATGAAAAAGTCTGAAATTTTGTGTGAATTGCCAAAACGTGACACAGAGACACAAAGGGAGCAGGGGCTGTTGGGAAAATGGTGCTGATAGACTTGCTTGTCACAGAGTTGCCATAGACCTTCACTTTGTTTTTAAAAAATGCAATATTTGTGGAGGGCAATAAAGTGAAACAGGATACAAGGTACGTTTGTTCACTTATTGTGTGTCTACTGTGTGCCAGGTACAGTGAAGTCAGACAAACATTGTGTCCTCAAAAAGAAGACCAGTAACAATGTGTGTGATGACTAGGTAACTTATATTTGTCCCAAAGTGCTGAGAGTTATGGAAAAAGAAGGCAGAGTCAGGGGGGTTGGTGGGTGCCACTGAAAATGAATTTTAAATGGGGGGACCTCATAGAAGCCTCTATTTGGAGAGTGACATTTGAGCAAAGATCTGGAGAAGGTGAGAGAAGGAGCTATGGCAGAGTGTGAAGGAAGAACCCTGGGCAGTGAGCAGAGCATATGCAAAGGCCCGGGGGCAGGACTGTGCCTAGTGTGTTAGAGGAACTGCAAGGAAGTCTGTATAGCTGGAGTCAAGTGGGCCAGGGGGAGAGAGGGAGGAGTGGAGGGCATGGAGAAAATGCACAGGTCGTGTGGGTAGGACTTGGATGTTTACCCCCAGGGAGGTGAGACCCTGGAGGGCCAAGGGCAGAGGAGGAGCAGGGCCTGCCCTCTTGTGGATGCTGCAGGGAGGACAGACTGTGGCAATGAGCCTGGGAGTCTAGGGACCAGGATACAGGTGACGGCGCTGGTCCAAGTGGAAGCAGAAAGGGGAGAGAAGTGGGTGGGCCCTGGACAGTTTTTTGAAAGCAGAAGCAGAAACCTTGGCTGACAGGTCAGTCGAGGGTGCCTGCCATCTTCTAGCTGAGCAACTCCCAGGACAGAGCTCCCATCCACAAAGAATGGGGGAAACAGGTTAGGGAGGATGGTCAGACACAGTGTGGCTATGCTGAATGTGAGACCCCCTCATGAACCCCCAGCGCCTGGAGACATCGAGGCGTCTGGAGCCTGGAGCTCAGGGGAGGTCCGAGCTGGAGACAGGGCTGAGTGTATAGATGAGGCCACTGAGAGGGGGAGAGACCCCAGGGGGTCCAGGAGAGAGGGGAGGGATGGTGTGGGGCGTGAAGGGGTGAGAGAATATGGGCCCTGAAGCCATGTGAGGATGGAGGCCTTGGAGGCCAACAGGCATGTAGACGCTTCAGACAAGGGGAGGAGGACAGAGAAGTGATCCCTGGACTGAACAACTCAGTGCTAATGATCTAGACCAGGGCGGTTTCTGCAGCCTTGGGAGGAAGGAGGGCTGATTCTGGAGCAAGCGCTTCAGGAAAGACCCCACCCTGGCCCCTCTCAGGGCTGAGCCCCCTTTCTAGAAAGCCCTCTATTTGCAGAGGGCAGAGGAGTGGAGGAGGAGGTGGCCACGCGGCCTCCAGAAACTTCCTCCTTCTAACTCCACTAAACTTTAATTTTCCCGAGCGAGGGACTGTCTGGCCCGGTTACGGGTCAGGGTAACCAGCATCACGACCTCTGGCAAAGGCCCAGGGCAGTGCCAGACCTGAGCAGGAAGCAGATGCTTCCAGAAAAACAAGACACTGGTTACCTCATCACGGGCCATCTGCAGACCTTCACACCAGCACCCTGGTGGACAACTCTCCCCAGGCATGAGTTTGTTCACTATCTCACCTGAGGCGAGAGCCTGGAAACTCCATGGCCACCACTGGGTAGGGATGGTGCAACCAGAAAATAAAAATTAAAAGTATGATTTCTCATATTTTTGTTCCACCCTGCAATGGATTACCTGATCAACCCCTAGGCACCCCACTGCTCTAGCGATGTAGCTTCCAAGAGTGTTTCTCATACTCGTTATGAAGAGGCTTTGGGGGGAAGAATACTATGCAGCCATGAAAAAGAATGAGAACATACAAACAGTGCTAGCCCGTGCTCCTGTTAATAGGGGTGGCCTAAGAATGCACGTTCGTGCTCTGCTGAGCAAAAGAAGTCAGACACCAAAGACCATATACTGTGTGATACCACTGATATGAAACGTCCAGAGACAGAAAGTAGATTCATGGTTGCCAGGGGCTGAGGAGGGGGCTGCCAAGTGACTGCTACTGGGGATGTGGCTTCTTGAAGGAGTGATGAGAACATTCTGGAATTGGTGAGGACTTCACACTATATTGATTATACCAAAACCCACTGAAGTGTACATTAAAAAATAACATAATTCTCATAGGAAAAAAATTCAAGCTTCAGATTTTTAAAAAGGGAAGAAAATTCAAAAAACTTCCCCCTTTTCTTGCGGGGGGTGGCTGTGCTGGGTCTTCGTTCCTGCAAAAGAGCTTTTTCTAGTTATGGCTAGCAGGGCCTACTCTCTAGCTGCAGCGCTCAGGTTTCTGATTGCAGTGACTTCTCTTGTTTCCCAGCACAGGCTCTAGAGCACTCGGTCGGGCTCAGTAGTTGTGGCTGGTAGCAGTTGTGCTTGTCCAGCATATGGAATCTTCCCGGACCAGGGATCAAACCAGTGTCTCTTGCATTGCAAGGTGGATTCTTAACTACTGGACCACCAGGGAAGCCCCTCCTCTGTTTTTCCTTCAAGGCTGTTTGCCCTAGAGGAAGCACCGGCTGTCTCTAGGAAACACCCCAAGCCCATGGAGCCATGTGAGGTAGGCTGGTCTTTGAGCTGGAGGTGGCCACCAGGGGGCGCTGGGGCAGCAGGAATTGTGGCCTCCTGTGAAGTTGACCTTCCCTACAGGGTCTCCCCTCCAGGCCCTTGCCAGTGCTGTGCCCACCCCCAAGGACACTTTTGCGCACCAATGGTTCATTCTGACATAAGCCTCTGGTATCAGCTGACTTCTCCCTTCCAGAAGGTTCTATTAATTCTCCCCAGGCTGGTCAAGGATCCCCTTTGAGCTCCCTACACTTTATCACAGTCCTGACCACCCTGTAACTCTTATCTCTGAAACTGCTCCATGACCCGGGGAAGGACAGAACAGAGGTATCTCAGATCATCTAAGGGGGTAACCACTCAGTCATCCCTATGCCCAAGGGCCTGCACATTGTAGGAGCTCAATAAATGTTGGTTGGCTAAATGGGTGGAAGAATCCACATCCTCTCCACTTACTGCCCAGTAAGCTCCATGGGGGCAGGGACCAGGCCTGTGACCACAGCGCTCAGCACGGTCTGCCCACAGTAGGTCGGGAGGAGAAGGGGACAACAGAGGATGAGATAGATGGTTGGATGGCATCACCGACTCAATGGACATGGGTTTGGGTGGACTCTGGGAGTTAGTGATGGACAGGGAGGCCTGGCGTGCTGTGGTTCTGCTGCTGCTGCTGCTGCTGCTAAGTTGCTTTAGTAGTGTCCAACTCTGTGCGACCCCATAGACGGCAGCCCGCCAGGCTCCGCCGTCCCTGGGATTCTCCAGGCAAGAACACTAGAGTGGGTTGCCATTTCCTTCCCCAATGCATGAAAGTGAAAAGTGAAAGTGAAGTCGCTCAGTCGTGTCCGACTCTTCGCGACCCTGTGGATTGCAGCCTACCAGGCTCTTCTGTCCATGGGATTTTCCAGGCAAGAGTACTGGAGTGGGGTGCCATCGCCTTCTCCCGTGCTGCGGTTCATGAGGTCGCAAAGAGTCAGACATGACTGAGCTACTGAACTGAACTGAACTGTCTGTCAAAAGGATTCACTTTACTGAACAGTTATTGCATGCTATGGTCTGTGCTGGGTACTGAAAACGCTGCAGTGACCAAGACAGATCAGCCCCAAGCTCCCTCAGGGTGGGCAGGCTATAGTAGAGAAGCCAGAAATTAGCAAGTAATGAAGTGAACAGGAATATTTCAAAGAATTTTTAAAAATCAAGGCCATAAATCCACAAGCTGCTAAAATCCAGTAGAGAGACACCTGGCTCCTTATCCTGCCCCAAAAGACTGCTTGTGAGCTGTGTGACCTTAGATAAATGACACCACCCCTCCTGACCTCAGTTACCTCATCTGTAAACTGGGAACACTGTTTCTAGCTCCCAGGGTCATTGAGAGAATGAAGTGAGTCCAGGCATGCAAGCTCGATCACTCAGTCGTGTCCAATTCTTTGCCACCCCATGGACCTAGCCTTCCAAGTTCCTCTGTCCATGGCATTTTCCAGGTAAGAATACTGGAGCAGGTTGCCATTTCCTCCTCTAGGGGATCTTCCCGACCCAGAGATCAAACTCATGTCTCCTGCATTGGCAGGCAGATTCTATACCACTGAGCCACCTGGGGTGCCATCCACTATGTGAAGTCCTCAGCTCAGGGCTTTCAATATATATATTGAAAGCTTTAATATATTTAAAAGATGATCATTACTGTTGATGCAGTGACGTACCTACCAGAGTTCCAGACTGAAGCTTGTCAGGTCCATGGCACAGGTGAGAAAGATGCGGCCCAGAAAAGGGCTGTGACTTGTGACTCACAACATTTCAGGGACAAAATAAAAGCTCACGTTCTGAATGTGCCCACTTCTCCTCCCTCTTCTGCCTCCACCGGGGTCTAGCCCCCAGGCTCACTGGCCTGGACTCACAGCTCTGCCTCGCTTCCCAGTCTGCCCTCCCTGCAGCAGCCATCAGAGGGCACGTGTGAGCACCTGAGTCAGACAACGTCCCTCTTTTGTCCATAGCCCTCCAGGGCTCGCAACTCCCCGAGAACAAAAACCTAAGTCCTCCTGCAGCCCACAAAGCCCTGAACAACCTGCCTGTCCCCTCTCTCCCTGACCTCCTCCCTCTCTCTCCGTCACTTACTCTGTCTGTCTTTGCTGTTCATGCAACAGTATGTGAGGTCCTGCCCCAGGGTCTTTGCACAGCCGGTTTCCTCTGCCCAGAAGATCACCTTCCTTTCCAAGTTCTTCCCATGATGACCAGCTCCTTTTCTTCCTCTCGATATTGGCTGTAATGCAGCCTCCTCAGAGAAGCCCTTCCTGGCCAAAATTCTTCCTCCTGAGGCACTGCCATTAGGGTGCCCTGTTTATTTCCTCTGAAGTCTCCTCACTTTCTGAAACTACCTCGCTTCCTCATTTGATGACCCATTCACTGCTCCCTCCCCTCCACCTCTGCCTGCAATTGAAAATAGAGTAGGGGACAGTTCACATCTGTCTTTGCCCCTACTGCACTCCAATATCTGGGACAACTCTGGCACACAGCAGGAGCTCAATAAATATTGGTCAGCTGAAAAAATGGCAAGTGTCCGATGAATTGTGGCAGATCCTAGCCTCAGTCATCAGAAACTTTCTGTTTGGGACTTCCCTGGTGGCCCAGTGGTTGGGACTCGGCACTTTCTCTGGGGTGGCCCAGGTTCGGTCATTGGTCAGGGAACTAAGATCCTGTAAGACGTGCTGCAGGGTCAAAAAGAAGAGAAAAAAAAGGAAACCATCTGTTCCCTTGACCCCACCCCAACCAAGAATCTAATCTTTCCAGATTTCACTTCACTGGGGGGAGGCCAATCCAGGAGCAGATCCTCGACAAAATCTGAGTCAGCTACTAAAATAGCAAATGGTGCATGACAGCCTGGATGACTCACACCAGGCCCGCCCTTTGGGGTGGCTGGTGGAAGGCCATGCTAAGTCAGTGTTCAAATCATGCTGTTGGGCCAGAGGCGGCCTACACATTTGACCCACATACACCCTTCCTGGGCTGGTCTTCATTTCCTCCCTCAGAAATCTGACTACGGCATTGCAATCTCCCCATTTACAATTGGTGTGGCTTTGGGGCCACAGCCTCAGTTTTCCCCATCTGCAAAATGGGACCAGTAACAGAATCTTTTACCCAGGGTGGGGGGGTCAATTTTTTTTTAATTTATTTTTTTTGGCTGCACCGCAGGGCAAGTGGGATCTTATTTCCCTGACCAGGGATGGAAACCACATTCCCTCCAGTGGACGTTGGAGTCTTAACCATTAGACCACCAGGAAAGTCCCAGGGAGGTCATTTTTGAGGATTAGAATGTTTACATATGTAAAGCCTCCAGAATGGATAAATGGTGAGTGCTCAACAAACGTTAATTCTATTCCTATTCTCAAGAGAATAAGAGACCCTTAAAAAGATTAATCCCCTTCATATGAGGCACAAAGTTAACGAGCACTTACACTGTCCCTGGTATTTCACTGCAATCGCCCACGATCTGCTGATGACCTTGGAACAATGGCCTCATAAACCCATTTCACAGATGAGAAAGCAGAGACTCAAGAGAGGTGAAGGCACTTGTACAAGAATACACAGTGTGATCTGAGCCCACCCTTCAAGGTGAGAGCATCAATGCAGACCCCTCTTCCCCAAAAAGGACTGCAATAGAAATGGCTAAATGTACTCTCAATGTGTTTTCTCTCCACCTGCTCTAGCATTAGAACCAACACTTTTGGCAAAGCACATGGCCCATGGGAAGATTATATTTTCCCAGCTTCCCTTGCAGCTGGGGATGGTCCATGTGACTACATCCTGACCTATTAAGTGAAACCAAATTTTCAGCTCCTGTTCTTTTTATGGCAATAGTAGCCATCTGTTCTGCTTTTTGTTTTGCTTTTGGCCACACAGTATGGCATGTGGGATCTCAGTTCGCTGACAAGGTATGGAACCTGTGCCCCCTGCATTGGAAGCGGAGAGTCTTAACCACTGGACCACCAGGGAAGTCCCACTAGGCATGTTTTTATCTTGACAAATGGCAAGGAGTAGGCCTTCTGGAGTACATTGGTGCTATCAAAGCATTCAATAAATATTTATTACAATTGAAACACCATATCCATACCCCTAGCTCATTCCCCATCACCACCATGTAGAGAGAGGGGAAGAGAGAAAATTTGTAAACTCACATCCAGTTCTGGCCACCTCCAGGGCCAGAAAGTCATGGGGCCCATTTTGCCCTATTTCCTGAGATGGAAGTTCTCCCACGCAGTGTCCTGAAAGTAGCCAACGACCCAGTGTTCCACCACCCCCTAGAGATGAAGGGGGGTGGCCAAAGCCGAAGTCATCAGGTCCAGTCACTAGGTCATTCAGTTTCCCGCGTCTTGTCCTCGGGTGCCTGGGTCCCTCTCTGATTCCACATGTGGTTGTTGACCCCCAGCTGTACCATCTGTGCATGGTGTATGATGAGGGGTTGGAGTCCAGGGCTCTGAGGGTGGGCAGGTGGTGCCTGTGGGAAGTCCGGGGGCTGTGGGAAGGCCGGTGGGGGTTGCGGGAAGGCCGGTGGGGGCTGTGGAAAGGTCGGCGGGGGTTGCGGAAAGGTCGGCGGGGGCTGCGGGAAGATCGGTGGGGGCATTCCCCCCAGCCAAGGAGGTAGGGATGGCGGCTGATGACCCGGCAGAGGGGGAAAGGGTGATGGTGGGGTTCCCAGGGACCCCTGTCCCCCAAAGGGCAGCTGAGTCCCAAATGGCATGTAGTTTGCGAAAGCGACCTGGAGTTTCTCCACCTGCGTCTGGTAGGCCAGGTAGCTATGGACGTAAGCCGAATATGCCGCGCCCCACGCCGCTGCATGCTGCCGCTCAGTTTCCAGCTGTTGGCTCTGTTCCCGCAGTGCCCGGGCATCCTGTTCCTTCCTCCACTTGGCTTTGCGGGCCCGCAGCATCTGGGGCTTGAAGGTGTTGGTCACTTTCCTAGCAAAGATCTTGGAGTGCTCGTCCAGCCACACCAGGCCAGTAAGCAGGCTAGACGTACTGGGGCTGAGCTGGGCCAGGGAACTCTCCAGGGGCAGGAAGGGGATCACGCAGTCCTGCCATCCGTGGCGCGTGAGGCTGCTCATCAGAGACTGGTTTGTCTGATGCTGGCTCAGGCGGCAGTCAAAGTTGGAGGTGAGCAGCAGGATGATGAAGGCCGAGTGGTCTAGGGCATCCTGCAGGCAGTGCAGCTCGCCACGCCCGGGCACCTGGAAATCCTCGCAGAACGTGGCCCCATCACGCACGCCCAGTGCCTCCAGCTTCTCGCGCACGCGCAGTGCAATGTGCTCGTCCGCACTCGCGTGGAGCACCACAAAGTTGTAGAATTTCTGCTCGGACGACTCCAGCTCCGGAGGAGGGGGCTCTGGGTTCCAGACGGTCGGGTGAGCCTTAGGAGAGGTCGAGTGAGCCTTAGGAGGGGTCGAGTGAGCCTTAGGAGGGGTCGGGTGAGACTTAGGAGGGGTCGGGTGAGCCTTAGGAGGGGTCGATGGAGAAGGAAAGGGAGACGTCGATGGGGAAGGAAAGGACAGGGATGTTTGGGGCACGGAAGAAGTCGGTGGGCGTGGCTGAGACGACAGGTAAGCGGTGTCTTCCTCTGAAAGTTGGACTGGCGTCTGATCTGTGACCGGGCAGGCGTTTTTGGAAGGCGAGGGGAGAGATTTCGGGGCTGCTGGCACATCCGTACACTCCACTGGATAGTGGGCGCTGACTTCCGGAACTTCTGGTGGGTCATGTGGGCTGGCAGGGCAGGCATCAGTGGTCACCTCAGGAAGCACGGGGCCTGGGCTGCTCGGCTGCACCGGGGAGCCGGCAGCCTCCACCGGGGAGCCGGCAGCCTCCACTGATGGGGGCCAGCTCATCTCCTCGGGTTCCTGGCAACCCAAAGGGGCAGGCTCGGGCACCACGCTGGCCTGGGGATGATCACACAGCTTGCTGGGCCCGTGGGGGCTGTGGTGCACGCTGAGGAGGGCCATGGTGGGTGACTGACTGATTTCCAAGTTGCTGGCCAGGGAGGCCGGGCTGCCGGTGGATCTCAGGGAACATGCTCTGCTCCAGCCGGAAAGATGCTCTATGGGCCGCGGGTTGCTGAGCGTCCGGGAAGGTGAGGCCGAGGACGGCGGGAGGCAGCCCAGATCTGAACGCAGTGTTTGGACCCCTCCCAGATCCGCAAGGACGTCCCACCCGCAGCGGTTCCTGGCCTCTTCCTGGAGCTCCCCCAGCTGGAGGTCGTCCCTGGAGCTGAAAGCACGGAGGGCTGCCCGGTAGGCCTCCTCCCGCATAGGCACGGGACACAGCTTCTCCTCGGCGAGAAGATGGTACACCCTGGCAACGGCCCAGGACACGTCTGGGGGCTCCTCTGGGGCCTCGGAGCTGTCCACACCAGCCCACTGGCGGGCCACCAGTTGGGCCACCGCGTCCGCCTTCAGCGCCTCCAGGGAGATCCTGGCCTCGGTCTCCTGGCCCAGCTTCAGGAGCACCATGGCGTGCAGGAGGTACGCCCCCCGGCAGCCGGGCCTCAGGGTCTTTAGTTTGTGCTTAAGATACAAGAGCTTGTCTTGACCTGCCTTGCCTAGAATGTCAAAGGCGCCAGAGAGCGAAGGGCCGGTGCAGGCCATGGGCTCAGGTGGGAGTGGCCTCCAGCGGCTGCGGGAGAAGCACTGGATGATGAAGTCATGTTCCGCACGCCGCCCTGCTGCACTGCAGGCCCGGTGTCTCCACCCTGCTCACGGGTACCAGGCCCCCTGGGGGCTGTAGAGACCTGTGAAGCAGAAAGACATGCTTATCACCAGAAAAGGGGCTCTGAGAGGCAGTCCAGACATCACCCCCTCAATGCCACCAAAACCCAGCAGATCCGGACTGCCCTGGTGGTCCAGTGGTTCAGAATCTGCCTTGCAATGCAGGGGATGTGGGTTCGATCCCTGATCAGGAAACTAAGATTCCACGTGCAGCAGAGCTACTGAGCCCAGGCTCTGAAGCCCAAGTGCCACAATTGGAAAATCTGGAGGCAAGAATACTGGAGTGGGTAGCCATTCCCAGGAAGATCCTCTGGAGAAGGAAATGGCTACCCACTCCAGTATCTTTGCCTGGAGAATCCCACCGACAGAGGAGCCTGGTGGGCTACAGTCCATGAAGTGGAAAAGGGTCAGACACGACTGAGCAACTAATATTTTTCCATTCACAGAGGAAAAAGGTAAGCCAGAGAAGTGAAGTCATTTGCCCCAAGTCACAGTCAGTGAGAGATATGGGGTTTGTTTGTTTGATTTTTTGCCACATGGCATACGAGATTTTAGTTCCCCAGCCAGGGATGGAACCTGTGCCCCCTAGAGTGAAAGAACGGAGTCTTAACCATTGGAATGCCAGGGAAATCCCAGAGCTGGGATTTGAACCCCAGCTGTCTGGTTCCAGAGGCTGGGGCTAATGTGCTTAACCACAAGACTACACTACCTATTAGGATGCTAATAAGCCCACTTATGGGAGTGTTTCAGGGAGCTGAGTAGTGTTACCATATGGAAAGTTCTGAGTCCCATGAATGGAAGCCAGCAGGCACTTAATACATGTCACTTAGGAAGAGTCAGTCTCCTAGGTGACCCCACATCCTGGTATTCACAGTCTGGGGTGGTTCTTCCAATGTGGTCCTAGAGTTCTGTGAGATTGATAGAATATGGCAGAAGTGATGAGGTGTCACTTGTGACATTAGGTTATGAAAGACACTGGCTTAGGATTTCCCTGGCAGTCCAGTGGTTAAGATTCTGCATTTCCATTGCAGGGGGTGTGAGTTTGATCCCTAGTTGGGGAACTAAGATCGCACATGCCATATGGTACAGCCAAAATAAATAAAATTAAAAAAAATAAATAAAAGACACTGGCTTCCTTCTTAGTCACTCTCTCTGTCACTCTGTCAGGGGTAAACCACGATACAAAGGGCCCACCTGGGGAGGAACTGAGGCTTCTCACCACCAGCCACTAAACCACCACCACCACCAAACAGTGGTACAGAAAGAAAAGTCAATTGTGACTAAACCACCACCACCACCAGCCACATGGGGGTGCCAATCTCAGAATCCAGCCCCAGTTGAGTCTTCAGATGATGCAGCCAGGAAGACAGCCTGACTGTAAGTTCATCAGAGACCTAGAGACAGAGCCATCCAGCTCATCTGACCCCCAGATTCCTAATATTCAGAAACTGTGTGAATAATAAATGTTTGTGTTTTGAAGCCATGAAGTTCTGGGGTAATTTGTTATGCAGCAATAGCTAACTGATACATGTTTCATTATTACTATGAAGTTAATCATGACCGAGGGTCAGGTCTATGACTAACACTGCTGCCAAGCCCTTTGGAGGCTCTTTCCTCTTCTCTCCATTTCTTGAAAAATGCCAAGTTGGTTCCCACCACAGGCTCTTTGCACACACCATTCCCTCTGCTTGGAGCACCGAGATCTTTGCCTGGGTGACCCAAATCTCATCCTCAGCCCCCAGGTACAATGACACCGCCTCAGGGAACCCTCCATGACCACCCTGGTTCTCTATCCCAGTCTGTCTTCTCCATGTCCCCCCACATCAGAACTGGCCGCTGGGTGACCTTTTCCTGTGTGTTAAACCTTTTACATTTTCTGTCTGCCTCCCAACCACCAGCTTTCCTGATAGCTCAGTTGGTAAAGAATTTGCCTGCAATGCAGGAGACCCCAGTTCAATTCCTGGGTTGGGAATATCCGCTGGAGAAGGGATAGGCTACCCACTCCAGTATTCTTGGGCTTCCCTATGGCTCAGGTGGTAAAGAATCTACCTGTAATGAGGGAGACCTGGGTTCGATCCCTGGGTTGGGAAGATCCCTTGGAGAAGGGAAAGGCTACCCACTCAAGTATTCTGGCCTAGAGAATTCCATGGACATCCATGGGGTCACAGAGTCCGACCCGACTGAGCAAATTTCACTTTCACTTTCCAACCAACAGGAGCATCAGAGGGTGAGGAGTTGTGGAACCATGGAGCAGGTACTAATAAATACTTGTTGAATGAATGAATCAGTGAATAAATGAGACTGACAAGATTTCCTTCCAATATTGTTGATAAGAAAACAGGCACAGGACTTCCTTGGTGGCACAGTGGTTAAGAATCTGCCTGTCAGTGCAGGGGGCTTCCCTGGTAACTCAGCTGGTAAAGAATCAGCCTGCAAGGCAGGAGACCCTGGTTTGATTCCTAGGTCAGGAAGATCCTCTGCAGAAGAGATAGGCTACCCACTCCAGTATTCTTGGAGTATTCTCTGAGCCTCCAGTATTCCTGGTGGCTCAGATGGTAAAGAATCTACCTGCAATGCAAGAGATCTGGGTTCGATCCCTGGGTTGGGAAGATCTCCGGGAGAAAGGCATGGCAACCCACTCCAGTATTCTTGTCTGGAGAATCCTCATGGATAGAGGAGCCTGGTGGGCTACAGTCCATGGGGTCGCAAAAAGTCGGACACAACTGAGCGACTAAGCACAGCACAGCACATCCAGTGCAGGAGATACATGTTCAATCTTTGGTCTAGGAAGATCCCACATGCCTCAGAGCAATTAAGCCCTTGGGCTGCAACTACTGAAGCCTGAGTGCCTAGAGCCTGTGCTCTGAAACAAGAGAAGCCACCTCAAAGAATAACCCTGGCACTGCAACAACAGAGTAGCCCCCACTCCCACAGCTAGAGGACACCTCCGTGCAGCAACAAAGACCCTGTGCAGCCAAAAATAAATAAAAAAAAGAAAACAGGCAAAGAGGGACTTTCCTTATGGTCCAACGGTTAGGACTCAGCACTTCCACTTGCAGGGGGGCTTGGGTTTGATCCCTGGTCAGGGAACTAAGGGCTTCCCAGGTGGCACTAGTGATAAAGAACTCGCCTGCAATGCAGGAGACACAGGAGACTTGGGTTCGATCCCTGGGTCGGGAAGATCCTCTGGAAGAGGGCATAGCAAACCCACTCCAGTATTCTTGCCTGGAGAATCCCATGGACAGAGGAGCCTGGCAGGCTACAGTCCATGGGGGTCACAAAGAGTCAGACACAGTGGAAGCAACTTAGCACAACACAGCACAGCAGCCCAGGCAACTAAGATCCCATAAGCCACATGGTAAAAAAAAAAAAAAGCAGGCACAGAGAGAAGGTTTCTCCCAAGGGCACAGAACAAGACACCATGAAAAGTGTCCCAAACCCCCAAATTTAAGTCCCTAGGTGCTCAAGGTATATCACATTCAGACCTGTAAAAATGCGCAGCCTCACTTCCAGTCCAGGGGGCTAAGAACACTTTCTTTGCCCCTCAGCTATGCCTACTGTCTGTTCCACCCTGGTGCCCACGATGAGAAACCCCCAAGAGCCAAAACCAGTGCATATCCACTATGGACAACTCTACCCCACCAGGGGACACCTGGCAACATCTGGGGACAGTTCTGGTTGTCACAACCGCATCGAAGGAGGCTCCTGGTATTGGGTGGGTGGGTGCCAGGGACGCAGTTCAACATCCCACAGCGCCCAGGATGACACCCCTGTCCCCGAGAGAATGATCTGGCCCTAGATGCTGCTAAGCCCTGATGTGGAGGATCCCTGGTCTGGATCAAGAGCTGATTCATCCATCAACCCCCTTGACTGACAAATCATAGACGTCACTGTATAAATGACTCAGCATTTTTGTTTTTTTGCAAATTCATTTTGAGCAAATGTCATGGGCCCCAGGACAAAGGTCAATGATTCCAAGAAAGCCAGGCACAGAGCAGAGAGAGCCAGAGGGTGGAGGGTTGAAGGGAATGTGACTGAGCAGAGTGGGCAGAGGAGAAGTGGTCAAGAAGGGGCAGAGGGCGAGGTGGTACCGGGGGAAACCCAGCAGCTGTCTGGTTGTTTTTGAAAATTAAAGTGGCCTGACATGTTGAAATGCTTATGGGGATGGAGAAATAACAGAGACCACAAAAAATGGAGCTGACTTCCTAGTGGGGGGGACAAGTGGTCAACAGAGACATGAGTGAAATTCATGAGTGTGTGTATATCACATTTTTACTGTATAAATGCCACAGAGAAACAAGGAGGGGAGGAGGGTCATGGACTCCAAGAATTAAGGGGTGAGTGTGTGCAGTTTTGTTTTGTTTTTAATATTTATTTATTTGGCTGCACTAGGTCTTAGTTGTGGTACACAGGATCTTTAGTTGGGGCATGTGGGATCTACTTCCCTGACCTGGGACCCCTGCACTGGGAACAAAGAGTCTTAGCAACTGGAGCACAAGGGAAGTCCCATGTGCAGTTTTAAACAACATGGTTTAGGAAGGTCTTGATGAGAAGAGAGATTTCAACAGGACACAAACATGGGGAGAAAGTCACCCATCGAACATATGAGGGAAGAGAGATTCAGGCAGAGGGAATAGCATGTGCAAAGGCCCTGTGGCTGGACTGTGGCTGGCGTGTTGGTGGAGCATCGAGGAGGCCTGTGTAGCTGGAGCAGAGTGAGCAAGGAGGAGAGAGGGAGGAGGGGAGGGCAGGGAGGGGACAGGCAGGTCATGCAGGGTCTTGTGGGCCTGGGGGTGTGGGGGAGAGGGCACTTGGGCTTTAACTCGAAAACCTAGAACCACCTCAACCTGTCTAAATGCAGTGGCCTTGCCTCATGTGTATTGCCAAGAAGGCAAATGGGCTCAGCAGGACCACATTTGCTAACGTTTCAAGACAAGCCAGAAATGTAGATTTTTAGGAATCTGCTCAGTTGTGCCAAGTTAGCAATCAATTCAGATATTTTTAAGAGACCCGGTGAGCTTAAAAAAAAAAAAAAGCAAGCCATTGTGCTATCCACAGAGTAAAAACTCTAAACATATTTACTGCAAGTAATAAAGGAAGTCTGTGAAGAGGAGGAAGGAATACATACATAACATTCATTCATTCATTCAAGAGGTAATTTTCCAGCATTTGCCATGTATTGGACACTACTGATCATATCAGGACAGAAAGAAGAATAAAAAAGGGATACTCTTCCCTCTTGGAGCTGACAATCCAGTCCAATTTATAAATTGTATATAAAGTACTATTATTATATATAATATATGACAAAAGCAAACCAACAAAACCACTTCTGTCCACTACACTGAAGGTCAACCTTTCAGTGCTTCATTTGTCAATAGTAAAGGGATTTCCCTGGTAAGTGGAAAGACTCCAGTGGCTAAGACTCCAAGCTCTCAATACAGGGGTCCAGGTACAACCCCTGGTCAGGGAACTAGATCCCACATGCTGCAACTAAGACCCAGCACAACCAAATAAATAATATATAAAGAAACATTTTTTAAAAAAGTAGAGTCATAACTATAAAAAGGAGAACAAGTATTGCTTATGTGCTTCCTTGATTTCTGAATTATTTTTCCATAAAGACTAAATATGGGCCATGTATTACTGCAGAGAAGAGTTCCTTTTTTCTTTTCATAAATGTTTTTACTTCTGTCAAAAGCAAATATATGGCAATATATGGCAACAAAGTAGGCATATGTATATAAAAAAATGCATACTCAGTTGTGTCCAAATCTTTGTGACCCCATGGACTGTAACCTGCCAGGCTCCTCTGTCCATGGGATTTTACAGGCAAGAATACTGGAGTGGGTTGCCATTTCCTTCTCCAGGGGATCTTCCCGATTCAGAGATCAAACCTGGGCCTTCTGCATTAGCGACAGATTCTTTACCACTGAGCCACCTGGGAAGCCATATATATACACATAATATACAAACAAGTATATTTATTTTTTTGGCCACACTGCGCCACATGTGGGATCTTAGTTTCCCCAACCAGGGATCAAATCTGCACCCCCTGCAGTGGAAGCACAGTCTTAACCACTGGGCCGCTAGGGAAGTCCCAACCTAGTATATTATATTTCTTAATTGCCACACTGTCCTTCCTGCTGTCCTTCAAACTTGCCAGACACGGTTCCTATCTCAGGGCATTTGCACTGGCTCCTCCTCCACCTAGAACAGTTTCCCCTGTGTATCCCCACAGCTCACTCCCTCTCCTTCGTCAGATTTTTGGTCAAGCCTGCCCCGATGACACTGTGTACAATTGCCCACGACAAGGGTCACAAAGCCCAGCCCACAGGCTGTTTTAGTGGAGTTGTCCTGGAACACAGGCACGCTCACTCATTGACCTGGGGCCCAGGGCTGCTTTCAGCTGAGTAGCTGCCACAGAGATGATGTAACCCCTATAGATGACAACAGATACACTCGTCCTTTCCAGGTCTCCCAACACCTGGGCTACAAAAGAGGTATATGATTTTTCTTTTTCCATTCCATGGAGGGGCAAACCTAGATTGCACAGTTAGGGATGGGCAGAACAGTGCTATCACACTAGTGTTTCTAATCCTAAAACCAAAATGCCTGTCACTGGAGCCCATATGGGCTTCCCAGGTGGTGCTAGTGATAAAGAACCTGCCTGTCAACGCAGGAGACATAAGAGACGCGGGTTCATGCCCTGGATCAGAAACATCCCCTGGAGAAGGAAATGACAACCCACTCCAGTATTCTTGCCTGGAGAATCCTATGGACAGAGGAGCCTGGTGGGCTACAGTCTATAGGATCGAAAAGAGCTGAACATGACTGAAACACACACTAGCCCATATAATTATTATGGAGCATAACTGGTCTTTTTTTTATTTGTTTTGGCCGTGCCATGCAGCATTCAGAATCTTAGTTCCCTGACCAAGCACTGAATCCTTGCTCCCTGCACTGGAAGCACAGAGTCTTAACCACTGGACTGCCAGGGAATCCTAACTGGCTGTCATTAGTCGAATTGGGTCCCCCTCCCCAAGTTTAGATGTTAAAACTCTAACCCCTAGGACCTCAGGATGTGACTACAGTGGAGATGGGGTCTTTACAGAGGTAATCAAGTTAAAATGAGGTCACTAGGGTGGGGCCCTAATCCATTAAGTGTGTGTGTGTGTGTGTGTGTGTGTGTGTGTGTGTGTGTGTGTGTGCGTGCTCTCAGTTGCTCAGTCATGTCCTACTCTTTGCAACCCCACAGACTGTAGCCTGCCAGGCTCCTCTGTCCATGGAATTCTCCAGGCAAGAATAGTGGAGTGAGTTGCTGTTTCCTTTTCCAGGGGGTATTCCCACCCAGGAATCAAACCTAGGTCTCCTGCATCTCTTGCATTGCAGGTGGATTCTTTACCACTGAGCCACTTGGGAAGCCCAATCCAATAAGACTGGTGTCCTTATAAAATGGGATTAGAACACAGACACCCCAGACAGAGGATCTCTTAAGGACACAGAGAGAGAAGACAGCTATTTGCAAGCCAAGGAGAGAGGCCTCAGAAGGAACCAGCCCTGCCTACACCTTCATCTTGGACTTCCAGCTTCCACCCATGAGAGTATGAATTTCTGGTGTTTAAGCCCCACACCTGAGGGACTTTATTATGGCAGTCCCAGCTCTGTGTGGCTAGTGAGCACTGGAAATGTGGCTACAAGTTGCCAGGGAGAAAGTAAATATTATATTTTATTCAATTTTAATTCATTAAAATGGAAACATTGGGCAGTGTGAAAAAAGAAAAAATCTCACCCCGTTAAACCTAACGTTGTTTCAATAGGCTCAGATTTCACTTAAACTATATACATATATATATAAAAGAGAGTCTGAATTGAGATCTGAAAAAATACATACCAGATCTTTAAGAATTAGTACAAGAATGGGACTTCCCTGGTGGTCCAGTGGTCAAGACTCTGTGCTCCCAATGCAGAGGGCCCGGGTTTGATCCCTGGTGAGGGAACTAATGTCCTAAGACCCAGTGCAGCCAAATAAATAAATAATAAATATTAGGGGGGGAAGAAAAGAATTAGTATGAGAAAAGGTATGGAAGGAGCACAGGTGGACTGGAACCCAGGCTGCCTGAATCTAAACCCATTAACCCTGTGGTCTCCAAAGTGTATCACCAGAGATTACAGCTTCCACGGACTTGGTTACATGGCCTGAGGAACAGACTTATCTAGCTATAATTAAAATGGCCCGTGAAATGAGCTCACAGCCAGAGTAGTCCTGGAGGAAGTGGAACATAGACAATTTGCCATGATGCAGGCACAAGTATGCAGTAAGAAAAAGGCAAAGTGTATACATACTTTCTCCTACCTCTGATGTGAGCTCACCAATATCAACAAAATAAGATTAAAAAGGACAACAATTTTACTTTCAAATGGGACCACAAGTCAGCCAAAACTTATGGAAATATCAAAATTACTTGAAGTTTTGACCCTTGGATCAACTTTCTTTCCACCTCTCAGTGGCTCCTAGAAACAACTGTGTGTGTAGTAACTTAAAAAGAAAAAAATCACAGGGGACTCTACTCAGTACTCTGTAAGGACATATATGGGGACAGAAGCTTAAAAAAAAAAAAAAAAGAGTGGCTATACGTATATGTAGAATTGACTCACTTTCCGGTACACCTGAAACTAACACAACATTGTAAATCAGCTATACTCCAATAAAAATTAATTTTAAAAAAGATAAAAAAAATCAGACACGTGTTGACATGCACCCTCCAATTTTTAACTGATAAAGGGCAACAGTTGATAGAGTGTGAAGGATGGGACACGATAGGGGCTGGACATTAAGTTCTATTTCATGCAGTGTTCACTCTGAAAATTCAAGTTCAATACTTAGGATCTGTGTCCTATTCTGAATTCAGGTTCTACATCTATAAAATTTTAAAAGGAGGGACTTCCCTGGTGGTCCAGTGGTTAAGACTTCACCTTTCAATGAAGTGTATGCAGGTTCGATCCTCAGCTGGGGAGCTAAGATCTCACATAACCTTGTGGCCAAAAGACCAAGATGTGAAACAGAAGCCATGTTGTAACATATTAAAAAGCCTTTTAAAATGGTCCACATTAAAAAAAAAAATCTTAAAATAAATGCTAAAAAGGAAAAATGAAACTTACCAACTCCCGACTACACCAGCAACAGTGTGAAAAGTCAATCTGAAACAGCTGCCAACATTGAACAGAGGAGATTGTGTGTGAAACTCAGATGTTTTGGGTTCTCTTGGAATTCGGACGGTCAGCAAGACCACGCCAGCTGTGCTCGACTGGGAGCCAAAGGCTGTCCCCTTTTACAGGACACCCATCTGAAACATGAATCACCTCCAGGGCAACAGAGAGCAGTCAGAGAGAGCATGCCCTTGGGGTTCAAATCTCAGCTGTACTGCCTCCACGTTACTACCTTGGATTGGCCTTATACACGTCGGTGATTCAGTCTCCTCCTCTGTGGACTGGGTACAAAGATAAGCCCTTCCTACGAGGGCTGCCATAGGTCTAATGAGTTAATCCATGTAGAGATGGTACAGACCAATGCCTGGCACATCCTGACTGCTCCACGAGCCTTCAAGTGTATGATGACTGCCCCACCCTGGCCCCCCGCCCCAGCTGAGGCCCCGAGCTAGAGGCCCCTGCAGCAGAGGCTCAGGGCTGGGTTTGCGCAAAAGCACACAGCACAGCCAGACTGAGAACCAGCCAGGCACGACCACTCCTGCTTGCCCTCCTGGCAAATTGCCTAAAATCACACCCTGTTTCTTCTCCATCTCCCTGTCTGCCAGCCTAAGTCCAGACTCAGTGCCCCCTCCCTAGACACTGTCTCCCCCAGCATGTTCCCCATCCACTCAATATGCCCTGCCCAGAGGTCACCCCAGCCTTCAGGAAACCTGGCTTTCATTCTGCCCTACTTTCCATGGCCTCCAGGGCAAAGTCCACTTCACACCTGACAGTGGTTGCCTGGGTGGCAGGGGAACAGCCACAAGAGTGGGGACCTGGCTCTGCCACCTGCTAGCTTGTAGGAGCCTGTTTTTCAGCCTCAGTTTCCTTGTGTGTAAAACCAGCAGGAAAGGGGCCTTTGTCATGTGTGAGAGTTTAGAGTAACAATATAATAAAGCATTCCTTGGTGGTCCAGTGGTTAGGACTATGCACTCCCAGTGCATGGAGTCTGGGTTCAATCCCTAGTCAGGGAACTGGATTCCACACGCTGCAACTAAGATTTTTGCTTGCTGCAACTAAAGATCCTGCATGCTCCAACCAAGACCCAAGATCCCGGCAGCCTCAACTAAGACCTGGTACAGTCAAATAAACAAATATTATTTTAAAGAAAGAAAAAAAAAAAAGTTCCAAAAAGATATGGAAGTTAAAACATAACCAGACTATCTCTGGAAAATGTGTAGGAGACTCAAGGGGCATTTATTCAATAAGTGTTTCTTGAGCACCTGCTATATGCCGGGCATTCTGTAAAGCAAAATCCAACCCTGTGAGTTAAGACTACTTCAAAAACTGCCTGTTTACCAGGGGTAAAGGGAGGCACAGAGAGGTTGAGTGACTTGCCCAGGATCACACAGGTAGAAAGTAAAGAGGCAGGAATTTAAACCAGACAGCTTGGCTACAGGGTCTTTGCTTTTATTCATTGCAGGCATTAGTCGCTAAGTCCTATCTGACTCTTTGTGACCCCATGGACTGTAGCCCACCAGACTCCTCTGTCCATGGGATTCTCCAGGCAAGAATACTAGAGTGGGTTGCCATTCCCTTCTCCAGGGGAACTTCTGGATCCAGGGATTGAACCCACATCTCCTGCATTGCAGGCAGATGCTTTACCATCTGAGCCATCAGGAAGCCTCCTTTATTCACTGAGCACCTACTATGTGCAGTTCCCTTCCCACGCCTGGATCTGAGGAATTACTAAGCCTGTCCACTAAAGAAGGGATCAGATACCTGCCCTCCGCACTGAGCACACACACGAGTCACAGTTTCTGCCCACTGGGGCTCCATGAGGACCCTATTTGGCCCCTACTGTGTGCCCAATGTACTGAACAGTGTCTACTGGCACACAGCAGGTGCTCCATAAATGTTTGTCGAGGGATGAGTGAATGGCCCTAATTCGGAGGAGAACACAGAAGCCCGGGAAAGCTCTGGAGCCTGGGGCTTCCACCAATCTTCCCCTAAACTCTGGAACCCACACCTCAGCCTGCCCAGGTCACAGGGGGTGACCCTCCCCCAAACCCCTGCTCAGCCACAAGGAGAGGGAAGGAGTGCAGGTGCCAGGAAGAAGGTCTGGGGCCAGCCAGGCCCTGAGTGGTGGCAGCAGCCACAACTGAGGAGACCTGGATCCAATCCTGGGCCAGTATCAACGAACCCCGTACCTCACGAGGAGGTCTAGGGAATGAGGAGCTGATCATTCCCAGAGACCCATCTGAATGGGATGGAACCCATCTGATGGATGAGACCCACTGAAAGAAGTGCGCTGCGCTGTGGGAAGGGGTCCCCGAAGCCCCTGGTAAAAGTGTGGATTCAGTGCCCTGGAGGAGAGGGCAGTGGGAGTGGCGATCATGGGGCAGGAGGAACCCGGGCTGGGGCAGAGAGAGCGCCCCGTTTGGAGAAGATATCAGAAACGAGGAGGAGGAAAGGGATATTGGGAGGGAAACAGAGCCTGCTGGGGAGGACTCCAGATGTTGAGGAAGAGTAGCCGGGATGAGGACTTGGGCCAGGGAGGGGAGCTGCAGCGTGGGGGCGGGGGACCTGAACATGCATCGCGAGGACGTTCAAAGCTCCCGGGGCGGGGGAGGGGGGGGCAGCTGGCCTTGACCCGTGGCGAGGGTTGCGGGGTGCCAGGCCCCCTGCCCCTTCAGGCCTGCGAGGGTCTCCGGTCCCCCTAGGCCCTAGCCCCTTCCTCACCTACCTGGGGTCGCGGGGGCGACCGGCCGCACCGCTCGCGTCCTCGGGACGGAGGTTGGTGGCCGGACGGCCTGGTGGCGATGCCCGCGGATGGCAGAGCGCGGAGGGTGCGCCTGTAGCCCCAGGCGCACGGCCTCCGCCCGCCCCTTCCGCGTCCGGCGAGGAGGGAGGAACCGGGTGAGATCACGCTTTCCCAGCGGGACCGGGAAAGTCCCTGAGGCGCCCCAGCTACGTCCTCTCTGCCTCGCCGGGCTGCCACGTAGACCGTGTTTGGGGACCTCTGGGGGGCCCGGGCGCGGGAGACCACCGCGGGGGTCCACAGGGACAAAAACCCTGTCCGTGGGGGCCCACAGTCTAGTGAGAAAGAACCACGATTTAGTGCATCTCAATGGGTAATTAATGTTTTCCAGGAAATGAACAAAAGGGATGGGATAATTGGGGGCGAGGGTGAGGTTGGGAATCATGGCCACCCTGGAGGGGTTTGGGGACACCTTTGTGGTTGGAAGAGGGACAGACAGCATGATGGCATATATATATATATATATATATATATATATATATATATATATGTATTTTTTTTTTTTTTGGCCGAGTCACCCAGCTGGATCTTAGCAGGGCTTGAACCTGGGCCCTGCTAATGAAAGGGCAGAGTCGGAACCAGAGGACCGCCAGGGAATTTGCAAGAGGGCAGATCTTGAAGCCGCAAACGTGACCTTTTAAAATTCACCGGGAGCAGAACTAACTAAAGCCTGTAACCAGGAAAAAAAAAAAAAAAAAGTAATAAAAAATGCATATAAAATTAAATTCACAGGGGTCCTAACCTTTTGAAAGGTTCTAGACCCAGGGCTTAAATATCTATCTGGCACAGTTAAACCACAGTGCTCAGAGTCCATCGTGCTCAGAGGGGACCCTTGAAAATGTTTTAATTTCTTTTAAAATCAGAAAGAAAAAAAAATGAATAGAACCTAGCTTAGATTACATGTGTCTTTAAACCAACACAGTTGTAAAATGTCTTTTTTTTTTTTAATGGAGGAAGATACCTACAAAAGCCATAAATAATACCTTCTACTGGGCCCCTTTGTCACCTGGTATCTCTTGTCAAAATACCATTTGTTATAAAAAATTTCTGGTTACCCAAAGGAAAAGGGATGTGGGTGGGGTTAATCAGGAATTTAGGATTAATAGATAGGTTCATGAGTGCTAAGTCACTTCAGTTGTGTCTGGTTGTGCGACCCTATGGACTGTAGCCTGCTAACTATAGCCCACCAGGCTCTTCTGTCCATGGGATTCTCCAGGCAGAAATACTGAAGTGGGTTGCCATGCCCTCCTCGAGGGGATCTTCCCAACCAGCTAATATGATTCTACTGTAGAGCACAGGGAATGATGTTCAATATCCTGTAATAACCTATAATGGAAGAGAATCTGAAAAACATATGTATTTTTTTTCAATTTGCTATATACCTGAAGCTAACATGACATTGTAAATCAACTATACTTCAATTTGAGTCCCTTGGACAGCAAGGAGATCAAACCAGTCAATCCTAAAGGAAATAAACCCTGAATACTGATTGGAAGGACTGATGCTAAAGCTGAAGCTCCAATACTTTGGCCATCTAATGCGAAGAGTTGACTCATTGGAAAAGACCCTGATGCTGGGAAAGACTGAGGGCAGGAGGAAAAGGGGGCAGCAGAGGATGAGATGGTTTGATAGCATCACCAACTCAATGGACATGAGTTTGAGCAAACTCCAGGAGGTAGTGAAGGACAGGGAAGCCTGGTGTGCCGCAATCCATGGGGTCTCAAAGAGTCAGACACAACTTAGCGACTGAGGAACAGCACTTCGATTTTTAAAGTACCATTTGTTAGATTCATCAAACCCAATACAGGAGGTTACAACAAAGTCCATTATGTTGAAATAAATTTTTTTAACTTTCTATTTTATATGTTTTATATGTTTAACAATTAACAATGTTATGATAGTTTAGGTGGACAGCAAAAGGACTCAGCCATATATATGAAATATATTTATTAAAATACTTTTTAAAAAATACAGCTTAGTGATTCATCCTTGAATGAATGGGTAAACAAAATGGAGTCTACCCACACAATGAGGTATTATTCAACCTTAAAAAGGAAGGAAATTCTGACACAGGCTACAACGATGTGAGTGAACCTTGAGATATTGTTCTCAGTGAGATCAACTAGAGAGGGAAGGATTCCACTCAGGGTCCCAAGGGGGGTCAGATTCATAGAAACAGAAAGTAGGTGGTAGGTGCCACCAGCAGGGAGATGGAGAGTCAGTGTTTCGTGGGGACAGAGTTTCAATTTGGGAAGATGAGAAATTCCAGAAGATGGATGGTGGGGATGGTTTCACAACAAAGTGAAAGTACTTAATGTCACTGAGCTTTGCATTTGAAAATGGTTAAAAGGTGGTACTTCCCTGGTGGTCCAGTGGTTAAAACTCCTCGCTTCCACTGGAGGGGGTGTGGCTTTGATCCCTGGTCTAGGAACTAAGATCCCACGTGTCACATGGTGCCGCCAAAACAAAAAACCAAAGGGAAAAGAAAAAAGGCTAAAAGGTAAGTTTCATGTTGACTATATTTCACCACAATAAAAAATTGCTTTCAAACACTTGCAACACAATAAACTTCAAAAAGACTTCTGAAATATAGCTATACCCAAGCCAACAAACAGAACTTAGGGTTCCACCTCTGTGTGTATTACCACATTAACAAGATCTCATCACTCCAGTGATTTCTCAATAGTAACAAGGGTCAACTGTATTTTGAGCCACCTGGGGCAATGCGACCTGATATGAAAATGTCTGTGGTTTTCTACTTGAGCCAAAGCCACAAGAACTTCATTCATAATTGAGGAAATGGTAAATATCAGTTAGAGTCAGTGAGAATAAAGATATGAGGGTTTCCCCCCTCATTGGTACATTGGAAACCCTGAATATTATCATTAGATCTCCCAAGCAATGCATGGATTCCAGGCCAAAGTTCACTGAAAGGTTCTTGGGAGAGAGATGAAATGTAAATTATCTAGATGCTAAGTCCCACTCTGTCGGCCTGCCCCACCACCACCACCACAGTGCCTCACTTATTCCTAGTCTCCTGCGAGGGAGAAATTTTACTGAACCCATACTGTGTGCCAGGCATGTCTAGGCTCTGGGGACACCTTGGGGTGGGAGTGGGGGAAGAAGTGGTCCATGCCCTTGGGGCCTCCCGAGCTGGACGGGGAGATGGCATCCAACCCATCTTCCCACACCTCTCCCCAGACCCCCACAGCCACTTTTTGGAGCATCCATTACCAAACACATCTTGGTGGTCATCTGATCCATGTCTTAAAACAACCGTTCCTGATGGGTTTATTATTGTTGTTCAGTTGCTCAGTCGTGGTCAACTCACTTTGGTCTGGCTTTGCTGTTTATCCAAATTGGCCAGAAGTCAGCAAAGTTTTTCTGTGAAGGACCAGAGGGTAAAATACTGTCCATCTTATGGACCATAGTGTCTTTATTACAACTACCTGATGCTGCCATTCCTTGTAACCCCAAAGCAGTCACAGGTGATATGTCAATAAATGAGTGTGGCTGTGTATCAATAAAACTTTATTTACAAAACCAGGCAGTGGGCTGGACAGTGATAGTAGTTTGCTGACCCTGGACATCGATGGTGTCAATATTTAGCTTTATTCTGGGTGGCTATGGGCTTCCCAGGTGGAGCCACCTACCAAAGTAGGAGAGGCAGGAGACTTGGATTTGATTCCTGGGTCGGGAAGATACCCTGGAGTAGGAGATGACAACCCACTCCAGTATTCTTGCCTGGAGAATCTACTGGACAGAGGAGCCTGGCAGATTATGGTCCATAGGGTTGCAAAGAGTCGGACACAACTGAAGGAACTTAGCACACAGGCCCTGGTGACTGTGTCTGCAACATTTTTCTAAGCCAGTATATGTAACCCAAACTTTTTTATTTTGGCCAAACCATGCAGCTTGGGGAAACCTAGCTCCCTGACCAGGGATCAAAACCATTCCCCCTGCAGTAGAAGCATGGAGACCTAACCACTGGACCACAAGGGAAGTCCCCAAATTTTGTTCTTTTAAAGTGTGTTGTGGTCTCATTAAGCATTGCTATACCACAGTTTGTTGAGTCCCCTGTCATTGTTCAGGGATTTCCCAGGTGGCTCAGTGTAAAGACTCTGCCTGCCAATGCAGGAAATGCGGGTTTCATCCTTGGGTAGGGAAGTTCCCTGGAGAAGGAAATGGCAACCCAGTATTTAGTCCAGTATCCTTGCCTGGAGAATCTCATGGACAGACGAGCCTGGAGGGCTCCAGTCCATGGGCTCGCAAAGAGTCAGACACGACTGAGCACAGCAGCAGTAGCTGTTATTGGACAAGCTGGTTGCTGCCAGTATTCCCCCCTCCCCCGCAAACAGGCATGGACACCTTATACGTTAGTGGTTATGAACACAGAGCAGGGGAGGTGGAGGGGGAGTCCGAGTGAGTGCTGGGTTCAAATCCTTATTCTGATACTTACCAGCTATGAGATGGGGCCACGGGCAAGTCCTCTGAGCCATGTCTCAGTTTCCTTCCCTTGTAACATAGCCATGGTAACAGCACCTGCTTCCTGGGACTGATGAAAGGATTAGGTGATGGGGCTTCCCTGAGGGTCCAGTGGTTCCATGCTTCCACCACAAGGGGGCACAGGTTTGATCTCTGGTCAGGGCCAAAAGAGTTGAGCTGCTTCAAATCCTAAAAGATGATGCTGTGAAAGTGCTGCACTCAATATGTCAGCAAATCTGGAAAACTCAGCAGTGGCCACAGGACTGGAAAAGGTCAGTTTTCATTCCAATCCCAAAGAAAGGCAATGCCAAAGAATGCTCAAACTACCGCACAATTGCACTCATCTCACATGCTAGTAAAGTAATGCTCAAAATTCTCCAAGGCTTCAACAATACGTGAACTGTGAAATTCCAGATGTTCAAGCTGGTTTTAGAAAAGGCAGAGGAACCAGAGATCAAATTGCCAACATCCATTGTAGCACTGAAAAAGCAAGAGAGTTCCAGAAAAACATCTATTTCTGCTTTGTTGACTATGCCAAAGTGTTCAACTGTGTGGATCACAACAAACTGTGGAAAATTCTGAAAGAGATGCGAATACCAGACTACCTGACCTGCTTCTTGAGAAATCTATATGCAGGTCAGGAAGCAACAGTTAGAACTGGACATGGAACAACAGACTGCTTCCAAATAGGAAAAGGAGTACGTCAAGGCTGTATATTGTCACCCTGCTTATTTAACTTATATGCAGAGTACATTATGAGAAATGCTGGGCTGGATGAAGCACAAGCTGGAATCAGGTTTGCCGGGAGAAATATCAGTAACCTCAGATATGCAGATGACACCACCATTTTGGCAGAAACTGAAGAAGAACTAAAGAGCCCCTTGATAAAAGTGAAAGAGGAGAGTAAAAAAGTTGGCTTAAAGCTCAACGTTAAGAAAACTAAGATCATGGCATCCGATCCCACCACTTCATGGAAAATAGATGGGGAAACAGTGGAAAAAGTGGCTGACTTTATTTTTTTCAGCTCCAAAATCACTGCAGATGGTGACTGCAGCCATGAAATTAAAAGACGCTTGCTCCTTGGAAGAAAAGTTATGACCAACATAGACAGCATATTAAAAAGCAGAGACATTACTTTGCCAACAAAAGTCCATCTAGTCAAGGCTATGGTTTTTCCAGTGGTCATGTATGGATGTGAGAGTTGGACTATAAAGAAAGTTGAACACCGAAGAATTGATGCTTTTGAACTGTGGTATTGGAGAAGACTCTTGAGAGTCCCTTGGACAGCAAGGAGATCCAATCAGTCCATCCTAAAGGAGATCAGTCCTGAGTGTTCACTGGAAGGACTGATGTTGAAGCTGAAACTCCAATACTTTGGCCACCTGATGTGAAGAGCTGACTCATTTGAAAAGACCCTGATGCTGGGAAAGATTGAAGGCAGGAGGAGAAGGGGATGACAGAGGATGAGATGGTTGGATGGCATCACCGACTCAATGGACATGAGTTTGGGTAAACTCCGAGAGTTGGTGATGGACAGGGAAGCCTGAGAGAGCTGCATTCCATGGGGTCGAAAAGAGATGGACACAACTGAGCGACTGAACTGAACTGGGGTCAAAAAAAAAAAAGTACTAGGTGACTTCACTGAAAGGGTTTCTAAGAGTTTCTAGGGTAACTGCAAAGAACAGAAACTTCTGGATCTTTCCAGACATGGAGAAGAAACACTCTCACTCTTACTAAACACTGCCAGAGAATTTTTTTTGTCCAAAAGAGTGTCCCTGTTCGCACTGCCCCCAGAAGTGAACCGAAGGGCTTACTTCCCACATCTCCACCACCATGCTACTTTCTCTTTCTTAATTTGTATTGATGTGTAATTCACAAGCACTGAAGTCTATAAAGCTTAAAGGGACAGCTCAGTGGGTTTGGGGGCATGTACACACTCTTTCCGACCCAGGGATCAAATCTGGGTCTTCTACATTTGCAGCCAGATTCTTTACCGTCTGAGCCACCAGGGAAGCCCTTCATATTTCACACACTCCCTGTAACCAACTTCCTTACCAAGATATATTAGAGGTGATTCCAACTGCTACAGGTTTCCGAGGTCCCCTTGTTTGTCCTTACCCACAGGACAACCGCCTGCCTGGTTTCTCTCATCATAGCTCTAGTTTTGATTTTGAAACTTCATCAAAAGAGAACCAGTGAGTGGGTGTGTTTGCATCTGCTTTCTTTCCCTCAGCATCATGCCTGTGAGTTTCAACCACATCCTTGTGAATATCAGTAATTCATCCTTGTTCCCATCTTTATGTACTGGGAGAAACAGTTCAGTCTAAGCAGTAAGATGGAACAGGAAGAAGGCCACTACAGTGGTCTCAAGCAGGTTGGCAAGCTATCCCTGTAAAGGATTAGATAATAAGTCTTTTCAGCTTTGCAGGATACAGGAGGTATCCATTGTGTAATTTTGCTTTAAAAATGTACAGATTCTTAGCTTATGAGTCATGCCAACAGACAAATTCTTTGGATAGTATTGGCCCTCAGGCTGGTTTGCAGACTTTTACTCTAAATCATTTTACCACAGTGCCTGACACACAGCAGGTATTCATTTCTAAGAGTTGACAGGCAAATTTTCCATGGCATCAAATTTTGAATTTATTTTTATGTGTTCTTTTTCTTACTACTACCCCCAAATATTTAATCTTTTGTTTTTTTATTTTTGAAAAGTAATTGACATACAATATAGCATTAAACTTAGGTGTACAACATAACGATTTGATGTATGTATATATTGGGCTTCCCTGGTTGCTCAGATGGTAGAGAATCTGCCTGCAATGCCAGAGACCCAGGTTTGATCCCTGGGTTGGGAAGATCCCCTGAAGAAGGAAATGACTACTCACTTCAGTATTCTTGCCTGGAGAATTCCATGGACAGAGGAGCCTGGCGGGCTACAGTTCATGGGGTCATAAAGAGTTGGACAAGACTGAGTGGCTAACACACACAATATATTAACAATATATTGTGAAAAGACCACAATATGTCTAGGTAACATCCATCATCTCACATAGTTAAACACTTTTCTTTTCTTGTGATGAGAACTTTAAGACTTACTCTCCCCAACTAAAATTAAAAAAAATAATAAAATAAAAAAAAAAGACTTACTCTCAGCAACTTTCAAATACACAATGCAATATTCTTTTATTAATGTAATTATATTTATTTATTTATTTTTGGCTGCACTGGGTCTCTTTTGCTGCTCAGGCTTTTCTCTATTTGTGGTGAGCAGGGGCTAGCCTCTAGTTGCAGTGCGCGGACTTCTCACTGCAGTAGCTTCTCTTGTTGCAGAGCATGGGCTCTAGGGTGTCTGAGCTTCAGTAGTTGCGGCACGTGGGCTCAGTGGTTGCAGCTCAAGGGCTCCAGAGCGCAGGCGCAGTACTTGTGGCACGTGGACTTAGTTGCGCCCCGGCACGTGGGATCTTCCTGGACCAGGAATCGAACCCACGTCTCCTGCATTGGGAGGCAGATTCTTTACCACTGAGCCATCAGGGAAGCCCCTGATGTGGACCATTTTTAAAGCCTTTATTGAATTTGTTACAACATTGCTTCTGTTTTATGTTTTGGTTTTTTCGGCCACAAGGCATGTGGGATCTTAGCTCCTCGACCAGGGATTGAACCTGCACCTCCTGTGTTGCAAGATGAAGGTCTTAAACACTGGACCACCAAGGAGGTCCTGACCTTAGGATCTTTAAGTACACCACTCCACAGACTCTTTGCACTGAACTGCACTGAGCCGGTTATCAATGAAACTGAGGGCTAGCGAGGCAAAAGACCCCACCCAGGGTCACACAGCAGGGACCAAGGAGCTGGCCAGTGAACCCACGTCCCATCACCAAGCTGGAGTGCAGCATGGCCAGGTCAGCACAGGATGCCGAGCCCTTGGGAGCATATCAGAATGAGCACAAAGTCCTGCCATCACCAACATGGTTGACAGTAGGTGGACCCTTCCCCACTGTGTGCTTCATCTGTAAAGCTCAATACCAGGGACTTCCCTGGCAGTCCAGTGGTCAAGATTCCATACTCCCAATGCAGGGTGCCTGAGTTCGAGCCCTGGCAGGGGAACTAAGATCCCACATGCTACATGGCACAGCCTAAAAAATTAATTTAAATGAAATGGAATAAAGCACAAGACCAAAAAGGTTTGTATGTGAAGCGTATGGAATGGAGCTGGGCCAAAGTGGGTAGAGAATTTGGTTGCTGTGTTTTCTCTGTAAGCAAATATTAGCACAGCAGTGGGAACATGGTCAGTCCCAGAAATGGACAGAAATTTTGGAAACTCCCAACTGGCAACCTTGAATTCCTCAAAGCCAGGACAAATTCCATGAGCCTGCTGTAATAAATGGCCACAAACACAGGGGCTGGAAACCACACACATTATCATCTGACAGTTCTAGAGGTCAGAAGTCCAGAGTCTGTTTATATAATTTATATGTATATGTATAAATTTTATAATTTATATGTATATATGTGTGTGTGTGTGTATGTGTGTGTTAATTGCTCAGTCGTGTCTGACTCTTTACAACGCCAGGGACTGTAGTCTGCCAGGCTCCTCTGTCCACGAGATTCTCCAGGCAAGAACACTGGAGTGGGTTGCCATTCCATTCTCCAGGGGGTCTTTCAGACCTAGGGATCAAACTCGTGTCCCCTGCATTGGCAGGTGAGCCACCAGGGAAGCTTGATAATAACAGTATCATTCTCTAAAAACATACTGATACGTCTCCGGTCAATAATGTTCAGGTTAAAAAAGACATATTAATATGTCTGGTCAGTAATCTGTTAATTGAATCCCATTTGCAGTCTCCTTTGCCATGTGAGAAATCAGGTCATCCTCATCTTTCAGGGTCACACGGTTCCCCCACATGCCTGGAAAGGCCCAGGACAGAAAAGCAGTAGGCTTCTCCCTTTCACTGGCTGCCTGGGACGTGACAAAAGGGGCAAGACGCTGGCAGGTGAGTTGGGGGGAGATGAAAGACCCCCACAGCCCAAGAAGGCCATACAGAGACTCCAGAGTTGTTCAGCTGCTGAAAAATTAGAAAACCACACACATACACACACATATACACATATATACGAGGCCTGGACTTTGCAGGTAAAATTTATTAAGGCAACACGTAAGCCTCCCGCACCCAGGGCTCGCTGGGAAGGCCTGAGCCGAACGTCAGCTGCCCTGCCTCCACCTTACCCCTAAGGGGCCCACCTCCCAGAGGTCCAAGTCCACTAGCTTAAGGCTGATAACCAGGGGAATCAATGTGGAAAAAGGGTGTGGGATGTACGAACTATATTCCTAGTTTTTAAGAAAGGAAAAAAAAAATTGGAACCTTCTAGAAAAAAAAAATTTTTCCTGGAAATCTTGTCCTAATGACAGATGTGATGCTCAGGACACGCTTCCTCCAAGCATGGGCAGGATGAGGGACAGGTCAGATTTGAGGACCTCAGCTTCCTGAGGTCCGTTCCCAGTGAGGGGTCCCCTGTCACTCGCTGGCCCCTCAGAGAAGGCCAGAGGCCACTGAGCCCTCCTCCAGCCTCTCCTATTTCTTTTCTGGGGCTTTCTCGACGACTCCGGGGGCGAAGGGGCCCACCAGCCACGTGATGGGTGTGTTCTGAGCCACATACTCCACCAAGTGGTCCAGGGCCTCTCGGGCCCTGGCCACCTGCTCGCGGCTCCGTGTCAGGACGCTGCTGGACAGATCCTGGAAGGAGTGGATGCCAGAGAAGGTGGCTTGGAGGTCCTCTACCTGCTGGCGAGCCTGTAGCGCCTGGTCCTTGATGTGGGCGGGCAGACCCTGGAGGCTGGAGCCCAGAGAGGCACAGGTGGTCTGGAGCTGCTGGGTGATGTCACGGAACATGGCGAGTGTCTGGGACTCGACCTGCTGAGAAGGGGCAGGGTGGGGGCATGGCATCAAGACCCTTTGCTTTGGGGGTAACAGGACTCAAGGGGCTTCCCAGGTAAGGGGCTCAGAGGTAAAGAATCTGCCTGCCGATGCAGGAGATGTGGGTTCGATCCCTGGGCCGGGAAGATCCCCTGGAGAAGGAAATGGCAACCCATGCCAGTATTCTTGCCTGAGAAAATCCCATGGACAGAGGAGCCTGGAGGGCTACAGTCCACAGGGTGGCAAAGAGTCAGACATGACTTTTGACATGACTGAGCAATAATGACAGGACCTAAAGACCAGGAAAGAGGAAATGGGGGTATTCCACCCACCCTGGGGAAAGCCTTTCAGAATACCAGCGCTTTGAGCTTCAAACTGTGAAAGATAATCACCGGTCAAATTGAAAAACAGGCACAGAGATATTTTCAAAGAAGATACGCAGACCGATAAGCACATGAAAAGATATTCAACCTCATTAGACATCAGGAAAGTGTGGTTCAAACCCACGATGAGACACACCTCACCCACACTGGGATGATTTGGGTCAAAAAAAGACAGATATGGGGGCTTCCCTGGTGGTCCAGTGGTTAAGAATCTGCCTGCCAAAGCAGGGGACACCAGTTCAATCTCTGGTCTGGGAAGGTTCCCACATGCCTCGGGGCAACTAAGTCCGTGCACCCCAGAGCCTGTGCTGTGCAACCAAAGAAGCCACTGCAGAAGGAAGCCCATGCACCAAAACAAAGAGCAGCTCCGACTTGCTGCAACCAGGGGCAGTCCGTGCAACAGCAAACACCCAGCACAGCCAAAAAAAAAAAATTGTTTTAAAAAAAAGACATATATGGGACTTCCCTGGTGGTCCAGTGGTTAAGACTCCAGGCTCCCAATGCAAGGGGTCCGTGTTCCATTCCTGGTCAGGGAACTAGATCCTGAATGTTGTAACTCAAGATCCTGAGTGCCACAACTAAGGCCTGGAACAGCCAAATAAATTTGAGAAGAAAAAAAAAAAAGATTGAACAGGCGCTGGCAAGGATGGGAAGAAATTGGAACCCTCATATATGGGAGCACAGCAGTCACTCTGGGAGACGGTCTGACAGTTCCTCAAAATGGTAAACTGTAAGCCTAAGTAACCACTTGACTCAGCAATTCCACCCTCTAGACTTCCGCCCAAGAGAAAAGAAAATGCACGTCTGTGCCAAGACTGGGACACAAATGCTCAAAAGGGTGTTATTCACAGCCCCCGAAAGCGGAAACAACCCAAATGCCCATCTGCTGGAAAATGGGGACACAAAATGTGGTTCATTCACACACTGTGACGTTCTTCTGCCACATAAAGGGGTGAAGCCCTGACACTTGCTGCCACGTGGATAGACCTTAAGGACACGATGCTCAGTGAGAGAAGCCAGACACAGACGTCCACATGGTGTATGATTCCATTGACATGAAATATCCATAGAGACAAAGTACACTTGCGGTTTCCAGGGCATGGAGGAAGATAGAAATGGGGTGTTATAATACTGGGGAGACAGTCTCCTCTTGGGGTGATGGGAATGCTCTGAATTATTAACACAGTTGATAGTCACACAACCCATGAATATACTAAAAACCACTAAATTGTACATTTTAAATGGGTCAGTTGTACAGTATGCAAATTATATCTCAAAACTTCTTTATTTAATTTTGATCTCATCTCACAGCATGTGAGATCTTAGTTCCCTGAACCAGGGATTGAATCGGGGCCATGGCAGTGAAAGTCCTGAGTCCTTAACATGCTGGACCACCAGGGAATTCCCTCAAAACTTTTTTAAAGTACAAGATATTGAATTTTATACCTCAATAAATTTGTTTTTGAAAAAGTGTTTTTTTTTTTTTTTTTTTAATGAGAAGGTCTGGAAGAACTTTTGAGGCAGAAGTTGTAAGCAGTGGGGAAGACCATGGTGGAGATAAGAGTCCTTGAAAATTCTTGAGTTTGGGGAGGAAATCAAAGCAGGCAGGGACCCTAGACTGCCCTGAGCCTGGTCAGCTGAGGACTCTGGCTTTGAACCTGGCCAGGAGGTACTGCCAAGATCAGTATCTATTTTCTGTTCAGCAACTGGGGGGTTGGGGAGATGGTTTGAAGTGGTTAGGGTCTGAATGTGCAACAGTTTTACAGAGATACTCACAATATCTTTAGAAATATCATTTTTTTAACACTATGTGCCTTATGTGTCAATGTGCGTGTATATAAAATAACTCACATACCAGGAAACTCATGCTTTTAAGTGAACAATTCAGTGATTTTTTTTTTATAGTACATTCACCAGGTAGTGCAACCAGCCCTTCTATCTAATTTCAGAACATTCCATCACCCCAAAGGAAGCTCCAAAAAAAAAAAAGGGAATTTCTTGGTGGTCCAGTGGTCCAGTGGTTAGGACTCTGAGCTCTCACTGCCAGGGCCACAGGTTTGATCCCTGGTCAACAGGTTTGATCTCTGGTCAGGAAACTAAGATCTCATAAGCCTCCTGGCTTGACCAAAAAAAGACAAAAAAATGAAAGAAAAAGAAACTCCCTCCCCATTTACCCCTCTCCCAGCTCCCAACAACCACTTATCCACTCTCTGTGTCAAGAGATTGGCCTGTTCTGGACGTTTCCCATCAATGAAACCCCACTCTGTGTGTCCTTCTGTGTCTGCTTCCCACTGAGCATCGTGTTCTCAGGGTCCATCCACGTGGTAGTGAGTGTTGGGCTTCTCTCCTTTTCACAGCTCAGTGATGCTCCCATGTGTGGAAGGACCACATTTTGTGATACATCATCTGCTGATGGACATTTGGGCTGTTCCACTTTGTGGCTGTTGTGACTCAAATACTGCTGTAAACCCATATGTTCATTTCACCTTAATGACCCTGCAGATGGTCCTGCACCTCATCCACAGATGGGGAAACTGAGGCCCAGCGAGGTTAGGCTGAGAACCTACAGTGCTAGGATATTAAAAGAGTTCCTAACACAGAGAGGCTATGATTGAGAATGAGGCATGAGAATTGTTTAAGGCAGCAATTCAGCGAAAGCTTGGATGAGTGACAGCACAGGTGGCAAAAGTCAGGGCTCGTTCAAGAGACCAGTGCTTGCAATGGACCGGAGGGGCCAGAGCGTGTTAGTGAGAAACTGTCATGAGGAGGCTGGAGGGTAAATAGGAAGGATGTGATGGGACACTGGGATGGGGGAGAGGAGTCATTTGGTCGTGTCTGACTGTGTGACCCTATGGACTGTAGTCGGCCAAGCTCCTCTGTTCATGGGATTTTCCAGGCAAAAATACTGGAGTGAATTGCCATTTCCTCCTCCTGGGGATCTTCTTGACCCAGGGATTGAACTGGCATCTCCTGCGCCTCCTGCATTGGCAGGTAGATTCTTTTATCACCGAGTCACCTGGGAAGCCTGAGGAGTCAGGACTCAATAAAATGGAGCATGGCTTAGAATTCAGCAGGTAGAGACCCATCCCAATCAAGTGCTCTGTGGTTCAGAAGCAATACGCGCACCCAGGAGTAGAAATCCAGGCAGGCATCCTGGAGGAGTTGTCATCAGGTCCTGAAGGCAGTTAATGGGAGGAGAGGCTGGGGAAAGTGTGTGAAGAGGGGAGCCAGGGCCCCAAGCACCCAGTGCCACCCCCGGTGGGTACCTCTGGCTTGGCCGTGTCCTCCTCTGGGCCCTGCAGCCGCTTCTGGGTCCAGCCAAGCCACATCTGGTGTAGTTTCTCCTGACCCTCCACCAGCTTCTGATCGACGCCCTGCTTGACGGTTTCCATCTGGGGCAGAGGGAGACAGACAGTGGCTGCCTCAGGGCTTGAATAAAGCTGGCAGAGCCCCTGGAGATCCACAGGAATTCTGGGAGAGGCAGGAATCCACAGGGAGCCCAGGCGGTTGGAGCCCTGAACCCTAGGACCTTAGGATGTGACTGCATTTGAAGACAGGTCTTCAAAGAAGTGATTAAGCTAAAATGAGGTCATTAGGGTGGACCTAAAAGATGCCTGCTTCTTGGAAGGAAAGCTATGACAAAGCTATAAACCTAAAGAGTATATTAAAAAACAGAGACATCACTTTGCCAACAAAGGTCTATATAGTCAAAGCTGTGGTTTTTCCAGTAATCATGTATAGATGTGAGAGTTGGACCATAAAAAATGCTGAGTGCTGAAGAAGTGATGCCTTCGAATTGTGTTGCAGAAGACTCTTGAGAGTCCCTTGGACTGCAAGGAGATCCAACCAGTCAATCTTAAAAGAAATCAACCCTGAATATTCATTGGAAGGACTGATGCTGAAGCTGAAGCTCCAATACTTTGGCCACCTGATGTGAAGAGCCGACTCAATGGAAAAGACCCTGACGCTGGGAAAGGTTGAGGTCACAGAGGATGAGATGGTTGCATGGCATCATCGACTCAATAGACACGAATCTGAGCAAACTATGGAAGATAGTGTAGGACAAGGAAGTCTGGTGTGCTATAGTCCATGGGGTTACAAAGAGTCGGACATGACTTAGTGACTGAACAACAACAACATTTTTATATGACTGGAGTCCTTAAATAAAAAGGGGCTATTAGGAGGGCTTCCCTGGTGGTCCAGGGATTAAGACTCTGAGGTTCCACTGCAGCGGGCACAGGTTGAATTCCTGGTCAGGGAGGGAACTAAGATTCTGCGTGACGCACAGCATGGCCAAAAAGAAGATAAATGAATGAATGAATTTTTTTTTTAAAGGGGGATGTTAGGACATAGATGCAGGGAGGGATGACCAGGTGAGGACACAGAGAGAAGACAGCATCCACACGCCAAGGAAAGAAGCGTCAGAAAGAACCAACCCTACTGACATCTTGATCTTGAACTCTCAGCCCCTAGAACTGTGAGGCGATAAATGTGTGTTGTTTAAGCTGCCCCGTTCAGGGTACTTGGTTACAGCAGCCCCAGCAAACTCAACCAGGACCGCAACCGTATGAGCCGGCCCAAGCAGATATGCAGAATGGGGAGGAATAAGCTACCAGGCTTGGGGCGGGCTCACTGGTGCATATGCTGCTTGCCACTGCCCTCCCCATCCAACCCCTTCACCATGGACCTCACCAGGATAAGCGTCTGTGACAGCTGGTGCAGGGCCTCCTGTGCCCTCTGCCTGGTGTTCTGCAGTTTGCCCAGAGAGTGTTCATAGGCCCGCTGGCGCAGCCTCTCTGACAGGGAGCCCAGACGCACGAAGTAGCTCTGCTCCTGGCGCTGCTGGGCCACGGAGGCGATGTCAAAGCCCTCAAGGGACGTGGCGAGGCGGGCTGCGGTGGGGAGGCAGGGGAAGCATGGCAAAGGCAGAGTTTATGCCCCGGTCTGCAAGTGTAAAAGGATCTCCCTGCCTTGGCTTTTTCCTCATCTGTGAAATGGGTAGGATGGGGGCCAAATATCCTGGGATTAAGACGCCTTAGACTAATGTGAGGGTCTGAAAACTACGACCCTTGGACTGTATCTGCCCTGCCTCAGTTTTATATGATCCAACCCATGAATACAATTGTGCATGTTCCTTATATGCTGTCTACAGTTGCTTTCAAACTATAGTGGCAGAGTATGTGGCCTCTTAGCCTGCAGAGATCAAAATATTGTCTGGGAATTCCTGGTTAAGTGGCTAAGACTCTGTGCCCAATGCAGGGGGCCTGGATTCGATCCCTCGTCAGGGAACTAGATCCCACATGTTGCAACCAAGAGTTTGCATCCCTCAACTAAAGATCTCGTGTGCTGCAACTAAGACCCCGTACAACCAAATAAATAAATAAATATTTTTAAAAAGATATTCATTATCTGATCCTTTACAAAAAAAGCTGGCCAATCCTGCCTGTATAGGCCCTAGCATGTATTAATAGTGGTCAATCTTTTGCAACGTTCTAGGTGCTCTGCATGCATTCTGTTTTGTCTTTTTTTTTTTTTCTGGCCATTCTGGGCGGCATTCGGGAATCTTAGTTCCCCAACCAGGAATCAAACCTGTGCCCCCTACATTGGGAGCCTGGATTATTAACTACTGGACCACCAGGCAAGTCCCTCACATGTATTCTTGTTAAATCTAAACAGCTCTAATAGGGAAGCACTGTCATCCCATTTTTACAGATGGGGAAACTGGGGCTCAGAGAGATTAATTGACTTGCCAAAGGTCACACAGCTGGGGCTCCACAAGTCAAGATTTGACGCCAGGCCCCAAGTTCTTAACCATGATACTTGACGGGAGAAGTCTGAGCCACAAGAGAGCCATCATCACAGTAGTTAAGGAAAAGTTAGGACTGTCTAGTCCAGAAAATACCCATAAAGTTAGAAGGCAACAGGATGGAAATCCATCTGTCTTGATAGTTTGATCCTATCTTATTCTGCTCCCTATAGACTTTAATATAGTAGTTCTTAAAAGTTTGAGTTTTGTAAGTAATCTTATCTGGATTTGAAATGCCCGATAGCAGGGTCTGCAAATACAGCCCCTGGGCTGAATGCCACCTACTTTTGTCAACAAAATTTTATTGACATGCAGTCATACCCATTCATTTACCTACTGACTACGCTTCGGTGCTACAATGGCAGAGTTGCATAGTTGGAACAGAGGCTGTATGGCCCAAAAAAGCCCAAATTATTTACTACCTGGCCTGTCAAGAAAATGTGGTCCCCTGAAAAAAAGTTATATTTTAAAAAAAAAAAAAAAAGGAACCCCCCTGGTGGTCCAGTGGTTAAGACTCCAAGCTCCCAATGCAGGGAGCCCAGGTTCAATCCCCGGTCAGGGAACTAGATCCCACATGCCACAACTGAGAGTTCACCTGTTGCAACTAAAGATCCTGCCTGCCACTACAAAAATCAAAGATTTGTTCTGCATCCTGCAACTAAGACCCAGAACAGCCAAATAAAATAAATAAATTTTTTAAAAATAAATAAAAGTAAAAACTACATGAGAAAGATAACTAACAAGGACCTACTCTACAGCAAAGGGAACTATACTCAATATCCTGTAATATATTCTTTTCCTCTAATGGAAAAGAATCTAAAAAAGAATATATTCATATATGTATGTAAAATGGAATCACTTTGCTGTATGCTTGAAACTACCACAACATTGTAAATCAACTATATTTCAATAAAAGTTTTTTAAACTTCAAAAAAAGGGTTATACAACGTATAAAACAAACAAATAGCTGAAAAAAAATACTAAACACCCGGGACATTTAAAAGCAATGAAAACAAAAGTTGGCATCTTGGGAAAAACAACCTGCCCCATTCTCCTGACCAAAGGCAGGTCTGCAAAGACTAAATCCAAACCAACAACATTCTGAACCCAGGCTACTGGTCAGAACTTCTCCACGGCCCTCTGGGAACCCTGGAGGTCTGCCCTTGGAAGTGAAAGCAGCTTTGTTATTTAGGCCAAGGTTGTCTGGCAACTGACTCATTGGAAAAGACCAATGAGCAATGACTCATTGGAAAAGACCCTGATGCGGGGAAAGATTGAGCGCAGGGGAAGGGGATGACAGAGGATGAGACGGTTGAATGGCATCACCAACTTGATGGACATGAGTTTGAGCAAACTCTGGGAGTTGGTGACAGACAGGGAAGCCTGGCGTGCTGCAGGCCATGGGGTCACAGAGGGTCAGACATGACTGAGCAACTGAACTGAACTGAACTGTCTGGCAGAATCCAGGCATGTGGGAGCAAGCTGGCAGGGCCCCTGGAGGGGGCAGGTGCCCTCGGCAAAGGGGAGACCCAGGAGATGGGGGCAGCAGGGCTGTTCTCCTGGCAGGAGCCCATGAGTAGCATCCCAACTATAACAGGCACCTTAACTCACAGCCTCCCCAGTACCTTAGCACCGACCTGCACAGTGATTTCATCCTTAGTTGCTGTTGCTTATTCACTAAGTCGTGTCCAACGCCTCGTGACCCCCTGGACTGTAGTCCGCCAGGTTCCTTTGTCCATGGGATTTCCCAGGCCAGATTAGTGGGGCAGGTTGCCATTCCATCCTCCAAGGGATCTTCCCCACCCACAGATCCAACCCACATCTCCTGCATTGGCAAGCAAATTCTTTACCACTGAGCCACCAGGGAAGCTGTTATCCTTAGCAGATGGACACAAAAGAAAGCACAGAAACTCAAAGCTGGTCAGATAGATCTGTTCTCTGAAGTGGCTCCCAGGCCTGGCTCACAACCTGCCTCCCTGCAAACTCTGCGTCTTCCCCCTGCCTTCTGCTGACCAAGACTCACAGCTGCATCTTACTCCATCTGAGCACTAGGAGGGGCCAGCAGGCACTGAACTTGGGGTGCGAGATGGAAGACATCAGCCGGATCCCTTCCTTCAAGAGATGCAGGGTCAAGTTTTGAAAACTTAAAGGCCAAGTGACATGAGACCCTCAACTCAGGAGCTGCAGGGCCTGAGATCATTGGCCCTACCCCCCCGGATGGAGCGTGGTGTCTGGGTACACGTGGCCCTCGGGGACCCTTGTTGCCATGGGCACTGGTGTGTGCAACACTGGTACAGCTGAAAGTTCCCGGCACAGTATGCAAAGGATGGCTGTGCCTCGAACGCAGGGCCAAGGCCAACTCCACGAGCCATAGGTATATGAAACCACGAGTAGGACTGGCCACTTTGTCTCATCTCTTTCACCCCTGGTTTATTCCTGCCACCATCTGGTCCAGCCCCATCACAGCTCACCTAGACCAGCAGGGTCACCTGTCTCCTCCGCTTCCCACCCCACAGTGTCTTTCCCACAGCAGCCACCAGAGGGCGCCTGTGAACACTGAGTCAGGCCCCGCCCCCTCTGCTCACAGTCTTCCAGGGTTCCCATCTCCCTAGGGGTAAAAGCCCAAGTCCTCCCATGGCTCACAAGGCCCTTCACAATCTGCTCCCGTACCCTCCCTGCCCTTCCCTCTTCCCTCTCTCTCCCAGGCTCACTCTGCTCCAGCCACACATGCCTCCTCCCTGCTCCTCCCACACACATCAGGCACCACCCTGTCCCCTGCTCTCTCTGCTCGAACATCAGCACAGCTTCATATACCTCAGGGAAAGGTCACCTCCTCAGAAACATCTCCTTTAATCTAATTTCTGTACCCTTGAGACTTTAGGTTCCATGAGGGCAGAACTTTGTTCACTCTGACATATCCCTAGAACCTGGAAGCAGGTTTGGCATATAACCGGTGCTCAAGGTTTGAACAAACAAATAGATGCCTGGGTGTGGGTAGAATGACAGAGAAGTTTCAGTGATTTTATTCGGGGACTTGAGCGCCTTGCTGGGCACCAGACAGGGGACACAGCTTCTGCTTTGTGAAACTGAGGACTAGAAAAAAATTAGAGCCAAGCCAGGGGAGGTTTCAGGACACAATATGAACAAGGAATGGTGTGATTTTTAGAGGTCTTATGGGGGGTGTGGGGGGTGTGTGGCATGTGAGCACAAAACTAGAGGTGGAAGGGAACGAGCCATCTACATGTCATGTAAGGGTTCCTGGTAGAAGAAAAGGCCAGTGCAAAGGCCCCGGGGTGGGAACATGGTCAAGGATGGGCAAGGAGGCCAGTGAGGCTGGACCAGAATGAATGAGGGCAGGTGGGTAAGTACAAGGGAGCTTCCAGGAGGATTGGGGCTGATACCCACAGGGAGATGGGAGCCCTGGAGGGCTGCGGGCAGAGGAGGCGCCTGACCTGAGTGCTCGCAGGCGCCCTCTGGAGGCTGCTTCAGGGAGGACAGATACCACGGACCAGGGCAGAGGAACCAGGCTGATTGAGGTGGGCTAAGACAGATGGGGAGAGGTGGCGGGGACCAGATGAGAGCCTATGAGGGACAGACTCCAGGTGGCTAAGAGGGAACCATATCAGATGGTCTAGGGAGGGGTCCCAGAGTCAAGGCCTGCACTCACCGAGCTCAGCGTCCGTCATGGGCAGGTGGTTGTCCACCCACTCCTCCGACTTGCCCAGCACTGTGTCCACCCCGCTCAGCACCATCTGGCCCACACGGGAGCCCACGACTGAGTGGACGCTACTGGTCACCATGGACTTGGTCAAGTCTACGCCGCTCTGCACAGCACCCCGGGTGACGTCCACTGCCTCAGTGACTCGGGAGGCCACAGTGTCCTTGGCACTGGACACTGTGCTGGACACAGCCTGTCGGGCCCCTGACACCTTGGATGATACAAGCTCCTTGGTGTCTGCCAGGACCTACAAGAAGGGCCAGCATCAGCATCTCCATTCTCCCTTCGTACCTGGGTGCCCCCACCCCTGCACCCCAACCTCTAGGTGGGCTGAAGCGAGGAGCTCCAGCTCCTGGGTGAACCTGAAGGGTGAGAGCAGTTAAGATCACATGCTCTGGGGCTGGATGGCCCAGTTAGAGTCCTTGGCTTGATATAGCCTAGCTGTGTATCCTCAGGCAAGTCACTTGACCTCTCTGGGCCTCAACTTCTTCCCATGGTGTTATGGGCTGAAGGGTACTGAAGCCCCCAGGACTTCAGAATGTGACTGTATTTAGTGATGAGAACTTTAAAGCAGTAATTAAGGTAAAATGAGGCCATTATAGTGGATCCTAATCCAGTCTGTCTACATGCCTTGGGACCAAAAAACCAAAACATAGAACAGAAGCAAGACTAACAAATTCAATAAAAACTTTAAAGCCAGTCCACATCAAAAAATCCAAAGAAAGTAAATTAAATAAAAAATAAAATTTAAAATAATTAAAATCAGTAACTGAATTTCTCAGTCATACTGGCCACCTTCTAAGGGCCAAACACCCACATGTGGTTGTTGGTTTCCATATTGGATGGTGCAGAGAAAGAACATGTGCATAGAAAGTTCAGAGACTGGGCAGCCTGATCCACAGAGAAGGAACAGCATGTGCAAAGGTGCTGAGGCAGCTCTGAGATGGGTGTGTTCACTGTCTCTGCTTTCCCCTGCCTCCCCAAGATGAAAGTTCCATGAAGACAAGGGCTCTGTATCCATCACCCTGTCCCGTACATGTGGGCACTGATGTGACTGAACTGGAGGACGGAGGCCAGCGCCCACAGAATGGAGCAAGTGAGGTGGGCATAGAGGGTCGGGAGGCAGTGGAGCCAGATCAGGTGGGACCACCAGAAACACTCTGGCTTTTGCTCCGGGCAAGGTGGAAGACCCAAGGGGACTTTGAGCATACCTGGCTGGTGTTCAGAATGATCCTCCAGCTGCCCAATGGGGAGGGTGTGGGAGAATAAATGCGGTCACATTTGTCTGTTAAGCTGAGACCACAGACCCCCTACCCAGGTAGGCCCTGTCTTAGTGGAGCATCCTCCCCACCCCGCCCCTCATGGAGGGGGTTAGTCACCTTCTCCGGAGGCTGCTGCAGGATGGGCAGATTCTCCTCCAGTTTGTCCAGCCCCCTGTGGGCGTATTCACTGGCCGAGGTGACTGTGGGGGTGGGGGTGGGGGAGATAGACAGCTGATAGTTACTGCACATGTACATCCCTCAGGGGCTCTGGGAGGGTCCACAGACACCGCCCCGCCTCCCCCACCCGGAAATAGGCCGGAGTGGACGGTCCATGGGCTCCCAGGCTTCACTCACGCTGGGGTTCCAGCTTGGACAGGATGGGCTGGGCACCACTGACCGCAGCTGCCGTGAGGGTCTTCACCCCCTTCTCGGCTGCGTCGCAGACAGTCTTGACGTGGGGGTGGCTCTCCTTGGTGGACGTGTAGGCGGCGGACACCATGTTGCAGGTGGAGCTGATGAGGGGCATGCCGGCCACGCGGTCCACCACGCTGGGCTACAGGAAGGGAGGCTCAGGCCGGGGACGTGACTCGTCTCCCCCTCCCTCTGCACTCACTCAGTTGCACAAGCCAGTAACTCCCTGGTTCCGCCAGGCGCTTCCTGTATCTTGGCCCCGCAGCCCACTTGTTTGAACATGATGTTGACACCCACAGTGTGCCAAGCAGTGACAAGACATGAGAACCCCACTGTCCTGAACCTCGAGTCTAAAACCGTCAGTAAACTATGCCCCCCATCCCACCCCCAGGGTCGGCCCACTACTTGCTTTTTCTCTTGCCTGTGTTTATTTTTTCTAACAGCATCATTGAAATCTAGTTCATATGTCATAGAATTCCACCAGTTTGAAATGCACGATTCAGAGGGTTTTAGTGTGTTCACAAGGTTGTATAACTCTCACTGTCTAACTTCAGAACTTATTGATCGCTCTCAAAAGAAACTTGTTGTCATTGACTGTCACACCCTTGCCTACCAGCCCCTGGTAACCATGAATCCACTTTCTGTCTCCGTGGATTTTTGCCTGTTCAGGACAATTCACAAAAAAATGGAATCACGTGTGGCCTTTTGTGTCTGGCCTCTTTCACTCAGTGACATTTTCCAGGTTCATCCATGTAGTAGCGTGTGCCAGTGCTTCACTCCTTTTTTAAAAAATCATGGTAAAATACACATAAAATTTACCATTTAAATAATTACGTGCACAGCTCAGTGGCATTAAGTATACTTACATTGTTGTGCAGCCGTTGCCAGCATCTGTCCGCAGATTCTCAACTTCTTAAACTGAAACTCTGTCCCCTTTAAACACTGACTCCCCCTCTCTTAGCCCCTGGCCCCACCATCTACCTGTCTCTATGGATTTGACTCCTCTAAGGACTTCTTGTGAGTGGGATCAGACAGTCTCTGTCCTCCTGAGCCTGGTTTCCCTCACTGAACATATCTTCAAGTTTCGTCCACATTGCACTGCATGTCAGTACCTCGTTCTTCTACATTATGACATTCCATGCTACCTGGATTTTGTAAATAAAGTTTTATTGGCACATGGCTATACCCATTCATTTACGTATTGAATATAGCCATTCTTAACCTACAAGAGCAGAACTGAGTAGTCAGAGAGGCCTTGTGAGCCTCAGTTTCCTGACCCGTAAAACGAGAAGTCTTTTCTGTCCTAAAGGAGTTGCAAAGATGACCCATGTGAAGACGCATACAGAAGACTTAAGTCTCATAGGTGCTACCTGTAGAATTTGTGCAATCGGCAGTCCCAGGAGGTTGGGAGTATGATTCCAATTTTACAGACAGGTAAACTAGGGCAAGAAGAAGCTAAGTAAGTCATCCAAGGTCACAAAATTAGCCAATGACAAAGCTGCACCTTGGACTCAGGCAGTCCTCCTTCAGCGTTTGCCCAGGAGGTCTCTTCCGAAGTTAATCACAAATTTACCAGAAAATCCAGCAATGCTTCTCCTATCATTCTACCCTAGAGACAGGAGAACACATGTCCACATAAGACGTGTACGTGAATGTTTTCACCAGCACTATTCACAATGGCCAAGAAACGGAAAAAATCCAAATTCCATGAATCGGTGAATGGATAAAGAAAATGTGGTATAAAGCATGTTTTTAAAAATTCGTAGCCTCCAAGGACTTCCCTGCTGGCTCAGTGGTAAAGAATTCACCTGCCAATGCAAAGGTACAGGTTCCATCCCTGGTCCAGGAAGATCCCACGTGCCACGGAGCAACTAAGCCCATGAGCCACAACTAATAGCCTGTGCTCTGGAGCCCGGGAGCTGAAACTACTGAGCCCTGCGTCCTAGAGCCCGTGCTCCACAACAAGAGAAGCCACCACGATGAGAAGCCCGCACACCGCAATGAACAGTAGCCCCCGCTCGCCACAGCTAGAGAAAAGCCTGCACACAGACACACACACACACACACACACAAATATAGCCTCCGAAGGGCTAACAGGTACAAGAAAAGACTCTCCACATCACTATTCGTTAGGAAAATTCAAGTCAAAACTACAATGAGATACCACCTCATATCCCACACTCACTGTGATGGCTACTATCAAATGAACAGATATTAGTAAGTGATGGTGGGAATGTGGAGAAATTAAAGCCCTTATATGCCATTAGTGGGAAAGCAAAATGATGCCGCCACTATGGACAACATTATGGTGATCCTCAAAAAACTAAAAATGGAATTACCATATGATCCAGCAGTTCCACTTCTCGGTATATAGACAAAAGCATTGAAAACAGAATCTCAAAGAGATACCTGGATACCCATGGTCAAAGAAGCATTATTCACAATAGCTAAAATGTGGAAGCAAGCCAAGTGTCCTGTGGTCCGTGCACACATGGGATGGGATGCAGCCTTAAAAAGGAAATTCTGATATAACACGGGTAAACCCTGAGGACGTTTTATTCAGTGAAATAAGCGAGACACAGAAGGACAAATACTGTATGATTCCACTTATGTGGTACCTAATGCAGAAGATTCTGCTTTTTTTTTGGCTGTGACTTGTGGCTTGTGAGAGCTCAACTCCGTGACCAGGGATCGAACCCTCACCCCCTACAGTGGAAGCACAAAGTCCTGAGACCACCAGGGAAGTCCCAGAAGGTTCTACTTTCATAAATATGATTCTACTTATTTTACTTATATAAGATGTCCAATGGGTAAATCCATCGGCAGGAAGCAGGTTAGTGGTTGTCAGGGGCTTGGGGAGAGGGGAACGGGCGTGACTATTAGTGGATGTGGGGTTTCGATTTGGGGCGAGGAAAGAGTTCTGGAATAAGACAGTGATGATGGTTGTATACTGTGAATGTACTTAATGCCGCTGACCTGCACATTTCAAAACAGTTAAAATAGTATATTTTTATGTTATGTGTATTTTACCATAATTTTTAAAAAGGAATGAGAAAACTAATAAGGACCTATTATATAGCACAGAGAATTCTACTCAACATTCTGTAATGATCTATGAAAATAGAATCTAAAAAACAGTAGATACACGTATAACTGACTCACCTTGTTGTATAGCAGAAATGAACAACATTGTATTAATAAATTGTATTAATAATAATGTATTAATTATTAATTGTATTAATAAATAAAAGTCAACTGTTACTCTTGTTGTTTAGTTGCTAAGTCATGTCTGATTCTTCTGTGATCCCATGGACTGCAGCCCACCAGGCTCCTCTGTCCATAGGATACTCCAGGCAAGAACACTGGAGCGAGATGCCATTTCCTTCTCCAGAGGATCTTCCCAACCTAGGGATCGAACCCTCGTCTCTTGCATCCTGTATTGGCAGGAGGGTTCTTTACACAGAGCCACCAGGGAAGTCAAAATACTCCAATAAAAATTAATTTAAAAAAAGTAAGGGAACAGAGCACCAACAGATGCTATCAGTACTGCTGCTGCTGCTGCTAAGTCGCTTCAGTCGTGTCCGACTCTGTGCGACCCCATAGACGGCAGCCCACCAGGCTCCACCGTCCCTGGGATTCTCCAGGCAAGAACACTGGAGTGGGCTGCCATTTCCTTCTCCAATTATGGTATGTGAATGATACCTTATTTTTAAAATATCATCTAGGTATTTTTAAAAAGCTGTTTATTAAAAGGGGCTTTGGGGAACTCCCTGGCAGTTCAGTGGTTAGGACGCCTAGTGTTCACTGCTGAGGGCTCAGGTTCGATCCCTGGCTGGGGAACTAAGATCCCAAGAGTCCTGGCATGGCCAAAAAAAAATGTAGCAGGGGGAATTTTATTTAAACTGGGAAGAAGAAGTGGAAATAGAAACTGACTTTCTTAGGAGGAGGACTCTAAGAGAACCTGCAGAGACAGGAAAGATCTGCCTGGGGGAGCCAGGCAGTTTCAAACAGAGCTGTACCTCTATTCTTCCAAGAGCCCTTGGAACCCCAAGTTCTCCCACATTTGCCTGTTAATGGGGTACCTGCTAGGGTCTAGTACTCGACCCACTTGGAAGGGTGTCTCTCGATCCCCCTGTGCTGCCAGCAGCCTCCTGCCAAGGCTCCCCGGGTGGGAAGCCTCCTCCCACAGATCCCAGGCCTTCCTCACCTGCTGTACCGGTTCCTCTGCTGTCACCTGGGTGCTGGCAGTGGCTTCAGTATCGTCAGCAGACATTTCTCAGAAGCACGCGCTGTGAACAGAAGGACTAGTCAGGGTACAGCCTGCTTCTCGCTTCCCTCCGTGGGGAAGTCCGGGTTCATACCTGCCCTCAGGGCTCCCCCAACCCCCAGTTTCCTAGAACTCTGCCTCTAGATCAATTACATGCACTTGTGAGCCTGTTCAAAATGGTGCTGATTCATCAGGTCAGAAGTCTGCGTTTCCAACAAGCTTCCAGCTGCTGCTCAAGCAGCTGGTCTTGGGGCCGTAGCTTAAAGGGCAAGGTCTGCGCGCAGCCCCCCACGGGCTCCCCCGTATCAGTCGCTGTCGTTGAATCGCTCAGTCGTGTGCCGCTCTGTGACCCCGTGGACCACAGCCCACCAGGCTCCTCTGTCCGTGGGATTCCCCAGGCAAGAACACTGGAGTGGGTTGCCACTTCCTTCTCCAGGGGATCTTGCCCTCCCAGGGATCAAGTCTCCTGCATGGGCATGTGGATTCTTTACTGCTGAGTCACCTGGGAAGCCCCACCTGTATCAGTATTATGGTGCAAAACCCGTGGAGTTGGCAAGTTGTCAGTTACTACTGGCTTTCAAGACATCTTCCCTTTAACCCAGAAACCTCACTGTGGGGACAGTCCCACACTGGAACTGCCACGTGGACAGAGGTGTGTGTTGCTGAAAAGAAGGGCAATAAAGATAGATAACAGTGGTAGCCCAGGGCAGTGGCTGAAGACTGTAAAACCTACACATAATTGACACAGCCCGTGTCTGGGAAGATGCCATGGAAAAGGGAATGGCTACCCACTCCAGTATTCCTGCCTGGAGAATCCCATGGACAGAGGAGCCTGGCAGGCTACAGTCCATGGGGTCACAAAGAGTTGGACACGACTGAAGTGACTTAGCATGCACATGCACACACACCAGTGGAACCCAGCAAACCGATGTTTTGAGAGCACCAGTTCTGGTGTCCAAACTGGGTTCTAATCCCGGCTCTGCAACTTGCTAGCTGTGGGAGCTTAGGAAGGCAACACCCCTTCTTGGAGCCTCACTTCCCACATCTATGAAATGGGGGTAACCATTCCTAGCACAGAGTCCCTGCGGATTGGAGGAGAGACTGCATGTGTGCACTTAGCTTGGGACCTAGCACATAGTAGGTGCTCAGTAAATGGATCCATTTCACACCACTCTGTCTGCCACACAGAAACTGGTGAAACCAGCCAGGATTGAGCTCTGCTTGGTACAAAGGTCCCCCACCTGGGAAGTGGGGCGAGGAGGCACATCCATCCCTGGTGATCATCACCTGACTCCTGTTCTTCCCCTCGCCTTCCCGAGTCTGAGTTCACCCGGACAGCACACAGGTCCCCCCGCCAATCCGTTTTGTCCATCCAGTGCCTCTGGAATCGGTTTAACCAAGGATGACCATTGCAGATATCACATCCCCCCTCCCCCATAAAAGGCCTTGGGGGTCAGCAACCTGCCTGCAGCGGGCCCCAGATGTGAGAGCAAGAACTGGCTGAAACTGGAGTCACGCAGCCGTCCAACTGCAGCCAGGATATGCTAAGATCCAACTTCCAGAGTTCCCCCGAGAAGGAACCCAAGCCTCGGTTCTGGTTTTACAAACGTCCCAAGGACTCAGATGAGGGGTAGGCCTTCCCACCGCCACTTTGTCCAATCCATTGGCCACACCCACCCAGGAAAAGGGGGCGGGAGGAGGGGGCGGGACTGGCCCCAGGGTCAGCTGGGGTGCCAGAAGGAGGGCAAGGGAGGGGCCAAGTCCCCAGGAGCCAAAACCATTTGGAGAGGAAGGGGCTTTGCTAGGCAGAGGGATTGCCCCCCTGGTGGGGGCTGGGGGGGGGATTCCTACGCGGAATGGGCTGTGGCTTGTCTCCAATGCAGGAGGATGTGGTTTGGGACGGAGGACTTAGCCCCCCGCCCCATGCTGCCACTTCTAGGGTGTTCTTTCGTGCGCCTCCTCCCCGCTAAAGTCCTAGATATTGAGAGAAGAAAGTCTCAAAGTCTAAGCCTGTTCCAGAAGTTGAATTTTTCTGGGGAGGGAAGAATGCTCAGCCCAGGCTGGAGAACCCTCCCCAGGCCGCGGAGACGAGCAGAGTCCCCAGGAAGGCCCTCCCTGTCCCTACCTCCTTTAGGGCACCCCAGGCCTCAGCGGACCCCGCCCCCACCTCAATCGGGGCCCCTCGCCTCTCACCGCGGTCAGCGGGACGTCCAGGGCGCAGCTGCCACTACTTCAAGGCCAGCTCCCAAACCGTCCTGGGCCGGACCAAGACCAGCGTTTATATTTGGGGGCGGGCTCCCGGGAGTGACGGGTCGGAGGACCAATCTGGTTGGGGGCCGCCTGCCTCCGGGCCACGCCCTTCGCCCGGCTTGGGACGTTGGAGCCACAAGTGAAGTCCAGGAAAGGCTGGACTAGGGCGGCCGTGCGCGCACCCTCCCAACCGTGCACCCAGTTGGCGACACCTATACGACCCCGGAGCCAGCCCAGGAGAGCCCCCTCCCCGTCTGGGACCCTGGGAACTCGGCGATGGGAGATGATCCTAGGGTCCCCTGTCCTTACCCAATCGAGGCTGTGAGAACTCAGAGATCATTGCGTGAGGCCTCCGTCTGTCAGGCGCCACCACTCCATCCCGACCCCTCCGAACGAGGGTGATGGAGCTGGCCCCCTCTAGCATGATGAGCAACTTTCCCTGACCTGTATCGTGCTACTCAATCCTCGCAACACTATGTGTCCCTTTATCACCTCATTTTACAGCTGAGTAAGCCGAGGCCCAGAGAGCAGGAACCGGGGACAGTGCAGGGGCCAACTCTTGAATCTCTGACTCCTGGATCAACTCCATCCTGAAGGTGCTTCATTTGGATTCCCCCACCCCACCACCAGTCCCCCAAATACTTTATTTTCTTTGTCTATAAACCAAGGTCTCAAACTCAGATGGCCCCAGGGACCAGGCAGAAGGTAAGTTCTTCTGCTAAAAAAAAAAGTGACAGCATGCCTTTGCTCCAGGGAGCAGAGTTTTAACTCTGAGGGAGACACTCCAAGGTATTCACAGATCCATGGGGATTCCGGACTTAGACAAAGTGTCCTTCCTCTTAAAAAATTTGACCAAATGAAAATCAATGGAGCTGTGTGATAGAGTTTTCAGAGATTTTGGGAATGTTCTCGAACTCTGTGCCACCCAGTATAGCGGCCACCGACACCATGTGGCTATTGCACACTAAGAAACTGAACATACATATTTAAGTAACCACATGCAACTTGTCAGATTTCTGAGTCTGAATCCCCAGAATGATTAAATCAGGTATATAAAATTATCAAAGAAAAAGTTTCATATTTGTGGCATGCTTCTCCCCCCGTCCATTCATTTTCCTACTCATTCATTTGACAGCTCTTACTGAGCTGCTGTGCTGGGCGTGGAGAACCCGGGAGCAAAAGGCAGGTCCCAGCCTTGTGATGCTCACCACCCAGTGGGGGATGGGCCATAAACAAGATAAGTGAGTGGAATGCACAATGGGTCAGGTGGTGGTAAATGCTACCAAGAAAAGCAAAGGACTGGGATTGAGAATGTGGGGGCTGCACTTTTTAATAAGGTAGACAGGGGTGGCCTTTTAGAGTGCCATTTGAGTACAGAAAGGAGGGAGGAGAGGAGGGAGCCACAGAGAAATCTGGGGAGATCTCTGATGATAGAAATATCCCATGCAAAGGCCCTGAGGCTGGACCATGCCTGGTGAATTTGTTGTTGTTATTGTTCAGTTGCTCAGTCATGTCCAACTCTTTGCAACTCCATGGACTGCAGCACGCCAGGCTTCCCTGTCCTTCACTATCTCCCAGAGTTAGCCCAAACTCGTGTCCATTGAGTCAGTGATGCCATCCAACCATCTCATCCTCTGTGGCCCCCTCCTCCTCTTGCCTTCAGTCTTTCCCAGCATCAGGGTCTTTTCTAAGTAGTCAGCTCTTCGCATCAAGTGGCTGAAGTATTGGAGTTTCAGCTTCAACATCAGTCCTTCCAATGAGTACTCGGGGTTGATTTCCTTTAGGATTGACTGGTTTGATCTTCTTACTGTCCGAGGGACTCTCAAGAGTCTTCTCTAGCACCACAGTTCGAAAACATCAATTCTTCGGCACTCAGCCTTCTTTATGGTCCAACTCTGACATCTGTAGTGAATACTGGAAAAACCATAGCTTTGACTAGACGGACCTTTGAATTGGAGATGCAGTTAAAACCTGATGGAGGGACTTCCCTGGTGGTCCAGTGGCTACAACTTTGTGCTCCCAATGCAGGGGGCCTGGGTTTGATCCCTGGTCAGGGAACTAGATCCTAGATGCCACAACTAAGACCCAGCACAGCCAAATTAATTAATTAAATAAATATTTTAAAAAATGAGTTGACAGGCAGAATGAGGAGAGGGAGAGAGCTGGAGGAGAATGGGTCTGGGATGGGCAGAGCTCAGAAACGTGAAGTGATTTGTCTAAGGTCACACAGCTGGAAAGTCACCAGAAAATATGTATGACTGGTAGCCTTCAGCTTCTGAGTGGTCTTCAGTGCTGGGATGTGGCCAAAAAACCCCGGTCAAGGGAATGTAGCTCAATTCTGATTTGGAAAATAAAGTCTTGATGATTTTGTCCCATATCTTCAACCCTCGTATGGGGATCATCTCCAGTCTCTTGTGAGCACAGCCAAGATGACACGGGTAGGTGGGGGAGGGGAAGGAAAGGTGGCCACACCATGGGCTCTTAGCACCACTGCCTCTTCCTCCTGGAAGCCTTCCTGCCTGCCTCCCCAGACTCGTCCAGGCTAAGGTTGCCACATAAAATACAGAATGGACAATTAAATTTTAATTTCAGGTCAACAAAAATATACCTTTTGGGGGTTTAAGTGTATTCTGTGAAGTACTGGATTTATTTATACTAAAAAATTATTCAGTGTTGGTCTAAAATTCAAATTGAGTGGGGCATCCTATTTATTTTATTGTTTTGACTGAATCTGACAACCCTACCCCCAAACCCATGTCCATTTCTCTGCTCCAGCCTTGTCCTCCTGAAAACTCTGTCACTTCCCAGCCTTGGTTGGGGGGCTCCTTCAGGACAGCACCTGTTCCCAGGAGCCCTAGGGTGGCATGTAAGGAATTGCTGCTGTTTTCTGAGCAATTTTGTTACATTATTCAGCGGCCTGATTTTGATTGTCCCCATTTTCTGGATGAGAAAACTGAAGATTCAAGATGTGTTATACTCAGCCCTGGGACACACAGCCACAAATGGATGGCTGCTGGGTTTGGATCTAAGGTTTTTGTTTCTGAGATCACTGCCTGCTTCCTCCTACTTCTCTTTCTCCTCCTCCTCTCGATTCCCTTCCAGTAGAAAGGTTCTGAAAACTCCCAGGACTTTCCCACTGAACAGGGAAAGGCAGGCAAGCATCATGCCACAAGGTGGCGCTGCTGCTCCCAGAGTGGTACCGTGGTCAGTCTGCCCTCTGACCCTTCCTCCAGCCATCCATTTATCAACCATCTCCTATGATGCACCAGGCAGGTCATATCTGATTATGAGGAACTAGCGACTCACTGGATATTCGATCGTTCAACAAACAATTATTAAGTGCTTGCTGTGTGCCAGCACTGCCAGGCAGCCGTGGGGACCCAGTCTCAATCTCTGCCTTCATGGCACTCATAGTCAAGTGTGGAGACCCACATGGGGCCAGCAGGGCCCCCATTTAGGCCTTGACAGGCCTGAAACCCTTGTTCTGTATCAGATGCCTCCCTTCAGGAAAAATGATCTCTTACAATTGCGTTGGTATTATTTTATTCATTTTTTCTTTTGATTTTAAGAGAAATTAAAATGAAACCATTCTGAGGGTCCCTGAAAGTGCTGTGGGCCCTGGGTCTCCTGTGTCTGATTGATGACAAGTTGCCCCTGGTGACCAGGTAGATGAAATAGAGTTGGTCGGGGCTGTGATGGGGGTGCACAGGGATGGTGGGGCCCAGAGAAGGCACTGGACTTAGATGTGGGGGGTGGTCCCGGAAGCCATCTAGGAGGAGGTGATATCTAATCTGAGGCCTGAGAGATGGAACAGGGGTCAGGCAGGTGAAGGTACTAGAGAGCTGTTCCAGGCAGCGAGAACAGTGAGGGTGAAGGTGCAGAGTGAAGCCAGAGGGTAGACGATGGCCATGGGCTGGGGAGTGTCAGGGAGGGGAGATGGAGCTAGACAGGTCAGCAACAAGGACCAGGCTGGCAGAATCCTGAGGGCACTGGGGAGCCACAGAAGTTTCTGGTGCAGGGGCAGCAGGGGCATGCTGGAGCATTTGAAAAGTTTCTTAGGTCATCCTGTGGATAAAGGAAACCTGGAAGGGGAAAATGAGCCCACCTGCTTCAGGTAAGTCTTGAAAGGTGGAAGAGGGGGTACAGGAGGATATTCCAGAAGCAGTGATGCTTATTCATCCCAGATGTATTTATTAAGTGCCGCTTGTTTACTCTCCTCAGGATACAGCTGTGAGCCAGACAGAACCTCCTTGCCCTCATGGAGCTGACATCCTAAAGGGGGAGACAGAGCCCACACGACTCTCAACACTTAGTGTCTTAGAACGTGGTAGGAGGTACAGAGAAAAATACAGCAGAAAAAGGAGATGGGAAGTTGGAGTGGTTTACAATTTTAAATAAGGTAGACCTGGGAAGCTTTACTATGGAGGTGACAGCTGAGCTGAGACCTGGAGGAAGGGAGGCTTTTGGAGGAACTATGTGGCTTTCAGGAGGATGTGTGCCCCAGGTGGTAGTAACAAGTATGTAAAGGCCCTGGCGCAGCACTGTGCTTGGTGTGTTGGAGAAACAGCGAGGAAGCCTGCATGGCTGGAGCATAGTGAGCAAGGGGGAGAGACGGAGGATAAGGGGGCAGGGAGGGGATGGGCAGGTCGTGCAGGACATTGTGAGCTGTGGGGAGGGCTTGGGCTTTTGCTGTCAAGAAGGTGGGAGCCATGGAGGGCTGTGGGCAGAGAAGGGATGGGGCCTGACTCAGGTTGGGGCAATGGGCCCTTCCTGGGGACCTGAGAGAACAGGAGGCTTTGGGGAAGCCATGGCTCCTTTGAAGAGGGAGGGACTGGGAGTTGGTAGGAGAGGTTGGTTGGAGACCTGCTGGGGAAGGGGCTTCCAGTGTGCAGCAGAGGTTTGGGGCCTTAATTGTGGGGACAGTGGGTGTACCTTTGGATTCAGAGCAGAGGAGGGGCCCCATTCAGATCTCTGGGGACACAAGGGTGGAAGCTTCGAGATTCAGGGAAGGGCAAATGGATATCTGAGGGGCAGGCAGGAACTCATGGCCCTGGGTCTGTTGGGGGTGGTGGGAAGTTGGGAGAGACACTTCTGGAGGGTGACAGGCCGAGGTTTGGAAAGTGAGGTTGACATGGACGTCTGGCTGGGAATCCAGTGGTGGGGCATACAGTGGGGTGACCCTGAGGCTGGGACAAGCAGAGGAGCAAGTCTGAGGGGACACTGGTAAGCAGTTTTGCCTCTCTCTCCTAGAACTCCTGGCCTAGCATTGCAGATTTAGCATATTAAAATCTAGGACTCTTGGTTAAATGTGAATTTCAGGTACACAGTTAATATTTCTTCAGTATAAATATGTCCCAAGGATTGCAAGGGACACACTTACGTTGAGAAATAACTCGTTTACCTGCAGGACCTGTAACCCTACCCTGGCCAGGACAGACCTGGCTACCTTGTCTCCCCCACCCGTGGCAGTGGGTGGACAGCCTGATCAACTGTGATCTGATGGCGGAAGGCAAGGTTTTGTCTCCACGGTCTGCTCCCTGCGGGAAGCTGGGGGTCTTTTAACATGCAGGCCCTGGCCTGTCCCCGCCCCCCCGCCTGGGTGGCGCCAGCTGCCCGCTGCCCCCTGCGAGGCTTGGGGGAGGGGAGATGTTTCCTGGGCCAGCCCCTCCCAGGCCAGCGCAGGGTGGGAGGGGGGGTCCACACTGGGCACCCCCAGGCCCAGAATGCGGGGCCAGGGGTCTGGGCAGCAGAAGGACCTCTACGTGGCCTTTGTCCCCTCCAACCTGGTGGCCCATCCAGCTCGGCGCGGAGCCGGACATCAGAGGCCCCCTGGCCTTTCTGTGAAGTTCTGCAGCTCAGACTTCCTTGTCAGAAAGTACCGGAAGGACAGAGGCCTAGGGGCTGCTAACCAGGAACCAGATCCCTCGGGGCTGCAGCCACCTGCCCCCCACCGCCCCCACACTGAGTGGCCTTGTGTCGAGTGGCCAGGCCGGGAGGCTCTGGCCCGGCCCTGCAAGCGCCAGCTGCCAGGATGTGCCAGTCACGTTGGCGGCGAGAGAACGGGCAGTCCTTGGCTCTCTCGGCTGCCCCTTTGTTCCCCAGTGGAGGTGGGGTGCTGTTGTCCTGGCAACCGGCCCCTTCCCCCTCAAACGGTCCCTTGAGGTGAAGATTGGAGGCACCTTGGGTCCGGGGGCTCTGGCCAGAGAGGGTCGCTTGTCACCCAGGGTGGCAGAGAAGTCCCTTCCCCCCTGCCAACCCTGCCTGCTCAGAGCTCTATGTCCAGACCTTGGGGGAGGCCAGGTCACCCCCTTGGGATTGGAATGCCGGAGGTGGCAGCAGGGGGGGGGTGGGGGGTACATTTCCAGCGAGACAGGCGCTGTGGTGGCAGCTGCTGACCACCCCCCACCCCTGCGCCGCCTGTCATATGTCCCCTAAGTTGAAGGCTGCAGCTGGTGTGGGTGGCTTCAGTTCCGGGGGGGGATGTTATTTTGGGGATGGGGGCAAAGGAGCATGGGAGGCGCCCCCACCCGGGGCAGGAAGTGAGGCGGCCCCAGCTGCTTCTCTGGTTGGCACACCTGGCCCAGTAGGCCCTGGCACCCACCACACAGGAAGTGTTCCCAACGCCCGCCTGTGTGGTCCCCTGAATCTGAGGCCCGGTGGGGAGGCAGCCGGCAGGGAGGGTGCAACCCACCCCCCACCCCAGGTGTGGGCCGGAATCTTCCAGAAGACCCTCAGCTGGGGTCGCAATGGTGGCACCACCGCCACCGGAGTGAGCGCTTCCTCAGGCTGATACTGTTTATGGATGTTAATCTCGAGACTTCTGGAGGGAGAGGTGGTGGATGAATCTGAGTTCTATAGAAGGGGAAACTGAGGCTCAGAAATGGAAGCAACTCTGGCGAGGTCACACAGCATAGGAACCACAGAGCTGGGAATGTCAGTAGCTTTTAGGACTTTTTTGGCCGCATCACATGGTTTGCAGGATCTGTTCCCCGACCAGGGGCTGAACCCGGGCCATGGCAATGAAAGTTCAAAATGTTAACCACTAGACAACCAGGCAACTCCCTCTAATATTCATTTTAAAGATGAAACTGAAGCCCAGAGAGCCTGTATTTTGGACTCCTGGGCTCCAGGTACCCATTTCTCTTGGCTGGTTCCTTAGCGTCCTTGCAAGCTTTGCAGTTAAAATAGCTGAAGTCCAGAGAGGAGTTACAAGTGGAGACTCGAACCCACAGCCCAGTGCAGGCCCCTCTTCTCATTTTCACAAAGAAAGCCTGCAATGGCTGTGTGGACTCAGACCCTCCAGGGTCTCTGTTCCAGCTCAGCCCCTCATGGACGCCCAGGGACCCTGGCTGGGAAAGTCAGCTGCCTCAGCTCTGTGCCTCTGTGCACCAGGTCCTTAACTTTCAGCTGAAACAGTAATAATAACTGATGAGGGCAGTATGCAGAGGGGTTAGGGCATCCAACCTTGGTTGCAAGCACTTGGACAAATCACTGCTCCTCTCTGATCCTCAGTTGTCTCAACTGTAAAATGGGTTGTGGATTGTTATCCCTAACTCACAGATGACAGAGAGGATTAAATGAGGTAACAGGGAACTTAGCAGGGTGCCTGGGACACGGGAAGCACCATAGAAGGGCTGAGTACTTTTTACAAATTTTAAACTGGTAAAATACACATAAAATTCACCATTTAAACCATGTTAAAGTGCACAGCTAAGTGGCATTAAGTACATTCACATTGTTGTGCAGCCACCCCCACCATTCATCTCCAGAACTTCCTCAGTTTCCCAAACTGAAACTGTGTCCATGAAACCCTGACTCCCCATCCCTCAGCCTCTGACCCCCATCATCCTACTTTCTGTCCCATGGTTCTGACTACTCTAGGGTCCTCCTATGAGTGGAATCAGACAGCATTTGTCCATTTGTGTCTGGCTTATTTCACTGAGCATGATAGTCTCAAGGATTATCCTTTCTGTAGCAGGTGTCAGAATCTCCTTCCTTTTTAAAGCTGAATTATATTCCCGTATAGATGGACCACATTTGTGTATTTATTCATCCTTTGATGGACACTTGGGTTGCTGAACCAGGATAGTGATAAGGGAAAGGGTAATTATCTAGAAGGATTTTTGAAAGTGGATTCAACAGAATTTGCCAAGGAATTGGCTGGGAAATGTGATTTTTAAAATTATGTCCACACATTTTGGACATTGCTTTAAAAATGTGAAACCTGGGACTCCCCTGGTGGTCCAGTGGTTAGGACCCATTTCCACTAACAGGACACGAGTTTGATCCCTGGTAGGGGCAGGAAGCAACAGTTTAGAACTGGACATGGAACAACAGACTGGTTCCAAATAGGAAAAAGTACGTTGGCTGTATATTGGCTTCTAACGTACATCAGAAAACTGGAAGACACAATGGAATCAAGATGCTGGGAGAAATATCAATAACCCATCACTTATCATGGAACTAAAGAATAGTGAAAGAGGGGAAACAGTTGGCTTAAAACGTTCAGTGTCATCTGGTCCCATCACTTTATTTTTTCAGGGGCTCCAAAATCACTGCTGATGGTGATTGCAGCCATGAAATTAAAAGATGCTTACTCCTTGGAGGGAAGGTTATGACCAACCTAGATAGCATATTTAAAAGCAGAGACATTTCATTACTTTGTCAACAAAGGTCCGTCTAGTCAAGGTTATGGTTTTTCCAGTGGTCATGTATGGATATGAGAGTTGGACGGTGAAGAAAGCTGAGCGCCAAAGAATTGATGCTTTTGAACTGTGGTGTTGGAGAAGACTCTTGAGAGTCCCTTGGACTGCAAGGAGATCCAACCAGTCCATCCTAAAGGAGATCAGTCCTGGGTGTTCATTGGAAGGAGTGATGTTGAAGCTGAAACTCCAATACTTTGGCCACCTCATGCGAAGAGTTAACTCATTGGAAAAGACCCTAATGCTGGGAAGGATTGGGGGCAGGAGGAGAAGGAGACGACAGAGGATGAGATGGTTGGATGGCATCACTGACTCAATGGACATGGGTTTGGATAAACTCTGGGAGTTGGTGATGGACAGGGAGGCCTGGCGTGCTGCGATTCATGGGGTCGCAAAGAGTCGGACATGACTGAGCGACTGAACTGAACTGAACTGAGGGGAACAAAGATCCTGCATGCCATGTAGAGTGGCCAAAATAAAAAATAGAAAGAATAGCAATGCCGCATCAATTAAAAAAAGAACTAAAATAAAAGATGGAGCTTAATTCTCTTCCCTATGACTATGGGCTGAATTTAGTGACTTATTTCTAACAAAATATGGCAGAACTGATTGTGTCTGATACCTACGAGGCTTCTGAAACCAGATCATAGAAGGCACCGTAGCCTTCCCCATCTGCACTCTTGTCACTAGCTTCAGGGGAAGCCAGGTGCCACGTTGTGAGGAGGCCCAAGAAGCCCACTTAGCAAGGAACTGACGCCTCCCACCAATAGTCATGTGAAGGAGTTTTCCTGGGAGCAGCTGCCCCAGCCCCAGCTGAGCCTATAATCACAACTACATTTTGTTCTGTTTGTTTGTTTTGTCCACCGGCATGTGTGATCTTAATTCCCCCACCGTGGATCAAACCTGTGCCCCCTGCAATGGAAATGCAATCATAACCACTGGACCACTAGAGAAGTCCACAACTGCATTTTGAAAAGCTGTCTCACTGACTGCTGTGTGGCGAATGGACTGTAGAGGGCAGGAATGAGAGCAGGGCCCCCTGGGAAGTGGCTACTGCATCAGTCCAGGCAACCAAGCTTGGATGGAGATGGAAAGAATTAGATGGACGGATTTAATAGCTATTCAAGAAGTAAGACAAACAGGACTTGGGAGAAGAAAATGTCAGTGATGACCCTAAGGTGGGCTCTTCATTGAAATGGAAAGCTGAGGGAGGAGTAAGTGGAGGTGGAGATGGGGGAGGATGACATGGTGAGTTTAGTTGTGGCCACATTGAGTCCCTGTTCTCAAAATGTTCAAGGGTCTCCCTAAATGTATCTACTTGTTTAATAAGAATAGACTGTATAGATGTGAGAGTTGGACCATAAAGAAGGCTGGGTGCTGAAGAATTGATGCTTTTTAACTGTGATATTGGAGAAGACTCTTGAGAGTTCCTTGGACTACAAGGAGATCAAACCAGTCAATCCTAAAGGAAATCAACCCTGAATATTCACTGGAAGGACTGATGCTGAAGCTCCAATACTTTGGCCACCTTATGCAAAGAGCTGACTCATTAGAAAAGATCTTGATGTTGGGAAAGATTGAAGGCAGGAGAAGGGGACGACAGAGGATGAGATGGTTGGATGGCATCACCGACTCAATGGACATCAGTTTGAGCAAGCTCCAGGAGATGGTGAAGGACAGGGAAGCCTGACAGTGCTGCAGTCCATGGGGTCGCAAAGAGTCAGACACGACTGAACCAAAACAAAAAAAAAAAGACTCTTCACTGGGGGGTGATTCAGCCCACCCAGGGACTTTTGACAATGTTTGGGGAAATTTCTGTTGTCACAGCTGTGGTGGGAGGGGCACACGGGGGCAGGGGAGCGGGATACTCCTAGCATCTAGTGGATAAAAGCTGGAGATGCTGCTTAGCATCTTACAATTCTCAGGACTGTAGCCTATAAAAAGATTTCATTTCAGTTCAGTCGCTTAGTCGTGTCCGACTCTTTGCGACCCCATGGACCGCAGCACGCCAGGCCTCCCTGTCCATCACCAACTCCCGGAGTTTACCCAAACTCATGTCCATTGACTTGGTGATGCCATCCAACCATCTCATCCTCTGTCCTCCCCTTCTCCTTCTGCCCTCAATCTTTCCCAGCATCATAGTCTTTTCAAATGAGTCAGCTCTTCACATCAGGTGGCCAAAGTATTGGAGTTTCAGCTTCAACATCAGTCCTTCCAATGAACACCCAGGACTGATCTCCTTTAAAGATTTATCTGACCCCAAATTTCAGTGGTACCGAATTGGAGAAATTCTTGCGTAAACAAATGGCCAGAATAAGAAAATCCCAACTTCAGTGGAGGTCGGTTATTCAGTAAGGTTTTATTTCATTTTTTTTAAGTATTATTTTTTGAATATGCAACAGTCAAGTACAGATCAAGTTTCCTGAGCAGCTCTCCTCCAAATAACTATCCCCAAACAGCTAGCAAAAGGTGAAAGCCTAACAAGCCACAGGTGGGAAGTTTTTAAAGAATTAGGATGAAAGAGACTTAAGCCATCTCCTCTTATACCCTATTGGCCAGATGAGTCACATGGGCCTGCCTAAGTGCAAGGGATGCTGGGAAGTGTAGTCCAGCCATGTGCCTAGGCAGAAGAAGGAAACCGTCTGATGGAAAAGGAGCCACTTTGTGCCACGGTATTATTATTGTCCTCATTATTTCTGTTATTATTCAGACCTAGCAGCTTCCTGAATGTATTGCTACTCTTGCATTCTTTTTCAACTCTAGTGATTTTTCAAATCTCCTCTCTCAAATCCTTGCTCTCTAGCCCCCTCTAAGAAAAGCACTCCAATCAATTCTGCCTCAGCCAGAGGATCAAGTCCAATGCCCTTGGCCTAGTGTTCCAAAGTACAAAATGTTGACCAAGCAGTAGGATATGTATGCCTGCAGAATGAACCCTAAATGTCATCCATGTTTCAGGACCTGGTAGAGGAGAGTTGAGAGGCACTAGAAGGCTTCCTGGAAGAGGAGAAAGGATGTTATGACTTTGAAGAAAGCAGAAGCCCCAAATCCAAAATCCAAGAAGCTGGAGAAGGGTGAGAAGGGTATGGAATTAGGGAAAGGATATATGATTAAAGAGGAAATGGTCAGCTACAAGAAATGCTGACGAGAGATTAGAGAGATATCCGGGGTGAGGGGGTGAAGTAGGGAAAGTCCTTCTTTGCTACAGCTCAGGTAGCAAATACAGGAGTCTTTTAAAATAAATTTTATTTATTTATTTTTGGCTGCATTGGGTCTTCATTGCTGCGCACAGGCTTTCTCTAGTTGAGGCAAGCGGGGGCTACTCTCTAGCTGATATTCGCCGGCTCCTCATTGTGTTGGCTTCGCCTGTTGCAGAGCACAGCCTCTAGAGCACAGGCTCAGAAGTTCCGGCTCATGGGCTTAGTTGCCCCAAGACATGAGGAATCCTCCCAGACCAGGGATCGAACCCATGTTCCCTACATTGGCAGGTGGATTCTCAATCACTGGACCACAAGGGAAATCCTATAGGAGTCCTTAGGATTAGAAAAATTACCATTTTGCAACCACGAGCGTAGTAACTGATTCAAGCTGGTAGCATCCCCGGATATAAAAACCATTGGGTGAAAACTTATAAGAGGCAAGGTGGTTGCATAATCTAGGATTATCTTTCACATAGAATGCTTGTCAGTTACAAAGGGGAAAAGGCACCTGTCATGTGTATCACCAGAAGGAAGTGATCAAGGTTCACATCATCACCCGTAAGGGGACAGACCGACGTTACGTGCTGCTCGATACCTTCTCTGCAATCTCACTGCTCAAAATGCACAACCTGAATAGCTTTTTTGCTGTTGCTATTGCTTTGGTTGCGGTGGGTCTTAGCCGCAGCACATGGGATCTTCATTGCAGAGTACAGGATATTTATCATGGCATGAGGGCTCTTAGTTGTCCCATGTGGGATCTAGTTCCCTGACCAGGGATCAAACCTGAACCCCCTGCATTGGAAGCACAGAGTCTTAGCCACCAAGGAAGTTGCAGCATCTTTCATAGTAGCCTGAAGATGGAAACAAATGCCCACCAATGGATGAATGGAGAAAAAAAAAAAGTGAAATACATGGGTGATGGAATATTATTCAGCCTTTTTTAAAAAGAGGGGATGGGGATGAAAGGAATAGGGAATTGATGGTTAATGGCAACAGACAGAGTTTCAGTTTGGGAGGGTGGCAAAACTCTGGATGGTGGAGATGGTTCCGCAATAATGTGAATGTGCTTAGAGCCGCTGAACTGTACATGTGAAAATGATGAGGGGACTTCCCTGGTGGTCCAGCAGCTAAAACTCCATGCTCCCAATTAAGGAGCCCAGGTTCCATACCTGCTCTGGGAACTAGATCCCACATGCCACAACTAAGAGCTCGCATACTGCAACTGAAGATCCCTCATGCCACAGTGAAGACTTGGTACAACCAAATAAGTAAATACATTGTTTTAAAAAAAAGTAAAATAAAAATGGTGAAGATTGGTAAAACTACAGGATGAAATGCAAAGTATAGTGACCCAGCAGTGTGATGCTACAATTTATTGCGAAACAATCTGGGAAAGAGGAAACAAGCAAATATGGCCCAAATAAACACCTAGAGGCTTGAGGTGGATGATTCATTGTATCATTCTTTCAAGCCTTTTCCATAGGAATTGGAATTTTTCCAAGTAAAAAGCCTAAGACAGTAAAAGGAGGACCAGGAAGTGAGGTGGCCATTAGTCTAATTACCCAGAGGTCACTGAGACCTGATAGGTGAGCTGTTGGAATTGGAGAAGCCTATGGAAGGGAAATAAATCCTAAAACTCATAACTGATATCCAGCTGGCACTTGCTGTGTTCCAGAAGTTCTCCTAAAGGGGCGCATGTACTGGTCCTTTTAATCTTCTCCAAACTCTAGGGGTGAACACTATTGTTCTTCCCATTTTACAGATGGGGGAACTGAGGCCCAGAAAGGAGAAGTCCCTTGTCCAAAATAGAATGAAGTAAGCATAATGGGGGCTTCCCAGTTGGCACTAGTGGTAAATAACCTGACTGCCAGTACAAGAGACATAAGAGATATGGGTTCAATCCTTGGGTCGGGAAGATCCCCTGGAGCAGGGAATGGCAATCTACTCCAGTATTCTTGCCTGGAGAATCCTCATGGACAGCAGAGCCTGGTGGGCTACAGTCCATGGGGTTGGACACAACTGAAGTGACTTAGCACACAAACATGCAAGGATAATACAGTGAGATGGGAAAGAATCTGACCCCCTGTCCCGCTATTCACCGGCACCTTCCTCCAGTCTGATGAAACCCCAGGTGTGAAGGGCACTCACCAGCTATCTTATGATCCATCTCTGGCATTCTTAAAACACTTTGTCCCACCATCCAGGATGAGTGGAGTCCCAAAGATTGTTATTATATATTAACAACCACTTGTTATATATTTAACTACCACTTGGGGATTGGCATAGTGCAGGGGGCTCTGAGGAGGACTCTGCTGTGGTACCCCCACCTTAATTTCCCCCACACATGGGATGAAGCTGGGCAAAGGCCTTTGCAGTGGTCAGGACCAGATGGAGGAAGAGACTGCTATGGGGGAACCCAGTGGAGGGCAAGAGGCATGACTGGAAGGCTTCTAGGAGGAGGAGGCATTGGCTCTGCAGCTTTGAAGAACACAGTCTTTCTGGACCTAGTTCTGGGGATGGAGGGATGGCCCAGACCTGGCCTTCAGAGCCTCAAGGATGCTCAGGTCAGGGCCAAAGACACAAAGGCAAGCAAGATCATCCCACTCATCCCTAAAATAAGCCTTTTTGAATTTGGGGGAAGCCAGCAGCTAGAGGATGCCACCCCAGACTTGGATTCCTTTATCCAATGCAAAGGGTAGATCACATACCCAAATCAGCAGGGTAGATCAGTAGATCACATCCCCATCCTGACCCAGCAGTGACCCCCCTCCAGGGAGCCAGGACCACCACTCAAGCTCTTTTGGAGACTGCTTATAAAAGTGCCTCAAGGGACTTCCCTGGTAGTCCAGTGGCTAAGACTCCACGCTCCCAATGCAGGGGTCCCGGGTTCAATCCCTAGTCGGGGAACTAGATCCCACATGCTGTAACTAAGAGTTCACATGCTGCAACTGGGACCTGGAGCAGCCAAATAAGTAAATATTAAGAAAAAAAAAGTGTATGAAAGTGAGAGCTCTCTCCCATGAAAAAAATTTGTAAAGACAGAATCACAAAAGAACGAAATCTGTGCATTCTATCTCCACTGCCGCTCCTCAAAAGAGTTAGATCTAAAACAGCATCTCCGAATGAGTTGCTGCAGGCTGGCCATTCAAGTGTCTATGCCTCCTGTCTGCTGACCGAGGGCCTGCGGCAAGGGTGGGGCAGGTGTGGGTATTTCCTAGCCTGTGGGTGCTCTGGGAGAAATTTTTCAGAGTCCTTAGCCCAGAAGAAGCAGTCTGGCCCATTCCTTCATTCCTGACTGCGCGGGACATGGCCTGTGCTTTGGGGACCTGACAGAGCTGTGCTTGTGCTCAGCCCTGAGCTTGAGCTCATCTGTGCTCAGTTGCTAAGTCATCTCCAACTCTTTGCGTCCCCATGGACTGCAGCCCAGCAGGCTCCTCTGTCCACGGGATTTCCTAGGCAAGAATACTGGAGTGGGTTACCATTTCCTCCTCCAAGGGGATCTTCCTGACCCAGGGATCAAACCTGACCCTGGAGTGTTCTTTACCACTAGCGCCGTCAGACGTTTAAAGATTTTCATGGCTTGATTTGTGTGCGGTGTCTTTTAGTTGCTTGGGGAATCCCATCCCAGGTAAAATTCAGGATGCTCAGTTAAACTGGCATATCAGGTACATGACGAGTGATTCATGAATGATTTTTAAAAAGCATCTGCTAAGTCGCTTCAATCGGGTCCGACTCTGTGTGACCCCATAGACGGCAGCCCCCCAGGCTCTGCCATCTCTGGGATTCTCCAGGCAAGAACACTGGGGTGGGTTGCCATTTCCTTCTCCAGTGGATGAAAGGGAAAAGTGAAAGTGAAGTCGCTCAGCCGTGTCCGACTCTTAGAGACCCCATGGACTGTAGCCTACCAGGCTCCTCTGTCCATGGGATTTTCCAGGCAAGGAGTGGGACTTTTAATATTTAGACGTTTGGGCATTTAATTCTGTCGATCTGGGCTCACAGGTAACACCGCCCTGGTCCGGCAGCCCGCAGCTGTCTGGTTTGAGTCCACGGGGTTGCTGGTGATAATAATGGGCACCTTGGCCTTGACGCTGGTCAGGGACCAGGGCAGGTGGACGGTGCTGACCAGCTCGTACCGGGTGTTCATGATCTCACTGTCCTGTGAGCCACTATCACTCACAGACAGCACTGGCGGGAGATGGAAAGTGCAGACAATCTTGGTGGTGTTGAAGGCCGTGATGTGGGTGTTGGCCTCCTGCCTGAGCAGCTCACTGCTATCCACCCTGCAGCGGCGCTCCGCGTTGGGCGTGAAGCCCTCGTAGTGCACGTGGGCGTAGAGGGCGAAGATGACCGTCTTAATGCACTTGCTGGTCTGGTTGTTGATTTCCGTGGTGAAAATGACCCTCTCCCCCGGTGTGAAGGTATTCTTTTCCATCTGGATCTGCAGGCAGATGGTGCCCTGGCTGCAGCAGTTGTAAGACACGTTCTTCTCAGCCTCCACGAACAGAGGGGTCTAGAAGAAGTGGGGGCGGGGAGGGACAACTGTGAGGGATTAAGGCCACAAAGTCTGCTTGCTCGCTTAACAGTCCACCTGGTCTTGAGCCTTTGGGACTCTCCAAAGCCCTTTGAACCCTCCTACATTGTTGATGGAAATGTTAACTGGTGCAGCCACTATGGGAAAACAGTCTGAAGGTTCCTCAGAAAACTAAAAATAGAATATGAACTAGCAATCCCTCTTCTGGGAATATACCTGGACAAAACTCTAATTCAAAAAGATACACGCACCTCTATGTTCATAGCAACACTGTTTACAACAGCCAAGACATGGAAACAACCTAAATGTCCATGCATCGATGAATGGACAAAGAAGATGTGGAACATATACACAGTGGAATATTACTCAGCCATAAAGAAGAATGAGCTAAAGGCCATTTGCAGCAATCAGCACGCAATTAGAGATTACCATACTAAGTGAAGCAAGTCAGAAAGAGGAAGACAAATACCATGTGATATCACTTACATGTGGAATCTAAAAAGACAGCACAAATGAACCTATATACAAAACAGAAACAGACTCATAGACATAGAGAACAAACTTGTGGTTGCCAAGGGGGATAGGGAGGAATGGATTGGGAGTTTGAGGTTGGTAGATAAAAAACTATTAAATTTAGAATGGATAAACAACAAGGTCCTAATGTATAGAACAGGGAATATATTCAAAATCCTGTGATAAACCATAATGGAAAAGAATATTTAAAGAAAGAATGTGTGTATGTGTATGGACTTCTCTGGTGGCTCAGTTGTAAAGAATTCACCTGCTAATGGAGGAGATGCGGTTTTGATCCCTGGGTCAGGAAGGTCCCCTGGAGAAGGAAATGTCAACCCCCTCCAGTATTGTTACCAGGGAAATCCCATGGGCAGAGGGGCCTGGAGGGCTACAGTCCATGGGCAGCAAAGAGATGGACATGACTTAATGACTGAACAACAACAATATGTGTGTGTAACTGAGTCACTTTGCTGTACAGCGGAAATTGGCACACAATTGTAAATCAACTCTACTATACTTCAATTTAGAAAAATAAACAGTCAAAGCCCTTTTCCATTCTGAGTGTCAATTTTCTTGTCTGTAACATAAACCTAAGAAATTCATAAGCCCCTGGTTTTATCTTTACATCCATAACTCACTTGCTGTGTGACCTGGAACAAGTGCCTTGACTTCTCTGAACCCTAGCTTTCTGGAAGACAGGGAATGTCTTATAGTCAATAGCCCAAGACCTAGGGCTTACCCAAGTAGTTCAGACTTCCTTAATGGGCTCTGTATCATGAAAACTGTAGAACTGAAATTATGTAACATGTTTAAATAAAAACTTCAAAATGCAGTCTTTATATCAACTGGTTAGCTGCTAGATTGCAAATAAAGTCATATATACATTATATTTAATGTGTGGCTTGGGTAACATTTTACCCTTTCTTAGTGTTTCCCTGGTGGGTCAGATGGTAAAGAATCCACCTACAAGAGACCCAGGTTCAGTCCTTGGGTTGGGAAGATCCCGCGGAGGAGGAAACGGCAGCTCACTCCAGAACTCTTGCCTGGAGAATTCTATGGACAGAGGAGCCTGGTGGGCTACAGTTCATGGGGTCGCAAAGGGTAGAACATGACTGAGCGACGAACACTTTGGGTAACACTTTACTTTTTATTAGTGGGTACTACTTTAAAAGATTTGAGGGAATTCCCTGGCAGTCCAATGGCTAGGACTCAGGACTTTCACTGCCTGGGCCCAGGTTCCATCCCTAGTCAGAGAACTAAGATCTTGTAAGCCTTGCAGTGTGACAAAAAAAATTTTTTTATTAAAAATAAATAAAGTTAAAAAGATTTGATGTGATGTGGGGTGTGCTTATAATGAGTTACTCTCCAGTTTTGCTGGCTTCCTGTGTCTTCTTCTAGACGAACTCGATACTTTTACAAATGTGTGTATGCATGTGTGTTTGTGTGTCTGTGTGGCATTTGTTATTCTCATGCAGATGTTTGCATTGTTTAGGAATACATTTATTTGCGGTTGGATTGTACAGTATTGTTTCACATATTTGAATGCTTTGTATAAATCAATCCTCATATGTTTTCCAGCAACTTGCCTTCCTAGCTTTACATTCTGTGTTTTGAAAGGCATTCACGTTGGTGGCTGTCATTCTGATTCATTCATTTTCACAACAGCAATGAAGTGTGTTGCAAAATAGCTTATTCACCCATCCCCCCTCCATGATGGACATTTATATTGTTGTTATGTCTTTGATATCATAAAAGAGCTAGAAGGAGCATGGTGAAGACACTTCTTGGGCTCACATACCAGAAAGAGTTGCTCTGTGCTGTGCTTAGGTGCTCACTCGTGTTCGACTCTTGGCAACCCCCTGGACTGCAGCCCGCCAGGCTCCTCTGTCCATGGGATTCTCCAGGCAGGAATACTGGAGTGGGTTGCCATGCCTCCTCAAGGGGATCTTCCAAAATCAGGGACCAAACCTGGATCTTCCACATTGCAGGTGGATTCTTTACCGTCTGAGCCACCAGGGAAGCCCAAGAATACTTGAGAAGGTACCCTATCCCTTCTCCAGGGAATCTGCCTGACCCAGGAGTTGAGATGATATACAAATGGCCAATAGGCACAGGAAAAAATGCTCAACATTGCTGATCATCAGAGAAATGCAAATCACAATCACAGCCAGGTAGCACTTCACACCTGTCAGAATGGCCATCATCAAAAAGTCTACAAATAACAAACACTGATGGGGATGTGGAGAAAAGAACCCTTGTACATTGTTGGTGGGAATGTAAATTGGTGCAGCCACTATGGAGAACAGTATGGAGGTTCCTCAAAAAACTAACAACAGAGCTACCATAGATCCAGTCATTCCACTCCTGGGTGTATATCCAGAGAAAACAAAAACTCCCCTGGTGGTGCGATGGTTGAGATTCTATGCTTTCACTGCAGGGGATGTGGGTTCGATCCCTGGCCAGGGAACTAAGGTCCCACACAGCGCATGGTACAGCTGAAAAAAATGTTGGTTGGACCCTCTGAACTGATTTTTCTGTTATTTCTAGTCTACTTATGCTATGCTGTTGTTTTGTTTTATATAAAACAAAAATGTTGTAAGCCATCAAATGGATTTTTTTCTGGTACATTCTATCCTATTTTACTTATTTAATACTATTATTTTCAGTCCTACACATTGATTTTATAAAAACAAACTTTGTTGCAACCCAGCAAATTTTATATTTTCCTACCTCTTTTATTCTGTTCTTTCATTTTAAAAAGTATAAATTTGTTGTCATTTGTTGGCAGCCCAACAAATGGATTTTTTTCTGATATTTTCTATTCTACTTATTTTATTCTCCATATTGTTTTCTTTTTAATATTTTTTTTAATTAGAGGGCAACTGCTTTACAATATTGTGATGGTTTTTGCCATACATCAACATGAATCAGCATTAGTTGTACATATGTCCCCTACCTCTTGAACTCTGCTCCCACCTCGCTCCCTCTCTCACCCTTCTGGGTTGTCACAGAGCCCTGACTTTGGGTTCCCTGCCTCATACATTAAACGTCCCATTGGCTATCTATTTTCCATATGGTAATGTATTTTGTGGGTTGCAAACACTGTTAATATAAAATAGGAAAACAGTATCCTTTAGTACAGTTTTCAGAAAACAACATTTGCAACCTACAAAGTTGACATTTTTTAAAAAACATTTTTTTATTTTGGGCTTGCCTGCTCTTTCATTTTGTAGAAATATGCCTTGCAACTTGCTAAATGGATTTCATACCCCACTAACGGATCATGACCGAAGGTTTGCACGACCGTATTCTAGATCCAATACTCTTTGTCTCAGAGACCTCAGGCTGACCCCTGACCCCTTCAGCCTCACCTCCTGCCCTCTGCCTCCGGCCTTTGCCTGTCTTCAGACTTCCCATGCTTTCTCTCCTCTTGCAAGGCTAATTGCAAGCCATTTCATTCTAAGCTCTTCCAGTCTTATTCGAAAATTCGTTGCATGAGTTAGGACCCTACAGGCATGAAAGGACTGGCTGCCCTAACTCAAGACCAAGCCAGCAGTTCTGTCCTGGTCCTGAAGGAGGTGCCAAGAGACATCAGTGGTGGCCAAGGGGAGATTCCCTTGCCAGGCCAGGTGGGTGGCCCAAGAGCCCAGAATTCCAAGAACGTTAGGGTACAAACTCAACATTGATCTTCCATACCTGGGAGTTTTTTCGAATCTCCCTCTTTCTTTGGCATATGTGAAACTTTGGAGGGATTCATTCATTCAAGCAGTACCATTTGTATCAACTTGGTGCCCAGTTCAAGGAAAACCCACAGCAGTGAAGACCAGTCCAGTCCCTGCTCTGATTGGAAGGATGGATATAAACATGGCACACTTTTTTTTTAATGGTACATTTTTTAAGTTCTTTTTTTTAAAAATGTGGACCATTTTTAGAGGTTTATTGAATTTGTTACAGTACTGTTTCTGTTTTATGTTTTGTGGGGTTTTTTTTGGCTGCAAGACATGTGGGATCTTAGCTTCCCGACCAGGGATCGAACCTGCACCCCCTGCTTTGGAAGGCAAAGTCTCAACCACCAGACCACCAGGGAAGTCCTTTAATGGTAGGTTTCTGATTAAGATAAGTTATGAGGCTATGGCAAGGGGCTAAGGTAAAGGGAGACTCCCTCAGACTTGATGGTTAGGAGAGAGATGTCTTGGGAACAAGTGTTCTACCCAACGGGACTGCTTGTTCCAAGAGACAATGGGTCATGTCTTTCAAAATTCTAAAGGTACACAGAGAGGGTGTAGAAAAACTGAAACTCTTGTGCATGGCTGGTGGGAATGTAAAATGGAGCGGCCGCTGTGGAAAAGAGTCTGCTCCTCAAAAGGTAAGACGTAGAATTACCATCTGCACCAGCAATTCCACTCCTAGATGGCTACCTGAGAGAAATGAAAACACATCCACGTAAAAATGTGGATACCTATGTTAGCAGCAGCATGGTCCCTAATAGCCAAGACATGGAAACAACCCGATGTCCATCAAGTGATGAAGAGATACACAAAAGGTGGTCCCTCCATGCCACGGAAAGATGATTCACCCTTGAGAAGGAAGAAAGCACTGACACACACACTACAATATGGATGAACATTAAAAAGAAGTTTTTCAGCTGTACCCCATGGCAGGTGGGACTTTAGTTCCCTGACCAGGGATTGAACCCATGCCCCCTGCATTGGAAGGTGGAATCATAACCACTGGACCCCCAGGGAAGTCCCTGGATGAACCCTGAAAACACTATGTTCAAATAAGTCAGACACAAAAAGGCCACATAGTGTCTGATTCCACTTATTAAAACAGGAAGTGTCCATAACAGACAAATCCCTGGAGACAGAGAGTGAATGTAGTGGTGGCTGTGGGAGGGGAAAGGGAGGTTTGAGGGTAACAGGTAAGGGATGCCAGACTTCTTTGGTTATTGTTCAGTCACTCCTCAGCCATGTCTGACTCTTTGCAACTCCATAGACTGCTGCATGCCAGGCTTCCCTGTCCTTCACTATCTTCCAGATCTTGCTCAATCTCATGTCCATTGAGTCGGTGATGCCATACAACCATCTCATCCTCTATCGACCCCTTCTCCTCCTGCCTTCAATCTTTCCCAGCATCAGGGTCTTTTCCAATGAGTCAGCTCTTTGCTTTAGGTGGCCCAAGTATTGGAGCTTCAGCTTCAACATCCGTCCTTCCAATGAATATTCAGGGTTGGTTTCCTTTAGGATTGACTGGTTTGATCTTCTTGCCGTCCAACAGACTCTCGAGTCTTCTCCAGCACCACAGTTTGAAAGCATCACTTCTTCAGCGCTCAGCCTTCTTCTTTATGGTGGGGGGGGGAGGCATTAAAGTGTTCTAACACTGATAGTGGTGATGGCTGTACAACTCTGTGAATGCATGAAAAGCCATGGATTTGGACACTTTAAAGGGAAGGATAATAAGGTATGTGAATTGTATCTCAATCAAGATGTTAAAAAAAAAGTGGAAGGAGAAAAATTTTGCTTCTCCTCCTGCTCCCCTCCCAGGAGGCAGCCAGCAGCCGTCTGTTGCATTTCTCTGGTCTCTGGAAAGAGACAGTTTGTTACACCTGCAAGGAAGTTCTGTGCATTTCTTATTTTTACCACCAACGGTGCAGGCTAGACACGCTGTTCTGAACTTTGCTTTATGTGTCCAACCCAGTAACTTGGAGGTGCTGATTCCGAGAGCTGCCTCATTCTTTTGTCTCTGGCTGTGTCTTGCTGTCTCTCTCTCTTTGCTCTATCTATAGAGTTGACCTTTGACTGTGAACTGTGACTTTAATTCCCTTTGCAACAAACATTTAAGTGGTTACCAGTTTCTGGCCTCCCAGGCAATGCACGGAGAGGTCCTATCACACAAATGAAATGACAGTGGTAGGAGAATTTTCTAGAAGGGAAATGAAACGGCTGGGGCAAAGTGCGTGTTCCTTTTCATTTGGATAGATATGGCTAAATTGCCCTTTGCGGGGGTTGTGGCAGTTCGTCTGGCCATCATCAAAGCACGTGACTGAAGATGCAGTTTCCGAGCAAAGATCTAAAGGGGGAAGAGGAGGGATTGGAAGATCCTATCGCAGGGTTCTGGGCAGCGGGCACACAACACGCAAAGGACCTGGGCGGCACGATGCTGGAGGAACAGCGAGGAGGCCCATGGGGCTGGAGCAGAGTGAGAGGGGGAGAGAGGGAGGAGGGGGAAGGCAGGGAGGGGATGGGGCAGGTCGTGCAGGGCCTTGTGGGCCAGGGGGAGGTCATGGGCTTTTACTCCGAGGGAGGTGGGAGCCCTGGAAGACAGAGGAGGGTCATCCCCTGACTCCTTTCAGCTGATCTGAGAAGGACAGACTGTGGGGGTCAGGTCTCTGCCCCTACTTGGACCATAGCAGTAGCCTCTGCCCTGGTCCACCAGCTCCTGCCCTCACCCTGCCCTCTCCAATCCTTTTAAAACAGTACTGAGTAGTTGAAAAAACACAATATTTTCATACTCTCAAAATGGATCTGCAATAACTCCCTTTGTTGCTGTAGTAGCGATTTGAGCTCTTCCCACGTACCAGGAGTCCTCGATGTGTACCCATCGTGCTGGGTGCTTCATGACCCTCATGATTGAGGAAAGTGTTATTTTCATTATACCCATCATACAGATCAGGACAGTTGAGGTTCTAGGAGGTGCTGTTAATTGCCCAAGGCCATTTGCTAATGAAGCATCCGGCAGCAGAGACCTCAATCTAGGTCTGGCCCCACACCAGCATTTTGCTCCAATTTCTGCTTTGTGCACCCTGCACTCTAGATTAGCTCTCAAGGGAGGGCCAGAGTCTGCTCAAGGTCACCCAGAAAGCAGGTGGCCAAACTGGCCTTGAGCTCAGATCTGCTCACCTCTGGTCCACCCCTCTAAGCATCTACCCGCCCTGGAATCCTCCTCCCCTGAGGTTGGCCAGGCTAGAGATGATTCCCTACTGTACAGATAAGACTACATCTGGGAATTCTCTGGTGGGCCAGTGGTTAAGAATCTGTGCTTCCAATGCAGGGGGCTGGAGTTCAATCCCTGGTTGGGGAACTAAGATTCCACATGCCTCAAGGCCAGAAAAAAACAAAACATAAAACAGAAACAATATTATAACAAATTCAATAAAGAATTTTTAAATGGTCTACATTAAAAAAAATCTTAAAAAAGGACTGATGGCACATAAATATTCTGAGGCTTCCCTGGACACTAGTGCTGAGCACCATTTCAGGCCCAGAACCTGCAGGAAGTCCACTGACTGATCCTCCTGAGATCTAGGGGACAGGCACCCTCTCTGTGTCCATGTGACAGATGAGGAAATGGCACAGAGAGACCACATCACTTGCAGAGGGTCACACAGCAGGTAGGTGGGGACACTGAGATTTTAACTTGGACCTTGAGAACTAAAATGCCAGCACTCTCAGCCACCATGCTCTGATGACAAAGGAGCCCCCAGGGAGGTGAAGTGACTTTGGCCAACATAACTCCACCCTCCCTCACTTCCGCCTCTGCACCTGGCTTCTGGAAGCCATACAGAAACCTCCTCTGCTCAGGTGACCGACGCTATCAGACCCTTCCTTTTCTGGTTGGAGGGCACCCCTTGCTGTGCTTCTTGGTGGGGAGAGGGTACAATCTCCATTATCCGTTCCCAGAGAGTCACTGAGCACATGGGACACTCAGTCAGGGGGTCAGAGCGGGGCATCTGCTCACTCTTGATCTACCTACCCTGGGGTCAAGGACATCCGGAGGCCAGGTCATTCTCTGTGAGGGGCACTGTGGGGTGTTGAGCAGTTTCCTTGGCCCCCTCCCCCTCGATGGCACTCATCCCCCTCTGCAGTTGTGATAACCACACATGTCATCATACATCATTGCTCAGTGTCCCCTGCAATGACAGAATTACCTCAGTTGAGAGGGTTGAGAGCCACTGGCTTAGTTCCTGCCCTGGTTTCTGATTCCCCTTTTTGCAAAACTCCTGAGCTGGAGGAGCGGCCAACATCTTTCCTTCTTTTTCCGGATTGGGGCCTTCCCTGTCCCCTGGCTGCTCCTGCCCCACCCCCTACCTCTGGGGAACTTAGAAGCCAAGCCCTACCCCTGCTCCCCCTTGCTCCCCACTACCTGCAATGATTTTTCTGCGTGGAAAATCGAGGAAGTGCCTTGAACCATCAAGTATATTCTCTTCTTGGCTAGAATGTGCTCCCGACCCATGCAGGAGGCCTGTACGAAGTAAAAGATGTTGCCGATTTTGCTGGTGAAGGTGGAAGGGAGCCTGGGAGGTAAGTTGAAATGGAAGTCAAAGGTGTGGCTGCCTGCACTTAACCAATTATCTGAAAGCAAAACACACCAATGCCATCAGAAGATTCTAGAATCTTTTTCCCCGCTTCTCTTTCTTTATTGTTTTGACAGTGACCTTTTTCTGGATCTGGCCTCTCTGTCCCTGAGCTAGCTCTGAGTTTTAGGGATTGAAAAAGCCAAGGCTCATAAATATTAGACCTCAGCTAGGCTGGAGATGGAAGCTCTGGGTGGGTGGTGGTCACCCCAAACTACCCACTGGGACTTGCTCACCCCTGCTCTGGGCCTGGGAAACTGGAGGTCTGGCCTGCAGGATCGATCACACATTTATTCAACAAATACATCTTGGGGCCCGAGGCAAGCAAATCTCCCTGCCCTGGCAGAGGCTGGCCTTCACTGCACAGCATACAGCAGATTGACTGACTGACGGTGGGCCAGTGAGGGACTCATATCGCCCTCTCATCTCTGTGACCTCCTTGTTTTATTTTTTCTTACATTTCCCCCAAACCCTCTTATGAGTGTGTCTTCCCAGTCTGACTGCAACCCCAGGGATGCCAGGAACCTTTTCTGTTTTCTTTGCTGCTGCATCCCTTGTACCTGGCATGGTGGTTGTGCACAGTAGGTGCTTAATACATGTTTGTTTGTGGACTAAATGAATTGAGGCTGATGCTCCTGAGGGGAAACAATGCTTCCCTTGGAAATGGAGAAGGGTGGTACCCAATGCTGTGGGGTTTGAGGGGCTGAAGAATTGTTTTGGTTGAAAGAACTAACACCTATTCAGCACTTACTATATAACCCCTGCTATTCTGAGCCTGAGACATGCCATTAAGTCATCAAGTCCTCAAGACAATCTCAGGAGGCAGGACTTCTTTCTGTTCCCATTTTCCAGGTGGGTTAACTGGGACAGAGAGAGGTGGCATGATTGTTGAGTATTAAGGTCCAGCAGTATCTGGATGGGTTTCCCTGGTGGCTCAGATGGTAAAGAATCTGCCTGTAATGTGGGAGACCCAGGTTCAATCCCTGGGTCAGGAAGATCCCCTGGAGAAGGGAATGGCTACCCACTCCAGTATTCTTGCCTGGGAAATCCCATGGACAGAGGAGCCTAGTGCGCTAAAGTCCATGGGATCACAAAGAGTCAGACACAACTGAGCAACTAATTCGCAAACAATATCTGGGTATCTGCAAGGCAGAGACCCCTTCCATCACTAGATCTGAGCTCCATAGTCTTTTGGTGACACCTTCCCCGGCTACCCTATCTAAAATTATTTTTTAAAGTCTGAAATGAAACTTTGTTCAACCAAGCATTGGCCAAGCGTTCTGATTGACTGTGGACTACCTAGAAACACTCATTTTGGAAAGGACCTATAGTTCCTTGGCAGCCCAGGCTCCCTGAGGTCTGTCCAGACTTTAGATCTGAATCTGGCAGAGCTGGGGGCTCATCAGTGCTTCCCTCGAGGATCTCTCCTAGTCCTCTCCCTCCTTTCTCTTTCCCTGTGACCACAGGAGCCAGGCCTCTGCCCATTTCTCATATCCCTGGGGGTTTGTTGATTGACTGACAGATGTGTTTATCTTCCAGAACCTGGTTTCCTATTCTGGCTAATGTTGGCAGTCATACCGGTCCTTACCCTCCACTGGGAATGTCTTTGTCTTGTGCACGTAGTCAGCCTTGTTGTTGCAAATAACATCTCGGCTATAATCGCGAGATGGCCCAGTTTCTTCATTCCATTCCACATAACCTCTTCCCACGAGCTCCACCTTCACGATGGGGTCCACCAGGGTGCTGTTCAGATTTAGGACCACCTGTCCTTCGATGATGCAGCCGGCCAGGTAGACTGCATCCTTGGGCAGCACTAATTCGATCGACTTCACCACAGACATGGGGGGTTGGGGTGACGGAGAAACATCCTTCCCCCTCCCCCATGTCACGGAGATCCTCGGCTGCATTGAGGTCATCTGTCTGTGACATCAGCCAGCCAGGGTTCCGGGAAGGGATTCCCAATGGCCAGGATTGGTGGGGGCAAGGTTGTTGGGGGTGGGCGGCAGTTTGGGAATCCCAAAGTCCTCACTGGTTGATGAAATGGTAGCCTGACCTCTTTTTTCTAGGAAATAACAAACAAATAAGAAAACCACAAGATAGCAATATTCCTGGCAGACAGAGAACACCTGTCATCTTGCCAGATGTCTGGGGCCTGGGTGGGAAGAATTCTCCCAGGCTCTCTGGTGAGACATGCATCATAAGCTTCATTTACAGATGGAGAGGGGATGAGCCCAGGGGTATCTTCCGCCCCATCGGATGGCCCCCAGATGTGGCATGTGCACCCTCCTCAGGGTTCACACATGGATGCTGGGTCCTATGTAGATAATAATTTTCACTTTTTTTTTTTTTTGGCTACACCGTGCAGCTTGTGGGATCTTAGTTCCCTGACCAGGGATTGAACCTGTGACCTCAGCAGTGACAGTGTGGAGTCTTAACCACTGGACCGCCAGGAAAGTCCCAATCATTTTCTCTTTAATAGCATTCTATTTCTATTGTTTCTATTAATTAGAAGGAAAATGATAGCAGTAGCTATGACATGGGATTTGCTGTGTCTTGCAGATGCTCAGAGCACTGTGGGCTCCATGTGATCATGCACACCATCACAAAGCACCATCTCCCTGCACAACTGATGGCTGTCTTTCCTCCTACAGGGTGGGACTTTGTTTGCTGGACCCAGGGCCTGGTGCAGACAAGGGAGGGCAATTAAAGTCTGTTCATTGACTTAATTGGAGAAGGAAATGGCAACCCACTCCAGTGTTCTTGCCTGGAGAATCCCAGGGACAGGGGAGCCTGATGGGCTGCCGTCTATGGGGTCGCACAGAGTCGGACACGACTGAAGCGACTTAGCAGCAGCAATGACTTAATGATTGTCAAGTGCATATCATTTTGCAAAAAGGAAACTGAAGCCCTTTGCACCCCCATGGTTATTCCTGGTGCCTGATCTGCACATGGGCCGGTGCCTAAGTAGGAAGGACAGCAAAACAGAAGAAGCTCTAGGAAGAGTCTGTTCTCCAGGCTCTGGCAGGACTCATGACTATGTCATATCTTGCTGTATTTGATGTGATGTCTTTTGCGGACATCAACATTTTGCTTTTCCAACTGGTTGGTGAGCTTCTTTTAAAGATGCTTGGCATAGTTTCTTGTTCATGGTTGTTAATTAACCCAAGCAACCCCTCTGACTTTCTTGAAATGAGTAGAGAGATTGGGTGGGGCCCTTCATCACCATTGCTCAAGGTCTTTTCTGCAGGGAAAATCAGACACCTCTTTCTGTGTTGCTTAACTTCAGATATCCAAGGAGGCTGGACTGTGTGCCCTGCACCAAATGTACACAAGGAATATAGGGTCTATTTCTTTTTCAGCCATGCTGAGTTTTGACAACAGCAGGCACAAAGAGATGCTATGCTCTTGCCAGGAATGGGCTGGGTTCCTGTCAGAGATGTTGTCAGTATGGAAGACCTCATCTGCCTCACAAGGTTGGGGAGGCCTGGCTACCTGCTCACATTTGCAACATGGTCGCCATGTAACTGATGGCTTAGCTTCGATAAACACGATCAGTTGTGTTGGCGAAGTCTTGAAGGTGGGGGGAAATTAATAGGAGAATTTCGACTCTGTGATTGGAGTGTATTCATTCCTATGGCTGCTGTAACAAATGTCCACAAATTCCATGCTTTCAAACACGACAACTGAGTTCTCTTACAGTTCTAGAGGTCCGAAGCGTGAAATGGAGCTAAAGTCAAGGTGTTGGCAGGATTATGTTCTAGAATTCTAGGAAAGAATTTGTCCCTTGTCTTTTCCAGTTTCTAGAGGTTTCCCATATCCTTGTCACTTCTCTGACTTGACCCTCTCGCCACTCTTTTTCATTTACTAGGACCCTCATGATGACACTGGGCCAGCCCAGATAATCTAGGATAATCTCCCCATCTGACAATCTTTAGTTTAATCTCATCTGCCAAGTCCCTTTTGCCATGGAAGGTATGATATTCACAGACCCCAGGGATTAAGATGTGGACATCTTTGGGGGCCATTCATCTGTCTACCGCTGGGAGAAGTAAAAGCAGATAGAAGGAACTCTATGTGTGGCCAGAGAAACCTTGTGAAAACACACATTGGAGCTCATCGGTTTTCAGCTCACAGCCCTCCCACCCTATCCACTGCTCTTCAGAGAAAGACCAAAGTCCTCCTGGTGGCCTGTGAGGTCTTACATGACACCCCTCTGACCTCATCCATTCCCTCCCGCCCTCCCTTTCACTGCATCTGCCCGGCTCTCTGTCCATCTCTAAGCCTTTTCCGGCCTCTGCATTTGCTCTTTCCGCCTCGATCTGTCTGTCCTTGGTTTCTCACCTCAGATCTCAGCTCAAATGTCATTTGCCCAGAGAGGCCCACCTCTCCACCTCAACCAGAGTGCCTCCTCTCCCCGCCCTCCCACATGGCCGCTGGTCACTCTCCAGCTCTTGTCCTGTCTTCATGGCACATGTGATATCTGAAATGATTTGCTTTATTGATTCATTTCTTTCTGGTCTCCCCAGATAAGAATTTAACCTCTCGGAGACCACCAACAGGGTGGGCCTTGCCCACTTATGGGCCCCCAGCTCTCAACACCCTGTTCAGGCATTTTGTTGGTGCCCAGAATGGGTCACTGTGTGCCCGCCAGGACTGGTCAGAGCCGAGCAGGCAGGGCGGAGGGGGTTGGGCAGCTCTGCCCGCCTGGACAGCCAGGAGAAGGCGGGAAAACGAGGCGGGAAAAACCAGCAAACAAGCCCTGCGGGTGGGTAGGGTGGGGAGCGCTGGCGGGCCCTGGCGCAAGGAAACCGAGCTGGGGCGATCAGGCCCGTCATCGGGGTGCAGGCGGTCTCCTGGGGGGATCCCCCCAAATTCTCCTGCAGAATTTAGACATTGATTCCGGTCTTCCTGCCCAACTGGTCAGTGCATGCCTGGTAAGAGGGGCTGAAGGAACAGACTTAGGAGCTCAGGGGTGTCTACCCTGGGGTCTCTGCCCTGGGGGTGATCCTTAGGGCTCATGGAGAGCACCCATGATGAGGGGGCCCAGGTCCCGCCACCGGCCCCGTTGCACGCTGGGCGCGCCCAGCAGAGCGCGCAGGGCTGGGCGGGGCCGTGGCCCGCTGGGCGGAGGGGAGGGGTGGACAGAGGCGGGGGCGCCCCCCACCCCCTTTCTCGCTTCCCGCCACTGAGGCGGCCAATCACCAGGCAGGCGCCCGCCCCCGGCGCGGCCTCCTGTGGCCCCGCAACTCCCAAACGCCAAGTTTTCGCGGGAAAAAAATCAGAGCAGCTGGCAGCACAGCGGGCAGTGGTGACCGTCCGGGCGCTCGGGATCGCACGCACGTCTGCGCAGGGTCCTGGCCACACACGCGGCTCCTCTGCCATCCTCAGAAGGGCCAGCGCGCAAGCAGGCGAGTGGACCGTGAGCGGTCAGGCCGATTGGGGTGCCAGCCCGGGCCAGGGCGCGGACGGGGGGAGGCGGGCAGGACTCGGCGCACCGGGCGCCTTGACTTTGCAAAACTTTCCGGGACGCTCTGCCAGCACGGGAGTACATTTCCCCCAAGCCAGGGCTGCCCTACATGCGGTCTCCGGCTTTGCCCCCGACCCTGCCGGCCCTTAGAAGTCGCCCCGGAAGCCCAGGCTCTGGCAGGGGCGAGCTGAACATCCCAGGCGCCCCGCGGGGGTCGCGCCGGCTCTGTTGGGGAGGGCCCGGCGAGCCGCGGGGGAGGATGTCAGGCTCCGCGCCTGCGCGCGGGGCGCCCCGCGATTCAATTGTCGCGCCCGAGCCCGATTTCGCGCGCCCTTAGTTCCCCGGGCGCGTCTGGGCCAATGAGTAGCGAGCGGGGCGGGGCGGCCGACCGCGGCAGAGCCAATCAGTGAGGCGGCTCAAGTGACGGGGGCGGGACCTGGCGCGCGGGCCCCTTTGCTGTCCCGGCGGTGGGGGTGGGCGTGGGCTCGCTGGCGTGGCCCGCGCGGGCGAGCGAGAGAACAAGAGGGGCTACGGGGCCTTGCGTCGGGGTCCGGGAAACGCAGGCTGGAGCTCCGGGCGGCCGTGGGGCAGAAGTGAGTAGCGCTGCCCGCGCGGGGGTGGCCAGGACGGGGCGGCCGGTTGCCATGGCCACAGCGGGGCCGGCCGCGTCGCGCAAGCGCGCGCGCGCGCGGCGGGGGGGTGCGGTGGGGGTCCGCTGGCACCCGGGGTCCCGAGCTCCCGGGTCTCGAGTGGGTTCCTTCCTCTTCGGTCCCACTTAGTTGAGTTCCCTGGGACTTCGGAAGTTCCAATCCGAGCGGGACTTTTGGGTTTCCCTCTCGCGTCAGTGTTCATCCAGGGAATGAATGAATGAATGAATGAACAAACAAACTCGGCCCCTCACCGTTTGACTGTGAATCTCCTCTGAATCCTGGTGTGTTTTTTACCCCTCCCTGTGAAAGGCAGGGTTCGTTGACTGAGTAGCCCAAGGTGCCTTTTACTCTCCCCTAATTTCCCGTCCCTCCTCAATCCTCCACCAGTGCTACTCATTAATGCATTATCTCTTAATTCAGGGCCTGGGGCCTGGGCCAGCTGTGGCAGGCTATAGGGAATAAGGGGCTGGGAGGGCATTCCAGGAGTTACCTGGTGTCCACAGTCTGGACAAAAGTAAGGATGACACGAATATGGCATGGTCATGGTGGTGGTACTGACGGCAGAACTGACCAGGGGTCTCGCTCCCTCATCCTCGCAGCATCAGCAGGCACCATGTGGATCCAGGTTCGCACCATGGACGGGAAGGTGGCCCACACCGTGGACTCCTTGTCCAGACTGACCAAGGTGGAGGAGCTGAGAAAGAAGATCCAGGAGCTGTTCCGTGTGGAGCCAGGCCTGCAGAGGCTTTTCTACCGCGGCAAGCAGGTAAACCCGCCCTGCAGGCTGCCCGCCTGCCTGCCTGCCCAGCACCTTTGTTCTTGCCTCATCCAGGCAGGGCACACACACACTCCCCCCCGCCCCACCTCGTCCGGTCTGCTTCTCCACAGAAACCTCCAGTGCCTGAGCGAGGAACAAAGGCTCGACTCCTAGACTGACACTCCAGGCGGGCAGCCGGGAACTCGAATCTGTTGCGTTTGGAGGTCTTTTAAACTCCCAGCCCTCCCCTTTGTGGATGCTCCCCTCAAAATAATTTCTAGAAAAAAGAGATTGGAGCTGGCCGTTGGGAGGGCTGATGAATTTCAAGGAAGAGGCTAGAATCAGTACTCAGACACTGGGAAGGAAGAGACCAGATTTTTCTTTGAAACACACACCAAAGGTCTACGGTCGTTGGTCTGCACCTTACTATTTTCCGACCCCCACGGGGTTTTCTAGAAATTGGGATCAGCTTATTCAGAGTCAGAGACGGTGCTAGTTAATCAGGAATTTCCGCCACTCCTGGGCCTCCTCTCTGGCGGAGGCGGTGGGGCTGCCCCTGAGCAGGGTTTGTGCTTTGCGTGGGCTCAGCTGGCCCTGTTTCCTTTCTTCGAGATTCCCCACCACAGCCCCTGTAGCCCTTGAAAATGCCCCCACCCCTTGGCTTTATCAGCTGCCCACTTTGGAGACGCTTTCTCCAGTGACACCCCTGGGAGTTTTCATTCTTGTTGGCATCTTTAGAGGGGACGTCGCTGAGTGGGAGAAGATGGTCCCACGGAAAGTGTCCTTCCTGTCTGCTGGGGCCACCCTGGAAGGCGAGTGGCCTATAGGGACCTCGGCGACCTCGGTATAGAGACTACCCAGGATTAAAAGTGTTCCTTTGGGCTCTGACTTTGTTGTTGTCAGGTCTTAAACTGGGTGCTGCCGCCATCTGGTGTCTAAATTGAAAAATATATGCTGTCCGCCTGGCCAGGAGTTTTTTTTTTTTTTTTTTTTTTTTTTTTTTTTAGGGGCTGGGAGGATCCTGCCTGCCTCCTGGAAATGAGACCTGATGATTAATTTCTTGGGCTCAAGGCACCCTCCGAGACCTCTCGCCTCCTTCCTGTGGGAGATACGGGGACTTGAATGTCTTAAGAATCTGAGTTAACGCACCCCGCCTGGGGAAGGGAAACTGGGGAACTCACTGTGGTCATGTGCGCTGTGCGGCTGGAGAAAAGGCAGGGCTGGGAGTGGCGCTCCCCTGGGATGCGGTCTCTGGGGAGCAGAGCCTCTTTCCTGCCACTTCCAACAGAGGCTCATTTTTGGGGACGTCCATACTGATTTCAGTTTGCCCCCCAGTCTTTGTGTTCAGCAAAAGGTCCTTCTGCTGAATTTCCGAAGACCTCCCATGGGCACGGGCTAAACAGTTCGTGGCATCATGCAAAGGCAGGTTGGATCAAATCCTTACATTCAAGGCAGTGACTTTCTGAATGCCTGCTGTGGGATTGGGCACCATGCACTTTAATTTTTACGTTCAAAAACATGCAGAGAAGTTGAAAGAGCCATGAACGCCTAAACACCTACCCATGGCTTTTATCACTGACATCACGCAGCTGTCTCTGCCTCTATCCGTCCACCAGCCCATCTTATTTTGGGAGATGCATTGCAGAGAAAGTTCCAGTTCACATCACCAGTAGGCCCTCCAGCCGGCCAGTCCTTAACTAGAGTACAGTGTTTGTTTGTAGCTCTTGTTTCTTCTGAGGAAATTTGCATACAGTGAGAAACACGTCTTAAGCAGATGGTTTGGCATGTTGACAAATTCGTACATTCATGTAATCAAGCCCCTCTCTTCCGGCGTGGGCAACATGGCAGCTGATCCATACCAAAGTCTTGGTATTACCTGTGTGAGTTGTAAAGCCTGATGATAAGCAGCGTGCCTTTAATCCTTAGGTTTGTCTGTCTTCTCGCAGTGCAGCTTCTGAAGATCTCAGAAGGTTCCTTGTTCCTGAGTCACCTCCTCTAACCGCTGTTCATCCCCTTCCCCATGCTCAACTGGGCCAGTGCGTAGTCGGTTCTGTCTTCCGGGTGAGGAAGCCAGGCCTCAGCGTGATGCAATTTCCCCAAGGCTGCGCGACCAGGAAGTAGCCCGGCTTCGGGGAGGTGTGGACAGTGCCAGGCAAGCTGGGGACAAAGGCACCTTGAAGCAAGTCAGGTCTGCAAACAGACTGGGCTAATCACTGTAGGAGGCCGTGCAGCCTCCAGCGGGTGCGAAAGAGCTGTTGTTTTTATAGAACATTCTAGAGAGTGTTCGAGATTCCTTCTCCCCCCCCCCTTTTTTTTTTTTAAAGAAACAGGGCATCGCATGCAGTCCCAGGTCTGCGGTGAGGTCACCCGAGCCAGTAAAGCAGAACCGAGCAGAGTCTGTCTTCAGGATATGGGAGGGTCCCACGGGGAGCTAGCTAGCTTAGGCTGAATAGGTTGGCGGTTATGTCGTTTGATTGGCGGAAATGCAGGGAGCTGTATGGGGGAAGGGACCCCGGGCGGCTGGCCCAGCCTGGGCAAGGGTGAGAGGCGTCTGGTGCTTCTTTCTTTGTCTTTTTTTTGGCTGCCCAGAAAAATCACAATAGCTGTCATTGGTGGTGCTGGTAACGGTGCTCAGGTGCAATGCTTGGGCCTAATCGTCCCAAGTGCCCCACCGAGTGTTTGTGGCCAGGAACAGTCTGTGCTTTGCAGTCAGATGGGGCTACTTGTGGGCCCACCACGTGTACTTGGTGGGATTCAGTGAGGTCACGGATTCGGGGTAGGGGCTGAGCTTCCCTCCTGGTTCACAGTAAAGGGGCAATAAATCATTTAGTGCAGGGCCTCCCCTTGGGCACTGCTGAGGTCAGGGCCTGATCGTCCTCCATGGGGACTTCATCCCCCAGCGCTATGGGGTGTGGAGCAGCATCTCGGTCCCGCTCACTTGATGCCAGGAGCACCCCCTTACCCCCCCAGTCATAAGGTCCACAGGGTCCCCAGACATTGCCAAGTGCCCTCTGGGGGCAAAGTTGCTCCCAGCTGAGAAGAGAACTAATTATTTAGTGGGTGATTTACTGTAGGAGAGCTGTCCGAAGGATCAGGTGAAATGGCATCCTGGGAGTGGCCTTCCGAGGGTCATTCATGTCACAGTGCCACACCAGATGGCCTTGCCCTTGCTGGGCCTTCTTTGAACGTATGCCCCTTTTCCCAAAGGACAGAGTCATGCGGTAAAAGCATCGGACAGCCCCTTGCTGAGACCTGTCCTTCTGGCTGCAGGAGGGAGGGTTCCTTCCTTCCTTCTCCCCCAGACACCCTCCCCCCAGCTGGAGACACGCCCTTTAGGTCGGGGGTTAGCAAACTCTTTCTGTTAAGGACCCAGTGGAAACCGTTTGCGGCTGGGCAGTCTGTCCACTCACCTCTGCCACTGAAAGCCAGGAATAGATCCAGAGCCCAAAGGAGTGAGCATGTCCTGATTTGAGTCCTGGTAGAACTTTATTTACCGAACGGTCAGTGGGAACTGTCCCGCTGGCTGAGGTCTGGCAGTTACATGCAGGCTTCCTCCCAGAGTGGCAGATCCGGGTTGTACTGTGGAACGTGCTGGACCGAGGACCCAGGGCGCGGTAGGCATTGCAGGTGTCCCTCCAGGGCATGGGTGTCACACTGTTTGAACTCGGCACTGCTTCCACCCCTCAAAGCGATGGAGGACCCCAGAGAGCATTGTGGACCTGGATCATGTCTGTCATTTTTTGTCCTATTAGAATTAGAAAGTGGAGAAAAATTTGTTACTCAGTTGCTCAGTCGTGTCCAGCTCTTTGCGACTCCATGGAGCAAGAGAAAACACGCACATATGTTTCTTTAGGCATTGGAATGGTGGCGTCAGCCCACACCACACAGGCTCCGTGCCCCTGCAAGGTCATGAGGCTGGCCAATGATATCACAGTGTCATGACAGGGTAGGTAGCCTGGGCCTCACAGACCCCCGAAATGGAAATGCCACTCCAGGGCATGACCTGGGCTGTAGCCTGGCGGGGTCATAGGGCAGAGTTCACTTGTCAGGGCTGATCGGTGGATAGGATGAGTCATGCCTGTACATCCTCCTCTCCCTCCGCAGTGGGAAGCATGTCCCTCTGCCACGGCCTGAATCATACCTTTTCTGCCTTCCCCCATCTCTGTCTGTCCATCTGTCTGTCTGGCCTGAACCCCACGTTGCTGGGGAGGCCTGGAATCTTAGACGGGAGTGTGGGGGCTGGGACTGCAGCCACAGGAAGGGTCTATTATAGAGGCTCCTAGCCTCTTCCTGCCGGAGGTCCCTCTTGACCAGAGGCTCACACGCCCTGATCTGGTTTATGACCTCTCCACCTCTTCCCAATCCAGGAGAACCACCCCTCGCCAGACCCAGGGTCATTTATTTCCTATGCTCTGAGCAGCACTCACACCTCAAAAGTGTACCCCCCCAGTAACCCAAGGGGGCAGAAAGTGGGCGGCTCTGAATCTAGGCTTCTGGGAGGAAGCTCTGTTGTCAGATGGTCTCTGTGTTTATTTCATTTACTGCCATGTGCGTGCCCAGAATTCCCCAAGTCCAGGAAGCTTCTGGTTTAAAAGAGGGATGTGATCTAAACGCCGCCGGCAGCTTGGCCTTTACACCTGAATGTGCCCCAAACCACGTGTCTTGTGTTTTACTACAGGCAGTTTAAATCCCTGGTGGCTCAGTGGTAAAGAACCCACCTACAATGCAGGAGACTTGGGTTTGATCCCTGGGTCAGGAAGATCCCCTGGAGAAGGAAATAGCAACCCATTCCACTGTTCTTGCCTCGGAAATCCCATGGACAGAAGAGCCAGGCAGGCTGCAGTCCATGGGGTTGCACACAGTTGGACACAACTGAGTGACTAAACTACCACCCCAGGCAGCTTAAGGGATTTTCACCTGCAATTCTGGTTGTACAGGATTCTAACTGCATGTTTAATTTTTAACATGAGAATCTGCAACCTAAGATCCAGCTTGCCATTCAGTTTGAATAGCTTTTATTTTTTGAATTTTCTAAAAAATTATTTTACTCAAGTATAGTTGATTTACGGTGTCGTTACAACGTTGTGTTGAAATGTCAGTCATTCAGTCCTGTCCAACTCTTTGCGACCCCACGAACTGCAGCCCACCAGACTCCTCGGTCCATGGAATTTTCCAGGAAAGAGTAATTGGAGTGGGTGGCCATTTCCTTCTTCAGGGGATTTTCCTAACCCAGGGATTAAACCTGAGTTTCCTGCATTGCAGGCAGAGTCTTTACCATCTGAGCCACTGGGGATTTAAACTGCATAGGTTAATTTCACCCTTTTTTTTTTTTTAACTTATTGCATATGGGATCTTAGTTCCCCCACCAGGGACTGAACCCATGCTTTCTGTGTTGGAAGCTTGGTGTCTTAACCACCGGACAGGCAGGGCAGTCTCTTGTATAGCTTTTATCAATGCTGTTAGCCTCAGTTGGAGTTTTAGGATCTTAGAAGAAACCCCGGGTTCGGCGTGTCCATATCCTCACTGCGTCCAGCCCCCCTCCCTGCTGTGTGCAACTTGAGGCTAGCAGGGTCGGGGAGGGAGGCATCCAACACACACCCTTTCGTCATAGCAAGTGGTTGTGCAAGCTCCTTCCTGCCCACTGTGGGGCCCTTCTGGAACCTTCCAGAAGTGGTCCTCTGAAGCCGTCAGACCAGTCTGCATTCCGTCCTCGAGGTGGAGCCCCAGGCTAGCCTGGCCCAGCATGCGGCCTCCTTAGTGCCCAGCCTGCCTGCTTGCACCTCTGCCTGCTGCACTCTTGCACGAGGAGGGGAGTGTGTGTGTGTGTGTGTGTGTGTCTGCATCTGTGTGTGTGGGCTCCTCCCGTCCATCTAGCTTCCTGACCCATCACAGATGGCCCATCAATATTCCTCTCGCCACCTTTACCTACAGCCCTCAGCCAGGTCCTGATCTTCCCCCCCCAACCCCCTTGTCCTGCGCACCCCCAGCTGCCTTTCTGCCCCTGCCCCCAGCTCTGCCACCCTGGCTCCGGCTGGGCCTCCATCCCGGCACTCCTTATAAAATAAAACAGAAGTCCGACCACATGCCCCTTCCTGGCCCCGAGTCTCTCCCACTGCCTCTCCTCTGTCCTAGTGCTTCGGTTTATTATTTCTCATCCTCTGAAACCATCTTTGCTTCCCTTGACGTGTGTGGGAAACACTTCTACTCTCCTGCATTTAGCTGTCATGCGCAGCTGTGTCCTATGTCTTTGTAGGAATGAGCCGCTGCTTGGCTGGCAAATGATGCTTCCCTGAGCATGGTAAGCACCAGGCTACCTGTCTCTAGCTCAGTGGTTCTCCCTGGGGACTGTTTGGCCCTGCTGGGGCTCTGGGCAGTGTCTGGAGACATCAGTTGTCACAACTCGGGGGGTTCCTGACATCAAGTTGGGGGAGCAGGGATTCTGCTCCACCTCCCCACAGTGCCCAGGATGGCCCCCACAAAGAGAATGATCAGGATAGGGGTGCTTAATGTCCACAGTGCTGAGGGGTGTCTGCCTAACCGTGCAGGTGCTGGGCACCAGGTGCCTGCCTCTTGTCATCATCCTTTTTAATGGCATTTTAATGACGTTCTGCTATTTCCTTGTCATAATGATGCTGGGGACGCTTGTTTCTCCATCATTTTTTTTAAACTAATAAACTTTAGTCTTTGGAGCAGTTTTAGGTTCACAGATTTAAGAGGAAGGTACAGAAATTTCTCATATACCTTGTGCCCGCCCCCCTATTCTCCCCACCTGTCTCCTGCCAGATAGCGCATTTGGTGTAACTGAGAAACCTATGTTGACTTTTTTATTTTGGCCTTGCCATGTGACTTGGGGATCTTAGTTCACCGACCAGGAATTGAACCTGTGCCCCCTGCAGTGAAAACACAGTCTTAACCACTGGACCGCCAGGGACATCCCTTCTCTCCCTTTTAGGGATGAGTAACATCCCAGCGTGAGGATGACCTCAGGGTGTTGTTGATCTGTCCATCAGTCTTTGGGCCCTGGGCTGTGACCACATGTGTGTGTCCCTTCTCCCGGCTGTCACCGCTGTCCTGTGTTGGCCCCGTGTAGGAGGGCTGGCACTGTCTCACTCTCTGATCCCCTGTGGCAGCCAGGCATGGCAGGGCACATCAGAGGCTCTTGCTGGGCTTTGGGTGAGCAGGTAGCATGGGCCTGGCTGTGCAGGGTGGGCTTCGGGGGGGGCCCTGGTGGCCTCCGCAGCAAGTGTGTTCACATGTGCCTTTCTGGGGGAGAGGGATTCTCAGCCATTCTGTTCTCAGGTTTGTGATGAATAAGGATTAACAACCACTACCTGGAACGGCCCTTCCCACGACCTCAGGTGCTGTTTGCATATTAATAGCAATCAGCCCTTTGAACCAGCAGCTTCCTGTTAAAAATTGGGAAGGAGTGAAAGTTGACTTTTTTTGTGTGTTCTTCCTTTTCTTTCTTTCTTTTAAATTTATTTGTTTTGGCTGTGCTGGGTCTTCATTGCTGCACGGGCTTTTCTCTAGTTGGGGTGAGCGGGAGCTACTCTCTAGTTGCGGTGTCCTAACTTCTCATTGCTGTGGCTTCTCTTGAGGAGCAGGGCTCTAGGAACGAGGGCTCAGTATTTGTGGTGCACAGGCTTAGTTGCTCCGAGGCACGTGGATCTTCCCAGACCAGGGAATGAACCCTGCGTTGGCAGGTGGATTCTTTATCACTGAGCCACCAGGGAGGTCCTGTCTTTCCTTTCTTGAGGGCACTGCTTCTGAACCAGGGGACACTGGGTGATGTTGGAGGCCCTCCGTGGTTGTCACAGCTGGGGTGCTCCCAGCATCCAGAGGGTGGAGGGCAGGGCTGCTGCTCCTGTGGTGTCCATTATAGCCCCCTACCCACCCCCCCACCCCTGCCCCCAGAGAGCGATCAGAGATCAGCAGAGCCTGCCTCAGGGTGTTATGGATCCCGAGTGCTGAGGGTCCTTGTTGGGTGTCTGTGGGGTGCCCTGGGGCAGTTGCCCATGGAAAGGTAACTCCTAGCACAAGGACTTTTTTGCCCTAGGGACGTGCTCCAAAGCCAAACCCCTTCACATACCTGGTGAGTTACCCGGTGCCAATGGATCATAGAGCCCTGCTGGCCCCTAGCCTCCCCATCAGTGAGTGGCTAGTGTGGGTGGAAATAACAGAAAGATGTTCTCTCTGGGGGCCGTCCCGGGCATTCCCAGCACCCCCCACCTTGTCAAGACAACCAGAAATGTCCCTACAGCATCACCTCAGGGGCAGGTCACTCTCCCTGAGAGCCAGGGGTTCAGGCAATGCTTGTTTACTGTAACGAAAGTTCCAAAGCACATAAAGTATTAAAACCTCCCCCGACACCTGATGTGTGGCCATGGCTCAGCGGGGTTAGGCCACATGCTTCCGGGGACGCCCCCTGTGTGGCAGCAGGCGTCCTCATTGGAGAGGACCTTGTCCCCAGGAGCTGGCAGGTCTCCGCCAGGGCGGTGTGGTCCATCACCCCTCCCCATCCCCCCAGTGAGCTCCCTTGCCTGGTGACCTTGGCCTGCGTCCCTGCAGATGGAGGACGGCCACACGCTGTTTGACTACGACGTCCGCCTGAATGACACCATCCAGCTCCTGGTCCGGCAGAGCCTTGTGCTGCCCGTCCCTGTTCCCAGCAGCAGCGGTGGCAGCAAGGAGAGGGACTCTGAGCTCTCGGACACAGACTCCGGCTGCGGCCTGGCCCAGAGCGAATCGGACAAGTCCTCCAACAGCGGCGAGGCCACCAACGAGCCAGAAGGGAAGGCAGACGAGGACGAGTGTGACGAGACGGAGCTGGGCCTCTACAAGGTGGGGCTCCTGCATTGGTATCCCCATGCAGCCCCCGATCCCCGTGGCTGGTCAACCCCCCGTCCTGCTCTATGTCATCACAGTGCCTCGGTGGAAACATCAGTGCTCAGGGTTTCCTTCTCCACCCCTAAAGCAGAACCCCGTAACTGGACCTGCGGATGTCTTCCCTGTGGTCCTCGCAGGGGCCGTCTAAGTTCTGATCCGCTGCCCTCCTCCCCTGAAGACCATGACCCTTCACAGATTTCCCTGGGGCTGAATGAGAGCTTCCTTCCCTGGCAGGTCGGTGAGTACGTGGACGCGAGGGACACGAATATGGGTGCGTGGTTCGAGGCCAAGATCATCAGGGTGACAAGGAAGGCTCGGGCTCACGACCAGCCCAGCAGCTCCAGCTCAAAGCCAGAGGACGACATCATCTATCACGTGAAATACGACGAGTGAGTATTCTCAGGATGGGTCCGGGATAGCAGCGACTCCGAGGACCTGGTGTTTGGAGCTGCCTGGGTGGTGATGTCCCCTCCCTCCGTCATAGGAATTCAGAGTGTTTATGGTGCACTTAGCATGTGGCAAGCCCTGTGATGGGCCCGGGGAATTCCCATCTGTGAACACAGAGGGCCTCTGAGTTGGCTTGGCTGGCCATAACCACATGCCGCACTCTGGGCGACTTCAGCATCAGGCATGGATCTTCTCATGGTCCTGGAGGCTGGAAGTCCAAGCTCAGTGTGCTGGCAGGGTCAGCTCCTGGTGAGGGCTCTCCTCCTGGCTTGGACACAGCCATCTTCTCACTGTGTCCTCACATGGCCTTTCCTCCGAGTTTGGAGAGAGAGAGTGAGCGAGCTCTGGTGTCTTCTCTAATAAGGACACCAGTCCTATTAGATTAGAGCCCTGTCCTTATGAGCTCATTTAACTCTGATTACAGCCTGGGCCTCCCTGGTGGCTCAGATGGTAAAGAATCTACCTGCAATGTGGGAGACCTGAGTTTGATCCCCTGGGTTGGGAAGATCCCCTGGAGAAGGGAATGGCAACCCACTCCAGTATTCTTGCCTGGAGAATCCTGTGGACAGAGGAGCCTGGCAGGCTACAGTCCATGGGGTCACAAAGAATAGAACACGACTTAGTGACTAAACAATAACAACCTTGAAGGGCGCTGTCTCCAGATACAGTCACAGTGGGTGTTAGGACTTCAGAATGTGTATGTGGGGGATACAGTTCATAACAGAGGGCAAGCCTACCTGCCTATAGGGAGCTCATGTTGTATGAGGGCACTCAGGCTTCATCTGTTTCCCTGCAGAGTCTCCTATTGCCCACACCAGTTTCTGGTACATCCCAAGCTTAGCTCTAAAAATTACTGGAGTAATTGGATGAGCAAATGGCAGTAGGTGCCAGATTCCCATCCTCTTGGTCAGGGTTCACAAACTTCCACCCTCAGACCAGGTCTGGCCTGCATCCTGTTTTTGACGATAAAGCTTTATTGAAACAAACCAGCACCCATTCGTTTATATCTTGTCTGTGACTGCTCTTGAGTTAATAGCTGAGTTGAGTGTTCACAGCAGATGCCTTACAGCTCACGAAGCTGTAAGTATTGACTATCTGGTCCTTGGCAACCGTTGTGCATGCTAAGTCGCTTCAGTCGTGTCCAGCTCCTTGCAACCCTATAGACTGCAGCTCTCCAGGCTCCTCTGTCCATGGGATTTCCCCAGACAAAAGTACTAGAGTGGGTTGCCGTTTCTTTCTCCAGGGGATTTTTCCCCACCCAGGGGTTGAACCTGTGTCTCTTATGTCTCTTGCATTGGCAGGCAGGTTCTTTACCATTAGCACCACCTGGACAACCCTTGTTCTTGGCGCTTTATTAGCAAAAATAACACCAGGCTAACCAGCTCATCACAGTAGAGTTGGGATCGTCCCTGCTCTAGGCTGAGGCTAAACTGTTGCTAATAGGATATACTTTTATTATTTTTTTAAATTTAATTTATTTTTAAATAGCTTTTACTAGAGTGTAGTTGCTTTACAATGTTAGGTTTTTGAAACATTTTTGCTTATTTATCTTTTGTTAATTTTTATTGGTGTTTGGTTCCTTTACAATGTTACTTAGAATATGCTTTTAGCCAATTGTCTTATGCCTTTTTTGAGGCCACTTGGAATTCCTGCATATTCAGAATAATGACTTCCTATCTTTTTTTAATGTAATGTCTATTCCTCTACAAAAGTCAACGTCAACACACATGTATGGAAAAAAGTTTTCCCTCCCTGCATTTCCTTCTGTCTTAGTTTCCTGTGGCTGCTCTACAAAGTATTACTGCTGTTGCTGGAATAGTCTATCCTCTCATGGTCCTGGAGGCCGTAAGTCCAAAACCAAGGTGATGACAAGGCTGAGACCTTCTAGAACCTGGAGGGGAGAATCCTTTCTACCTCTTCCAGCAGGACAGGCTATCCTGGCTCGTGGCTGTGTTCCTCCCTCCTGCGTCTGCCTCCTCTTCCTGCATTGCTCTCCTCTGTCTGCCTCTCATCCATCAATCACTAGGTTTAGGACCGTTCTTCTCTATCAGGACCTGATCTTAACTTCTCCTGTCTGCAACAATCCTATTTCCAGATTGAGCAGTGTCCCTAAATGAGCAGGGTGTGTGGCATGCTAAGCCACTTCAGTCGTGTCCGACTCTCTACAACACCATGGACTGTAGCCCATCAGACTCCTCTGTCCATGAGGAGTCTCTTCTCTCCAGGCAAGAATACTGGAGTGGGTTGGCAGTTCCTTCTCCAGGGGATCTTTCTGACCCAGGAATCGAACCCTCATCTCTTATGTCTCCTGCATTGGCAGGTGGGCTCTTTACTGCTAGTACCACCTTGGAAGCCCCTATTTCCAGATTAGGTGCCAGTAAGCACCGCTTGGCAGGGTGCCAGGGGTTAGGATCCCAACGTAGCTTTTTAGAGCCAGGGTCCTCAACCCCCTGGCTCTAATGCCTGATGAGCTGAGGTGGAGCTGCTTTAATAAGAATAGAAATAAAGTGCACAGTAAATGTAATGCACTTGAATCATCCCCAAACCATCCCTGCCTTCCTGGTCCATGAAAAAACTGTCTTCCATGAAACCAGTCCCTGGTGCTGCAAAGGCTGGGGGCTGCTGTAATTGGAATGTGTCACTGTGCCTGTGTGTTATTAACACCAACAGATGAGCTCTCGGGGTGGGGCCTTTCTGGACTGCTGTGACGAGCGTAACTCAAACCCGCACACCAGGTGGCCCTCTCCGCCCGGCTTCTCTCTCCTGGTGATGGAGTGAGGCCTGCTGGCGCCTGAGGTCTGAGCTCAGGGCTCTCCCCTCCAGCTACCCAGAGAACGGAGTGGTCCAGATGACTTCACAGAACGTCCGAGCTCGAGCCCGACACACCATCAAGTGGGAGGACCTGCAGGTGGGCCAGGTGGTTATGGTCAACTACAACCCAGACCTCCCCAAGGACCGCGGCTTCTGGTACGACGCCGAGATCCTGCGGAAACGCGAGACCAGGACGGTGCGGGAGCTGCATGCCAACGTCAGGATCGGGTGAGTCTGCCCGGCCTCCGCCTTCTCCCCGGGCCTTCTACGCCCCACCTGCAGAACTGTCTCTGGGACCCTGACAGAGACTTCAAGCTTCCTTGTTCTTGTATGCTTGTCGTTTTGAATTTGGCAAACAGGTGAAAAAATGTGGCCAAGTCCAGCAAGTACTGAAGGCCACACTTAATATTCTCCCTTCTTCTGTTCCCTGGTCACCCAGTCCTCCTGTCCGGAGACATGGCTGATCCCAGCACCTTCCAGGGCCACATGTGTGTGCACAGACAGGCAAGAACATACCCAGAACCACACACTCCTACACGGGGTGCCCTTCACATCAGGGTCATCAGGCTGTTGGCCACAGGCCAGAGCTGGCCCCCAGCTCTGACAGGCAAATAAAGTTTTATTGGCACCAAGCCACGCCCATCTGTTCACTGTGGCTGCTCCATGTTAAGAGGGCGCCCAGAAGAGAGCTGGATGGCTGCCCACAAAGCTGAAAATATTTACTGCCAGGCCCTTTGCAGAATATATTTATTGAACCCTGTCTACCAGGCTTCTCTGTGTGTGTGTAGAAAGCTTAACATCTTTACCATTTGAATATGTCTTTTCTTTTTTTTAAATATATTTTCTTATTTGGCCTCACTGGGTCTTTGTTGCTGTGTGTGGACTTTCTCTGGTTGCAGCAAGTGGTGGGGGGGTGGGGGGGAGTTGCATTGCGTGGGCTTCTCATAGCGGTGGCTTCTCTTGTTGCGGAGCACAGGCTCTAGAGTGTGCGAGCTTCCAGTAGTTGTGGTGCACAGACTTAGTTGTCCTGCAGCATGTGGGATCTTTCTGGACCAGGGATCAAACCCATGTTCCCTACATTGACAGGTGTATTCTTAATCACTGGCCCACCAGGGAAGTACTTAGCACCTTAACCATTTTAAAGTGCACAGCTCAGTGGCATTAAGCATATTCATATTGTTGGGGCAACCATCCCCATCCCCACCACCATCCATCTCCAGAACTTTCTCATCTTCCCAAACTGAAACTCTGTCCCCTTGAAACACTGAACTCCCCAGCCCCTCCCCTACCACTGGCCCCCACCATCTACTTTCAGTGTCTGTGAATCTGACTCCTAGGGACCTCATGTAAGTGGAATCACACACTATGTGTCTTTCTGTGTCTGACTTTTTTTGCAAGGTCCATACATGTTGCACGATGAACCTATTTTGGTGGCTGAATAATACTCCACTGTATATATTGTATGCAAGACATGAGTCTGGGCAAGTGTCTTGAGCACAGGCACAGTGAGTGCAGAGGCCCTGGGGCAGGACCATTCTTGGTGTCTTTGTGGCCTCTTGAGGCCAGTGGGCTAGAGGGGAGAGAGGGAGGGGAAGAGTTCAGGACATGGCTGGGAGGGGTGCATAGCTGGTGTGTATTCTCTGTTGCTGGTAGCCCTTGGAGCCTGAGAGCACAGAGTAAGTGTTGAGTGTCAGTCACTCAGTTGTGTCCAACTCTGCGACCCCATGGACCATAACCCGCCAGGCTCTTCTGTCCATGAAATTCTGCAGGCAGAAATACTGGAGTGGCTTGCCATTCCCTCGTCCAGGGGGCCTTCCTGACCCAGCAATCGAACCCAGGTCTCCTTCATTGCAGACAAACTCTTTACTATCTGAGCCACCACAAAAGAGCATAGACACCACCTGTAATTAGAATCATCGCTCAGGCATCCGAGCTGGGAATTGACTGCAGGGGGCAGTGTGGCAGCAGGGAGACCAGGGAGGAGGCTGATGGGGGCAAGGTCCAGGTATCAGCCCTGGCGCAGTGATGTGATTGTTAAAAAAAAAAAATAATAACCTGCTTTTTGTTTCCTTGCTTAGAATGTTGTTTTCTTGTTTTCTATTTCTTTGATTTCTGCTCTCATCTTTTAAAAAAAGTATATATTTAGTCAGTTATGTCTGAGATAGGTGACATATTAGTTCCCTGACCAGGGATTGAACCTATGCCCCCTGCAGTGGAAGCTTGAAGTCTTAACCCCTCCCAGGGAATTCCCTGCTGTCATCTTTATCATTTTCTCCTTTTTTTGAGTTGATTTTGCTCTTCTTTTTCTAGTCTTTTTGAGGTAGCAACTTAGATTATTATAAGTCTAATGCAAGCATTTAAGTGCTGTAAATTTCCCTCTCAGAGCTGCCTTACCTGGTTTCCACATATTTTGCTATGTTGTTTTTCTTTTTATTCAGTTATCTCTGTTTTTACAATTTCCTTTGACGCTTCCTCTTTGGCTCTTGGCTTATTGAGAAATATGGAGTTTAACTCTCAAGTGTTTAGAGATTTTTGCATTGTCTTTCTGTTGTTGATTTCCAGTTTGACTTTGTTATGGTCAAGGAACATACACTATATGATTCCAGTCCTTGTTGAGGTTTGTTTTATGGTTCAGAGTGGGGTCTGTCTTGGTGAATATTGCACAGTTCTTTAAAAAAAAAAAAGTATATTCTGTTGTTGGGGCAAATGTTCTGTTTATATCAGTTAGACTGTGTTGGCTGATTGTGTTGTTCACATCTTCTAATTCCTGCTGATGTTCAGTCTAGTACTTCTGCCATGTGCTGAGGGGGTGTCCTGGTGTTCAGCTGTAACTGGATTTGTCTGTTTCTCCTGTCAGCTTCAGAATCATGAGGATCTGTTGTTTGATGTGGACATACTCATGTGTATTACGTCTTTCTGTTCCTTATGTAATGTGTCTCTTTGCCTCCAGTAATTTCCTTTGCTTTGAAGTCTACTTTATCTGAGATATGTATATGTGAATTGACACACTTTAAAAAAAAGAAGTAAATGAGGACTTCCCTGGCGGTCCAGTGGTTAAGACTTGTTTCTACTGCAGGGGGCCTGGGTTTGATCCCTGGTTAGGGAACTAAGATCCTACAAACCACACAGAATGGCCATAAGTGAATGAATGAATATGCGTGGTGTATCTCTACCACTATGGTTGAATTTGGAGTTTCTCATAAACCGTATATAGTTGGGTCATTTTTTTTTTAATCCACTTCGTCAAGTCTGCATTTCCCTTGGCATGTGTTATGTTTTCTGGCCATTATTTAAATATGTTTTTGGCTGCAACACACAGCATGTGGGATCTTAGTTCCCCAACTAGGGATCGAACTCATGCCCCCTGCAGTGGAAGTTTGAACTCTTAACCACTGCACCCCCAGGGAAGTCCACCACTTGGCATACATTATTGAACCTTGAACAACTAGGGGGTTAGAGGCACCAACCTCTGTGCAGTTGAGAATCCAAGCATAACTTACAGTCCATCCTCCCATCTCTGTGGTTCCATCGGATTTGTGGTTCCTCATCTGAGGATTCAACCAACTAGGGGTTGTATGGTACTGTAGTATTTATTATTGGAAAACATCCACCTATAACTGGATTCATGAAGTTCAAGTTCATGTTGGCCAAGGATCAACGATATCTTGACCGTTACACATTTAAGGTGATTATTGGTACGTTAGGGCTTGTGTGCTTCTCAGTCGTGTCCGACTCCATGGACTGTAGTCCACCAGGCTCCTCTGTCCGTGGGATTTCCTAGGCAAGAACACTGGAATGGGTTGCCATTTCTTTCTCCAGGGGATCTTCCCAACCCAGGGATTTCAGTGTGTCCTGCACTGCAGGCGGATTCTTTACCACTGAGTCACCAGAGCTTGTTGATTTATTGGTGGTCTTTTGGAATGTATTGCTTTGCATAGTTTTCTTAGTGGTTTCTCTGGATTCTGTCATATAAGCCTGTGACACCAATGTCTCTTTTACCACTTTGAGGGAAGCGTAGAAATCTTTCATGCATTTCCATTCCTTCACACTCACTGTCTTGAGTTTCAGATGGTGTCTTGATTTCTATCGTCGTGTATGACTTAGAAAATGCATAAGAAACATAACCTACTCTACATACCCATGTTTCTGCCCTTTCTGTTGTCTGTCTTCCTTTTTCCTCCCAGATGCCATCCTTTTTAATTTTCTGTCTACTTGAAGAACTTTCCTCCTTTATTCTATGAAGGAGTATCAGCTAGCAACATTCTTTTAATTTTCCTTCATCTGAGAATGTAATCACCCCGTTAAATTGAAGTAATTCCCAAGCATCGAATCATTGTATCTGTTAATACTTTTGAGTGTATTTCTTTAAAATGACTCTTCTACAGAAACAGTTTTAATGCTATTATTACAACAGAAAATTTAATTTCTTAATATCTATCCAGTCATTGTTCTGTCTGCCAGTTGGCTCACATTTAGAAAAAAATAATTTGTTTGTTTAAGATCTAAGTAATGTAAATAAATTACTAAGTAAAAAACTAAGTAAATCTACAGATTCCAGTTAAGTTGGTAGATCTGTTTCTTTTAAAAATATTTGTATTTACTTATTTCTTTGGCTGTGCCAGGCCATAGTTGTGGCATGTGAAGTCTTAGTTGCAGCACGCGGGACCTTTAGTTGCGGTGTGTGGAATCTAGTTCCCTGACCATGGATGGAACCTGGCCCCCCTGCATTGGGAGCTTGGAGTCTTAGACACTGGACCACCAGGGAAATCCGCAGTAGATCTTTTTTTTAAGTCTCCTTTATCTTAGGTTTCCTGTCCTTTTGTTTTTCCCTCCTTTTCCTTGTGTGTTGGGGACGCTGGGCTGTTTGTCCCATAAAATCTGCACAGTCTGGATTCCTCACCAGCATCCTCCTGGTGTCATTTCCTCTGTTCCTCTGTCCCCGTGTTCCCCATGAACTGGTGGGTAGATCTGGACATGTGCCATCTAGTCTTGCAGTCACGAGTCACATGCTGCCAAGCGCTTGAAATGTGGCCAGGACACATTGAGATATGCTGTGAGGGTAAAATATACCGTGGATTTCAAAAACTTAGTGCTGAAAAAGAGTGTAAACTAGCGATTGTTAATCATTCCTTAACATTCATTACACATTGAAATGGTATTTTGTATACATTGGGTTACATTTGTTGTTGTTCAGTTGCTACTGCCACTGCAGCACACCAGGCTCATCTGTCCTTCACTATCTTCTGGAGTTTGCTCAAACTCATGTCCATTGAGTCAGTGATACTATCTAACCATCTCATCTTCTGCTGCCCTCTTCTCCTTTTGCCTTTGGTCTTTCCCAGCATCAGGGTCTTTTCCAGTGAGTCAGGTCTTTGCAACAGGTGTTCCAAGTATTGGAGCTTCAGCTTCAGCATCAGTCCTTCCAATGAATATTCAGGGTTGATTTCCTTTAGAGTTGACTGGTTTGATCTTGCAGTCCAAGGGACTCTCAAGAGTCTTCTCCAGCACAGTTCAAAAGCATCACTTCTTCAGTGCTCAACCTTCTTTGTGATCCAGCCCTCACATTTGTACATGACTACTGGAAAAACCATCGCTTTGACTATATGGACCTCTGTCGGCAAAGTGATGTCTCTGCTTTTAAATACCATGTCTTGGTTTGTCATAGGTTTCCTACCAAGGAGCACATTCAAATTGATGCCATCTACTTTTTACTATTTAAATGTGGTTCTCGTAAAGTGTGAAATTATACACGACTCACATTTGCTTTCCCTAGAAGTTTGTCGATGTAGTGGTGGGGTGATCTGATCGAGGCAGTTAGATGATCTGATGGAAGCAGTGAGATGATCCCTGGGGTCGTTTTAACCTAGAAGAGTTTTTGTAATTTTTAAAAAATTTTCGTATTTTGATCAGAACTTGCCTTATAGTTTTTGCCTATTGAGCCTTGTTTAGTGGGCCTTACCTCCCAAAGGTTAAAAATTATTCTCTAAAATGTATCACATAATGAAATTCTGACTTATTTGTTGTTTTCACCTTGTTCGTGATTTGGTAGGACTTGAATTTGTGAGGGTAGTAGCTAGGTGAGTTCACAGGGCTCTGCGAAAGCCTCTTCTCCGATCTGATAAGAATCAGAGCTGTTCACAGGTTCTGAGAACATGTCCAAGTGGCTGAGTCTTTTGGGGTCTTCGGTGGGACCAGCCCATGGTCGTCCTAACAGGCCCGTTCTCCTGTAGGGGTGATTCTCTCAACGACTGTCGGATTGTCTTCGTGGACGAAGTTTTCAAGATTGAGCGTCCGGGCGAGGGAAACCCCATGGTGGAAAACCCGATGAGAAGTGAGTTCTGATCCAACCCCTCCGTGCTGGGTGGAAGGTGGGTGCAGGGGTGGGGGTCATGCCTGAGCTGACACCCCACCCCACCCCACATCCAGGGAAGAGCGGGCCCTCCTGCAGACACTGTACAGCCCCTCCGTGCTGGGTGTGTGACAGGGTGTAGGGCGGGCGGGGAGGGGGCCCTGCTGGAGCTGACCTCATCCCCCCACTTCCCGGGGTGCAGGGAAGAGCGGGCCCTCCTGCAAACACTGTAAGGACGATGAGCGGAAGCTGTGCCGCGTGTGCGCCTGCCACGTGTGCGGGGGCAAGCAGGACCCCGACAAGCAGCTGATGTGTGACGAGTGCGATATGGCCTTCCACATCTATTGCCTGTGCCCACCGCTCAGCAGCGTGCCCCCTGAGGAGGAGTGGTGAGTGCCCCCGGGTGGCCGAGGCAACGGGGATGTGGGATCCTTCCCGTGTGGCCTGGCCCTGGCTCACTGGGGGGAAGGAGGCGCCGTGGGCCAGAAGTGGGAGCAGGTGTCTCAGGCCTGCAGTGGGAGAGTCTTGATGCTCAGCTCTGGTTTGAGAACCTGGGAGCGCTAACAGAGGTGGCTGTTGTTTGCCCTGCCCCTGCCCTCCTGGTGGAGACAGGGAACTGAGTCCTGGGCAGTAAGTAGGTGCCCTTGAACTGCCCTTCATGTTGGCTGTGCGGAGACTGGTCTTGCCTTCACTGTGGGGGGCACTGCTGTTCCCATTGGGAAGGGTCAGCGTGTGCTGCCCACCAAGGGCACCGCACCCCCCATGTGGCAACTGAGCTCTTCCGATGTGGCCCGTGGGACCGAGGGAGTGGATTTCTCATGTCGAGTTTGTGAATTTAAATTGAAGCCGTTCCCCGCCTCCCCACTTCTGTGCAGTCTTGGCTGTGCAGGAAGGCAGGGGGCCGGGCACGCGGCCTTGGGCAGGGGGTGATGTCCCTATGGTCACAGGTACTGCCCTGACTGCCGGATCGACTCCAGCGAGGTGGTGCAGGCGGGCGAGAAGCTGAAGGAGAGTAAGAAGAAGGCGAAGATGGCGTCGGCCACATCGTCCTCGCAGCGGGACTGGGGCAAGGTGAGGGGGCCCTGGGCTCCTGGAGGGCCCCTCTGCCCTCCGCCCTCCCGCGGCCACTCATGCTGCTCTCCCCTCTGTTTCGCAATGGACAGGGCATGGCGTGCGTGGGCCGCACCAAGGAGTGCACCATCGTGCCATCCAACCACTTTGGCCCCATCCCAGGCATCCCCGTGGGCACCATGTGGAGGTTCCGAGTCCAGGTACATGCGGATGTCGGGCTCTGTGGCTCAGCCAGCGGGTGCTGGCCTTCCAGCAGCTCCTCTGCCAGGGAGGGCCGCCCCAAGGGCAGGAGGCTAGGCTGGGATTCACACCAGGTCCTTCCCTGGTATGGCACAGACTCTGGCCTTCAGGGGCTGAGGGTTCTCTTAACAGGAGTGATGCATTTGGATCGAAGGGTCAGACTCTGTCTCTGCAGGCGGGAGCGAGAAGGGCAGTTGAGCTTTTCTGTAGTGTTTGGTCCACAGAGTGCCACTTACCTCTCGGTTTGTTCACAGGTCAGCGAGTCGGGGGTCCATCGACCTCACGTGGCGGGTATCCATGGCCGGAGCAACCATGGGGCCTACTCCTTGGTCCTGGCTGGAGGGTATGAGGACGATGTGGTGAGTATGGGGAGCTGGTTTCATTTGTGGGTAACTGTGGCAAATACATGTGACAGAAAACTTAACCATCGTAACTATTTTTAAGTGTACCACTCGGTGGCATTAAGCATATTCACATTGTTGTGCGACTATCACTACCATCCATCCACAGAAACTTTTCCATCTTTCGAAACCAAGACTCTGTCCCCACTAAACACTTGAGTCCCCATCCCCTCCCCAGCTTCTGACCTCTACCATCTGCTTTCTGTCTCTATGGATCTGACATGTAAGTAGAATCATATATTTATCCTTCTGTGTCTGGGTTATCTCCCTGAGCATCTTGTCCTTAACAGTTCATCCATGCTGTAACAGGTGTCAGAATATGCTTCCTTTTTAAAGACTGGTTAATATTCCAATGTGTGGCTGGACCACATTTGTTTATCCAGTCATCCATCTGTGGATGTCTGGGTTGTCTCCACATTCTAGCCCCTGTGAATAATGCTGCTATGAACCTGGGTCTGCACAGATCTCTTCATGTCTCTGTTTTCAGTTCTTTTGGGTATAAACTCAGAAATGGGATTGCTAGCTGACGGTGATTCTGTTTTTAATTTGTGAGGAATGCCCATACCGTTTTCCACAGCGGCCATACCAGTTTCCATCCTCACCAGCCACACACAGGGGTTCAGTATCTCCACATCCTCACCAACTCTTGGTGTTATCTGTTTCTTTGGTCGCTGGTCCTGACACCTTGGTTCTTTGACAGTTGGCATCCTCATGGGCATGTGTGGGTTCATTATGAGGGTGTCTCTCCTTTCCCATGCATGCAGGATTTAGCCTGCCCCCTGTATCATTTTCAGGACCATGGGAACTCATTCACGTACACAGGTAGCGGTGGACGAGACCTTTCCGGAAACAAGCGGACTGCAGAACAGTCTTGTGATCAGAAACTCACCAACACCAACAGGTTTGCAGAGTAAAGTGTTACAGTTTCTCAAGCGCACGTCTGCCTCATCCTCGGGTGGCTACACAGGGGAGGGGCTGTGTTCTGTTTTGGAGGCATTACATGCAGGAAGTTAGATTCCCATTAAGAGTGTGGTGGTGGGACCTTCCTATCGGTCCAGTGGTTAAGACTCTGCCTTCCCACTGCAGTACACACGAGTTTCATCCCTGGTCAGGGAACTAAGATCCCACATGCCACATATCATGGCCAAAAACCAATGTGGTAGTACATAGGGTTCATCTCTTCCCTGCTCTGTCCACTTGTGAGTCATTTAGTCACAGTGAAGCAAACTTTCCAACAGAAGGCCCGATAATAAACATATTTGGCTTTGCATGCTGAACGGTCTCTGTGGCAGCCACTCAACTCTGCTCTTACAGCACATAAGCAGCCACAGAGCCCACAGAAGAGGGTATCATGGCTCTGTTCCAATAAAACTTTATTTGCAACACCACTAGGTGGGCAGGAGTTTCTTGAGCCCCGATTACAGGATGGGATAAAGCATAAACATAGAGCACAAAGGAAAAGATAAAAGATCTGATGACCTTTAAATATTATAAATCACACAAAAGTCATAAGTGTGCAGAAAAGACAGTTGACTCTTGGGGGAAAAGTCTGCCATAAACAGGATACCTGATGGTTATGCCTTTCTATGTAAAGAGCTGTTGCAGATCAACAACAAAAACTAATAGAATAAAGCAAAGGATGTGCAAATCATTCCACAATGTAATGAGATCCCCAGTGACCATGAAAATTAATCCATCTTTAGTGAGCAAAGAAATACACATTGAAGCAATGATGAGTTCCTATTTATTTTTCCTATAAAGCTGCCCTAATTCTCCAGTGTTGAGAAAGGCCAAGGCATAGGCTAGCGTTCTATTGTTAGTAGAAATCTAAATTGGTATTTCTTGCTTTCCAGAAAGCTCTTTGCCTAAATATCTTTGTTTAAGAAAAGAGGGCAGCCACGCTGACCTCTGATCCCCCTGTTCCCAGGCCTCTGCGCCCTCCGTTGGGACAGGCCTATTGGCCTGGCCCACGTTTGTGATTTTTTTTTTTCCAGTTTGTCTCTGCTGGGTCTTTAGTTATGGCATGGGAAATGCGTGTTTTATTGTCTGTTTTTAATTTGACACTAAGGCATGTGAATTCTTAGTTATGGCATGTGGGATCCCCTGAACAGTGGGAGTGCGGAGTCCTAACCACTGGACCACCAGGGAAGTCCCTCAGTTTCCCTTTCCTTACAAGGTCATTGGATTCAGGGCCCACCCTAGTCCTTTCTGACCGCTGCCAAACTTGACCCCATCCACAAGCACCCTCCTTCAAAAGAAGGTCACGCATTCATGCGATTGGGGGCTTGGGACGTGATCTGCCCCCTCTCTCAGGGGGACACTGTCCAGAGCATGGGCCCGCCTTGCTCTGCAGGGCCCTGGCTCTCAACTGCTTTGCCCCCATCAACGACCTCAAAGGGGCCGAGGCCAAGGACTGGCGGTCGGGGAAGCCAGTCCGCGTGGTGCGGAACGTCAAGGGCCGCAAGCACAGCAAGTATGCGCCCATCGAGGGCAACCGGTACGACGGCATCTACAAGGTGAGCAGGGCTCCTGTGCCTGCACCCGCCTGCCCCTCCCCACTACGCTAGCGTGATCCCCTCGACCCCCGCTGCACTCCCTCCGTAGGTTGTCAGGTACTGGCCCGAGAAGGGCAAGTCCGGCTTCCTGGTGTGGCGCTTCCTCCTACGTCGAGACGATGTGGAGCCAGGGCCCTGGACCAAGGAGGGCAAGGACCGGATCAAGAAACTGGGGCTGACCATGCAGGTGCGTCCAGGCCAACACTCGCGGCCAGACCAGAGCCAGCCGGGGCCCCGGGCAGGGAGCGTCTGGCCGGCAGGGCCCTGCTCTCCAGGGTTTCTCTCATCCTGGACACTTTCCAGGTTGCGAACAGGTGGTACCTCCCTGGCTTTCCCCTCCTCGTCCTTCAACCAGAGGATGTTGAAGGGGTGGTGGCTCAGGTGTGCACATAGCTTTGCCTTTTTTTAAAAAAAAAAATTATGTTTTTGAAGATTTATTTCTTACCTTTTGGCTGTGCTGGGTCTTCGTTGCTGCCCTCAGGCTTTCTTGAGCTGCAGCAAGTGGGGGCTACTCTTCTCTGTGATGCCTGGGCCTCTCACTGCAGTCTAAATGTAAAGATAAGGTGGACCACTCTTCTGGACCAATTGCTCACCTCTATGGCTGTGGAATCTTCTTTTCCAAGAGTTCATCCAGTGCCTGGGGAACACTGCCTTTTTGCACTATAATTATGGTGTTTTCTGTTCCTTTACAGCTGATATGTCTTGGTGGGACTATTTCAGGAATCTTAATTGCTATTGAGAGTCTGATAGCGCCTACCCCCATGGGGGGGCCACAGAGAGTTGTCTTTTGAAGCAGTGTTTATACCACAGGGAATTCAGAAGCGGAGGAACTGAGGAGGCAGATAGCCGAGGGTCAGAAACTGTTTAGTGGGAGGAAGATTTTTATTTAGGACTTAAGTCTTCACTGTACATTCATGTTGCTAGAAAAGCTTGAGGGTTTGTTGGTGGAACATTGGAGAATTGGACGTGATTGTAGGTGCCTTAGATGGGGTTCTAGGGGCTTCCCTGGCGATCCAGTGGTTACGACTCCGAACTTCCACTGCAGGGGGCGCGGGTTCAATCCTTGGTCAGGGAACTTAGATCCCACATGCCTCTCAGGCCAAACTGAAACAAAAAAGAAATGGGGTTCTAATAATTCCTCTGGGGCTTGGAGGAACGCAAGACCCATCAGAATAGAGTTGTGGAGCTAAGGCCTGGGACTGGCGGTTGGTAAATGAGGTCATCTTGGGGGCCAGCCATGCCCATCACCCCCACGGGGGTTGGGCTGGCTCTTGGTAGTACAGAGCCACAAGCCTCAGGGTATGCGGCAAAATAAATAAATTAATAAAGGCTATCTTGGGAATTCCCTACAGTTCAGTGGTTAGGACTCAGGGCTTTCACTGCTGAGGCCTCGGGTTCAGTCCGTGGTTGGGAAACTTAAGATCCCCCATGCTGTGTGGGTTCACAGCCTAAACAAAAACAGCAACAACGCAAGACTGTCTCTTTTGCTGCCTCTAATGTGTGGGATCTCACTCTACCTCCTCCCCTGCCACCCCCACCCCGAGGCGCAGGCTGTGTGTCTGTGTGTTTGCCCCCGTGAGTCTCTGTGCTCAGTCACTGCTCCAGAGTTCGGTCGGTGGAGACCTCTGGGTTGAGGCTGAGTGAGCACAGAGTCTATCTCTGGGGCTGGACTGGGGCGGGGTGACTGTCCTGTCTTCTCCCACTTGCAGTACCCGGAGGGCTACCTGGAGGCCCTGGCCAGAAAGGAGAAGGAGAACAGCAAGCGGGCAGCCCTGGAGAAGGAGGAGGAGGACGGGGAGGAGGGCTTCACATCCCCCAGGAAGGGCAAGCGGAAGAGCAAGTCAGCCGGTGGGTGTCTCTGCGGCCACCCTCGTGCCCAGGGGCGGGGTCCCCCTCCCACTCTCCATCCTCACCCCGCCCCCCCGCTCTGCCCCAGGAGGTGACGGGTCCTCGCGAGGGACGCCCAAGAAGACCAAGGTGGAGCCCTACAGCCTCACCACCCAGCAGAGCAGCCTCATCAAGGAGGACAAGAGCAACATGAAGCTGTGGACCGAGATCCTGAAGTCGCTCAAGGACGGGCCGGTGAGCTCTCCCACCTGGCCAGGGCCACCTCCTTTTCATTGTCATAAGATGGAGATGATGTGAAGTTGACCATCTTCACTCTTTAAACTGCACAGCTCAGTGGCATTGAGCACATTCACATTGTGGTATAACTATCCCCACCATCATCTCCAGAACTTTCTCATCTCCCTCAACTGAAACTGTCCCTGTGAAACACTGACTCCCCATCCTTTCCCCTAGTCCCTGGCCCCACCATCTACTTCTTGTCTGTGGATCTGACTCCTCCAGGGACCTCCTGTGAATGGGATCGGATAGTGTGTGTCCTTCTGGGTCTGGCTTCTCTCTCTGAGCATCACGTTCTCAAGGTCCATCCATGTTGGAACCTCCTTCCTTTCTATGGCTGAGTAATATTCCACCACATGAATGGAATTTGCTTACCCATTGTCTCTCATTGGACACTTGGGGTGCTCCCAGTTTTGGCTGTTGCGAAGGGGCTGCTGTGAACATGGGTGGGCAGGTGACTCTAGGACCCTGCCTTCAGTTCTCTTGGGTATAAACCTAGAAGTGGGATTGCTGGATCCTAGGGTCATTCTGTCTTCAAATTTCCCAGAAACCGCCAAACCAGGTCTGTCTTTTTTTTTTTTTTTTTTTGATCCTCCTGCCTTAGTGGGTAGAGTGACATTGATGGGTCACTGCAGGCGATTGTCTTGGCCTTGGTGTCCTCTGTCCTTGCCTGGTGGGGACCACCTCTCTTTGGCTGACAGTCAGGATCTAACCCAAACCTTCCTGAGCCCTGGGCCAGCTGCCTGTTACTGCTGACGTCCTCTGCTTCTGGTCTCTTCCTCCCTGTCATCCTGTCTCACAGCCTTCTCTCTCATGGGTTTCTCTGCCCAGAGTCCCTTCCCCCAGAGCCTTCCTGGCTCAACCTCTCTCCTGTGTGAAATCACTGTGGCTGCCCTAACAAATGCACCTTTAGGGGTAAAACCCAGGCCTGGGCAAGTCTGGCCCCTCTGGAGGCTCCTGGGGAGTTTCGACTCCTGACTCTTCCAGCTTCTAGAGGCGCCGCATCCCTGGTTCGTGGCCCTTCCCTCCATCCTCAAGCCAGCAGCTCAGCATCTTCTGTCTCTCTGCCTCTGACCCTCCCCTTCCCTCTTATAAGGACCCTGTGATGACACTGGGACTCCTGGGAATCCAGGGTCATCCCCATCTCAGGGGCCTTAACTTAATCCCTCTTGCCAAGTCCCCTCTGCTGTGTGTGGTGGGTTACAGGTCCGCAGGTCCCAGGATTCAGACATGAGGCCTCAGGAGGCTGAGGTTCAGTCCTTCAGGTCTCTCTGTTGACAGGTCGGCTTCTCCGTGGGAGGCTCTTGGTGCCCCCCTGCCCTGTCCTTCCGGGGCAGCCCCTCCTTGCTCCCTGCTGTCCCCCAGCACTGCTGTGTTTTTGTCTTCCACCTGCCTATCTTCAATCTTCCCCCCTGGGCCCCAAGAAAGCAGGTGTTTCTCCATTTTGCCCCCTGCTAGACTTGGGTGTCTGAGCAGCGGGCAGGTGGCGCTGCATGTCGCAGGGCTGGGCTCTGCACCGAGACAAGCACTGACGGAGCATGGTCTTGACCTCGAACCTACATGCGCTCCGCCTGCCTCCAGGCCCTCTGTCTTCTGGTCCTCAGACAGGGTCACAGCGACTCCTGTCCGCCCAGGGCAGGGGCAGGAAGATGAGATTCAAGACCTGGGGGCGAGGGCCGAGCAGAGCATCTGGAGACCTGTCGTGCTCTTTCATTCTGGGAAACCGAGCCTTTGCCGGACTCACACACCTGCTCTCCCTCTTGCAGAAATTTCTGAGCAAAGTGGAGGAGACGTTCCAGTGCATTTGCTGCCAGGAGCTGGTGTTCCGCCCGATCACGACTGTGTGCCAGCACAATGTGTGCAAGGTGAGGGGGTGCCGCGGGAGCCGGCGGGAGGTCCCAAAGGGAGCTCTGACCCCTGCCGCCACCCTGTGCTTGTTGGCTTCAGTCATACCTCCTGCCCCTTGCCCTTCCAGGGGCTTCAGGGTCTGTTTCCCGAGCTGCCTGGGTTACAGTTGCTCTCCCTTCCCCCACCAGCCTTCATCACAGGTGCCCATGGCCCTGCCACCACCCTGAGCCTCCAGCCACACTGGCCCTCTGCTGTGCCCTCAACAGGCTGGTGCGTGCCTACCTTCCTTGGGGGTCACACACTGGTCTTCTCCAGCATCTTACTGCCTGGGGGTCCAGGGTGGGAGAGGATGGGCTGTTGTCCTGCTCCTGCCGTCTGGTCGTACTAAATGATTTAAGTGGGCCTCAGGGAGGGCTGGAGAGGTGTGAGGCACTTATCACCTAGAGGAGCCGGGAGGAAGGCTTCCTGGAGGTTGAGGTGGCACTAACCTGCCCCCTGAGAGGGGCCTCGAGCAGCATCTCTGGTAGGCAGGATCAGGCAGGCACAGGGGAGTAGCCAGGGCCTGTGGGGGATGAGGGCTGGTGAGTGGGACTGGAGCCTCCAGCCAGCTGTCAGTCTTAGGAGGGAAGCAGTTTCCAATCTGATGCTTTTGAAAGAGAGATTGCGAGAGGCTGAGATGGGTCCCTGACCAGGGTCTCTCCCTGCTTTGGGGCTGTATTGTTCTCTATCATGGGTGTGTCCTGGGAGCTGAGCAGCATCCCTGGCCCCACCTATTTGGTCCCAGGGGTCCCTTGAGTTGCGAAGCACTGGGCTGCATGCACGGCATCTTTGCCATGCCTTCTGGCCAGAGTCAGTCTGTAGGAACTTACAGGCAGTGCAGGCAGGCAGCTCAGAAGGGACTGTCCCTGCCACCCGCTCACTCTGGGTCTCCAAGCTGCGTCCATGGCATTGGGTCAGTTGTCAGACCAGGGGAGGGACCCTGCGAACATGGAGCATTCAGGCAGTACTCATGTGCCATGTGGCCTGGTGGAGGCTAGGAAAGATACCTCCCGGTGCCCCAGGCCACGTGGGGCCCAAGGGGGTTCAGAGGCTTGGTAGAGTGGCATAGAGAGCACATCTTTGGGATCAGCTGCCTGGGTTTGACCTCCAACTCTCTCCTTTCTGGCTGTGTGACTTAAAGAAGCCCCATAACCAGATCTTTCCCATCTTCTCAAACTCAAACTCTGTCCCCATTGAACACTGACTCCCAGCGCCTGACTCCACCCTCTACTGATACTTACTGTCTCTGTGGATCTGACTCCTCCAGGGAACTCCTGTGAGTGGCTTCAGACAGTGTGTGTCCTTCTGGGTCTGGCTTCTCTCCTGGAGCATCAGGTTCAGGGCTCACCTGTGTTGTTCCCTGGGTGAGAGTCTTCTTCCGTGTGAAGGCTAAGTCACACTGCAGCATGCAGATAGACCACGTTGTGTTGATCCATCATCTGTGAGTGAGTTCTAGGTGTTTCCACCTCTTGGCCACTGTGAATCTCGCAGCGGTCCAGCACCTGATTTTGAACCTGAGTCAGCACGTTGAGCACAAAGTTACTATCACTTGTGTCTGAGATCAGCTATAGACTTTATACTGGAAAAGAATGCAGGGATTTTTAAATATAGGAAGCAAAAGCTACTGCCTTCCTCTAGCGGCAGCAGGTTTTCACCTGCTTGACGTTGCCCCTCACCCAGCCACCTGGTGCCATCCTTCAGGTGGGCATACCTGTGCAGGTGTCTGTGTCCCTGTGGGCATCATCTCTGGCCTGTTCCTGTCATGGGGAGTTCAGCTCTCTAGGGCCCCTCAGGCTTGCAGCTCGGTCTCCACCTGACTCTTCCTCCCCATACTGCCCCCCGCGTTATTTGGTTGACAGCTGGGTTTGAACCCAGAAGTCTGGCTCAGAATCTAAACTCCATCCTTCCCCCCTTTCCTCCTGTCTTCTCACCGACATGTCTCTTTTGAGCCTCTGCTCTATGCTGGGTCCTATGCTCGGTGTGGGGAACATCAGGGAGACACAGCCCCTAATTGTGGGGAGCGTCTGCTCCGTTAACACACAAGCACATCAATCCGTCAGACAGTTCCAGAAGGAGGAAGCAGACTGGGTGTGGTGAGGCGGGGCCATCCTGATGTTACAGGGTGCCTTGGGGAAGGGTCCTCTGAGCAGGGGACTCCAGCACCAGTGACAAGAGAGTCAGGGTAGACCTGTCAGGTGGTGTGACCTCCAGGTGCAGGAGCCTGGCAGCCAGGATGACCTGGGAGTCTTTTTTTTTTTTCTTTTTGGCCACACTGATTGATCAGCTTGTAGGATCTTAGCTCCCTGACCAGAGATCGAACGTGGGCCCTTGGCAGTGAGAGCGCAGAGTCCTGACCACTGGACTGCTGGGAAGTTCCGACCTTGGTGTCTTTGATGAGCATGGGGCAGCCGGGCTGGTCGTGGGCTGCCAGCAGTGGAAAATGAGACTGAGGGTCAGGAGGGGCCTCTGGGTGCCTGGTGCTGTCCCAGGGGACCATGGGTGGCCAGGATCACCTCTCAACCCGCCCCACTCTCCTGCAGGACTGCCTGGACAGGTCCTTCAAGGCCCAGGTGTTCAGCTGCCCAGCCTGTCGCTATGACCTGGGCCGGAGCTACACCATGACCGTGAACCAGCCGCTGCAGGCCGTCCTCAGCCAGCTCTTCCCCGGCTATGGCAGCGGGCGGTGATCCTCAAGCACTTCTCGCCGAGTATTTTTTTAAAAAAAAAAAAAAACATTATCAGAGGGGTCTGTGGCCCCCATTTCGTTTTTAGTGGGCTTAACTTAAACATGTAGTTTTTTCCTCCACTCCCTAAAACTGCCTCGTCTTCCCGTTTTTTTTTTTTTTTATAATCTATGAATTTTTTCAGGAATTTGTATTATGGCTCAAAGGAAGGAGCAAAGTTGGACTTCTCAGTGTTTTTATTTTGGTTTTTAACAAAAAGCCTGCAATTTTATCAGCAAAAAAAAAAAAAAACAACCCAAAACAAAAAAGTTTTTCAAAAAATGGTTTTTCTTCTGAGGATGGGATTAGAAACGAGTTGGTGTGAAGGCTGCTTAAGTTCCCAGGGTTGAGTTCTCAGCCATCCCCACCACCGACTCGCAAGAAGGCACCGGGCTGCCTAGAACAATCTTTTCAATGTTGGTGGGTCAGGCCCCCAGAGGTGAAGTTCCACCGCCTGAGACCCAGCGCGGCTGTGGTCCTGGGTGGCGCCAGACCCAGGTGTTGGCCCCGCATCACCAGCAGGAAACTGTTCCAAGGAAAAGCGGGGAAGTCCCACTGGGGCCAGTTGAAACCCTCACCTCCAAGCCATCCCCTACCGGGCTGTCTCCGCGTCCCCACCGCACACAGAGACCACCGGCCCCCCGAGCAGAAGCCTGGGGCCACACCGAAGCTACCTCCACCGGACCCTCCCCTCCGTGGGGGCCGACGCACGGCCCAGCGCCGTCCCAACCTGATGCCACAGAAGCCACGCCCGGAGCCACATTCAAGTGCCTTTGGTCCCTCCTTCCTTTTCAACCCGAGGCTCTTTCTCAGCACTGAATTATTGACAATGCCAACCGGATTCTCAAACTGGGGTCCTCCAGTGCCTCCCTGGGGACCCCAGGTGAGCGAGTGGGGACGATCAGGGTTTTGTGGATCCTCAAAATTGAATTTTCAACTTACCAATTGGGAATTACAAGAGGGAAACCTTTTAAAATGAATAAACACCTTTTGCAAATGAATTTTTTTTTTTTTTGTAGTTACTGTATATGTACCAAGGAAGCTAATAACTTTAGGGTTTGGTTGTGTTTTTTTTTTTTTTTTTTGTCGGGGGAGTTTTGTATTTGGGGAATGATTCGTTAATGTTTCTAACTTTACCAAAGTTTGCAGCTTATACCTCAACAGAACAGGGATATTTTTAAGTCACATAACTGCAGACAAACTGGAGCAATACTGTTTTAAAAGTTTCTCTTTTTTTCTTCATTATTAGGTGGTTTAATGTATTAGGAATAAACACCGAAATCCTATGTAGGCTTTTTTTTTTTTTTTTTTACAAAGTTCAATATTCTTTGTCCAGGTTTTAGATTCTCAGAATAAATGCCTTTTACAGATGCATTTGGTTGTGTCTTCTGTTTGCAAATTGCCCTGTAGCCTACTTGGCACTTCTGTAACTTGTAACATGTTTTCTCTCTCCAGAAAAACCCAGGATGCTAGACAAGTAGCATCATTTCCACTTTGCAGGTGAGAAAACTGAGGCCCAGAAGATCCAAGTGATGGGTAGTGGTCCAGAGGGGCCAAACTGGACCTTCCAGCTTGGAACCAGAGGTCACTTAGTGTCACTAAGGGGGTGGCACTGTCCCATTTACACTTGAAGAAACAGAGGCTGTCATGGGACCCCCATGAGGGGACTGGCCCTGCTTTAAGTGGGCGTCAGCAGCCTGGACCATCAGCTAGGGAACTGCTTTACCCTGGAGGGCTCTCTGCAGGCCTGGGGGGATGGGTGCACGTGGGGTGTGGAGACAGATAACCTGAAATGCTGTTTCCAGAGGGAGTCAAGGGTCCAAGGATGAGGCACATTTTGCAGGTTTTCTCCTGTTGGCTGTGCCTTCATGGCTTGGCTTCCAGGATCTTAGTTCCCGCACCAGGGATTGAATCCATGCCCCCTGCAATAGAAGGACGGAATCCTAACCACTGGCCCGCCAGGGAATTCCCCAACAATGAGGCAAGTTTAACAGTTCCAGGGAAGTTAACAGTGGCGAGTTCTACAGATGCCAACCTACCACAGGCACCTTGTACTGATGGTTCTATAATGCCGTGGGTGGATGTAAGCAATAATAAAGCTCTGCCTCTTCGGGACCTTCAAGTGGGTCCTTGAAAACATGCTAAGTAAAAGTAGTGCTAGTGGTGCCTAGCAGTGTCCAACTCTGTGACCCCATGGACTATAGTCCCCCAGGCTCTTCTGTCCATGGACTTGTCCAGGCAAGAATACTGGAGTCAGTTGCCATGTCCGTCTCCAGGGGATCTAGTTACAAAAGATCATATATTTTCTCATTCATACGAAATGCCAAACACAGGGATCTATAGAAACAGAAGGCATATTCGTGTAGTGATGACAGGACGTGGCGGGGGATGGAGGAGGTGGGGAGCTAAAGGGTGCAGACTTCTTTTGCAGGTAGGTGATAAAAATGTCCTAAATTTGGTGATGATTGCAATGCCTGTGAATGCATTAAAATCCTTTGAATTGTGCGGTATGTGAGTTATATCTCAAGTCAAAGTGTGAACATGAAATAAAAATAAGAAAGAGGCCCTCCTATGAGGAGCCAAGAAATAATGTCCCCAAGTGGGCTTACGTGTCTGCAGGGGGCCACACATGGGAGCAGGGCACACTGAGGTACATTGTCAAGATTGTAGAATATTTTTTGTTTCTCAAAAGTTAAGAAAGGTCATTGTTAGAAGTGAGCAAACCCTATGGACTTCCCTGGTTGACCAGTGGCTAAGACTTTGTGCTTCCAGTGCAAGGGAGCTAGATCCCATGTGCTGCAACTAAGACCCAATGTAGCCAAATAAATATTTTAAAAAATATTATTTAAAAATGCCTAAAGAATGAGCAAACCCCAGAAAAGTGTATGTGAACTGCTATGCAGAAAATAATTCCAATATTAGGTGTATTGATTTCCTGGTAGACTTTTGGTAGTTTTAATTTTATAGAAGTTTTATTAAGATATATTGCCCGTGCCATAACACCCACTTAAAGTATACAGTGGGTTTTAGTATATTTGCACAGTTGTGTAATCATCTCTATCTAGTTCCAGAATTTCATTTCCCCCCAAAGATACCCAGTCCCTATTGGCAGTCACTTCCCACCCCTCCCCCAGCCCCTGGCAACCATCAACCCACTTTCTGTCTGCCAATTTGCCTGCTCTTGATATTTCATGTAATTAAATTCATAAGACATAGTTTTTTGTGTCTGGCATCTCACTGAGCATCATGTTCTCAAGGCCCATCCACACTGTAGCAAGTGTCAGGGCTTCACTCTTCATGGCTGAGTGATACTCCAGTTTGCGGTTGGACCACCTTTTAAAATTCATGTGGTTGCTTTTTTCTTTTTTTAATGTAAAGCTTCCTTTTCTCCCTCCACTCTATGCTATAAAATTAATAACCCTTGAAAAAGGTTGAGTGCCAAAGAATTGATGCCTTTGAACTGTGGTGTTGGAGAAGACTCTTGAAAGTCCCTTGGACTGCAGGGAGATCAAACCAGTCAATCCTAAAGGAAATCAACTCTGAATATTAACTGGAAGGACTGATGTTGAAGCTGAAGCTCCAATACTTGGGCCACCTGATGTGAATAGCTGATTTATTGGAAAAGACCCTGATGCTGGGAAAGATTGAAGGCAGGAGGAGAAGGGGCTGATGGAGGATAAGATGGTTGTATGGCATCACCGACTCAATGGACATGAGTTTGAGCAAACTCCCGGAAATGGTGAAGGACATGGAAACCTGTTGTGTTGCAGTCCATGGGGTCACAAAGAGTCGGACATGACTTAAGTGACTGAACAACAATAATCCTTTAGAACATTTGTAAATTGAAGATGAAGAAAAAGCCAATTATATGATCCTGCCCCCCAGAGGGTTACTGTTTTTAGACTTCATTTGTACATGTGTATTGGTATGGCAACATTCAACCTCAGAACACCTGAGGCATAGACAGACAGGTTAAGTGACTTACCTGAGGACATGGCAAAGTCAGGGTACATACTTGTTTATAGATGTTTCTCTGTGTCTTTGTTTTATATACAAATTTAAAGAGTAACATTAGGACAGTAGTGTATGTACTTTCTTGTGCCTGTTGATGGGGTAGCCACTTTATCCAGCACCTAAATGACCACATGAGCCGTGTGTGGTCTGGTGTTTGCATTATTTGCATATCTGCTCATAAAAGATGTATCCTATATGTGTGTCTAGCGATACATGCTTGGTGTGAAATGGAATGTTAGAATTTCAACCCCGAATGTATTTTTCATTAAACATGAAAAAAACATTTTTTTTTTATTTTAATTTTTAAAAATTTTGGCCACACTGTGTGGCTTGCAAGATCTTAGTTTCCCAACCAGGGATTGAACCTGGGCAATGAAAGTGCTGAATCCTAACCACTGGACTGCCAGGGGTCTACCCCTCAAATGTATTTCTTTCATTGTTTTTTAAAGCTTTTTATTTTTAAATTTATTATTCTTTTAATATTTACTTTTATTTATTTGGCTGCACCAGGTCTTAGTTGTGGCACACAGAGTCTAGTTCCCTGACCAGGGATCTAACCCAGGCTTCCTGCTCTGGGAGTCCGGAGTCAGCCACTAGACCACCAGGGAGGGTCCCCCACCCCACCAAATGTATTTCTAAAAATTTATATTTTAAAGATATAGGAGGACCTAGGGACACGCCTGATGGTTCAGTACTCTTGCCTGGAAAATCCCATGGATGGAGGAGCCTGGTAGGCTACAGTCCATGGGGTCTCGAAGAGTCGGATACGACTGAGCGACTTCACTTTCACTTTTCACTTTCACGCTTTGGAGAAGGAAATGGCAACCCACTCCAGTGTTCTTGCCTGGAGAATCCCAGGGACGGGGGAGCCTGGTGGGCTGCCATCTGTGGGGTCGCACAGAGTTGGACACGACTGAAGTGACTTAGCAGCAGCAGCAGCAGAGACACCCCTGATGGTTCAGTGGTTAAGACTCTGAACTCACAGGCTTCACTGGTGGTTCAGAGGTAAGGAATTTGCCTGCCAATGCAGGGGACCTCGATTCCTGGTCCAGGAAGAGCCCACATGCCTCAGAGCAACAAAGCCTGTGCACCACAACTACTGAGCCTGTACTCTAGAGCCCTCCAGCCACAGCCAGAGAGTAGCCCCCTGCTTGCAGCCACTAGAAAGTCCACATGCAGCATCGCAGACCCAGCAAAACCAAAAGTAAATAAATCTTAAAAAAAAAAAAAAAGACTTCGAACTCCCAATGCAGGGGGCCTGGGTTCAATCCCTGGTCAGGGAGGTAAGATTTTGCAAGCCCTGTGGTGCAACCAAAAAAAAAGATCTATTTTTCCATCCATCTCTATTATGTATCAAACTAGCCCATAAGCAGAAGCTGGAGGGGAGTTTGGGGAAAGCAGAGGAAGGTGATCTGTTTTTCCATCCATCTCTATTATGTATCAAACTAGCCCATAAGCAGAAGCTGGAGGGGAGTTTGGGGAAAGCAGAGGAAGGTGAAGAACCGTTAGAAAGGAGCTGGCCTTGCATCATCTGAAGGCCGGTACTTGGAGGGCCTCCTGGCATTTCTTAGGGACACATACCAGTGATTCTCAGACCTAGCCTTTGGTGAGATCCACACTTGTCTGCAAAGACTTGAATATGATTTATGAGTTGTTGCCAAGTTAACTTATCCATTTGAAAATTCTGAGACTGTGTCCTTCCTCCTTGGTATAGGACACTTTTACTTAAAGGACAGTGATTATAGTTTTTTTCTTTTTCTTATATTTTGTTATGAAAACTTTCAAATGTAGAAAAGTTGAAAAGACTGTATGGTGAACTCTCAAATATACTTCCTGTGTGGATCCTACAATTGTGGAGTTTTTTTGACACAAAGATGGCATTTTAAAAAGTTCCCTTAAGAACCCTCCTACGATGTTGATGGAATGTAAATTTGTGAATTGGTGCAGCCACTATGGAGAACAATATGGAGGTTCCTTAAAAACCTAAAAATAGAGTTGCCATATGATCCAGCAGTCTCACTCCTACACATATATCTGCAGAAAACTCTAATTTGAAAAGATATGTGCACCCCAGTGTTCACTGAAGCACTATTTGCAATAGCCTAGGCATGGAAGCAACCTAAATGTCCATCATCAGAGGAATGGATAAAGAAGATGTGCTACACACATACAATGGAATATTGTTTAGTCGCTCAGTCGTGTCCAACTCTTTTGCGACCCTATAGACTGTACCCTGCCAGGCTCCTCTGTCCATGGGATTCTCCAGTTAAGAGTACTGGAGTGGGTAGCTATTCCCTTCTCCAGGAGATCTTCCCAACCCAGGGATCAAACCTGTGACTCCTGCACTGGCAGGCGGATTCTTTACCACTGAACCATCTGGGAAGCCCACAATGGAATATTACTTAGTCATAAAAAAGAACCAAATCATGCTATTTGCAGCAACATGGATGGACCTAGAGATTCTCATATTAAGTAAACCAGACAAAGACAACCAACATGGTATCACTTACATGTGAAATCTAAAATATGATACAAACGAAGTTATTTACAAAACAGAAATAGACTCAGATTTAGAAAACAAACTTATGGTTATCAAAGGGGAAAGGTGGTGGAGGAAGTGATAAACATATATAAAAACTGAATCCCTTTGCTGTACACCAGAAACTAACCCAGTATTGTAAGTCAACTACACTAGAATTTTTTTTTTAAAAAAAGGAACTTGAGAAAAAATTTAAGTCCCCCTAAGCAAAATTGGAAAGCTGACAACCTATTTAGGTACCCCGATTTAAAAAAAAATCAGTCTGTGAAATCCAAACACCTGGAATTCACTGTCCTATGGGGTAATAAACTAAGGGAAAAAAAAAAGACTTCAGGTGGGAAGGGGAGAATCCCGTTAGGATTGCATTTTTGAGGCCCTATTAAGGCTACCAGGTTATATTTCTGTCTTTCCCACGGGTTAGGGAGTTCCTTGGGAGCAGTTACTATTTACTGCTTGTTAAGTTAAATTTTAACTGCACAAGGTAATATCTGAATATAGCCCCCATGAGGCTACAAACACCCTAGAGCAGATTAACCTCCTCCCCAGCTACCCTTTTATAACCAACCTGGATCCCTCCTCTCCCGAAGATTTACTTTTCTCAGTTTGGGGATGGCCTTGTTCTGCGCGGGGCCACAGGCAGGTGGCCCTTAGAAACCACACAGCCCTACGTTCCTTTTCATAAGGTATTGAGTTCTGCACCATCCTGCAGCTGTCCACACAGGTGTGGGGGGAGCCACTCCTTGACGCGTACATTTAAATCTACCCCCTTTTTAATGGCTACATAGTTAAAAGTATTCCAAAATTGGTTATTTATCTAATCTACATGTGGATATTTAGAGCACAACACTGGAAACAAATGAGTACAGAACTGCAGCAGCAGCCTTGAACTAGGCAAGCTCCAAACTCTGCACCCTTTTTCAGAGTCCAGGACCTCCAGACATAGAGCATAGATGCCCTAGCCACGTTATTAGGAAACGTCCGGTTGTCCGATTTATACTCTGCCAGCTAAAAAGGGGCGTGGCCAGCTACTGCCTGGCATGCAATTAATAACCATCATGATGACGACTGGCAAACCTTAATTACATGCTCCCTTTGCTAAGTCACATCAAACGATTTACCTGCCTCCTCTCACTTGACTTAAACTTTCCAAGAGAGGGGCACACGGTGAGAGATTCTATCGCTCTTATATCTATTTCACAGGGGAAACGAGGCCCAACAAGGTTACTTCGCTGGGGGCCGACCACCGTGAGGCTTGTGGGCCCAGCTGAGCTTTGAACTTAAGTCAGGAGGCACCAAACTCCTCGCCTCTCTTACGTTTTAGGGATCTCGCAGAAGGTCACCTAGCTTTATCAGAAAGCCTTTGGAAAGTTTTGTGGATTGTGACGGAAATGAACTTGGAATTTTTGGGTGGTGAGGGAGAAAGGAGAAATGGAGGCAGAGGCGCTTGCTGTTTGACTTTTACTTCTCCAGTTCTCTCAGTTCTCTTCTCACTGGAGAAGTAAAAGTCCACTGGACTGTTTGGTCCGTTGGAGTTATCTTTGCTACCTCCTGACTGTGCGAATTGGAGAACGCTGAGCCCCGTTTCCGGCTCTGGGTCTCGAACCCCCTCTCCGAAGCTCTCAGGCGCGTTGCTGATGCTGTGCTGAGTCTCACGTACTCAGCTGCAGCCTGATAACCGGGGCGGGATTCGGGCCGTGATTGGCACCCGCCCCTGCCAGTCCGCACCTGGGGCTGATCCCATAAGCCAATACTCTCTTGCCCCCTTGCGGTCGTTGGGCGGTCCCCGAGGCGCCCTTGTCAATCCGAGGCCTAGCGCCGTCGGGTTGGTCGCAGCTTCTTAGCTGGCGTGCTCAGCCTGCAATGAGAACCGAGCCGGTCACCGGGCACGTGGGTAGGCGCCGGCGTGTCCCTGAAGGGCGGCCAATGGCGAGGCGAGACCGGTGGCTGCGCCCGCCCAATCGAGGCGCGCGGGGGGCGGGCCGTGCAGTGTTGATGGGCCCGGTGGAGGGGAGGGGCGGAGCTGTCAGCGACAGCCAATAGGCGCGCGGGCGTGGGCTCGGGGGCCAATGGTAGCCGGGGCGGAGCTGGCGCGCGGCCTTATAAGCCCCGCCCGGGGCTCTCGCGGAGGGCTCGGCCGCCAGCGACCGAGCGGGGCCCGGCCCGAGTGGGGCCTGGGGGTGCGACGCCGAGGGCGGGGGAGCGCGCGCCGCAGCTCCGGACCGGGCCGCGCGCGCCGCCTCAGGTGAGCCCGCGGGGAGGCGGCCGCCGCGTCCGAGCGCGGGCCCCACCGCCGCCGCCGCCCCCGCGCCGCGCCCGGGGCTGCGGGCGGGCGCCCGGGACTCTAGGCCCAGGCCTCGGGCGCGGCCTGCTCGGGCCGCGGCCGCCGCGCTTTGTCCGGGCCCGCGAGGCGGTTGGGGGCGTTAACCGCCCGGCCCTGGGCGCCCGCCTGGCCTCGGGCGGGGGCGGTGCAGCTGGACAATGGCGGGGCCAGGGGCGGGAGGCGGGGGCGCCCTCCCTGGGTCGGGGGCGTGCGGGGGCTGGGCCGGGGCGTCCCCACCGGCCCCGCACAAAAGATGACAGCGTGGGTGGCCCGGCCCGGCTGGCCCTGCTTGGCGGGGCCCTCCTCTTCCATTATTCACAAGAATCCTAATAATTAAAAAAATAATAATAGAGAGAGATCCCAGGCCCTGGGATCAACCCGCCTGCATTTCCGGCCCTTTGGGAACCGGTGGGGTAAACGGGGCGCTTCCCAGTGGTGTCCCCCGAAATGTCCATCGTTGCATCTCACCATACTGCCCGAGTCAATCCGCGGTGCCATCGCGGCTTCCAAACTCGCACCCCATTTCCCTGAGCTTCCCCGAAAATAAGCATGCAGTCTGGATTTCTCATTTTAAAAAATGTATCCACTTGCTATGCACAGAACAGTTTCCAGACGCGTTCCCCCAGGGCCTACCCATCTCTGCCCGATCGCCATCTCAAAGCCCCCCTTCTCTGTAGAGGTAAATCCTGGAGTCGCTCTCACGGGGACTCCCTGGGCTTCCCTTTGCCGCCCCTTGGGAGCTGGGGGACGGATTCCTGCCCAAAGGGACCTGCCCCAGATCTTCCAGGGCCTGGGTCTCCACCCAGTGGGCGCGATGACACCAGGCAGAATGGTGTGCAGGTCCACGGGGGCCAAGGTGGAAGGTTCTACTAAAGATTTTTTTCCCCCGAGGGCGGGGGAGACGTGGACTGCGCCCTGGCGTGTCCCATCTGTTTGGTCCGGGGAGGATCTCTTGTTTTAATAATTGAGGTGAACCTGGGAACTGTTTCCCCAGTTATGAAACTAGTGAGAAGGTTCTGTTAAGTGGAGCTGAACGATCCTGTAAATACGTGGTGTGTGTCCTTTTCCATGTGTTTCTGTCCGCGGCATCGATTCAGAAGCTCCTTCGGGTCCCACTGGGTGCCAGCACTGTCTTAGGGTCGGAGATTACTCTCCTCAGCTCTCCGCAGCCATTTCTCCAAATGTCCTCAGGCTGGAGGAAAGTCCTAAGAGGGGCTCATTACAGGAGTCCTCTGGGCTTTGCTCGCTGCCGTGCAAGAGCTGATGGCTCCCCTAATTCTGAAATAATAGCTTCCTTATGAGGCGTCGGGAGGGTTTGTCAACTCCCTGGTCAGCCTTTCCTCGCCACCCTTGCAGAAGCAGCGGGCAGCCTCTTTTCGCCCTGCAGTTTGCTCTTTGGAATCCCGAAAGGATGGAGTGTAAGTCTGGAGTCAACTTGCGGTGATCCGAGGGGAGGGGTTCTGAAACTCGCCGGCCCTCTTTCCGTGTTTCTGATTGGACGCTTGGCAAACGTTGGCTCTCCCCTCTGGTGCAGGGGGCACTTCCACGGTCAGACTGCCCCGCCCCGGGGGGAGGTCACTGAGGGGAGGTCACCCCGAGGGGAGCGGAGGTGCAGTTGGAGAAATGCTTCCAGGTTTTGCAGCGATTCAAGCAGATACTGTGTCACGCGCTGCGTGTGCGTGTGTGTATGTGTGTGCGTGTGTGTGCGAGCGAGTGTGCGTGTAGCTACTAAGATGATAGGTATACAGGTCTTACGATTGGTTTTCTCACCTTTTCTAATTCTTGCCTCTTTGGGGAGTGGGCTGCTAAGGAGGTGTTAAGAGCTTAAACGTATAGGATAATCGGTCATCGGTCATCCCGGACCCCGCCCTGCCTTTGTTGTACTTTTCTGTCTCCTAGTGGAGACTAGTCCCCAGTCCCTGTGGGGTGATGTTGGGGGCCCTCCATGCCCATCTCTCCCATGCTGGCCTCTCTGCTGTACTTGACCTCGAATTTCCCCACTTCCTATGCATTTTTTTGCCCCTGCCTTCCTGTGCTCCGCCTCTTCCTGGCCCATCAGAACCTTAGCTCCAGGGAACCCATCTGTTCCTTGGTTCCATCTGACACTCACCTGGCCTGTGCACGTTGTGTTTTGAGCTCTAGGGCAGGTTGCTTGGGTCCCTAACTTCAGGGGGTGCTGGGTCTGGCGGGAGAATGTGCAGAGGTGTGGGCATACTGCCTACCGCCCCCCCCCCCGCCCCCCGCCAGCTCAGGGAGTGGGCAGGACAGGGTGAGAGGGGTGAGGGCTGAGAAATGGTCAAACGACCATTTCTGGGTGACTCTCTTCCGGGGATCCAGAAGTGTGTGGGAGGTGGCAGTTTCAGAGTTGTGAGACCTTGCACAGGTCACTTGCTCAAGAACAAAGCTGAGGGGTGGTCACCCAGCCTTCCCAAACCTGCTGGTTAGGGATGGTGGGTGGGGTGGAAGACAAAGGAACTGTGGGCAGACTGCAGTACTGTGAGGTCCCCCCACCGCTTGCATCTCCCCCTGGGGTTCCTGGCTGCGTTCCAGAGACCTGCTCCCAGGCTCAGTGGGGCCTTACCCTCAGAGCTCTGACCCACCAGAGGGCTTGACTCTGGACTCCCTCCTGACTTGTGTTCTCTTCGGTGTTCCTGGATTTCTGCCCTGATCTCCATTGCCCAGAGTCTGAAAGACCTGGGTTCAGCACCCTCCTCTGGGGCAGGTCCCTTCATCACTCTGGGCCTGGCTTTCCTCATCTGTAAAATGGGTATAATAAGAGCCCATGCCAGGGATCAAAGGGGATGAGAGTCAGGGAAGGGCTTCACAGGGCACCAGGGTGCTCTGAATCCAGCGCTGGTTTCTTAATGCCCTTAGGTCCCTCCCTGCTCTTCCCTGTCCATGTTCAGGGCTGGGTTCTCTTGTGGGAGGGGTGCTGTCCCGGACACTGGGGTATTGAGCAGCATCCGTGGCCCCCATCATGGTGATACCAGGAGTACTCCCTCCCAGTTGTGACAACCACAGATGTCCCCAGACGTGGGTGAGTGCCCTCTAGGGGGCGCAGTTGCCCCCCAAGTGATCCCCTTTCACTTAATCTTCAACCTCACAGCAGCTTGATACATATAAAATACTTAACCTTGATCCTGATCAACCTCAAGTTCTGAGTCCCTTTGTCCCTTTCTTCCCTACTCCCATCCAAAAAGGAGGCGCTCCTATGTACAAAGTGTGTCCCGCCCACACTCTGCCGACTCGCCCCCTAGAGGAGACGAGCTCGCCTGCAGATGCACCCACCAGGGGGCTGGCCAGGTGTGAAGTGGGGGTCTTCTGACCCCCACAGGGCCCCCGCCCAGGCTTCCACCCACTCATGGGATCTGGAAGTGTGTGGGAGGGGGCAGGTTTAGAGCTGTGTGACCCCTACCTGTCTGTTGGCTTTGACTGTTTTCCTCAGGTCGGCTCTGAGGTGAGTCACTCCTGTCATCTCTTTTCCTGAGGGTGGTGCCCGTGGTTTTGAGACTGTTACTGTGCCAGCTGCAGGTGCTTTCTGCACAATGAACTGAACTACCATAGTTACTCACAAAGCTCTGTGCCGCCTCAAGGCCTGAGGGATCCGTGAATCGACCGTGTGGTTGGAGGGATTGGTTTTGAGTTTACTCCCGGCTTTGATGTGTTCGTGGAGCGTCTAGTGGACTGGACAAGGTGTCCCAACTAATCTGTCAGTTCCCACTCCGGCTCCCTCGAAGGGCTTTTATAAACTTGAAAAACCATCTTTCTTCACTCAGGACCCTCCAAGGGCTTCTTGTTGTCCTTGGAAAAAGTTGCAGACTCTCTGAGGGGCCCTCCACTTCCCACCCAGCCCCCATGCCTTCTCCTTTCAGTTGAAACCACCTTAACTACCTTCTCTTCCTGCCTCAGGGCCTTTGCACTTGCTGTTCCCTCTGCCAGGATGCTGTTCCCTCAGGTCTCTACCCAGCTGGCTCCTGGTCATTCAGGACTCAGTCAGAGAGGCCATCCCTGACACCGCTGCCCAAGTTCACCCTTTTGTACACCTTTCTCTCCATCCTGCCTTTCCTTCTTCGTATTCAGCACTACCAGAGATGCATATCAGTCTGTTTACATATTTATTGTCTGTCTCATCCACTAGGGCCTAAGCTTTTCCTGTAAAGGGTTAGAGAGTAATGATTTTCTGCCTTGCAGGCTGGACAGTCTCCGTTCTGACAGCTCCTCTCTGCCCTTGTAATACAAAGTACAGAAACCAGTGATTGTGGCTTTGTTGCAATAAAACCTTATTTGTGGTCATGGAAATGTGAATTTCACATACATCTCACATATGATGAACTATCTTTCTTCTGTTGATCCTGCCACCCACCCACCCATTAAAAACCGTTAAAACCATCTGGGGCTTGTGGGCCATACAGAAACAAGAGGTGGGGTGGATTTGACCTGTGGGCCATAGGTTAGGCACACTCACAGTAGGATGCGAGGTTCCTACTGTGGGGACGACATCTGTCTTGGTTGCCGTGTGTACCCCCAGCATCTTGGACAGTTCCTGCCCACAGTGGGTGTTCAGTAAGCATTCATTTGTTGGATGAGTAAGTTTCCATCTTTCCTACAACAAAGTATGTAAGTGAAAGTGAAGTCGCTTAGTCGTGTCCAGCTCTGCGACCCCGTGGGCTGTAACCTACCAGGCTCCTCTGACCATGGGATTTTCCAAGCACGAATACTGGAGTGGGGTGCCATTTCCTTCTCCAGGGGAATCTTCCCGACCCAGGGATTGAACCCGGGCTTCCTGCATTGCAGGCAGACGTTTTACCATCTGAGCCACCAGGGAAGCTCCAACAAAGTATAGTTGTACTCTATATGTTAAAAATGGGTCTTGGGTGGTTTTGAGGAAATTTAAAGAGCAGGGAATATAAGAAAATGTTCTGGCCCCATCCACCAAAACAATCTCAAAATTGAGAAGAGTAGATATAGGGACTTCCCTGGTGGTCCAGTGGTTAGGGCTCCGAGCTTCCACTGCAGGGGGTGCAGGTATGATCCCTGGTCAGGGAACTAAGATCCTGCATGCGCAAGGCACAACCAAAAAAAAAAAAAAAAAGAAAAAGTGGATGTAAACGAAGGCAAATATTAATATTTCATGGTTGGCCTTGCCGACCTCTCCAGGGTGTCCCCTTTCTTTTGCAGCACTGCAGCAGAAGATTGGGAAGGAGTGTACTTGGCCTAAGCTGTCTGTTTTGATCGGCAGAGGCTGAGGGTTTAAAAGAAAGAGGCTCTTTCCTAATCATTTTGTTTTGTAAGCATTTTCCTAATCATTTTGTTTTGTAAGCATTTGACCCACCCTCCTTTGGCCTTCCTCGATGGCTCAGTGATAAAGAATCTGACTGCAGTGCAGGAGATGCAGGAGATGTGGCTTTGATCCCTGAGTTGGGAAAATCCCCTGAAGGAGATCTTGGCAACCCACTCCAGTATTTTTGCCTGGAGAATCCCAGGGACAGGGGAGCCTGGTGGGCTACAGTCCACAAGGTTGCAAAGAGTCAGACACAACTGAAGTGACTTAGCACACACACATGACCCACCCTCTTTACCAACATCTTGCCCCTTCAGAAAGGACCACGTGGTCCTAGGCTGCAGCCACCCAGCTGCCCGCCTGCCCGGGGACGCTTATGGGTGTGAGAATTGAACTTTGTGGGGTGAGTAGACTAGGGATGGCTGTGGAGAAGAATTGAATCTGTTGAGTGTCCATGGCCTTGCTCCCCCACCACGACTTTTAGCAGCGGAGACAGGCTGACAAGTGATTTCCAAGCTGGGCAGATCATTAGTGGCTTAGATCTGGGTCTGTCCCAAGAGTGTTCTGACTTGTCAAGGAAGCATACCGTTAATTTACGGTCATGCCTTCTCCAGCTGATTGAAATAAACAACCTGGAGAGTGTTACTCAGAACTTCTTGGCTTCCCAAAGTTGCTTTTTTTTCTGCTGGTCTATGTCTTTCTCTGCCCCTCCACCATCTCCCTCTTCCTTCTTCCTGCCTCTCTTGTCTTTTCCTGTGGCTCCCGTGGCCCCGAGGGCATTGATGAAAAGTTTGCCTTGCTGTCTTTGCCTCGAGGGTGGCCCCTGGTTCTCCCAGTGGTCAAGCAAGATCCCTCTGGGCCTTGTGTGTGTTTGATTAGTGGACAAAGAGTAAGAAGCAGAAAGCAAGGCTCTGAGGGTTGCTGCACGGAGCCAGAGGTAATGTGTTTGGCCCCAGCTGCCAGCACTGGTGATGGGAGCTCCAGGTCTCAGACAGACAAGCCTGGAGGGCGAGCTGTGAAGAGTCGGTCTGGGGGTAGGCAGGCAGGGTTTGTCCCCAGGCCCATCCCTTTCTGTGTTTGCTACTGGACCCAAGCGAGGGCTCCTTCTGAGCAGGTAGGGGTGGAGGTGGGCCCACTTTCATGGTTTCGTGGCTGCTGGCCCCGGTGTCAGGGGAGAGAACATGGAGAGAAGTGATTCGCGGAGGATGAGCTGGCTGGGGACCTGGAATGGTGCTTTGTGCAGAAGGAGAACAGGGATCCGGGGGGCCTCCTTTGAGCAGGAGCCAGCCTGAAGCAGCCAGTGGGCTCTTGAGTGGGCTGGAGAGGGGCTGCATGTGCGGCCAGAGCTCAGGACCCTAGCTTGTCTGGGCAGCCTGTCTGGCAAGGCGGCAGCCTGGGAGCTGCCCCCAGGGTGTCTGGAGGACCCTGGCTGGGCAGCTGGACCGGGAGTTGCTCCTAGCATCTTTAGACCTCCTCTCTTCACCCCATCTGTCCTTTACAACCCCCTCCAAGCAGAAAGGTCGGCCTCCGCCAACCAGCTCCTTACCCTGCATGGATCTGATTATCTCGGTCACGAGTCAGGAGAGAGCCTTGCTGGTCTCCAGCTTGCATGTGAGCAAAGGCCCTGGAGCTGAAACTCCTGATTCACTGCTCTGCTCCAGCTCCTTTCCCCAAAGAAGAGGAGGGAGCGGCAAGGAAAGCGAGCTCTGACACCCTCCTGGGAAGGAAGGCGTCTCGTCTCTTGGCCTCCTGGCTGCTCCACTGGTGGCCTGAGCCCAGGCTGAGCTGGAGAACAAGGGGCAGCGTCGTTCTGGAGAAACGGGCTCCTCGGCACGTCTAGACCCCCAGGCTGGGCCCCATGGAAGGAAAAGTGGTCGGAAGGCCAGTGGACGAGCTTGGGGGGGCGGGCGCAGGCAGGTCTAGGTTGTCCGGGGTGGGGAGCGGGGCCCTAGTGGCCTCTGCAAATATCCAGCTGTGCTGTTCTTCAACCTCGAGGTGAAGACACGAAATCGGACCCCGCAGCGGCCCTTTCACATGGTCTCAGCCTGGTGGTCAGCAGCTTGATTTCTCGATCCGACAGGCCTGACTTTACAGCAGACCCACAGCCAATGGGCATGCGCTGAGCCTGGGTCCATCCACATCTTGGCTGTCACCCAGCCGGTGGTCCAGCCCACGTGCTCATGGCCAGGCAAACTGCATCTTTCTCCTGTCCATGGGGGTCATGGCCCACAGTGGAAGCCTGGAGCCGGGCTCTTGGGAGCATCAGGGACAGCAGGGACCGGGGATGCAGAGTGGCTGAGACAGATGCAAACTGAGCACAGGGCCGGGATGGCATATGCTGCTAGGGTGGTGGCCAGCGGGTGGCAGAAGAGTTGCCACCTGGGCTGAGCCTTGTTGTCGTGGGCGAAGTGGCACCAGGTGGAGGACTTGGAGGGGGCACTCGGGGCTCTACCCAGGAGACCTGCCGGAGGAGGCCAGGGAAGCGGGGAGCCCTCCAGCCCCTTAGGCATCTTTGGGGACTCCCCATGCCAGGTTCCAAGGATTAAGGGGAGGAGGCAGCAGTCTGCCCTCAGGGAGCATAGAGTCTAGTCAGTGAGGCCAGACCAGAGTTGTTTGAGTCATGTGGGGCCACAGAGCGAGCCATGGACGGCTGCCTGGTGACTGGCTCTGGTGTGCTGACCAGACCTCGAGTTTTCTAGGACAGCCACTCCGCAAATGCGCCTGCCCTGCCTTTTTAAAAATTTGTTTTTAATTGTGATATTCATCCGTGAAATTTGTCCTTTTAAAGGGGACAATTCAGTGGTTTTTAGAACATTTACAGAGTTGTAAACCATCACCTTTAGCCAATTCCAGAACATTTTCCTCACCTGAAAAGAAAATCCCATACTTGTTAGATAGTCACTCCCCATGTTCCTCTCCTCCTTGGCAACCAGGAACCTACTCTCTGTGTCTGTGGACCTGCCTGGTCTGGACGTTTCCCATCAGTGGAATCACACCCTGTGTGTCCTTTTGCATCTGCTTCTCTCACTGAGCATCATGTTCTCAGGGTCCGTTAACGTGGTACGAGTCTCAGGGCTTCTCTCCTCGCCATGGCGTGGTGATGCTCCCATGTGTGGGTGGACACGTTGCGTGTTTACTACCTGCTGTGGGGAGCTAGTAGTTTCTACTTTTTCCTGCCCCTTATTTTCTGAACCATCTCAGAGGTCCAGCGTTTCAGGGCTGGGCATTCAGAATGCTCACCCAGTGCTCTGCCCCCCGACCCCCCGCACGATCCTTTCCAGGATTCTGTGCCCCGCTCCCCCCCATCTTGTTCATGTATGGCCAGTGGGTTTGAATGCAAGCTGCTTCCTGGGCCACTTCCCTTTCCTGGTCTGCTCGCCCCAGCCATGAAAGGGTTGTGGGTTGGGTCTTAGAAGGCAGTCTCCTGGGTTGTAAATATCCCCACCGCCCCCACAGAGCCCCATGAAGCCCACTAGCCTCCGAGCAGAGTCCTGCACAGGCTCTCTTGCCTCCAGGGAAAGCGCCGTCACCATGCTGGGCGATTCGGAGATGCAGCTGGCTTCTCCAGGGACCGCAAGGGGCCGGACGGGGTGTGGCTTCATAGATGCACACAGCACAGCCAGCCAGCTAGCTTCGGTCCTCCCACCGGTCACAGGGACAGTGACGTGTGTATGAGAGACTTGCTGTCCCCCACCCCCCCAGCAGAGGATATAGGAGACCTGGGGGGTTCCGAGTGCCAGGGAGCTAGCTGCTCGTGGCACCGGGAGGACCCTGTGGGAGACATGCGTGGACGCTGACGGGATGTCACTGGGTGAAACAGCAGACTGTACTGTGCCCCCCGCCAGGCACCGAAACAGGCTTGAATGTGAGAACTGAAACGACAGAACCCCAGAAGAGGAACAGGTGAAAGTGTAAACGGTGGCTTTTCTGAGGCATCGCTACCCGGTAAAGATGCAGAGCGAGCCCCATGTGTCCTTTAAAGTTTTCTCGAAGGTGAAGGGAAGCAGGAGAAATTAATTTCAATAATGTATTTTATCGAACCCAGTATACCCCAGAATATTACCATTCCAACGTGTGATCATTATAAAAATTGTTAACGAGCTGGTTTCCTCTCCTTTTCTTGTGGTGCTGTTTTCAACATCCTGTGTACATTTCACATCTCGCGCTGGCCCTGGGCAAGCTGAGCGCTGGGGTGGTGGGGATGCTATATATGGGGGTGGCCATCCCCCACCCCATTCCCACCTGCCTGCTCAGTCCATCAGAAGTTCTGGGTCTGTTAGCTTCTAGCTGGGGAGACCAGAGAGACCCAGGAGAAAGCAGCTAGGGGTGAGTGCAGCAGCCTGGCCCATAGGATGTTGGCTGGAGGGCCAATCCCCATGGGCGGGGTGGCCTGGCCTTGGCCTCGATCCTTCCCATGGACCGTTGTACACAGCCTCTCCTCTTTAACCTTGTCCCTCCCAGGTCAGAGCTCAAGGCAGTTCGTGTGTGGCATGGGTGCTGGCTGTCCTGGGGGCTTTCAACTTGGGGCTCGGGGTGGTTCTTTGAAGAGAACTGTAGGGACTTGGGGTGCTGCTTTGGCTGTGGGAAAGCTGAGACCCGTGTACAAGCAGTTTGGCAGTCACATCCCAGAGCTCCAGACAGTCTTAAGTGGCCTGAGGTCTCAAGGTAGGACGGCCAGTGGGATCGGCCACTGGAGGCTGGTACCTGCATGCCTGGCTTGCTTGGGCTTGGATCCCGCCTCTGCTGGGTGTGTGCCCTTATCACCAAAGTGAGGGTGACAGTGGAGAGCTCTGCTTCAAGGGTGAATGAGATTTAACTGAGTTAATCCATGGAAATCCTTCAGTGAAGTAGTTCCCACCCCGGGGGCCGTCCTGTCCCCAAAGGACACTGGGTGATGTCTGGGAACATCTGGGGTTGTCACGACTAGTAGGCTTCTGGCATCGAGTTGGTGAAGGCCAGGAAGACTGCTCAGCGCCCCCTAGGGCCCAGGGCGACCCCCATGGACAGTGACCGGCTCTGATGCCACTGTCTCTGGCCCAGAGAGAGCCTTCAGAGATGACAGCAGCGATTTTCCTCTGGGCCTCTGCCTTTCCCTGACTGTGACTCAAGGCATTGCAAGAGAAGTTTCTAAAATCACTTTCCATCCTGGAATAGCCCATGTTTTCACATTGCTGTTCTGTATTCGTGCAGGGAAGAAAGTTCAGGAACAACGGAGATTACTCAAAGACACCTTGAAAACAAGCTGGTTTCTTCTCTTCCTGGAACTTCTTTATGTTAAAGGGGTGGGTGAGAGGATTTGGCTGGGGTGTTCTGGACTGGGAAGCTGGGGTGGTGGTCCTTGGGGCAGCTGGACTGGAGGTAGCCAGTCCAGAGCTCAGAGCCCCTTGGCCTGTCCCGCACGCCTCATCCGGTGACTTGGAGTTTGCTGTGGGCCACCGGGCTGAGGACGGGGGTCCTGGGAGAGTAGTGTCCCCCTGGGCTGGACGGTGGAGTTTGCAGATGGGCTCCGGGTGAGGAGGAGGACTGGGTCAGGCATCCTTGGTGTGGCTGCCAAGATGGGGACTTGGAGCTGTTGCTTCGGGTTCCAGCACCTGCTCCTGAGGCCCCAGGTCTCCCCGTGTTGGTTAGTTTAGCCTTTAGCCAAGAGAAGGCCTGAGAACTTTGGACTGACCAAGCCAGAGTGGCTCTTTTTCTAATAAGCCTGCAAGAGAGATAGTCATTGTAAAAATAGTTGTCTTCCCCATGTAGGCATCAGCAGTTACAGTGAGGTAAAACCAAGTCCGTGAAGGCTTCCCTTGGTCCCTGCTGAGTCCCTAATGTGTGTCCAGGGGGCGGTGTGGAATTGAGGGTCTCTGTGGGTTGCCGGGATCCAGTGGTTGGCTTGGGGGGTGACAGGACATTCTTGTGACCCCGAGAGGCTCAGGCAGTGGTTGGGGAGGCAGGGACCCCTGTGTGGAGCCTGTGATATGGCCCTGGGACCTATAGGCAGGGGTCTTGGCATACAGGCTAGGTTCCCGACCCCAGCGTGCTCCGGACCAGTCAAGGGGCAGGGAGTGGGCATTGCTAAGTGACCTAGCCCCCACTCACCACACAGGGGAGAGAGCCTGGACCCATGCTCCCCTTCTGCCTGTAGTGTTGGCTGAGAATGTTTGTCCCCCAGACCTATGGTTTCATCTGAGCCTCATTGGGCTCCCATGAACTTGGATCAGGGCCATGGAGATGGGCCTGAGTGGAGAGAGTGGCCCTCTCTGGAACCTACCAGAACCCTCGTTTGTCCGGTCCCGTAGATCTGCATCCAGGGTTTTCTCCCTGGGCACAGAGCAGCTCCACAGCCCTCCGCTGGGGTAGAGAGCCCTTGCTAGCGTCCCCTAAATGCTGCTGTGGTGCCCTGGGGTGCTCACCCCCTTGTGGCTCTCAGATGAGCTTGGCCGGGGGTAGGGTGCGGGCAGTGATGGCCCGAATGATGGGGCTTGGTAAACAGTCTTCCCTGCAAAGTGGGGCTGTGCTGGGGTCCTCTAGTGCCCCTCTGTACAGAGACCCCCTAGCTGTCCAGGCTCTCAGGAGGGCCAGGGGACTTTGTGTGTGGGGGGGACCAGCTTCTCCAGGGGTCTCTTGGGCCTTAGCCCCAGGCAGTGCTTGGTTTGGAGTCTTGAGCTGCAGCTCAGAAAGTGACCTGAGCTCCTAAACCCAGTCACTGCCACCAACTTGGGGTCCTGATGTCCTCACATGCTCTCCTTGTTAGGTGATAGCGAGCTGTAAACGGGGTGTGTGCATTAATAAGTGCTGGTTTTCACCCCTGGTTGAGGCTTCACTTTATGGGAGCTGTGGTGGAGGGGACAGCAGGCACCCACAGTCCCCGTGGCCTGGGCTCTGCTGTTAGCTGGCCGGCTCCGCATCCATCCTGCAGGCCAGGAGCACAGGAACCGGCAGGGAGCAGTGGCCCTGTGTGTGATGGGCACCAGGGAGAGGTCTAGTGACTAAAGCTGTGGGTGGTGCTTCCTTCATGGTGCACCGGGAGGGCCCCTCCCAGGTAACATTTGGACAGAGATTGAATGACTTGAAGGGACAGGAAGTTCCGCGTGGATGCACAGAGCATGTGCAAAGGTCCTGAGGTGGAAATGCCAGGGAGCATGCTATGAATGGGAGTGAGTGAGTGCATGTGGAGTGTCAAGCTCAGCTCCCCTGGGAGGTCGAGGTGTGGTCTGCGTGCCTGACCCAGGGGCAGCACTGGTTCCTGGGCCACATTAGCTTGTCCTGTTGGTTGAGTCAGCCGGCTGTCCCTTTGTTGTTCTCCCTTTTAAATCTTCTCATTTGGGGAGAATTGAGACCTTGCTATTGAGCAGATCATTTCCACCTGGAAGCAGGGATTTTGAAATGTAGAAACCTTTGTAGAACCTGGGGCGCTCCCTCCCGCCATCTCAGATGCTGTTTTTAACACTGTCGTTCTTCCTGGCAGTGCTTCATGGCGGTCCTGTGTCTTGTTATGATCTATGTTGTGAAAATACTCTGGTAGGTGTTTCGGGGAAGACATCAGATGAGATGGCAGCAGTCCTGATGGTGGGACATCTCTGAAGGAGATTCGTGAATCTGAATGGGGAAGGGGTCAACGTTGTTAGGGTTCCCTTTGTTTTATTTTTTGAGACTTTTTATTATGAGGAATTTGAACACACAGAAAGGTCCATAGAATCAGATAACCCCGAGCACTCATCTCCCAACCCCAGACCATCAACCTGCGTGGCAACCTGCCCTCCCATCCATGATGGATTATCCCCCCGTATTTTTTTATTTTAACATTAAAAAAAATGTATTTAGACTGTCCCGTGCAGATTGTGAGATCTGTTCCCTGGCCAGGGATGGAAACCATGCCCCCTGCAGTGGAAGCTCAGAGTCCTAACCACTGGACCACCAGGGAAGTCCCAAAACATTTTGTTTTTAAAGAATTATGGGGACTTCCCTGGCGGTCCAGTGGTTAAAACTTTGCCTTCTAATGCAGGAGGTGTGGGTTCAATCCCTGGTTGGGGAGCTAAAATAAGATCCCACATGTCTCCTGACCAAAAAACCAAACCATAAACAGAAGCAATATTGTAACAAATTCAATAAAGTCTTTAAAAATGGTCTGCATCAAAAAAAGAAAAAAAAAGTTGTAGACTCCCAAGAAGTTGCAAAACATAGAACAGGGTGGGTCTCATGTACTTTCCCCCTGGTGGTGACATTTTGCATGACCAGAATCCACTGCCAAAACCCAGGAACTGGCATCGGTACAGAACACTACAGACCTTACTGGATTTCACTCATTTTAGCATGAACTCATTTTTGTGTGTTTCTGTGTGATACCACCACCCGAGTAGATTTGTGTAACCATCATCACAATCAAAATACAGAGCTGTCAAAAAAAAAAAAGCTACAGAGCTGTCTTACCAACACAGACCAACTCCCTCTATCACCTTCCTTAAAGCACCTCCCCACCCAGTTCCCACCCTCAGCCCTCAGCAACCACAGGTCTGTTCTCCAGGTCTGTAACCTCGTCATTTTGAGAGATTTAGGGAATTGTAGGTAACCTTTTGGGATTGCTTTTTTTCACATAAGATCCATCTGAGTTGTTGTGTGTATCCACATTCCATTCCTTTTTCATTGCTCGGTAGCGCTCTAATTATCGAGTATTATTATTTTAAAAATATTTATTGTTTGTATACTTGGCTGTGTTGGGTCTTAGCTGTGGGTTCTTCGTTGTAGGACTTGGGCTTCGTTGCCCGACCAGGGATCAAACCCACTTCCGCTGCATTGGAAGGTGGATCCATAACCACCGGACTACCTGGGAAGCCCCTCCCAAATTATTTTATCATTCTTTTTATTTCTGTAAGGTAGGTGGTAGTAGTGATGTCCCATCTGACATTCCTGATTTTAGCAATTTGAGTCTTCTCTCTTCTTTCTCTTGATCTTTCTACCTAAAGATTTGTCAGTTTTGTTGATCTTTTCAAAGAACCAACTTTCGGTTTAGTTCATTTTCTCAGTTTTCTATTTCTGTTTTGTTAATTTCTGCTCTGATCTTTGTTATTTCTTTCCTTCCGCTTGCTTTAGGTACAGTTTGCTCTTCTCTTTCCAATGCCTTAAGGCAGAAGTTTAGATTATTGATTTGAGAGCTTTCGTCTTTTCTTCAAATGACAGCTATAAATTTCCCTCCCAGTTCTGCTTTTAGCTGTGCTGTATAAGTTCTGGTTTGTTGTGTCCTTGTTTTCATTCACCTCATAGTATTTTTTGAAAAATATTTATGTATTTGGGTGTGTCGGGTCTTAGTTGCAGCATGCAGGATCTACGTTGCGTCACGTGGGATCTCCCGTTGCAGTGCACGGACTCTCTAGTTGTGGCACAGGCTCCGTCGTATGCGGGCTCAGTCATTGCTCCAGGGCAAGCTGCCCGTAGAAGCTGACTGGTCTGTGGCCCTGATTCTGCCTTGGGATTCCACATCTGGGTCAGTGTATCACACCCACGTGTAGGTGGGTCTTGGGGGTTAAGGAGTGCCCGGTGCAAGGAGTCCCAGGTCAGCCTCGAGATAAATTTGTGGCAGGCCAGCGAGCTGGTGGGGCTGTGACTTGGATGTTAACTGAGTCTCTTTATGTGAGAGTCCAGGTGGGCAGCTTGGCGGGTGGTGGTCAGGATGGCTCTGGGCAGAGAACCAGGGGCAGATAGAGTGGGCGCCTCTGGTCACTGACATCATGGGCGGCCACGAAGCTCTGGATACGTTCAGTTAAAGCTTCATAATAGCGTCAGAGTTTTGATCAGAACGTTGGGGAGCTCCCACGCTTCTTTTTGTTTTTTTTTTTCCCCTGGCTTGGTGTTTTTAAAATTTAATTTTTATTCATTTTTTAAAAATATCTATTTGAGTCTTAGATGTACCCTCGGGATCTTTGTTGCCGTGCTCCAACTGTCTAGTGTTGTGCAGGCTCAGTTGTTGCATCTCATGGGCTTAGTTGACCAGCTGCATGTGGCATCTTAGTTCTGTGACCAGGTATCAAACCCATGTCCTCTGCACTGCAAAGTAGATTCTTAACCACTGGATCATCAGGGAAGTCCCTTGGTATTTTGTTTAATAGCAGGTTATTAAATATTATTCACATCCACACAATCCACCCTTTTAAAGTGTGCAGTTCAGTGGTTATTAGTTTATATACAGGGATGTGTGACAATCACCACCCTCGAATTCTAAAATGTTTTCATCACTCCAGAAGGAAACTCCGTACCTGTTAAACAGTCCCTCTCCATTCCCCCCTCTTCCTTGGCAAGCATGAACCCACTCTATATCTCCTTGGATCAGCCTCTTTTGAACGTTTCCCATCCGTGTAATCACAGAGTCCCCCAACAGATCTATCTGTCTGTGGATTTTCCTGTTATGGGTGCTCTATATAAAGAGAATCACATGCTGTGTGGCCTTTGGTGTCTGGCTTCTCTCTCTTGAGCCTCATGTTCTCAGAGGATCTGCGTTGTAGTGAGTGTCAGTGCTTCTCTGCTTTCCTGGCTATGTAATGTTCCACTGTACAAACAGACCACATTTTGTTTATCTGTTCACACACTGATGAACATTCGGGCTGTTTCCACTTCATTTGGCTGTTGTGCATAATGCCTGCAATGCAGCATACATTCATGTGCCAGTTTCTGTGTGGACACAAGTTTGATTTCTCTTGGGTAGACACCTAGGAGTGGAATTGCCGGGTCAGATGGAAACTGTGTTTGAGGCTTTAAGAAACTGCCCAATTGTCTTCCTAAGCGGCTGCACCCCGGTCCAGTCCTACCAGCCATAGACGAGGGTTCCAGTGTGGCTTGGTGTTTTAAATCTGAATTAGGTTGGGGACCATGATCATTTGGGTGATGGTTTATTCCCAGACAGTCTGCCTCTTTACCCTGAGGTCAGCTCCTGTCCACCCAGATGGACCAGCCAGGGAGCTGCTGGAGGGACGGGACCCTGGCACAGCACTCCAGGTGGCTCTGAGTCGTCTTTGTTTTTTTAGAAGTGACACAGAAGTGTTGTCAGTAGAGACACAGAAGCCTGTGTGAATTACACGTTTCCCCAGGTCCTGCCCCCCAGAGAGACCTGTCTTGGTGTCGACTGTCTGGTCATCACTCTGTGTCTGGCAGACGTCTTTCTAGTTCATCAACTCAGCGTTCCTTCATTTTGTGTGAGTGGGTATGATTGTCTTACTGTTTCTTCTCTTTTCTTTTTAATAATTTTTTTGGGTTGCATCTCAAGGTATGCGTGATTTTAGTTCCCCGACCAGGGATCAAACCTGCACCCCCTGCACTGGAAGTGCAGAGTCGTAACCACTGGACCACCAGGGAAGTCCCACTGCTTCTCCTCTTAACTTGCACTGAGATTATTTCTGTTTCTTCTCTCGAACACTGCAGTGAACACCTTGGCTGCTGTCTCCTCGAGGTAGACTTCCATGAGCATTGTTGCTCAGGCTCCTTTTCTGCCTTGAACAGTGTTTCTCAGTTGTCCCCAGAAAGCTGGTCTGCATGGACACTCCTGCAACAGCTGGAGGCTCTCGTCATCCTGGTGACAGCCCCAGCTTTTGTCCCTCCTTCTAATCTGTTACCTCCTAGTCAAACTCAAACTGTTTTAGAGTTGCCAGTTCATAGCCATCACCCACATATTAAATTGGGGTATTTGTGTTTTGACTTATAACTGGGATGTTCAGCCTCAGCACTGTTGATATGTCTAAGCCGGATCCTTCTGTGGGGGCTGCCCTGGGCACTGGGGGGTGTTGAGCAGCGTCCCTGACCCCCAGCTCCTCCATACCAGGAGCCTCTTCCCTCCCCCAGTTGTGACAACCACAGATGTCCCTGGATGTCACCAATGTCCCCTGGGGGACAGTCGCCTCTGGCTGAGAACCAGTGTTCTGTTTTGGCCCTTTCTATATTAGGGCTATTAGCATCTTTTGTGTTATACACTTTTTGTCAGTTTCTCATTTCTCTTCCAACTTTATTTTTGGTGTGTTGTTACATAGAATATTTTAAAGTTTATTGCCAAATTTGTCCTTTCCTTTAAAGTGCCTGGTCTTGTGACCAACCCAGAGAGGTCTTCCCTTCCTTAAGATTACCACAATATTGGTACACTTTTTTTCTCCTCTATTTTTCTGGTTTTAGAAGGATCTGGTCTGGAGGCACCAGGTGGAGCCTAAGCTGTGTATTTTTCCATGTGGCTCCTGGCTGGGCTGGGCTGTGCAGGCTGGTGAGGCTCACTGTTAGGACTGGGATCTCAAGCTGGCTCCCCTGGTGCTGGCTGTGTGATGCCAGCTGCCCCGTGCCTCAGCTTGCTCATCTGTGAAATGGGCAGTGACAGCAGTACTTGCTTCTGAGGATCTTGGGGGCTGCTTGGACATGCCTGGTGCTTAGAGCTGGCCTGTGCCTGGTGACCCGGGTCCCCATCGTTGGCCTTTTCATCTGTCCTGGTTATCCCTGACCCTTACACCAGCTCCGAGGGAAGCCCCAGGCAAACTGTAGAAGGACAGCGATGTTCAGGAGGTCAGGGAGCCCATCCAGGGTCGTGGATGATGGGCAGGGGCCTCTCTGGGCATGGAACATGTGTACACGTTCATCCTCTGGCCTCACCCCACGCCTACACAGATGCCCACAAGATTAGAGGCACATTTGCAGAGAAATAGGAAGATGATTCTCTTAACGATTACTGTTTAAGTGATTAGTCATGGAGCGTCTAAGACCTACACACACGAATAGAGAATGGGTTGGTGTTTTGAGCGTCTGCCAGGTGTGGCCTTCTGGCCAGGCAGGCTTGCTGGGGCGCCCCCTCCCAGGGCGCTGGCATCCACCCATCTCTCTGTGTGGCGCCTGCCCCTTGCCTGGGCTCTGTGCCAGGGGGACAGGTGGCCTTCACCCAGGCTGCCTCCCTGACCCCCCGAGCCTAGTGAAGATGTAGGTGGGCTGGTAGGCCGTGTTCTTGTCCACAACGTTCCAAAAGCAGGTGCTGGCTGCCTCTGGGGCTCGCTGGCCTTTCGCCCACGTGCTTCCTTTTATTTTTATCTTTCCAAGCCAAGTGCTTTCTTTCTCTCTCTTTTTCTGAATCAAATTATTTGGGGATGTGATTTCAGTTTTTCAGAAAAGTCACAAGAATGGCACAAAGAATTCCCAGATGCCTTTCACCCTGTTCTCTAGTTCTTTACGAGTTCGCCTTTCAATTTGTTGGCTATTATTCCTTTTTTTTTTTTTTGGTCTCTCTCTCGCTGCACATTTTTTTCCTGAACTGTTCCAGATACACGCCTCTTTACCTCCGAACATTTCAGTGTTCATCTCTTCTGAACTAGGGATGCTCTTAATCACATTATCAAAATCAGAAAGTGAATTCTCAGAGGAGAGTCTAGGTTCACACACTGCATTTCATCTGTCACGTTGCTTTCATTTCTGTTCATCTGGGTCAGTTTCCAAGTCTGCCCTTCAAGCTCATGGCTTGGGCGTTGGAAGAGTTCAGGCCTGTTGTCCTGTGGGGCATTGCTCAGTGTGGGTGTGTCTGGTGGTTCCTACACATCTGTCAGGAATGTCCTGGAAGCGGTATGGAGTCCTTGGTGTCTGGAGCCCACTTCTGTTGACGTCAGCCTGGTGCACTAGGGTAAGGGCATGTCTGCCAGGTTTCCCCACCATGAAGCCACAATTTTATCATTTATAATTGATAAGTTTCTTGCGGCAGGTCCTCGGGGACCATGTAAACACACTGTTGTTCCCCGAACAATCACTGTTTGTTTGGGTAGCCATCATTAATTCTTTTTTAAAAAAATTAATTTATTAATTGGGCTGCACTGGGTCTTAGTTGGCCTTAGTTGTGGTATGTGGGATCAGGTTCCCTGACGGGCGCTTAAACCCGAGCCCCTTGCATTGGGTGTGTGGAGTCTTAGCCACTGGGGAAGTTGCAGTCATAGCTGATTCTTGCAAAGTAGGGGGTCGTCTCATTTCACCACTTCCTTCCGCACTTGTTAGTCGGCTTTCTCCTGGGAAGAGCAGCTGTCTCTTCATCCCGACTTGTTCGTTGGTATCAGCGAGGCCGTGTGTATCCTCACCTGACTCAGTGGGTTGTAACCCGTGGCTGTGCTTGGTTTCGGTTACTCCAGTGGTCCCAGATCCACCCAGAGGGAGGGCCTCATCACCTTGTGGCTCCTTGTGTCCTTCTGGCAGGTGCCCACAGCCTCTGGGCACTTACTTCCCTGCTCTGGGGCCTCAGCTCCGGGCTTGACCGCTTCTCCAAGGAGCCCTGGTTCTTCTTGTGGATGGTGCATTTAGAAACCAAGACCTGGGTGTTTAGGGTGCTCACTGCCAAAGGGGTGTCTCTGCTTCTGGGCCCTCTCGCCTGGGAAATACACATATAAATAAATATACATGTGCATAGTGTATCTGTGTATATATACCGTTTCTGCCATATACACATCCATTTCTGCTATGGCACACACACACTAGTGCCCATTAGTTCACGCTGACACCTGCACTTCCAGCCATCCGTGCAGGCTGCATGCCAACCTCCCCTTTTCTGTTCTATAACCCCTGACTCTGTTGCTGAGAACCCTGTGTCACCCAGAGTAAAAGAAACCTCTGGAGTAAGTCAGTATTTGTTTTATCTTGATCTCAGAGGCATATAGCTCCAAAGCCATGTTTAAAAGCTACATGGGCCAGTTATCCCTTTTCCTCATCCTTGTGGTTGTGTTATTTGCTTGAAATTTGGTTTGATTTTCTTCTGTTTGTATTTCATTGTAGGATTCCTGTCCACCCCAGTTCTTGTTGATTTCATTCATTCCCTCTTTCATTCAGTATGTGAGACATAGCATGGTTCAAAGTCAGACCTGTGCAGAAAGGTGTCTGGAGAGATGTCAGCCCCCCTCCCTCCTCAGGAACCATTTCATTAGCTTATGTCTCAGAAGAGCAGACATTTTTTTTTTTTTTTTTTTGGCTATGCAGCATGGCTTGCGGGATCTTAGTTCTCTGACTAGGGATTGAGCCCACTCCCTCAGCAGTGGAAGCACAGAGTCCTAACCATTGGACCTCCAGGGAAGTCCCATGTATATTTTCTCATTCATGAAAAGTGCCACAGTGGGTTCTCTGGGTCAAAAGATAAGCACAGGTGTTGGCATCCACCAGGGTCCCTCCCAGGAGGGCTGATGGATTTGTTCCTCCCGACGCACTGAGAGGGCCTGGGCCTCAGCCTCACCAACAGGGGGCTCTGTTCTGTTTAGAACAGACCTTCTGTCCTGAGCCGTCAGTACCAGGGTCTCTGTGTAGTTTCAATTGGCATTTCCAAAAATGAGGAGTGAGGTTGAGCATCACCTAATGTGTGAAAAGCCAGTTTGATATCTTTTCTGTGAATAGTCTGTTGATGCTTTTCACTCACTTTTCAGCTGGATTTGTGCCCTTTCCCCCAATTTTGTAAACTTAGTAATAATATGTCTTAGGGAGCCCTTTGTAGCATGTATTACAAACATGTAATCTCAGTTTCCTGGGTGCATTTTGACTTTTTAATAGTGGTTTAAATTTTTTTTGAGATAGTCAAATTTACGAATCTTTTGTTTTTTCATTTGGCTGCACTGAGTGGTGTGTGGGATCTTAGGTCCCCAGCCAGGGATTGAACTCGTGCCCCCTGCATTGGAAGTGCAATCTTAACCAGTGGACTGCCAGAGAGGCACCTGAATCTTTTCTTCTATTGCCTCTGGATTTTGAGCTGTCATTGGAAGGACTTTTCCTCCGTGAGGTTTCCTCCGTGTTTTCTGTCCATGCTTGTGTGGATCCTCATTCCTTGTGAGTTCCTTGTGGATCTGACTTGACCTTTTTCCCAGTGGTGGGCCCCTGTCCCAGCCCCATTGTTTAAATTCCATCCTTCCCCAGTGCTTTGAGATGCCACCCTGCCTCTCCCGCCACCTGACCTGTGACCTCACCCCCAGTCCCCCGGAGGAGGTCACCCTCTAGAAAGCTGCACGTACCTCCCTTTGCGGCCTGCAGCACACATGCTGTGTGTCCCTCAGGACTTGGTGGGTCACTTCCCTGTGTTTTGGGCCCACGAAATCTGGGCCTGGTGCTTGCTTGCTGCTGCTGCTGCTAAGTCGCTTTAGTCGTGTCCGATTCTGTGCAGCCCCATAGACAGCAGCCCACCAGGCTCCCCCGTCGCTGGGATTCTCCAGGCAAGAACACTGGAGTGGGTTGCCATTTCCTTCTCCAATGCACGAAAGTGAAAAGTAAAAGTAAAGTCGCTCAGTCGTGTCCGACTCTTCGCGACCCCATGGACTGCAGCCTACCAGGCTCCTCCATCCATGGGATTTTCCACGCAAGAGTACTGGAGTGGGGTGCCATTGCCTTCTCCGGTGCTCACTTAGAAGTCTGTTTTCTAACACCCTCTCCACCCCCAGTCACCAGGCCCTTGAGCTCCCAGCCCTCCAGGGGCTGGTCCTGCAGAGGAGCCGGGGTGGACAGGGAGGCCGTGTGTCCAGGTCATGAAGGCCTAAGGGCAGCCTGCTGGAAGGAGGGTGGGGGTATTTTTTTTTAAAAAAGAGATGTTGCCAGACTGCCCTTGGGAGAGGTCCTGGGGGCGTGTCATCGGATCTGCCTTCCTGGTCCTGCTGAGGCTCCTAGGTGACATGGCCCAGGACAGCTGCCATTTATGAGGGTGTACCTTGCGCCAGGATTCTCGGGTGCCTCTGTCTGTGGTCAACACCACGAGCAGGCCGTGGTGCCCCACTTGAGAGACAAGGAATCTGAAGCCCAGGGATTAGGAGCTCGCTCCAGGTGATGTGATGGGTTGGGACCAGGCCTCTGGGGATCTGTGCTGGTCCCCAGAGCCCCTCTGTGGTCTCTAGAGAGTAGAGAAGGATGTACCGTGGGAAGTGTGATTGTGAAACTGTGTGAAGCTCTGCCACCCGGGAGTGGGCTCCAGAGGCCGCCTCTGGGGTGTAGCTTCTTTTTGTCCTTGGCTCCATTGCTGTAGCATCTAGCGTCTTCTCAGGTCCTTGTTGGCTGCTTGTAGATCTCCCTCCAGGAAGGGTCCATTTAAGTCCTTTACCCACTTATGAATCAGATTATTTGTCTTTGTTGTTGTTGAACTGTAAGAGCGCTTTATATATTCTGGATGCAAGCACGTTCCTTTTGAAATCTAAGGTTTGCAGATATCTTCACCTCTCCTGTGGGCTGTCTTCACCTTCTTGATTATGTCCTTTGAAGCACAAAGTCAGTTTGTTAATTTTTTTCTTCAGTCACTTGTGCTTTTGCTGTTATATCTAGACACCATTGTCTAATCCCAGGTCACACAGATGAATTCATGTGTTTTCTTCTCAGAGTTTTCGCGCTAACATTTAAACCTGTGAGTTAATTTTGAGTTAGTTTCTGTCTGTGGTATGAGGTAGGGGTCCAGCTTCATTCTTTGGCACGTGGACATCCATTTGTCCCAGCACCATCGTGGAAAAGACTGCTCTTCACTCCTTGGACAGTCTTGGCAAACTCATTGAAAACCAGCTAACTTGACATGTTTATTTTTGGACTGTCCACTCTCGTCCACTGAGTTCTCTGTCCATCCTGAGGCTGGGACCACATTGTCTTAATCACTGTGGCTTTGTCACCCCAGTTCAGTTCGGTGGCTCAGTCGTGTCTGACTCTTCGCGACCCCATGAATCGCAGCACGCCAGGCCTCCCTGTCCATCACCAACTCTCGGAGTTTACCCAAACCCATGTCCATTGAGTTAGTGTTGCCATCCAACCATCTCATCCTTTGTCGTCCCCTTCTCCTCCTGCCCCCAATCCTTCCCAGCATTAGGGTCTTTTCCAATGAGTCAACTCTTCACATCAGGTGGCCAAAGTATTGGAGTTTCAGCTTCAACATCAGTCCTTCCAATGAACACCCAGGACTGATCTCCTTTAGGATGGACTGGTTGGATCTCCTTGCAGTCCAAGGGCCTCTCAAGAGTCTTCTCCAACACCTCAGTTCAAAAGCATCAATTCTTTGGTGCTCAGCTTTCTTCACCGTCCAACTCTCACATCCATACATGACCACTGGAAAAACCATAGCCTTGACTAGACGGACCTTTGTTGGCAAAGTAATGTCTCGCTTTTTAATATGCTATCTAGGTTGGCCATAACCTTCCTTCCAAGGAGTAAGCGTCTTTTAATTTAATGGCTGCAGTCACCATCAGCAAGTGATTTTGGAGCCCAAAAAAGTAAAGTCTGACACTGTTTCCACTGTTTCCCCTTCTATTTCCCATGAAGTGATGGGACCAGATGCCATGATCTTAGTTTTCTGAACATTGAGCTTTAAGCCAACTTTTTCACTCTCCTCTTTCACTTTCATCAAGAGGCTCTTTAGTTCTTCACTTTCTGCCATAAGTGTGGTGTTATCTGCGTATCTGAGGTTATTGATATTTCTCCCAGCAATCTTGATTCCAGCTTGTGCTTCCTCCAGCCCAGCATTTCTCATGATGTACTCTGCATATAAGTTAAATAAGCAGGGTGACAATATACAGCCTTGATGTGCTCCTTTTCCTATTTGGAACCAGTCTGTTGTTCCATGTCCAGTTCTAATTGTTGCTTCCTGACCTGCATACAGGTTTCTCAAGAGACAGATCAGATGGTCTGGTATTCCCATCTCTTTCAGAATTTTCCACAGTTTATTGTGATCCACACTGTCAAAGGCTTTGGCGTAGTCAATAAAGCAGAAATAAATGTTTTTCTGGAACTCTCTTGCTTTTTCGATGATCCAGCGGATATTGGCAGTTTGGTCTCTGGTTCCTCTGCCTTTTCTAAAACCAGCTTGAACATCTGGAAGTTCACGGTTCACGTATTGCTTAAGCCTGGCTTGGAGAATTTTGAGCATTCCTTTACTAGCATGTGAGATGAGTACAATTGTGCGGTAGTTTGAGCATTCTTTGGCATTGCCTTTCTTTGGGATTGGAATGAAAACTGACCTTTTCCAGTCCTGTGGCCACTGCTGAGTTTTCCAGATTTGCTGGCATTGTCACCCCAAGTTATTTTATTTTATCATTAATTTATTTGGCTGCCCAGGGTGCTTTGGGAGCGTGGAGTCTTAGCCCACTGGACCAACAGGCAAGTCCCCCAAATTATTTTATATCTAGTCTCAAGGGTGGACGTTAAAGAGAAACAATACAGTTCTTATGCCTCTGGGTGATGAGATGAGAGCCTCCCTAGTGGGGATCCAGACAACCCAGGGGACCCACCTCCTCTCTGAGACATCACCACTTCCGTAGGGGCATTTTGTTGTCCATAAGGACACAGAGGATCTGGTGAGATATCTGTACACGAGAGGCTCTTTTCCCAGGACGTGAAGGCTGATGTAAACGCTAGCTTTTCAGGTCTGTCAAACAGGAAGCACCAGGAACTTGTGTTCAGCAGGTTGGGTCTTTAATCGGCCCTGAAACTGGACTGCAGGCTGGTGTCAGCTGGCTTCTGCTTTTCTTAGAGGTTTGGATCTTTTGACAGCCAGGCTCTCCTCTTCCAGCTAAGACCCGCTGTGCAGTGAGCTTCAGAGGAAGGAGATAGAGGTGGTTGTGTTTAAAGTTTTTTCGTGTGTGTGCTTTTGATACTTTATTTTGAAATAATTTGAGAGGCATTGAAATGTTACAGAGACAGTACGGAGAGTTCCCTGTGTTCCTTTCAGCCACCCTTCCCGGATGTTAACACCTGACATAACAGCAGAAAGATGACTGGAAGAAGTGATAATAATAACTTCAGATTTGATTAGGATCCCAAGGCTTGACCCTCTCAGCCCCATTTCTGCTCAGGACCCCAGCTGGGACCCTGCAGTACAGGTGTCAGACTCCTTAGACTCCTCAGGGCCAAGGCTGTTTCTCGGTCTGCTTGTCTGTCGTGACCTTGACACTTCTGGAGAGCGCTGCTTGGGGGTTTTGTAGCATCCCTCACCTTGGCTTGGTTTCTCATGGTTACACGAAAGTTGTGCATTTGCGGGAGGCACACAGAGTCGGACACGACTGACGCGACTTAGCAGCAGCAGCCCTGGGGTGATGTGCTGATGTGTCTCCTTGCCTGTGGGGTCAGCCTTCTCCCCCTGGATAAGGTGGCCCTGGCCGGGATTCTCTGATGTGCAGTCTCAGGTTTTCCTGCCGGGACCTCAAGACAGCGCACCTGTCTCTTATCCAATGTTTGCATGTCGACTTCAGCATCCGCCGTGGACTTTCCTGGCAGCAGTGGTCACTGTGTGGATCCCACGGTGCATTGTGTTTATGTTGCCTGCATTCCTTCTGCATTTATGAGCTAGAACACCTTTTTTTTTTTTTTAATTTATTTATTTTAGTTGGGGGCTAATTACTTTACAATATTGTAGTAGTTTTTGCCATACATTGACATGAATCAGCCATGGGTTCACATGTGCTCCCCCTCCCGAACCCTCCTCCCACCTCCCTCCCCATCCCATCCCTCTGGGTCATCCCAACGCTCCATCCCTGAGCATCCGTCCCATGCATAGAACATGGAATGGTGTTCCGCTTCACATATGACAATATACATGTTTCAATGTAGAACACCTTTTTTTTTCCTTTAGTATTTATTGATTTGGCTGTGCCAGGTCTTAGTTGCAGCCCTTGAGATTTTCGATTGTCCTTGTGGCATGCAGGATCTTTAGTTGCGGCATGTGGGATCTAGTTCCCTGACCAGGGATCAAACCCAGCCCACCTGGATTGGGAGCCTGGAATCTTAGCCACTGGACCACCAGGTTCCAGTTCCTATGAACTAGAATTCTTCTGTAGAAGACAGCTGTCCCTTCTTCCCCTTTGCATTACGTTTTAAATTTCATATCTAAGGATGGACATGTGTTTACAGTATCCTGTGGGTTACAGTCCAGGATGCTAGCTGTTCATCTTGTCCTCACTTTTGTCGTTGAGGGCCCCCATCTTTTAGGAGTGTTTGCACCCTCTCTGCCCCCACAAGGGGCTCCAGCTCACCTTGTATTTTCCCTGCCCCCGCCCTGCACTTGACTGTTTCTCCAGGGAGTCCTGGTTCCTGCTATAGGGGAGGGTGTTTAAAAGTCGACATCTAGGTGCTGATATGTTCAGTGCTGTGGTTGACATGGCTTCCCGGGCCCTTGGGTCCACACAGCCTGGAACTGTGAATATGAATCCCTGCATAGGGGACATCTGTGCTTATTTCTGTATCTTTCTGTGTATATTTTTCAAAAGCCCTTGAGTTCATGCTGCTTTGATGATGGAGGCTCCGGGTGGCCTCCTTGCCCCGTGATGGGCACACAGAGCCCCTGCAGGCCAGGCTGAGTGACAGGAAGCTCCAGACCTCTTTTGAGAGCTTCTCAGGGCTCATGGCCGAGAGTGGAGCAGGCCGAATCGGGCCCTGAGCCCTCCTGGGTCAGGTAACACATAGGCGCAGGCTTCCTGGCTTCCCAGGCAACAGACACTGGTCCGTTTGTCGTCTCTCAGACCCTGGGCCCAGCTGCAAGGTCATGTGGGTGGTGTGGGTGGCTCCACCTGAGGGCCAGCCCTGGGTGGCCCAGAGCTGGTATAGGACCAGGGGCCCAGGTACCCCTGTGGGGTCTCCAGAGATGCCAGACATCGGCGGCAGTTCCGGTGCCCCAGCACGTAGGGACAGCTGGCTTGTCCCTTGTTCTGCCGCTTCTTCCCCGCCCCACCTGCCTGCCATGTGCGGAGGGTGAGGAGGAGGTGAAGGAGGAGCCATCAGCATCTGGGGCTTTGGTGGGTGCCTCCAACAGTGACATCATTTAATCGCCGCATGACGCTTTTTAAAGGAGAAATGGTCAGACCGCGCCTCTTCGAGCTGGTGGTGTCTGAGGCTGGGGTCGCCGCCTAGCGTGTCACCTTGCTGCCTACCCCCCCCTACCGGACACCCCCGTCTACCCAGAGTTCTGTCTTCAGCACAGGCTTTCTGGCCCTGCCAGCCTATGCAGCGGGAAACACCAGGCCTTTCTGTTTTGTTTTCCTTAAAAAAAATTATTAGACTTTAATTTTTAAGCAGTTATAGATTTATAGAGAAATTGAGGCTGGTAGGGTGAGTTCCCCGTACCCTTGACCCCGACCCTTGACCCCGACACCCAGTCTCCAGTTACCCTGTATTACATGAGGTGAGTACGTTTGTGGCAATCCGTGAACCTTGTGGAGACTTTCTTGTTGACTAGGGTCCTGCTTCATCCAGCTTGCCTCGTGTCTCCCTGGCGTCCTCTTCTGTCCCAGGACCCTGATCAGGACCCCTGCGATGTTCAGATGTCCCATCTCCTCAGGCTCCTCTGGGCTCTGGTGGTCCTCAGTCTTTCCTTGTTGTTGATGCCCTTGACAGCTCTGAGGAGGACTGGGGTCAGAGATTTTGTATAACTTCCCTCTGTGGGAGTTTGTCTGGTGTTTCTCTCACGGTGGCACTGGGGCGCTGGGTGTGGGGAGGAGGACACAGGTGAGGGGCCGTCTCATCCTTCATCTTGGGGTGACTGCTGTCAGTATGCTTTTTCCTGCTGGGGTTGACCTGGGTCCCTGGGCTGAGGTCATGCTGGCCAGGTGTCTCCACTATAGAGTCACTCCTCCCCTCTTCCCATGCTGTCCCTTTGGAAGGAAGTCACCGTGCCCAGCCAACACTTAAGACCCCTCTGATCCCTTAGCCCTGGCTCCCCTTTGCCAGGTTGGCTGTGGCCAGGAAGGAGGCCAAGCCCCTGGTGGTGACAGGCTGGCTACGGTGTCCTCAGCCATTGTGGGAGCAAGAGAGATGGGTGGGCCTAGCCCTGTGTGGACAGAGGTCCAGGTGGACAGAGGCCTTGCCTTTCCTGTGGCCTGAGAACTGAGCCTTGTCCTCAGCCCCAGAGCTTCCAGCCTCCTCTCCGAAGTCTGACCTGGGTCTCACTGGGTTGAGACCAAGGCCTTGCTGTGCTGGCAGGGGGGCAGGTGGCAGCCGGGCAAGTGGGAGAGGCCAGGGAGCCCTTGGGATCTCATGTTGCCATGGGCGGCTTAGCAGGTTCAGAGGAGGCGGCAAGCACCCGAGGCTGGTAATTCCACAGCTTGGTGTGGCCTTTCAGCCCTGGAGGTGGGACCTGTTAGAAGGCAGTTAAATTAGGACTTCCCTGGTAGGCCAGTGGTTAAGACTCCACACTTCCAGTGCAGGGGGCACGGTTTCAATCCCTGGTCAGGGAACTAAGATTCTACATGCCACATGGCTCAGCCAAAAAAAAAAATATACAGAAGACCATGAAATAAATTTAGTGGGTTGTGCCCAATAATTTTAGTAACCCAATTAAAATAAGAAAACGTCAACAGGCATTGTCTATTGAAATGGTGTTTGTGGAACTCATGCTATTTAAAGCTACCGCTGAGTTGAGGAGAGTATGGGGGACCTAGTTCCATGCAGCCAGGACCCCAGGGCCCTAGAACCTAGCTGCCCAGCCCAGAAGGTCAGCCCCCAGTGACCAGTCCAGCCTTGGGCAACATGTGCAATGGCACTGTGGCAGGGAGGATCTGGCAGACCCCAAGCCCAGATGTCTGGAAAGTGGGGGTGGGGAGGCCAGACTGTTGGGGGCCCTGAGGCCACACCCCGCGTTTGGAGTCTTGTTCTGTGTCCATTCAGCAAGTGTCCCTGAGCCCGGCTGTGAGTGCTGTGATTGGGACCCTGCGCTCCGTGAGGGTCTCAGCTGTACAACGGCTGCCCCTGGGGGTGTAGACGGCAGTCACCACGTGGCAGTTCCCATCCAACTGTCCTCCTTCTGGGGCACCTTCCCTGCCTTCGGGGTGCCCGAGGAGGCAGGACTTTGTGTACATCTCCCAGGAGTGCCTGTACCCTAAGGCTTCCAGAAGCTTCTTGGGTCTGATGTGATTGTTCATGGAGCCCCTCGCTTCCTCAGCTGATGTTTAGGAGCTGAGTGTAGACTGGACCTTTTTCGGGAGGCTTGGGGGGAAGGTGCTCATGGTTGTGGATTTTCATGTCCCTGGAAACGTCTAAACAGAGGCAGTCATGCCCGGGCTACACGCAGCTGCGAGGTGCACAATTTGGAGTTGAGATCCAGCAGCCATCAGTTTCATTCACTTTGCTTTTATTCTGTGCATTTTAGAAACCATCACCATTGCTGAAACCCAACAGAAACCCTAAGAGAAGCCACTTACTGGACTGTTTGTCTCTGTGGCCTCGCTACCCACGACCGACCAGAAACCGTGAAGTAAGTGGTGTGTGGTTCTGTCCCCAGGGCTGCTGGTGGAGAAGGCAGCCCTGTTTGGTTCTTAGTTCCTGGGGTGTCCAGGGATCTGATGCCCCAAGAGGAGCCCGGACCCCTCAGGGTGGTTCTGCTGGGTGGGTCTGTTCACCTATGGGCTCCATGTCTGCACGTTGTCCCCTCACTTCTAGAAGCCCTGAGAAGCCTCGTGCGTTTCAGGGGACACCACCAGGTTTGCTCAGGATGAGCAGCCTTGTCTGTGTCGTGTCCCTGGGCGGGATGCCATATCTGGCTTCACCGAGGAGCATATTCACCCCACCCCAGTCATGGGGAGGGGAGGGTCTCTAAAAATGAAGGATTACTTTTTGAATGCTTTGAAAAGAATCCTGTGGCCCAGCTGCTTCTGAGTTTCAGCTCCAGGGTTTCTACCTTTTCCCGGACTTTTCTAGTTAACCAGGGACAGAGGGTTCACAGAGGGTGGCCTCTGAAGGTGGCCCAAGGGTATTACAGGTGACAGGAGAGGGTGCAGCCTGAGCGTCTTGTGGTCAGCACCCACGGGTGGGGAGGACTCAGGGTGGGACGAGTGGCCCCATGCTCCAGACCACAGTGAGGAAGGCTCGTGTTCAGTGTTGACCTTACTCGGAGGCTCCTACCAAGGCCTCGTGGCTGATGAGGGCCCAGCATGGACTGAAACGTGGCCTTGTGTGTTCTACCATGATTTAGGAACTCAGGAGTTGGGCCCTGGAGCTCGGGTTCCCCTCTCCTTGGGGTGGTGTGCAGACTTGGCTCCTTAAAGGGTAGCTGTCAGGCCTCTGGGTCCGGGGTATGGCCTGAGGACCCCTTGGCTCACTGTCTGTTCTTGTAAATAAGGTTTTATTGGTGCATAGCTGCATCTGTTCTTTGATGTCTCCCTTCTCACAGTGGTGGGATTGAGTGGTACCTCATGATGGGCACATCCTCTTGAGAGGGTCATGACAAGGAGAGCTTTTTTTTTCAGAGTTCAAACAGATACTGAAGATCAGGAGCAGAAGATGGTCTTAGCCCAAGTTTTTCAGTGGAGAAATGAGATAAATGTTTCTTGTTTGCTCCTGTTGTTTTGAGCAAAGGCCCTGACCCCAGGGTACACGTGACTGTTGATTCGCCTGCCGCCTGCAGTTTGTGGGGGGTTACTTAAGTGGAAAGACTAAGTGTCGAACCAGGACACCCTTATTGCCTGAGTTGCCCGAGGTTGTGACCACGACCATGCCATCCACGGGGCTTTGCCCCAAGTGGCTTATTGAGGTTTCCATGGGCCAGTGCTGCTGGCCCCACAGCATCTTCTGAGTGTGTGGGCCTGATCCTCGCTGTTCCCGGGTGGTACATGCTTGGTCTGGGATCAGCCAAGGGGCTCTGGGAACGTGGAGGATGGGCCGAGGCTGGCCACCAGGGATCCCGGGAGCTGCACTGCCCTCGCTCTGGCCTCCTGGGGATAGAACTCCAGGGCAGGACCTCTGCCTGCGGTGTCACACAGCCCAGCTTACGGTTCACACTTCCTGAGTCCTCCCCACAGCTCAGCCGAGTGGCAGGGGGACTGATGAGGTGACAACCTTGTACCCTGTGAATCAGCCTGCAGGAGCACTGGTACCAATGTGAAGATGCAGGCCAAGGTCACCTGGGTGGGGGATGAGTGGCTGGAAGCAGCTCCCAAGGCTTTCTGGGGCCTCAGGCTGTGCCCGTGAGTCAGCTCTGCAGCCAGAGAGAGACTCCAGGCTCTGTGCCCGGGGTGCTGTCTGTGTCTGCGTGCTGGGAGGACAGCGGGGATGGGGGTGCGGCATTGCAGACCACTGAGTATTGCTTGGTCTTCTTCCTGGTTTTCTAGAAACTTTTGTCTGAGCGAGTGGGCAGAGGTGCTTGTCCTTCCAGGTCGCCCCTCACAGCCGCAGTCCCAGGTGGCAGGGGTGTGGTGACTGTTACTTATTTCTTCCTGTGATGGATTTTTTTTTTAATACTCTTTTTAAAAAATTTATTTTTGGCCCTGCTGGGTCTTGGTTGCTGAGTGCATGGTTTTCTCTAGTTGCGGCGAGCGGGAGCTACTCTTTGATGCAGAGCGAGGGCTTCACATTGCAGAGCATAGAGTGTGGGTGCATGGACTTCAGTAGTTGCGTCTCATGGGGCTTAGTTGTCCAGAGGCATGTGGAATCTTCCAGGACCAGGGATCCAACCTGTGTTGCCTGCATCACGAGGCAGATTCTTAGCCACTGACACCTACCAGGGAAGCCCTATGTGATGGATTTTTCTTGTGGTGTTTGAGGGAGATGGAATAGTGCCCCCCAAGATGCCCAGGCCCTAACCATGGGACCTGTGAAGATGCTCCTTGACATAGTGAGAGGATCTCAGCGGCTGGGACGATGTTAAAGATCAGGAGATGGGTGCTCAGCCCTGGTTATCTGAGCTGTCTGACGTCATCACAGGAGTCCTTCTAAGAGGGAGATGGGTTCAGAGAAGGAGACCTGGTGATGGAGACAGAGGTCAGAGAAAAGAGTCTGAGAGATGGGAGATGCTGCACTGCTGGCTGTGAAGATGGAGAGAGGGGCCCAAGCCAGGGAGGTGGTGCCTCTAGAAGCTGGGAGAGTCAGGAGCCCCCCAGAAGGCACACAGCTCATGAGAGATCTGCACAGGACTCCTGGCCCTCACAACTCAGAGGGAAATTTGCACTGTTGGAGCCCCTAGGTTTGTGGAGATTGTTTGGTAGCTGACAGAAATGCATGCACAGAGCTGTGGGCCATTCTTCCTTTGTGCCTTTCAGTCTTGACGTCGTTCAGATAAATGTCAGGATGGACCCAACCTGGCGCTCGGGGCCCCTGCCCCCACCCTGTCCCCACACAAGCCCCGTCTGGCCTTGGCCTCCCACCTTCCTGCCTCTGGGCTCTGCTCGCCTTATCCATCTCAGCCCTGTAGCAGGTTCAGTCTAGTTTCATGGGGTGGACTCAGGTTGAGGCCATGTCCTTGCATCCTCTGAGGGGCCCCTGGTGCCTATGCTCCCCCATCTTAGTGCTCCTGCTGCATGGAGGCGGCACCCTGAGCCCCCGATCCAGCTGCACAGGCCAGGGAGCAGAGGGGGCAAAGGTTTCTCTGACATGGGCTGGGGATGTGGAAGGGCAGCAGGTAGTGGCCCTGAGTGCCCCCTGGACTTCAGGCTTTGTGTGTGATCAGGGAGCACACCCAGTGTGCAGGGAACCCAGGTGGACTTCAGGCTCCGTGTGATCAGGGAGCATGCCTGGTGCACAGAGAACCTGGGTGGACTTCAGGCTCTGTGTGATCAGGGAGCACGCCTGGTGTGCAGGGAACCCAGGTGGTAGTCAGTGCTCCAGGCAGAGAAGGTTGAAGTGGGGAACTGTATGCAGGTTCGAGGGACACATGACAGAGTGCCAGGCCCACGTGGTGGGCTGGATAGGGGGTCAGAACAGGGCTGGGAGTATAATGCTCTGCCTCTGTGGTGGGTTTTGTCTTGACTCCTGTTGGAGGGGCAGCCGTTCCTCCTGGGCCCAAGTCTGCTCAGGGGCCCCTGGTTGTCATCCCCTGTTGAGAACTGGGCTTTGGTGGCAGGAGCTGAGCCGAGATGGGGGCAGGCCCGGGGCTGGCCAGGAGTCCCAGGGAGGCTGGGGCTTTACCTGGCAGCAGGTCGAGCAGGTAGAGGGAGGGGTGGAGGGGAGAGATCTGGGGGAGAGACACCTCCGGGGTGGGGGCATGTTGTGCTCAGAAAGCCCCAGAATCCTTTTCAAAGACAGTGCAGTCCTCAAGGTTTAGCTGTGTTGTGAGGTTACGTTTTCTCCAGAAGACATACCTTCCCGCACACTGAGTACTGTATTTTTGTCAAAGCCCAGAGTTGCAGGTTCCCAATGTCCAGTTCCTGGACAACATCTGCCATCAGCCTCAGAAACCCTTAGTCCAGGGCCCACTGGGTCAGAAAGACGAGATTGTCTCCTGGGGAGGCGGCGTCTCTGCCAGTCATCTCTCGTCCGAATCCTGGGTCTCAGAGGGACAGAATGCCTGGCTGCAGGAGGCCCACCCCTTGGGGTGTCTCTCACCCACCCTCTCCTTTCTGAGGCGCTCAGGCTCAGCGTGCACCACTGTCCCGGGCTCCTGGGGGTGCCTATCCCAGGCCGGGGTCCAGATCCAGAGAGCCTTTTGCTCCTGGGAGGGGCGGTGCAGCACAAGTGGGGTGGCAACCTTCATGGGGGGCAGCCAGAGTACCCCCACGGCCCAGCCCATGAGTCCCCAAGATTGAGGGCCACTTTGGGGAGGTACCAGCACAGCAGGGCCCCTCTGGGCTGGACTCACTGGGACCTAGAGAGCGGGGGATCCCCTGTCAACCTGACTCAGTGCCCCCTCTTGTCAGACGTGTCTTGGTGAGGAGGAGCCGCCCAGGACGGCCGGGAAATGCCCTTCCTGTGTGATCCTGCTCCTCCGTCCCAGGTGGTGGGCTGCAGGGGGCCTGGGGGGCCTCAGGAAGGTAGAGTCATGCAGAGTCTCCTGAACACATGACTTTAAAAAGAGATAATCACTTTATTGAGAAGTAATTCACAGAGCAGACAGTTTATCCATTTAGCTTGTGTAAAACTCCCTGGTTGTGGCCTGTATGGATGCTCTGCCCATAGCCTCAGGATGAGGAGTGGGGAGAGAGGGGCACAGTCTTTCCTACTAGGGGCTTTGAGAGCTGGGGTGGGGCGGGGGGACCCACCAAGCGTCTCTGGAGTTCACACCTCCTGTAGACACCTCCTCCATGGCCAACCCAGGGGGTGTCCTCCATCTTTCATGCGGTGAGGGGCTCAGGTTTGGGGGAGCCCTCCTGTGGGCTGAAGAGATGAGGGCTCTAGTCGCCTATCCTGCCAGGCTCCAGAGGTTTTATTTATTTTTGCAAGTGCAGAACTTTCTTCTTTTCTTCACCCCCACCGCAACCTCTGTTTCTTTTTCGGTGGGGGTAGCAGCTTTATTGAGATTGACTCCACCCACCAGCCAGTTCTTCCATTTAAAACATATAATTTTGATGTGTGTGTTCAGAGTCCTGCAGCCATCCCCACTGACTGGGGAACATTTCCATCACTCCCTAAGGAAACCTGACCTTAGCCTCTGGGGTCCTTCTGGGTCTGCTTCTCTCACCAAGCATCACATTTTCGAGGTCCATCCCGCTGTGGCAAGGGTCAAGGCTTCCTTTCATTCTGTGGCTGAGCAGCACTCCCCACGTGCTGCTGAGTGGAGGGACTGGTTTGTGTACCTTCATTTGTTGATGGACACTCGAGGTGATTCCACCTTTTGGCTGCTGCGAATCGTGCTGCTGTGGACATCTGTGTATAAGTTTTTGTGTGGACATATGTTTCTCTTGGGTGTATATTTAGTAGTAGGATTGCTGACTTGTGTGGTCAATGCCACATTTAACTTTTGGGGGAACTGCCGGGCTGTTTTCCACAGTGGCGGTGCCATTTTGTGTTCCTTCCAGCTGGGAGTCAGGGTTCCTGTTTCTCCACCTCCTCACCTGCCCTTGTCATTATCTGCTTTTTCACTCGGGTTGTTGTGGGCAAGGTGTGTCTCACTGTGGTTTCCATTTGCTTTTCCCTGGTGGCTGACTGCCTCGAGCATCTTTTCATGCGCTTATTGGCCATTTGTGTCTCTTTGGAAAAATGTAGGTTCGAGTCCTTTGCCCACTGTTTAATTGCGCTATTTGTCTGTTCACGACTGAGTTGTTAGAACCCCGCTTGTCATGGCATGGCATGGTCTGGTCAAGAGTGTGTCCGTCTTTCTGGACTGTTCTGTGAGTTCCCTCATGGGGGGTCCTTGGTCCCCTTGTGTTCCCAGAAGGTTGGCCCAGGGCTGGATTTCAGTCAGATTCCTTTTGTTATCTTTTAAAGTATGCACATGTATGATTTTCATTTGCCCTCCTTCAAAGAAACATGTCAGGGGTTATGGAGTATTGGGATTATAAACCGTTTTAATTTTCTTCTTCATATTTACTTACTGAAGGCTTCATTGCAAAGGGCACGAATAAGAGGAAAAACCTCACACCCGCTTCCCTGCTGAGCTGAACCTGCATGGCGGTGGTGGGTGGAGAAGCCGGGTCTCTTGCCAGGTGCAGCTGTAGGAAGCTCCACCTGCTTGCATCCCCACCCCTCGATGGGAAAGCGGAGGGCGCTCAGGTGGGCAGGACCCTGGGGCCACCCCACCCTGCTCAGGACAGGCTGGTCTTGGGGGGAGACAAGTGTCCTGCTTGGGCTCCTCTCCAACCAACAATGTGGGGCGGGGATGGGGGGCAGTCCCTGAGGAAGGGTGGGCTCCCCACTTGGGGATACAGTGGTGACCCTGTGTATGCCAGGACCCCCAGAGTCTGTACCAGTCCTGCCATCCGTGAGTGTGACCTTCACAGTGGGGCCTTGCCTGCCGCCCCCACCCCTGCCCTGTGCGCCCAAGTGTGGCATGGGGTGGTCCAGGGCAGGCCCTGGTTCCGGCGCCTGGCCTCCAGGTCTGACCCAGGGAGATGCCCGGCTCGGCGGCTGTTCCTGGGCTTGTGCTGCCCTCTAGTGCCCACTTCGGGGAGTGTTTTTGGAGAGCCAGTGGCTGTGACTTGGTGAATGGACACCGCACCCCCACTTCCCAGACTGGCGGGAGGGAGTCCTGCTCTTCTCACCCCCGCCCCTGCTCACTTTGTGCGAGGGTGTGGACTTGGTGAATTTTCATCCAAGTTCTGGGTGTGTGTGCTCTGGGGTTCTGACCTTGTGCACATCCTGGAGCGAGTCTGGTTTTCTCTTGTTTGGAGAATTTAATCTGCCAACAGGGACCCTTCCCCAGTGTGTGTCCCTCAAGTGTCTCCCTGACTAGGATGGGCCACAGCCTCCCTGCTGGTCTCTGTGACTCTCAGAACAGGAGAGGCCGCTCTAGCCTGCAGCCTCGTCACCTGGAGGAGGTCCTCCTCCACCGACTCTCCCCCTCTGTGCTGTGTGGTCCAGGCTTGGCTGTAGCCCAGGGTGATGGGGCTCTGCTCTCCTGGTTTCGGGTTGTGCCTTGGGCAGCCCGTGGGTCACTCCTGTGGGTCGCTGGGGCCTGGGTTCACTGACAGCAGCTGGCCCAGTGCTGGAGGGACCCAGGCGCTGCTCGCCTGCCCGCCCGCCTGTGGTGGCCCTGCCCGAGGAGGGCTTCCCTGTTCAGGAAACACACACACATATATAACCTTACTCCCTTTTCCAGCCTGCGCCGTGCTGCTGCCCCTGGATTCCAGCTCCACAATCAGTGTCAGTGAGTCTGGACGTGATCCTGATATGAAAAGATTTTTATTTCCAAGGCCCCTTGTTTGAAATGGGGGCTCAGGCCTCCAGCAGTGCAGGGGCTCTTAGGACGAGGCCAACTCTCTTTGTGATTAATTGAAGTCATTTGGTCTTTTGTGTGGGAGATGAAGCAGCCCTGGCTTCCCTGGGCCCCATTCAGCTGCACAGCCTCTGTCCTTGGGTGGGGTGCTTTGGGCCCTTGTGGGGGGCAGGGGACCGGCTGGCGGTGGTGGTGCTGACGTTCTCTGTCTCCTTGCAGGTGTGGCCATCCTTCCGCCGCAGCCATGGGGTCTGAGGATCATGGGGCCCAGAACCCAAGCTGTAAGATCATGACGTTCCGCCCAACCATGGAGGAGTTCAAGGACTTCAACAAATATGTGGCCTACATCGAGTCCCAGGGGGCCCACAGGGCGGGCCTGGCCAAGGTGAGTGACCCCCGGCCCTGTAGCCACTTTCCACGGCGGCTGCCCTATACTCCCCCCGGGATTTGGGGCCCGTGAGGCACCCGTTAATCCGCTCCTTGAGCCCCTTATTTATTAAGGACACTTGTACATTCTTTCCCCAAGCCCAGCACTGTTTTGGCCACTGGGATCCCCGAGGGCGTGGACGCAGGGTGGGACTCAGTGCATCGTGATGGGACCCGCATCCGCCTCTCCTCCCTGGGGCTTCACGGAGTTGATGCTGAACAGGGCTGACTTTCTGCCTTCGTATTCCTCCTTAAACACGTTTTTTGGGAGACTGTCATGTACATGGGCAAATTCAAACATTGTGATGGGGTCCAGGGGGAGACCGAGTGCCCCCTCCGACCCCAGCCCCTCTGCCTGGAGCAGCGGGGCACCACTTCCTGTGTCTCTTCCCATGCCTTTTGCACACGGATGTGAGCATGCGTGTGCGCCATAGATGGCTGCCCACACTCTTCTGGGCAGGGGACAGGTCTCGGAGGGTGCCTTCGTGTGCACGTGAGCCTGTGTACACATGGTTCTGCCTGGCACATAGTCTGGGAGATTCATCACCTGTTTCGGGTTCTTCGAGTTGCTTCCCATATGCCTGTCATTGTGTCTCACACCCAGTCCTCTGTTAGTGATGCTGGGGGTCGCCCAGCCTTTTCTGCAAAGGCCAGATAGGAAATATTTTCAGATTCTTGGGCCGGACTGTCTATCACCACCTCTCAGCTCTGTAGCTGTGGTTGACTCGCATCCCCACAGGCCTGGCTGTGTGCCCATAAAACCTGATGTATAGACATCAAAGTGAAGGTTTCATAGAATTTTCACCCGTTCTGAAATAAATCTTCTTTGTCATTTTCCCCTAACCATTTAAACATGAAAAAAAGAACATGGTGTCAGCTTGCTGGCTGGACAGAAGCAGGTAGTGGGTGGTCCTGGGCCACGGGCCCAGGTGGTCTGTCCCCCAGGCAGTGTCTGCAGCGAGGCGGCAGGTGTGCTGGTCCCCTCATCCTCAACTGGCTTTGGCTGGCCGTGTCACACCCAAGCTTTTCGTCTCAGCTGCATGGAGAGCGAGAGGAGCGCCGTGGGTCTGCAGGAGTCCCCCCCTTGATCTCTGTTCCTTGCACCCCAACCCCCCACGGCACAGACTCAGCAGAACGTTTTCGTCAAGGTCCCTGGCTCTGGAAGCCCCCGGCCTGGTTCTTGTAGGTTCAGAGCCTCTGTTTGGGGCTGAGAGATTGGCTGGTGGCAGTTGTCGGGCCCTTTTCCCCCAGGTGCCCCGTCTGTCTGGGATGGAGGGGGTCTCTTGAGGCCTGGGGCCTCCCTTTATCTGGCATATCTTCTGTCCCTGACCTCGTTCCGCGTCTGCTGGGATGCGGCTCCAGTTCTGTTTTTGGATCCCAGTCATCCTTTCTGCCAGGAATCTTGTTAACATCATGGAATGTTCTGCTGGCAGCACCTGGCGCTCTCCCCAGCCTCTCCTCTCTGTCCTCTGCTGTCACCTCCCGCTCCCACTTCTGGTTGTTTCCAGTATTTTCTGTCGCGGGGCCACTTGGGGTGCAGCCTTGTGTGCTGTGACTGAGTCTCCGCACACGACCTCGCCAGCCTATGTCCTCTGTGCCCTGCATCTCTGTTCTAAGCTAGCTCTTCAGGCCGCTGGACCCACTTTTTGCCAGCTTACTTGAATCGATGGGAAACCACTCAGCCTGGATATTTTTGTGCATCAGATGTTTTCAGGCGCATTTTCTCTCTGCCCTTTGAAGGTTCCTTTCCACTCCTCTTAGGTGGTGTTTTCTGTGCTGTTTGCTGTGGTGCTGGCCGGTCTCTCTGGAAGGGCAGGGTGGGGGCAGGCATGGCCGCTGGGAGAACTCCCCCGCTGTCACTGAGAGATGCTGTGGGGACAGTCACGCCGACACACACGCTTGCATGTGCGTCCTCCCTGCCCCCATCTTCAGGGACGGCGTGCTGGTGCCTTTGGCCCTCGGCGGGGACAGGGGAGTCCAGGGAGGCACCCTGCCACATCCCTCTTCTCCCGCTTGCCACGCCACGTATCACTTGTTCCCCATGCAACCCTCAGCCCTTCCAGCCTCCTTGGAGAAGGGACCGGGTGTCTTGCTGGCCTGAGCGAGCTCTGCAGACGCCAGGTCCCCTTCACTCTAGTCTCACCGTCCTTGACTGCCCTTCTGGGGTGGGGGTGTGTGTGTGGTGTTGGGGTTTCCTTTTCCATCAAAGCTACGTTTGATGACCCCCACCCCCACCCAAACAAAAGCTCTGTTGGGCTCAGGGCAGCTGGGTGGGGGTGGGGTGAGCACTCAGTGTGAATGGGGGGCTGGAGCTCTGGGGGTGGGGGACTCTGGGTATGTGTAGGACTTTCGGGGTGACCAGCCGCATTCCTCAGCTGTTCTTGTACTCTGGGCCACTGCCCAGCTGGGGTCCTTCCCTCAGGCTGCTGGGGAAGGGCCGAGGGGGAAGGAGTCAGGAGGGGGCATGGCCTGGGGTCCTAGGGCCGGGGTTAAGGGCGGTCAGGGCCCTCAATGCATCCCTGAGCCAGGCGGGGCTTGGCTCCTCTGAGCACCAGGCCTGCCACCTTCAGGACAGCTTGGGGTTCTGCTGGTTCCCAGGAGCAGAGGCTGGTCCCTCCCTTGCATCTCACAGGGTCCCCTCCACATGTACCCCAGCTGCCCACTACTCCCAGCTTGGCCTTCGTCCCGTGTCCCTGTTCCCTGGGCTGTGTGGTCTCTTCCCAGGAGGTGTCCCTGAAGTGGGGCTCCTGGAATGGGTGTGCACTGCAGCATCCCCATCTCTGTTCTGGGGCCTCATCCACGCAGAGTCCTAAACTGGGCACGTGGTGGCCAGAGGCTATGATAGTGGAGCCCCCGGGACGCAGCGAGTGAACACTGTGCCAGGCAACACCCACAGACCACCCTGCCCACGGCTGCTAACTGTGTGATCCCACAGATCCTGGGCAGCTGCGCACAGTTCCCCCACCGCCCAAGCTGGTGGTGCCCAGGTTGGCCTGGCCCTGGGGCTCCAGGGAGCTCGGTGATGTGGATGGGGGGGTGCCCAGTGCCCCGGTCTCTCTCCAACTGGCACCTGGTCCTGAGCGGCTGAGCCCAGGGAGGGGCTGCTGACCACTGTCCTGGTCTTGCAGATCATCCCCCCAAAGGAGTGGAAGCCACGGCAGACGTACGATGACATCGATGACGTGGTCATCCCAGCGCCCATCCAGCAAGTGGTGACGGGCCAGTCGGGCCTTTTCACACAGTACAACATCCAGAAGAAGGCCATGACGGTCGGCGAGTACCGGCGCCTGGCCAACAGTGAGAAGTATGCGGGCTGGGGCAGTATGGGGGGTGGCGCAGGCACAGTGTCCTCAGAGCCTGCCCGTGTGCCCCTGGGTGGGCCTCAGCACCCTGGGCTCTCAGCCCCCGGGTTCTTGGGGAGTGAAATCCGGACCCTCACCTGACCCAGGGCCACGCCATGCACCTGTGTTGCCCTCAACACCGACTGCTGAAGGCCAGCTTTTCAGGGCCCGCCCATGTCCCCCAGCCCTGGAGTGCCGTCTCCCCTGCCCCTCCTGGGATGTCTCAGCTCTGGGGCACTTCCTCAGAGGGAGGCTCCCTGGGAGGGTCTCTCCAAGCTCCTGGTTCAGCAGGGCCCACGTGGGCACACACTCCAGGAGCTCGTGGGCGCATCCGCGGGCGTTCACGGCATGTGAGCACCCTCCCTTTCTGTGGTGCTCCCAGCCTCCCTGAAACCATTGGTGCATTACTGGCAGTGTGTTTGCTTATTTGCTTTCAAACAAGGATCCTGTGAGGCAGGCATTATCTGCCCCCACCCCATGGTGCCCGGCCTGTCATTGGTACCGTCTATATCTTCAAGGGGTAGGCTTACAAGAACCGTCAGAGCCCAGGTCCCTCCTCCAGCTCCCATGCCCCTGGCCTGTGGTCTTTTTTGGGAGTCCTGGGCCCAGAGAGCTGGTGAGACGGGACCAGTGGGCACTGTTCCAGGCTGGACTGCCCGCCTGTGCATCCACCTCCCCTGACTGTCATCACGCCTCATCCTCGTGCTCCAGGGCTGTGCCCACATGAGGGTGGCCTGCGCTTGAGCAGAGCTCCTCCCCTGGTTCATCCAGTAGGTGCGCTGAGCCCCTCACACCTGGTCTGTCCCCAGGTACTGCACCCCCCGGCACCAGGACTTTGATGACCTGGAGCGCAAGTACTGGAAGAACCTGACGTTCGTGTCACCCATCTACGGGGCCGACATCAGTGGCTCCTTGTACGACGATGTAAGTACCGAGGCCACCCGGCGTCTGGGTGGACAGTGAGGGCGAAGGGCGAGTGGGCTCCCTCCTGGATGCTCAGGGAGGGATGACGCAGGACGCTCCACTGGGCTTCTGTTGGGGCTCTACTTATAGGTGGGTGCTGAGCTCAGGATGAGAGAAGGAGGCTAGAGTCTGTAGAATCTTTCCTGCCAGGTCAGAGCGCAGTCCTGCCCGGATGCCATGCTCGGCCGCTGACCTGCAGCCTGACCGCAGGGCAGTTTTAAAAAGACAAGAGCCAGCATTCCATCGCTTGTCCCAGTTGTTGTTTAGTCTCTCAGTCATGTCTAACTCTGGCAACCCCACAGACTTCAGCCTGCGCCAGGGTTCTCAGGCTTGACCTTCTCCCAGGGCCTCTGTCAATTCTCATTTGAGTACTTTTCTTCTCGAGTTTCTATCACTCCATCTTCCTGGAGACCTGGGAGCTGAGTTCCCAGCCAGCCGAGCTGCCCCTGGCTGCATCACATCCAGTCCCTGTGCTGCCTGAGGCCTGTAAAAGGGGTGAGACCAGACTGCTCCCCTGACTGAGGCTTGATGTCAAGGCCTCGGGCAGGGCTGGTGTCGAGCAGAGTGGGACCATGTTTTGGGGGGATGGTTTGTAAATATTTACGGGACCGCGAATATTTGGGGGGATGGACCTCAGATAACCCTGGGATGGACCTAATGGGGTTCATTTCAGGGCTCCGAAGCCTGACTCTCTCCTAGGTGTTCTGCACTGGTAGGATCCAGGCTGCTCCACTCCCCCTCTGCCCCCTGTGTGCCCCCCACTCTGTCCCTCTGAAGGCTGTCTGCTGAGAACACTCTTGTCCACTCAGCCCTGGTTCCCTAAGGGCGGCTGTGGGCGCCACCTGGTCTCGGGTCAGGAGGTAAGGGTGGGAATAAAGTCCCTCCTGAGAGAAGGGTCAGGACCCTCCCGGGCGCCCAGGGGAGGAGCTTGTTAGAACCAGCGGCTTGTGTTTCCCAAGAAGCATGGGAAACATGTGACCTTGCTTGGGTCCCGAGCTGAGTCGCTGCTGGTGTTTCGGCTTCACAGAGCCCATCTGACCTGCAACGGCTTTCCCTCTTCTGCTAGCGGGTTTGCCTCGTGGTGCAAGGCGGCAAGGGCGTTAGTTTGTTACCTGGGAGGCGCAGGTCAGGCTTCAAGTGAGCTCACCCATGTCCCTTAGAACCCAGGGAGACACCCCCATCCTGGGTCCAGTACCGAGTTTGCCCTTCACCCCTGCTTCCTCCTTCCTGGGCCTTAGTTTCCCCATCAATAAAGTGGGGCACAGCAAGTGCAAGGAACCCCTCATTGGGGGTATCCCAGACCCTAAGCTTGTCCTCTTGGCCTTGACCCCAGAATCAGATGACCCACAAGTCCAGCCCTCCTCCAGACAAGCACACAGTCCCTGGGAGCAGGGCAGTACCTACTCGGAGGACATGGTCACAGATGCCCTATTGCATGCACTGCTGCCCAGGCCCGTGACTGCCCCCGTGCCACATGCCTGCCCCCCCGCATATCCCTGCCCTGTGCACCTCCCATGCATCTTGCCCCGTCTCCTGGCTGTGCACCTCTGAACACCAGGATTGGTCACCTTGTTGATGGCGAGTTTTGCAGTTACACCAATGTGTTTTTGTACCACCAGCCAGCTCGCCCTTGGGCCAGTGCAGAGGTTCCGGTGTCAGATTGATGGGGGGCTAGTGGGGCCATGTGCCTTGCACTTCTTGGGGCTCCTCGGGGTCCATTCACTGCTGCCTCTGCTTCTCTGCTTACCTCAAGGGCCTCCAGACCCAGGGAGAGGGGCTTCACCTCCAGGCCCCCATTTCCCACATCAGGCTGCTGAGGCCCTGAGCCACCCTCCGTAGAGGCCAGGATCAGGGCTAGGCTCCCCCAACTCTCTCTGGTTTCATTGTGTTCATGGCTCCTCCTGGGAGCAGCTCTGGCAGAGCACCGTGGTGGGCATCCCCGGGGCCGCGTCTGGTCTCTAAACACAAAGAGGGTGATTTCCCCGGGCAGGACAGAGCCTCCGTTCTATAACTGGTACCCTTTCCCTTAGGACGCTTAGTCCTTACAGGAGATTCCCCAGCTCTGAGTGGGGATGTTGCGGCTCCATGGCTGGGAACCTTGCTGCATCCCACTCTGTGTCCAGTCCCAAGCTAGTGTTAAAATCCAGGCCGGCTGGCTGGTGGCCCCAGCTGCCTGTGCTCTGCGCCTCCAGCCGGCTGCTGTCCTGACTTGGCCGTGGTGTGCACCTCCGTGTGGGGGTCGGGTGGTCAGTGTTAGCCTCCCTGCCCCGCCCCAACAGCCTAGCCCCAGCTTGCTGCTCTGCTGCTCAGTTTATGGATCGTGACTTCTTGGAGGGGAATTTGACCCCAGCAACCTGATGGGACAGAACGGAAGTTCATGTGCTTGAGTACAGGGTGGGTGTGGAGTTGTACGCATGTTGGTCAAATGACCCGTCATTTTCCACATAGAGTTTTGGAACATTAGTGCCAGTTGGGTTGCTTTATTTGTTGAGTATTTGAGTCAGTGCTTTTTTAAACATTATTGAGATATAATTCACATACCTAACAAACGACCCGTTTAAAACAGATGGTTGTTACTGTTTAGTTGCTCAGTTGTGTCTGACTCTTTGCGACCCCATGGACTGTATAGGCCGCCAGGCTCCTCTGTCCATGGGATTTTCCAGGCAAGAATACTGGAGTGGGTTGCTCTTTCCTTCTCCAGGGGATCTTCCTGACCCAGGGATCAAACCTGCATCTCATACATTGGCAGGCAGATTCTTTACCGCTGAGCCACCTGGGAGTCACATTGTGGATGTGTAGGCCTGACAGCAGGGTGAATGAATAGGGCTTTGGGGAGGTGACTGGTTGCTGGTGCCCCCTGATCTCAGGCACTTCTACTGGAAGTGACCCCAGGCTTCTCTTTCTTACGGTGGGGGTCTGATCCTGGCCTTCCCCTGCATCCTGGGCTCCAGCCACAGCTCACTTTGTAGAGATCTACCACCTGCCCTGTGAAGTCAGGGCCTGGAACATGGATGCAGCGGGCGGCAGGGTTGGATCTGGGGCGTGAAGGAACACTGCCGTGTGCTCAGCATCTCAGCATCTCCCCAAGGCTTCCCCAGGGACTGAGAGTCGATGGAAGCGTATTTTACAAGCTCTCATGACAAGACAGGGCTTGTTTGCTTGTGACATTAGGAATGGATGAACCTGGTTGGCGGGGATCCTCCCGCATTTGCCTGGCTCTGAGCACCGTCCCCGCCTCCGCGGCGGGAAGGTGCAGGAAGGCCTGTCTGGCACATGACCGTGAGGCCCCGCTTGATGTGTCCTTCCTCCCTCTGTGTCAGTGAGGTCAAGGCACGTGAATTATTCCTCACTGGCCGTGGCCTCTGCAGCATGGCCTTCACTGCCCGCGATTCCCACACAACCACGCACAGCTCAGTGCGGGATTGGGGGAAGCTGCGTCTGACCATCTGGCCCAGGGCGGGGGCTGTGCACGGCCCAGGGTGGGTTTTGGACACCAGCATGGGCGAGGCTGTGAAGTGGGCTGGTTGCTGTCTCTCGGTCCTTGTGCAGGGGTCACACTGCCACGGGGGGCTCAGAGGGAGTGACATGGGTGTCTCACTGCTGACGTCTGGGGACGGGGATCAGTGGAGCTGGGTGCCCAGGAGTGGCCAGTGGGCTCACCGTGTGCTCGCCCTGCAGGACGTGGCCCAGTGGAACATCGGGAACCTGCGGACCATCCTGGACATGGTGGAGCGTGAGTGTGGCACCATCATCGAGGGCGTTAACACCCCCTACCTGTACTTCGGCATGTGGAAGACCACCTTCGCCTGGCACACGGAGGACATGGACCTGTACAGCATCAACTACCTGCACTTCGGGGAGCCCAAGTCCTGGTGAGGGCAGGCAGGGAGGTGCGAGGGGCTCCCCAGGCCGGGGGGATGTGGCTGTGGTGCTGGGTGGGGCTCTGCCAGCCCAGCCCCCACTAGACGAGGGCATGCAAGCCCCCCAGAAACAAGCTCCAGATCCCCAGAGCTTGTGGTTTCACCCGGAGAGCCTCACACTGAATGTGCCCGCGGCCAGGCTTCCGATAGTGCATCGTGGGGTTGTGTGAGGCTGTTGTCTTGGGGCTCGTGGGACCGTGGGTTTCAGCCTCCCTGTACCTCCCTCTTGGCCTCCAGGTTGGAGTGGGGTTAGTACTGCCCCTCCTGATTTCTGAGGGGTAGGATCCACCTGCTGTTTGCAGTGTAGGGGCGGGCATGCAGGCCCCTGAAAGGCACTCTTTGAGTGCCAGGCCCCACAGGCTGGGCCAGATGTCCAGCGCAGTGGTCTGGTAGCTCCAAGCTGAGCACTCCCCTGACACATGGCTTCTGCTGGTAGGATGGCGAGCGGCTGTCAGTGCTCCCTGCGTCTCCGGCAGAGACTCCTGAGCTAGGGCTGCTGTGTCTCCTCACCTCTCCCCAGCTGTTAGGAGATTGGTTCTGTTGTCACAGTAGTTGCAGCTCAGAGGGGGACGAGAGCTGGGGAGCAGAGGCAGACACTCAGGAGCTCAGCTGAAGAGCTGTGCTCGCCTTTGTTGGGGGACAGCAGGGACCCAGGTGGACCCTGGCCCAGGTGCCCTGCCTTATCCCAGCAGAGAACTAAGCCCTGAGAGGAAGGTTACCCCTCACTCCTAAGTCATGGGGACATCCTGGGCCATTTGCTGAGGGGCGGGGAGCAGGCCCTCTGAGAAGAGGGCCCCGAAGCCAGGCCCCCCTGTTGGCCGCTGGCTTGTGACCACCTCTCCTTGCCTCTGCCGTGGACAGGGCGAAGCCCCCCCCCCCCCCCCCCCCCCCAGTCTGGCCATGGTTCCTGCTTAGTCAGGCAGGGGAGGCTAGGGACGTGTGAGTTTCCCAGGGCTGCTGTGACAAGGATTACAGGTCTGGTGGCTTTACCTCCCCGCACATTCATTCTCTGAGAGTCCTGGAGTCAGGAGGCTGACCTGGACCTCATAGGGCTAAATCCAGGCATGGGCATGGCTGGTCCCTCCAGAGGCTCCAGGGAGCACCAGCTCCTGCCTTTTCTAGCTTCTAGAGGCGCCACATCCCTGGCTTGTGGCCCTTCCGTCGATCCTCACAGCCATAAGCTCAGCATCTCCTGTCTCTCTCTGTCTCTGACCCTCCCCCTCCCTCTTATAAGGACCCTGTGATGACACTGGGGCCCTAGGAATGCAGAGTCATCCCCATTTCAGGGGCCTCTACTTAACCCCTCCTGCAGAATCCCCTCTGCCGTGAGAGGTGACACGTCAGATCTCGGGACTAGGCCATGGCCGTCTTTGGGGCCGTTTTTCTGCTGGCCATGGGCTCTCTGGTCTTGCAGTTGTACAACATTGTGGGTTGCTGGGATCTTGTACAGTTCCACAGGCTTCCTGTCTTCAATCTGTATCTCTTCTCGTGTGCCTTTCTGTGGCTTTCCATGAGCCCACAATCATCAAAACCTCCAGGCACTGGCGGTATTTGTTTTGGGGAGAGATTTGGAGAGAAATTGGTGGGGTTGGCGATGGTGGCCTGAGTCTCACGCCCATGGTGTGGTCCTCTGCACAGAGCAGGGGGGCTTCCTGGTCTGGGTGCTGCCCAGAGCTGCCCCCAAGGCCCCCGGACAGCATAACTCCCTGCACAGCAACACTGGGCTGGGACTGCCTGGTGGGAGGGGCCCTTGTTGTGCCCAGGCCCACTTCTCGGGGGATGAGGGGGGTTCTGGCGCCATTTCCCACAGGCAGTGTGCTCTCCATGGGCCTGGTGGGCAGAGTGTGGACAGATACCCAGGCTGGGGCTGCATGTGTGCATGTGAGTGTGTGTCTGTATATGTGAATACATATGTATGTGAGTATTTGTGTGCGTATTTGTGTTTGTGTGTATACAAATGAGTGTGTTAGTGTATATAAGTATATGTATGTGAGTGTGAACATATACACATGGGTGTATGTGTGTATATGTTAGGTATCTATATATGTAGTGTAAGTGTGTGTGTGTATCTGTGTATCAGGTACCTGTGTGTGTGTGTATATTGTGTGTGTGCTGCTGGGTCCAGCTCCCTGGCCTGGTCAGTGGAGGGAGGAACAGCCACCAGGGTCTCTTGAGTGGCTGTGTCCAGTCCTTTTAATTAAATGAAATTAAAAGACGCTTACTCCTTGGATGCTCAAACTACCGCACAATTGCACTCATCTCACATGCTAGTAAAGTAATGCTCAAAATTCTCCAAGCCAGGCTTAAGCAATACGTGAACCGTGAACTTCCAGATGTTCAAGCTGGTTTTAGAAAAGGCAGAGGAACCAGAGATCAAATTGCCAATATCCGCTGGATCATCGAAAAAGCAAGAGAGTTCCAGAAAAACATCTATTTCTGCTTTATTGACTATGCCAAAGCCTTTGACTGTGTGGATCAGAATAAACTGTGGAAAATTCTGAAAGAGATGGGAATACCAGACCATCTGACCTGTCTCTTGAGAAACCTGTATGCAGGTCAGGAAGCAACAGTTAGAACTGGACATGGAACAACAGACTGGTTCCAAATAGGAAAAGGAGCACATCAAGGCTGTATATTGTCACCCTGCTTATTTAACTTATATGCAGAGTACATCATGAGAAACGCTGGGCTGGAAGAAACACAAGCTGGAATCAAGATTGCCGGGAGAAATATCAATAACCTCAGATATGTGGATGACACCACCCTTATGGCAGAAAGTGAAGAAGAACTAAAGAGCCTCTTGATGAAGGTTAAAGAGGAGAGTGAAAAAGTTGGCTTAAAGCTCAACGTTCAGAAAACTAAGATCATGGCATCTGGTCCCATCACTTCATGGCAAATAGATGGGGAAACAGTGGAAACAGTGTCAGACTTTATTTTTGGGGGCTCCAGAATCACTGCTGATGGTGATTGCAGCCATTAAATTAAAAGATGCTTACTCCTTGGAAGGAAGGTTATGGCCAACCTAGATAGCATATTTAAAAGTAGAGACATTACTTTGCCAACAAAAGTCCGTCTAGTCAAGGCTATGGTTTTTCCAGTGGTCATGTATGGATGTGAGAGTTGGATGGTGAAGAAAGTTGAGCGCCGAAGAATTGATACTTTTGAACTGTGGTGTTGGAGAAGACTCTTGAGAGTCCCTTGGACTGCAAGGAGATCCAATCAATCCATCCTAAAAGAGATCAATCCTGGGTGTTCATTGGAAGGTCTGATGTTGAAGCTGAAACTCCAATACTTTGGCCACCTCATGCGAAGGGTTGACTCATTGGAAAAGACCCTGATGCTGGGTAGGTTTGGGGGCAGGAGGAGAAGGGGACGACAGAGGATGAGATGGTTGGATGGCATCACCGACTCGATGGACATGGGTTTGGGTAGACTCCGGGAGTTGGTGATGGACAGAGAGGCCTGGCGTGCTGCAATTCATGGGGTCGCAAAGAGTCGGACACGACTGAGCGACTGAACTGAACTGAACTGAACTCCTTGGAAGAAAAGTTATGACCAACCTAGACATCTTATTAAAAAGCAGAGACATTACTTTACCAACAAAGGTCCATCTAGTCAAAACTATGATTTTTCCAGTAGTCATGTATGGATGTGAGAGTTGGACTGTAAAGAAAGCTGAGTGCTGAAGAATTGTTGCTTTTGAACTGTGGTGTTGGAGAAGACTCTTGAGGGTCCCTTGGACTGCAAGGAAGTCCAACCAGTCCATCCTAAAGGAAATCAGTCCTGAATATTCATTGAAAGGACTGATGTTGAAGCTGAAGCTCCAATACTTTGGCCACCTGATGCGAAGAGCTGACTCATTTGATAGCACCCTGATAACTGGGAAAGATTGAAGGCAGGAGGAGAAGGGGACGACAGAGGATGAGATGGTTGGATGGCATCACTGACTCAATGGACGTGAGTTTGAGTAAACTCTGGGAGTCGGCGATGGACAGGGAGGCCTGGCGTGCTGCAGTCCATGGGGTCGCAAAGAGTTGGATATGACTGAACGACTGAACTGAGCTGAACTGTCCAGTCCTGCCCCGACGCTGCTCCCCAGGGACCACTAGATGGCGCTCTTACCCTTCCCTCCTGGCCGTGGCTCCGGGCACAGCGGTGGAAATCTCCCACGTTCTTTCATCTTTTTCTAGACTCCTTTCCCGGTAGGGGCAGCAATCCTTCACCCCCACTGCCCCCTGGGAACAACGGCAGGAGGAGAGTCTCTGCCTCCTGGCAGTGGGACTGCTCAGCTCTGCTCAGCCCCGGGTTTGGTTGGGGTCTCTCACCAGAGGGGTCCTAAGGGAAGAAAACCCACCTCTTCCTTATAAAAAAGAAAAGGAAGAAGGAAAAGCAAGCTGCCGCTGCTAGGTCTAGCATGTGCTCGGAATGGGAGGTGGAGCTTTCAGACATGGGCCTGCCTGGGGACGGGGTGACCCCTGGAGGCTGGGGCCCTGGTGTGTTCTCTGGGGACATGCGGCTGGGGGGAAGAGCAGGGAGGGCACCCCACAAGAGGAGTGAGCAGGTACACTGGGGTCCAGGGCGATTGGAAGGCAGTGGGACTGGATTCGAGGGAGGTCCCCGAGAGAGGGGACACTGGGGACATTAGGGGCAGCAGCCCTGGGTGATGGGGCAGGGTGGTGTCTGGCTCTGCACACACCCTGTCTCCCAGGACAGCCCCCAGCACCTTGCCCCCTGTGCTGCACCCCTGGTTTGCTCAGGGTGGCCTCTGCGGTCTCCCCCGCACCTCCACCTGCCCCCACCAGCCCAATTCCTGAGTGCTAAGAAGCAGCAGAGGGGTGTGCTGACCACAGCGCTGGTTCCCTGAAGAAAGAACATTCTGGGAGGTACTGGACCTGAATCTTGGCTTCTGGTTCAGAGAGGGTAGGAGTGCACGTGGGGTCCCTCATGCTGCCCAGTGTGGCCAGTTCAGCTGGACAGGGTGGGGGCCCCAGATGCTGGCATGGCAGCCCGTGCTCGTCCTTCAGTGACCACATGCTGGCCGTGTGTGATGCAGGTGTCAGTCTTTCCCTGCCAGACATGGACCCTATGGAGTCAGGGCCTTCAATCCCCGCTGAGTCCCCATCCCCAGCAGCCTTGCATGGGAGCGGGAGGGCTCTGACTCCCAGGAGAGCTGGGAGCACCACGGGCATGGAGGTTCATGCCGTGTGGAGGTCACATTCCCTCCTGGGTCGACACAGACATCACCATGGGGGCAGGCTGGCAGGGGCTGCAGAGGTGTCCTCTTGTCCCTGGGCTGGGGATTCAGGAGCCACCCAGGATTCTGGGAGGGCAGTGCCCTGCTGCCCGCCCTTCCCCTGGGCCCTGAGGAGTGTTCCCCAGTGGATTGCGCGCCCACGTCTGTCTCCCTGATCACACCACGCTCTTGTGTCTGCAGGAGCTTAATTGCAACTATTTCAGTGTTATGGTGGCAGCACTCTTTTTTAAAAGTGTCGACTTACTCAGGTTGCATGTCTTCCTGAGCCTTTCTCAGCCTGTTGTTACTTTGGCAGTGTGATTTGAGTGTCAGCGTGATGCAAACAGCCTGGTGTCGATAAAGGCGTGGAATTTACTCTGCAAGGCCGGCACTGTGCCGCACTCAGGCAGCGAGGCTAAGAATACCTGCAGGTCTGAGGCTCCAGATCCTTTTAGAGACAGGATTTAAAATAGACCTCGCCTTCCCGCAGCCTGGACGTTGGGCAGCGAGGCCAGGAGGTCGTGGGTGGTGGGAGGTGGGCGTTGCAGTTCTGTGTGATTCGGGGACCCCTCCTGTTGGGCTGGGCCTGGGTGCAGGTGGTGCCGGGTCAGCGTCCCAGGGTCCATCTGTCTGCCCAGCCTCCCTGGGCAGCACGCCGCCAGAAACCGTAGATGAGTGTGTTACACACCTGCCTGTGCTTGTTTCCCAGACATAGGGCTATGTATCCACACACAGGGGTTGGGGGACAGGGCAGGACCGACTGTGTTCCCTGTGGGGATTGTCCGGGCTGTGACTTTGGACTCTGCGGTTGGTTTTCCCCAGCTTCCCCAGCTGCTTGTGTTTGCTGGGGCATCAGGCTCTCCCAAGTTAGGGCACGGGGGAGAGGGTCTCATGTTGTGCTCAGTCTTGGGGTGTGATGGGCGGATTGCCACAGACAGTCGGTGGAAGAGGGGTGCAGGTGGGAGAGCCTGGGAGTGGGGAGCCTGGCCCTCTCCCTGACCTTTAAGGAGCTTGAGCACTGCTCTAGGCGTGGTAAGAATTTCTCCTTCTGACTCTTTGGCACCTGCAGTTTTTCTTTGGCATCTTTGCTCAGGGGAGTTCTGCAGGAGAGGGATCAGGCAGGCTTTCTTTTGCTGCTGGGAAATGTGATGCCAAGCAGGCAATCGGCTGAGCCTGCACTTGGTACTCTGGAAGTGTGCGTGTGCGTGTGTGTGCATGTGTGGGCATGGCTGTGCTTGTGTGTGCACGGGCACATTTGAAGGTGTGTACTTGCTGTCTTGGGGCCCAGGGAGGAGGCCAACTGGTGTTCCCTGCCCTCTGGCTGCAGCTTAGGGAAAAGGCTGTGAGTTGGGCTCAAGTCTATTGCTATTTGGGGGCAGGAGGCTGCTGGGCTGCTCCCTCCCCCTTGACGGGCGCCCTGATGGCCCCTGGGGACCCTCCAGCAGGCCCAGCCCAGGCAGCAGCAGCCCAGTGCCCAGCTGCACCTCCTGTTCCAGGAGACCAGCTCATCCCCCCACCCTGCCTCCCTCCCTGGACACAGGCTGCAGGCTCCCGCTCCGCCTGCAGGTGGCACTGCTGGACCACAGTGCCAGGCCCGCTATGAGGGCCTTAGCTTTGTTGTCCCCAGTGGCAGAACTGGGAATTCTGATGCTGGGTGGAGCCAAGCAGAGAGACCCTAAGCAGCCCCCCGAAGATACAGGATGCTGGCACAGGGCTGGGAGAAGCAGTTTAACAGGAGCCCAGGAGGGCTGAGCCCCCTGGGGCTTATGGGAAGCACAGCTGTATTACCCGCCTTCACCCCAGGACCGCTCCTCCTCCCTGCATAAAGCCCTAGGACCCTTCTTGTCCGGACCACGCTGTCTTCCCTGATGCCGCCAGCCCCGCCTTTCTGCTTGTCAGGATTGTGTCAGAACTCTAAAACCAAAAGCTGGCCTTGGCGTTGGAAAGTTAACTCCTGAAGTTGGAGAGCCCTTCCAGTCTCAAACCAGGACATCGAGTGTCATCAGGCTGCGACGGTAGGATGGCATCACTACTTACGCTGGCGGGTGAGACAGCAAGCAACTTCAGAGGTTTTGTGTGGTGTGGCTAAGCACGGTTTGAATCACAGATCAGCCCAGTTATGGGACTGCTTGCCAGCCTCGCTTGCACTGACCCCGTGGAAGCCTGATGCTACCCCTGCAGAGGTGGACAGTTGTGTCAGTTGACAACCCATGCTGCGGGAACCTCGGGGTGGATTGGGCAGCCGGGGGCCTGTGCCCGCCCACTGCCTGCTTGGCAGTGGGATCCAGCCTGGAGGCTGCTTCCTGGAATCTCACAGTGCTGGGGGGACAGGCACAGTTGGTGTTTGTTCAGGGGATGCAAAGTGGTTTTCACATCATGCTAGGCAGAGTTAGGTCAGCCTTCTGCGGAGGAAAATCTCACCATATGCTCTCCTCTGGGCCAGTGAGGCTGAGGGGGGCGATCCGCTGAGGTTCCCGATGACCTGATGCCTTGTGGTGAGCCTGGGCCACCAGGCGGCACTCCAGCCCGTGGGTCTGGGGAATTGGCTTCTTGGTGAGCAGGGGTATGAGGGCTTGTGACGCAGGGTACCCTGCACAGGTGGTTCGCGATCCACTGAGAGGCTGTTTTCCTTGTTCCTTCCGTGTTTGCCACAAGCTTGTCTGTTTACCCACTGTCTTGGTGGCATACTCCCTCCCTCTCTCTTTCTAAAAGAGTTTGTTTTTCAGAACTGTTTCAAATTTGCAGAAAAACTGAGAAGCTAGCTCAGAGTCCTATGCACCCACCACCCAGCTCCTTCTTAGTTTACAGGAGGCTGGAACATTTGTTGCAGTTAATGAACCTTATGGAGCTATTCTTGTTGATTGGAGTCCTGCTTCATCCAGCTTGCCTCGTGTCTCCCTGGTGTCCTGTTCTGTCCCAGGACCCCCGTGACGTTCAAACGTCCTGTCTCCTCAGGACCCTCTGGGCTGTGACAGTCCTTGTGACTTTCCTTGCTCTTTTTCATTTTTTAGAAATTTATTTTATTGAAGTATGTATAGCAGAGGGATTTAGTTATATATATATACATATATATAACTCCCACTCTACCCTTCTCCCCTTGGCAGCCATAAGTCTGTTCTCTGTCTGTGAGTCTGTTTATTTTTCATAGATAATTTCATTTGTGTCATATTTTAGATTCTGTTTAAGTGCTATCATATGGTATTTGTCCTTCTGTGTGATTTACTTCATGTAGTACGATCCTCTGTAGGTTCATCCATGTTGCCACAAATGGCATTATTTCATTCTTTTTACTGGCTGAGTAATATCTCATTGTATATATAAACCATAGCTTCTTTATCCATTCATCTGTGGATGGACAGTTAGGTTGTCTCCATGTCCTGGCTATTGTCAATAGTGCTGCAGTGAACACTGGGATGCATATATCATTTCGAAGAATAGTTTTCTTTGGATGTATGCCCAGGAGTGGGGTTGCTGGGTCATGTGGTAATTCATTTGTAGTTTTTTTGGGGGAACCCTTATGCTGTTCTTCACAGTGATTGCACCAGCTTGCATTCCCACCAACAATGGGGAAGGATTCCCAGACTTTGCTTGTTGTTGATGACCTTTTGATTTTGAGGAGGACTGGGGTCAGAGATTTTGTATAACTTCCCTCTGTGGGAGTTTGTCTGGTGTTTCTCTCACGGTGGCACTGGGGTGCTGGGTGTGGGGAGGAGGACACAGGTGAGGGGCCTTCTCATCCTTCATCTTGGGGTGACTGCCGTCAGTATGCCTCTTCCCTGCTGGCGTTGCCCTGGGTCCCCAGGCTGAGGTCATGCTGGCCAGGTGTCTCCACTATAGAGTCACTCCTCCCCTCTTCCCATGCTGTCTCCCTTTGGAATATACTTTTTTTTTCCTTCAATACCTCAAATTTCAGAAAAGAAAAGAGAATAATGAACAGAACCACCTAGTGTCTGATACCCAGATTGCACAGATTTGGCTGATTGGGCGTCCTTCAGTTGGACGTCTTTCATCTCTATCTTCCTCCCTCCCGCTGGGCGGTCTCCGTTCCCCGCTGCTCCATAGCTGATCCCGCAGATGGACATCTCACGACACCCAGGAGCAGGCCTGCCGGGGCCTCAGTTCAGGGCCTGAGGCAGAGTCCAGTGGTGGTGGGCCAAGCCCCTACCTGGGGCTCTGGAGAAGGTCCACTTGGCACCGTGGGTCCTCTCACCCTTGGACCTTCTGACTTAGGGTGGACCCAGCGCCTTTCCAGGGCTCACCTGATTAGGTCAGGCCCACCCAGGGTCACCTCCCTATTTTAGGATCTGCTGATTTGGGGCCTCAGTTGTAACAGTCAAGTCCCCTCCCAGCAGCACTGAGAAGGATGTCGGAATGACTGAGTGCAGGGGCACCCAAGAACGGTGCCTGTCATGGTGCGTTCCCTTCTCGGTGGATGTTTTTATCATGAGACGTAACATGGAACAGAAAATCATATGGAATACGTACTTGTCCAAGGAGAGATAATTACATGCAGTTTATCAGATGGCTCCCCTGTCCACCTCTGTGTAAGCCCCCAGGAAGGACGATGTTGGAAAATGAACTCCCTCATTCCCTGTCCTGGGCCCCCTTCCTTTGCGGCCCCACCCCCACCCCCAGAGCTGAGATCATCCTCCCAATTCTGGTGGTCTTCTTGTCGCTGCTTCTCTGAGCTGTTTTCCATATGTGTCTGAGTCCCTGGGGGACACGGCTGCGTGCTGGCTGGGTTTGAAACCCTCCCCACCCGCCTCATGGACTGATTTGTCTCGTGCGTCTCTTCTCTGAGTCTGTGAGGATGTGTCCTGCCACGTGTGGTGACACTATCCATTTTCATGGCTGCAATGTTTTCTGTCATGTGACCGTGCCTCCATCTGTGTGTCTGTTCCCTTGTGGGTGGACATTTGGGTGGTTGTTTCCAGTTTGGGGCCTGGCCAAACTTCGTGTTACCTTTTACCTGTTGCTCGTGAAGAAGTCAGTCACTGTACGTGACGATGTGACATGACAAGAAATAGAGACAGTAGTAGCCACGTTGTCTTGCCCGCAGCTCCTTTACAGACAGGACCGGATTGGTGAGACCATGGCTGGGGAGTGGTGGGGCTGGGGCTGGGGCCGGGCGCAGGCTGTGGGGTGAGCCCACATTCCTAACCACTGCTCCACCCTGCCCGTTGAAGCATCATCCTGCAAACCAGGCAGGTGCCCCCATGGGGACAGGGTGTGTCTCAGTTGGCAGAGGTGGCCCAAACTCTGAGGTGTGGGAGAGAGTGGCTCCTTTTCTTACAGAATCCCCCAGACATCACTGAATCCGGCCTGCTGAGCTGAAATCAAAGCCTGCGGATCCTTATGAGAGATGGAGAGGCTACAGGGGCTTTGGAACCCAGGCCAGCAGAGGCTCTGCCACCTTAAACACATGGCTTCTGAGGTCACCCTGGGGTCATTCCTGTGGGGATGTGTGTTCCTGAAACGGTGATGGGTGGGCTAGGGAGTCAGTACCTGGCTTCTGCCCACATCTCATTGGCCAGTGCTGTGTCATGGGGCCACACCTTCCAGCACTGGAGCCTGGAGCCATGGTCTGACCACGTGTTGGGAGTACAGGGAGGGAAAAGGGCAGGTGAGCCATAGCTTTGCCGCCTGTGGGTGCTGGACGAAGGTGGTTTTGAGGTTATAGAGGAGATGGTTCAGCTCAGGCCCTGACGAGGTGCTCACTCTGGGCTGAGCGTGAACCACACCAGGGCAGATGCCATCTGTCAGGGCAGGAGCTTGTGTGTGTAGCCCCACTGTCCCCCACCCCCACCCCCAATGGGGCATAGAGGGCTAGGCAGGAGGCAGGCAGGAGCTGGGACCACCAAGATGGAGGCAGGAAGGCCGCTGGGCTGAGGCTTGTGGGAGGAGAGGCCACTGGGAAGCCCATGGAAGGGCCCTGATGGAGGGCGGGCAGCCAGACCAGGAGCAGGGAGATGGAAGGGCCCTGAGTAGGGAGTTACCCCACGGTTCCAGAAAGAGCCCTCTGGCCAGGGGGATGCTAGCTGTGGAAGGGAGGGCTGGGAGCCTGGGCCTGGGGGTTGGTCTGGCAGGTCAGGGTAGCCTTTGCTGCCTGGGCAGGCCGGCCTTCCTCTGTGGGCACAGCCATCTCCTGTCTGTCTGTCACTCATGGCCGTAGGCATGGCTGGCCCATCGCACAGCCCGCTGGCTTGGTCTGGCAGGAGCAGATGGCCCTTCATTTTGGAGTCTTTTGTTCAGAGTGGGCGTTTTGGGGTTGGAACGGCCAAGGCTGCGCTGGCTCAGGCTGCTTGAGTGATCGCTGCGCTTTTGCTTTAGGGTAGCAGGGGCCAACCCCGCCCGCCCAGAACTCCAGGGTGGGGCACCAGGCTAGTTGCCCTAAGAAACCGTTGTTTCTAGAGAAGTGTCGTCACTGGGCATCTGTCCATCTTGAGATGCCCCCACCAGCAGTGTTTGAATTAGGGGTTGATTCAAGCCTCGGGGGTCTTGGCCCCAGGAGTCGCTCACCCTCCCACCCATCCTGTAGATCCAGCCCTGTATGCTGGGTCTCGTTTCCATGGCAAACTTCTCTGCTGTTGGCCGCTTTCAGCTCCCTGGAAGGGAGATTCCTGCGAATCTGAGCTGAGGGCGTCTTCGTTAGCTTTGCTTCCGAACCTGGCTGAGGACGAGTTTCCCCTCACGTGGCACAGCAGCAGGAGACGGGAGCAGGGCTGTGCAACTGGCAGGCTCACGTGGCTGGCATGAGACGAGTTGAAGGTGCTCTCTCTGTGGCTCCTCTCGGTCTGTGTGCTCTCCCCACCTTAACTCTCCCAAAGCACCAGAGTCCTCACACGTGAACAGGCCCAAGCAGCTCTGCATTGCCCAAGGACAGACCTGGACCCCTGGGTACCATCTCCAACTCCCCCAGCTCCCCCCACACCCTGGCCTGGCCTGTGATGTCCAAGTCCTGCCCTGCGGATGCTCATGCGCTCTGTGGACCTCCCTCTGTTCTTTCCTATTCACACCTTCCTGTGTGTTTCTGCAGAAATAAATCGAGGAGGGAGGGGTGTCCCCCACTGGAGCGGAGGCCATGGGCCCCAGCACACTGGCAGTCTGCCTCCTGGTTTTATGATCAGAAATTGAGGCCAGTTTGAGGGGGAGATGGCGGTGGCTTTTCCAGTGGCATCGGGTGCTCACTGGCACTGTGTTCCCACAAATTGACCCCCCATCACTGGCAGCATGAGGCCCTCTCCCCACTCTGACCTGAGGCTGTACTGATCGGCTCGCCTTTAAAACCTCACCTGAGAAGGGCCCCCACAGCTTCAAAAGCAACATCGAAACCCAGCTTGCCTGTGACTCGGCATTTTTGGTCCTGTTGTCTAACAAAAATAATTCAAAGACCTGAAATAGACCAGGGCTGGAGATCAGATGCCTCCAATTCAGCGTTTAGTTGCCTTTACCACTTGCCTTGTAAAGCCTGCTCCTTAATAAAGGTGGGTGACCGGCTCTTGTGAACTGGGCCCTGGAGATGGGGGTCATTCAGGTGCTGACTCACCCCCAGTTTCCCTGGGAACCTGGGGGTGGGTGGGGGCAGCTCACAGAGCAAGTGTGGAGGCCAGGGCGCCATCCACCTGCGCCCTGAGAGGCCTAGGCGGCCCCTCCGCCTGCAGAGCATCACCCCTGGCTGGCGTCCCCACCTGAGACTCCCCATTTTCTCTGAGCAGATGCTCCCAGGACTCTGTTTATCTCGTGCCTGTCTCAATAAAAATGTCATTATTTGAAATCACTGACACTGCTGGTGTGAGATACCAAATTCCATCGTCTATTGTCCCGTAAAACGATCCATTAAAGATAAAACCGCCCGCAGCTCAATAAGGTTCTATCCTGGGGGCAATCTTCCTAGGTCCTTGGCTGATCCTATCTCCCCAGCAAGTGTCTGTATCTGTCACATAAAGGGCCCCAGTTTCAGGACAAATGAGGGGGGTGGCCTCCTTGTGCAGGCTGCACCTCAGAGTCCGTGATGGGAGCTCCTGATAGAAGCAGGGCCTCCATCCTTTCCTTTCGCTGTCAGGCAGTTTCAGTCACTCTCAGGGAGCCATGCCGCCAGGCCTAGTGACTGCACAGTGGTGCTCTAGTAGGGGAGAAGGGGGAGTCCCTTGGGGGGGACCCCCGTCCCTCCCCCCACCCCGACCTGGGCTGGAGCCTGACCTGGAGGTGCACTTCCCTTGCTCTCCTGAGTGTTTAGAAAGGGGCTCAGTCCCCTGCTCCCCATGCCAGCAGGAGCTCTCCCCACCTGCCCAGGCAGATGGGGTTGGTGACAACTCTTCTACCCTCCCCTCCCAGGAAGGCAGGGGACCCCGGGCATCTCGGTAGTCCTGCGGCTGTTCGTCTGCCCAGCCTTCAGACCCACTCCCTCATGTTTCAAGGGCGAGCAAGCCTGTCGGCTTTTTCTAACATCTGTTATTTCTCCTGCCTGGTGCCTGGTGATCGTTTATCCCCCTTTAACCCTGCTGTCAGTGTGACTGCTAGTAACGCATCTTTCACGTTTGAACCATCATAATGAGGCCGCCCCGCTCGTACCTGACAAACTAGCCTGCTTTGTGTGCATTCTGGAGTCATTATTGCTACGATCACACCCGTTAATACCTCCTTTGCTGAAGGACAAGGTTGGGGGCGTTTTGTGGTACAGGCTCTGGTTGTTTTATTGTGCTTCGTAGATGCTTCGATACTTTTACAGATTGACGGTCTGTGGCAACCGTGTGTTGTCCAGTGATGGTTGGCACTTTAAGAGTAAGAGAGCATTTTAAAATTAAGGTATGTGCAGTATTTTTTAGATATAATGCTCTTACTGCACACTTAGTAGACTATGGTAAGGGTACAGTTTAAACGTACCTTTTCTTATGCACTGGGAAACCAAAATCGCACGTGGCTCACTTTATCGCGGTGGCCTGGAACTAAGCCTGCCAGATCTCTGAGCTCTGCCTGTGTGTGTGTTGCCCTGTCCTGCTCCGGGCAGGGACACCATGTGGCTCATTTCCGGCCTCGCTGAGAGCTTGTCAGTCTCCTGGACCAGACTGGTGATTCTGTGAGTGGCTGGGACCTGCCCAGGTGTCTGTTTGCCCTCGTTTGCGGTCAAGAATTCCTGCTTCTGGACCCCAGACAAGGGAGAGGGTTTACCTGAGTGGTTTTTATAGTCTTTTGGGAAGGTACGGACGAAGCCTGGCTATCTGTGCACTGATTTTTTTAAAAAAATTCTGTACCCTCACTTAACTGTTTAGGTTTTTTTTTTTTTTTTAATGTTTTATTTAATTTTTATTTTTTTTTTCTTTACTTTTTGGCTGTGTTGGGTCTTCTTACTGCAAGGAGGCTTTCTCTAGTTGTGGCGGGCAGGGGCTACTTTTCGTTGTGGTACACAGACTTCTCACTGCAGTGGCTTCTCTTGTTACCGAGCACAGACTTTAGGGCACTCTGGCTTCAGTAGTTGTGGCTTCAGGGCTTAGTTGCTCCACACCATGTGCGGTCTTCCCAGAGCAGGGATCAAACCTGTGTCCCTTGCGTTAACAGGCGGATTCTTAACCACTGACCCACCAGGGAAGTCCCTGGACTATTCAGTTCTTAATTTCCCAGCTCGTTCTCTTAGTTTCCCCAGGTAGAAGGTTATATTACTTTATGTGAGAAGTTTGTCTCTTCCCTTTGACCATTATTCCCCTTATATCTTTTTGTTGGCTTCTCACCTGGCCAGCGTCTTCAGTGCAGTACTGTGGACCACTTTGCCCCGACTTTCTGGGGTGCCTCTCCTGCCTCACCCCAGTGAAGCGTGATCGTGGGAAGGTCCCTTCTAGTTCTAGATAGCTAAGAATTTTTTGTACTGGATGGTTTGGAATTTTACGTAAATGAAAGTTATCTGAAGTGCAGGGACGCGTCAGTAGAGCAAGTCTCTATGGCTCGTCTCCGTGGCAATCACATTTGGGGTAACTGTGTTTTTGCTCTGGCCCTTTGACTCTGCACTGCAGAGGAGTGGAGCGCGGCTGCTGTGGCCGGGCTCATCTCTAACCAGCGTGGAGATTGTGGCTGGGCAGCTGGGAGTGCAAGGGGAAGTCTGCTCTGTGACCAGGTTCTTCTGCTTGGCCCACCCAGACCACAGGGCAGCAAGCTGGGACTGTCCCATTGATGTGTGGCTGGAGAGGGCATGGGCCACAATGGGCTTTGTGCTTGAGGATCACAGTAAACACAGCTCTTCTGTCTGGCCAGAACATGGGGCTCTGGGGCTGCTGACGTTGGGAGCTGCCGGGGTCTCCCAGGGCCCGTGCGGGTGGCTTGCTCATGCCAGGTGGCCTCCAGTGTGACGTGTGGTCTCGGCACTTCCCTGAACTCTGCTGTCTTATTTCTGTTCCTGTAATTACAGCCTGTTAAACGGCAAGGGGCCTGTCTGCCCTGGCCTTGTGCAGACACTGTGAAATTAACTTCCTCGCCCTCCGACTTGCGTTGGGCTGAACTGACATTTCCCAAGGGCTCCTGGCTGGACCCCTGCTCTTGGCTCACGTTCCTCCGCAGAGAGGAAGGGGGAAGTTGAGCCTCATGCTGGGAGGAGCTGTCAGGCCAATGATGGAAGAAATCCCAAGCACTGTTGTCACCAGTGAAGTCACACGCATCTCCGGGAACAGATACCATCTGTGTCACGGTGCTTCCACCCTGGCTCCGAGCAGGACAGTCCTGCAGGCCCCAGCAGAGGCCAGGGGCCTCGGGAATGGGCGACAGGGTGTGAGAAGCAGGCCCCCTCAAGTCTCGTTACCCTGGCAGCTGGCAGGAGCATGTGGGAATTAACTCGTTACCATGGAAACACGCCCTGCTTGCAGGGAACTTGATCCTCTCTGCTGGGCCCTGCAGTCCAGGGTGGGCGGCCAGCTGAGCCAGTGGGCCCTGTGGGGGTACACTGTCTCCCACTGGTGTGGGCGGTCCTTGTCCTGAGAATTTGTCCCAGGACCTCAGATTTTCCTGCTGGTCTGAGAGGCAGTTCCTACCTGGCATTGTCTGTCCATGACCCGGAAGAGGGGGGGGCAGAGGCCAGCCCCCTACTTGCCTCGTCTTCTGAGGTCTCATGTGGCCATCCCAGGGCAGTGGCACACGACTCCCTGGACCTTCTGGGGGTCAGCTGGACACAGGTACTGTGGTGCACACCTGCCAGTGCAGCCCTCCCTCCTGGGAGGTGGTCCCAGGCACCCACTCCTGGGCCAGAGGGCACCAGGTGGTGGGAGTCCACACCCAGAGAGGCCCGGGTACCCTTGTGGCCTGAAGCCACTTGTTCTGTCGGCAGAACTGATGGCCCCTGAACAGGTCCCTACTCTCCACGACAGCCCGTGCTCCTCTTCCTGACACACTCATTTAATTTTTAACTCACAAGGCATTTGCTTATTTATTTTCATTGTTCTTGATAATAATTCTAAGCCATTAGAGGGGAAAATTATATTCAAAAATGCTGTTTCACACTTTATTTGTTTGATGATTTAGAGCGATAGAAAATAGCACATTTGCTGGCTTTTATAGTCTGATAATTATTCACATCCATCAAGCCATTCCAGGGGAATAAACAAAACACCAAGAAAATGACACTATTAATAGCATCCTCTGCTGTGGACGGGAAGACTCTCCGGCCTGCTGTCTCGGCAGGAATGCAGGCGGCCCATCCCTGGCCCGAGGTGAGAGCTGCCCACAGAGGGCATTTCCTTTCGACTGCCCTGTGTTCCTGGGCTCAAGAGCCACCCTCCTGCTGGACTGAGGCCTCTGTCCACCAGCACCCAGGAGCCCCAGCTCCCTTACTGGACTCCGGCCTGGTTTCAGCAGGGCCCATGGGACGCCCACCTCTGGCGTCCAGCCTCAGTGTGTCCCTGGCCCCCTGTAAGCATGTCCAACCCCCACACCCATGTCAGGATGTGGGTCTCAGACGTGATTGCTGGCAGCCACGGCCCCAGGCCTCCCTCTCACCCTCTACCAGGTGTGTGGTTTCTGCATTGCCTTTTTGGGAGTGGCTGTGATTGGGGGCAGTGGGTGTGTATCCACTCCTCCAGGCCTCAATTGTAAAAGAGGAACCTGGAGGAGAGGCTGGCAGATACCCACCTTGTGGTGCAGCCTGCCTGTCTCTCCCCAGATCAGGGGGCCACTTCCTTCTAGATTATAACATCCAGGCCATGATCACCATTGTTCCCGGAAACATCTCTCTTCATCAGCTGGTCACTTGAACAGTGAAACTGCTGGATTGGGCTTGTCTCTTCACTATCATGTGGCTTTGCACACATCTTGTGTCCCCGTCTGGGAGCCAGCTCCAGAGAGACCTGGCATGGTCTTTCCCATCACCTCCATAGCTGTATAGCAGATCGAAAAACATTTTATTTTCTCACTGAAGCCCTTGATACTTACAGACGACTGCCTTTTTGAAAAAGGCATCTGGCAAACAATGCCCAAATTCGTCTCTTTCAGCCTCCTCAGCTATTCCACAACATTAAATCCGGAGTTATGGAGCCTGTCTGGTCCTGCTGCAGCCTCGCAGGGTCCCATGCCCGTGGTTGCCAGGGCCACCAAGCCAAGAGCGCTGAATTTTCCACAAGTTTCTGATTGAGTGTTGGCCAGAAGTACTTTGTGTAAGGACTGTCACCACCAGAGAGAAAGGGTGGAGGAAGAGGGGTGCATAGGAAGGGCTGGGAAAACACGTGGAGAAGGTCCAGAGGGACCTGCCTGGCCGGCCTCAGGACTGAGGCTCCCTGTGCTGTGGGTGGAGGAACCAGTGTGACCCCCTCCGCGAGTGGCCTGTCCCTCTGCAGCCTCCCCCACGGAGCTCCCCCATTTCCGACTCTGGCCCCCAAACTCCCAGTCTGTTTTCCCTCCCAGTGGTCCCCAGATTCTGGGAGTGGCGCTGCCTGATCCTATCTGGCCTGTCCAGGCTCTTCTGCCGTGACTGGGCCGTCTGGGACTGGACCCTACACCCAGGAGGAGAGAGGGGCTGTTGGACCAGGGAGATGGCTGTAGTGTAGCAAGACGTGCAGGAAACCAGCCTTGCTGGAGAGGGGCGCCTATGCTGGCAGAGAGCAGGATGGGGGATCCAGGGGGACTGTGTGTGGGCTGGGGCAGGGCCACCTGCCAGCTGGGACACCTCACACCAGCCCAATCGTGAGATGGATGTGGTCCCGGGCAGACCATTTGTCCATCGAAATAGGCAAGCATCCTTTGCCACCCAGGTGACCAGGGCTGCCACGTCCAGAGAGCAGCTGCCTGGGATCACAGGCGGGCAGAGCAGATTGATTTTGGCCGTGAGGTTTGACCTTGTGTTGGGGACAGAGTTCCTGGGGAGCAGGACAGACTGCCCCCATATTGGTGACCAATAAAGCTGACTCTGTTTTACGGCTCCAGAACCTGCTCTTTAATAGCTAGACAGATGCTTGCCACCTCCAGGGTGAGTAAGCAGCCCAGCTCAACCCAAGGCGCCCCTCTGCCTTCTTCCTTTCTTTTTTCTCCTCCTAGAGTTGAGCCTGACCTGGTGGTATGGCACTGGGTGGGGCTGTGATGATTTAACATGACCCAGGCCCTGGCTGGAGATCCCATGAGGCTCTGCCACAAAAGCCCCTCGGTTTGGGGACTTTCCTCCAGTGGTGAATGTCTACTCTGCAGGGAGGCCAGTCCTGTGGCCCACTCACCTGGGCCTTGCTCGGGGGCCCCAGAGGGGAAGGCTGTGGCTGGGTGGGGGCTTGGTGGGTACCTACATTGCCACAGCCAGTGGAATTCCAGGAGCCTTCACAGCTGCACTGATGAAGCCTGAACCACCCTCCCTGCCTCCCTTGTATGGATGGTCCACGCTCAGCACTTATGTAGTCAGGACTAACACCCTGCCCTCCCCTGAAGACAGAGGTTTTCATCCTGCAGGGTCCCTGGAGGCGGGTGGGGGTAACTCTGGGGCCTCTCAGCACCCCAAGGGGGTTGCCCGGTGGTTGCCGGCTGTGGCAGGCGCCACGTGCTCTCGGCTGGCAGAGTCCAGACGTCCCCATGGCCACTGGCTTCCGTCCACGAGTCCTTTCTCCTTTCTCCAGGGGCTGCCCTTCTGAATACTCGGCCCGCGTCCTGCAGTCTGTACTTTCTGATAACAGAGGAGCCACATGCCAACATATTCAACTTTTAACATCCACCAGATTCAATTAATCTTATCTTTACAACTCCCAATTACAGGCGGTAATTAAGTGAAAGCAGCATTGTAGACCGTTGATATTGCATTAATCATCACAGCCTTGGAGCCGTAAATTAGTTCCTTCCCGGCCCTGGGCATCTTCCCAGAAGGGATGGAATGTTTCATTCTGCTTTTTGTTGGGGGGTGATGTTAATCCCACCAAGGTGCCTTGGATTGGGATTAACTTTGATCATCTTTATGTAAGCGATAAAAGGCCGTTTAAAAAAAGAGTCACCTCCTCTTTGTCCAGATAATGGGAAATTCTCTGATGACAGCAGAATTAAAGGTGCCACAGCCACCGCCTCCAGGTCCCCGAGCATGCTCGGAAATTAATTGTTTTTATCCTGTTGGATAAACAAGACGGCACAGCGTTCACCTATCTCCTGTCGCCCCCTTTTATTTTATTAAAAGCAGTGATAAACCTCTCCATTGGGGTGGATTCAGTTGGCTGCCACGTCTGGGCGATCTGCAGTGTTCCCTGTGGTCCCCCATTTGGCTTCCTGCTCTGGGGGTGGGGGTGGGGCAGGGGGGATGCACCCTCATAGGGTCTTGTTCTAGAGTTTCAGGTGTTGCCCTTATTCAGGAGCATAGTCCCCCTCTGCACTGCGGCCTTGGGCAGGCCACTCTCTGCGGGGGTGGGGCATGGAGCAGTATCCCTGCCCCCACTCCCTCGCTGCCAGGATTCCCCCCCCTCCCCCCCAGTGGTGACAACTGGAAATGTCTCAGACCTGGCCTGGTGTCCCCTGGGAGGAGGATCGCCTGGCTTGAGAGCCACTGTCTAGAGTTTCTCCCAACAGGTCTGGAGGCAGATGGTCTGATAACTGTAGTTGGATCCTTTACCATCCTCCCCGCCGCCTTTGGACAAAGGTCCCCACACACCCTACATTTGTTTGAAAGTGGAGGTATCCACCTGGCCACACGCTCTCAACTCTGACGTGCCTGCCTTCTCTCGTAGGTATGCCATCCCCCCGGAGCATGGCAAGCGCCTGGAGCGGCTGGCCATCGGTAGGTGCCCGGGGCCCCCTGGGGCCGGGTGGGCGGCGGGCTGGCAGCCCCACCCTCCCCGGCTTCCCACTGTTGTCTGGGTGTCGGTGTCCCGCACTGTGTCCACTTCCTTCCCTCTGGGTCAGGCCGTGGTCCCTCCACTGTGGGTCTGTCACTTGACACAAGCTGCACGAATGTCAGCGCTTCAGCACTCTCATTTTCCAGACTCTTGGCATGGAGTTTGGGATGTGACCCCAGGCTTTGCAGGCTGGAGGCAGCCAGTGTTCTCACCCCCCACCCCCCAGCTCCTGGGGCTCCATCCTGCACTCCTTTGTCTTTGTGGAACTTTGCTCAGTCTTGAACATGAGAAGTTCAGTTTGGAGATCCTCACACTGCTGCACGGCCGAGTGGGGGCTGTGGGGCTGTCTGCTGTCCATGCAGGATTGGATCACCCAGGCTCCCTCAGCAAATGCCCCACTATCTGGATTGAGGCCCTAGCTGGGGCCTCTTGGGCTGACGGGATTTTTCAGAGAGGGTCCTGGGCTGTGTCTGGACAGGGGGCCACTGACCACTTGGGTATCGGAAGGCCCTCAGGGCATAGAATCCTTCGAGACAAGCATACACTCCGGCTGGGAGGCCCTGAGGCCTCTGTGTGCCCCAGCGGAGGGCCAGGCCATGGCCCTGAGTCACTCTCATCATACCCCTGCCCTGTCCCCACGGAGGCTTTTGTGTCATGAGGGTCGATGGCTGTCAGTGCTGGACAGACGTTAACAGACGACTGGCCCAGCCATCAGCCCTTGCTCCATACCCAAGAGCGGCCACTCCTTCACAGACTGCATCCAGGTGGGGGTGGGGGTCTGCATCTCAGACACCGCTGGGCCTCTGGCCACCCTGACCTCTGTGGCAGTAGCAGGCAGCCGGTACCCTCAGGCTGTGGAACCTTCCAAAGCCATGGCTTGGTGTTGGCGAGGCTCCCTGATGGCCTGCCACCGGCCTCCGTGCCACTCCCACTCTGGGGAGCATGTTTCTCCTGGTAGAAACTCCAGGACAGGCTGTCCTGACAAAGGCCAATTGCACTTACTTCCTAAGATCTAAAGGGAAAGCCAAATTAGATTTTTTTCCCATTATCTGACTTTTTAAAATGCCGATTAAAAATGTCTTTTCCTGTTGCATTAGCTTCTGGTTGATGTAACAAATTACCACAAACTCCCAGGGGGCACTAGTGGTAAAGAACCTGCCTGCCAGTGCAGGACACATAAGAGACCCGGGTTCAGTCCGGGTGGGGAAGGGGAAGATTCCCCTGGAGAAGAAATGGCAACCCACTCCAGTATTCTTGCCTGGAGAATCCCATGGTCAGAGGAGCCTGGCGGGCTACAGTCCTTGGTGTCACAAAGAGTCGGACACAACTTAGCACGCATGCATCACAAACTCAGTGGCTTAAAACAACACAGATCCCTTCAATTTTGCTGTGAACCTTAAACTACGCTTTAAAAAAAAAGTCCTAATTAAACCCCCACAGATTTGTGTTCTCACGCTTGTGGAGGTCAGAAGTCTACAGCGAGCCTCTTGGGGCCGAGGTCCAGGCATCAGCAGGCTGGCTCCTTCCTGAGGCCCCCTTGGTGGGGTGGGGTGGGGCAGAACCCAACTTCTGGCTTCTCTGACTTCTGGGGGTGCCCCATCCTGGACTCGGGGCCACATCACTCTCATTCTGTCTCCCTGGCCCATGGCTTCCGCTGCTATGGTTAGTTCTTCCCTGCCCCTGTCTTAGAAGGACCTTCAGAATGTCACAGCCCCCCCCCCCCCCCAGGGGTCCAGGCCCATCTTATCTCAGGGGCCTGCACTTGATCCCATCTTCAGAGCCCCTTTCTCCAAGGAGGGGACCTTACATGGGCTGCGGGGATCGGGGTGTGGACGTCTTGGGGGAGCCACAGTTCAGTCCCCCACCTGCAGAGCCAGGAGCATCAGTGCAGGTGCTCTGTCTCTGGGGACCCTGGGCCTTGTCTTCAGCATCTCTGCTCTTAGTGTTTGGTGGGGAGGCCAAGGGTGTTTGCAGCTAGCCACGCCTGGCTGTTCTCCCTCAATGTGCCTTCTCTACTAGAAAAGTGTGGGATGATCTGAGTGCCAACTAGAGAAGCTGGAGGCGGCCAGAACTGCTGCCGGGGCCTTTCTTACACCTGGACCTGGATGCTGGCTCGATGCCTGGGCATCTGTGGAGGGCTTGGTTCGGTGGCCAGGGCTGGGAGAGGATGGGTGGGTGGGCAGGCAGGAAGGCGGCCCTTGTGAAGTCAGGCCGCACCTGGAATTCAGGGAAGGGGCTGACAGCTCCGGAGGAGGGGTGGGGGACCTCATGGTTCCTCTACAGCCCCTCACTTGGGCTGATCTCCCCTCAGAGGAAAGACGGAGGAGGCTCCATGGCTGGTGACTCACTGCCCTCCTGGGCGTCCCTTCCAAACTTTTTGGGGGCACGCCTCCCGGGCGGCTTTGTTGAGATGGGTGGAAGGGGGTTGCAATTAATATGGAAAATGAATAGCTGCGCTCTGAATGGGCTCGCTGGGAGGGTTGTGCAGCCCACGGGGAGAGTGTTAATGTGTTGGCACATTATTGGTGCTAATCACTTAAAATGTGTGCCTTTATTAGAGCTTTAATGAGAGCCACTTAAACTGTGCATTAAAAAGAGGAACTGCAGAGAGGCCGGCGGGCCGGGCGGCAAGCAGCCGTAACTCTAATGGAAATGCTTTTAGTGCAGAGCAGAGTGTGGGATTCAGTCATCCTGGCTCTTTCCAGAACCTCCACACTGGGTCCTTGCCGTCAGGAGCCTCCTGCAGCCTCGGCGTGTGGGTGGGGCCATGTCTGCACACGGACACACGCACGCATGCAAACACATGCACACATGCACGTGCACACGTGCCCATTGAGGGTGTGTGCTGGCTGGTCTTACTGGAAGGGCCCTGGGGCCACCCATGCCTGGGGGTGAGCCCTGGAGGGAGGTGGACACTTGGGGGTGCACGCTGCTGCCCTGGGGACACCTCGAGGAGCCGTGCGGCCCTCCTGTGCCCACTGTGTGGTTTGGGGTGAGAAGCTCAGCCACCATGGGCAGAACCTGAGGTTGGCTTTTCCTTAACCACGAGACTGGCCTGTTAGTGACTTGAGTTTCAGCCAACATGTGATGTGGGAACAGTGCTGAGCTGTGCTGGTGAAGCCTGCTGTCTGGGTCTAGGTGTCTGGGCCTCCCGTGGACTCATGAATCATCTTTTAAGTTAGCTACATGGTGCGCTCTGGGGCAGAAAGCAGAGGGGCTGTGAGCACAGATAGAGGCGCAGGCCTGGGTGGCCCACTCTTCCCCCATGTCCTGTGGGTCTGGGCCACAGGCAGGTGGGTCATGGGACCACGTGGGTAGAGAGCCCTTGCCCACTTAGGCAGCCCCCCTCTTTGTTGTGGACTTGGTCAGTGTGTGTGTTGGGGGAGCGGAGGCCCCACTCACTCCTTACCCCCATGACTCTTCAGGCTCTAGAAAGCAGCTCCTCTGTCCTGTCTCTTGGCTGTTCTCTCACGTGGCCGAGTGACTGTGTGGAGGCCCCAGTGGGTTTTGTTTGAGGGGAACTCGGAGTGGGGGGCAGTCTATGGGTAGCTGTGCCCCCGCTGCACACCTTGTCTGTAGTCACAAATGTGGTGCTGTGCATGGGTACACTCCGCCCGGCGGGCCCCTGTGTGTTTCATTCCTGCGGGGCCACAGGAGGGCAAGGCCACCTGGCCACCCCGCCCCCTCCGGCTGACACTGTCTCGTCTGCTCCAGGCTTCTTCCCCGGAAGCTCCCAGGGCTGCGATGCCTTCCTTCGGCACAAGATGACCCTCATCTCGCCCATTATCCTCAAGAAGTACGGGATCCCGTTCAGCCGGGTATGTAGGGGCGGGTATGTAGCCTGCCAGTGGATGGGCTTCTGGGTCCGGGCCCTCCTGACCATGAGCGCCCCAGGAAACTGGCGTCTTCATGCTGGAGAAGGTTCTAGAAGGGCCACAGGCTGGGGTCGGGCCGTACTGCTGGGCAGTCAGCTCCTCCACAGTGGTGGTGAGGGTGGAGGTGGGTATCAGGAGGGCCTTCCCTCCTGGTCCCTCCCAACCCAGACCCGAATATCTACTGGCCCTGGGGTCAGACTGGGGAATGGGTGGCGGGGACAGCTCCTGATGACCGTACAAGAAGAGCTGAGGAGCTGGGCCCCCCTTTGTGGGAGCCCCCTGCCCACCCCACCCATGCCCAGGGCAGACGGCCTCACTCCAGAGGGAGTGAATACCTGTTTAGAAATTAAGCATCTGATTCTCCCGTAGCATGAAAGCTGTGATCTCATGCAGTTTCCTGTAAGGTGTCCACATGGGGCTGTGAAGAGTGAGGCTGCACTGGGGGCTAAGTTGGCGGGGACCCCACCACCTGGGAGAGTGGGGTGGGCAGCAGGGACTGAGCTCTTGGGCTGGGCGCCTCTGTCCCAGGAGTGGGCCCAGCTGTCGTCACTCCAGGCCAGTCCCTTCCCACAGACAGGCTTCCTGGACACAAGGGTTCAGGTGAGTGGCACATGCCTGGAACTTTCTGAAAGGCATGTGGGCCATGGCCCTGAGGGCAGAGGCAGCCCAGCTCCTGCAGGTCTCCCCAGAGAGTGATCTGTCAGGCACAGAGTGAGCTCTGTGAGCAGACTTCCATGCCTGCCTCTGGCTCCGAGTATCGGCAAGTCGAAAACTGGTTCTGATGTTTCAGGCACGCAGCCGCAGCATCACCACGCGGATGGGGGTGTGGCCTTCCTGCCAGTGCCACCCCCACCATTCATGCTCTTCAGGTAGCAGCTGTCCCTGTTCTTTTCTCTGCTCCCTCTGTCTTCTGGTTGGAACGTTGTTCGTTACCAGGAACCTTGCAGACAGATCACAGCATTGCTCACGGGACTGAGAGGTCTTTGTTTCCCATCGCTTTGTCAAGAACATTCTCCACAGCCCTGCATCCTGGAGAGGGATGCTGGTCGTGGGAGTCAGCTGGTGGGCACTGTCCATCCTCCCAGGTTGGTGCCAGTGTGGTCCTGCAGCTCATATGTGAAATATCTTAACATGACCCACAGGCAGTGGCCTCCCGCTGGTGACCCAGGAGAGGCTGGGCTCAGCAGCCACACCGGCTCCCACAGGGGCCAGGACAGAGCTTCACCCTGAGGCTGTGGGACCTAGGCCCTTGTCCGGCAGCAGAGAGCCCTCCATGGGCTGCAGGCCTGGGGACCAGGCTCCAGGCCCCGCAGAGTCAGGGATGGATACCTCTCTTAGGGCTCCACGTGTAGCCCCTCATCTGAATTCCTGGTAAAAGAGTCACTCCACACTCCACTTATAAATCTCTGTAATGGTATTTACTTCTGGAAGAAAAAGCAGATCAATAGTGGAGCTTTTTAATAATTAAAATTGTGTGTTTCTGGGATCTGCCACAGACTTCCTCATTCATTCTTCGAGAGCTCGAGGGGCAGCCGAGCTCTGGGCTTCCTCTGTGACTGGCATGCGGGGCCCGCGCTCCCTCCTCTCCCGACTGCTCCGCCTCAAGGCCGATCCATCATCCCCGACGCCTTCTAATTTATTGTCGGGCTGACGTTGATGGCGGCGACATGGAGGACAGCTTCCATGGGCCCGAGGTGGAGCCACCGAGATGTAGATTTTCTGACGGGAACATAATCTTCTTGTCATTCCAAATGAGCACACCTTCCCTTCTGGGCCTTGATTTATGGGAGGGGTCTGGTGGGGGGCTCTGGCTCCGTGACAGGGACCCCACTGCCTCCCCGAGGCTCGAGCAGACCAACCGTGCTCAGAGGCATCGGAGGAAGAGTGAGACAGCACTCTCTAGGATCAGCTCAAGTAGAATGAGAAAATCAGTAACTGGGTTTAACGGGCCATCCCCAAACCCGAGTTTATTTACCGTTTCATGAGCTCCTGAGTCCTGCGACAGAAGCCGACCCAGGGGGCCCTGCCTGAGGACCGAGGATGCTGGCCACTGGTCCTGGGGATGCTCCCCATCCCCACCTCCCCCCTCTCCTACTGTCACTTCATCCCTGCACACAGCTGTCACTTGGACTGGAATTTAAAAATATAACTTAATGCACAATGACTTCCCTTGATTGGTGCAATTCATTATTTGAAAAGAAAAATATCAGCGTGTTCTTAAGGACTGGCTTTCCTCCAGGCTACATCAGTTTTGATTGATTTTTGACTCTGTGGTTGGTTTCTGGACATCTCACCCCCCCCACCACCTCCCACCGCTCCCCTTCCCCTGCCGAGGTTTGACTGCTCATCAGTTCCTTAGATAAATTCAGCGATTTCTACTCGTCTCTCTGGGGTTATTAGCAGGGCATAGAACCACAGTCAGTGACAAAGCAGTGAATGGCCTCCAAGTGGGACAGGAGAATTGAACAGACACATTTGGCAAAAGGAGGCACGCACCTGCAACGGCAGGTCCAGACACACCAGGACCAGATGTGGTGGGTGGCACCTACCAACCTGGGGGCAGGGCTTGTACCCCCAACCTGGGCTGCGAACACCCCTGACACTGCCAACGGGGCAGGGGGTCTAGCCCTCACCACCATGTTGGTGCAAAATGGGCAGCTGCATGGAAAGCCGCCGGGCAGTTTCCTGGGGCCCCCTGGTTCCCCCTCCATGTCTGTTTACTCTGGAGAAGCACCAACACCATCTGGAGAAGTGATTCCACTGGCCCCGGCGCTCTGCTCGCTGTGTCACGACAGGGAACAGCCGCAGGCCTGTCAGCAGGAGGCCAGATGAGCAACTAGGACACGTCCTCGTGACAGGAGGCCCTGTAGGAACAAAAAGGAGACAGCGGAGTGCCCACTGGGATGGATAAACCCCGAGGATGTGCCAAGCAGAAGAGGCCAGACCCAGAGTACAGACGGTGCGGTCAGTGTCTGTGAAACCCTAGAGAGACGTGGAGGATGGGATGGGGGGGCGTTTGGGGCCACAGTCCCTGGAACTCCGGACAAGCTGATCTATGCTTCAAGCTCAATCCAGGAAATAATGGCCCTCCCGACCCCAGAGGTCACTCCTGCACATGGCCTCTGTTCCAACAGCTCCACCTGGCGTCACAGGACACCATGAGTGGGCATGCTGGCTGCTGTTACTTCTCATCTCTTTCAGAACAGTCTACTGTTGGAACGACTGCTGATGGCTGGGGTGGTCAGTGGGGAGGGCCCTGGGGAGAAGGCTGCAGTCCCCACCTCCTCCTCCAAGCCTCAGAGCGACAGTACTGGACGCCTCTGTGTGGTGTTGTCATCCCTTATCCCTCATGCCCAGCTCCTGGGTTTGGTGTCTTTGATGCAGAGGCCAGATCAGAGTCTGGCTGACCGGACCATTTTGAATAGGCCTAGAAACATCAGCTCTTCCTGTGGGGTTCTGACCTTGACACGTTTCCTCCCAGCCCGCCAATACATCACTTCAGTCACTCTACCTTCACTTGGAAGGACCCACGTCTTGGGATCTAGTGGATAGGCTCCCTGCCCACAGTGGGGGGGTGACTCAGGCCAGTATCCAGGGCCGTTTCATGGGTGGGCCTACTCCTTCCTCGCACGAGGACTGGACGCTGTGCTGCAGGCTCACACCTGTCCTCAGCTCCCAGGGCTCCGAGCTTCCCCAGAGCTGACTGGCCCACCTTGCCAGCCTGGGTGCTGTGTGGGAACATCTCACAGTGGACAGGAGGTGTGATAGCCACCTGCCTCCGAAGCAGAAGCCCCCCCCCCCCCCCCAAACAGAAAGCACCTAGAATCCTAGCGCTGCAACTCACCTGTCTGAGAGTCCAGACTGTCCCCTTGGGCCGGGTGGGGCTTCTGTGAGCAGTGGGGGTGGTAGTAGCCACCCCAGCTGCTCGCTTCACCTGCTCTACTAGCCCCATGAGAACCAGGCTGCAGCCTGTAGAACCTTGGCCTTTCACCTGGCCGACTCCATTGGCTCCTGAAGTCAGGTACCCGCACTTGGTGGGATGTCCTAGAGCCCACATCTCCCTGCTGGGACCCTCGGTAGCTCCTGGTGGCTTTGCTGCCAGCCTGTGATGCCCCATGTTGGACGTCTTCCGGCCGGGCCTCATCCCTCACCTGTCACCCCTTCCTCCTCAGATCACACAGGAGGCGGGGGAGTTCATGATCACGTTCCCCTACGGCTACCACGCTGGCTTCAACCACGGATTCAACTGCGCCGAGTCCACCAACTTTGCCACACTGCGGTGGATCGATTACGGCAAGGTGGCCACCCAGGTGAGTGCGTGCTAGCTCCCCACCTGCTTCCCCAGCCCAGAGCCTAGGTGACAGCCGCTTATGTTCAGCCTGGGGCTCAGACTCTCCATCAAGGTCTGTTTATGGATCCTCAGCAAACGTGTCCTCAGCTCATTCCTCACTTGGAGGGAAGAGGGCTTGGGCAGATAAGGTGGTATGCAGCAGCCTGGGCCTGGCCAGGCCTGCTCAGGGCTCCCTCTGTCCTGGCAGGCCCAGGTACGCTCCCACCATGTGGGGACCAGGGAAGATTTGTTCCTTGTTAGTTGACTCTTAGGGGGCCTTTTGGTCAGGTGTGGGGTGTGCTCTGGCCCCAGAGCCTGTCTTTACCAGTCTATAGTGTGTGTGTGTGCATGTGCGTATGAGCGTGCTTGCAAGAGAGAGCAGAACCCTGGAAGGGCAGGCTCTGTGCTCGAACCCAAGGGCTTCCTGCTGCCTTGTCGTCTACAGTGGTCACTCAGAGCCCAGAAGACTCATTTGTTTTCCTCAGTAATTTGCTGACCTGCTCCCAGAGGGACAATAATCAGCCTGCAGGCCTGACGCTTGAACTGAGTTCTTGTTCTCAACTTCTTTTTCCCCTGCATGCACCCATCTGTGGTTCTGATGAGCAGCTCAGTGGGGCTCGAGGCCCCACAGTGGCGTGTCCAGGGAGCAGCTGAATAGTGGGCAGGTGTCTGGGAGAGGGAGGCCACTAGGAGGGCTGTTGAGTGTGCAGTAGGCCCAGCCCTTCCTTGGCAGCTGGGACCAGTGACCTTCCTCCCAGGACTGGCACCATGACTGCCCTGAGGAAGCCAGTGAGCTCTACCCATCCGGCTGGGCTCTGGCCCAGCGGCCCCAGCTCTCAGGCTTCAGCTGCTTTAACTTTTTCTGTCCAGCGCAGAAAGGGGCCCAGCCATGTACATGTCTCACTCTGGCGCTGAGCACAAGGAACAGGAGAGGCCCCTCCTGCGTGGGCCTGTTCATTGAAGCTGGGGTGCCTCCTACCAGCCTCCTCAGCAGAGCCCTGAGGGTCTTTCATGGAATCACTCAGCTGTTCAGACTCAGGGCCTAGGGTTAGTGGGTTTCTCCCAGACACAGAAGTGGGGATGGTGTGGACCAGAAGGACCCTGAGCCCAGATCCTGGTTTGGTCAGCCCACCCCGACCCCAGATCTTTGCAGAGAAGGATCTAGGCTGTGATGATTGGGCATCATGGCCTAGAGCTATGGCCCCATGTGTAGGGGAGTTGGCATCCAGGTGCAGCATGTGGCAAAGAGCAGGAAGGCCCAGACTGAGGGTTCTCAGGGTGCTCACAGACTGGAGCTTGGGAGTAGATAGGGTTAAATGAGATCCATTCTAAAAGGGAACATCTCCTGTTTTCATTTCATGTTTGAGTGGGGTGAAAGGTTGTATGTGCTTAGTTGCTCAGCAGTGCCCAACTCTGCAACCCCATGGACTATAGCCTTCCAAGCTCCTCTGTCCATGGGATTCTCCAGGCAAGAAACCTGGAGTGGGTTGCCATTTTCTCCTCCAGGGGATCTTCCCAACCCAGGGTCAAACCTGCATCTCCTATGTCTCCTGCATTGCAGGTGGATTCTTTACCCGCTGAGCTATTGGGGAAGAGGGTGAAAGACTAAGAAAATTAAGCTCTTGGGGTGGCCTTGTGGCACATCTTTGCTACACAGCACGGTCTAGACGGGTTGGTGCTCTAGATGGATTGGCGGTCTAGACGGGTTGGCTCATCTCTGTTTTTCTAATGATCTCTCTCTCTAACTTCACTGTGTCAGTGCAGTTGAGAAAAGGAAACGGGCTTTGCAGCCAGGAAGACTGGAGAGGCGCCCCAGGATGTGAAGCGTTGGGCTTTTAGACTTAATTCAGAAAATCGTGGTGAGAGTGTCTTTGGCAGAGAGTCTGACTTGGCTAAAAGAGGAGAGATGGGGACGTCAGGATTGTCCGCTTAGATCCAGAGGAATAATTACACCTCCCGGGGCGTGTTCGTGTTATCACTGAGAGTTCCATGTGTGCAGGGCTGCCTGGCTGCAGCGGGTGCTGGATTGAGTTGTCAGCCAGTTGGGGGCTTCTTCTGGAGGCACTGCTGGAGCCAACCCTGCCGCGGAGCCAGTGGGGACCGCCCGGATATTAAAAGCAATTTTGGGTTCAGCCATGTGTTCACAAACAAGTGACATCTGGGAGGTGCAGCCTGAGATGGAGCTCCACGCTTAACATTGCTGGTCGGCGTAGCGTGAAATTACTGAACCAGTCAGTGTGGTGCTCTGAGCCGGCCCGGGGTTCCAGGGGCCTGGCAGCTGGGGTAGGGCCCCCGCAGAAGTGGCCACTGGCCCTGGAGTGTCCATCCATGGCCACCTGATGTCAGCTCCTGGGCTGTTTGGTGGTGACCCTCCGAACTCCGCTGCCCTGTAACTAGTCCGGGCTGGAGAGGCAGCCTGAGTGCTTGGCCTCGCAGACAACAAGCTGAGGTATCAGGGGCAGGGGACTGTTCAGGTTCTGTGGTGCTAGGGCTATGGATTAAAGGGAGGGAGTGGGTGGGGTGGAGGGGCAGCCAGAGGCCCCTTCCCACTGAGCTGGGGCCTCTCCCTGCAGCCTGAGTGCCTGCCCCCCCTCCCCATCTGTCTCCCCTTCTAGCACATTCCTCAGACACAGCCAAGGGGGAGAACGTTCACGTCACTTCCCAGGTTCTAGAGACCCTTTTACTTGCTGGTTCATTAGTTTCTCAGGTGCCCAGTGAGCCCCCCACTCCCTGCATCGACCCATTTCTGTCCTTCTCTCTGTTGACACATGAAATGCTAAATGCCCAGGCTCGCCAGCCTGTGTGAACTTTAGGTGTGCCTTTTCTTTCTTCCAGATCAGGGTCAGCAAACAGGGCCCATAGACGAAACCTGGCTGGTTGACTGTTTTGGGTACTGTCTGCAAACAGAGCGATGCTTAGATGTTTGTGTTTTTCTGGCCATGTCACATGGCATGTGGGATCTTAGTTTCCCAAACCAGGGATTGAACCTGCACCCCCTACAGTGGAAGCTTAGAGTCTCAACCATGGACGCCAGGGGAGTGCCAAGTGTTAGGTTTTTAAAGAGCTGGGGGGGGGGAGGGAATCAAAAGAAGTTATATGTGACAACTAGATGAAACTCACATTTCACATTGATAAAGTTTTTTTAATTAATTTATGTATTTGGCTGTGCTAGGTCTTAGTTGCAGGATGTTCCCTCACTGGGGATCAAACCCAGGCCCCCTGCCTTGGGAGCTCAGAGTCTCAACCGCTGGACCACCAGGGAAGTCCTGATAAATAAGGTTTTATTGGCACAGGCACACCCATTCATTGACAGGCTGTGCAGGGGCTGCTTGCATTCGGGTGTGGAGCTGAGTAGTCGTAACAGGACCATCTCACCTGCAAAGTGGAAAATATTTGCTGTTGGCTCTTGTCTAAAGAATCGATTCTGTGTACACCCTGGCTCCAGGCATTCAGGGCTGAAGGGTCCCTCTCACTCTTTCTCCACAGCCCCCAGGGTCTGTAGCATCAGAGACGCTATTCCCTCCAGCACGTTGGCCCCCAGCTGCTGCCTCGTTGATTTTAACCAAGGAAAATTTATACCTATGACTTGGGAATTGGGTGGACTGTGGAATATTATGCAGCCACAAAAATGGTTCACTTTACTGACGTGGAAAAATGGGCATGGCATTTTGTGTGGAAAAACTAGGTTTTTCATCTTGAATATGTAATCCCATCATGTGTGTGTGTTGGGGGTGGGGTAGATTTACCAAATGTTGATCGATGTTAGCTCCATGAGGTAGAATTTGAGGACTCAGCAGGGCCTGAGACCAGAGCCAGCAGCGGCCAGTCCTGCCTCAGGTTACGTGCTGCTGCTTTGGTTTTGAGCTATCCCTTTCCCTTGACCTCCTCCCCAAGCTCTGCAACCCCCCTCCTGCAGCCCCATCTCTCCAGCTTTCCTGATGAATCTTGCCTGTATCAAGCTCTGACTCTGGGCCTCATGACTGGGCCTACCGGCGTTCCAGGAGACACCTTCCCCACCTCTGTGTCTCCCAGGCTGGCTGCCCCCTTCAGGCAGGTGTCCAGGGCTTGCCTGGGGCTGCAGGGGCTGCCTCCACAGACCTGTGCTCCATTTCCAAGAACAGAATTCCCCAGGCAGGCGTTGTAGTGGGATTACCAACCGGGAAGATGAGAGGGCTGCTCCGTCTTCACTGCAGAAAATGAAGTGTGCACACGTCAGCCTTTTAGGTCTGAGCTCGAATTCGTCCTGCAAGGCTGCACGCCACGTTGGATTAGCTGCGTGGCCTTGCTGCTCCCGTGGTAGGTGGCACTGGGTGAAGCCTGACAAGGGCCTCCTGCCTCCACCGATGGCGCCCCACAAGGCGCAGGAGTTGACTTCGGATTAAACAGAGCAAGAGAGATTTAGAACCCAGCTTGAATGCTGGGAGCCCCGCACGCTTAGCTGGTTTTCTGCCTGCTGTCTGGGCCGCTGCCTGGCAGCGCTCAGCCTCCAGGCAAGTTTGCTCCCCGGCAAGGTGTCTGCTGAGCGTGGAGGGCGGGAAGACCACATCCCCCCACTTCCGGATCTAGGTTGGGGGGCCTCCCCTGAAACCCCCCACCTGGGCTACCTCTAACTTCACTGCTGTGAAATGTGAACCAAATTGTCCCCGCTGCTCTGAGGACGCCTGCCTTTTGTTTGGTGACACTGGGCTTGCTCTTGGTGATTAATCCAGAGCCCCTCCCCACCAGGGGAGGTGACAGAATAGGGGGAGGTGGGGGCGGGCAGAGGAGGGCCTAGGACAGAGCCACATCTGTCCCACCCAGACGGACAGATGCTTCTCTGGCCCACCCACATCCGAGGTGCTGGCCTGGGCACCACTGTGCCTCCCTGGCTCCCTGATTTATGGAGCTGTGGTGGCCAGTGCTCAGGGTTTGCAGTCAATTGCTGTATAAATTATGCTTCCCTCCCCCTGAGCCTCCCCCAGGCTTCCTGTCACTCTGTCCCTGCAGCAGCTTGAAGCCTGTCCCCCGCCATATCCCGCCCTGGGAACTCAGGATGCACACAGCAGTGTGGGGAGAGACGGAACAGAGAGCGTGGCCCCCGCTCTGCCTCCCTGCTTGCTTTGGCTTTGGCTTTGGCTTTAACTCTGACCATCCAAAACAGTTGCTACCTGATTTGGAAGGAGGTGTCTCAGGCAGAGTCTCCTTACGTCACTGTGACCTTGGGTGGGCGGGAGCTCCCTCCTCCACTCGGTCGTGACCTGATGTCCCCTGGGCAGGGATGAGAGCCTGGTCTGGAGGGAGGGTCAGGGGCAGTTCTTCTGCCATCTTTTCCATTGTCACCACCCCACCCCCATAGACCATTTGGACACTTTTGTCCTCTGTGCCTGCCGTGAGGTTCTGACTGTGGGTACACCGCACATCTTTTCAGAGAGGGAAGCCTTTCTGCCCCTGAGAGGGGGTCTTCTCCCCTGGGGACTGTGTGCCCCATGAGGACTGTGTGCCCCCATGAGGACACTCCCAAGGATGGGTCTGGGTAGCAGCCTTGGAGGCAGAAAGAGACACCCCCACCAGCTCATATGCAAGCAGGACTTCACCAGCCCGGGTTTCAGAACCCACCTGTCACCCCTGCCCCACTCCCTGCTACTGTGTCTGGGGGGCTGGTGGATGTACATGCCCCAAGGCCCTCCAAGACAGCTTTGCAGCTGAGAAGCCTTCTGTTTGTCTTCTCAGGAAGTCGTTGCAAAGAATCACAAATGCATTGTAGCTGCAGCCCCTCCCCCAGGGAGCACACCAGTCTGTTGCATCCCCTCTGCTCCCCTGGCTTGTGTTCATTCTGGCGCCCAGCAGCCCAGAGCCCCCCTCCCCCACTCCTGTTGTCTTCCACTCCTGTCCGCCGTCACCCCCCCCCCCCCACCTCCACCCCCTGCCCAGCTGCCTGGGGTTGTCGCCTGGGTTACAAGCAGCTGTGTTCAGGCTCACCACTCAGAGGGTGGCCCTAGAGACACACACTGAGTGCTCTTGCACTGGTCTCTCTGGGGGCTGCCCGCTCCTCACAGTGCCACTTCAGCCGACTGTTCCCCTGGTGGGTTGCCAGCCCTGGGTGGTCCCCACCAGCAGGCACACGATCACACAGCTCTGGCCCAGGTGCTGGCCGCTGAAGGCTTGCTCACCCTACTGGGCCTGCTGCCCCTCATCCTTGTGGCTTTGCTGCGTTTTCCCATGAAGACTGGGAGCTTGTGATTCAGATCCACAGACCAGAGTTTCTGCCCCTCGGCTCTGTGAATCACGGGACTGCACCATCTGTGGGCTGTCCCTCCCCTGCCCCCACCCACTCAGTGCCAGGAGCCCCCCAGTGTGACTACCACAGGCATCCCAGATACTGCCCAGTGTCCCCTAGGGCAATTGGATCCCCCATGTGAGAGCCCTGGGCCAGTGGGGCTCCTCAGGGGGGGCATCTTGGCCCTGCTGAGGTATCCAGCCCGTGTTGCCCAGAGATGCTGCCGGAGGGTCTGCTCCGGGGAAAGTGGCCATATCTGGCCCAGGGAAAGCATGGAGGCCTTTCTTAGGTCAGGCTGTGGTCTGGGTCAGGGGACTTCATGGGCACACCAGCACCTGGACCTTTCTACTGTCCTGCTGTGGACAGAATTTGGTTCTTGGCCATGGTCAACACTGCGACGTGGGATGGTGAGGTTTCTACAGAGGGCAGATGGGCTGGCTCCCCTTGGAGCCTGGAGAACAGAGGGAGACAAGTCCACCGGGTGTCCTGGTCACCAGAAGGGCTGTGGGTGAAGGGCTGCGGTGATGGAAGAGCTGAGAGGCTAGGGGGGTCCTCAGGCAGAACGCCATTGGGAAGCATGGCCCAGAGCGCCTGGTTTATTAGCGTCTGGGTAGAGGGGGAGGAAGGAAAGCTATGACAAACCTAGACAGCATATTAAAAAGCAGAGACATTCCTTTGCCAACAAAGATCCGTCTAGTCAAAGCTATGGTTTTTCCAGTAGTTGAGTATAGATGTGAGAATTGGACCATAGAAAAAAATGAGTACCAAAGAATTGATGCTTTTGAACTGTGATGCTTGAGAAGACTCTTGAGAGTCCCTTGGACTGCAAGGAGATCAAACCAGTCAATCCTAAAGGAAATCAGTCCTGAATATTCATTGGAAGGACTGATGCTGAAGCTGAAACTCCAATACTTTGGCCACCTGATGTGAAGAACTGACTCACTAGAAAAGATCCTGATGCTGGGAAAGACTGAAGGCAGAAGAAGGGAATGACAGAGGATGAGATGGTTGTATGGTATTACTGACTCCACGGACATGAGTTTGAGCAACCTCTGGGAGTTGGTGATGGACAGGGAGGCCTGGCATGCTGCAGTCCGTGGGGTTGCAAAGAGTCGGACATGACTGAATGACTGAACTGAACTGAGAAGGGGAGAGGGGTGGGGACCCTCACATGAGGATTAGCTCAGCTGCCGGGCTGCAGCCACAATGCTACACAGATGAGGCTTTTCTCTGTGGAGAAGGAAAGAGAGTGACCTTGGGGTGGGGATAGCATCTTGGGGGTCAAAGGTTCGACCTGTGACCTTGCCCAGCCCCCAGGAAGCAGCCTTCCCAGTTGGAAGCCCTGCATCTAATGGTTTTGTTTATGAAGCGCTTCTGAGGGCTTCCAGTGGATTTCCTAATGAACTGGTTTGTTATCAAGTCTCCTGCTACAGCATGCGGGTGATTACATCAGAAACAGGGGGCCAGGCTGCGAGCTGGCCTGGCAGATGCCGGCTCCTCAGTGGGGGCTCTTCCCCCGTCCCTGGGTGTTTAATGCTTTGTGGGCTGACGTGCCCCTTGCCCCCACCCTGGGATTGTTCCCTCGGAAGCATGTGTGTCGCTCCCCTGTCTGCATCTGCTCAGCAGCAGTCACCCTGCAAATGCCGGGAGACAGGAAGAAGCTACGCAGAGGGGGACACGGACAGGGGGCAGGACGCCTGGAATGCTCAGACTCCGGGAGACCACAAAAGGCACGATGTGGGGGACAGGCAGCGTCAGCCAGTGGGGGCTTCTGGAGGAGAGACGGTTCAAGACCCTGGCCCTGTCACACGTGCATCTCAGATTTCTGGCTTCCAGGGCTGGGCGGGGACAACATCCTATGGTTTTCAGGCCCTCTATCCTGTTGATGGCACTCTGTGACATGAATATGCCAGAGGCTTGACCACTTCCATCCACCAGAGGAGCAGTGATGTGACCTGAGTCCTCTGAGGATGCTGCCGGCCCTGCTCAGAGTGGAGCAGGGCTTCTCCAACAAGGGCTGGAGGGCAGGTCACCTCCAGCAGAGATGCTGCAGGGTGTGTGTATTCCTAGGGATCAGGTTCCAGTGGGCACCCAGTTCCCTAGCCTCTGGCCCCTGGTGGAGGGGGTGGGGCAGGTGCCCCTCACGAGCTTTTTGTAGGGGGTACAGTGACTCTTCACAGAGTGCCCCCGGGGTCCTTCCTGCCTGCTTCCTACAGCACAGAGGGGTCTTACCCTCAGTGGGGGAGCTCTGGCTTCTTGCCTCTGCTACCACCCCAGACCTCGTCCTCCGCCTCCGTGAGTTGGGGCATTTGTGTACCTGGAGTCGGGGGTGACTATGATTGTTAGTGACTGCCCAGGTTCCTCTCCCTTTGCGATGCCTCCTGAAGCTGAGAGGCCGAGGGAACCCTGAACTGAGGGCAGACACCCCGATGTGGGGAGAGCTGTAGGGACGTGAAGGGGGGTTTTCTATCAGAATCAGAGCTTTGAAGACTGTGGACTTAACACATGGGGTAAAGAAAGTAGAACGGAAAGGAAAAAACAGGTCACATCCATCAGGAGACAAGGAGATGGTTGCCGTTAGCAAAGAGTCCGCCAAGTGAGGGAAGTTAATAGTCATCATGGCCAGGGCTGTGTTAACTCAGTACCTGTGGGTTCTGAACCATGTGGCAGGAGACCAGAGACGGCCTGATGCCCACATGTGGATGGGCCGTCCATCCAGGCACCGAAACACTGTGCACCCTGAGAGGAATGAGGGTCAGGTTACGTGCTCCATACATTCCAGGGGGAGGCATGTGGGAACGGTGATGATTCCAGGGGGAGGCATGTGGGAACGGTGATGGGCGGGTCTTCTCTGGGAGGACAGGATGCCTCTGTCTTGTGTGGGGATGCAGGGGATAGCCTGAAAGGAGGAAGTGGGAACTGCGGGGTTGGGGATGGAGTGGGGTGGGGGAGCGGAGGGGGGCTGAGTGTCTGCTGCCCTCTGTTCCTCAGACTCTGGACCCTGTGAGGGGCTGGCTGTTCCCCCAGTCCGTCCTGAGCTGTGTCTCTGTGCAGCTCGGGGCTCTCTGTGTGGGGACAGGGCCTGGGAGGGGCGCATTGGTGAACACCTGCCAGGAGACGGGAGCCCTCACTCTCCTCTGGTGAGGATCCCCCCAAATCCTGGTCCCCTACATTCTTTAGCTCTCAGGCCTGAGGGCCCAAATGGTTGGGTCTAACCCGTGGCTTCACGGATGGCTTTTGTGTGTGTGTTCCCCAAAGAGGCCCCCGGCTTGAGATGAATACAGAGCCCCTGGCAGTGCCTTCTGGGGGTCTTGTCTGAAGTCCTGACCAGGGAGACCCAACAGACGGGGGCCCTCAGGGTCACCGGGAACAGGCTGGGGTCAGGGGGTGTTTCACATGAGAGCGGGGTCAGCGGAAACCCCTCTCTCAGCCGTGGGGCTTGACTTGAGGGAGAGTTTCCTTTGGTGCTGAGGTGTTAAAGGAAGGTCTGGCTTTCAGGAGGTTTTTCATTTGATCTTTCATTACACTTTCCCAAAGCACATCGTTTTATATGATTTCAGTTTTGCTGGGGATTATTACAGTTTGTAAAGCATAATTCCTTAGGCATTGAGAATGCAGTAGCAGGCTGGGGAACCAGACAAGAGAGCAGCCCAGATGCCTTTCACGGTACAGATGAATGGGAGGAAGGGGGCCCGGAGGGGAGGGGGCCAGAGGAAGAGGAGGGAGGGTTGGAGGGGTCTTGTTTTAGGATCAGGATGCCCCAGTACTGGGAACATTGCTTACGTGATCCCATTTCCAACCTGACGGCATGAGGCCGAGGAGAGGATATGCAGCCTCGTGCCTTCACGGTTGGAAATGAGATCACACAAGCAAAGCTCCCAGTACTGGGGCGTCATGATCCTAAAAACAAGATCCTTGTCTCCAAGGCAAGCCAGCACCACCCTCCCAAGGAAGGTGCAGGGCGCATATCTGAGCTTGTGGCACGTTGCTTTCTGATGCCTTCTTTATGCTGAGGGGACCCCAGATTCAGTGGGACCCACCCCAGCACTGTCAGTGGCTGGGCATGTCCTGGGAAGCCTCGGGGAAGGGTAGGATGCCGGGGTGCTGGAAGGAACCCTCGCTCCCTTTCTCTGTAGACACCCTGCTCTGACCTTACACCAGAAGTAGGCATCCTCTGGAGGCTTCGGAGAAAGGAGCAGAGCAGTAATGTTTTCTGAGACTTTCTGCCTCTGGAAATAGGGAACAAACAAAAGGGCAGAAAAACAGCGCAGTGGAAAGGCTGACCCTGGCTTCTGAGGTGTTCTCCCAGGAGTTGCTGCTGAGGACAGGGCTGACGGTTTGGCTGTGTGTGGAGTCTCTGTGGGCGATGGTTTCCTCCAGAACTTGGAGGTCTGACTCATGCGTGGTTTTTATTCTCTACCGTGGCAGAAAGCCAGCTGCTCTTCCCGTCCCGCATCCTGGGTGGGTGGCAGGTGTTTCTCCCTCCTAGAAACTTCTTGAATCTTCTTTGCGTTCTAAAGTTTCTTTATTACATCCTTGGTGTGAGTCTGATTTTAGCCACCTGACACTCCTTCGGCCCTTTCGGTCTAGAAACTAATGATTCTGGGAAATTTTCCTCAGTTACTTCATTGATGGCTTTGTTTTCCATCTGTTTTCTTTGTTTCAAACTCTCTTATTCAGGTCGACTTTCAGGTTGTGTGATCTTGTTTCTTTATACTTTCTTACTTCTCTTCTACTTTGTCTAGTCCTTTTATCTTTTAATTTTTTAGTTATTCCTTTTTTTTGGTACACCATGCGGCCCCAGGTGCACCTGTCTTACGAGTCCCTTAGCTGTGGTTTCAGGAGAGCAGGAAATGGCTCCTTTAGACCCCAACCATCGGTCATGGTACTGACCTGTCCTCCCAGCATCCTCCTCCTGCCCGGCAGCCGTGGGTGTGGGATGGCTCAAGGGAGAACGTCATGGGCCTGGAAGGGTCAGCAGGTGGAGCTGGACCTTGTCAAGGATCAAGGCCAGAGATGAGTGAGGGTGGACGGAGGAATGGAACTGGGGGCCCCCACTCCCCTCTCCCCACTGAGGCCTGGCTTTACTCAGGCCCTGCAGCTCAGAGACTAAGCTTTCTTCCCCAGAGGAACCAGGAGTCCCCAGGAGGCACCACTGCTCCACGCCCTCCATGTGGGGCACCCCTCCTTCTCTGTCTGGACAGCTCATGCCAAGCGCTGCTGGACCCCAGGGGCCATCCTCTCTGATCCACACAACAATTCTCATTTCTGTTTTTTCAAGCTATGGAGAGAAAAAAAAATCGATTTGTCCTGCATGGCTCCCCTGCTCTGATAACCAGAGGCAAACCTCTGCCCTACCCTGTTTTCTCATTTTCCTCAAACTCAGCTGCAGGCCCCGTGAGCCCCGGGCACGCGTATCACTGCTTTGATGTGTCAGTCTTCCGACACGGGTGACAAGCCCCCTGCCCCCAGCTGGGCACTTGGATCAGGCCCAGGGCCCCTGAACTCCACGGTCGTAACTCTCACCGTTTGTCATCTGGAAGTGACAGCTGTGCGTCTTGTTGAGCCTCTGGCGGGTGTTGGCAAGACTCGGCCTTTTGTACGAGGCTGTGATGGAATCAAGCGTGGGGTAGGGGGTTCACGTAGGTGGGTGCTTACATGGCGGGAGGCGCCCCGTTGGGGGCACCCTGTGTGGGGAACAGCCCAGGCCCCAGTGGCCAGGGTGCTGCCCTGTGTGGAAGCCCTGATGCCCCTGAATCCTCCCTGCCTCCTTCCCTCCCAGCCCCTCTGTCCTCTCCCCTCTCCCCATTCACCCCCTTCTCTCTCTGAACCCCTTCCTTCTGCAGAACTGAAGCAGGCCGGCCACATGTACACTGGGGTCCTTGGGGACCCTGGCGAGTCCCTGGGGCTCAGTAACTAGGCAGGGTGAGGAGACAGGAGGAGCCCCCCCACCCCCTGCCAGGGCCTTGAAAGGGCAGAGAGTGCCCAGAACTGGAGGGGCCGGACTGGAAGATCACACAGTGGGCTCTTGGTCCTGGCAGCCAAGGGGGTAGCTGAGGTGGACCTCGGGGGATGTGGCCCTTCTTGGCCCTGAGTTCCTTCCCCCCTCTGCAAGTATTTAAGGAAGTTTCTCCCCATCTCCCTGGAAGCTGCTGCAGGGCCAGGCCTGTCGCTGGGCCGAGGGGCCACAGCCATTTAGTCTGAGTAGTAAGGAGGGCGTGACAGTTCCAGCATGGGAGCTCAAAGTGGGAAACCACTTGGCTCTGGGACTTTACGGCTTCAACTGTCAAATCTAATTTAGATCAGAGCCTGTCTTTTTAAACATCCAAACTTCAGGAAACTTAAGCCTTGAAATGTGCTTGTCAGACTGTTCTGAAGCTCCAGGAAGGTTCATATCCGTCCTGCTCTGAGGTGAGAGGGAGCCAAGCCTGGACCTTGGGCCTCGTCTTAGATCCATCTCTGAGGTGTGAACAGAACGTGACTGGGGGTGGTTGCAACGTATTAGGGTGGATTCAGTAAGAAGAGAGGCCTCACCTGCACACCCACCAGCATGAGAAATAGAATAAAACTCATCCCCAAGACTGACCCTTTTGTGTCTTCTGCCAGAGGCCCTGGCCAGGTGACAGAGGGTCTGACCCCTTCATTCTTTAGGTGTTATTCAGGGACCTTGATTCCTGTGTTCCTCCACTTGTGAACATTGGTGTTGTTAAGGCAGAAAACCTCAGGCTGGCCTGGCAGAATGTGTGAGATCTGTGGCTTGAGGTTAGGAGCTAGCACCTCTGTAAGAAGGAGACTTGGTACCCCCAGACTACATGGGGCTGGTCCCTTTGTCCAGCCTCCAGGTCCCCTTTGGGGTGGGGTCCAGGCCCAGCTAGGGGGTGTGCGTCACTGGCCCAGGCCCACCAAGGTCCCAGTGGGCTCCAGGGGGTGGGGGGGCGTGTTCTCCCAAGAGCAGCTGGCTCGGGCTGCTGGTATGAAGGCAGGTGCAGCCTGGAGGAGGTGATTCCAGGGCTGGGCCTCCACGTGCCAGGTTCTAGGTGCTTCCTGGCACTTATGAGCACCGGATCCTGGCAGCAGGTGGTGGGGAGTGTGCAGCTCACTCTCCTCAGTGAACACCGGGCCCGTAGTAGGTTTCCACATAGACACTTGTCTTCCATCAACTCAGGCTGCCGGATCGCGGTACTGAAAACTGAGTGGCTGAACTGCAGATATTTATCTCTCACACTTCCTGAGGCCGGGAGCCTGAGACCAGGGTGCCACTGGGGTTGGCTTCCTGGTGGGGACTCCAGTCCTGGTACGTGGACTGCCAGCTTCCTGCTGTGTCCTCACCTGGGGGTGGCAGGGGCAGGAGTCCTGTTTGTCTAGCCTGTTCTTCTTATAAGGACACTGTTTCTATAGAGTTAGGGCCGCAGCCTCTTGACCTCATTTAACCTTCTTCACCTCCTGATTCTTTCTCTGTAGGTACAGACACATTGAGGGGGTCAGGGCTTCAGGATACCTTGTAAAAGGGATTCTTGTGACTTAAATCAAGGTTTTTTAAACTTTCTGTAAAGGATGAGATAGTGAATATTTGTGGATTTGGGGGCCTTCCAGTCTCTGTGTGACTGCTTGGCTCTTTGGTATCAGCATTAATGTGACTGTGGCCAGGGCCATGTGCCAATAAAACTTTATTTACAAAAACATGTGGCAGGCCAGATTCCATAATCTGCCTGACTCTCAACCAGCTTAAATGATGTACCTGCTCAATAAAGAGATTTGGAAAGAAAAAAAGCCACAAAATCATTTAATCCCCATTCTCTCATCAAAAGAACTGTGGTTGGGGTTTGACGAATGCCCTTGGCTTTCTCTGAAGATTTTTGGTTGTAACTGGGACTGTACTGTAATTGTGATTGTGCATGCTGTATTTCTTATGACAGCAGACCCCTCCTGAGACCATTTCTGTAGTTGAACTGGTGTTCAGGGCTAGTCACCAGCCCCCGCAGGGCTGTCTGCCGGCTCCGCACCTGTCCAGTTGGTCCACGGGTGTAGAGTGGTGTGGTTAGAGTTGTCCTGAGGTATGTACATGTGGTGTGTGTGTGTGCACACAGTGTGTTTATGTGCACCTAGTGTGTGCGTTTTTCTCTTTGTGATGCAGCAGACAGTCTTTGGGTTTCACATCCTTGGGTGTGATTCCTAGGAGGGGGAAGGCCTCATCTCCAGCTGGTCAGAGCTGTGCCCTGACCAGTGAGAGCACTGTTGCCAGCCTTCCGCTCTGTAGGTAGCCAGTGTCTGCTGCCAGGGCAGATGGGGGGTCATCCTGTCCCTCCTCCTCTGGTGGGGGGATGTGGGGGCAGAGGCCTTGTGTCTCCTCTGTGCTGTCACTTTAAACAGCTCTGTTCCTTCTGTGTCCCGCTGATTAATTAACTTGGCTGGTCAAGGGCTCTCTGAGCTGCGCTTTTGTGGGGCTGTCAGACCCCCTTGATGAGAGGCTGCGTCTGAGCCTGTTTTGTTCTGAGTGTTGGGGCACTGCCTCCCTCTGCTTTCATCATGGGGGGAGGCCACAGTTCCGGGCCTAGAATGTTGGGGTGGGGCCCAGTCAGTGGGGGCCCAGAGCCCCCTGTGGACAGGCCCACCCTGGAGGCAGGCAGGGACCCACAGCCAATGCAGCCTGTCTTGTATCCTGGCCGTGGGACCCAGGCCCAATGCAGCGTGTGTCCACCCCAGTCCCTGCCTCTTCCTTTGCTCCTGCTGTCTGCAGATGTCCCCTTGCCCCAAGTGCTGCATGGTGCGGGATGCTCCAAAACAGGAGCCCCGCCCTGCAGCTCTGGTGGCCAAGTCTTTAAGGTACAGAGGCCCCTGGGGCACGCTCAGGCTACAGGGGGCCAGCGATCCTCCTCCCCTTCCAGACCTCCTCTCCATCAGAACTAATGGCTGGCAGGCACCCGGGGAGAATGCTCTCTGGCTGGTCCCAGCTGACAGGGCTGCTGTGCACAGGCACTGGAGGGACAGTAGAAGATGCAGTCAGCTTTAGTGGCTCTGGCAGGGCCTCAGGATTGGCTTGGAGGCAGATGGGCTGCCCTGAGGGTCATGGCCTGAGCCCCCTTTCTAGGCCAGCCCTGCAGCTCATGGCCCCATCCTTTTTCACAGGCCCAAATGAAACAGCGCTGCAGGCAGTTCCACTGTGTGGGGGTCATAAATGAGGAGACGGCAGGGGTAGGGGCTGTGGGGGCGAGGAGGGGCTCTGGCGTGCTCAGCCCTGCAAGTTCTTTTCGCTGGTCTTAGCAGATTCCTCTGCCAAACTGTGAGCTGAAACAAGACGATGGGTGTCTGCAACCCTGGGCTCAGTTGCTCTGCCCACGGAGGTGACTGTTGCCCTGTCCTAAACCAGAGGTATCCCTCCTATCCCCCAGGACCCGTGGGGGCCTTGCCTCTGTCCCTCCCACTGCTTCCTCCCCAGTGCCCATGCTCCCCACACCACCATGCCCACCAGCAATCAGCCCCGCCCTGCCCCACCAAGGACCACAGGGAGACGTGAGGGCTGCTCCTCCCAGCGCTGACCCTGGTCGGGCTATAGGCTATGGTGACACGCCCCAGGTCCGCTCCATCTCCTCGAGGGCACACACAGGTGCTTTTATTAATTACTTAAGGAAAAGCAATTGCATGGCCACTCGATACAAATCCCTGGTGGCCACGCCGGCCAGGCCACAGCCTGCCAGGATCCCGGAACCCGGATGCCATCTGGACCCCTGCCACTCTGCAGCCAGATTGTACTGCCAGCCTCTCTCTCTTGTGCAATTTTTCATTAAATGAATTGAGTTTGCTGGAAATCGCTGGGTCGTAAGTATTCCCTCCCACTTGGTGTGGTTGGCTTATTGCTATCCCCACGCTGAGCTCCCAGATCTGGCCTGGGAGCGGGCAGAGTGGGGGAGCAGGGACTGCAAGAAATGCTACATTTGCCCCCCACCTCCCTGCCCAGCATCCTCAGACTTCCGGGTTGTAAATATCTCACTGTTACTGAGCCAGCTGAGGGAGGTTGGGAAGGACTTGTCGGGGTAGGTACATAATCGCTGCATTCAATTAAGTCCTTTCCTTCTGCTCCCTTCATTTCCATTGAGAAAGTGGCAGTGACGGAGGTGGTTGTACATGGAGACGGTTGTACTCGGAGGCAAGACGCGCATTTAACATGGAAACACATTCATAACATCTTTTGAAATTGTATGGGATGAAAAATAAGTGCATATTCAATTCTAAATGATTCATACATACACACATCCATACACATACTTGCATATACCTGTGGGGTCGTGTGCACACACTCTCAACCTGGAAAATATAAATCCTGAGACATTTGTAAACTCTGGTTTTGGGAACAAGCATCTCCTGTGCTTGTTCATCTGACAGGCGGGCACTGGAGCAGAGCTGCAGAGGCTGTAGTGCAGGTGCCCCCAGGGGCAGCCGCCCCGCGGCCTCCTGTTGCAACTCTCAGGACAGGCGTGGCCCCCTAAGGAGGCGAGGACCGTGCCCCTTCAGAGGAAGGCGAGCACAGCCCCCCAGGTCAAGCCTGCCCCAAGGAAGTGCCTCTCCCGGAAGCTGGCCTTTCCTCTCCAGCAGTGGTCCCCAACCTTTTTGGCACCGGGGACCAGTTTCATGGAAGACGAAATTTTTCCACGGACCTGGGAAGGGGGGTGGTTTCCGTTTTGCCTCCTGGTCCCCTCCTGCTGGGCTGCCCGGTTCATAACAAGCTGTGGACCGGTTTTGGGTTGGGGATCCCTGCCCTGGAGTCTACACCTGGAGCCGGCAAACCATGGCCTGTGCCACATCCAGCCCTCTGCCTTTTTTGGCAATAGTTTTATTGGCACTCGCCTACCCCCATGTGTTTATAAGTTGGTCTTGCTGCTTCCCAAGTGATGACAGAGCTGAGAGGTTGTCGCAGAGCTCAGTAACCCATGGAGCTGGAAGCTTCCACTCTTTTGTCCTTTCCACTCTCTGTGGGCAGGTCACCAGCCCTGCCCTAAGCCAGTGGTCCCCTCTGTCCCTCCTACCATCTCGCCCATGGCCTCGGCCCACAGGTAAGCGGGAGACCAGGGCTGCCTGGCTTCCTTCCCTTGACTGAAGGCTCACTGTCCTGACCCCAGCTTCTGCAGTCCTTGCAGTCCAGCCCCCAGCTCCCTGAGACATCCACAGTGCCTCCTGCCTGGAGCCTAGTTCCGGGGCGCTTCTGACAGTGCGATACAAGGGAGAGGCTCCCAGAACACATGGTGTGTGTGTGTTGGGGTGTTGAGAGTCTACACAGCAGAGGAGGGGGCGGAAGTACCCCATCTCAGCCCGTCCTCCTCAGGCTTGTTTGCCCCTCGCTTGCCACGCCCAGGCTCGAGGGGCTCCCCTGGCCAGGCCGGCATAGCGGCTAGCCCTGCCCGCCTGGGGTCCAGTGCCAAGCCTCCCAGACTCTCAGCCTCCTCCCCTGAAGCCGGCGGCGGGGACTCTGGGCCGTGTGAGCACCTTCTCCACATCATCTTCACTTCTTTGTTTGCCCCATGGAGATGGACAGCTTTTCCCTCTTCCTAGCCTTTGTAATCACCGCTGTTATAAAACATTGCATAGGTGTTTTACGTGGTCGGGGGGACATGCATCTTACTGGGGGGAGGTTTTGGTTTGAAGTGACTTCAGGCCGCCAAAGCTCAAACCACGTGGCCTCTGGGCTCCTGAGTGGGTCTGGGCACCACAGTGGACCATGTGCAGATGGAGTGTGACTCCAGGGGTTGGGCCAGAGGCACCCACTGGGGCATGCAGCAGCCTCCCCTCCTCCTCCCCACCTGGATGAGAAGACACCCTTTCCTGTCTTGTGAGAGAACTTCTTGGGAGGACAGGGTGGGCTCAATGCGCTCTGGGTGGTGTGGGGTCGCAGGCCCGCAGGCTCAGCCTTCTCTCTCCTCCCCCCCCCACCCAGTGCACGTGCCGGAAGGACATGGTCAAGATCTCCATGGACGTCTTCGTGCGCATTCTGCAGCCAGAGCGCTACGAGCTGTGGAAGCAGGGCAAAGACCTGACGGTGCTGGACCACACGCGGCCTACGGCCCTGAGCAGCCCAGAGCTGAGTACCTGGAGTGCCTCCCGGGCCTCCCTCAAGGCCAAGCTCCTGCGCAGGTGAGCTGCCCGGCCGCCCCGGCCGTTGCTGCTCCAGGCAGGCGGTCCCACATTCTCCCTCTTCTCATCTTTCCTCCTCCTACCCGCGCCCCCCCCCCCCACTTCCTCCTCCACCATTTCTCCTGCTTCAGAAGCAAAGTGTATTCTCAGGCTGACTTCTTCCTCCAACACTAGAGCATCACTGCCAGCGCTGTCTATGTTGTGGAGGTCTCGGGCTCCCTCTCACTCCTTGTCTGCCCTCTCAGGGCCCCATAAACTGTCTGTCTCAGGCTTTTGGTTCACTGTCTTGGGTGCGAGAGCCCCATTTCTGCTTTGGGGCTGCGGGACCCTTCTTGACTCTTGAGTGAGGACAGGAGCTGTGGGCCTAAGGCCTCCACCTACACGGATGGGAGCCTCACTCCTCCCCAGCGCGTCTGTGGCTGCTTGTTTTGGTGCCTAGGGAAATGTGTTCCTTGCATCCGTGGTTACAGGGGTGGTCACACAGACCTGTCCCCTGGACGCTCTCCACTCCCCATTCCACCTCAGAGGCCTCCTCCCAGCCCTCCTTCCACCCAGTATGTGTGTCCCTGCCCTGCTCCTGCCTGGTATCAGGTGGGGAAGGAGAGGGCACAGTGGCCACCTGCTCCTGGGATCTGTGCTTGGCATCTGGCCAGGGGGTTGTGGGTGGCAGGGAAAGACAGCATCGTGCAGCCTCGGAAGTGTCCATCTCCATCGTGCTCTTTCTCTGGGGAATATCCCGGCTTTCCAGGCCTGAGCTACCCGTGGACAGAGTTGAAACAGATTCCTTTTTGGTGCCCAAGGGACGGTCAGCGTGTCCTCACCGGGCTTGGGGCATGGCTAGAGCAGGTGGGGCAGCCAAGAGCATCGCACGTGTCTGTGTCTGGGCTTCAAGGCCCAGCGGGCTCTCCTCTGACCTCTCACCTCCATGGAGGTCACCCTGGATTGTAGACGGTCTATCAACAGTGAGCATGGCGTGTCTCAATAAAACTTGATGGACACTGGAGTGGGAATTTCATACCATTTTCACATGCCACAGAATGTTATTATCCTTTAACTTTTGAACCACTGAAAAACATGAACACCATTCTAGTTTACGGGCGACACCAAAACAGACAGTGAGCAGATCCAGGCCTCCGCGAGGCTTCCATCTGTGGCCCTCGGTCACTGCTGGCAGATCTTGTCCCCACTGGCCATGGATGGTGCCTCCCCAGAGCCTGGTCCCTGAGGGGTGAGGGGCTCGGCCACTTCATTCCTTGGGCAGTGCCTCCTTGGTGGCGCCCCCACACTCTGCTGACACTGGGAGAAATCGTCCTGGCTGAGTGATCACACCCACCCAGCGCCTTCTCTCCCACGGGTCTGGCCTCCTTTCTGTGTGCTCTCATCCATGTGTTTCCACCCTCACCCCGTCTCTGAGAACATTGTCTCAGCACTCCCTGCTACTCCTGACAGCCTGAGTGGAGGGGAGGCTCTCTTCTGATCTCTTCTGTTGTCTGTCCCTTTGATTTCCCTCTCTCCTGTGTGTTCCTCCCCGAGAACACTGCCTCGGGATGGCTCTTCATCTCTCCCAAGAGCAGGAAGTGAGCCTGCTGACTGTCTAGCTGCCGGTTCCCAACCCAATCCAGCATTGCAGGATGGTTGGCTGGTAGTGGCTCAGGCTAACTGGTCAGTGGAGCGACTCAGGGCTCACTCCAGGGAGGAAAGGGATGAGGGGCTGTGAGAGGAGCCTGCCCAGAGGACAAACCCCGCCCCCGCCCCCGCCCCCCCCCGCCAGTGTGTCCCACAGCACAGGGCTCCTTCCCACCTTCTCTCTCTGTGTGCCAGCCTGGGACTCAATGACCAATTAGGTTGTGTTCCCAAGGATACATTTAGTATGTAAGATAAGGCCAAGTCTCCCACTTGGTGGGGGGCATTCTCTGAAGAGGTTGACTGATGAAGGGCTCAGGTGTGGAGCCCTAAGCCCCAGCTGGGTGCTGAGGCCCCCACTAGCAGCAGAGGCCCTTGTGAGCTTCCCTGCTGGCCACGTGGCCGCCCTGCCCTTGCCCAGCTGTGCCTGGCCTCCAGGGCCACCGGCTCCCCGAGCCTCCCTTGTTGGAGAGTTGGTTGGGGGGTTGGGGGAACACCACCTGAATATCCTTGTCTCGGGCCAGATTTGGGGGGACAAACCTGGATCTATCCCTAGACCAGGGTCTTCCTCCAGGTCTGCTGACATCCTCTGAGGGGACCATCCAGGCTCTTTTAGGGGTGGAGCAGCATCCTTGGCTCCACCCACTCGATGCCAGGAGCACCACCCCCCCACCAGTGTGATAGCCACACACATCCCCTTTGGGGTGGGCTCCTCACCTGCCGTCTCTGCCCCCCACGTCCCTGTGTACCCTTGCCACCTCCTCTGGGTCACTGCAGTGGCTCCTCGGTCCTTGCTCAGATGGCTCATCCAGCACCTCCCACCCCCGAGGGCCCAGCCTTCCTGCCCCCTCTCCCAGTACCACACCCCAGATGTCACCGCAGGGCAGTCTGGTGTTGGCCCCTTTGGGAGAAAATGACGCTCTCTTTGGATTTACTTCTAATGCCTAAATCTTGTCTAGTGAACCGACCCTACCCTGTGACAAACAGGACCCATAACCTGTGACCTTGTCCTTGCTGGTGCTCTGCCCAGCTGGTGTCTTGGCCGCACTCCCTGGCCCCCACTCCTGCCTGAGCAGCCCTTCTCCATATGTAGACAGTCTTTTCCTCTTGGCTCCTGATTATTTCCAACGAGAGCTGCGTCGCCCACATTTTGCTGCAGGTGTGTGTTCTGCCGGCCCCTCATGTGCACCCCACACAGAGCATCTGAGCAGCCAGGCTTGGTCGGGGTTGGGGGGCATGCTCGTCTCTGAGTACATGGTCCTCATCCCTCCCCAGCCTCTGCTGTTGCCCCTGGTGGGACCTCCAGCTACCCCCATAGGAGGCAAGACCCCGCCAGCCTCACTTACTGAGCCCTGAAGCCCGCCTCCTCTCTACCTACCATCCTCACTCACCATGGAAACAAGGAGTCAGAGAGGACATCCCTGCCCCCTCCGCTGCCCCTAGACCTGTGAGGAGCTGGCCTGGTCTCCCCTCCTCCCTGCGCCTGATCCCCTGGCCAGACTGGACACCACTGCGCCTCCAGTTCGCTCCCACCAGCCACCCTGACCCTGCCATGCTCCTGAGCCCTCCCCCTACCATCACCTCCTGGCCTCTCAGAAGGGGCCATGACCATGGGCTGCCCCCTAAACCTCTGAGGAAACTCAGTGCAAAAGGGTCTCAAACAAAAAGCAGGACCCCACAGAAGAGGCCGACAATGAGCAGAAGAAAACTTACTTCTTCTCCGAGAGAGTGGGTGACTTGACATTTATGGAAGAACCTGCTATGTAAAAAAAAAGACTTTTAGAAGAGATGGCACTTGGGCATTTAAGAGAGAAAAGAGTTATAAGAGGTGGATTGGGAGACACTTCACAACATGGGTTAAACAGAAGACACCCAAGCCTCTGTAACGAATAAACAGGTCAACAGAAAGAACACGGGGCCCAAACGGAATCAAACTTGGCGATTGTGATGCTGCAAGCTAATAGACAAAGGTCAAGGGCCTCAAAGGTCAGGAGAGCAGTTATTTCAGCTCAAAAGTATGGACCCAGCCAAATTACCAACCACGTGTGGGAAGGGAGCAAGTCCCAGTTTTCCCCTCCTATCTGAGAAAGCTGCTGGAGGATGTGCGCCAGCTAAACAAGGGCATCAACCAAGAAAGACATGTGATCGAGGAAACTGGATCCAATCCAAGAGAGTCCAAGGCAGCCTCAGATAAGGGGATGGCCCCGGATTGTCATTTAGAAGCAAGTGACCCCTGCCCAGGAGGCCACACCAAGGGCTTGGAGATAACTAAGAACACTAAGCTCAGGGATAGGAGGCCAGTTACTGACTCCAGGACGAGAAAACAAAGAATGCAGTGTGCAAGCAGATCTGCTGTTCATGGACGAACTATATTTATGGGATCAAAAAGACATAATATGGAGGTGGCCCCGGGGATCCTGTTGCAGCCAGACAGTGATTAGGGTGTGTGAGGTGACGTACCTCCTCCAGCCATCAGAAAGTTAGCCCCAGATCCTCCCAGTGTTGTTCCCAGCTTATGTTCTCATGAAACAGATTCTTCTTTGCATGCGACGTTCACTTTGCTGTCCCCTTTGCAGGAGGGCACGGCCCTTTGCCTCCACCTTTGTGCCTAGTTTCACTTATCTTGGGGAGTCCTCAAACTAGTGAGGTCCAGTAGCTGCTGGGGGGGTTGGTGCTAGGGATAGAGCTCTGAGCCCAATGGTGTGTTTTCTAATTTTATATATTTATATATTTGTGGCTGTGTTGGGTCCTTATTGCTACTCAGGCTTTCTCTAGTTACAACAATCAGGGGCTACTCTCCAGTTGCGGTACCTGGGCTTCTCATCGTGGTTGCTTCTCTTGTGGAGCACAGGCTTTAGGGTGCATGGGCTTCAGTGGTTGGGGCGCACAGGCTTAGTTGCCCCAAGGCATATGAGATCTTCCCAGATCAGGGATTGAACCTGTGTCTCTTGCATTGGCAGGCAAATTCTTTATCGCTGAGCCACTGGGGAAGCCCCTCAGTGATGGGTTGGGGGCTGAGAAGAGTCTGGGCTCTCTAGGGACCCTGAAAGTGGTCAGGGCAGGGTCAGAAGTGGCCTCTGGGACCAGTTCCAGGTGGGAGGAGGGGAAGTGCTGGGGGGGGGGGGCAGAGGTGCTTCAGGACATAGAGGCCAGGTGAGTTGGCAGGAGGAGGACACCCTTCTGGGTGTGGTGGCCGGGGTAGGGGTTCGCTTGGGCACCCGGCCCTGGATTGTCCCCAGACCCTGAGAGAAGCCTCCAGGTGACCGCGGGTGAAAAGCCCGCAGCTTCCTGCCTGTCTCTGAGTCTGGGCTTCACCCAGTGTGGAGAGTGTCCCCCGGTGGGCCTGAGTCTCTTGTGCTCCCTCCCACCCTCCCTTGCCTGCCTGTCCTCCCACACCCCTCCCCATCACCGTGCACCCCTGCACGCCATGCTGTGTGTGATGCCATGCTCTGCCCATGACGCGCCCTCCCTGGAATGCTGCCTACTCCTGCCTGTGGTCATTGGGGTGGTCCATGCTGCCAACATCAAGTAGGGCTTGTTGTACACTGGGCCATGCCTGGGCTCAGGGCACAGAGCAGCTGCCAGCCAAGGGTAGGGGTCTGCGGGTCAGGCAGCGAGCAGCAAAGGACCAGCAGTGGTCAATGATTAGCATCAGGGGACAGTTACAAGGAGGCATTCCGGGAGCCAGCATCAAGGGCTAGAGCCACTGCAGATGCCCCAGGAGGAGGTGGGGGTCCTGGCATTGAGCCCTTGGGGCCCCGCCTGCCCAGTCCCAGTCAGATGGCTCCTCAGTGAGCGCTTGGTCCTTGTTAGTGCGGAGGCACTCCTGGAAGGTCTTGGTGTCTGAGCCCGCCAGGGCACCTGGAGCGCTCCCCCGGGCGGGAAGCCCTAGCCTACAGCCTGGGCTGGCCCATTGTCCCTGCCTCAGGCAGGGCCTCTCCCCGCCCTACCTCTGCCCCAACTCCTGGGCCAGTCACACACCTCCCGTGGTCTCTAAACTGCTCTGTCCCCCCCCGGAAGGTTCTGGGAACTGGCAGGGACATCCCCCAGCCCCGAGCCCGGCAGAGGTGCCCTGGCCACTGACCTGCAGCCCGCCCCCCTTATCGCTTTCCTTTCTTCCTCTAACTCTGATTCCCCCCGGTTTTCACTAAGAAGCTGCAGCTCAGCCTTACCTGGGATGCTCACTTGGGGCCCGAGGACCTCCCTCAGTCCCTGGAGGCAGGGGCAGGGGTTGGGGACCGGGTGCAGCTTAGATGAGGGGTCAAGGGGTCACTGCAGGCTCTGGGCGCAGAGCTCCTATGGGTGGAGAAGATGCAGGGAAAGCCCGGGCGGGGCCAGGCCCTGCAGTGAGCCATCTGGGGTTAACACGAGCCCTAGAGAAAAACCCCCTGACGTTTACATTCTAGACAAATTAGTCTGAAGGAAAACAGACACTGGAAAAAGACTGAGGAGGAGAGAAAACCCAGTCTAGAGAGGAAGAAAGAGCAGACCAGGAGGCCGGGGCTCTCGTAAGTGCACCGTTTGTCCGTCATGCAGGCATTTTCCACCAGCTGCTATTTCCATCCGGTTCATACTCCTGTCTCCCCCGCGCCCTTCACACAGAGGCTCTTAGAGTCGTCCATCCCTGCATCCCATCGCTAGCTGCCATCGCACCCGCTTGATACTGCCCACCCTCGCCATCATCCTCCCCTCCCCCAGGCCTCTCTCCCTCCACCGCCCCTGGCCCCAGGAGCCAACCCCACCCAGGGCTCCGCTTACCCTGCCCTTCTGGGGGGGCGCTCGTCTGAGGTCTGTCTCTGGGCAGAGCGCGCAGCCCAGGGTTTCTCCCTTGCATCATTTCACCTCCCCTCTGATGTATCTGCCTCTCCAGGTCTCACCGGAAACGGAGCCAGCCCAAGAAGCCCAAGCCCGACGACCCCAGGTCTCCTGGAGAGGGGGCAGCCGGGGCAGCCCTCCTGGAGGAGGCAGGAGGCAGTGCGAAAGAGGAGGCGTTGCCAGAGGCTGACCCAGAGGAGGAGGAGGAGGAAGCCCAGCTGCTGCCACAGGGCCGGGAGGCTGAGGGCTCAGAAGGTCAGTCCCACTTGGCTGCCTGCGCTGGCCACACTAGAGGCCCCGAGTTCTCACACTCCAATTTGTGTGCCTCATGGGCAGGAACAGTGCTTTCTCAAAATGCACATTCTGGGGTTGGGGGGCCTCCGGAAAGTCCTTCCCCTCCCAGAAACCGAAGAGAGGCTGTCCTAGTCCGTCTGGCGGCTGGAACAGAATCCACAGGCCAGCAGCTCAAATTCATAGGCTTTTCTCCCTGGAGGCTGGAGCTCAGGGTGCCGGCCTGGCCCAGTGCTGGTGAGGGCCTGCCTGCTGGTGTGCACGTGACCCTCTGTCGCTGTGTCCTCAGCCTTCTGGTCTCTAAGGTCCCTGATGCTTCGCCAGGGTCCCACCCTCATGACTTAGTCACCTCCCAGCCCTGTGACGCTGAGGCATAGAGTTCAACGTGAACTTGGGGAGACAGACATTGAGTCCATAACAGGTATCATCTGTCCAACAGTCAGGAAAGAGGGCGGCCTGCTGCTAGCTGGACGTGCCTGTGGTGGGGCTGCCCCACCTCCCTGCTGGTGTTGAACAGAAAAGTGTATCTGGGCGCCATGGTGGGGTGTCTCAGAACTGTGCCCTTTACATGTCCGGAGGCTGTTAGTCATGGAGTTTTACTCCTTGAATGTATAAGCACATTTTATGTGCTGCTTTTCTTTTCCACAGCTGGTTTGGTTTTCCTCATTTTCAGGTTCAGCTGCTCACATTTGCACGTAGCAGCTGCCCACCCCCCCAGGTGTGAAGGAGGGGCTGGGTGAGGCTGGGGGCTGGTGGCAGATCTCCAGGCAGCCCTGTCTCAGGCCCCCATCACAGGCTGTAGGTTGATGGAGGGTTCCACTCAGGCCCTCCATCTTGTCCTCAGGACTTGCTGCTTATGAGCCCAGCATGGTCTCTGCCCAGCTTGGGATCAGGCTCTCCTCGGGGTCCTGTGGCTGGTGTCACAGATGATATGGTGTTTGAGGTGACTGTCCACGAGGCTCTGTGTGCGGCAGGCATGAACCCCAGATGTTCCCACTGGCTGGAAGGGGTTGTGTCCCTGCAAGGGGCCTCCTGAGTTGGAGATAGGAGAGATTGGAAAGTTTCCTGGGAGATGACACACTGGTGCATGTCCCCAGATAGCCTGGCGTGCTGCTCACCCAGTGGGCATCATGAAACAGTCTGGCTCCACCCAGGAGGGTCTGGACAGCCTGGGGAGGCAGGCAGCCCAGGGGGAGGGAAGCGCACGTCGGCACCGTCTGGGCGCAGGCGATATCACCCCATAGAAATAGACCCAGAGCAGCATCACACTTGTTTACAGAACAGGTGGTTTTCACAAAGATCCCTCTTGTGATAAAAGCAACCAGAGAGTGATGTGGCCTGGAGCAAATCTCTCCAGAAATAAGACCTTTATGGGGGAAACCAGAGACAAGCAGGAACCGAACACAAATGGGACTGCACATGTTAGGAGGACGCCTGGTGGTGAAGGTGGATCCCCGGCTCAGGGGTTGAGGGTGTTGATTTCACTGCAGCCAGAGGGATGGAGGCCCAGGGAAGAGAGGTCTGGAGAGGTCAGGGCTGCAAGACTGGAGGCAGGAGCTGTCCCAGGCTGCAGTGAAGACCACTGCTCCTCCCCAAGGCTGCCGATCTTCACACACAGCCTTGTATGTAACACCCGCACCCATATCCCAGTTTACTTAAAGTTCTGAAAACAGGCCGGGTAGACATTGGATGTTTAAGGAGCATCCGAGTCTGCTCGGCCACCCTGACCCAGGCCCCGAGTCGGGGCTTCAGGAACCACGGCGCAGTGTCTCCAGTCTGGAAGCAGGAAGTCCAAGGTCAGGGTGGCTGCGGGGCTGCTCCTGCTGAGGAGGTGGGGGAGCTCCTCGGCTAGGAGACAGCCAGCTTCACACTCACACAGTGAGCCCGTCTCCGTCTTGCCCGTTCACAAGGACACTGGTCATGCTGGCAGAGGGCCCACCCCAATGATGACCTCATCTTAGTAATTCATCACATCGACTGTTAAGGGATACCCCCCTCCCCGGCCCCTTGCAGCAACACTGCCCTGGCCTCAGTGTCTCAGGATCCGAGAGCTGGCCTTATGCCCATGCTCAGCAAGGCCTCTTCCACGATGAGACTCTGGTTCCTCTCTGGTTTTCCCTGTTCTAAGCAGATTGCCACCTAAACAGTGGGAGATGTGCGGGTGGGCTCTCTGTCCTTTGAGAGTAAAATATGCTGCAGACAGGACCGTGCAGGATGCGTGCCCGCCTCCGTGGCTTCTGTGCTCCCTCTGTTCTACTTCCAGGGCCCCAGCACAGGGCCCCAGGGCTTCTCCAAAGGGCTTCAGGGTCCACGTTCTTTGGTGAGCTCCGTGTTGTGTGGCTGTGGACCCAAGAAGAGGGGGGATGTTCCCAGGGAGGTGGCCTTGCTCCCCAACTCGTCACCCCGTCCCTGTTCCAACCCAGAGCCTGGTCCCCAAACAGAAGGAGCTGGACTTTCGGGGCATCTCCTGAAACACAGGCCCCTTGAGAGAGGAAGGGGCCCCTTCAGGGTACGGCAGGAGGCTCCCACAGCCGGGAACTGCACTCTGATCAGTGGCTGTCCCTCGAGCCCTTGGTGGAAGATCACTCTGAACGCATCAGATAAATAAGTGCTCGCAGCTGGGGATGTCAGCAAACATGTCCAGGAATGAGTGGAAGACTTTAAAGTGGTTTCTAGACTTCCTTTCATGCCAGCTTAATGTCCCTCAAAGCTATGAGTGTAACAACCACCTTGGGCATGAAGATAGTCTTTGTTCTATGTTTGCATAGGGACAGCGCATGCCACTCACACCCAGGAGGCTGCCTGACAGAGGAGGCAGGGGATGGGCAGGATGGAGGAGCCTGGCTACCATGGGACAAGAGAAGCCAGGCTGGCTGATGTGTGTTGCTGGGCCTGGGGATGGGGGCTGCTTCCCCTCCTGGTTGCCCCGTGTCCCCACCCTGCTCCATCAGCTTCCTCTGCCCCAAGCCTGGACCCTGGGCCAAGCCCCAAGCAGAAGGCAGAAAGGCAGGTCGTGTCCACCAGGCCTGCTGGTACCACGCGGGCTCCCTCCTCTTGCCTGGCTGTGTGGCCAGCTCTGGCCAGGCATGGCTGCTGTCCCTTCTCGCAGCTCTAGAGCTGGGGGTGGCAGGAGCAGCACCAGGATTCCAGGAGGGCTGGTCCCAGAGCTCGTAGTGCCCCTGCCCCCCTGCCTGTCTCCCACAGTGCTGTCCTGTCTCCCAGGCAGAATCCTGCCCAGGGGCTGGGGAGGGGGCATGCAGCCATCCTGGGTCACTTCCCTTCCTCCAGGCCCAACAGCCTGTGATGGCTTTAGGAAGGACCCCAAGGCGGCTGTGCCCTGTGGTGAGCAGCAGGCAGGGCGAGCGTTCACACTCAGACCACGTGCTGCCCAGTAGCCCCACCCAGTGCAGCCACCCTGGCCTGGGCTCTGCTCAGGAGGGACATGGCACTGGCCAGGTGGGGCAGGGTCCCTAAACCAGGTAGCAGCCCCATGCCCCTGCTCTCCCCTGGGAGAACGTCAATGGGAGAGGAGTTACGGGAGCCCTGGACACTGGCAGGATCCATCAGCAGGGGGATCCTGCCTGTGCCTCCCTGCAAAAAAAAGAAGTGCCAGAAGGGCCTCCGCGCCTCTGTCGGCAGAGGGGTCCCTTCCATTCTGCTCCTACAACACCCAGGGATGTGAGAGGGATTGTGTGCTGGAGCCACCATCCCAGCTCTGTCAGGCAGGCCAGCTGAGGGGCTTTCCACATGCAGCTCCCCTTGGCCTGCGGTGGTCCCCATGGCGTAAGGACGGAGCCCGCCCCCTGCGGTGTCCCTCTTGGCCTTGTTTTGTTCCCTCACAGAGTCCTCTGGGTGTGCCCCCTCCTCTGCTACCCTGAGGCCATGGGAGCCGTCATCAGACTAACATCCGTGTGCCTACGCTGTCTGAGAGACAGAGGGGACAGTGGTTTCCTCAGAAAACAAAGCCATTCACCTGACAGCCCCTGCTGTGTGTCCGGGCAGCCCCAGTGCCAGTTTTATAAATCAGCAGTCTCCTCAGCAGAGAAGGCGATGGCACCCCCTCCAGAACTCTTGCCTGGAAAATCCCATAGATGGAGGAGCCTGGTGGGCTGCCGTCTATGGGGTCACACAGAGTCGGACACGACTGAAGCAACTTAGCAGCAGCAGCAGCAGCAGTCTCCTCAGCCTTCATCGCCTCCTGGGGCCGACCACTGTCACCAAGCTCTATAAGTAGTGCTCCCCCATGTCTCACCCTCCCCATCTCCAGGGACAGAGGGGTGACCTTCTGTTGCCAGGACCTTCCAAGTCCAGCATCTGTCTGAGAGAAGCAGGTTGTCTGCCCTTTCCTTGGCCAGATCACTGTTCCTGGGATGCTGGTGGTTGGGATCCCTCTGGGTAGGCGAAGGCATGAGGGATCCTGCTGGTGTCCTTGCCCTTGGAAGGTTCAGGGCCAGAGGGCTTGGGGACTGGCGAGCATTCCCTCCTCTGAGCATCTCTTGAAAAGTGTGGCTGCCTGCCCAGGACCTGCGGGTTGGCCCACCATCACTGCGGGGCTGTGGTGAGCAGTGGCCAGAGGGGCCGCCATCACTGCGGGCCAGGCTGGCTCTGAGCTCACCTGGTGGGGGCCGCTGGTGGGAGTTGGCTCCCTCCCAGTGCTCAGGCCAGGGGTCTGCCTGGAGGAAGGGAAAGAAGATTCTTGTTTGACCCCTTCTCGGGTCGGGATGGTCAAGGACTAGATGATGGCCTTGCCCTCGGGAACATTGTCCCACCTGTGCCATCGTGTTTGGCCTGGGGACAGGGGTAACATTTGGACAGGTTTTTATAGCATGAGGTCAACATGGATGCCGTGTGGCTGACCAGACCCTGTCACACACCCCGTGGTCACGGGTTTAGCAGGAAGAAGGACCAGTGCTTCCCCTCGAGCAGTCCTTACTTCCCTAGCCTGGTTTGCGGGGGCCCAGATGGTGACACGTTGGCATTGACAGCTCACAGGTACCAGCAGCAGGATGACCAACTTGTCCTCTGGGCATCAACCACTGTCACACCTCATGTGATGTCGCGAGACCATGGGGACACAGGCCAGGCAGGGAGGGCCTGAACTCAGTGCCCATTCTCCAGGTGGGCAGGCAGGGCCCAAGGGCTGTGCTGGGGCCGCTGGTCCTTGTGGGCAGGAGTCCCTGAGGCTGTGCAGGCCTTGTGGAGACCCCCACCTGCACACGTCGCCAGTGACTGTGTGATGATATGACCAGGGACTTGGTGCCTGGAAGCAACTCTCTTTTTGTCTGACATTTCTAAGGGTCAGGAGTCCCACATGGATCCGACTGGGCTGAGATCCGGGCGTGGGCAGGGCTAGTCCCTCCAGAGGCTCCAGGGAGCACTGGCTCCTGCCTTTTCCAGCTTCTAGAGACGCCGCCTCCATGGCTCACAGCCTCTCCCTCCATCCTCACAGCCAGCAGCCCAGCATCTCCTTGAGCCCAGCGGGATCCTCTGCTTTTGAGGATCCCTGTTAGTAGGTGGGGTCCACCTCGGGATCCTCGGCTCACCGTGTCTGTAGAGTCCCCACTGCCAGTGTCTGGTTCCACGTCCTCAGGTCCTGGGGCTATGGTGTGGGTGTCCTTGGGGTCTGTGACTCCTCCAACCACACCGTTCAGCTCCGTTTATTTGAGGAGCTGCATACCCATTGTGGCCCTGAATTAAAATGCTACTGAAGACACTGCCTGCCCACCTCCCTCCCCACCCTGTCACCTGTCAGGAAGCCCACCCAGTGCTGGCCCTCAGGGGCCAAAGGGTGTTCTGGGCCCTGAGGACACTTCTGTCCCCCACACATGGAACCACTTGTTGTTTAAAGTTTTGCTTTTAAAAGATTCTACCAGCTGTGTGCATTAGCCATAGAAATAGGGAAAACCCAGGTATAGAAAAAACGTATCCTGCTTCTGCCCCCTCCCCTTTGGAAGGACCTTTAGAGTGGGTCTCTCCCCAGCTACTCGTCGACAGTTCGACTCGGTGCCCCGTGTGAGGACCCCACACGGTGCTCTTCCAGAAGGTTCCCTGGGCCCGGGGCAGAACTCCATGGCCAGGGTGCCGCTGCTTCCGGCTAGGCTGCCTGGCAGGGGACCTGGTTGCAGGTGGGACTGCCCAAAGCCCAGGTTCCTTGGGCAGGGTTGGGGAGGGTGGCCTGTCTCAGGCAAGGGGGCTGGAAGGGGGCTCCTGGCCACTGACCCCTGGCGTGCCCCCATCCCTGCCTCTGACTCGTCTCTCTCCTGTCCCCACAGAGGACGGAAGGGGCAAGCTGCGGCTGGCCAAGGCCAAGAGTGACCGGAAGAAGAAGAGCTACGGCTCTCCGCACCCCCTCCACCCGCTGCTGCCGCCGCCCCTGTCCACCCAGTTCACCGAGGAGGCGCCCTTGCTGGAGATCCCGGGACCGGCCCCCGAGGGGAGCCCCCCGCCACCACCCCTCAATGTGGTGCCCCCCAAGGCCCCCGGCGAGGAGCCAGAGGCAAAGCCGCGCCCTGTCATCCCCATGTTGTACGTGGTACCTCGGCCCGGCCCTAGTGGCAACAAGGGCCGTGTGTCCTGCCAGCAGGCCTCGGAGCACTTTGCCCAGAAAGGCCCCACCTGGAAAGAACAGGCCACCCCCATGGAGCTGACGGGGCCCGAGGAGGAGAGCAGAGCCAGTGAGGGGCAGGTAAAGGGGCAGTGGGTACTGGCTGGGGGGATCCCCCACCCCCGTGTGCCAACCATGGCCTCGCTTGTCCCAAATGGGCCCTGTGGTTCCCATCCTGGAGGCCAGTGACACAGGTGTGGTTTAGCAACCACCATGGATCTGGGCTGCACTTTCCTGGGGTCTCCTGCCCCCACTGGGACTCTGGGGTCCTTTGGAACCAGGCTCCAGCCCCAGTGAGCAGTCCCTGCTTCTGGCCACAGAGCTGCCCCCTCAGAGGCCTCCTGTGCTGTTTTAGAATCCGTCCACCTTTTCCAAGTTGAAAATGGAGATCAAGAAGAGCCGGCGCCACCCCCTGGGCAGGCCGCCCACCCGGTCCCCACTGTCCGTGGTCAAGCAGGAGGCCTCGAGTGACGAGGGTGAGTGAGGGTGTCCCTGGCTCTGCTGGGTCCCTGCCCCGCCTTCCTCTGCCGCCCGCCCATCCAGCCTGCTCATTCCCACCCCAGCGCCCCGCGCAGCGTCAGACCTTCTCCCCAAATGCCTCAAGGCTGAAGTGTCCCCTGCCTATTCTACAGCTCCCAGGCCCCATACATGAGCACCTTGCTTCTAGGGCGGGTCCCTGGGGACCACCAACACAGACCAGGGTAGACGGCGGCCCAGTGTCCTCAGGGAACGCAGGAGTGGCCCTGGGGGCTTGGGGACAGCCAGCCGGGACCTACGGTCAGCGGAGGCCTGCCTGGGACAGACAGCAGGCTGGGCAGGATGGGCGTCTGTTGGTGGCCTCCGTCTTAAAAGACGTGGGGGCGACGGTGTCCCCACCCAACTTCCAGGGGTTGGTGCCCCCTGCCACGGCCATACCACCCTGCGTCCTGTCCCCACCAGGCAGGGTGGGGTCCTCAGTGCTGACGCCCCTCCCCACCCCCCTTTACTCCAGAAGCCTTCCCTTTCTCTGGGGACGAGGACGTGGGTGACCCTGAGGCCTTGAGGTCGTTGCTGTCGCTGCAGTGGAAGAACAAGGCGTCCAACTTCCAGGCCGAGAGGAAGTTCAACACGGCAGCTGCCCTGACGGAGCCCTACTGCGCCATCTGCACTCTCTTCTACCCATACAGCCAGGTGGGCCGGCGCCGTGGGACCCCAGGTCCACACCAAGCCGGGAGTGTCCCCCTGCTCCCGTGGGCGCTCCGCTGGAAGCCAGCCCTTGCTCTCGGAAGAGAGGATGTTGGAGACCAAGAACCCATTGCTTTTGGGGCCACAGTGGGCTCAGGGGAGAGCCTGGCGGGGCGTGAAGCTATGGCCCCAGTGAGGGCTACGGGGACAGAGTCTGGGGTCTGAGTTTCACTAGAAGGCAGCTTACTCACAGGCATCAAAGAGGATTCGCGTGCAGGGAGCGCTGTTCTCTGAGAGGCCCTCAGCCTGACCCCGGGGCCCAGGAGTGGAGCCAGGAAAGGGCCTGCGTGGTGAGCAGGGGCCTGGAAGCCGGAGCAGCATGGTGCTGGTGACGGTGGGCTGGGGCCAGGCAGACTCCCTGTGTGGCCTGGCCCAGTCATAGCCCCCACTCTGTCCTGAGTTCCCAAGTCGTGAACCTGGCCTCTCCCCACATTCTGCCCTGAACCCTCCGCTGCCAGGTTTCCTTCTTCACCTGTTTCCTGCCCTGGCTCCCTCCCTGGCCCTGACTGTTGCCTGCCTCCTGCCCTTCCTGTTAGCATCTCACCACAGCTACACACAGCCCAGATGGAAATGCCCAGTCCTCGGCCTCTCCATGTGCCCCACAGCCATCCTCTCCTGTGACATCTGCCCCCACCCCCACATAGCATGCCCTGTGCCGTCCCCCAGCATCTCCCACGTACCCACCCAGCCCCCTGCCTGGCCAGATGGGTTTCTGTACATTCTTTGGTTCCATCCCACTTGCCATCTCTTCCAGGAAGCCTTCCTGGATCTGTTGTCCCTGGCTGACTCGGGCCCACCTCTGCTTTTGCTCCTGCCCTCTGTTTATCAGCCCTGGAGCACAGAATCAGATCTCACTTGCTTTGTGATCCCCAGCTCCTAGCCTAGTGCCAGATGTTTTCCATGCAGTAGCTGGGCTGACTGAGGTCTGTGCACCATGCTGGGGTGGCATGCCTGTTTCCAGGGCCCTGCTGCTCTGAGCGGCTGGGACCTGCCATCCCTAAGCGATTCAACACCTGGTGGTGGAAACAAGTAAGATGTACGTACCATCGGACATCTTCTCCAGGTGTGACCTCCTCGGTGCTGCTAGCATCAGCGCTGGGAACGTCCACTTAAGAGGCGCATCTCCTTAATTCCATTGGCTAAGTTAAGCATCGTGACTGAACTTAATCATGCCCACAGTTCTGGCGGGCCTCCATGGCCACAGCCCTCAGCATCAGGGCCAGGATCTGCTCGTCCCACGTCATGGGAAGAGCTGTGGCTGGATGTTGTGCCTGTTTGGAAACTAGCCAGTCCCCTCATCCAAGGTGGCCCCCCCGCCATACACGCACATACAGTGCATCAAACCAGTGGTCCTGGTGACCGCTTTCCTTCTTCTCGAGGTGGGCAGAGTCCTCCCCTCACTCTGGGGGTGCTGGGGAGGCTCGTCTGGGAGCCCTGCCATCCTGTGACAGGCCCAGTGTTGCTGGATTTTTCATTACAGACTCTTCATCTGATTGGATCTGGGGGGCTTGGGGGACTGGGGTACAGCTGTCATGGCGTGCAAGTCATAAGTTTAGATACACAGGTAACATGGCATCAGGTGATGGTCAGGACCACAAGGCTGACAGTGGGCAAAGGCTTGGGGACTGCTGGTCACGTGAGCGAGGGATGAGCACCCCAGGCAGTGGGAACTGCACGTGCAAAGGCCCTGGGGCAGGACCCAGCCTGGCATTTGGGGTGTTGGGGAGGGACAGCGAGGAGGCCCCTGTGGCTGGAGCAGAGCAAGCCCAGGGCAGTGGGGGCAAGCTGGTCAAGGACTGCGGGGTGGCGTCTGTGCTGGGTCTGGACATAACTCTAAGTGGGAGAGCTTGCGGGTGGGTGGGACAGGATCTGCCCATCTAGAAGAGGATCTCTCAGGGGGCTTCTGAAGCAGGGCTGGGGGCTGGGGGAACTTGTGGTGCGGCAGCCACAGGTGTCCCGGTAGGGCTGCGCTGGGGCTGGAGGTCCCGTCTGCCCCAGGCTGGGCTCTCTGCTGAAGGCGTCCCTTCCTGCAGTCCCTGCAGACTGAGAAGGAGGTTCCCCAGGCCGCCCTCGGGGAGGGCCCCTCAGCCATACCACCTTCCAGAAGCAGCCTGAAGACACGGCCGCTGATCCCCGAGATGTGTTTTACGGCCAGCGGGGAGAACACGGAGCCACTCCCCGCTAACTCCTACATCGGCGACGACGGGACCAGCCCGCTGATCGCCTGTGCCAAGTGCTGCCTGCAGGTCCACGCCAGTGAGTGCTGGGCCACACCTGGGGGGCTGCAGGGGGCAGAGTGTCTGCGGGGCAGGGCTGCCCCTCCCTCTGGCTGCTGCTTCCGGCATATGGCAGGACCTGGTGTCATGGGATCGGGGTCTCCATCCTTGGGGGGCAGACGTCCTGCTGCCCTCCAGTCAAGGTAGGCCTGCCTGACACTTCTTTCTGGAAGGTTCCGCTGTGGCCTGCCCTCCCCTCCCAGGGCCTGAGGGGGCAGCAGATTGGGTCCCCGTCAGGGGCTGTGATGCTTTTAAATGCTGTGCCTTGGGGCTGAGGCTGGAATTGATGGTAAAGCTGAGATTCTGCAGAGGTCCAGGGGTCTGATTTATCTCTGCTGTCGGTGATCCCCACCACCACCACCTCCCCTACAAATCCTGAAAGCCCGACCTACCAGAGACAGGAAGATGGATGTCTGTTCCCTTCTTGGGTGGAAGAGGGTGGCGAACATCAGATTGTGGTCCAGGATGGGGAGAAAGCTTCCTGGAGATGCTTAATTTTGGTGTGGCCTGTGGAGGAAGCTGGCCATACATCTCTGTCTGGCGCCTGCCCCTGCCAAGGCCTGCCCGGAGCTGGCTTTGTCTCCTGGCTGGGGTATGGCTATGAGACATGCTCCCTGGGTGTGGGGGGGGGCAACGGCGGGTGGCAGCAGCAGAGCCCACCACCCTGCTTCCCTCGAGGGGTCCTGCCCAGCTACGTCAGTGGAGAGAAGGCTTAGGAGACAGAAGGCTCAGCACAGGTGTCTCCTTTGGGACCTGGCACTGGACAGAGGGGGAGCCCCCACTTCCTCCAGGACCTGGGACCACACCCCGGGTCCGACCTCGGCTGAGGGCCCAGGGGACAGAGCAGGAGCCTCTCGGGTGCCTTTTGGCCCTCAGGGCCTCGGTGAGGACACAGAGCCCCCTTCCTGCTGTCCTGCTCTCTCCTGGAGTTTCCCTGGGGACCCATTGGTACTGGTTGATGGCCCCTTCAGACTTGAGAGCCCCTGTTTGGTGGGCAACAAGCCCCAGCTGCTTGAGGGTCCCTGCAGTATTTCTGGGTGGCAGTGCCGATGAAGCAGGGCCCTGGGGCATGGCCCTCCACCCCTCCTCCATTCCCCCTCCCTATCTGTGAACCCAGCCACATCCCACAGCCAACTCCCTGGGTAACTCCAGAGCCTCTCACTGTGCTTTCAGAAGCAATGGGTTCTGAACTGCCTACTCCCAAGGCCCCCTTTCTGCCCTCTCAGCTCCTCCCAGACTGGGGTAGGGGGCAAGGGCCAGGCAGAGCCTCCAAACCTGGAGGAGCTCTGGCGGCAGGGGTGGCGGGGAGCCCGCTGTGCTTCACCATCCCTTTCCAGACTTTCTGGGGCTCTGTGTTTAGTGGTCCGGATTGAGGCCGAGCAGGTGGTGAGCACAGTTACTGTATCTGGAACCCCCCTGCCCTCCCCGCGCCGGGCTTTGACAGCCTGCCCGCAGCCATGGTAACAGACGCGCTTGCCCTGTCTTCTAGGTTGTTACGGCATCCGCCCGGAGCTGGTCAACGAGGGCTGGACGTGTTCCCGGTGCACGGCCCACGCCTGGACTGCGGTAACTCGCCCCTGCAGCTGGGGTGGTGTTCTGAAAGCCGGCGCGGCCCGTGGGGGAGCCGGGCCTGGGCCCCGGGCTCGCCCGATCCCGCGGGGAGACCTTGGGCTGGCTGCCTCACCTCCTTGGGTCTCGGGTGGAGCCCATCGCTTCGGTGGCCGCTAGTGAAATGTAAGGACCGCTGGCGGGGGCCGGAGCAGATTCCGGAGCAGCAGGTGGGCGGTCCCGCCCTGCACACCCCTCAACGAGTTGTCTGGTCCCCGCAGGAGTGCTGCCTGTGCAACCTCCGGGGAGGCGCCCTGCAGATGACGACCGACCGGAGGTGGGTGGAAGGGCCCCTTATTCTAGGGGACGGGGGTACCTGAGGGGCGACTCGGGGCAGAGGCAGGACCTGCAGGAGCAGATGAGGTCCTGTCAGCTTGGCAGGCCCGTGCCCCTGGCTTTGAGATGACCCTAGAGGGGACAGGGCGCACCCGTGACCCCTGACCCCTTCTGCTCCTCCCCCAGGTGGGTCCACGTTATCTGCGCCATCGCTGTCCCAGAAGTGCGGTTCCTGAACGTGATGGAGCGCCACCCCGTGGACATCAGCGGCATTCCCGAGCAGCGGTGGAAGCTGGTAGGGGCCCTTGAGTGCTGCCCCCAGGGTGTGGGGTAGCTGCCGCGGGGCCAGGAGGCGGTTTCAGTGTGGCCAGCAAGTTACTCTTTGAGTAGGCAGGGGGTGCCTCTCCGTGGCTCCATTTACCATTTTTACACAGAGAAAGCCACCGGCGCTCTGCCCAGTTCTTTCTTGCTTAACTTGCAATCAGCGGCCAGATAGAATTTTAAGAACATAATAGCCAAGAAGGTCTTCATCAGGCATAACTGAAAATTCACGAACGTTAAATAGCAGCTGCCAGTTTCCCCTCCCTCAGCCCCAGAAACCACTTCTCCTCTCTGCTTCTGTAAGTTTGTTTTCGCTTCCTCATGGACATGGAGATTCGCAGCAGGTGACTCGCTTATTTCACTGAGCATAATGTCCTCAGTGTCCATCTGTGTTGCTGCAGATGGCAGGATTTCCTTCTTCTTCATGGCCGAGTAACATTCCATTGTGTTTCTGCACTACGTCTTCTTCATCCGTTGTCTCTCCACGGATGCTTAGGTTGTCTCCAGGTCGTATCTGTTGTAACCGGTGCTGCAGTGAACATGGGGGTGCAGATATCTTTTCAAGATAGTGACTTTGTTTCCTTCAGCAAAAGACCCATGAGTGGAATTGCCAGATCATATGGTAGTTCTGTTTTTAACTTTTTGAGGAACCACCATACTTTGTTCCATAGCAGCTACACCAATGTGGGTTCTAACCAACAGTGCGTGAGGGTTCCCTTTTCTCTCTCTCCTTGCCAATACTTGTTATCTCATGTCTTCTTGATGGTGGCCATTCTAACAGGTGGTTTTGATTTGCACTTCCTAGATAATTACTGATGTTGACATCTGTTTACATACCTGTTGGCCATCTGTATGTTTTCTTAGAGAAATGTCTAGGCAAATCCTTTGCCCATTTTTAAACTGGGCTTTTTTGCCTTTTTTTGCTCCTGAGCTGTGGGAGCACTGTCTCTGGCTCCTCTAAGGAGCACAGCCATCCTTGGGCAGGAGTGGTCTTGCAAGTTTCACTCTTCCAGCTCTTGCTGATGTCTCCCCACCTTCCCCTGATCTGGGGGAGTCTTTGGGGCAGTGGGCCATAGTCACTAAGCAAACACTGGCTTTCATTCTCAGCTCTGCTACCAGCCAGCTGTGTGACTCCAGACAGATTCCTTGACCTCCTGTGCTCAGTCTTCTTCTCCATAAAATGGGGCTGCTAACAATCCCTGTATGGGGAGCATGAACTGGGCCACAGCGGGAAGTGCTGATCATGCCATCTGAGCACCAGTGCCTGCTCTCAGATCATCACCACCTATGAGTCTGCAGGGTGGCCTTGTGGGGGACACGTGGGGAGTGGGATGTGTCTTATGGCTCAGGAGATGGGTCATTGGTCAGGGGTATGGACAGCATTCTGGCTGTTCTTCTTGCCTGGTTTATTTCCCAGCTGCCTAGGACAGGGCCTGGGTACAGAGGTTCTTCCAGGCCTCCAGCGGGCAGGAGGCAGAGAAACAGGGCTGCAGTTGGTGAGCTTGGTGAGGAGGCCCAAGTGAAGGCTCAGAGGCACCACCCTGGAGCCCCTAGGTGCAGGGCCTCCGGGCAGGGCAGAGTGGGTGGCCGACGGGAGCCATGTGGGAGGGGAAGGGGCCTGGTCAGGAAACACTGGGCTCAGGCCAGTGCCAGCGCTGCCTGGTTAGGATGGGTGTTAGGAAGAGGCCACAGTGGCAGTGATTCCTCCAGGAACACGGGCAGCAGAGGCCTCATTATTCAGGTGGAGTGATGGCGCGGTGCGTGGCGCCAGATAGATCCTCCCTCCCAGACGCTTTATGGATCATCTGACATTTCCAGCTTGCAGCCTCTTCATTACCGGCACTTGTAACGATGAATTAAAAATCCTTTTACACGAGGCTCGCTTGTACTGCCTAATGGAGCCTCACAAGGAAGCTGGCAGTTAACTCCTGCCTGCCCGGCCGCCCACCTGCCTTTCTGGGGCCACATGCCAGCCGCAGGCTTGGGGAACGGTCATGCCTGGTCATCCGCCCATCCTTTTGTCCCCAGGACTCTCTGGCTGCTGGTCCTGGTGAGTGGTGGCTGCCCCAGCCAGCTGGTAGCCTGAGCCTGGGGCTCACCCCCTCACCAGCCCAGATTAGCTTAGGGGGCAGTAGAAATGAGGCTGTCAGGGCAGGTGCTCAAACCAGCTCTGCCCTTCTCCTCCGCTGTGCCTTGAGGTGTCACATCTTGATGGGAGGGAAGGTGGATGTCTGCCAAAATTGGCAGGAAGGCAAGGGGCAGTGAGGAATGGCTTGAGGAGGGAAAGGCCCGAGACGTAAGACTGTGCCTTGCGGCCTCTATGGCTGATGGCACACCAGCTGTGGCCCTCAGCCTTCTCCCACGGTCCATCCTGTACCATCCCCTCACCCCCCATCTCCTGCCCCCACCTCACAGCCTCCAATGAGGGAGATCCAGACGCAGGACTCACCCTTAAGGCAGCCCTGAGTTCACCCCCTGGCAGACGGCCCCATGGGGGCCTAGCCCACTTTCCTCATGACGTGGAGACTCAGAGTAACGAGCTGCCACCACCGGCCACACTGTCAGATTTCTCCCGGGCCTTGGCTGTGGGGTTTCTGCCTTCTGGTGTGGAGCCCAGTTCTCAAGGGCCATGTCATGTGTCTCCCTCCCCCCGCCACAGGCCAGCTGGAGAATCAGGGATCGACAGTTTAATAATGAGATCTCATTGCCATCGATCGGCACCGGGCTGCACTCCTGCAGCGCCCTTGCTGTGGGGCTTCTCTGGCTTTTGAACATGGTTTACAGAGTGATAAAGGCCGGCTTATTAAATGCCCAGAGTCATCGGCAGATGGCTGCTGAGTGGCGGCAGGGTGTGGGCATGGGCACAGTGTCGATGGCTTGGGAGCTGATACCCAGCAGAGCAGGTCGCCCAGACAGGTGTTCCTACAGTGTGGGCCCCCTGCCCCTCCTTATGAAGGGCTACACTACAGCATCTTTCATTCAAAATTAAGATAAAATCTCCCATTATGTTTTTGTGTTTTTTTTTAATCCCCATTTCAGTGGCTTTAACTACATTCACAGATTTAGATAACCATCATCTCTAGCTAGTTCCAGAACATTCCATCACCACAGAAAGAAACCCCCCCGCATTGGGTGACTGCCAACCCCTCCCCAGCCCCTGAAAACCCGTAACCCCACTGTCTGTCTCTGTGGATTGGCCTATTCTGGATGTTTCCCATCAGTGGAATCACACACTGTCTTTCTGTGTCTGCTTCTCTCACTGAGCGTCCCATTTTCAGGGTCCCTCTAAGTGGTAGCAAGGTGCCTGTTCAGGCAGCTATGTGGAGGGGCTGGTGGAAAAGAGGTCTAGAGATGCTCCTGGGGGCCAGCTGCAGGCTGGGTTGGTGGGCCTGGGGTGGTCAAGACTCTCCCAGGATGACCCCACCATGGGGCCAGGCCACTGCACTTCAGCTTCGGGTTTCAGAGTCACTCCCAGGAGACAGACCTAGGGGCCCAGTAGTGCAGGGGCTCCCAGCCCCAGGGGGCAGAGGTACCAGCCGGAGCCCCATTCCCACTGCCGTGTCCCCACAGAAATGTGTGTACTGCCGGAAACGGATGAAGAAGGTGTCGGGTGCCTGCATCCAGTGCTCCTGCGAACACTGCTCCACCTCCTTCCATGTGACCTGCGCCCATGCCGCCGGCGTCCTCATGGAGCCAGACGACTGGCCCTACGTTGTCTCCATCACCTGCTTCAAGCACAAGTCAGGGGGCCACAACGTGAGTGCCCACTTGCCCCCCGAAGTCTGTTCCCCTGCCCCTCTGTCCTGCTGTGTTCTGACATCCCCTCCACCCTCAGGTCCAGGTCATGAGGGCCGTGTCCTTAGGCCAGGTGGTCATCACCAAGAACCGCAATGGGCTTTACTACCGGTGCCGCGTCATCGGCACCACCACGCAGACCTTCTACGAAGTGAACTTTGATGACGGATCCTACAGCGACAACCTGTATCCAGAGAGCATCACTGTGAGCAGCGAGGGGCGGGGCAGGGGGCGGCACAGGTGCCGGGCAGGCATTGCCCTTAGGATGCTGGGGGGTGGCCCAATTCCTCACGGGAATCTCCTGCTGGAAAGCTCTGCCTGCAGGAAGGTGGGCCCCAGGGCAGGGGCGGCAGCAGACCCCTGGGCACCCACCCACAGCTCGCCCTGACAGTTTAAGCTGAGAGCACCTCCTTCTTCTGGTTGGGACCTTTCTACCGAATGGGACCTTTCTTAGCCTAGGCCAGCGTGGTGACCGAGGCCAAGGGCACCCCTCACCCCATCCCATCCTTCCCTCCACAGAGTAGAGACTGTGCCCGGTTGGGCCCGCCACCCGAGGGCGAGTTCGTGGAGCTCCGGTGGACTGATGGCAACCTCTACAGGGCCAAATTCATTTCTTCTGTGACCAGCCACATCTACCAGGTGAGGGGGTCCTGTTTGCCGGCTATGGGCTGGGGTGGGGCCCTCAGCAGGGTCCTTTGGGGACTGTGGAGTTAGCCTCTGAGGTCAGTGCAGGCAGGAAGGCCTTCTAACTGTCCCATATTTTCCTCCTTGGAGAGGTCTTCTCGATTTTGTGTGTGTGTGTTAGAATATACTTAATGAAATTTACTGCTTTCATCATTTTTTAAATGTACAATTCAGTGCCCCGGATTTTTAAAAAAAAATCAAGTTGGTTGTGAGTTTTTTCTCATGATCGTGGAAGAAAAGTTATTGACGTGTGAAATCTTAGAAGAAAAATCACCCCCTATCCCAGTGACAAAGACAATGGCAGGTGACCCTGTGCTGTTTACCCAGTGGTCACCCTGCAAGCTGACCGTGAGTGGGTGGGTGTGGGGCTGGGCCGGGTGGGCCACGAGCTGAACTGCATCCCCTTGGCAGGTGGAGTTCGAGGATGGGTCCCAGCTGACGGTGAAGCGTGGTGACATCTTCACCCTGGACGAGGAGCTCCCCAAGAGGGTCCGGTCCCGGCTGGTAAGTGGCCAAGAGTTGGAGCGGGGGTGGGGGCACGGCTGCCTTGGGGAGCGACCTGTCCAGGCGACCTTGACGTCCCACCTTGGCCTTTACTGGTTTTGAGGCAGGAGGAGCAGTGGGAGGGTCGGCCCGGCCAGTGAGGAGGAGACAGCAGCTCCTGAGCATGGATCGCAGCTGCACGTTGCAATGCAAAAGGGAACAAGAGAAACTGGCCTTTTCTCACGATTTTTCGCCATCTTCTTTCTTTCGGGTTTAACCCAGAGGCAAACTTTTGAGGATCAGTGGCTGTGGCTGTGGGTGGAAGAGCCGAGTCAGAGCTGGTGGGGGTCCCAGATGCAAGGTTCCCTGGGGGACAGACAGGAACTGCCAGGCAGACCAACGGCCTGCTATGTGCAGCCCGGCCTTGCCTCCCACATTCTGTGGAGGGCAGGGCTCCCACCCTGCTAGGGGGCCAGTGGCTGGGAGGCTAGGCCCCTACTCTGCCTGCATGGGGAATCACTTGCAGGATGGGGGTTCAGGCAGAGGCAGGAGGGGCCCTCCCCAGCAGCCAAGGACTATTGGCCTCCAGCAGGGCAGCAAGGGCATTGGCCTTCCAGCCAGGCCCCCAAGCACAGCCTGTATTTCAGTCCATTCTGGCTGCTGTACCACACTGGACAACTTAAACAATCTCACAGGATTCTGGAAGCTGGAAGTCCAAGATCAAGGCACCACCAGGTTCAGGGTCTGGTGAGGGCAGACCCTGGTTTACAGACACCTGCCTTCTGTGTCCTCACGTGGTGGAGAGAGAGAGGGCGCTCTCAGCGGTCCCTTTATAAAGGCACTGATCCTGTTCTCAAGGGCCGCTCTCTCATGACCTCATCACCCCTGACACCATCATGCTGTGGTGGGGTGGGACTTCAGCATAGGACTGGGCCTTGGGGGACACAGATCTCTGCCCACCGTACCCTTTCCTACTAACCCCCACGCCCTCTGCTCCCCTGTAGTCGGTCAGCACAGGGGCGCCGCAGGAGAGCGTCTTCTCTGGAGAGGAGGTGAAGGCCGCCAAGCGCCCTCGGGTGGGCACCCCTCGCACCGCAGAGGACTCAGGGCGGAACGCGGACTACCCGGCCTTCATGGAGAGCCTGCTGCAGGCGCAGTGCTGGCCCGGAACCCCCTACTAGGACCGCCGGCCACCCATGAGCCCTCGGCCCAGCAAGGCAGGCGCGGCGGGCCCTGGCGTTTGCTTGCTGTGAATCCCTGTCCTCGCCTCCCAGCCCGAGAGGCTACCTCGGTGACAGGAGAGAGCAGGACGCCACACGCGCCCCCGGACTCAGGGAGCAGGGCCACGCGGGCTCTGGGGGGCTGGCGGGGGTGCACGCACCACCCCCTTGACCCAGATTCGTAAGCCACGTAAGCTCTTCTTCTCGTAAAAGGTGCTACTGCATTGCCTGCCTCCTGAGCAGCCGTGGAGATTGTGACTTCTGTACATACATCACCTTTGTGAGGTTCTTTCTATAAATACCTATTGTTTAAAAAAAAAATGCAAGAAAAAAAAAAGGAAAGAAAAGGAAAAATCACACCCCAAAGTTGTTTTCTAGATTTGTGGCTTTAAAAACAAAACAAAATGAAACAAAACGTCTTTTTTTCTCAGAACCCCGTGAGCTGCCCAAGATAAAAGCAGCTCAGCTTTTTGTTTGTCGTGTTTTCTGGTCTCGCTTGCTGTGAGCGGTGGGGATGCGCTGTAGCGGCGGTGAGGCCTGGGGGCACTGGGAGGTGAGGGCAGGATGCCTAGGCATCCCTGACGGTGGTGCCAGGTCACTCACTCTGTCCCAGTCGTGAGTTCGAGAAGGTCTGGGCGGCTGGCACCATGCGGTCAGCACCCAGTGGGAGGAGGCTGGCAGCTCCTTTGGTGGCCTCCCCCTTCTCTGCGTGGCCTTTTGCAAAATAAATGTTCTCTCTTCTGGTGGCTCCATCTTTTGCTTCTTCCCCTGGGAAGAACCATCTCCCAGCTGAGACCATGGAGGGGGGCCCTCAGGGGTCTGGCTGCGGCTCACACATGTACAGGGGGTCTTCCCCAACCCCGAGGGGCTGGTACATCCTGTATGATCTCTGTGATGCGTGGATTTGTGTGTCTGGGGGAGAGAGCTCTCGAGAGGGAATCACGGCTTTCAGCTCGGAGGAAATCTGCCCCAGAAGGCTTGTGGGCTGAATTTCCAGGCAGAAAAACATGTTTCTCATTCTGGGCTAGGGGAGGAACGGTGCCCCCCACCACATCTCAGCCACACCCTGGTCCCCTGCAGAGGGGTTGAAAGCGTCATTTGCTTGTATAAAGATTTTCTAAGTTTAAAAAGGAGGGTCTAACAGTTGCCAGGCCAGAGAGAACCAAGTAAGGAAAGTGGAGAGAAACTTCCTTGGTGGGGGGAAGGGCAGGTGCCCTACAGGGGCGGGCGGGGCAGCGGGAGGTGCCGGGGAGTCAGCGGAATGTGGGGGTTCCCTCTGCATGCAGCAGGCCCCTGCCCCGGGGCGCTGTCCCTGTGTTCATATGTAGTTTGAAAATGCTATTTATATTGTAAAGATAATAAAAAGAAACAGGCAGACGCCCCTGTGGCTCCGGGTCGGGCAGGTGGGCCACCCCCGTGGCCAGTCCCTCTGGGTTTCACCCCATCCATGGTGGGTTCCTGGACCACTTGTGCAGACAGGCAGTGGCGCAGCAAAGGGGGAGCGCGCTTTCCCCATGAAGGTATATTTATGTCTATGTGTGAAAGCAAGAAACAAAAACCCCCACCCACCCTGATTTTTTTTTCCACCTGAGATTAAGGATGCGCTGTATTTTTGCCTAATTCCCCTGCCTCTAGGTTCATAATGAATTAAAGGCTCGTGAGCACTGCAAATTACAGCTCCAGGTGGTTGCAGCGTCTTCTTTTGTCTTCTTTTCTGAGTGGGTGCCAGGGAGGCGGGCAGCGGTCTCCAGGCTGGGGTGGGCTCTGGGTGCCCCCTCCAGGAGGGAACAAGCATGGTTCCTCCCCAAAGGGTGACACATGGCCTGGTCCCACGGCCCCTGCTTTCTGCCTCCAGGATGGAAGAAGTTTCCTTACAGAGCTGGACATCCGAAGCTTGTGTCCACACAAACGTCTGGCCCCCGAGGCTTTCGGGTCTCCCTGGGGCGAGCCCCTCTACCCCTGCCCTCCAGCCTCTGCCCAGTTCTTGTGACACCTGAGCCAAGGATCGTATTTTGTGGTGGGCAGCCATTGGGCATATGTGAGACAGCAGGGTCCACGTGGGGTGAGGCTGTCCCCCCTGCAGTATTCATGAATGTGTCACTCATTCAGCCAGTACCCAGGTGTGACAGCAGTGGGAGAGGTAGACGGTATGTAAAATGGAATGTCAGTTGTCATGTAAAGAATAGGAGGTCCTGAGGGAGAAGAGAAGGTGAGGCATGGAGACATCTTGGGGCACAGTCAGTGCAAAGGCCCTGGGGCAGTACCATGCCTGGCTTTCATCTCCTGCACAGCTTGTGGGATCTTAGTTCCCCAACCAGGGATCAAACCCATGACCCCTGGCAATGGAAACACCAAGTTTTAACCACTGTACCACCAGGGAAGTACCCACGCCTGGTATTTTGGAGGAACAGTTGAGTGGCCGCATGTGAGTACAGCATATCAAGGGGGAGGGAGGGAGGGGGAGAGAGGGAGGAGACGAGGGCAGGGAGGGGATGGGACAGGTCATGCAGGGCCTTGTGGGCTGCAGGAAGACTTGGGCCTTTACTTCAGGGAAGTGGGAGCCTGGGAGAGTTGTGGGCAGAGAAGAGGCGGGGCCTGACTCTGCCTCTGCTCACTGGTGCCCTCTGACCCCTGATTGGAGGACAGACCATGGGGTGAGGTGGGAGCCTGGGGACCAGGGCAGAATGGAAACACTGAGCATCTTGAAAGATGGCTTTTGAGGTGAGCTGGGCTATCATGGCTGGACATGGGGTCAAGGGCTGAGAGAAGGCATTTAGGAGACATCAGCAGATGGGCCTGGGGGCCGTGGACAGGGCGCCCCTCAGGGCCTGAGTTTTTCTTCTGCAGAACGGGCATCCTTAAGGGTGCTGTGTCCTGAGCAAATTTCCTCCAATGAAGTATCCACCCAGCCACTGCCACCCTCAGCCTGCTTCTCAGACCCCTTTGCAGAGATGCTGCCTCCGGCACCCTCAACAAAGCCCCCAGGACTCAGTTTCCCCATCTGCTACAGGGGACTCTGCAACACTGACCAGGTGAGTCAGCATCCTCTGACCTTGCCCAGGGCCTGGCGGATGTGGTCGGTCCTCAGGGGTGAGGAGGGGTCCACAGACAGCAGCAGCATGAATGGCTGACCCAGGTGGTCCAGCATGGTTGCAGATGGCTCTCTGTTCTCTATGCTCTCCGAAACATCGTAAAATGGGGAGGTAATTTGGGACAGGCCATCGTGGACTGAGGCCAGGGCAAAGATACCAGGCTGACTCCATGACTGTGCAGCCGCATGGAGCCTACAGGATCTGTGGCATCCAGGCACTGGGCCCAGTGCTGGAGTCTGATAAATTTATCAGGTGGCAAATGTCAACTGCCCTGTGCCAGGACCTGGGAGATGGCTGAAGAAGAGGGGGGCAAGGTCACTGCTTCTCTGGAGTTTATAGAGTTCAGGAAAGCAGGCAAGTGATGAAAACATAAGGCACCATAAACACAGCTTTGACATGTGCCCTAAAGGACAATAAAGGGAGCAGAGATGGAAGATAAGCCATGGTCACAGAGACCTGTCAGGATCCTAAAGAGGTGATATTTAGATCTGATCCCTCAAGGGAGGACAGATTCAGGCGGGGGATGTGGTACATGGGATTGAATACCCCAGCCTCAGGTCAAGGTCCCTGCAACCTACAGCCCTCAAGTCAAATCCGGCTCTCCTCTGGTTTTTATAAATAAAATTTTGTTGGCACATAGGCACACCCATTCATTGAGTACCGTCTGTGGCGGCCTTTGCTCTACAAGGGAGGGCTGAGTGGTAGCAGCAGAGACCGCCTGGTGCCCCAAGAGCTAGACATACACTGTCTGGCCCTTTACAGAAAAAGTTGTACTCAGTTTAGACCTAGAGCAAGTGAGAAATGGTAGCCTCTATACACTTGCTCTGTGCCTCTGACAGAATCACTTTCCTGTGGGACATCCCTCAATGCCCAGACCCGCCTTGCTTCCCAGAGGCCCCTGATTAGGCTCACTGTCCATAGCATCCACCCCAGACCACCCCTGCAAAGAACTTGGTGGAAAGAGAAAGACTTGGGCTGGGGCCGCTCCATCCATTTGTCATTCATCCACCGAGGGCTCCGCCCTCCACATTTGGAGCATCCCTGCTCATCCTGCTGATTGATGAAGGGAAGCCCAAACACGCCCCATGTCCAACCCGTTGGGCTGCCCCCACCTCCCCAAGTCACCCCCTTTGGCCAGTGCAGAGAGGGACAGTGGGTCTGGGCCTCTGTTGGCCTCTGTGGTCCACAAGTCCTGGCTCTAAGCCCCACTGTCATGATTCACAGCTTTTATGAAAGTGAAAGTCGTGTCTGACTCTGCAACCTCATGGACCATACAGTCCATGGAATTCTCCAGGCCAGAATACTGGAGTGGGTAGTCATTCCCTTCTCCAGGGGATCTTCCTGACCCAGAAATCAAACCAAAGTCTACTGCATTGCAGGCAGATTCTTTACCAGCTGAGCTACCAGGGAAGCCACAGCTTTTATGCTGGTGCCAAAATCTTTGTGTGCCCGCTCCCCACCACCAACTGTCCCGCCTCCTCAACTGGCCACCCATCCAGGCTGCCCTGGCCCACACCCCAGAGAGGCTGCTCAGGGACATAGAACCACAGTCCCAAGATCACCACAGGGAGAAATATTCCCCAAGACAGACCCTAAGAGGCTCAGAGGCCAGGCTCAGAGAGCCCTGCGGCTCTCAGCCAGGCTGGGGGACCACTGCCAGGGAGTGTTATTTATGGATTAGATTTCCGGAGCACTTTTGCTCCCTTAATGGAGAAAATAAGAATTACTTGCTGCCACAGGCAGCGCAAGGGGTGACACAGCGGCTGACGGAGGCGAGGCTGGGAGGGATGAGTGTCTGGGTGCCTGGCGTCTCCCTGGTGCAGCATCCATCCTGTTGGGCGACAGGGACAGATGGCTCTTTTCCCAGCAGCTTCCTGGGGGGGGGGGACAGGGGTCCTTCCAGGCCAAGACAGCCTCCTTCCCCCCTCTTCTAGGTGGCCTCCACTGGCCCCAGAACACTTACTGCTCTGTTGCCCCCATATTAGTTTCAAGTCACCATTAACCAGTGGCTTAGAACACCAGACATTCATTCCTTGCCTATCCTGGAGGCCGGAAGCTTGAGACCAAGGTGTCACAAGGCTGTACTCTCTCCAAGGGAGAACGCTTCCTGTCTTCCAGCTTCTGGTGGCCCCAGGCGTCCCTCCACCCTCTGTCTCTGTCTTCACACGCCATCTCTTTGTGTGTCTCTGTCTTCCCTCTGTCTCCAGTATCCCTCAGCCTCTCTCTGGTACAGGGACACCAGTGATTGGATTTAGGGCCACCTGGATCATCCAGGACCTGCTCGTCATCTCAAAACCCTTGACTTAATCACAGCTGCAGAGACACTTTTTCCAAATAGGGTCACAGTCACAAGTTAGGGGAAGTAGGGCATGATCGCGTTTTGCAGGGAGCCCGCAGGAAAGCCACTCCAGTTTCCTCCCCTCACCACAGCCCCAGTGACCCCCTACATGATTGTGAACCCTGTGAGCATAAAGACACAGTCTTGGCCCCATCGGCAACCCCCACGCTCAGCCTAGAGCCTGACAGGCAGATGGGTCCTGGAGAGCTTAAGGAGGTTGGTGACATACAAGGGCTGGTGGGATGGGGTATAATTAGGGGAGAGGGGGAACACAGTATCTGGAGTGAAGAGGGGGTGACCCACTCTGCGTATACCTTCTGAAATAGCTCTGACTCTTACAATCACAGTCTTTATTTCACATGTCCCAAACAATAACTAATTAAAATCAACCAGAATGTGGTGGGAACCCCAAAATGGAAAGCAGTAACACATGAACCCAGCTGCGCTGTAATGAAAAGGAGGGAGAGAGAAAGCAGCTGATCGAAGTCACTTCGAAATGACATCTCGAGTGGCTACTGTTAGGCTAGAAACAAAAATCCCTATACACCAATTCTGTTCTCCGGGAGAAACCCGGGTTCTCCCAAGTAAGCCAAGCTGCCTAGCTCCCTTATAGTGAAAGTCGCTCAGTTGTGTCTGACTCTTTGCAATCCCATGGACTATATAGTCCATGGAATTTTCCAGGCCAGAATACTCCTCCTGGGGATCTTCCCAACCCAGGGATCAAACCCCGGTCTCCCACATTGCAGGTGGATTCTTTACCAGCTGAGCCACCAGGGAAGCCCAAGAATACTGGAGTGGGTAGCCTATCCCTTCTCAGCGGATCTTCCCAACCCAGGAATTGAACCAGGGTCTCCTGCGTTGCAGATGATTCTTTACCAGCTGAGCTACCAAGGAAGACCTATGTGAATCCTGGGGTTGGACAAATAAGTCAATAAATTATAGATGATGAGAGCCGGGTTCCTCTCAGTCAGAGAAAGAAATTACAAGTAAGTCAAGAAGGCGGGAAGCTAGAACAAACCATGTGCTGGGCTGGAACCAGAAGTCCCAGTATTAATTCATGGTCCTCGATATATAGAGAAAGATTAGATAGATAGATATAGTAAGATAGTACAGGTAGACATGGAAGTGAATATAGGTGTCTGTGTGCATGGATAGTCTGATTCTCTTGCAGCAATGAGCACGCCTGGCACCTGCGATTTGGTTTCTAAGTACCATTCTCCAATAAAAGGAGCGAGAGCTTCTTGGAGAAATCATTAACTTTATGCTGCATGGAGCAGGGGAAACAAGATAAATCTGGAGCATCTTGTGTTGCCAGAAAGTAAGGAGATATATGTGTGTGTGTGTGTGTGTATTTGTATACACAAACAGAACCCAAACCAAAGCCACTCGCAATAACCAACACTAGAAGAATTTGAATAATAAAAATGGTAGTATTAGGTTACAAGGTAATAGAGTAAAATATCCAAACTGCTATAAATAATTGAATTAATACATAAATGGACCGAGGGAGAAGGGACAGCTCTTCCTTACAGATGAATCCTGATTCATTGATGTAGGGGTGAAAGTTTACATTCAGACTGTCTACATTCAGTCACTTAGTGAACTGACAGAGGGCCATTGCTGTCTGATTCCATTTCAGGAGCTTAAGGAACACAGGGGAAGAAAATAGGCCAAACAAAACAAAACATTTTAGCCCATGGTAGCTCACAGCCTCTCAGGGGAGGCAGATGGGATGAACAACCAAACTATGGAACAGACTAGAAGACTGTAGATACTACATGGAAACAAAGGGAGGAGAGATGAGGGCAGAGAGTTGATACTGTTTTATTATATAGGATGTTCAGAATCTCATCGAGAAGGTGACATTTGAGCAAAGACCTGAAGGAAGTTAGGGAACAAATCAGGTGTACATTTGAAAAAGAGCTCCTGGTGGCTCCTTATGTCTGAAGCAGAGTGCGCAAGGAGGAGAGAGGGTGGAAGGGAGGGCAGGGAGGGGATGGGGCAGATCCTGTAGGACCTTGTGCACCAGAGGGAGCACTGGGGCTTTCACCCCAAGGAGGTGGGAGCCTGGAGGGCTGTGGGCAGAGGAGGACCGGGCCCTGACTCAGGTGTTCACGGGCATACCCTGATGGCTGTGGTGGGGAGGACAGACAGTGTGTGACCAGGACAGGAGCCTGGAACCCCAGTGGAGGCAACTGAGCTTGTCCAGATGGGCGATGCTGGGGGCTGGACCAGGTGGAATCAGAGTGACCATTCTCGGGGTTGAGCAGTGTAGAGGTCCCTGCAGACCCTGAAAGGGGACAGTTAGGGTAGAGCAGGGGCATGAGTGCCGGGTTAGAGAAGGGTCCACATTTTTACGCAGAATTATCCTGTTCTCTGGTAAAAAGTAATATTCCTTAGTATAGATAGACTGTAATTTGTTTAATCAGTTTATGAACCTGGAGGTTATTTCCAGTTTTTCCCAGCTATGAACCATGCTACAGCAGGGCAGTTTTCCTGGTCCTCACGTATGCATGTTCCTCTAGAATAAATTCCTAAGAATGGGGGGGGGGGCGGGAAGGATTGCTGGGTGGAAGCTTCTGTCATTTTACTTGTAATTCCTGCAGCCAGGTGACCCCCAAACTCCTTGTGCACCCCGAGGTGTGATGGAGGAGGGTTTCTCTTCCCCAGAACTTCTAGAGTGAATGCTCCCACCTAACCTGTGATCCCCACCTATTGGATTGGTAAAAAGCTACATCTGATCATGACCTTAACATTTATTTCTCTTATAGAGAGTCAGGTTGAGCATTCTTGCTGATGATTAAAAGCCTTTTGTCAGGACAGTCTTGAAACAAAGTATTTAAAATTCCCCTAGGACCATTTCCTGCCAGCAATAGGGTTGATTTGACATTTGATGTTTCTCCATGCTGTATCCATCCAGTTCCAGGTCACTGGCAGAGCTGTGGATCGGTGCCACTCCTAGGCTTATGTGTGTGCATGCTAAGTCACTTTAGTCGTGTCTGACTTTTTGCAACCCTATGGACTGTAGCCCGTCAGGCTCCTCTGTCCATGGGATTCTCCAGGCAAAAATACTGGAGTGGGTTGCCATTTCCTCCTCCAGGACATCTTTCAGACCCATAGATCTAACCTAGTGGCGGGCAGGTTCTTCTGGGAAGCCCCACACCTAGGTTTGCTGCTGCTGCTGCTAAGTCGCTTCAGTCGTGTCCGACTCTGTGCGACCCCGTAGACGGCAGCCCACCAGGCTCTGCCGTCCCTGGGATTCTCCAGGCAAGAACACTGGAGTGGGTTGCCATTTCCTTCTCCAGTGCATGAAAGGGAAAAGTGAAAGTGAAGTCGCTCAGTCGTGTCTGACTCTTAACGACCCCATAGGTGTAGCCTACCAGGCTCCTCCGTCCATGGGGTTTCCCAGGCAAGAGTACTGGAGTGGGGTGCCACTGCCTTCTCCGGCACCTAGGCTTACCCTTCTTTTATCTGATTCTGTGAGATTAGAAACAGCAAGCTCATAAATAACTGTAGAGCAAGTGGCTGGTGGCAGGATATCAGCTCAAACTAGGAGTGGGAAAATGCAGGCATCTCTCGCCAAAGACCCCTGACCATCACTGCGGGCTGGAAAACTGGTCCTTGCCACTTGGGGAAGGACCACACATTCCACACCCCAACTCTGGTTGTGTTAATGCTGCAAAGAATCCCACATTTGTGTCTGATGAAGCATTGGGATATAGTTTTAAAATATACCCCCATGATGAATCATCATCTTGTTCTCCAGCAGGAAAAGAATCATCATGGAAGGCTCAGACCTCTGGTAATGGAGCCATATGTGCAAAAGCTCCATGTTCTTAAGAAACCCCAATTTATCCTCAGAGTTAGGAATTCTGGAGAAGTTTTTTATTTCCTCATGAAAGGGACGGTCAAGGCTGGTGCTGCTCTTCTTACCTCTTCCTCCCATATAGGATGTGGACATGATGGCCAGAGCCACGGTAGCCATTTTACTATCACAGGAGAGAAGCTGCGATATCTTTTACGTCATTCATTCATTTATTGGTAGTTTTTGCTTATTTCCAGGGTGTAAATACTCTTACCATGGATGATTTCAAACCATCAGCATGATGTCACTAAATGCAGAATTGGAAAAAGAAACGCAGTAGCCCACCATTATATAATGTTTCCAGCAGACAGATATTAATGCAATAAATATTTTAAAATACCTCGAGTATAGATGATAGAAAAATGTTAGTAAACATAAGCAGCAAGTGATAAGTTTTGAATATTTATTGCTTTGGTTTTAATATAATTTCATTGGAAGTTTATCTAATTTTATTTTTCATAATGGCTGTGTTTAACAACCAGTTCACAACAATAATTGCATTATTTTGCTCAGGTTTGGGAGTGGAATAAAAACATTTGGTAGAGGCCAGTGTATTTGGTTTGAAAAGTATATCATCACGTTCTGTGATATTTTTTTACAGCTCAGATTGCTAAGGGCCCCACATCATCTTTCAAAAGTATATCCTAATCATTAGCTCACCAGAAACAGGGCCCAAGTGACCACAGAGCTGATAAATACCAATCGATCGCTGTATTTTTCACTCACACTCCTTCCAGTGGTTGTGACAATTCCTCATGCTCACAACTTGACTAGTCCTGGAACATACAGATTCTCTGTTTCCTATCTGGGCTGATCTGTAGCTCCCACTCATGCTTACAGCATATTTCTAGGTATTTACCTTGTATTAGCATAGCTTTTACACTTTAATGAATCACTTCCAAGCCACTGATCCAATTTTTATAAAACTTTTTATGAAAGTATAGCATACAAACAGAAAAGTATATTTTCCCCATAAAATGAGGATAGTATGGTTGTGCCTGTTTGAACTGCATTTCTCAATTAGCCTTACACTGTGGACATTTTTCATATCATTAAATATACTTGGTCTACATTTTAACACCCATCTAATATTTTTTTACTGAACTGTAATTTACAGTCTATAAACATATCTCGAGTCGTGCGGTTATGTAAGTTTGGCAAACACATCGTCGTGAAAAACCACCAAGCAAAACATGATATGGAGCATCTCCTTCCCTCCACAATATTTCTTCATCTCCCTCCAAGCTACACGGCAACCATTATTCTGTTTTCTATTCCTCTAGGTTAGTGTAAACTGTTGTAGAACTTTCTGCAGATGAATCCTGAGGAATGTACCATCTGTATTTGGCTTCCTTCCCTCAGCACAATGCACTTGAGAGTCACCCTTGCTGGGTGCTTCAGCATGGAGTTCCTTTTTCACAGCTTTATAGTATTCCACGACATTGCTGGACCACAGTTTGCTTTGTGTGCTCACCAGTCAATGGACATTTGTGATTGCAGGTGAAACCAGGTGAATTCATTCATGCCCTCAGCCACTTGTGGGTATTTCATGAGGCTTTCAATCTCAGCTTTTCATTGCTTCTTCCTGAATCTTCTCCAGCTGGGGTTTCCAGCATGGAGCTCTTCAAAAGAAGGTTGCAATGATTCACTTGTATCTAATTGTAGAGCAAATGAAGGATAATGTATGGGCGGGTCAGGGCGGTTCATGGCCACCAGGTTGAGTGATGGGCGAGTGGAAGGTGGCCTTAGGAAGGAGCTTGGCCTTTGTTCACTTTGCTCGGAGAGAACTGGGGTCTCTGGGAGGATTCTGAGTGGGGAATCGGCCCAGAGAAGAAGTCAGGAGACCTTGTGAACCCCCTGAAAGGGGTACAAGGATAGAACTAGGTGGAGCCAATGGACCAGCCCTGCATCCCCTGGAGAAAGGCTGGGCACAGCCCTCGAACCCCTGCCTCTGCTGGATTCAATGCATTGACACCAGGGCCATGGCCATCTGATCATAGAATCTGTTCAGCACAGCTGCCTGGTGACAAGTATAATAAAGCGTATTAATGAGGCCATTATTACTCCCTAATTAAAAGCTAATAAGGAAGAGTTAATTGCCTTTAAAAGATGAAGCAAGACCAGGCTGGGATTTATCTCTGTTTGCTTTTGCTTGCCTGGATAGGCTGATATTTGGGAACTAATTAATTGAATCAAATCTTACAGAAACCTAATAATCTCCTCGTGCCATTTGGACTGTTGAATTTAAAGGTGTTTGCTGCATGCCTGGGTGTTTCTATTGTAAGGTCCTGGGTCCTCTGTTCCTTGCAAAGGGTGTGGTTGGCAAGGTGACAGGGGGTGGGTGGTGGTTGGGGGGCCATTTGCTCTCTTAATTCTGGTTCCCACTTTGCTGCCCAGGGCCAAATCTGGTCCACAGTCAAATCTCAGATCTGTTTCCATAATGTGTATGCTCAGTTGCTTCAGTTGTGTCTGACTCTTTGCAACCCTTTGGACTGTAGCCCAGCAGGCTCCTCAGTCCATAGGATTCTCCAGGCAAGAATTCTGGAGTGGGTTGCCATTTTCCTCCTGCAGGGGATCTTCCTGTCCCAGGGATTGAACCTAAGTTCAATCCTGGCTTGCAGGGGGATTCTTTACCCACTGAACCACCTGGGAAGCCCATTTCCGTAATAATTATTGTTATTGTTACCTTTTTATTTTGAAATAGCTGAAGACACAAGAAGTTTTACCAAGAAATAGCACAGAGAAGTCCCCCATCCCCTTCACCCAAGCCCCCCTATAATCCTACTTTACACAGTCAGTCTACCTTATCCAAACGAAACTGGCATCATACAGTTAACTCAGGCACAAGCCTTATTCTGATTTCACTGTCTTCCTTTTAGAGTTTATGTGGGAATGTGTCACATATCAGCAAGTTCAGCCATTTAAATTGTACAGTTCAGTGGCTTTTATTGTATTTACAAGATTGTTCAACTGTTGCCTCTAATTCCAGAACCTTCTCATCACCCCAGAAAGAAACACCATCCCCCCCCAAAAAAAAGAAACCCCATCCCCATGAGCAGTCACTCCTACCCCCTCCCCAATCCCTGACAACCAGGAATCTGTGTCTGTGGATCTGCCCGGTCTGCACGTTTCCCATCAGTGGAATCACACCCTGTGTGTCTGCTTCTCTCACGGAGCATCATGTTCTCAGGGTCCATCCACATGGTAGTGAGTGTCAGGGCTTCTCTCCTTTTTCTGGACAAGTTTGTGAGTGGATGTATATTTTCAGTTCTCTTGATCTGTATTCATTTTTTAAATTTTTATTTATTTTTTATTTTTGGCTGTGCTGGGTCTTTGTTGTTGTGCAGGCTTTTCTCTAGTTGCAGTGAACAGGGGCTACTCTCTAGTTGAGGTGTGCAGGCTTCTCATTGCAGTGGCTTCTCCTGTTGATGAACAGGGGCTCTATGGTGCTCTGGCTTCAGTAATTGTGACTCCTGGGCTCTAGAGTACAGGCTCAGTAGCTGTGGTGCATGGGCTTAGTTGCTCTGCAGCACATGGAATATTCCCAGATCAGGGATCAAACCTGTGTCTCCTGCGTTGGCAGGCAGATTCTTTACCACTGAGCCACAAGGGAAGCCCTGTATTCATTTTTTCTTAATTTTTTTTGGCCACACCACACAGCATGTGGGACCTTCGTTCCCCAGCCAGGGTTCAAACCCTTGCCCCCTGCATTGGAAGCCCAGAGTCTTAACCACTGGACCACCGGGGAAGTCATGTATTCATTTTTAATGTAGTTTTTTTTTTTTTTAATATTGACTGACTGATTTGGCTGTGATGGATTGGGTCTTGTGACACTTGGCCTCTTTAGTTGGGCATTGGGCTTAGTTGCTCCACGACATGTGGGATCTTCCCAGACAAGGGATTGAACCCGTGTCTCCTGCATTCCAAGGCCAGTTCTTAACCACTGGACCACCAGGGAAGTCCTGTGGGTTTGTTTGTTTTTTTAATTGCACACATCAAATGCAAATCTGCCACTGGAAACTAGAAATAAAGCTTAGTCTTTCTTCACCTCCTTTCTCTTTGCTCAGCCCCGAGCCTCCTCTCTGGGGTAAGACCCCATTGCATTTGGGGACATCTCCAGCATACCATTCTCTATGTGTTGACATATGTCCACGCGTCTCCAGGGAGTACATTCACTATATAGCGACTGTTTTCACAAAGATGAAATCTCACCTCTAATGAACTTTGGCTGTGTTCCTTGTTTGTTTTTCTAGAAAATCTGCATGGAATTACCTGCATTTATTTTTCCCTTTTGCTCTTACAAATCAAGTTAGAACTTAACTACAAAATGATGCTCCAACCTTAAGAGTACAGCTTGACAGTTTTGCATAGAGAGAGACATGCTACCCAAAAAAGTAGAATGCATGCATAGGTGCTCAGTCGTGTCCAACTGTTTGTAACTCCATGGACTGTAGCCCTCCAGGCTCCTCTGTCCATGGGATTCTCCAGGCAAGAATACTGGAGCGGGTTGCCATTTCCTTCTCCAGGGGATCTTCCCCACCTAGGGATCAAACCCACATCTCTTGTATCTCCTGCGTTGGCAGGCAGGTTCTTTACAAGCTGAGCCACTGGGGAAGCCCAAAAAATAGAATGGGGGTTAACAAACCCTGACCCACAGGCCAGGTCCAGCCCCCTGCCTGTTTTTGTATGGCTTATGGGCTAAGAATGTTTTTATGTTTTAAGTGAATTTTTAAAAGCCAAGAGTACTAACTTCCCTGGTGGTCCAGTGGTGTAGGCTACAGCTTCCAATGCATGGGGTGTGAGTTCAGTCTCTGGTCAGGGAGTTAAGATCTCACAGGCTTTGTGACCAAAACATAAAAAACAGAAGCAGTATTGTAACAAATTCAATAAAAACTTGAGAACTGGTCCACATTAAAAAGAAATCTTTAAAAACCAAAAGAAGACTAATATCTCACCACACATAACAATTGTATAAAATTCCCATTTCTGTACCATGAGTAAAGTTTTATTGGAACACAGCCATGCCCATTCATTTGCATATTGCCTGTGGCTGCCTTAGACATTTCTGAGAAGTTGTCCCTCTGGCACGTCAAGCCTCAAGTATTTATTTTCTGGCCCTTTACAAAAAAAAAAGGTTTGCTGACCCCTGCCCTATAAAGGCCTGATGGGCAGGCCTCCTTCAGGCTCTGAGCTCAGAGAGGTCAAGAGCTGAGCCCAGGGTCACACAGCTAATGTTCTCTTCCTTGGCTCACGCTTGATAATAGGCGACAGATATGTAACCATGTCCCCCTGTGTCCTTCCTGTGCTGGTTGGAACGGGGGCCCCAGATGGGGACAGACTGAGCTAGAACCAGACATCTGTAGTCCTTTGGGGTCAGAGCTTGGGGAGGCCAGAGCAGGCTGAAGTGGGGACACCAGAAGGCTGCTTGGGGAGTTGCTGATGGAGCCAGGCTTTGGAGGACAGGAGTTCTTTGGGGAGAGGGGAGGAAAGATAGAGACCCCACCATGCCAGGTGGGGTGAGGTGATCAGAGCTTGAAGCCACCAGAGATACAAGTGTATCTCAAACCCCTTGTCAAGAGGATTCACCACAACCAAGAGCGACAGAGATCCATCTAAATCACCAAGCTGGCAGTGCCCCTCCATCACTCCATAATCTTCTGTGGCTCCCCATTGCTCCCAGGATAAAGTCCAAGTTATCATGAATGTGGCTTACGAGGGCCTTTGGCATCTGGTCCCTACTGACCTTCCCACTACCCCTGCCCTGACTCTGTTTTCAATCTGTTTCCATTTAAAATCATTATTGACAGATAAGGACTTACTGTTGACATTTTGTTCTTTGTTTTCTAGTTCTTTAAAAAATTTTTTTAAAAATCTTTTGGCCATGGTGCACAGTATGTGGGATCTTAGTTCCTTAAGATCTGATTGAACCCATGCTCCCTGCCTTGATATGTGGAGTCTCATCCCCCGGATCCCCAGGGAAGCCCTCTAACTCTTTTTTAGGTCCTACTTTGATCCCTGCAGCCTTTTTGTGTGTTTTGATGCCTTGGTATGAATGTGCTTTGATTTCTGTATCTGGGTCTTTTGCATTATTACTACAGGCCACAAGGCTTACATAAAACATCTTCAAATTGTAACACCTGTTTTTAAACTGCTAATAACTGAAACTGGATAGCATTCCTAAGTTTTCACTTTTACTTCTCCTCTCCTCTTCTTCACCTTTCAAGTTACAGTTTAAATATTTTTATATTGTGTATCCAATAACAGATTATTATAGTTGTGATTTTTTTCACTACCCTTGCTTAACTTTTAAATTGGAGTTGTATGTGAATTACACACAGCCTCACTCTATCACAGGCTCTCTGACCATATATTAACCATTCCCAGTGAGTCTCATGCTACCTTCTTATGTTTTAATAATGTTAATTAGAGTCCTTTTGCTGCCAGTTAAAGAACTCCTTGTAATACTTCTTGTAAGGCAGATGGCCTGGTGATAACTCCCACAGCTGTTGTGCATTTGGGGCAGTCTATCTCTCCATTTCTGAAAGACAGCTTTGCCAGATACAGAATTCTTGGTTGACAATTTCTTTTTCTTTCAATATTTTGAATCTAGCATCCTATTCTCTCCTGACTTGAAAAGGTTTTGTTGAAATATCCACTTATAGTGTTATAGGGGTTCCTTTTTAAGTATGTGCAGGGGCTGCTGGCTTTGTTCTGCAGACCATCAACTCCTCCTGCCAGACCCTGGCCTCAGGCCTCGCTGGGCTACACAGTCCCACAGCTGTTACCACTCAGGCTTTCTGGGCCCCAGAGCTCCTCTCAAAAGTGGGCAGGACTGTGAATTAGCATCTCAGCTCGAGCAGGAGGAGGCCAGACTCAGTTTCAGGGCCCCAGCAGGGCTCCTCTTTTTGAGGGCCTCCGTCAGTCAGATCTGCACCCCTCCGAGTACTGTCAGTATCCTGGCTCTGCAGATGAGCAAAGCTGCTGGCTGAAACGACAATTCCTAGGATGCTGAAGGTAGGAACTCAGTCTGCTGGGATCCCAGGGCTGGTTATTGCAAGGTCTTCCCCGCTCTTCCATCTTGGTCCAATTCCTAGTGATCAAGCTCCCGAGATCTTCCTGCAGTCCCCATAGGGTGAGACCAAAGTGGGGGTTCCCAGGAATGGACCCACAACCCTGGGGGATCTAAATGTCCATCCTGGGCTCTCTTTCCCCATTGGGGGAACCAGAGGTTCGGAGGGAATCACCTCGGTGAGTGCTGCACCAGCTGGGGGAGGGGCCATGTGGTCAGTATGTCAACGCTCCCATGCAGCCTGTCTTGGTCTTTGTGGCACAAGGGAGGCTTGGCCTTAACCACACATTCTAGGGTTTTCTCTGCAGTGCCTTGTCCATAAAGTTTTTCGTTGTTGTTCCTGTGACGGTGGAGCAAAGTTAGAAGTGAGATGTGGTCACCTAGCTGGTTGGCAACACCTCCCTGTGCCTCTGCTTTTATACTCCAGGCAAGACTCGCAGCCCCTAGACTCACCTCCTCTGGACCTTTGAACTTGCCGTTCCCTCTGTCTGGGATGCTGGGCCTCTCATCTTTGTCATGGCAGTCCAAGCGTGGGTTGGAAAAGAAATTTCCAGACACAGAGCATTTCAGAAGGGAGAGAGTTTATTAAGAGCAAGGAGCAGAGATAATGAAGGCACTGCCAGTGCAGTGGGTCCGGGAGAGCTGACGCTTTCTGTGGGTTAATAGCCAATTTTTATAGCCTCAAGACAGAAATTTCCTGCTGGAAGGGTGGCATTAGGTAACGGGTTAGGGCACTAGTGGGTGAGTAGCCAGGTGGATGTTTTTGCCTAATTTGGGGTCAGGAAGCCTGCTGGTGATGGTCAGAGGGCTTTGGGCAATGGTCACAGAGGGGCTCAGTCAATTCTGGAGATGACCTTGTCTCTGACTTCTGTGGCTCCAAGAGCTTCACTTCTGTGGCTTTGGGGCAGGACTCCACAGTCTTTACCTATGTCCTCTCTCCTGTTTATCCTTTGACTCTCCATTGGAGGTCACCTCCTCTGGGAAGCTCTCCCTGCCCCCATGATTTTGCTGGATTGTGTACCTTTCTCTCTGTGAGCCCTGGTTGCCAAGGACAGCTGTGTTCACTGCTTAGATCTCAATCTGTGGGTATGTTGATGGACTATGTGGGGATAGGCTGAAATCCTTAGAGGAAGACGAACCTGCAGCCCAGGATTGAAGCCAGAAAAGGCTTGGCAGGACAGGAGAACAGGTATCAGGTGGAAGGACCAGCCTGAGCAAAGGCCTGGACTTGCCAGAATGGATTTTTCAGGGAGTTGTCCCCGCCCCCACCCCCTTGCATCTGGGCCCAGAACGGCTCTGCCATCCTACTGCATGCACATGCCTCGTGGTCTCTTGCTGTTGCCCGGAGCATGGTAAAAAACAATCAGCAGGTGATATAGATTGTGCTTCTGCTCACCTTGTGGTTGGTAATGCTGATTGTTTCCATACAGCTCTGCCAGGGTCATGGGCAATGCAGGCACCTGTGTTGTGCTTGGTCGCTCAGTTGTGTTTGATTCTTTGTGATCCCATGGACTGTAGCCTGTCAGTTTCCTCTGTCCCTGGGGATTCTCCAGGCTGGAATACTGGAGTGGGTTGCCATGTCCTCCTCCAGTGTGTCTTCTCAACCCAGGGATCAAACCCAGGTCTCCCGCATTGTCAGCAGATTCTTTACCATCTGAGCCACCAGGGAAGCCCAAGAATACTGAAGTGGGTAGCCTATCCCTTCTTCAGGGGATCTTCCCAACCCAGGAATCGAACTGGGGTCTCCTGCATTGCAGGTAGATTCTTTACCAGCTGAACCACAAGAGAAGTTTAAAACATATCTAGAAACGCTCATTTGGAGAAAGATGTTTTCATACAGGTTGGGGGCAAATGAAACCATCCAACAGAACTGTGCCATAAACACCACCGACAGGTGCAGACTTCTAGGCTAGACTCCTTCCCAAGTCCACAGTTTCCACTCACCTCTGTCTGGTCCAGGCCCCCAGCCACACTCTGTGCTACACGATCACTGCTGGGTACATCTTCTGTTCACTGTTAGTATGAGGGAAGGAGGCCTGGATTTGTCTGCAGCCCATCCCAGAATGGGTGCGCTGGGGTCATGGGCACCAAGTCTGGCTGCACGGTATACCCCACGAAGTGGGAATGCAGGCACTGCCCCTGATGTAGCGCAATCTAGATGGACTGCTGGCAGTTAAGCATGGAGAAGTTTGTGGGCATGTTCACATACATGTTGTTCATGGTGCTCTTGGGCAAGCAACAATTGATCTGGGACCTGGTTGGGGGCGCCAGGCCCCCAAGTTGGTGCTAGAGCTTGGGTGCTAAATGTCTCAGACTCCCGTGCACCCCCCTTTTGGGAAGGTGGTATAGTGCCTTCTATAGAAGTCCCAGAGCTGGCTCACTCTTTGTGCTAGGGTCTCCCAGGGAGTCATATGATTTCAACTTGCGTCTTGGCTGCTGGGAAGATTGGTCGTTTATAAGACCACAGACCTCAGTCCATTCTTTTTTTTTTTTTAACTTTTTATTCTGTGGGCTTTATCTGGTGGTCCTGCTGCTGCTGCCACTAAGTTGCTTCAGTTGTGTCTGACTCTGTGCGACCCCATAGATGGCAGCCCACCAGGCTCCTCTCTCCATGGGATTCTCCAGGCAAGAACACTGGAGTGGGTTGCCATGTCCTTCTCCAATGCAGGAAAGTGAAAAGTGAAAGTGAAGCCGTTCAATCGTGTCCGATCCTTCGTGACCCCATGGACTGCAGCCTACCAGGCTCCTCCATCCATGGGATTTTCCAGGCAAGAGTACTGGAGTGGGTTGCCATTGTCTTCTCCAATCTGGTGGCCCAGTGGTTGAGAATCTGCGCTTTCCCTGCAGGGAGCACAGGTTCCATCTCTGGTTGGGGAAGTAAGATTACATATGCCTCACAATAAGTACAGCCAAAACAAACAAAAAACTGTAAAAAAAAAAAAAAACCAACTTTTTATTTTGGAATGATTTATAGATCTATAGAAAGTTGCCAAGATAGCACAGAGAGAATACATGTATATGAGTATATGTATCTTACATGTGAAAGTGAAGTGTTATTCATTCAGTCGTGTCCGACTCTTTGTAACCCCATGGACGGTAGTCCATCAGGCTCCTCTGTCCATGGAATTCTCCAGGCAAGACTACTGGAGCAGGTTGCCATTTCTTTCTCCAGGGGATCTTCCCGACCAAGGGATTGAACCCAAGTCTTCCACATTGCAGGCAGACTCTTTACCAACTGAGCCGCCAGGGAAGCCTGTATCTTACATAACCCACCTCAAAGCAGGAAACTGACATGGATACACTGTATCTCATTCTATGCAATTGTATCACACAGGCGTGTTGACTCTTGTAACCACTATCTGGATGCATATCTGTTCCATCACCCCCGCAAAGATCTCTCCTGCATCTCTGTATGTTGTAGAAAGGAAATGGTACAGAACAGTTGTGCTTTGAGATGGCTTTTTTCTTTTGAAGGAATGCCCTTGAGATTCACCTAATGGTTGAGTGATGGGTGGTCTCTTCCTTTTCGTGACTGAGTGATATACCCTGGTGTGGATGGACCCTTGTGTACTTAACAGGTGAATCCTCATCACAGGACATCGAGGTTGTTTCCAGGTTTTTGTCTATTACGAATAAAGCAGCGACAGACACTCATGTCCAGGTTTTTGCAATGACATAAGTTTTCATTTCTCTAGGATACATGCCCAGGAGTACAATTGCTGGATCTTATGCTAAGTGTTTAGTGTTTTAAGAAACTGCCAAGCTATGTCCCAGGGGGACTGTACCATTTTACATTCTCACCAGCAGAGCGTGTGATCCAGTTTCTCTGTACTCAGAGCAGCTCTGATCTCCATTCAGGCTTGTCCTGAAAACCCCACATCCCAGAGTTTTTTGTTTTTTGTTTTAGTGGAGGAGAGTTTCCTGGGCCCCGGGGACAGCCCTTGGAAGTTGGGAGGGGTGTGGGTTTGTAAGCTTGTGATTCTATTTCAGGGAGAATTCTGCCATAGACTGAATGTTTGTGTGTCTCCCAGAATCCTGATTTTGAAGCTCTAATACTCAGAGTGATGGTGTTTGGAGATGGAGCCTTTTAGAAGTAATTGGGTTTGGACAGGTCATGAGGGTGGCACCTTGCGATGGGATTACTGCCTTTATAAGGGGTTCCCAAGTGGTGCTAGTGGTAAAGAACCCACTTGCCAATGCAGGAGGCATAAGAGATGAGGGTTCAATCCCTGGGTTGGGAAGAAGGAAATGGCAACCCACTCCAGTATTCTTGCCTGGAGAATCCCATGGACAGCTGGCAGGCTACAGTCCATAGGGTCGCACAGAGTCAGACACAACTGAAGCGACTTAGCATGTATGCATGCAAGGGGATGAAGGGGCCAGAACACTCTCTGTCTCTCTCTCTCTCTCTGGGGCATATGAGGACACAACAAGAAAGTGACCATCTGCAAGCCAGGGAGAGGGCTCTTGCTAGAACCCGACCAAGCTGGCACCCTAATCTCAGACTTCCAGCCTCCAAAAGTGTAAGGAATACATTCTTGTTGTTTAAGCCACCCAGTCGATGGTATTTTGTTATGGCAGCTCAGGCCAACTAGGGCAAGTTGGAAATCTCACAGCCCCTGGAGCTCTGAGGCTTCCTAAGCTTATAGAATCCAAGATTCTACCAACCGCCAGACAGAACATCCACACAAGGCAGATGCCAGAATTTGAAGCATAGAGTCAGAGGCATTCACTGAGGACTTAATCTTTAAAAGCAAAATATGAAATTGGTTTTATCCTGTGGTCCATAGAGTTTAGTCTTGCCACTATATATGGATACTCAAATTAAAAAAAAGAAACCATCAGGTGTTGGGGACAATTTGGGCATATTTTTTCTTCCAACAAATTGCACCCTGGAATGACACCCACCTCTCTCTGCCTCTTAGATTTTATCGTGCTAATAGTCATGGGGGCTTTATGCACGTGTGTGCCTGCACGCACACACACACACACACACATACCTCCCTCCCTCCTGAGGCTCTTTTAGTTTTGCCAAGCACCTTAACTCATTGGCCCTTAACCCATTGCTAATCAGCTCTGTCTCTTTGGCTTTTTAAACTTTTTTTTTTAAATAATTATAGATGGACAGGTAGTTACAAAAATAGTACATGGAGTCCTAAGTACGCTTCCCCCAGTGCTGACATTTTTGGCTGTGCGGTATGCGGGATCTTTGTTCTCCAACCAGGGATGGAACCCGTGTTCCCCCCACACTGGAAGTGCAGACTCTTAACCACTGGACCTCCAGGGAAGTTCCCAGTGCTGACATTTTTTTATGACTATAGGGCAGTATCAAAGCCAGGAAACTGACATTGGGCTAGCACTGTTAATTAGAGGACAATATTCAGATGTCATTATTTTTTAACCTGCATTTGTGTGTGTATTTGTTTCTATGTAGTTTTATTCCTTGGATAGACATGTGCCCACCAGCACTCTCAGGATCCAGGACTTCACTCCTCCACCTTCACAAAGCAATTCTCTCGTGCTATTTCTCTCTTTGTTTAATTTTATTGAAGTATAGTTGATTTACAATGTTGTGTTAATTTCTGCTGTACAGCGAAATGACTCAGTTATACATATATATACATTCTTTTTCATTTTTTCCCATTATGGTTTATCCCAGGGTATTGAATATAGTTCTCTGTGCTGCACAGTAGAACCTTGCTGTTTATCCATTCTGTGTACAATTGTGTACATCTGCTAACTCCAACCTCCCACTCTGTCCCTCCCGCTCCCTCTTGGCAACCTCATGTCTATTCTCTATGTCTATGAGTTAGTTTCTCATTCATAGATAAGTTCATTTGCGTCATATTTTAGATTCCATATATTAGTGATATCATATTTGTCTTTCTGACTGACTTATGACAATCTCTGGGTTCATCCATATTGCTGCGAAAGGCATAATTTCATTCTTCTTATGGCTGAATAGTATTCCCTGATGTACTTGTACCACATCTTCTTTATCCATTCATCAGTGATGGACACTTAGGCTGTTTCCATGTCTTGGCTGTTGTGAATAGCGTTGCTATGAGCTTAGCGGTGCATGTATCTTTTCAAATTATGGTTTTGTTTGGGTATATGTCCAGGAGTGGGGTTGCTGGATCGTATTCTCATGCTCTTTCTTAATATTAACCCCTGCCCCAGGAAACCACTAATCCATTCTCCATCTCCTTAGTCTTGTCATTTTGAGAATGTTGTACAAATGAAATCAGAGAGCACATAACCTTCTGAAATCTACTGTCGCAACTCTGCATGACTGCCCCTGAGGTCTGTGCAGGTTGCTATGTGTATCAGTCAGCTTTTCCTTTTTGTGTCTGAGTAATATTCCAGGTACTGGTTGGCCAACGTTTGTTCAGCCCACTCATTCACTAAAGGACGTTTGGTCTCCAGTATTTTGCTCTTATGAATGGAGCTGTTATGAATATTTGTGTACACTTTTTTGCATGAACATATGTTTTCATTTCTCTGGGATAAACGCCCAGGAATGCCTTAGTTGAGTTCTATGGCAGTTACATGTTTGGTTTTTAAAGAAACTGCCAATCTGTGATCCACAGTGACTCTACCATTTTTTCTCACCACTGGCAACATGCGGGAGATCCAGTTTTTTTGCACAGCCTCTCCAACATCTGGTATCTTCACCATTTTTCGTTTTTTGTTCTTCTCATAGGTATGATAGTATCTCATTGTGGTTTTAGTTTGTCTTTCCCTAATGGCTAATGATGCCGAACATCTCTTCGTGTGCTTTTTTTTTGGTATCATATTCTCTTTTCCAAAAAAAAAAAATGAGGTTTTCCACACAGCAAAGAGTACATATCTTCAGGGTATATCCTGATGAATTTTTACAATGGTATAGAGTATTGTAACCGCCACCCAGATCAAGATAAAAATCATGGCCAGAACAGATCACAGAAGGTTCCCCCGCGTTCACTTTCTCAGCTATTTCTCCCTCCTGGTAGCATCCAGTGATCTGATCTGGGTGGTATGCAAAATAAAGCCCCCCAAAGATACCTACATCCTAGTCCCCAAATCTGTAAAAATGTTAGGTTACATGGCAAAGGGTCACATGAAGTTTGCAGGTGAAATGAAGTTGGCTAGTCAGCCAACCTTAAAACAGAGATGCTCATGGATTATACAGGTCGGCTCAAGGTAATCAAGGTTCTGAAAAGTGGAAAATAAAAATAGGAGAGAGAAGACTTTTTAAAGGTTAGTTTTTATAAAGATTTATTTATTTTTATTTTCTGGCTGTGGTGGATCTTTGTTGCTGTGAGTGGGCTTTCTCTAGTTGCAGTATGCAGGTTTCTCTTTGAAGAGTCTTTTCTTGTTGCAGAGCATGAGCTCTAGAGAGTGGGCTCAGTAGTTGCAGCACATGGGCTTTGTTGCTCCAAAACATGTGGGATCTTCCCAGACCAAGGATCAAACCCATATCCCCTGCATTGGCAGGCAGATTCTTAACCACTGAACCACCAAGGAAGTCTAATATATAGGTTCTTGTGTGAACGTATGTTTTCATTTCTCTTGGGTAAATACCTAGGGTTAGGATGTATGTGTCCTAACTAAGCAAATCAACTTTGTAAATATCCACCAAGCCATTTTCCAAAGTGGTTTTACCACATCTTGCATCCCCACCAGTGATGTCTGAGTATTTCAACTGCCTCATTAGCCTCACCAGTGCTTGACATTGTCAGGCTTTTAAAATTTTAGACACTCCAGAGCCACAGTGTCCAACACAGTAGCTGTTACCCACATGTGATTGTTTATTTGATTACCTTTTTGTTTTTTTGGCTATGCCACATGGCATGTGGGATCTCAGTTCTCTGACCAGAGATTGAACCTGTGCCCCTTGCAACAGAAGCACAGTGTTAATAATCACTGATCTGCCAGGGAAGTCCCTGTTTATTTACTTTTAATTGAAATATGATTGAGTTACAAGATTATATTGGTTTCAGGTGTCCAACATAGTAATTTTATATCTTCATAGAGTATATTCTATTGATGTTCAGTCACTAAGTCATGTCTAAATTCTTTTTGACCTCACAGACGACAGCACTTCAGGCTCCTCTGTCCTCCACTATCTCCCAGAGTTTGCTCAAATTCGTGTCCACTGAATCAGTGATGCTATGTAACCATCTCATCTTCTGCTGCCCCTTTTCCTTTTGCCTTCAGTCTTTCCCAGCATCAGGGTCTTTTCCAGTGGGCTGTCTCTTTGGATCAGGTGGGCTTTAATTTATTTTAATTGAAGTCTATACAGTAAGTCCTTGTTGCTGATCTATTTTATATGCAATAGTATATTTATTTTCCATTATAAGTTATTACAGGATATTTAATATAGTTCCTTGTTCTATACAGTAAGTCCTTGTTGCTGATCTATTTTATATGCAATAGTGTGTGTCTATTAATTCCAAACTTCTAGTTTATCCCTTCATGGACCCCTTTCCCCTTTGTTAAACAAAAGTTTTCCATGTCTGTGAGTCTATTCCTGTTTCATAAATGTTTGTTTCATTCTGTTAGATTCCACATATAGGTGCTATCATATGACATTTGTCTTTCTCTGTCTGGCTGACTTAGTATAAAAATCTCTAGGTCCATCCACGTTGCTGCAAACGACATTATTTTTTTCTTTATTATGGCGAATACCCCACTGTATGTGTACGCCACAGATTCTTTATGCATTCCTCTGTCGATAGATATTTAGGCTATTTCTGTATCTTGGCTATTATAAGTAATGCTGCTATGAATGTTGGGGTACATGTATCTTTTCAAATTAGTTTCTATTTTTTTCAGAATATATGCCCACGAGTGGGACTGTTGGGTCATATGGTAAATCAAATTTTAGTTTATTAAGGAACCTCTATATGGTTTTCTACAGTGGCTGTAACAGTTTACATTCCCACCAAAAGCATCGATGGTAATTCCCCGCACCCTCTCCAGCATTTGTTTGTAGACTTCTTGATGATGGACATTCTGACTTGTGTGAGGCAGTACATCATTATAGTTTTGATTTGCATTTCTCTAATAATGAGTGATGTTGAGCACCTTTTTATGTGCCTGTTGGCCATCGGGATGTCATCTTCAGAGAAATGTCTATTTAAGTTCATTTTTCAGTAGGTTTTTCTTTGTTTATATTGAGCTGTATGAACTGTTTGTGTGTTTTGGAAATTAAACCCTTGTCGGTCACATTGTTTGCAAATCTTTTTTCCATTCTGAGAGTTGTCTTTTCTTTTTGTTTATATAGCTTTAATTTTCTATTTCTCAGTATTATTTTGTAAACCCCTCTTTTTTTTTTTAAGCATCTGGTTTTATTTTTTAATAATTTTTATTTGTCTGTGCTGGGTCTTAGTTGTGTCATGTGAGCTGTCAGTTGCAGCACGTAGGATCTAGTTCCCCTACCAGGAATTGAACCCTGGACCCCTGCATTAGAGCTTGGAGTTTCAGCCACTGGACTGCCAGGGAAGTCCCCCTCCAGTGCTGGATTCAAGAACCCTGGATGACAGCCTTTTCCATAGAAGGGACCAGAGTTGGTGACTCTCCATTGTCTTCATGGAGCACCAGCTGTGCTTGGCTGCAGCGTAGGGGGAAGGGGACAAATTCATGGGCATGCCCCCAACTTTCCTTTGGACCATGATCAGGACCCCCATCTCTCTTGTTGCCCCCATATCTAGTCTCTCACCACATCCTTCATCCCATTACTCTCCCTCTCCATTCCCCACCCATCCCTGGGAACTTCCCCCCCCTCCACTTCCTGCTTCCAGTTTCCACCATCTCTTATATTTCCTCCATGCAAAAGCCAGAATGATCTTTTCAAAACATAAATCTGATCATGTTTGTCCATTGCTAGAATGTCAGCTTCAGGAGGGTGATGATCTTCCTTTGATTTGATCACTATTAGATGTCAAGTCCCTGGTATACAGTAGTTGCTCCATAAATGCTTGTTTAATGAAGGAATGACTTAGGACCATTACAGCAGAGATCATGGATGGCCACCCAATAGCCATCCCTCTTCCCATCTTCTGGTATTATTTAGGGCACCAAAGCATCAACTAAAAGCATCAGCCTCCTTTACAGCCAGATGTAATTTTGTGACTAGATTCTAGCCGGTGAGATCCTAGCAGAAGTTTGCTTGGGATTTCTGGGGAGCTTCCTTTAAAAGAAGATGATTTAGATGGAAACTACATCATTTTATCCTCCTCTCTTTTTCTCCTTCCTGCTGTTTGGAATGTAAGACTGATGGCTGGTACTCTGGCAGCCACTTTGGATCCTGAGTTGAGTCTGAGAAGACTAGAGAGAGGAGAAAGAGGAAGCCTGGGATGCTGATGACCATGGGTGTGCCAACCAGCCCAGAATTACCCACCTCCAGATAATCATCTTTATCTTGTTTGAGCCATTATTAGTCCAGTATTTACTAATACTCAGTTTGGGTTCCATAGAAGGAGACCCTGAAATAGGGATTTGGGAGCAAGTAGTTTATGTGGGAGATGATCCCAGGAAGCCCTGGGTGGGGGTGGAGAAGTTAGATGGGAAAGAATGAAGTTAATACAGAATGCATGCCCAAGTTAGGTGACAGTTATGGATAACTGGGACTCAGTTCACTGGGACCCTTGCTGACAGTCCAGAGCACAACCTTAGTTGTCCTACCTGAAGGATGAGGGAGCTGGGGAATTGATCTCCCAAATTCTGCTGTCCTTGTGAGTGAGGGGTGAGCGAGAGGCAAGCTTCAGGTTGGGGCCTGTTGTTGCTGTTTAGTCCCTAAGTCTTGTCTGACTCTTTGAGACTCTATGGACTGTCACCCGCCAAGCTCCTCTGTCCATGGGATTTCCCAGGCAAGGATCCTGGAGTAGGTTGCCATTTCCTTCTCCAGGGGATCTTGCCAACCCAGGGATTGAACCTGCATCTCCTGCATTGGCAGGTGGGTTCTTTACCACTGAGCCACCAGGGAAGCCCCAGGCTCATCCTGCACAGAGGAAAATCCTACAGCAGAGTCAGGGTTTTGCATTCAGGAGCCTTTGGTGTGTTGAGATGAGCACAAGGGCATGGACATTTTTCAGGGACCCCATTTTCCTTCTTTTTTTAAAAAATATTTATTTATTAAATTTTGGCTACACTGGCTCTTCATCACTGTATGCAGGCTTTATCTAGTTGTGGGGAGCCTGAGCTACTCACTAGTTGTGGTACTCAGTCTTCTTACTGCAGTGGCTTCTCTTGTTGCGGAGCACAAGCTCAGTAGTGATGGCATATGGGCTTAGTTGCTCTGAGGCATGTGGAATCTTCCTGGACCAGTGGTTGAACTGCTGTGCCCTGCATTGGCAGGCGGATTCTTAACCACTGGACGACCAGGGAAGTCTTCCCCTATTCTTCTTAGGACAGACTCCTCAGTATGAGTTGCAAGGTCCAGCCTCCCTTGCCTTCACCTCTTGAACCTTGTTCCACATTACACTCTCCAACTCCAAACTCCTCAAAGGCACCAAGCCCCTTGCACCTCCTTGCAGGCCTTTCCCCAGGCTGTTCCCTGGAGCATTCTTCACCCCTCCATTCTCCTGGCCAATGCCTATTCTTCATTTATTCTTAATTAAACGGTAATGAGATAAGGAGTTGTCGCCGTCTTGTGGGCCTGGCCTGAGTCGCCTGTGTTCTCACTGTAACTCTGTGATTTACTATTTTCCTCCCTCAAAGATGTAATTAGTTTTTGCCTCCCACTTTAAAAAAAAATCCTAAACATTATTTAGATTATTAAAAAAAAAATCCTGGCTGCCATTGGGGGGTCGTTTTTATCCTGGTGTAGTAGTAATATCAATTTAGAAAAAATTAAGTGTAGGACGGTGAAGGAGGAGGGTTCAAAATGAGAAAATGTAGCAGAAGAGCAGGAGACTGTGTCCAGTTCTTTCCTGAGCCAGCCTGCTGGACTAGGACTGACTGGTGCTGCCCCCAGAGATGTCCTTTCTTCTCTGGGGTCATTTAGGACTCCCCGCACCTCTCTCAGGGGCTTCCATGGTGGCTCAGTGGTAAAGAACCCACCTGCCAACGCAGAAGATGCAGGTTCAATCCCTGGGTCGGGAAGATCCCCTGGAGAAGGAAATGGCAACCTACTCCAGTTTTCTTGTCTGGAAAATTCTATGGACAGAGGAGCTTGCTGGGCTACAGTCCATGGGGTCACCAAGAGTCTGACATAACTGAGCATGCATGCACGCCTCCCTCAGAGCCTCTTGCAGCCCCACGGTGCAGGAATATTTGGGGTCCACTTGGCTTCTGTCTCCTTGTCACTGAGCCATGGGGTCAGGACGGACTTGGATCTCACAGAGTTATTTGGTGGCAAGTGATAGAAACCACTTCCGCTGTCTTGGAGGAGCTGGGTCTGAGCAGTGGGATACCAAAGGGGATTTACAGAATGGAAATAGGAGGGCAGTCAGGTTTGCTCCATGGCCTCGTGCTAACTCCCTCCCCTCTTGTCACCGTTTCAAAGCCCCAGGAGAGGGTGGCCCAGCCTCAACCCAGGACGGCCTCTCACACACCTTCGCATGGGGTCATGGGAGGACTAGGTCCTCCACTGAAGGAGGACATCATGACACCCCAAAACTACATGCAGTGAGAGCCTCCCGGAAACAGAAGCCAGCTGCAATTAAACATGACTGCTCAGGTCCCCAGTGATGACTCTGCTGTGGGACTTACCACAGCCTGTTTGAAAACAGTGTTGTGGCAAGGGGTGTGAGTGTGTGCAATCCCCAGTCAGCACATCTGCTCCTTAAAGTGGGCTCATCACGGCCACAATGACAGATGCAATCAAAACCACTAACAATTTTTAAAAATTTCCTTATTTTCGGCTATGCTGGATCTTTGTTGCTGTGCAGGAGCTTTCTCTAGTTCAGCAAGTGTCGGCTACTCTCTAGTTGCGGAGCTTGGGCTTTTCATTGCAGGGGCTTCTCTTGTTGTGGCTCCTGGGCTCTAGGGCCCGCGAACTTCAGTAGTTGTGGCACACGGGCTTAGTTGCTCCACAGCATGTGGAATCCCCCCGGATCAGGGATGGAACCCGAATCCCCTGTATTAGCAGGTGGATTCTTATCCATGGGACCACCAGGGACGTCCTGTTACGACTTTTCTTACTTGACTGTTTTTCCTTTGTTTCTGTGCCCCCCTCACTTCCCTAGTTAATGAGACCAGAGCTTTCTCTACAAACAACAAGCAGGGGAGGATGGACCTAGGGTCTGTCATAAAGAGTGAAGTAAGTTGGAAAGAGGAAAATACCTTGTATTAATGCATATGAGTGGAATCTAGAAAAATGGTATAGATGATCTTATTTGCAAAGCAGGGAGACACAGATGTAGAGGTCAAACATATGGACACCAAGGGTGAAGGGGGGGGGGATATGTAATGAGTTGGGAGATTGAGCTTGACACATAAACAGTATTGATACTACATGTAAAATAGATAACTAATGAGAACCTGCTGTATAGCACAGGGCACTCTACTCAATGCTCTGTGGTGGCCTAAATGGGAAGGAAATCCCCCAAACGAGGGAATATGTGTGAGCATATAGCTGGTTCACTTTGCTGTACAGTAGAAACTAACACAACATTGTAAAGCTACTATACTCCAATAAAAATTAATCTACAAAGAAAGAACACAGAGGGGCTTGTGTACTCAGGAGGGCCCTGCAGAGTCCTGCTCAATTTCAACCAAAACGCAGTAGACTGGCTTTGCTGCGTGTGGGTGAGCAGACCCAAAGTCATTTCGGTGACAGTTTCTTTACCTATTTAATGTATACTTGTTGTCGTTCAGTCACTAAGTTGTGTCCGATTCTTTGCAACCCTATGGACTACAGCACGCCAGGCTCCCTGTCCTCCACTATCTCCCAGAGTTTGCTCAAATTCAAGCCCAATGAGTCCGTGATGCCATCCAACCATCTCATCCTCCATTGTCCCCTTCTCCTCATGCCTTCAATCTTCCCAGCATCAGGGTCTTTTCCAGTGATTTGGCTCTTTGCATCAGGTGCCCAGAGTATTGGAGCTTCAACTCTAGCATCAGTCCTTCCAATGAATATTCAGAGTTGATTTCCTTTAGGATTGACTGGTTTGATCTCCTTGCTGTCCATGGGGACTCTCCAGAATCTTCTCCAACACCACAATTTGAAAACATCAATTCTTTGGCTCTCAGCCTTCTTTATGGTCCAACTCTCACATCTGTACGTGACTACTGGAAAAACCATAGCTTTGACTAGACGGATCTTTGTCGGTGAAGTGATATGTCTGCTTTTTAATACACTGTCTAGGTTTGTGAACACATACTTCATGTGCAACTATAACATGCCATGCCTCTGCTGGGTGCTGGGGACCCTGCAGTGATCAAGAGAGACAAGATCCCTCCCGTTAGAGACCTCATAATCTAGTGAGGGGAGACCAATGTTCAATGCATAACCCCACACTGAAATAGGAAATCACAGCTGTGGTCACCTCTAGGAAGGAGCAGGGGGCTAGGAAGATGCTTGAAGGGGGATGGACCTGGTCTGGGGGATCTGTGAAGACTTCTGGAAGAAGTTTGAGCTGGGAGCTGAAGGATGCAGGGGAGATATGGGTTGAGGGGGAACAGGGCAGAGAGAAGTGTGCCAGGCAGAGGGAGCAGCCTGGGCAAAGGCACTGAGGTGGGACAGGTAGAGGTGGGACAGGGCTGGAGGTAGGCTGAGTATGAGGAGTTTGCCTCAGAAGGCCCTGAAGGCAAAAAAATTTTTTTTTTTAATTATTGTTTTGGCCACACTGCACAGCATGTAGGAACTTAGTTCCCTGACCAGGGATCAAATCCTCACCCCTTGCTTTGGAAGCTCAGAGTCTTAACCACTGGACCACCAGCGAAGTCCCGCTTTTCCTTTTCTTTCTTTTTTAAGTTTTATCGAAGTATAATTGATGTACAATGTTGTATTAATTTCTGCTGTACAGCAAAGTGACTCAGTTATACACATGCAGATTCTTTTTCATATTCTTTCCCACTATAGTTTATCACAGGACATGGACTATAGTTCCCTGTGCTATACAGTGGGACCTTTTTGTTTATCCATCCTATATATAATAGTTTGCATCTGCTAATCCCAAACTCCCAATCCTTCCCTCCCCACCCCCTTGCACCCTTGCCAACCACAAGTCTGTTTTCTGGGTCTGTGAGTCTGTTTCTGTTTCATAAGTAAGTTCATTTGTGTCATACTTTAGGTTTCACATGTAAGGGATATCATATGGTACGTCTTTTTTAGGTTTTTAAACTCAGTTAATTACATAACCTAAAACTCGCTACTCTAAAGTGTATAATTCAGTGGTTTTTAGTATAGTCAGAGTTGTGCAGCTATCCCTAGTCTAATTTCAGAGCATTCTTATCTCCCTGAGATGAAACTCTGTCCCCATTCCCCCTCCCCAGCCCTGAGCGACCTCTCATCCACTCTCTGTGGCTCTGGACTTTACTGTTCGGGACATTTCCCATCAACGGAAGCACACCCTGTATGTCTGGCTTCTCTCACTGAGCGTCGTGTTTTCAGGGTTCATCCGTGTGGTAGGAATGTCAGTGCTTCCCTCCTTTTTGTAGCTGAATAATGCTGCATTGTCCGCATGCATGCTCAGTTGCCTCAGTTGTGTCCCACTCTTGGCGACCCTGTGGACTGAAGCCCACCAGGCTCCTCTGTCCATGGGATTCTTCAGGCAAGAACACTGGAGTGGGCTGCCGCATGTGCCCTCCTCCAGGGGATCTCTATGGTTATCCTCATTTCGCTTTATCTGTTTGGCATTGATGGATATTGGGTTATTTCCACCTTTTGGCTATTGTGAATCATGCTGCTGTATACATTTCCATACAAGTTTTTGTGCAAACACACATTTTCTGTTCTCTTGGGTAGATACGTAGGCATGAAATTGTTGGATTCTATGATAATTCTATGTTTAACTTTTGGAGGAACTTCTAAACTCTTTTCCTAAGTGGCCACACCTTTTAAATATCCCACCAGAAGTGGTTGAAGTTTCCAATTTCTCCCCATCCTTGTCAATGCTTGTTATTGTATTTATTTATTTATTAGGTTAGTCATTCTAGTGCAAGCATTGTGGGGTAAACTCACTTTGGTTTTTGTTGTTCAATCACTGTTGTGTCCAACTCTTTGCAACCCCATGGACTGCAGCATGCCAGGCTTCCCTGTCCTTCACTATCTCCCGAAGTTTGCCCAAACTCATGTCCATTTAGTTGGTGATGCCATCCAAAATCATCTCTTCTTCTGTCACCCCTTCTCCTGCTGTCTTCAGTCTTTCCCAGCATCTGGGTCTTTTCCAATGAGTCAGCTCTTTGCATCAGGTGGCCAGTGTATTGGAGCTTCAGCTTCAGCACTGGTCTTTCCAATGAATGTTCAGCATTGATTTCCCTTAGGACAGACTGGTTTGATCTCCTTGCAGTCCAAGGGACTCTCAAGAGTCTTCTCCAGCACCACAATTCCAAAACATCAGTTCTTCAGTGCTCAGCCTTCTTTGTAGTCCAACTCTCACATCTGTACATGACTACTAGAAAAACCATTGCTTTTCTCATGAGTTATAAGCTGGAGGGACACTGGTGGTAGGAAGTTACTGCAGAGAGAGAGAGCTCAGATCTAGTTAATGAAGCCAGTGGGATTTAAGGGACTTCCCTGGTGGTCCAGTGGCTAAGACTCCAAGCTCCCTACACAGGGGGCCTGGGTTTGATCCCTGGTCAGGGAACTAGAACCTCACATGTTGCAAATAAGGGTTCTAGTGCTGCAACTAAAGATCCCACATGCCACAATTAGATAAATAGATAAGTAAGTGAATGAATGAATGAATACATAAATAAAGCCAGTGAGATTCTGGAAAAGGATGAAACTTACAACTGCCCCCAGCTTCCTGGTGCTTCCCTGCCAAGTGCCCATTGTGAGGGTGAGAAGGAGGGGGTTGAGCCAACCAGGTCCTCTCAGGACTGGGAACCATCAGCAGGGCCCCACGATAGCAAGGTTCACTATTCAGGAGGCTTATTCAGCTGGAGCCCCTTTCTAAAAGGGTCAGAGAGGGAGGAGGCCAGACTGGGGTTCACAAACAAAGCTCGGAGCTGGAGCGGCCTCCATTCCTCCTTTGTAGGGTCCAGCTCTGCTCTCGGTTTGAGGGCCTGAAGGGGTGGGGAGGCACCCTCGCCTGAAGCCCTCGGGCTGCGGGCACCCATTGTTTGCCCTGATTGAAATGCAAAGAGAAAATTAGAATTCACCAGCTTCTTCGCCCTTCTTTCTTCTGGATTTTAATGAATTCAGCAGTTATGGGCAGAGCAGGTGAAGAAAACGGGCTTTTGAGATGTTTTTTCAAAAGGACGATTTTCTTTGTTGCCAGGCTGGTCCTTGCGTTCAGCTTCACTTGGCACAATGTTCTCCCAAAGTTGAAGGGTCTGGGCAGCGCTTTCTTGATCCACTGACTCACTTCTCCTTCTGATTCACAAGCCATACTTAAAGCATCACCTGTTTATGAGACAGACCATCAGGAAATTAAATACATGGGAGGACGCATTTGTGAAAGGCATGGCTGATCAAGTGCTGTTATCCAGAATATGCAAAGAACATTTAAAATTCAACAATAAGCTCACTTCAGACTCAGTGTTGACAAGCTGAAAGCTCCTCCTCCAAGATGAGGAACAAGACAAGGGTGCCCACTCTCGCCATCTCTGCTCAACATGGTCCTGGAAGTCCTAGCCAGAGCTATCAGGCAAGAAAAAGAAATGAAAGGCTTCTAAATTGGAGAGGAAGAAGTAGAATTGTCTGTTGCAGAGGACATGATCATATATATAGAAAATTCCAAAGATTCTACCCAAAACTGTTAGAACTAATAAGTGAACTCAGTACACTTGCAGGATCCATAATCAATACACAGAAATCACTTTGGCTTCTGCACACCAACAGTGAACTGTTTTTTAAAATTAAGAGAACATCCCATCTATAAGATCATCAAAAAGAATAAAATACTGAGGAATAAGTTGAACCAAGGAGGTAAAAGATCTGTGCACTGAAGATACAAAGTTAATATTGTTAAAATGTCCACCAGCCACTTCTCTGGTGGCCCAATGGCTCATACTCCAAGGTCCCAAAGCATGGGGGCCCAGATTCGATCCCTGGTCAGGGAACTAAAACTCAAATGTCACAACTAAGAGTTTGCATGCTGCAATAAGGTTCGAAGATCTTGCATGCTGCCAACTAAGACCCAGTACAGCCAAATAAATAAATAAAAATTATTTAAAAAAAACATGGAGACAGAAACCAGACCCCAAGAAGAATGTGCTACATGATTTCATTTCTATGAATCTCAAAAAACAGGCAAGACTAATTTATGGTGATATAAATCAGAACAGCCATTCTCCCTGGGGTGTGAGCATTGCCTCGGAGAGGTTACAAGGGAGCTTTCTTGGGGCTGGTGCCATACTGGTTGAGCTGCTGCAGCAGAAAACCAAAGGCTGGGTGGCTTATAAACAACAGACATTTATTCCTCAAAGTTCTAGAGGTTGGAAGTCTAAGATCAAGGCACTTACTAATATACCAGGCACTTGATATCCAGCAGTGATCAAATCAGAGCAAGATCCCTACACTCCTGAAGCTGACATTCCAGAGAAATATGATCAGTTTTTTAAAATTAATTAATTTAATTATTTATTTTTGGCTGTGCTGAGTCTTCATTGCTGTGCTGGCTTTTTTCTAGTTGCAGTGAGTGGGGGCTACTCTCTAGTTGTGGTGTATGGATTTCTCACTGCAGTGGCTTCTCTTGTAGAGTATGGGTTCTAGGTGTATGGGCTCAGTAGTTGAGGCTCTAGAGTGCAGGCTCAGTAGTTGTGGTACATGGGTTTAGTTGCTCCACAGACATGTGGGATCTTCTCAGACCAGTGATCAAACCCATATCTCCTGCATTGGCAGGTGGATTCTTTACCACTGAGCCACCTAGAAAGCCCTATGATCAGTTCATAAAAGATCATTCTGTTTTTTGCATGTAAAAAATATGGGAGGAGGTAGAGGCTGGGAACAGGAATCAGGGCAGTTCCCAGGGAGGAGTGGAAATGAAGAATCATGGTGTGAAGGATGTGGTGAGGGACTAGGTATGAGGGTGACAAGAGAGATGGGATTCCCTGGTCATGGTCCAGAGAAAAGACTAGAAGTCCAAGATCAAGGCAGTGACTGAATTGGCGTCTGGTGAGAACTTACTTTCTGATTGTCTCACTGTGTCCTTATATGGGGGAAGGGGTGAGGGGCTCTCTGGGGGGTCTCCTTTATAAGGGCACTAATCCCATTCATGAGGGCTCCACCCTCATGATCCTAAGATCCTCCCAAAGGCTCCACCTCCATGTAGCACCACACAGGGGTAGAGTTTAACATAAAAAGGGGGTGACACATATAGACTATATAGCAAGCCAGAAACATTCTGTTATCTTGATCTGGGTGGGTAGGTAGACGTAAAAAATTCATCCATCTCTACACTTCATATTTGGACTTTGATGACATGTAAATTAAACCCCCTTTTTTAAAAAAGATAGGAGAGGGACTTCCCTGGTGGTCCAGTGGTTAAGAACCTGCCTTCCAAGGTTTCCCTGGTGGCTCAGTGGTAAAGAATCTACCTGCCAATGCAGGGGATGCGGGTTTGATCCCTGATCTGGAAAGATCCCACATGCCACAGGGCAACTGAGCCCGTGTGCCACAACTTTTGAGCCTGTGCTCTAGAGCCCAGGAATGGCAGCTGCTGAGCCCACGTGTTACAAATACTGAAGTCTGAGAGCCCTAGAGCCAGTACTCCACAAGAGGCCATCGCAGTGAGAAGCCCTCACACAGCGACTGGAGAGGGGCCCCTGCTCTCCACAACTGGAGGAAAGCCGGCACAGCAACGAAGACCCAGCATAGCCAAAACAAATAAGTTATATATAAAAAAAGAAACTAAAAAAAAAACCCAGAATCCGCCTTCCACTGCAGGGGGCATGGTCAGGGAGCTAAGATCCCACACACCGTGTAGCAGGGCCAAAAACAGATAAATAAAAGTGAAAAGGTAGGAGGAGTTAACAAAGGGTGGTGGCTGATAAATAACAGTCATCCAAATCTTTCTGCCTGGAGCTGAACAGAAGAATTAAGTGAGTGTTAGCACATCCTTATTTCCGGTTCAGAGTTATTTAGTTGCATTCCCTGGGCCATCTAAAGTCATCCCTTTTCCTGTAGAGTCTAAGTTCTCTTCTATGCTTTGATTCCCAAACTTGGGAAACCATGCTTGCTTGGTCTGCTGTAACAAAGCCCCACTAATGGGGCAGCTTAAACAATAGACATTTATCATCTCACAGTGTGGAGGCTGGAAGTCCAAGATCGTGTCGCATGATTGGTTCCTTCTGAGGCTTCTCTCTGTGGCTTCCAGGTGGCCGTCATCTCCCTGTGTCCTCATATGGTCATCCCTCTGTGTGTGTCTGTATTGTAGTCTTTTTTTTTGTTTTAAGTATTTATTTGGCAATGCCAGGGTGGTGTTGTGGCATGCAAAATCTTTAGTTGCAGCTTGTGGGATCTAGTTCCCCGACCAGGGATTGAACCCAGGCCCCCTGTATTGGGAGTACAGAGTCTTACCCACTGGACCACCAAGGAAGTCCCCTGGGAAGCCATTCTTGATGACCCTCCCACCTATGAACCTATTGGCCCCATGTATTTCACCCAGCAGAAGAGAATAGAAATCTCCATTTGTGAGTCTGTCTTCCCCACTCACCAACAAGCCCAACAAAGCAGGGGCTACGTCTTGTGCACTGTTAAATATCCAGTTCCCCATACAAGTGTTCAACTTTCAGCTCTGCCATTTTCAGGCTGTGTGACCTTGGGCAAGTTACTTAACCTCCTTGTGCCTCAATTTTTTCATCTGCACAATGGAGCTGACAATTCTACTTTATCACAGTGGTATAAAAACACCACAGTTACCACTCAATAAACAGGAGCTATTTTTTTTTTTTTTTTTTTTTGTGACAGGGCTTCCCTGGGGAAGATGGCATAGTTAACAAGATTTAGCTGTGTTCTTGTGCTTGCAAGATGCTGCTGTCTGCTCAAAATGAGCTAAGTCTCTAATACCTGATAGTGAATGGAAGGACTTTATTTAAATAATTTTTAAACTCTTTTTTTTATTTAAAACATATTTTTGACTGTACTGACGAGAGGCATGTGGGATCTTAGTTCCCTGACCAGGGATTAAACCTGTGTCCCCTGCATAGGAAGCACAGAGTCTTAACCTCTGGACCACGAGGAAAGTCCCTGGAAGGGCTCTATTTTTTATAATTTACTTTAATCACAATTATTGTATAAATACATTTTCCATCATAAGAACAGAAATATGAATATAATAACTAAAGCTCTCTTTCACTCATCTTTCATCCTGGTCTGGTCTTTGCCCTCTGTTCTACTTTATATTGCTTTACAACCTCCACCACAGTGGTAAAGAATCTGCCTGCCAGGAGATGTGGGTTCGATCCCTGGGTCTGGAAGATTCCCCTGGAGTAGGAAATGGCAACCCACTCCAGTATTCTTGCCTGGAAAATCTCATGGACAGAGGACCTGGCTGGCTACAGTCCATGGGGTTGCAAAAGAGTTGGACATGACTGAGCACAACCTCTACCCCAGACCTCCTGTTGTAAGCACCAGTCCTTTTGTTGTGATTGTGGGTCAGTCATTTGGACCAAATGTGGCGATGACTTCCTTCCATGACATGATGTCGGGGGCCTGAACTTGGAGGCTGGGACTGCAGACCAGGGCACCTATATGTGGCCTCTCTTTGTGGCTTGAACTTCCTCACAACATGGCAGGGATCCAAGAGTGTGTCCTGAGAAGATGTTTCTAAGAAGTGAATGTCTCGAGGGAACCAGGGGGGAGCTGACAGTCCCATATGCCCTAACCTTGAGGACCACCAGTACCATTTCCCCTATATGCTACAGAATCAGCAACAACCAGCTTCAGGGGGAGGGGACATTTACCTCACCTCTTCATGTCAAAAACTTTGTGATCATGTTTTAAAACAGCTGTACTTCACCAGAGGTATGTTGTCAGTTTAAACGTATAGCTTTGCAATCTCCCTTTCCTATGTATTTACAATCATGTATGTGTCCCCAAGAAAAGATCTAGTGTCTTTTTTTTTCTGAGGTGAATACATTTATAATCTTTTTTTATTGTGTTAAAATAACATAAAATTTACCAGTGTAATGATTTTATTTAACTAAAAAATTTTTTTTGACCGTTCTGTGTGGCACATGGAATCTTAGTTCTCCAGCCAAGGATTGAACCTGTACCGGAAGCCTGGAGTCTTAACCACTGGGCCGCCAGGGAAGTCCCACTATGGTAACAATTTTTAAGTATATGGCTCAAAAAGAATGTGCAGCTCGGTGGTGTTGATCCACATTATTGTGCAACCATCCCCACACCTCTGTTCATCTTGGAAATCTGAAGTTCTGACCTAATTCAATACTAACTCCCCATCCTCTCTGCCTCCCAACCCTGGGAAGCATCATTATGACATGATGGCTTTTTAAATTATAATTTCCTTTTCTAATTTGACTTTTGTTTGGTTGTGCTGGGTCTTCATTGCTTTGAGCAGGCTTTCTCTAGTTCTGGTTAGCAGGGGCTACTCTCTAGCTGCTGTGCATGGGCTTCTCACTGTGGTGGCTTCTCTTGTAGCAGAGCACAGACTCTAGGGCGTGCAGCCTTTAGCAGTTGCAGCACTCAGGCTCAGTAGCTGTGGCTCACAGGCTTAGTTACTCTGGGGCATGTGGAAGTATCTTGTATGGAGATACTTAGAGACTATGCAAATATCCTGTTTTTTCATCCATTAACTTTATTATTTAGTATTTTCTTCCCTTTTTGCTTGTTTTCTTTTCTGAAATATGTATTTTCATAGCTAACTTATGCCAGGTAATACTTGTGCATATCTTAGTGATACAAAAATAGACTTTTAAAATCCTGCCCCTCGAACAAGTATTTGTAACCCAGAGAGAGAAATCTAACTAACTCTGGCTTCACAAAGGGTAGAGGAAAGAAAATGAACTCTGTCTGACTTTGTTGGGGGAGAGAGAGAGAGTCAGGTTCGAGTGCAAAGTGCGAGAGAGAGGCAGACCTCTCTTTTGTGTGGAAAATTGCATTTCTTCTGGCTTGTGAGTCTCTAGTCATAAAGGTTTAACTATGAGAGTGTTGAGCAGTTGATAAGAAATTGGATCAGAGCCTTGCACGGCTGAAAATGTTTTTACATGAGCCGCACCAACCTCAGAAATAGGCCAATGACTTTTCATGGTGGTTTTGTAACTGGCACTTTGTTGGATTTTCCTCTTACGTACAGGCCGGTTTAAGATGATTTGCTCGAGTTATCTGGTAGGCAGTCCTGTCTCTCATGATAATGGAATATTTGTCTTCTTTTCACTTGTGTGTCATTTCTTGTTCGTGTTGCATTGGCGGGGGTCCCTAGTGTTACATGAAATGATTGTTATCATCATGGACATTCCTTGTGGCATTTCTGAGTTCACTGGATGTGATTCTAGAGCAGAGACTGGCTCACTATAGCCTGGGGGCCAAATCCAGTTTACTACTTGTTTTTGTAAATAAAGTTTTATTGAAACACAGCCATACCCATGTGCTTTGGCTGTGGTTGCTTAGGTGCTGTAGTGGGTTAGCTGAGTAGTTGCAACCGAGACCTTCTGGCCTGCAAAGCCTGAAATATTTTTGCCAACTTTTGTTCTAAAATTTCAGTGTTGTCAAGTTACTTTATCAAATTATGGAATATTTGCTTATTTTTTTCAAATCAAAAGCTTTGGGGCTTTATCTCTCTTTTTTCCCCCATGGATTGATTTCTTATTTTCTCATTTCAGAGATATAAAAGTGATATAATGAACACCATATCCTTAACACCCAAGTTAAAAATTAAAACACATATTGAGCTGGATTTACATGTGTGCCTTTTGCTGAATGCATTCCCCTTACTCCTGCCCAGAGGGAACAGTTATCCAGAATTTGTTTAGAGATGAGTTTTTCTAAGAGTTTTATAGTTTTAACTCTTTAATAATTAAAATTTTTTTTAAGACTAATTGATTTGTTTTTGGCTGCACTGAGTCTTCGTCGCTGAGTGCGGGCTTTCTATAGTTGTGGAAAGCAGGGGCTACTCTCTAACTGCAATTTGTGGACTTCTCATGGCCATGACTTCTCTTGTTGCAGAGCATGGGCTCTAGGTGCTTGGGCTCTGGTAGTTGCAGCGTGTGGGCTCAGTAGTTGTGGCACATGGGCTTAGTTGATTTGCAGTATGTGAAATCCTCCTGGACCAGGGATCAAACCCATGTTCCCTACTTTGGCAGGAAGATAGACCACCAGGGAAGCCCTCTTTGATGCATTTTGAGTTAATTTTCATAGGTGGTATGAGGTACAGTCCAATTTGACTCCCCAGGTGGCGCTAGTGGTCAAGAATCTGTCTGGCAATGCAGGAGACACAGGAGACGTGGGTTTGAATCCCTGGCGGGCTACAGTCCATGGAGTTGCAGAGAGTCAGACATGACTGAGCTTGCCTGCACCCAGGGGCCAATTTCATTCTTTTGCATGTGAAAATCCAGTCCCAGTGCCATTTGCTGAAGAGACTGTTCTTGTTTCACTGAATGGCATTGGTACCCTTGTCAATCTATAGATCATAGCTGTATGGGTTTATTTTGGGTTCTCATTTCTATTCCATTGATCTATATGTTTGCTCTTATGCTATGATCACAGTGTTTTGATTACTGTTGGTTTGTAGTAAGTTTTGAAATGGGGAAATGTTAGTCTTCCAACTTTATTGTTCCTTTTCAAGATTATTTTGACTATTCAGAGTCCTCTGCAATTCTATATAGGATTAGCATTGAGGATTAGCGTTGCCATTTCTGAAAGAAAAAAACCTCATTGGGATTTTCATAGGTATTGCATTGAATCTGTAGACTGCTTTGAGTAGTATCCATATAGATGAGTTTTTATATATTTGCCACTTGCATTTATCCCTAATATATATTTGCTTAATGTGTTTTAAAGTATTCTGTGATAGAGTTACACTAACTTTTCTTCCTGTGATTTGCTTGCTTTTGATGAGTGTATTAGAAATTTGTTTATATTGTGGTGCAGTTCCAATTGCTTCGTATTCATTGTTGTGTAGTATTTCATTATGTGACCATACAGCGTTCTTTAGACATTCTTCTGCTGGTGGTTGGGCTTCCCAGGTGGCATAGTGGTAAAAAATCTGTGCAGGAGACATGGGTTCAAGCCTGGGGTCAGGAAGATTCAACCTGCTCCAGTATTCTTGCCTGGAAAATTCCATGGACAGAGGAGCCAAGTGGGCTCCATGGAGTCACAAAGAGTCAGACACGACTGAGCATGCATGCACTTCTGCTGGTGGCTATTTTTTTTAAATGTTATTGAAGTACAGTTGATTCACAATGTTGAATTAATTTCTGCTGTACAACAAAATGATTCAGTTATACATATATATATATTCCTTTTCATATTCTTTCCATTATGGTTTATCACAGGATATTGAATATAATTCCCTGTGCTATGTTGTAGGACCTTGTTGTTTATCCATCCTATACGTCATAGTTTGTATTTGCTAATCCAAGACTCCCAATCCATCCCTCCTCCTTGGCAACTACAAATTTGTTCTGTGAGTCTGCTTCTGTTTCATAGATATGTTCATCTGTGTTACACTTTAGATTCTACATGTAAGTGGTATCATATGGTATTTGTCTTTCTCTTTCTGAACTTGCTTCACTTAATATGATCATCTTTAGGTCCATCCCTGTTGCTGCAAGTGACATTATTTCATTCTTTTTTATGACTAATATTCTATTGTATGTGCTGTGTGCTTAGTCGCTCAGTCATGTCCGACTGCAACCCCATGGACTGTAGCCCGCCAGGCTTCTCTGTCCGTGGGGATTCTCCAGGCAAGAATACTGGAGTGGGTTCCCATGCCCGCCTCCAGGGGATCTTCCCGACCCAGGAATCAAACCGGGGTCTCCTGCATTGCAGGCAGATTCTTTACCAGCTGAGCTACCAGGGAAGCCCCCATTCTGTTGTATATAACGTCTTTTGTATCCTTTCATCTGTTGATGGACGTTTAGGTGGTTTCCATGTCTTGGCTATTGTAAATAGTGCTGCTATGAACATAGCGGTGCATGTATCTTTTTGAATTAGAGTTTTGTTTGGGTATGTGCCCCGAAGTGGGATTACTGGATCACTGGGATTACTGGCAACTCTACTTTTAGTCTTTAAAGAAACCTCTCTACTGTTCTCCATAGTGGCTGCACCAGCTTACATTCCCACTGGCGGTGTAGGAGGGTTTTTTTCTCTCCATCTTCACACCCACTTCCTGTTGGTGGATATTTAAGTCAATGCCAATCTTTTATAAAATAAAAAGTTTCCAGGTTTTGTTATTTTTTGTTTATAATAAAAATATTACACAGGGTACATTTTTTCAGTTTTTACAAATAATTCTATGACAGACAAACCTCTGCATGTCTCCTTGGGCACATCTTCCCAAGACAAGTCTCTGTAAGATGTGTTAAGACTGGAATTATTGAGTCAAGTTATCTTGACTTAGTATCTTCAATTTATTAGATACTGTAGATTTGCTCTCTGACGTAGCAACTTATTCTAACTTCTATTTGAGTGGATTTTCTAATGTTGAAGCATCCTTGCATTCCATAAATCCTTCCCTGTTGAGTTATAACATCCTATTCTTCTAATGAGATGCTAGATTTGCATTGAACTTCCCTGGTGGCTCAGTGGTAAATAATCCACCTGTGATGCAGGAGACACAGGTTCAATCCCTGGGTCAGGAAGATCCCCTGGAAGAGGGCAATGACAATCCACTTCAACATTCTTGCCTGGAGAATCCCAAAGACAGAGGAGCCTGGCGGGTTACAGTCCATAGGGTCACAAAAGAAATTGGACACGACTGGACAACTAAATAACAAGATTTGCATTACTAGTATTTTCTTAGCCTTTTTGAATCTAGGCACATGGGCGAGCTGTATTTCCCCCCTGCCCACCTTGAGCTGTCCTATACACTTTGAGTACTATCTCTTTTTTCCCTCTGCAAGCTGACATAGCTTATAAAAGATGCCAATTATCTTTCTCTTGAAGATTTGGCAAAACTCACTTGTAAAACCATCTGAGAAAGTGCCTTGTATGGGGGATAGATCTTCGATCATCATTTCAGTGTTTCTGAACGTTATTCACTTTTTAATGACTTGGTCTGGTTTTGCTTTCTTAGATTTTACCCCCTGTATTTTATCATTTGAAACAGTGGTGTGCCCAAGTTGTGTCCGACTCTTTGCGACCCCATGGACTGTAGCCCACTAGGCTCCCTTGTCCATGGGATTTCCCAGGCAAGAACACTGGAGTGGGTTGCCATTTCCTTCTCCAGGGGGATCTTCCTGACCCAGGGATTGAACCCACATCTCTTGCATCCTCTGCATTGGCAGGTGGATTCTTTTACCACTGCGCCACCTGGGAAGTCCAACATTTAGTGGTATGAAGTTATATATATATGCAGTATATGCTCAGCCATTAAGATAACTTCTTTGTGAGCACTGTTGATTCCTCTGTCATCCGTAATGTTCATCTGTGCTGTCTTTGTGCCAAAGGTTTTCTTCTTTTATGAGTGTTTAAAAAAAAATCCAGATTTTTGTATTCTTTTGTTGTTGCTGCTGTAGTTCACCGTTTAATACCTGATTGTCCTAAAGATGTTTCCCCTTAACGCTCCTTGGATCTATTTGTCCTTTTGTGGGTGCCTGAGTTGAAAGCTTTAGTTTGTTTTCAGTTATTTTTCTCATAAATTCATATAAGTCTACATATACCCTTGAGTACTTTCTTTGGCTATTTATTTCACTTATAATGAGTGTTCTCCTTCCCTCCATAAATGCACTTAGACTTTGAATTTACCTCTGAGTACATTTTTGGTTGCATCCCAAAGGCTTTCGTTTGCAGTGGTCTTATCATTCAGTTCTAGATACTTTGTTGTTCATGTGTGATTTATCTTTAACTCATTTGTTTGAACCCTTCCACCTATGTGGATTTGAAAAGTTAGATATCATCACTGATTTATAATTTTATTACAGGTGGCTAGGGAGTAAAGTCTGAACGTTGAGCTTCTCTCTCTGGTCTAATTTGTGGTCCTTTTTTGGTGATGAGCTCTGAGTATTTAAACAGAATGTACATTTTTCATTGCTGGGTACAAAGCCCTGCATGTATCTATTTGCTCAAGTTTGCTACTGCATTGTGCATCTCAAGATCCTTCTTGTCAGCTTGGTCTTTCCATTCCTGAGTTAGGTTTAGCATCCAGCATCACTGTAGTTCTGTTCATTTCTCCTCACGGGTGTTTTAGCTTTAAATGTTTCAGAGTGATGTTATTAGGGAAAAAGTGTGTGTTCAGTACACTTTCTAGAGCACTAGAATGGGGTTTCCTTGGCTCAGTTGGTAAAAAAAAAAAAAAAAAAAAAAAAAAACCGAAACAATCCGCCTGCAATGCAGGAGACCCAGGTTCAATCCTTGGGTCGGGAAGATTCCCTGGAGAAGAAAATGGAAACCCACTCCAGCATTCTTGCTGGGAGAACCCCATGGAGAGAGGAGCCTGGCAGGCCACAGAGTTGGACATGACTGAGCGACTACACCACCACCACCACCACAGAGCACTCAAATGCTTTGGTCCCTGAGAGGCCCTTGGTAGAAAGTGGGACTCTGCTGCTGTAGGGCTCTGTCCCCTCCCAGCTTGGGGCTGATGCTGTGGTCAGGAAGAACTCATAGACGCCTTAAACTTTCGCACTATCACAACGGGAACTGGCTAGATCTGGGCCCATGTCCAGGTTACACTGCTTACCACCTGTGAGATCTTGGGTAAGAAACCTGACCTATTTGAGCCTCAGTTTTCTCATCTGTCTACTGGTGCATTGTCAGAAGGATTAAATGAGACTGCATGAACCGAGCATACAGTCGGTGCTCAATAAATGGGGGTGGATGTTATGGAATCCTGCAGCAGGGCCAAGACAACTGGTGATGCTTAGAGTCTTGGTGCTCCTATCTGTGAGTTGAGGAAATTCTTTATGGCCCTCTTCCAGGAAGTCTTTAGATAAATCTCTGTCTGCCACCACCCACCCTCCAACTATAGCCATGAACACTCAAGGGTGGAATCATAGAGCTGAGGGTCACATGCTCATTGACTTTCCCTGAAGATGTTCTGTCTGGTTTCCAAGGAGGGAAAGGTAGATCTTATTCAGACATTTCAGTCTCAATGGGCTTGGGTAAACAGAAAGGAAACAGATTTCTTAGAGGAGCTTTTAGAACTGGGCTTTGAGGATTGAGTAGAAGTTCTGTGGGCAGAGTAGCCTGTGATAAAGTCTTAGATAATTTAGGTAGGACCAGACTTGGGTTAGTCTGACTTCTATCCCCTGGGTCCCACATCTATTACAGAGATGACACCTTCCCACTACTTCTTGAATTCAGAACTCAGGAGCTACTAAATGTAGTCCTTTGCTATTTCTTCATCTTTCTATCTTCCCACCATCTCAGCCTAGGAGAGTGAGAGATTTATTTCCCCCACGCCAGCTGTCCTATAGCTCCCACCATTCCTCTGTCTGCAGTCTCTTTCCTGTTTTTTCTCCCGATACTCATCTCACAATTAAAAAAAAAAAAGCCTCAATCTGTAGTTAATGTGCATTCCCCCATATCCCTGGATTTGGATGTTTTCTTGATCGTACTTGCCAAAGATTTGTCTATATTGGTGTTTTTAAAGAAAAGTTTTGTCAGTGCAAGAACAACCTCAATAACACCCAATTAGAGTTACTTGGATTGAAAACTTGGTTCATATATTTTAAAGGTTGACTTGTTTCCAGAATTTCTTATCAACATGTTCAAGGCTATAAAATTTCCTCCGTGCATCCCTTTGGCTGCATCCCACGGGTTTTGTTACACTTTGTACTATTTGAGTTGTTGTTCAGATTCAAAAATGTGTCACTTCTAAGTTGATTCCTTTTTTAACTCATGCCTCATTTAAAAACATATTTTAAAATTTCTCATTGAAGGCCTTTTCAGGGGAGGCTAAGTATTGCAGAATCTACTGCTGTGGTCAAGATCAGGTTATCTAACATTTGTTTCTTGAAATTTATGAAGATCTCCACTGCTGTGTTTTTTTTTTTTTTTTTATATATGTAAGTGTTGATTTTCATAAATGTTCCATGTGTTTTTGAGAATTTTAAGGATGAGGGATTTAAGGTTTGGTAAATCGATTTGACTAAGTGTATTCACAGTGGTGATCATGTCATCGACTTACATACTTGCTGATATTGGATCTGATGGCTTCTAAAAGCGGTGACCCTACTCTTTCCTAGGCTGGGCCCCTGCCCTCAGACCCTCTTCTCATCCCTGGAGCATCTCTGTGAGAACAGAGGGGATCTTTCACCCACTTCTGGGTCTCAAGCCAGATGTTGGAGCAGGGACCCAGGCAAGGGTGCAGACACAGAACGGCTCACCCTCCACCCCCACAGGGCCTGACTGTGGCTTAGAGTAGGGCCTGCTCATGAGGTGGCCTACAGTGTGGCAAGAATAGTGCTCCCAACCCAATTCTTTCCCCCATGGACTCAGCTCTATTGCTGACCCTCGTGACCCTTCTGGGGGCTGTGGATGAGACTGACTGGGGTACGAATCCCAGCTCCACTTCAAACCGCTATGTGACTTTTCGTTGGTGCCTGCCCCTCTCTGAACCTGTTTCCTCATCTATAAATTGGGTCGATTCCCACCTCAGCGGGCTGGCCCATGGTAGATACTCAGAGATGGTCACGATTATCAACAGTAACTATTATCAATGGGGCAGCCCCTGCAGGTAGCTTGGATTCTGTGTTCAAGTTCTCCAGGCTCCCGGCTTCCCTGAGGAGACTAGACGGACAGGGAGTGGGGTGACAAAGACTCCACCAGCGGCCGGGGTCAGACGATCTTCCTTTAATACAAAGTCAATATATCTACATACACAGAGGTGGGAAAACCACCCAGCTGCTTCCATTTGAATAAACAGTGTTGAAAGCAACAGCAGCTCTGCTCTTGTACAAAGAGAAAAACTCACTTGCTCAGGGGTGGGGGTGGGGCAGAACCCCATCCTTCTGCCCCAGAAGGGTCCCATGGTCCCGGAGGGGCGGGAGGGGCCCCTGATTGGGGCAGCTCACGGCCTCTCTCTCCCCCACTGTGTTCAGTCCTTCTCCCAGAGGTGGGAGATGGCGAGGGGCGCTTGGGCTGCTGGGGGCGGGGGTCGCTGCCGCCACCTCCTCCGTGGTAGTGCCCACCCTGTGGGCTCGACAACCGACGCTGGGAGGCCCAAGTGCCCCCACTGCCCCACCCTCACCCTCCTTGATATGTCTTGAGAATTTAATTAAAAACGAAAAAGCAAAAAATTAGAAAAAAAAAAATCAGGAGGCAAAGGCCCTATTCTTGAGCGAGGCACACCTTCGGAGTAGGTAAAGGAAAAAAAAAAAGCAAGCCAAGGGGCAGCCTGAGCCCACGCAGGCCCATGAACACGACTGCCACACAAGAACGTCTGTTACGGTGGAAAAAAACAGACTGAACAGAATAGGAATAAGCCAGGTTTTTCTTTTTAAATCCGTTGACTGTCAAGTCTTCTTTGTTTCCCCCTATTTGTTTCTTCTTTAAAAAAAAAAAAAAAAGAAAGAAAAAAAATACACTATTAAAAAAAAAACCAAAATGAAATGTCACCGGATACAGTTACACTGAGTTTTGAAAGAAAGCTGACTCCTGTCCCCACCCCACTCCCGCCCGCCCCAGCCCGGTGACCCCCAGGCTGCGGGGCAGGAAGGCTGCCTGGTGGGGAGGACGAGGGGCCACGTTCCCAGCCCCCGCCCTCCTCTGGTCCTTGGGAACAGCCCCTGGTTTGCTCACCGCCCCCCTCCCCCCACCCCGGAACCTCTCCTCGTGGAATCTCGTTTTAGAAGGGAATGAGGAATGTGCCAAGTATTGAAGGCGGCGGCCCGGCCCAGGGAGGTGGCTGGGGCCGTGCGGAGGGGCTTGAGGGGCTGCGTCGTCATCCCCGGAGACCCCTTGGCTGTGGAAACGTGGTTGCCGCCTCCTGCCCTGGCCGTCGGAGGGGGTCCAGGCCTCGGGGGGCCCACCCGGCATGGGAGGCGAAGGGGCCGGTGGAGTCGGGCCAGGCCAACCTGGCTCTAGGTTGCATAGTGGTCAAAGCTCCCGAGGTACTCCAGCGCCGCCTGGTAGCAGAACTGGTATTCATCCTGTGCGGTGGGGGGAGTGGGGAGGGCCCCCGTCAGTGCCTTTGCAGCCTCCCAGGGCTCCCCATCACACTGCAGAGCAGCTGTGCCTCTGGATCCTGTACCTATGGGCTCTCCCTGTCCTCAGCTGGCCTGCGGGGTCCTACTTGTCTCTTTGGACGCAGCCACTTGACCATCCCTGCCTTTTGTGACACTCCCCTGGGGGCTGGGAGGTTGCCACTCCAGCTCTGACTGCCCGGAGATGGGGGAGTTTATTGACGTATTTAACCTAGCTTCTGGATCTGGTGGCTTCTAAAAGCAGTGACCCCACTCTTTCCTAGGCTGGGCCCCTGCCCTCAGACCCTCTTCTCATCCCTGGAGCATCTCTGTGAGAACAGGGGAGATCTTTCACCCACTTCTGGGTCTCAAGCCAGATGCAGAACGGACCCAGGAATGGGTGCAGACACAGACCGGCTCCCCCTCCACCCGCCAGGGGTCTGACTCTGGCTTAGAGTAGGGTCTGATCATGAGGTGGCCTAGAGCATGGGGAAGTACAGTGCTCCCAACCCAGCTGTTCCCTCCATGGACTCAGCTCTACTGCTGACCCTTCTGAGGGCTGTGGATGAGACTGACGGGGTACGAATCCCAGCTCCACTTCAAACTGCTCTGTGACTTGGAGACACTGTGTGGTCAAAGCAAAGATGCCCACTGTCAACATGATGGTGGGACTCTGGGCCTGGCTTCAGGATCCATGACCCCTGCCAGGGTCCTGGCTGAGCTGGACCTCATTGAGACCCTGGAGCTGGGAGAGGGGACCCATCTCTGTTCATTCCGAGGGACGCTTCTCAGCTCTGGCCTTCGGCTTACTCTTGGGTCAGCCCAAAGCAGGAGGGTCTGAGGACCTTTTACCCTCGACCACCCTGGGAGTAGGGGGTGGCTGTGCCCACTGCACAGAGGAGAGAACAGAGGCTGGTGGCAGCATCAGCGTGAGGCCGGCTGCCCTGCCCTCCCCACCAACTCCCCCCGCCTCACCTCCATCTGCACCATGGCTGGCCTCTGGGTCCGCAGCATCTTCACTGTCTGGAAGATGTCCACCACGCCCTCGTACCGCATCCGCTCCAGCACGATGCTGAGCGTGATGAAGACACCCGTCCTGCCCACGCCGGCACTGTCAGGGCGAGTGTGCAGGTGAGTTCAGGGGGTGGGCGTGTGGGGCAGTCTGGCTCATCTGCCCAATTCCCGTCCTGCCTGCTCTGAAGCCCCCTGCCCCAGGGATGGAAAGAGCCCCAGCGGGAGTGCCCGAGGCTGTGCTCCTAAAGACCCAGCTTCCCGCCATGGGCTGCTCACCTGCAGTGGACAGAGATGGGGCCGTCCTGGCCGAACTGTTCCTTGGTCTTGTGCACTTGGCCGATGAAGTCAATGAAGCCCTCCCCCGACTTTGGCACGCCCTGCTCCGGCCAGTCCGTGAACTGGAATTGCCGGACAGTCCGGGACTGGCCGTCCTGGAACGGAGAGAGAGCGAGCCGGGTCCTGTTATCAAGGTCAGTGGCAGTCACCCTCGCCAACCACAAGCAGTACCAATAGCACCCTCCATCATTCCTCACCCTCCACCCTCCTCGTCCCACAGCATCTTTCGTTGAGATGCTCCAATTTCGAATTTACCACCCAAGGCTGCCAAGTCCATCCTCCTCACCATTTAACTTCATCGTCCAGCAACACCATCTTACATGGCAATCGTTCACCCCCGTCCCCCGACTGCTGCTCTCTGCACAGCTCCAAACCCATCCACCAGGACCAAAGTAACACCAACACCATTGTTGTCTGTTATCCTCCATTCTGCACTGTCCCATGGTGCACCCAACATCTGCTCTTCCTGACCCATTCTCCATCTCCCTGGCAACCTCCTCTCTCATCATCTTAGAGTAAAAGAGCACTGTCCCATACTGTCACCTTCCATCTTCCACCATGGACATCATCTTCAGCCACTCACTAGCCCTATAATCTCCTATCCTTCACCACTCAAGGGTGCCATCTTCCACCAGCCACCACTGGAAATTCATCGTCTTCTACCTGTGTACCTAATACCTTTGCCTCCTAACTTTCATCATCCACTTATGGTAGCTCATAATCCTTGAACATCTGGTGATGCCGCCTCCCATTAACTTTCTCCATCTCCATCGCTCAACCATCCATCTCTCCAATCCTCACCCCCATGACACAACCATCCATCTGTACAATCTAAACCTCAACCACTCACCTCTCCAACATTCAACCATTCATCTCACCAATCCTCGTGCCCACCAACAGATCACTCATCTTTCCAGTTCTCAACCAACCACTCAACCATTCATCTCTCTAATCCTTATTGTACCACTCAACCTCTTGGATCCTCATCCCCACCACTCAACTATCCATTTCTCAAATCCTTAGCTCCAACAGTCACCTTCCATCTCTCCAATCCTCATTCCCACCACTAAACCACTCATTTCTCCAATTCTCAACCCATCACTCAACCCTCCATGTCTCTAATACTCATCCTTACCATTAAACCACCCCTCTCTCTAATCCTTATCACCACCGCTCAACCTCTATGATCTTAATCCCCAATACTCAACCATCCATTTCTCCAATCCTCATCCCCAAAACTCAACCTTCCATCTATCCAGTACTCATCTCCACTACTCAACCATCCATCTGTCCATTCATCATCACCACCACTCAACCATCCATCATTCAAATCTTCATCCCCACCACTCATCTATCCATCTCTCCAATCCTCACCCCCAGCAGTAAACCACTCACCTCTCCAATCCTCAACCCACCACTCAGCGATCCATCTGTCTAATCCTTACTCCCACCACTCAACCTCTTGGATCCTCATATCCACCACTCAACTATCCATCTCTGTATCCTTATCCCCGCCACTGAATCTTTCTAGTCCTCATCCCCACCACTCAACCATCTATCTCGCCAATACTCGCTTCCCACTACCAAGCAGTGCCATCCATCATCATGGCTCTCTTCCACCTTTCATTTATCATGACCCAGTGGTACCATTTTCCACAATTCATCCCTAGCAATCCATCATTTTTCCCCCTCTAAGGACCATCAGACATTCCACTATGTCAGGACCACTAACATTTTCTACCCTCGCTAACTTATCATTTACCTTTTCCTGTTCACAGTCTCTACATCAAAATGTTGCAGTCCAGTGATGCCATGTGGTTTTGATGGTCTCCATCTACCACCACCTAACACTTTCTTTCTCCAATCTCACCTTCCTCTCTCTTGGACCATCAACAGCACTGCCTATCACTGAATGTTCATCGTTCTTTTTACTCTTCAAATCATTTCCTCTTCATTTTATTCCATCTGCCACTGGCCAAACATTTGCCCTCTCCAATCTCACCTTTCTCCATCCATTGCTGGTAACACATCACCCTTCACCAAGCCTTGGTTCCATGTTCTACTGTCATTCTCCATCTGCTTCTATCCGGACATTCTAGTCTCCAATCCCACCTTCCTCTCATCTAAGACCATCCTGTTTACCACCCTCCTCTATCACCCAACAGTGACATCGTTCACTGAGTCTCCAATACCCTGTTCAACCAATCCAGTGGTGTCATCTTGCACTACCCATACACAATGACCAACAATGCTTTGTCCATCAGGGTTCACTATCCACTGGTATCATCTGGACTGACATTCCCATGCCCCATCATTCTACCCATGGATTCTCCAATTCTGGCACTAACTTCCATCCTCTGTCACCTAACAGTGTTCATCAGACCCCATCTATAATACCTGCTCTCTCCCATCACCCAGCACCACCCGCCTCCACTGGGTCTTCTCCAGCCAACACTGTCTACTCTCCATTCTCCTCTCTCCCCATACAATGGTTCCAATTCCTAGCACCTGGCCCCCCCCCCACTGTCTCCCACTCTTTTCCCATCTGCAGTGGCCATTACTTGACACCATCAACCCATCACCTTTCCCTCACCTGCCTTCAGCCCTCTAATGCTGCCCTCCATGGTTGCTGCTTCCCAGCTAATGCCCCACTTAACTGCCTTTTAGATGATCGCCTTGGACTATGTGCCCTAGTGAGTAGTGTGACACGTGCTCTGATGGGGACACCATGGGGTCATAGTCCTCTCTTCCACCTACTCGGTGGTGGGAGTGATTGTCCATCTGGCCCACTCACTCCTCTTCCATGCAACCCCTGGGCCTTTGCTTCCAACCCGCCAACTAGGAAAGCCCTCTCCAGACCAGCAGGGGAACGGTGAGCTGCCTGGAGGGTCTGGCCCTGTACTTACCCGGGCATCTGTGACCTTGAACTCCCGCAGGATGTACTGAGGCATGTTGTATTCAGCCATAGGATCCACCACGAAGTACTGGTAGCGGGCAGAGCGCTCGGCCGGCCAGTACTGGTGACACTTCTCCTGTTGGGGAAGTGGGTGCTGTGGTCAGCCCTGCCCCCACCCCACCCTGCCTCCATGGCCCCTAGCCCCGCCCTGCCCTCTATGGTCCCCGGCTCACCCGGCCCATCTCCCTCAGCTTGGTCAGCATCACCACAATGGTTGAGTTGTTCTCCCAGAGCATGCGCCAGAAGTCCTCCGTGGTTTCCGCCAGCGGGCCCTGTGTGGCAATGTAGGCCTTCTGCTGCCTGTGAGGGGGGAGGTGGGGTGGTGGCAGCGGTGAGTCTAGGGCCCCAGGGAGACCCAGGCCCAAGCATCATCTCCCTCCCTATCTGGTTCAGCCCCCCAAAGAATCCTGTTCTGCACCTGGAGCAACCACCAGCCTCAGACTCACTCCAGCTTCGTGAGGAAGCTGTGGGACTATCTGCAGGCCATCTCTGCTTTCCTTCTCCGCCCCCTCCAGGGGCATTAAGTTAATATCCATTGTCTGCTCAGGCCAGGCTCCCCTTTAGGGCTACATATAGCTGCCCATTCCTAGAACACCCTCCTTTGCTCAGGGCTTCTCAACCTCGGTACTACTGATATTCGGGACTGGATGATTGTGATGGGCCCCTGTTCTGTACCCAGTGGGGTGTCCAGCAGCATCCCTGGCCTCTGCCCCCTACAAAGTATTAGTTTCTCAGTTGTGTCTCTTTGTGACCCCATGCACTGTAGCCCACCAGGCTCCTCTGTTCATGGGGATTCCCCAGACAAGAATACTGAGTGGATTGCCATTTCCTCCTCCAGGGGATCTTCCTGATCCAGGGATTGAACCCGAGTCTTCTGCATTGCAGGCAGATTCGTTACCATCTGAGCCACCAAGGAAGCCCTAGATGCCAGTAGTAACCCTCCTCTCTCAACTCCCATTTTGACCATCAGAAACATCCCCAGATACTATCAAGTTTCCCCTGGGGGGCAGAACTGCCCAGATCGATGCTCTTCTCTGAGAGAGATGGACAGATGTAATCATGTTCCAGCCAGTAGCTATCAGTTTAATGCATATCTAAAGAGTCCCTCCACCTCAGCTGTGACTGCATGGGGCTGGCAGAGTCTGTCAAGCTCTCTCCCATGCAGGACTGGAGCCCCGGTAGCGGCCAGGGCCAGGTTTACCTGTAACCATCAATGAAGCTGGCGTTAATGTAGTCGGAGCCCTCCACGCCCCGGATGGGTTGTAGGCAGACCCGGGTGCTCTCGTAGGGCATAATGTTAACCAGGCGGTTCTTGAACTTGTTACAAGGCAGATTGGCACTGATGAAGCGGGATGTGTGGGCTTTGGAGTTGGCCAGCCGCTGTGGAGACGAGGGGATGCCATGAGGACGGCCTCCATCTGGGGACCCAATTTCCCCGGGGCGGGGGCAGGCTGTGTGTTTTCAGCCAGAGGGCTAGCAGGGCCATGGCGGGCAGGGGAACACCAGCCCTTCTACCCTCTGGTCCCCTTAATGGGGGGGGGGAAGGAAAGAACTCTGGTCTCCTGCTTAGCCCCCTCTCCCCCACCCAACCACAGTATCCTCTACTCCTTCCTCCCCACCCACCTTGAACTCGAGTTCCATGCCAGTGACGTGCTCGCCTGGCTCCACCTGCGTCAGCTTCTGGATGTAGGCGTAGAGGCTGCGGGCAGGCACCTCTGTGTTGCCGCAGCCCACGGCCTCCAGCAGGGCCTCGTGGATGAAGCTGTACTGGTCCTCTGTCTGCACCATGTAGTTGCGCTGAGACCGCATGAGCGTCACGTGGCCGTACACGTCCACCGTCTTCTCCGGCTTGATCCGCTCCAGCATGGCATCGATGACGATAAAGCAGCCTGTGCGGCCCACACCCGCGCTGTGCAGATGGAGGGGGCTGTCAGGGGGCACCCAAGGGCCAGGGAGGAATGGGGACAGGGCGCAGAAGGGAGCTGGGAGTGAAGGGGTGGGGGCGGGTACCTGCAGTGGACCACGATGGGGCCCGCGTCCGGCGGGTTGCAGGTCTTGACTCTTCGCAGGAAAGCCAGGAACGGTGTCGGGTACTCGGGCACCCCATGGTCTGGCCACGCCGTGAACTGGAACTGCCGGACCTCCCGTTTCTCACTAGAGCCATTCTGGGGGTGGTGGGGACACTGTTGATCAATGCAGCCCACCACCCATGTGCTGGGGGCCCAAGTTCATGCCTCCAGATTACCATGTCCCTGAGCGCCTGATTTGGGTGCCCAGCTGCTCCGGGGTGTGGGGGATGTCTCCACCTTCAAGTGTCCCCAGCTTCTTCGCACACTGCTCCCCATTTCTCCCTAAACCTGCTCCCCCATCTCAGCTGATGGTGGCGTGGTCCTTCCACGCACTCTGGCCAAAATTTAGGAGGAGTCGCTCTTGACTCCCTTCCCCTGCCTGTCCACATGCAGCATCAGTCAGCACTGCCCACTCAGCTTTCAAAGTCTTTCCCAAGCCCACCCCCTTCTCACTCGCCCCCTCCATGGTGATCACCTTAGTCCAGCTCACCGTCATCCATCCAGACCAGAGGAGTCACCTGTTCCCCCTGGGTGTTCCCACAATCTATTCCCTCCACAGCAGCCAGAGGGCGCTGGTGAGCACCTGAGTCAGGTCTCACCACTCCTCTGCCCACAGCCCTCCCTGGGCTAAAAGCCAGTCGCCCCTGCCCCTGCAACCCACAAGGTTCTGCACCTCCTCCCATCCACTCCCTGCCCTCACCTCCTCCCTCACTCTGCTCCAGCCACACAGGACCCCTCACTATTCCCAAAACACCCAGGGCCCTTGCATGTGCTGCGCCCTCTGCCTGGAATGCTGCCCCCAGATCTCTGCAAAACTCCTTTCCTCACCAACTTCAGGTCCTCCACTACATATTCTATTCTTCCCTGTTTTACTTTTCTCTTATGTGTAAGATTTCTGGTTGTTTTACATATTTGTTGTCCACATGTTGTCCACTAGACTGTAAGCCCCACAAGAGTGGTACCTGACACACAGTGTCTGCTTAATGTGTGAATCAGCTGAAAACCCTTATTCACTCTTGTCTTCCTACCCAGGTTTCTGGCACCTGTGCCAGGTACATGCTCTATGTAAGGGCACGTGGCTGGCTGCCAGGGAAACACAGTGGTGCCGGAGCACCTCTCTCCCTACGTGACAATAAAAAGTGTCCCCAGTCTTCTAAGGCACTAGAAATAAAAATAAACAAATGGCACCCTAATGAAACTTACAAGCTTTTGCATAGCAAAGGAAACCATAAACAAAACGAAAAGACAGCCTACAGAATGGGAGAGAAAACACTTGCCAACAATGCAACTGAGGGGCTTAATCTCCAAAACAGATAAAGAACTCATACAGCTCAACAAAAAATTAACAACCCAACTGAATAATGGTCAGAAGATGTAGACATTTCTCCAAAGAAGTACATCAAAAACTCTATAAATTCTAAGGGATGGAGAGGATGCAGAGAAAAGGGGACCCTCTAACACTGTCGGTAGGAATATTGATTGATGCAGACACCATGGAGAACAGTATGGAGGTTCCTCAAAAAACTAAAAATAGAACTACATATGATCCACAAATCCCACTCCTCACCATATATCTGGAAACAAAACTCCGACACAGGCACCCCTATGTCCATAGCAGCACTATTTACAACAGCCAAGACATGGAAACAATCTAAATGTCTGTTGACAGATGAATGGATAAAGACGTGGTACATATATACAATGTACTACTCAGCCACAAAAAAGAATGATACAATGCCATTTGAAGCAATATGGATAGGCCTAGAGATCATACTAAGTGAAAAAAAGTATCATATGATAACACTCATGATATATGATATCACATATGCTATCAGATATATAACACATCACATGATAACATATGCAGAATATAAAATATGACACAAATGAACTTATCTACAAAACAGAAACAGACTCATGGCTATAGAAACCAGACTTATTGCCAAGGGGGAGGGGGTTGAGGCAGGGCTGGAGTGGGAGGTAGGGGTTAGCAGATGCATGCTATTATATATACAGAACGGATAAACAAGGTCCTGCTGCACAGCACAGAGAACTACATTCAATATCCTGTGATAAACTATAATGGAAAAGAATGTTAAAAAAAAATTATATATACATATAACTCAATCACTTTACTGTACAGCAGACGTTAATACAACATTATAAATCAACTATACTTCAACAAAAAAAACATTTTAAGTGCCCCCAGACATTGCCAAATGTCCCCTGAATGGCAAAATGCTGCAACCGGGACTCACTGATGTAGAAGGACACATGGAATCATGTGATAGACAGCAGCCATCAGTTAAATAAAGATTCCCTCTACCTCAGCCCCAACTGCCCGCTCTGTCCTCCGTCCAAGACTGGAGGCCCCTCGACTGCATGGCCAAGACCCTGCCATAAACCCAGGCTGGGTGAGGGAAGGGGTCAAGACTGACCTCGGGGTGGGGGGGTGATGGCGGTGAGGGGAGCAGAGGTTCATCGCTAAGTTGGATTCTGCTGGTTTGTCCTGCTGCGGCTGGAGACAAGAGCTGTTCCCCTGAGTCTCGGTGGCCCCATCCATAGAGTGACCACTTGAGAATGCGCCCAGCCCTGGCAATGTGGTTTTTCTTCCGTCCAATGGGGAGTTCCCAGGGCAGAAGCTCATCTTCCTTCTCTACCCACCATCGCCCCCTCCCACAGCCCCCCAGTCCCAGTCCGGGCCCTACCTTGTGTAGGGAGAACGTCCTCACGCAGAACGTGGCCAGCTCGATGGTGTCCAGGAGCGTGACCTGGATGAAGCCGTAGGTCTCCGTGCCCCTGTTGGGCCAGTACTGGTCGCATTTGATCTGCGCCAGGTGAGAGAGACCAGGTGAGTGTGGGCCAGGGCCAGCTCAGGGCTTGGGGGCCACAGGGGCCAGGCCTCACCCGTGACTTCTCCTCTAGCCGCGTCATCATAACAATGGTGGCCGAGCGCTGCTCCCACACCATACGCCAGAAGTCGCCGAAGGTCTCTGGCAGCGGCCCCTGTGTGGCGATGTACGCGTTCTGCCGCCGGTAGCCATCCACGTAGTTGGCGTTGATATAATCGCTGCCCACGATGCCTAGGCCGGGGGTAGGGGAGAAGCCAGAGATCAGTGGGGGTGCTATCCTTCTAGGCTGGCTCCACCTGGTCCACCACTTAAAGGAAGCCCTCTGAGACTGCCCCAGTCTATCCCCAAGGAAATCGTGGTGCATACACTCCATGGTTTTTCTACCTCAACGATACTGCCATTTGGAGATAGACTGTTCTATGTTGGGAGCTGTCCTTTGCATTGCAAGGTACTGAGCAGCATCCCTGGCCTCCACCCTCAGGATGCCAACAACACCCCATCCCCCCAAAGCTGTGACAAAAAAAATGTCCCCAGACATTGCCAAATGTCCTGTGTGGTGAAGCTGCGCTGATTAAGAGCTACAGATGTAAAGGATGGATGGCAATCTGTAGTGCACAGCAGCCATCAGTTAAATACAGATCCAAAACTTCTCAATAGCTTCTGGGTAGGGTTGGCGCAGGCCTCAGTTTCCCTACCTATCTCCTAACTAGTCCACTCTGGCCTTGCCTCCCTGGCCAAGAGGAGACATGGGGTCTGTGTGTTCTCCATGGAATGAGGACAGGGCAAGGTCATTAGGGAGGAGCCTGGGACCCCGCACGCTACCTTCGATGGGCTGAAGGATTACACGGGAGTGGTCGTAGGCAATGACGTTGGCATAGCGGTTCTTGGGCTTGTTCACTTCCAGGTTGGAGTGCTCCCACGTGAACTGCTGGCCTGGGTCGATGGACTGTGGGAAGTGGGAGGCGGGAGATGTCAGGGTGGGCATGTGTGGGCCCCAGGAGGGTGGGAGGTGGGGGGGCTGGCTCACCTCATACTCCTGGGAGAGCTTGAGGCTGTCGTTGGCCTTAAGTCGTTCCGTGTGCTCCGCCATGTCCCCGATGGGGATGGGCGGGTGGCTGAGCATGCCTGCAGGGAGAGCAGACCCGCCCATGTGGCCAGTCACTCGGGGGGCCAGGCTGGGGAGGGGAGGGGGCAGGGGGTGCTCTACGGAGTGAGTCTGCGATGGACGAGCTGCGGGTTAGAGGGGGTGGCAGGGAAGAGGAAGGTTTGGGGTGGGCCCCATGGGGGCGAGGAACCCAGGCCTGCAGGAGGAGCACTAGGTGGAGTCTCCCCCACCCTCCCCAGGCCCCCCGACAACCAGCTGGGGAGACAGGTGCTGGGGGAGGGTTGCCCCGCAGGACTTCAAGCTCCTAGTGCCTTTTGGCAAGAAGCAGGCAAGTGACACAGAGATGAAGAAGCAGATGTGGCTGGCTGAACCTTCTAGAATATCGTCCCCCTGGTGAGGGCAGGAAGCCCACACCCCTGTCTGCCCCCTTGGGGATCGGAGGGACCAAAAAGCCCTCTGACAGGTGGAGCTGAGGGGCCGGGGAGGGGAGACATGGGGTATGTGTGTGTAGGATGATGGGGTGGGCCTGGGCGTTTCTTCCCCATCTTTAGGCCTGCCAGACTTCTCTCCTGGGGGCCCAGTGGCCATGCACGCGCGCACACACACTCACGCAGCAGCTACCGGGAGGGAGACTGATAGCTATGCGCCAGCATCCAAGCACCGGTGTTAAATCTACAGGGATTTGCCAAGTTGACTGCTGAAGAGCTGTTGCCCCGAGCCCCTGGGTGCTGCCCCAGGGCCCACGTCTAAGAGCTCTGAGGCTGGTGTCTATTTGACTGGTGGGTCCCCCTGCCTCTCGCCTGTATTTTGACACATACCTGTGCCCTATATCCCTGCTCCCGGCCCCATTCTCTCTCCTCCTGCCTCTCTCTCTCTCTCTCACACACACACACACACACACACACACACACGCAGTCACAACCTGCCACCTTAGGGCCCAGGGGATCAGACCCCTGCCCCCTTCGAGAAGCCAGCGCAGGACAGGTGGGCGGAGAGAGAGGAAGCCGGATGGAGAAACCAAGGATGAAAACAAACAGGAGCGAAAGGAAGCCAAGAACAGAAAGACACCGGAACTAACTTTCAAAGTGAAACCCCGGCTCCCTGAGGGGGCTGCTGAGGCCTGAATCTGCAGAAACAGCAAACAATAAATAAATGAAAACACGCGAGGGAGGGGGCCCACCTCCCCCCACCCCTCACTGGGTGCGTGCACAGTGGTCGACGGACAGATAGATGCAAAGGGCAGAGCAGCTTCAACAAGTGAGGGACACACGGCCACCAGGGCCCCAACCAGAGAACCCGTGACAGCGGCTGGGTGTCACTTCAACTGGACACTGGCGAGTCCTGATTTTCAGCTATGACTTTGGAAAGATCTCAAAGCTTTTAGGTTCTTTTATCAAGCTGTCATCCCCGCACCCCGCCACCCCCGACCAACCTGGCCTTGGGTCCCTTGTCGGGGTCAGCAGAGGAGATTTTAGAGGAGAAGCAGGATGGTGGGGGAGAAACTTGGGGGCAGGAGAAGAACATATGGGCCCATGCCATGAGCTTTAAGAAGGACACAGGCCATCAGTTAAACATACACATTTACCATTCTCATTTGGATGGAAACAGAATTGACATAAGCTAGTCCAGAGACAGAAGAGAGAAGAGAATACAAGGGATGCCATGAGACTTTTCATGATCGCCTGTGGAGAGCTGCAGCCATCAGGTAAATATAAATGATCAAAACCCTCATTTGGAGGAACATGGAACTAACATGACACAGTCCAGAAATAGAAAAGAGAAATATATTAGGAGTAGCATGCAAGACTATACATGAGCCCATCAAAGCCCCCATGGTCTCTTATGGAGGACTGCAGCCATCAGTTAAATGTTTAAAAATCTCCATTTGGTTGGAAACAAAAGTTAACAGGAAGCAGTTCAGAGACAGAAAGTGAAGATCAGGGTGTAGGTAGAGAACAGCAGATGTCACCAGGCTATGAGCTCATAAGGAGAGAACAGCAGCCCTCAGTTAAACTGAAAATCCCTTAATTTGGTTAGAAGCAGCTGGCATGAGCCCATTAAGGAGGAGGAGGAGGGGGGGGGAATGAGGGAGGCATTGCACATGAAGACGATCAAGGGCAGGGTCCTGATTCAGTTCTCCCACCACGCGTGGTAGGGGACTCAGCAGAATCCTCTTAATCTACAGGGAACTATAAGGAAAACAGGAGAGCATGAGCTTATGCGGCTACAGAGGGGAGAAAGATAGAGTGTGGTGGAAGTGGAATTTTTGCTCCTTGCTAGGGGTGCTTCCCTAGGGAGGGTGGAAAAAACCCAAACACCCACCACTAAGTGGCCTTAAGACTAGAGGTGTGAACAGAAGCAGAGCTTTTTCTGCCAGAAGGAATGAGGACTCAGAAAATGTTTGCTTCTGTCTTTGTTTGAAGATGTCCTTTAAGCTCCTGGAGAAGACAGCAGCCACCAGTTGAATGCAGCTTCTCAAAAATCTCCCTAGATTGTAAGCACAATCAACCCCAGGAAACTTCCAAGCCCAGAGCCACGTAGGAATTTGGGACTGAAGAACTGGACCAGGCACAGGTCAGTGGGGGCTGACAAGGATCCATCGAGGTGGCTGCTTCATCTCCCACTATGCTACCTCCCTCCCATCAGTGCTGTCCCTGGTGCCCGGGATAAGCACATACCTGGTGTCTGGAAGTTAATGCGTCTCATTTCCACGGGGTCCTTGGGGTGGTGGGGGGCGAGGTCGGCGTTGTTCAGTAGGCATTTGGTGCGGGGCTCAGAGTCCTTTCGTTTGCTTTGTGCGAGCAGACAGACAAGAGATGTGTGACCCAGCTGTATGTGACTCCGGTTCCCACAACCACACACAGACACATGTGCAAAGGTTGGAACAACTAGGTTCCTGCTCATCTCGTGGGCGAGGTGCCACCCCAGCCCCTGTCCTCAGCCTCCAAAGGTTAGGACCAGTTCTTACCTATCAGGCTTACTGCTCCCGAAAGCAGACACAGGTGAGAAGGAGGGAAAGAAGACAGGTGAGGGCAGGCTGGCAATCAAGAGCCTGTTCTATGACCGTGGATGGCTTTCTTTCCCTCTCTGAACCTTGGTCTCCAGGAAATGGGGCTAATCCCTTCCGACTTGGGTCTCAGTCTTCTAAGCTGGGACATGTCCCACGTGACTTCATTTAACAGGACAGAGGGAGTGCCCCCCCCACCCCCCGCCCATCTTGCACAGGACTTAACAGGAGTCAAATCACTGGCCAGGTTGGAATGCCATCCCTGCCACTTCCCAGGCTGTGTGACTTTGATCAAGTAGCTTAACCTCTCTGAGCCTTGTTTTCCCTGTCTGGACCATAGATGGCTTCTGTGACCATTCTCTCAGACAATCTTTCCCTGGACCTTTCCAAACCTCCCACCCTTAGGAAGGCCTCCCTCCTGTCAAGTGGGGACACGCAAGGGGCTCACTTCTTGTAGAGCAAGATGGCAATCACTATGCAGATAATGAAGACCACAGCCAGCACAGGCCCAATCACCCAGATGAGCCCCTCCTCGCCGTCCACGATGGGCTGGGGGTCTGGGTTGTCCAGCTGGAAGGGGTCTGAGAAGGGGCTGGCTGCAAATGTCTGCAGAAATGGGGTGGGGAGGACTTCCATCAGTGCACACCGCCCTCACGGTGGTCAAATGGGTCTTCCTCAAACATAAATCTGTGTCTATCCGCTACTCTAAACCCTCCTATGGCTTCCAAGAACACTGACCATGGTGGTCTGGCCCTGGCCAATCTTCACCCTCCCCCTCCCCTGCTCTGTTTCAGCCACTCTTAGGTCCTTTTTGTTGCACCCCAGATCTTTGCATGTGCAAATTCTAGGATGCCTTTTCTTTACTGAACTCCTATGCATCCATCAAAGCCCTAGTTCCAAAGTCCTTTCCTCTAAAAATCCTTCTGCTTGGGATTTCCTCAACCTCAAATCCTTCCCTCTGCTCAGCTCTGACCACAGGGAGCTGGGAGGATCTGCGTCTGACTCTGAGGTCAGGGCTCTGGGGACTGAAGCCACTCGGCATTCTGGATGTGGGCAGACACCATTTGGGACTTACGGGCTCACTCTTCTGCAGCACAGCAAGCACAAAGAGGACATATCGGTGGCCAGGCTCCAGGCCCCTGTTGTCAAAGCCTCCATACTGTTTCTGGTCCCCAGGATGGAAGGTGTGTGGCAGCACTGAGAAGCGAGCTGCAATGTAGGGTCGGGGAACCTCCAGCTGACGCGAGTGCCGCAGGCTGCGCCTCTGCAGCCGTGCGATGTCCTGGATCAGCTGTGGGAACAGAGGTGTGGGCTGCTCAGAACCCAGCCAGGAGCCACTGGGCTCCTGAAAGCTGGCACGTGTCTGGGCCCTAGCCCCTTACCTCCTCCAGGTCCATATCCTCTGGGCTGCCCAGTGGGGTCAGGAATTGACCACCACGAGATTTGCGCAGTGGCACCATTACAATGAAGTAGTTCCTGGCAGGAGACAAGAGTCACAGGGGGCTGTCTACAGTCATGAGCAAGGGATGCTATTGGGCTGAGTGAGGGTACCACCCCTCTCTGAATCTTCCCTTCCATTCATACCATGGGTGTATGGCCCAGGTCACGTAGGACTATAATTTCTGATTCAAGCCTCCAGGGTTTTGATCATGTTATACCTTTTGCCTAGAAAGCCTACCCTGTGCAATTACAGTTGACCCTTCAACAACATGGAGGTTAGGGGTGTCAACCTCCAATGCACAGTGGAAAATCCACATGTAAGTACAGTTGGCCTTCTGTATCCATGGTTTTCCATCTATGAATTCAACCAACTGTGGACTGTGTAGTACTGTAGTGTGTACTTGTTGAATAAAAAAAATATGCATATAGGTGGGCCCCTGCAATTCAAACCTGTGCTGTTCAAGGGTTAACTGTATACTTCTCAAATTCCCACATGTCCTTCAAAACCCCAGCTTCCACACCCACACAGTCTTGTAACTTTCAATTTCCCCCTGCTTCTCAGAGTACTCATCTCCTTACTTGGGACTCTTAGCCTTTGTGCTTCTCATTGCCATACCATGGGACTGAGATTGTCTGTGTCCAGCTCTGTCTCCCCATCAGTCTGAGAACCTAGTACTAGGAGCGGGTCAGGCCTGTAGGGGCGTGAGAGAATGCTGGAGGCCACATTTAGTGGTGACATCTATGAGAGGCACTGGACCTTCAGGGCAACCACATGAAAAGGGGCTGATGTAATCTCTGTTTTACAGACCAGCAAGGAAAGTGGGGTACGGAGAGGTCAAGCAGCAGTCCTCAGTCACACAGCTGACTGGGGGAGGGATGTAAAATCCTGGAGGGGTGGGCTAAGCTTACTGGACAGGCACGGGGCTCTGGCCATCTGGCAGATACACCACGATGAAGCCATCGGAGTCAGGCTTGGGAGTCACGCTGGGCTTTGAGCTGAGCAGGTTGAAGGCAGTCCAGGCTGTGACTGTCTGCTGGAGGCCGCCCAGGCTGCTGCCACGGTTGGTCAGCACAAAGTTGTAGAAGGTGTTGGGCTTGAGGTGAGTGATGAGCTTCTTGGTGGTGCGGCCATCCACGTCCAACGTGAGCCCATTGTACTGGATCTGTGGGGTGGGCCGGCTCAGCGGAGCTCTGGGATGAGCCCTGGTCCTCACCGAGCCTGGATCCCAGACTTAGCCCGGACCCTATGATCTGTGACCCCAGACTGAACCTTATTCACAGCTGTATCCCTAATTCCAAGCCTTGACCCCAAGACTCAATCTCAACCCCAGACTGAGCTCTGAAACCAGTTGATTCTCAATTCCAGCCGAGTCTTAACTCAAAGTTCCAATCCATAAAAAGTCCTGATTCCACACTTAGGCTTGACTAGAGACTGAGAGACTGAGCCTCAAATCCTAGCTGATCCCAGGCTAAGCCCCAGTTCTGATTGAACCCTAATTCCCCCACTGAACCACAACCCCTGCTGAGTCCCAACTGTGCCTCCCAATCCTGAGCCCTGAACCCAGGCTGAACCTCAATATCCCACCCAGTTGCGAGTCCAACTGATCCCCTACCCTGACAGCACCCTCACCCTGGTCAAGCCCCACCCCGCACACACCCTAACCCCCCGTCCTACATGCAACAGGAGGCTGCGCACCTTGTATGGGGTAGGTGAGTTGTAGTTGTCTGGGAATTCCCAGCTGAGCAGGACTGATGTCTTCATGATCATCTTTACCTTGAAGTTCTTGGGCGAGACTATGCCACACAGCAGCAGGTGGGAGAGAGCAGAGGAGAGATTCCCATGAGTGCTGGGAGGCTGGGCGGGGGTACGGGGTGGGGATGGGGCGGCCCAGGCGCTCCCTGTCGTCCGCTGTGCCCGTGGCCTTACTGCCTGGCCCTGGCCCGGCCCTGCCTGGCCCTGTCCCATGTCCCTGCTGCGGGAGACGGCGCAGCTGCAGAGAGAAGGCGGAGGCGGAGGAGGGGAGGGGGGACGGGGTGGGTGGGGGGTGGCAGTGGGGGCGGCGGTGCCACCTAGGCATGTCCCACCTTTGCCAAACGCCGGAGCCTCGGGGTCCGGACTCGCCTTGAGCGTCCACGTGGAAGCAGAAAAGTGACCACTTACCTGGGCGGGGGAGAGGGAGGGGGGCTGGGGGTGGGGGTGGGCACGAGGCCCCGGTCCGGCTCTGGTGCGGGGGTCACCGCGCGCCTACCTTGGTCCTGCAGGAACGTCCGGTAGCGGACGGGGGGGCTGTAGGGGCCGGGGCCCCGGCGCGTGTGGGCCCGCACTTGGAGGTCATAGGCCGTGTCGGGCTTGAGGCCCTGCAGCGTGAGCACGTTCTCGGCGCCCGGCTCGGCCGCCGCCAGCAGCTCGGTCTCTCGGGCGGGGCCCAGGGCGCCAGCCTCCCGCACAGCCACTGTGTACTTGACAATGGCCCCGTTGCGCTCGGCGGGCACAGGCGGCAGCCAGCGGAGCAGGACGGTGCCAGCCGTGGCATTGCCAGCTGCCTCCAGGATCTGCGGGTGGCCACGGGGTGTGTCCTCGGGGATGCTCAAGACCTCGGCCGCCTCCTGGCCCAGGCCACCTCGGCTCCGGGCCGCCAGCCGGAACACATACGTGGCCCCCTTGTGCACGCCCGATGCAGTGTAGTGGTCCTCCGTGGGCGGGAACTCCAGCGTGGCCAGGGGGGACAAGTCCTCACGGCCGAACTGCAGGCGATAGCCCAGCACCTCGTCCTCAGTGGTGCTGGCCGGGGGCTCCCAGCGTGCCAGCAGGCTGCCCTCAGGGGTCTGCTGCACCGACAGGGTGGGGCGGCCCAGCACTGTGGGGGGATACAGGGCAGGCATTAGGGCCACGAGATCAACCCCCAGCTCTGGAGCACAGCGTGGGGTTGCAATTTTTTGGCCACTTGTAGGATCTTAGTTCCCCAACCAGGTATTGAACTTGGGCCCTCGGCAATGAAAGCACAGTGTCCTAACCACCGAACCACTAGAGAAGTCCCAAGGAACTACAGTTTTTAAAAGCCATCTTGGGAAGGCCGTGCTCAAAAGAAAAGACTTGAAGGAGGTGAAAAAGGGAGCCACAAGGAGGTCGGGGGGGAACAGTGTTTCAGGCAGAGGGAACAGCTACTGAGGAACAGTGAGGAAACGGGGTTCAGAGGATCAGAGAAAGGAAAACATCCACAGAGGTCATGGCAGGCCCTCATCTATGTATCTCAAGTTAATAAGTCACTCATCTCTTGCCTCCTGCCAGCACCTCGTTAGCATCAATGGAATGGAGGAGGAGTGTCTAAAACCCTGTCTCTGCCCCCATGGTTCTCACAGTTGGGGTAGTAATCAATGCATCAAAGTTCCGAGAAGTTCTGTAGTGCTGAAGCACTATACGTGAAACCAGGCTTCTCTGCTGTAGGACTTCTCAGGGGCTTTAATGGAAGGTGGTACGAACAGTCACACTGTATGCAGCAGGTTCTGCTTAGCAAACATGCCTCTAATATAACATCCCTGAGAGAGGCAGGAGAGATATGGGAAGCTTCCTGGAGGTGGTAACATGGGAGCTGGATGCTGGACGACAAAGATAGTAGGCAGGTGAAGAGCACAGTAGGGGGCATGGGCCAGCAACAATGTGAAGGCATGCTGTGTCCAGCTGGGAGGCCTTGAATATCAGGGTCTGTGGTGAGAAGAGATGGAGGCCATGGGGCTCTTCTCTGTTCCTGGAACACAGCAAGCTTGTTCCCCTCTCTGAACCTTTGCCCGGGTTATGTTCTCTGCCTGCAATGCCCTCCCCTTACGTTTTCACGGCTGCCTCTTTCTTACTCAGCTAATCCTGGCTGGTGAAAAACCAGACTCTGAGGACTGACAGGAGGAGCCAGAGGGGAAACTAAGGCAGGGCTGCCAGGAGAGGAGGCTTCATGGTACCACAGGGGAGACGGAGATACCACCCTGAAATGACAACCTGCTCGTGGGGATCAGAGCTGGGATGGGGGAAGCACGGCGTGCAGACAGCAGGGCTGGCCACGACTGTTGGCTGGAAAGGGGGTGGGGTGGGTGGCTGGAGAAGGCTCCCCGAGGAGGGAGACTAATCAAAGACCTAAAGGATGTGGAGGAGATGGCCAGCTGGGAGAAGGGTTATCAGCACAGGGGGAACAGGAGGCAGAGGGTGAGAAGTTAGTAATTGTCTGTTTAGGGATGTCCCTGGTGATCCAGGGGCTAATATTCTATGCTCTCAATGCAGGGGGCCCGGGTTCGAACACTGGTGGGGGAACTACATCCCACATGCAGCATATAAGAGTTCGCAAGGTGTAACCAAGAGTTCACATGCTGCAAAGAAGACCCAGGGCAGCCAAATAAATACATTAAAAAAAAAGAGTAGGGTGTTGAAGGTTTCCATCTGGCTGGAGCTGAATGGGGCTGGACCACGCTGAGTCTGAGTGTCCTCTTGAACAAACCCCACACTTCGCTCTGTTCCTCCCTCCTGGTGTACCCTCCCGCCCCTCCCCCACACCATGGGCTCAAGAACTCTCCAAGGATGCTCTGAGGGCAAAGGGGTTGGTGACAGTCTTGTACCTGCTCCTTTGGTCACTACCACCTTGGGTTTGCTGCGAGCGCCATCGCCTTTCATGGTGTAGGCGGCTACCGTGATGGAATAGGCAGTCTCAGGCTGCAGGTTTGTGATGACCATCTCCTGCGGGCAGGGGTGGTGATCAGTGATGCAACCTGGGCTGCCCACCCTCCCCCCCGTGCTAGGGACAAGCCAGGCGGACGCAGGGCCCAGTCCACGGGCAGAGACGTGCACCCGAGCTCATGCCACAGACCTCAACACGTAGCATGTCCATGCTGAGATGGGCACACGTGGCCTGATGACACCTGCCATGGCCCACCTGGCCCAGTGCAATGCCCACCCCTCTGCCCTGGTCCCCAGCTACCACTTTCCCACCCAGTCTGCCCTCCCTGCAGTGGCCTCCAGAGGGCGTGTGTGAGCAACTGAGTCAGGTCCCACTCTCTTCTGACCAGGACTCCCAGTTTCCTAGGGGCAAAAGCCCAGTCCCTCCCACCGCCTGCTGCCCACAAAGCCCTGACTGACCTGCCCTGTCCCCTCCCTCACTCACTCTGCTCTAGCCACATGCGCCTCCTGGCTATTCCTCCTACACACCAGACGTGGTCCTGCCCCGAGGCGTTTGCACTGGCTGTCCCACCTGCCTCCACTATGTCCCTTGGAGTGCTAGAGATTCCTTACAACAGCTCTCAAAAGCCAACAGTCAGATATTCAGAAAATCTGCAAGCCAGTTCTTAAAACAGGGTGATGATGGAAAATGAATTATAGAGGCTTCCCTGTTGGCTCAGTGGTAAAGAATGTGCCTGCCAATGCAGGAGACATGGGTTCAATCCCTGGTCAGGGAAGATCCTATATGCTGTGGAGCAACTAAGCCCATGCACCACAACTACTGAGCCTGTACTCTAGAGCCCGGGAACTACAGCCACTGAGCTCACGTGCCACAACTACTGAAGCCTGAGCGCCCTAGAGCCTGTGCTCTGCAACAAGAGAAGCCACCGTAATGAGAAGCCCATGCTCGCTGCAACAGGAGAAAAGCCTGCACGGCCACAAAGACCCAGCACAGCCAAAAACAAAATTTTTTTTAAAAAACTATAAAAAATGAAGTTATATAAATGTACGATCAAATAAATAGTAAAAACAAAGGGAGTAAATACTCAAAACCCATTCCTCCCTAATTATTTTACTGTGTTAACTAATACTTATGCCTTCAAGGTCATTCTTTTTTCAAATTATATCTGAAATTATAACAAGTTTGCAGCAGTATACATATTTTTATACATTCTTTTTCATATTCTTTTCTACTATAGTCCAGGAGCCACTCAGGTAAGACTTGGGCTAGTGAATACCTCCAGGGTCCTCAGCAGGTGCCCATTTAGCTGATGCAAAACCGAGGATACAATCTCCAAGAGGTAACAGTATCACAGAATACTGAATAGTTGCCTGTGCTACACATTACGACCCTGTTGTTCTCTCACATCTGTGTAACAGAAATACTATACAATGATGAGCTACTGCAAACCTGGTCGGTAGCTTGAAATTGACGTGGTGGTAATGTTTACACCATGAAGAAGGGCAAATGCCACACCAGTCACAACTGTGCCTACCCGCCTGCTCGCCTGGACAGCTGACCGTTCAAGTCTTTACACCACTGTCTACACCCCGTCCCCACCAGAGCTGTAACTAGACATGCATTTGTGCGTGTTCCAAGTAATATCCCTCTCCCCTGGACCGTGACCCCCCAGGAAGGTGGGCTCAGGGCTGTCCTGGTCACCGCTGTGTCCATGGCACCTAGCACAGATCTACATTAGAGTAGGTGCTCAGTAAATCACTGCTCCTTCAGTGACTGACAGAGCACCCTGACCTTCCCCACAGTCACACGTGTGCCCATGTTTCCACACATGCACACCCACCAACACGTCAGGCATGCCTGGGAGCTGTGGGGTGGCCCCAGGAGCACAAGGAGGGGAGCCAGGATGCACAAACAGGGGGTCTCCTGCCCCTGAGCCTCAGACATTCAGTCCTTCCCAGGGTCTTCGTGGGTTGGAGGGGCTAACCTGGAGCCATGTGGGAATATCCCTCCAAAACTGGGATGGGAGGTGGGGAGTACGAGGCAGAGCCACTGGAATGGGTGAATGTGTCAATCTAACATTGAGCTCAGGGCTCAGAAGAGCCTGTGGCCCCCATCTTAGTGGCAGAAAGACAGCCCAGAAAGAGGCAACGATTTGCCTAGAGCCACACAGTCATCCCGACTCTGGCTCAGGGCCTCCAGAGAAAGCTTGGAGGGGTAGAAACAGTTGTTCTACAGGCCTCTTGTCCCATCTGGCGCCCAAGGACCACTCCCCCCACACCCCAGAGCCAAAACGATGGGGAGGGACAGTTAAACCTGAGAGAAATTTCAAGGTCAGGGAAGGCTAAGCCAAATGACAAAAGAGTCAGGCTGGGTAGGAAAGTGACTGTTCTAACTTCCCAGGCCTGGGTCCATTAAGGGAGGCTGTAAGGTGGAGGGTGGGCAACGCTGTGGGAACAGTTGGAGAGAAGATGTGTGGGAGACCACAGCCGGGAGCCAGCGTGGGGGACGGGGGCGGGGAGGCAAAAGGCCAGCGTTGTCCAAGGGTCACTCAGGTAAGAAGGCTAATGGATACCTCCGGGGTCCCCAGCAGGTGTCCATTTAACTGACGCAAAACCGAGGCTGTACGCTCCAAGAGGTAAACTGGGTGTGCATGGGGGCCCAGGGGAGGAGACCCTTTTACAAGGGGCGTGCAGGGAGGTGTGGACTCACAGCACTGACAGTGGCTGGGGGGGCACTACTTACATATTCAGCCGTGTCGTCCATCTCCCACTGAGCGGGGAGGCGGCGGCAGGAGAGAGAGGAGGAGGTGAGCGAGGTAGCCAGAGAGAGAAAGAGAAGCAGCGAGAGGGCAGGAGCGCAGGGACCCCCGCCCCGCCCCGCCCCCAGGCCCCGCCCGGAGCCCCGCCCACCTGGGCGTCGGCCAGCATGATGTCCTTGATGCGCGGCGGCCCTCGGGCCTCTGCGCCCTCCATGCGCACGTAGTGGACCTGGTAGCCGCGGATCTGGCCGTGCTGGCGGCGGCGGGGCGCGGGCGAGCGCCACAGCACGCGAATGGCCGTGGCGTTGAGCGCCTCCGCCTCCACCTTCCGCGGCGGCGCGCTGGGCACTGGCGGGAGGAGGGGAGGGGGGGGTGGGCGGGGACGTTACTGGGGTGCCCAGCCCCGCCCCGGGCAGCGCCACTGCCCGATGCCAGGGTGACGAGTGTCTGCTGGTTAACCGGGCGCTCTGAGCGCTCCCCACTGGCGAGGAGGGACTACCTCCCTCACACCTCCCACAGCCCAGGGAGTGAGCCCTGATGGTGCACCCTCTTTACAGATTGGCAACTTTAGTTCCCAGAGCCTAGACCACGTGCCCAGGGCCACCAGACATGGCCGGGTCCTTGCATGCCCCATCCTAAGAGCTTTACCCACACTGACTCCACCCTCAGATCACTCCTGCTAGATAGGGGCTCTTATGCTTACTTTACAGATGGGGAAGCTGAGGCACAGAGAGTTGACTTAAGGATCGCAGGGTTATTAAGAGACAATGCCGGGATGGGAACCCAGGCAGTTCAGCTGCAGGCTCCTCTACACTCCAGGGTGTAGCCAGCCCACTCCACACTGGGGCACTCTCTCAGCCAGCCCCCAAGAGTCGTCACCATTCACCTCTCCCCTGATCCCAAGATCTGGCATGAAGAATGGCTTCGTCTCTTCCCCATGCTTATAGGACAAAATGTGGGGCTGCCAACAGAACCTTCCAGGCCAATGGCCCAGAAAGCAACTGGTCCGGGTTTCCTGCAGTTTTACTGGGGGAGCTGCCTGCTTCATTTCCCCCTGTGAACCTCAGCTTCTACCCTGTGATTAGCTCCTTACGACTTTCTAGCGTGGCAGCAGTGGGGATATTTACACCACAGAAATTGGCCAGCACTACAAATCAGTCTCTGACCCCAGGGAGCTGGTGGTTAACCATCCTCAGCATGCCATCTCCTTACTTTCTAGGTGGGATGGCTTAGACCCAAGGAGCTCCAAACCCTGGGTTATCTCAAGACTCTAAAAACTGGGTTTCTGGGGTCCCATGGACCTCTTCATTTTCCTGCCAGTGTTACTTGCTGTTTCTTACACTCCACTGCCATGGTTTCCACCACCAGACCAAAATACAGGACACTGCCCGCTTAATGTCCCTGGCCCAAGGCTCAGAGAAAATGCAGCCCAGAAGGCCCAGTACGGAGAATTCCAAGATCAAGAAGCCCGGAATGACTTCTCACATAGCCCTCTCCTGCCTGTATTGTACCTTCTGACCACCAGCCAGCCCAGTTCTCCAGGGACGGAAGGCTCTGCAGCGGGGGCCGGGCTGGGGCCTGGGGGTCGTGGGCCGGGTCGGTGCTTACCGTCCTCGTCGGTGCGGACGACCACGGGCGAGCTCTCAGGCCCTGGTCCCACCTCTGTGTGAGCGACGGCCGTGATGCGGTACTCCGTCCACTTGTCCAACGCCTCCAGCAGGATCTGGGTGGTGGTCGGGGGGATGCCGTTCACCTCCTTGGGTTGCGGGTCCTCCGAGCCCAGCGGTCGGTAGCGGACGCTATAGCTCACCAGGGCCCCGTTGTGCGTGTCCGGCGGCGGCGGGCGCCAACTTACCAAAATGGCCGTGGAGCGTGTGCTGACACACTTAACATCTTGAGGGGGGGCTGACGGTTCTATTGGGGGGGGGGGAGAACGTGGGGGGTGGGGAAGGGAGGCGGGATGGGTGGGGAGGGGGGTGGGAAACAAAAGATGGGAAAGAGAAAATAAAAAAGAAGATGATAACAAACAAAACAGAACCAAACCAAAGAAAAAAGTCGAACCCAAAAGAAGTGGGTGTCAACCAAAGATGAGATGGGTGGGCGGGGCTGAGGGCAGGGAGGGCTGGCCAAGAAGGCTGTGTTCAGCATATGGGGCTGTGCTTGGCACACAGTAGGTCTTAGGGAGAGGGGAACCACAGTCCCACAGAGCATACACGTATGCCGTGCACTAGGCCAAGGGGAACAGCAGTGAAAGTCCTATTTACTGGGTACCTACTATGTGCCAGGCATGGTGACAACTGACATAGCAATAAAAGCCCCATTTACTGGGCACCAACTATCTGCTGATCACAAAATAACAGCAACTCTGTATTTATTCAATGCCTACTGTGTGCCAGGGAGAGCACCAGGGATGGAATGGCAGTAAAGGTACTTATCTATTGAAGACCTACTGTGTGCTGAGGACTGCACCAGTAGAAAAACAATACAAGCTTCATTTATTGGGCACTTACTATGTGCCAGGCACAGTGCCAAGGGCTTTGCAGAGTAACAGTAAGAACATCTATTTACTGAGCCCCTGCTACATGCTAGGCACAATGTCAAGGGCTTCACAGAGTTAAAAGTAAGTGTACTTATTTACTGAATACCTAATGTATAGCCAGGCATAGCACAGGGATAGAATAACAGTAAATGTACTTATGTACTGAACACCCACTGTGTGCTGAGCACTATGATAAAGGAATAGCAATAAAAGCTTCATTTACCGGGCACTCACTATGTGCCAGCTGCCATGCCAGGTGCCAAACCAATAAAAGCCCTGTTAATTCAGTCACTACTATGTCAGGGCTTCCCAAGTGGTGCTAGTGGTGGAGAACCTGCCTGCCAATACAGGAGACATAAGAGACATGAGTTCTCTCCCTGGGTTGGGAAGATCCCCTGGTGGGTCGCATGGCAACCCACTCCAGTATTCTTGCCGGGAAAATCCCATGGACAGAGGAGCCTGATGGACTACAGTCCAGGGGGTCGCAAAGAGTCGAACCTGACTGAGACTTGGCACGCTCACACTACATTCTAGGCACAGTGCTAAGGGTTTCACCGAACAACAGTTAAAACATGTACTTATTGAACTCCTACTATGTGCCAAGCACCATACCAAGGGCTTTATAGAATAAAAGTAAAATGTTTATTGCACACCTGCTGTGTGCCAGGTACCGTGCCTGAGGAATAGCAAAAGCTCCACTTACTTATATGCTGGGCACAGCACCAACGATGGAATAACAGTAAACACTGGTTTACTGAACACATACTATGTGCCCAGGGAACAGCAGTAAAAGCCCCACTTATTAGGCACCTACTCTGTGCTAGGAGTGTCTCTAAAAACTTCATAGGTTAATAATAGGAGGTGTTCATTTACTGAACACCTGTACTGCCAGCGACCCTGGAGGGCACCCCAATGGTTACTCCTTGGTCTCACTTGCAAAGAAAACAATGCCTGAGTCTTGAGTACCTACTGTGTGCCAGTTAGCATGGCAGAGGATGTGCAGAGTAATAATAAAAGCCCCTGTGTATTAGATGCCTACTGTGATGGCCCGGGGCCAGAGCTCTACAGGTAACCCAGCTCATATTTAGCATTTACTGTGTGCCATATTTAGCACCTACTGTGTGCCAAATTTTTAACGACTCATGGTTCTTCTGTTCTGAGTCCCTACTATGCACCTGATGCTACCCTAAGCCCATTACTGATCAACAGTATGTCTTATTTATTGAGCACCTACTATAGGCTGGTCTTTTAACAGCCCTCTGATGATAAATGTAGCTGTTGCCATTTAGGCAGTACCTACTGCATGCCAGGTCCTATGCTAAGGCCTTTACAGAAAAAGAAAAACAGTTCCCACATATTAAGTACCTACTATGTGCTAGATACTATATGAAGGGCCTTGTAGAACATTCATAGTTCTCATCTCTTAGGCACCTACTATGTGTCAGGCCCTGTTACTACTGGATAACAGTAATAATCTCCACAATTTAAGTACCTACTATGCATCAAGCACTGTGTTGATGGCTCTATATAAAACTGGTATAGTTCTTATTTATTGAAGACCTACTGTTTATACACACAGTGCCAAGAACCTTGCAGACAACAGCTCTTCATGTATGGGGCAAAAACTGCCCGACACCATGCTAGGCCTTTCCAGACTGACAGTAGCTTCTATCTGAGCACCTACTATGTGCCCAGCACCAGGCCACTTATTGAGCACTTACTGCATGCCAGCCATTGGCCAAGGGTTTTGCAGAGTGATCATCGTAGCCCCCATGTTTTGAGGACCTACTGTGCACCTGGGACCAGGTTGAGCTTGTAACAAACTATTAATAGTCTCCATTCATGGAGTACCAACTCTGGGCTCAGCACCTTGTCAATCCATATTTAGACTGAAAATAGCTGCTGCATTTATGGAGCACCTACTGTGGGCCAGGCAGCTTGTTAAGGGCTTTAATAAACAACAGTGATGCTTCTCACACATTAAGCACCAACTGTGTGTATTCAGGGCTTTATGGAATATCAGTAATAGTCTCCATGTGCTGAGCCCCCACTAGGGGCCAGGCCCTGTGTTAAGAGCATTACTAATAATAAGTCTCACATTCTAAGCATCTTCTGCATGTCCAGCAGCCTAGGCCTTTTACAGACTTAAAATGTGGCCCACTGATTGTGCCTCATTTAATTCTCACAACCCCTTAGGCGGCCAGAAGTAGCCCCCCTCCACTCCTACCCCATGTTCCAGGGAAATGGGTTTCAAAGCCCACTGGGTTGCCTGGTATTATCGTTGATTGTGTACCCACTGGGTGCCAGGCCTGGTTTTACAGGTGAGGAAACTGAGGCCCAGAAAAGGTAAGTAGCCTGCCCTTAGGGCATGTGGTAAGAGTCAGGACTTGAAAACAGGCTCAGGTGCTGTCCACAGGCTGTTTTGGTTGCAGCTGGGAATTCAGAACTCAGCCAGTGTGTTTATCAGCTCAGGCCAGTTAAGGATGCCTGGAGTCACACCCCCTCAAATGCCCATGACTCTAGAGTCTGCCTCCCCTCACAGGCAGCTCAGAGAGGTCACTGGCCTTGCTTGAGGTCAAGGTACATAGAATCTTCACCATCCCCAACTATTCATCATATGTGTTTATAGACTTACTCTGCGCACACCCCCTGCCAAGATCTGGGACACAGAGATGAATCAGAGGCCTTCGTCCTCAAAGCCATCAATCAGGCCACCTGAGACCCCAGAGGCCACTCAAATGACTTATTGCAGCCAGAATGACTCTCTGGACTCACTTAAAGAAAAACACTGGAGTTCCTTTCTCCAGAGCTAGACCCTTGGGGGCCCCTTCCCCCATTTCTTGACCAGCCACCCCAACTGAAAGTGCCCAGGGGAGGGGGGAGTCAGGCAGGAGCAGAAAAAACAACCGAGGAATGTGCTGGAAGGAATGGATTCGCTGAGAAAGGGGGAGGTAAAAACAAAACCAAAACCATAACAAAAGAAGAAACAACCACGATAGTGATGATGATGAGAAAAACCATAATAAAAGAAAGAAAGACGCCTTCCAGAAAACTCCCAGTCTGGTTACCTACCTTCCACTCTTCAACTGCTAACTTAAAAGACTTTCTTACGAGGGAGGGAATGGCGGAGTGCTGACCTACAAGGCCAGACCGAGCTCTGGGTGGGTCTCCGGCAGCAAGTGGGGCGTGCAGCCCTGCTCTGGCCCCAGTGTGGGCACGCTGCAGTTCCAGGCTGGTGCTGACGAGGTGGGAAGGTGGGACGGTGTCTGGGGAGACCCACGGCTGAGTGGTCTGGCCTCCACCTACCCTTGAGTTCAGCCTAAGAAGCCCGCACTCCCCGAGGAGGGGGGGGCATACGCCTGGCCCTGAGACTTGGCTGCCAGTTCTCTTGCGCCCCAACCGTCTTTGGGTGCAAAGTGGGGAGTCCCTTCTCCCCCACTCCCTGCCCTGGGCCGCCCCGGAGGTTTGCGTGGATGGGCCAAACCACTTTCTTGACGACCTTGGCGGCCGCCTCCTTCACAATCCGGCCCAACCTGCATGACTTCTCGGGAGGGGGGGGGGTGGCGTGGATGCGCAGATGGATGCGCGTCGGGGAGGGGCATGGTTCCGGGTTCCCAATTCCTTGACAGGCGTGCCTCTCAGCAGCGGCAGCGGGGTGAAGAGTTTAGGGGGCAGAATTTGTGCTCTGGACTGTCTGCACAGCCCAGCACACTGGGAACAGACTAGGGGGTGCACGCAGGGTGGGCCGTTTTTGTGAACTCGCTGGAGACCAGCGTGTACTCACCTTCGCGGCACCTGTGCCGGTCTCTCACGTGGCTGCCCAAGCCACAGGACACCCTCACTGATCGCCTCACGCACAAACACGCCTGTGAGTTGCGGAGCGCTTGGCTGGGCCCCAGTGGGGCGGGGAGGAGGGTAGGGGGCCGGAGGTGACGGAGGAGGGGCGGGGTGCTTTCTCCAAGGCCCCTGATTCCAGCGGCTCAGACACTCTGGTCAGAGTTGCTGTCTCTCGACTGACCCGTGACCCCCTGTGCGCACACGCCTAGGGGGTGCTTGAAGGTTTGAACACCAAGGCAGCTTCCGGAACATTGGCTTGGGGTAGCTACCCCCGTGACTGACTGAACAGGGGGAGGAGAAGGAGGGGGCCACGGCAGGGGCCACCTAGGCCAGACTGAGCAGAGAGGAGGGAGAGAGGGAGGAGGGGGAGGCAGAGAGGTGGTGGGAAGAGGGGCCGGCCCCGGCCCTGAGCTCAGCAGGTGGGAGGGGGTGCGGAGTGTGGCAGGGCCACAGTGTGGCCCAGAGCCAGCTGCAGTGTTCTGTCCAAAAGGTGACTTTCTGTGACAGGGAGGCCGGGCGGGCACAGCGAAGAACTCCAGGAATTCGAGAGCCCTATGTTTTGGATAGCCTTGTACTCCCCCCAGGACCAGGCATCAGTTCTGACTCCCCCCACCCCGGCCCCCGCCAATGGGGACCCCTGTTTGGGGGCCAAGAAGGGCCATTTGGGGAGGTGGGGTCTTCTCTGCATCCTCTGCTCTCTGGGAAGGGTGGGGTGCACGCTGTGACTGTCTCATGGACCCCTCCAAACGCCTGTGAAATGGGCGCAGTGTGGCCATTACTCCACGAGTCCCAAACCCAGGAGAGGCAGCAGAGAGAGAAGGTGCCATCCGTCAAACCGGCCATGGCTGTCCCCAGGGGTGATGGAGGAACTGGGGCCTGCGGGGTCCACCAGCGAGCCCCTCACTGCAGTGGCAGGGGAACTGGGGCTCAGCGAGGATTCTCGTGCGCCCGAGGTGGAGGAGCGAGGTGGGATGGGCCAAGGCGCCCCCCACCCTTGCGCAAGCCCCGCCTGGGTCAGTGCACAGGCGCCGGCCAGGTCCCCCCCGCAGGTCAGGGCGGGGTCCAAGAGACACCTACTGGACTGCAGCGTGCGCTGCCGCACCACCGAGGTGAAGGCGCCCAGGCCCTGAGGGGAGCGCGCCGCCAGGCGAAAGGCGTACTCTGTGTTGGGTTTCAGGTCATCCACCACGAAGGCCGTGGCTGGGTCGAAGGTCCTCGCAACCTAGGGGGAGGGGCGAGGAGAGAGACCCGGATGGAGGGGCGGGGTGGAGAGAGAGAGACAGACAGACAGACATCAGGGATAGACACAGACCCAGACCCACAGAGTGATGGAGATGGAGAAAAGAGAGGTGGAAAGGTTAGCAAGGGATGGGGGAAAAGAGAAGGAGGAAGAGAAATATTCAGGCACCAAGCCGGCAAGGCAGGAGAGCCACCCAGAGCGGGTGCTTGAGGAGGGGAAAGGGGGCGAGTGCCATCCCCTCCCCCACACCACCCACGCACCTCTCTGCCGTGGTCGCCTTCCCGGTAGAGGAGCTCGTATTTGATGATGCTCTCCTGCCGCGGGGGGCTCCAGGAGAGCCCGATGCTCGTCTCTGACTTGGCCTCGGCCCGGAAGTTCATGGGCTGGCCGGGCACTGCGGGTGAGAGGCGAGAGGGCTGGTATCGCCGAGGAGAGGCTGGGGCGGGGGTCCACCAGCATAGAGTACCCAACCTTCGAGGTTCCCAGTCTACCCCAAAAGAGCTCCCTAAAGCTTAGCACTGCCCTAAAAAGAAGGGTTATGAGGCTCTGGATGCTCCCAGAATGTTCTCCAGTGTTCTCATTTCTCTTCTTTTCCCAGGGACAGCCCCCTGTGGCCTGTTGTCGTCAGCTGCCCGCCCCAACTCCCCTAATCCTCTCTGCTGCCAATGGGAAAACATTTAAAAAAATCCCCTTTTCAACGCACCCCAGCATCCACCCTCTCCCCCCAGTTCAACAGAAAACTGGTGGGGCCCCTAACTGGAAATATAGGTCTATCCTGTGTCTGCTTTATGGCAGCAGAATTCCAAACCTCCTGTCCCTTTGCTTGAGCAGTGGCCTGACTCTTCCTGGACTCGAGGTTCCCAAGCCCAGAAACCCATAGAGAGCTGGGGCCCATGCCCCTACATGTTCCACACCCCTAACCCCAGCCCTTTGCCTGCACTGTGAGAGACCTGCCTTCGGGACCTTGGGGTAACATACTTCCTGTTATTTCAGTGATCCAGTGGGCATGGATCCCTCTAGTGAGAGCAGCAAACTGGGGTTCTCAAATTCAGAGATGGATGAGGGCCGGGCATAACAAAGGAAAGGGAGGCCAGCGGAGGCCACACCCCTTTTCTCAGATGCATCGCTACCAACTGTAGCCCTGGGTGTGGGCTTGCCAGATCGGCTTTTCCAAGGGTAGCCAGAAATCTGGGTTTTCTAGGACACCCTCCTGCATTGTGATGCTAGTGTGAAAATACTAGAAAAAGGCCAAATGGACCACGTGGTGGCTTCCAGGTAAGATGGCCCCCTCTGTGTGTTCAGAAGTGCATCACCGCAGGGCTGCCTCCTTCTGTTTGGTGGGGCATGGGTCCCAAATCCTTCTGTCCTCCCATCACCCAGAAGCTGTGCATCACACGGGCAACTCACCTCCCTGCTGAGTCTTGACCTGGATGGGGTCCGAGAGGGGCCCGTCGCCCACGGAGGTGAAGGCCAGCACACGCACCGTGTACGTTTCGTCCTCCAGAAGGCTGCCCACGGTGGTCAGCAGGCTGTCGTCCACGTTGTGCTTCTGCCAGTTGCCCACGGGGTGCTCGGGCTCCATGGTGTAATAGATCCGGTAGCCCCGGATCAGGCCATTGGGTTCCACCGGCTCCTCCCACTGGATGATCATGGTGGTGGCACTGAGCATGCGGGCCTGCACGTTCCTCGGCGCGCTGGCAGGGGCCTGCTCGCCGGTGCGGGTGACCACTGACTCGCTGGGCGGACCCTGGCCGATGGAGTTGACGGCCGACACCCAGATCTCGTACTCCGAGTTGGGGCTCAGACCACCGATGCTATAACGCGTGGTGGTGATATCCTCTTTGATCTGGTATGGCCCATCCTGGCTCTTGGATTTATATTCGATGACGTAGTAGGACACAGGGTCTGGGTTGCCTGAGTCCCACGTGATGGTGATGCTGGTGGCTGTGTTCTCTGTCACCACGGGAGTCCCAGGGGCTTTGGGAAGAGCTGTGGGTGGGAGGCAAGGTCACATGTCAGGCATACTGGCTGTGAACCCTCAAGGCTGTGTAACTTTTAGTCACATGACTGCCCTCTCAGAGCCATCATTTCTTTGGTGGTAACCCCTGTCTTAATGACCCCTAGCCTACCATCTATAGCAAGTATTGGCAAGGTATATGGCTTATGTATTGCTGGTGGCTGCTTCTGTGCTATGAACTACTCAGCTCTGTCATAGTAGCCCAAAAGCTGCCAAAAGCCAGTTGTGAGCAAATGGGCAGGTGTCAATAAAACTTTATTTATAAAAACAAGTGGAGGGCCAGATTCAGCCCAAGGGCTGTAGTCTGCTGGCCCCTGTTCCAAAGCTATAAAAAATATCTGGGGGCACCCTCCTCTGAATTTCACCACAAACTTGAGACATCAAGAGAATCAGTAATCCCTCCCTACTCCCTAATGCTCCATCTCTCTGAGTTTTGCACAGGCTGTTTCCTTTTCTTAGATATGTTCTCCATTTATTTTGGCTCATCCCTGTTCAACTTTTAGTCTTCCCCTGATTTAGCTTTCCTGGGAATCGGCACCTTTATTCTGGGGGTCGGAGTGGTGCTCCATGGCTGCTATCACTGCCCTAATCAGCTTGCATCATAACGGCCAGGCTACATGGTATCACCCACTTTGGACTGTGAGCTCAGCAGAACAAGATTGGGTCTCATTCCATGGGACCAGGCCCACAATAATTTGTTATCAGTAAATATCTGTTGACTGTCCTGTTCACAGCCAGGAGTGACTGAAGCCAGAAAAGTAACTCAGAAGTTTTTCCAGCAGTATGCCCCACCTACACCTGAGGTACAGGGATGACTTGCCTCCCCCATGTCCCCTGGCTTACATTTCACTGTGATCTGGGCCACGGCCTCGATGACGCCCAGGCTGGACATGGCCACACACGTGTAGTTGGCAGAGTCCTTCACATCTGTGAGCTCCAGCACGTTCCGGCCCACGGGCATGTCATCCTCGGGCGTCAGGTCCTCGGCCCCCTGCATCCACTTGACGTATGGCATGGGTGAGCCCACGGCCACGCAGGTGATGTTCACGTTGCCACCTGGCATGATCTCGTGGCTCATGGGCAAGATGGAGAACCGTGGTGCCACGCGGCGGACTGGGGGAGTGGGGTGGGCGGGAGATGCGGCGGAGGCGGGTGGTGGGGGTGGTGGTGGGAGGGGGATGCATGAGGTTGGGGGGGATGGGGAGATGGAATGCAGAGGAGAAAAGAAAGAAAAGCAGGAGGAAAGAGAAAGAAAGAAGGAAAGAAAGAAAAAAGAAAAAAAAAAGTGGAAAACAATTTAAATATAAACAGGGCTGTTTCCTTCCCCCCAGTCGAAATTTTTTTTCTTCCAAATGAAAGAAAATAGCAAAAAAAAAAAAAAAGAAACAAATTAAAAAAACAAATTCCAACACAAAGAAACCAAAACTTCAAAGGAAGGTAATTTCACAAACAATATATATATAGAGAGATCGATATATAATAAAAGAGACATGAAGCATTATTCCATAGCAACAGGGTTTCAGAGACCAAGGTGGCTGGTCCACAGCACAGTTAGAACACAAAAATTTATCAGCGGTTTCTCATCTTTGCTGACAGACATGGCTTCAGGGAGCAGCCCCTCTGCCCGCTCAGAGGAACTTCAGAAGACTGGGCTGTGGGGGTCGGGGGAGGGGGGATGCTCTGGGAAGGTCAGATGGGAGGGGTGAGGGCACAAGAGGTCATGGGAAGCTTTGGGACCAGCAGGCAGAGGGGGCCAGGATGTCGGGGCCCCCCATCCCCACTCACTCTGGTGACCCCGGGTCCCTGCCCACTTCCCCAGGGGGGCCCTCCAGGAAAAGATGAGAAACTCTAATGAAATTTTTGTGGTTTTGGGGTATAGAAACCCTTCTTAAAGCTTCTGTCGGATCTGACAAGTTTCCATTGATAGATGCAGCTCTCAGAATCACAAACAGCATGCAAAATAGGTTGGTTGGTTGAGAGAGGTTGAAAGAGAGAGAGAGAGAGAGAGAGGAAGGAAGAGGCAGAAAGTAGGAGAGAGAGAAGGTTAATGCGAAGAGGCCTGGATCTCAGGGGCCTTTAGTGGACAGTCATGGGGGGAATCAGAGAGAAGAGAGAGAGAGAGAAAACAGAAAAGAGAGGGAGGGATAGAGAGAGAAAGGAGGGGGAAGGGGCCCACTTCAATGCTGCATATTAATTCTAGCGGATGTGACCCAATGTGACACGTCACATTGTCACATCACAGCCCTGGCAGAATAATAAGTAGGATATTAATAATAATCATAATCATAAACGAGGGAATGAACTTGAACGCTGAGAAACAGGGACATGTCCTGTGCATTTCTTAGCGGGAAAGCGAATGCAGCCTTCTGTCCCAATCTCGCAGACCATGAAGGCAGCAGGATGCATTTCGAGGGGCTCCATTTTCGGAAGCTGGATGGGTTTCTGGGTTGGGTGCATGTGTGGGGTAAGGGGTGGGCACTAATGGGCATCTAAACTGCCAGGGGCACAGCTGCCCCATGGAAAATGTTGCCCTGCGGGGGGAAAGACTTGGGTCAACTGGTAAACCCTTCTAGCCAGATCAAGGTTGTCCCTGACTTCAGGAAACCACACGGACATGCCCGCAGCTTCGGGTAGGTCAAGGAATCTTGTCCCAAACTGCAGGGATGACTGCCTGGAGGCTCAGCAAGGCTAAAACAGGACTACAAAGTAACTTTCACATGAAACTGGGGTGCTCGTGGTGGAGGGATCTGGCCTGTCCTATAGAGGAGGGGGCTCCAGGGGCAAAGGGAGGCAGCCCCATTTCCTCTCTCTTTGCATGGGTTACAAGCTGAAAAATCTCAAGCCTTGTTCCCTGAATTCCAGCAGGAGGTGAAGAAGAAGGGGAGCTCTGTGGGGGCAGGAGGGAAGGCCAAGAAAGCTGGCAGCCCTTCAGAAAAAGAAGCCCCACGAAAAGTCCAGAGTCACGTTGGAGACAGGATGGAGGAGCTGGAAAGTGTCAGCAGAGGAGAGGAATGGGGGGAGGGGCAGGGAGGGGAGACAGAGGGGCCATGCAGACAGACTAGAGAATGAGGGGCGGTGGGGTAGGGTGCTGAGATGGGGGGGCAGCTTTCTGGCAGGGCTGGGAGGAGGGTGGGGGGAGTTGGGAGGAGAATGGGTGGTCCGGCCAGCCAGCGGACGCGGTCCAGGCCAGCCGCCGGCATCCACAGCGAGGCACGAGTGGGATGCCCAAACGCTGCGTTGTCATGGAAACGGAACACGATGGGGGATGAGCGTGGGGGAGCTAATTAATCAAGGACAGAAAACGGCACTGACGTCCAAAACAAAACCAGGAGAAACAAATGAAAAACCAAAGTGGGGTGGGGGGGATAATTCAAAACACCAAACAAAAAACCCCTCTAAAACAAAATACCCAAAAAGCAAGAAGAAAAAAAAAAAACATGGAATGGGTGTGGGGCTGAAAATCGGGGTCTGAAAGGAGGAGGGCTGTGGCTTCCCCAGGGAGGTACCCCCCAACCCTGGCAGAACACAGCATCTGGCCTCCCCACCCAGCACCCAAGGGCCCTGGCAAAGGCTCGAGGCAGCCTCAGAGGTGAGAGCCTCACAGGCAAAAGAACCTTTGCAGCAAAACAACCCAGCCACAGGGAGCCCCACTTCTCAGTGACACTCTCCCTGCTGCTTGTTTAGAGCTGAACAGAGACCACATCAGTCTAATCACACAGTTCAAGGCGCTCCCCTCAAGACCTCAGGAAAACCTGTCCAGGCTGGAGTGGGGGGCAGATGAGGTTGCATAGCCCTGTGGCCTTGGGAAGGGCCCCTCATCCTCTGGGAGCCTCAGTTTCCTCCTCTGTGAAATGGAGGCCATCAGTGATATGCTGAGAAGGTCATTAAGCTGACTGGGGCAGTGCCCAGCACACACAAAGTGGGTGCTCAGCCTGGGCATGGGGCTGGTGAAGTTCCCTCTGGTCTTCCAGGGTGCTGGAAAGATCAATGAGATGCTTAACATTAAGGAGGTTTCAGGATGAATCAGAGTTGTTTTTTGTTTTTGTTTTTTAAGGAAAGCAAAAGAAGAATATCTATTGAATCCCTCCCAACTGAGAGGCCAATGACCTTGTCCATTTTGTGGATGAGGCAGTGGAGGCCCAGAGAGGAACTAGGGCTAGCTGGAAGACACAAAGAAAGGAAGTGGTAGGGCCAGAGCTCAAAGCCCGGTATGCCTGATCCCTACCTCCCAGATAAAGTGAGCCTTCTCTTACCATGGTAATTAGCAAGAATTATACAGCCATGTGTCCCTTCTTGGTTCTTTCACACTTGTGTCCATACCCTCTGGGGATACCAAAGAGGGTAAAAGTACCTCACCTATATACATCTGTCAACTAAATAATCACCAGTTGAATAATATCCAGCAGCCATCATAATAAATGTCCAGAAGCCATCAGTAAAAGGTTTATACCGAAAGGGATTACTGGAACATTAAAGGGAGTAAGAGCTAGCTTTAGGATTTAAAGATTAAATAGAAGCCAGATTTATCCCTGTGTAAAGCTCAACATCACACCCCAAAGACCCTGCTCACATCTGATCTTATCTTAAAATACTTTCTTTTAGGAGTGTCATAATTTGGAAGGTACCTCTAACACTTTTCAGAAGTAGACACAAGGCAAACATTTTGAACATGTAAAAGACTTGCCATACAGGGTTGTTAATTATAAGTCAGTTAAGTGTGGGAGGGCATTTATCAACAAATGTAATTTTGGTGCTCACAAATCCCCAGCATGGCCGGCAGCCATCAATTAAATGGATCTGCCAATATGCTGTAAAGGCTGACACCTAAGACACTTTGCCCACTTGCTTTCTCGCCTACCCCGTTGGTTTCTAAGGGTGTGCTGCAAGAAGAGGGCTGGTTTGTCATGACTTAGGGAAGGACTGTGCCCACTGAACACTAGGTGGCTTAAACCCCCCTCATGGCGGGGTCCTCATAAGGCCTCTGGGCATCCTCCCAGTTGGCAAGGGCGGGTGGCTGACGCTGTGTTCTGCCCAGTTTGGTGCTGACTCCCACCCACATCATTTTTCCACCCCTGGCTGCAAGCTTGAGGTGCAGGTTAGAGAGTAAGGTGGGCGCGGAACCCAAGGGACGGAGTGGCCCCGCGGGACCCCCGCCCCCAATTACCGACCTGAGTGGAGGGTCCAGGCGGGTTATAAGGGGACCACACCAGCCTTGGTCCTCAGCACGCTCCAGCTGGTTCTTGTTTCCAGCTCTTCTCGTCACCGAGTAGCCGGGGGGGTCCCAGTGGGGGGGACCCGCGTGGGTGCGGGGATCAGGAGGGTGGGCGGTGGTGGTGGGGTGGCGGGTTGGGGGGATGGGTCGCTTCAAACCCCGATTCACATGGAAAAACAACTCAAAAACCATCAAAGCAACCGGGAGACGACCCCTCCCCCAGGCAGGAAGAGGCAGAAACTCAAAAACCAAAAAAAGTGGGGGGGGGGGTGCAGGAGGCGGGGTCCAGGGGAGAAGGGGATGGGAAGGGTGGGAGGGGGAAACTCAAAAGTGAGGTGATCTGATTGAAGCACTGGATAGGGAACTCAACAGTGTCAGACATCTCAACGAGTCAGCAAGCCGCAGCTCCGAGGGGGTGGGGTGGGGGCGGGGGGCTCTGCTGGGCATTTTGGGGTGGGAGAAGCTGCTGGGTGCTCCTCCGGACTCCAAAATGAGGATGGGGAAGGGCAGGGAAGGTGCCAAGAAGTTCTGCAGCCTCCATGGGGTTTACTCAGGCTTAGATTACACCTGTCAGGGGAGGGGGAGGGGGGTCTGAGGCCTAACTCCAAAGCCCCTCCACTGAACCCCAGCCCGTGGCCCAGGGAGGGTGGGTACCACTCCATGGCCTGCCCTGTGATCTTCCTCCGCCTCCTGTGCTATCCTGCCTCCCCTCTCCCACCGCCAGCTCCCTCTGCTGCTCAGATAGTGCAAGGCCTGGAGGGACCTGGCTGGACCCCAGGCCCACAGGCTGACCAGCGGCCTTTTGAGCTGGACATTTTACTGCCCTACAGATACTTTTTTATTGGGTTGGTTTTTTTTTTTTGGTACTCTCTGTCTCCCAATATTTTCTTTTCCAGTTCTAGCAAAAAGGGGCACAGTGTCTTGCCAATTGACTAACTCCCCTTGCCCCCTCCCTGCAGCCGCCGGAGACACAGGGCTCTGTGAATGACGAGGTGTAATCTAATCTACCCCTCACCCCCAAAAAACAGAGGAAACAGCAATGCAAAGGGTGTGAGGCAGGCAGCAGGCGAGAGGTGTCTAGAGCTCAGTGTTCCTGCGGAACGGCCCCACCCCCGCCCCCATCCACCATGCCCGAACAGAGAAGAAGCCTGCCTCCCTACCCCTGTAGCCCCTCTCCCCTCGGGGTGACAGTGGGATGAGGAGAAGGGCTGGGTTCTGATCTGCCGCTGCCTACCACCAAGGTCATGTCAGGGACTTTGGGGGGTGGAGGATGAGGTGGGGGGGCATGGCCAGGTGTGACCAGCAGGAACTGGGGGAGCTTGCCAACATCCCCCAGTAGTAGTCTTTGTGGAAATACAGGAGGTCATGGGGAGGGATGATTCCAGGCTCAAAATCTATCTACTCCTGTCTGGAGGCTGCCAGGGGGGAAAGGGGAACACCTGGAGATCATATCTACCAATTATACGGCTTGGGTGGCAGAGATTTAATTTTAAAAACATTTTGCCCCACAAAATGCCATGCTGTGAATTGATCTGAAGGGGCCTGGGGATGGGTTGAAGATAAAGGGTTCTGAAGAACACCTGGAAACTGGGGCAATCTAGAGCTCCCTCTGGCATCAGATACTGAGTCCCTATCTCTTAGTTCAGCATTTGAGAACTAGCATTAAATTATCCCCATCAGGCTCCTTCTAAAATCCTGACAACATCCTAAGTCCCTTGAAGGTGGAAGGTTCTCTCCCACGTCTCTAGCTCTAGCATCTCCCTGTGTCATCAGGTGGGTGGCACACCATTTCACTGGGTCCTGTGCACCAGGGTTAATTATGCTATGTTGCTAGACCAAATGGTAAAGACACCATCTTCAGCCACTCATTCATACCTTAAAGGCCGATGATTTTAAAGAAAATTTACAGCCAGGGAGAACATAATTCTGAGCTACATCTTCCTTAGCGAAGTTCTGGGATTAGAGCTGCCAGCTGCATTTTAAAAAATGGACCTGGCTTTGACTTTGGGTCCTTTGAATCTCAGCAATTGACTTCAGGAGAAGGGTAAATCTGAATACTCCACCCCCTGGATCACCCAGGGTCAGGAGAAGCTGGAAACTGTGAATTGAAGGAAGAGTTAGGTTGAAGGTGGGGATTTCTTGCAACTAATTCCCAGGACTGGTTGCTCTGGCAACACTGTAAATGCTTATAGCTTTCAGGGCAGAACATGCTAGGTGGCTCTTCTCTTCTTCTGAGCTGGCATATATCTGCAAGGGTAGCCTAACACCCAAACTGGGTCACTGGCACTCCCTCCATTTTTTTTTTTTTTTTTGCCACCTTCTGACACTCTGGCCACAGAACTTCCTGTGGGAGTGACAGGGAGTAAGAGGAAAGATGTGGATCTGGGGAGACCACTGATCTCATGGGATTGAGGTTGGAGCCAGGAAAAAACGAGACCATGGGCTGAGCTCTGAAAAGCATTAGCAAAGCTTGAGCTCTGAGCAAATGAATTAACTTTTGCCCTCCAATTCTTCCCAAAGCAGTTTCCCGTAAGCCATCTTATTCAAACAGCATATCTGTGAAATAAATGATGGGGAAACTGAGGCCCCCAAAGGGAAATGACCTGCCCAGACCATTTACTTGAACTCTATTTCCCTATTTTTACAACAATCTCCCTTATGATTTCTTACGTGCCACACACGACACAGGGCACCAGACAGACGAATATTAATTTTCTACATGGACTCCTCCCAACTATTCTGTGAGCTTGGCATACTGATGCTTCTTCCTATTGTTCAGATGAGAAAATAGGGACTCCAAGCAACCAAGTGACCAGCCCAAGGTCATACAGCCAAGGAGGGGCAGAGGCAGGACTTGAATCTGAGTCTCCTCAAATCGAAAAGTCTGTGCTCTCACCACCAGTCTATACCGCCCCCAAAGTCCAAGTGGTCTTCAGAGACCCTCAGCCACCTCTCAGTTTCAATTCACTGCGACCCAGCTTTCATAAAGGAGCTGAGAGACCTCTTTCCTCCACCTTTTGGAGAGTTTTGCCTGGCAGCTCTTACTCTGGATTCAAAAGGAGACAGGAAAAATAAATCCCCTATTATTGCATCTAACATCTTCTTGCCAACTCGGCCCTGAACTTAATCATTGGGAGTTTAGAGAAGGCAGGTGAGGGACAAGTGAGAGGAAAAGGTTACCCCGAACAGGCTAGTCTCAGCTCTCAACTGTCATCTATGTTGGGTAGTCAGCTGGGAGCTAGTGGCTATAAATCTAAATAGGTATTTTATAGGGGGCTTGTTTTCTATTTGGGGTTAGAATGGGGCTCTCAAAGGCTTTCCTCAGGGAGGGAAGAGGGGATGGGAGCGAGTGTCTCCAAAGGTTTCAAAAGTGAGAGAAACAGACAGACAGAAGGAGAGCTGAGAGAGAGAGAGAGAGGCAGAGGGAGAGCTGGGGAGGCAGAGAGAGGGAGGAAGGGGCTGTGCCCAAAGTTCCCCAGGGTTTTCTCTAGAATTCCACAGTTCTGACGCTTAGGTACTCAGAAAGTGACCATGCTGCATTGCTGGACAAAAGATGCCTGTGACTAGGCTGAGAGTCTGGGAGGTGGTGGGGGAAGCAGCCAACATCATCTATGAGGCAGAGGCATAGATAGCACTAGGGCAGAATGACTGGCCAAATAGTTGGCCAAAGTCTATCATGCTACATTTTCCGAGGGGTGGATCCATATTGGTACCCAGTCAGGACGCAAAAAGTCATCACAACAGCTATCATTCTGAGCACTGACTATGGGCCAAGCATGCATCATTTTGGGAGGGTGGTCCATTTATGGGTGGCCACTTCGCATGTTTAGACATGTTGCTCTATTGAACAAGAATTCAGCATGCCAGCTGTCCATTCAGCTGTGTTTCCAATGCCTGTTTCTGGGTTGTCTGGGAGGATGGGAGGTGGTCTCATGCTGAGGCAGAAGGAAGGGAATGTGCCTGCTTAAGCTCCCTTCCAACATGGCCGCCCTGAAGAGCTGAGGCATCAGCTCTGCATAAGAGAGGTAACTGGCCTGTCAGGTCAGACAAACTGGGCTTCTCTCCTCACAGACCTCACCCAAGCTCTGACCTCCCACCATCTGTCTAAGCCACCTCCTTTGTGCTCTTGAGCCCGGGTGGTCACTTTCTGCCCTAGCATCCCAGCTGTGGGACCCTTTCCGCCCTCCTGGATGGTAGCTGGGACAGGAACACTGGCTTTTAAATCACAATGCATTTGGAAAACAACCACACAACAGCTCAGCCCAAGAAATTGAAACCAAAAAGCACGGAAACACAAGACAGACCCAAAGACCAAACGCTATGATGGGGTAGGGAGCGGGGTAAAAGGGCTGGGAGGGGGAAAAAAAAACGAACTGATCGGTTTTTTCCCCCAAAACGAAACCAAAAATTAATAATTAAATAAAAAGAAGATAGAAAGAAAAAAAAAAACGTAGGAAACCAAAGGAGAAAAACGGAAGACGAGAAACACTCCAACAGAAGGCGTTGGGAATTCACCAAACCGAATCGACAAGAGTGGCATGCAGAGAAATTTTTACATTCTCCCAGCATGCATCAGGCCCAAGTTACCATGACGACGAGGAGTGCAAAAAACTTAGCAACAACATTACCAAAGGATGCATATAGGCGACCACAATGCAAGCATCGCATGTGTGCGGCCGGCCCTAGGCCGGGCTGGGCGCGGCTGAGATTTTCGTGTCTTTCTGGGTTTTTTTTTTTTTTGCTCTCGCTTGGAGGTTTTTTGTTTTGTTTTGTTGGCTTTCAGCTCATTATTCGCATTCTGTCATTGTTTTTTTAAGTTCATTTTTCTATCATTTTCTGTGTGCATGTCTGCGTGTGTCCGTGTTCCTGTCTGTGTGCGTTTCGTGTGTGTGTGTGTGTGTGTGTGTGTGTGTGTGTGACTTTCAGAATGTAAAAATGTGGGTAAAGAAAGTAAAAAAGAAAAAAACACACCAACCTTCTCGAAGCTCTGAGGGATGTAAAGGGGGTTTGATGCAGAACACAATGACATGGGGAGAAGAGAAAAAATAGGGGAGATACAGAGAGTAAAAAGAGGACTTCCCAAGGCTAAAAGCTGCAATAGTTTGTTGATTTTTTTCTTTAAACCAAAAAAAAATTCAAATTAAAAAACAAAAAGAACAGCAACGACCTTTTCGTCTTTCCCTGACATACACGATCTACATTTGCCTTCCACGATTTTTTTTTAAATTCAATTTTGGAGCGTCTGAGGCACAGGCAAAGGATGGGAGGCTGGATCCCCTAAAGAAAGGACCACCCCTCCAGGGGGAGGGGCACTGAGGACACAGAAGGCTGGCCCCCCTCCCTGGCTGCACCCTGTTTAGAGGGCCCACCCCCACCCTGCCCCATACTGTCCTCCTTGAGCCCTGCCAGACTTACAAACCCCCTTCCCAGGTGTTTGCAGAGAAATAAAGCAGGTTAGACGAAGACCAGTTAATTGGAGTCGTGGACGCGCTATAACTCACCAGAGGTGCCACGGCAGCAGACCGGAGATGTGGCCCCTGTCCACCCACGCCCCCGGGTCCCCAGCCCCACCCTCCACGCCACGTTCTCCTCAGAGGCGAGATGCAGAACCCAAGGGTGGCCAAGGTGCTGCTTCAGGGCTGGTGAGGGGGGGAACTGAGGGCCTGAGGGTCTCCCAGTGAGGGAGGAGCTGCATGGCCTCCCAGGTGGAGAACGGTGGGGGGCCTGGTGTGTCAAAGCAGGGAAGGGAGGTCCAAAGAAGGGTGGCTTGGGATCAAGGATATGGAGCCAACCGGGGGCAGCCCCGGGGGATGAACGGGACCCCATTTCCTGGCAGGTGGAAGCTGTTTCCACCACAGATCTGACCAGAAACAGCCACGGGGACATAGGAGATAGAGGAGGCGGCAAATGAGTATTTCCGAAAGGACGGAAGAGAACCAACCCAGAGATGAGATGGGGGTCCACAGAGGCATCTAGGAGCAGGGGTAGCACCCCCACTCGGCACCTTCGAGGAGACATCAAAGGGCTATTCCCAGGCCCTCCTTGGGTTGGGGGGTGGTGGTGGTGCCGGGGCAGGGACCCCCATGCTTCCAGGCGTGACCAAGTTGGAAACTGACAAGCCTCAGCCCAAACCCTGGGACACCTGCCTACAGGAATCCTCCTCTGAGGGTGACCACTCATACTTGCCCTGGTCGGTCTCCTCGCTGCTCTCGATCTGCAGGGCTCCTGTGGGAAAAGGGGACAAGGCCTGGCCCATCAGGGGGGACCCTGGCTTGAGGGAATGGTGGGAGGGCTGTCCCAGAGTCCCGTCCGGCCTGTCTCTTGGTTGGGCTGGGCCAGAGAGGCAGACAGAAAAGTTGAGTCACCCTAGAAGCCCCCGCTGGGTCAGGGCCTCCCTGGCTACCTGCCTTTCCCCACCCCAATTCTGGCCCGTCCTGAACACACCGCATGCCTGGCCAATCCTCCACCCTCAGCTGGGACCTTGTGAATGACTGCCACGTTGAAGGACAAAGCTGGGGGATGGGGGGAATGTGTGCCAACTGAGGCGCATTTAGCAAAGTGCCAAATGATGCTCGCCAGGGGGAAGTGGAGGGCAGGTTGGCGGTCCCAACCCACAGCAACTGCTCCAAAGCCCCTGACACTGAAGTGGTCACCTCCAATGATGTGCCAAGCCTGGGAGGAAGTTTGGGGGAGAATGGATACATGTATATGTATATGGGTGAGTCCCTTTGCTGTCCACCTGGAACCATTAACACTGTTAATCTGCTATACTCCAGTACAAAATAAAATTAAAAAAAAAAAACAAGGTGCCAATTCGGGAGCTGGTGGTCGCTTGTTCATTTCAACCAGTGTGTAAGTAACTGTGGATCTGGGTTCTTCAAGTATGTTTGGAATCACAGGCCTCGAAGCCCAGGGTGCTTGTGAACAGAGACAGGGTTATATTTCTTCAAGGGTGTTTAGATTTCAGAACTGGGTTACCCTCTCCACGAGAGCGAAAGCAAAGGATGCTGAGAGTGATATATTGAGCTGGCCAAAAAGTTCGTTTGGACTTTTTCCATACAATGTAGTAGGAAAACCAGAGCGAACTTTTTGGCCAACACAATACATCAAGTAAGTTTGAAATCAAAGGGCTGGATCTAAGCTTTCTGTACCTGAAATGAACTGAAGAATGAATTTCCCCAGAGACTTACAGTCATCTACGTCAATCAGTCTGAATTCATGGACCTGTTTCAAAACCACGGCCCTAGATTCAGGATCCACAAGTAAATTAATTTTCTAAGTGTGTTTGCAATCATAGACAGAGACCCAAGTCCACAGTGCTCAGAGGTTAACGGGGAGAATTTTCAAGTGTTTGAAATCAGAGGTCTAAAGGAAAACCTCTAATCTGCACAAGTAAAGTTGAGGATGAAATGCCTCCAGTGTGTTTGAAATCATAAAACTGGATTAAAGAATTTGTTGGTCATGAGTCAAAGAATTTGAAGTGGTCAATTTTCTTAACCAGATTTTTTAAAGTTTTTTTGTTTGTTTGTTTTAATGTGGACCATTTTTAAAGTCTTTATTGAATTTGTTACAATATTGTTTCTGTTTCAGTTTTTTGGCCATAAGGCATGTAGGATTGTAGCTCCCCAACCAGGGATCAGACCCACACCCCCTGCATTGGAAGGTGAAGTCTTAACCACTGGACCAACAGAGAAGTTCCATCTTAAGCATATTTAAAATCACAAGCCCAAATAAAGGGTCTTGGTGCCCACAAGTAAATGAAACTAGGGCAGATTACCTCCTTCTATATGTCTGAAATCATATGTCTGAAATCAGGTCCAGATGAAAGACTTCACTTCCCATGAACATGTGAAAATGAATGAATCCTAACAGTGTCTGAAAGCACAAGGCCATGGACACTACAGTCTCCATGAGTAAACGAAAATGTGGCCAAGATCTCCCCAAAGCTATCTGAAATCACAGGTCTGGGAGAAATCTTCATTTTCACAAGTAAATGAAGTCCAATGAACATGTCTAAGTATGTTTGAAATCAGGGGCCTTGACTAAATTCTTGAGCACATATGAGCAAATAAAAATGAGGCAGAGATTTCCACAGTATGTTTGAAACCAAAGGCCTGGACCAAAGTTTACATTTTCATAAGTTAATTAAACTGTGTGACTATCTGTAAGTTTGTTAGAATCACAGGCCTGGACCCTGTAACTTGTTGCTTATGAGTAACATGAAGATGAGGGAACATCTCCAATATCAATCACAGGTGGTTGATTTTTGTTTTTTTAACTTTTTTTTTTTTTCTTTTTCTGATCACAGGTTTTGATTAGAGTCCCTGGCACCCGGAATCCAAAAATCCAGTCCATGGTCCCCAATAAACCCCCCTTCTCAGCTTTGTTTGTGGTTGTCCCACACAAGTGGGGGGAACCCACAGATGGGGAAGTTCTCTCTAGGGGCTGTGGATTAGGGTTCTGTCCCTACATAACACTTCCTACCAACCTCAAGGCTCCAGGAAAGCAAGCAGGCAGATACCACTATGGGGGCCCAGAGAGGGTATGGAACCTGCTCCATGTCACACAGCAATTCATGGCAAAGTCAGCACTAGACTTGGACTCTTCCCTAGGGCTCCCACCCAGGCCTGTTCTAGTCTATTCTTTGGGGCAGCTCCATGGGGCTGCCTTTGAGACTCTGCTCCTTCAGAGAGCTGGACCCCTACTGCATCACCCAGATCAAAGCTTCACAGCTGGAAGGCCCTCCTCTGCACACCCATTGTACAGATGTGAAAACCAAGGCTAGAGACGGATGAGGGCTGCATACAGAGCAGTCATCGGCGCTTTGGGCGGGCAAGGGAGGCACTGCACCTTTCGGAGGACATAACCCCCTATGGCCAGATGACCTGAGGGGCCAACATGGCCACACTCAGCCCCCAGTCACAGACGGTGACACAGACACAGAGACTTTATGGACACCGGGCAGGGTGAGGAGGAAACATGTGGAGGGGGGCCTGGGGCAGCCCCCTGTGGAGCCTGGGGGGCTGGGCGGGCAGTGAGAGAGACCGTGAGTGGGTGGGTGAGTGGGTGAGGAAAGAGCCTCTTACCTCGGATCGGAGTGCTTTCTGTAAGGGAAGCAGAGAGAGTCAGGTGAATGTCAGAAGGCAGTCCTGGGGGGCCGCGGGGCCCCAGGGAGGCGGGACCGGGCCACCTGCCAGGCCTGTCCACTCTGCCCCCAGGGCTGGGAGGGGGGCGAAGGAGGCAGCCCTGGGTCTATGGAAGAAATTTTGCATCCTCAGGAGTAACATGGGCTCCCTCTCTTTCTCTGTGCTGATGACAGCTGATAACCCTCAATGCCACAGCAGAGAAAACACATCCCTCTCCATCTGGCCCCAATCCATTTTGCAGAGGGGCAAACTGAGGCCCACGGTTCCAAGAATTGTCCCGCCATGAGACAGAGGCAAGTGTGGGCCTTGAACCCAGCTCTTCGGCCTCCCAGCCTGGGGCCCTTCTAGAACTTTTAGGAGGGTCCTATATTATCTCTTAGAAAATCCTCAATCTAATGGGGCCACTCCCCCTCTTCATACAGAGGGAGGAGGGGAGAGAAGGAGGAAGGGGAATTTGCCTGAGGCTGTACTGTGAAGAGCAAAAATTTGGGTCAGTGGGAATCTAGGTCAGCTCCTGCTCAGGCTGTTTCACTAAGATTATGGTGACAGAACCCAGAGAGTGAAGGACAGAACTTCCCAAGATGGCCATAATAGGCCATGGTCACTATATTGAGAGGAAGACCACACATGGAAAGAGGGTATTAAAGGTTGTTTTGCCTTCTACTCTGAGGAAGATGAGAAGTTACTATTGTCAGTCAATATCAGTCATTCTCATCTTAGTAAAAATTAGCCCAGCAGTTGGATTCAGGGGCTTCAGGTTAGATGCTAGGAAAAGAGAACAAGATGCACCCAGTACTAGCTCAGACCGAACATTCCCCCTACATCTAGCCCCTAAATTTCTGTAGCTTCACATTTTCACGCAGCGTCAAGGCCCAGAAGGGGCTGGCAAGGGGGATGGGGGTGGGTCTGTTATGTATGAAGCTCCTGTAAGTCCCCTGTGGTCTTGTCTTTTTTTCCTCTTTTCCTTTTAGGCTCTTCTCTCTGCAGCCCCCTGGTGCTCAGATGGGGAGGGCCAGGTGGCCGGGGGTGGGGTGGGGGTGGGGAGACGTTAGTAGACATGCCACGTGGAGTGGGTCACAGTTACTGTCACGGTGGCCGTTAGTCTGAGGGGAGGGGGTGGGGTAGGGGACACGGAGGGGGGCGTTAGTTGTTGACATGGTGAAGAAATTAAACTTACCAAAGGTTTCTGAACGTTTACAACAGAGGGACAAGAAAAGAGAACAGGAACGTTAACGGGTGGTTATACAGAAGCCTGTATCCTCTGGGGATGGGAGGGGATGTTGGAATAATAATTAGATTGATCACAATGTTTTTTTTTTGGCTGCGCCACGTGGCTTGTGGGATCTTAGTTCCCCGACCAGGGATCAAACTTGTGCCCCCTGCAGTAGAAGCTCAGAGTCTTAACCACTGGACCACCGGGCAAGTCCCTTGATTATGATTTTTAAAGCAGCCGATGTTCACTGAGCTCCTGGTAGGGCCAAGCAGCCTGTCAGGGGCCCCTGACAGGGGCCTCGTTTCATGAGGACACTGAGACCCAGAGAGGAGGACATGCCCAGGTGACCAGGCACCTGGGTCCACACTCAATCATTTCATTATATTGGTGTGACAATGGTGGAAACCAGCAGAGAAGCAACTGGGTTCCCAAGGCTGCCACCACTCCTCCAGCTGAACCCCCCCAAGCTGCAAATATCCTCAGACAGGTCAGCACCGGGAAGGCTACGTCTCTCCCAGGGCAAGGTCCGCGTCTCTCCACAGAAGAAATTCTGGGCTTAACATCTGCCCCTTTTCAGGTTTTGGGTCTTTGTCGAGGGGAGCAGAAAGTAGGAAATGGGCAAGCAGGACTCCTCAGAAGACGAAGCTGGGCAGTGAGTGGTGGGGGAGGTACGCTGAGAATGATGGAGAGGCTTTCAGGCAAGACTGGCTCCAGGGTGGGGGCCCTCAGAGAAAAGGGAAAGGGAAAAAGGGGGTACACCCACACATGTCTTCAGAACAGACCAAAGCACGCAGGAGTGCCTGGGGGCACATCCTGACCACGCTCATGTCTGTGTACACAAGGACCAGCCTGAGACGTGCACGTGGGAGGGACTATCACACAGACACACCTGTGGCTGAGATGCACGTGGACAAATTTTGCTCTGGGAGGGGGAGGGCGACCTGTGTGCCGATGGCATGGCCTACATGTTAAGTCAGGACACATGGGGAGCCTGGACACACACACACACAGAGGTTCGTGAAGCAGTGTGACAACAGACACAATGCACACAGAGCTCCCCAGACAGATGGACTCACAGACAGGGGCATGGGACTGCTGCGCTGAGACACAATTGTAAAAGTGCCCAGCCCCAAGGTGGCCCAGGCCCTGTGCTCTATCCCAAGGCCCCCTTAGCCTGGGTGGACCAACTACTAGTGCCCCATCACACCCTTACTGCCTGTCTTGGAGATGCTCTCTCCTTGCAGCCCTCTATGGCTCCCCATTACACTCCCTGTCTATGCCCTTATCTCCTCTGGAGATGTTCACTGCTTCAGCACTGGAAACACTCTAGCCTTTGCTTTATGCTCCCCTCTGCTCCTATCTGTCTGGACCTCATTACATCCTCACAGGACAAGTCCACTGTTTCAGCTCAGAACACACTCTCCCCTTGTCAGCTTCCATGGCTCCCCAGTACCTCGGCCATGCCCTGTTATACAGCCAGTGCTCAAATGCTGAACGCCTTCCTTAAACACCCTCCACAGCTCCCCATCACCTCTGCCTGTCTGTCCCCCACTGTGTCCCCAATGTGGGGGCACAGGAGATACCTATCCTCCTCTGGCTTTCCATTACCTGCAACTCTCTGTACCCCATTAGGACCCCACTGCTTGGGTACTGGGGACACTCTACCCCCATGGCCTCAGCAGACCCCATCACTGTGCATATCCGAGTCAGCTATGGCTCCACTCAGGCACTGAAGAACTTGCCCCCTAGCACCCACCATAGCTCCCCATTACCCCTGTCAGTCTCCACCTTATTACATCCCCACTGATTTGGCTCCAAAGACACCCTTTCTCCCCTCCACGGCTGCACATCAGCTCTGCCTTTCCGTCCTCCTTCAGTCCCCAGGGCTCAGGCCCTGAGATGCTGCTCTCCCCCTGCCACCCTCTGCGGCTCCCATATCCTCCTGGCCCCCTGCGCTCACCCGATCGCAGCTGCTTGATGCGCCCATTGCTGGCACTGGGGTCCACGGGCAGGAAGTCCTTGAACCAGGTGATCTCAGGGTCGGGGTTACCACTGGCAGCACAGAGCATTGTGGCCGTCCGCGTCCGCTCCACCACCTTCAGCTGGGGGCCCATGTCGATGTTGGGGAAACCGGGGGGCAGCTGGTCCTCTGGGGGGGCAGGTGATGGGGAAAACAGCAGAGATCCAGTTATTGCACAGCTGTCTCTCCATGGTGGGGCTTGGGGATGGGCCCTGGGGGCAGCCCTTGCCTGGCTGGGTGATCTCCTGTAGCCTGTTTCCTCCTCTGTCTGTGGGAAACTGTGGTAACTGTTGCGAGGACATCAGGCTAGACCAGTGTCTCTGATCTGGACTGATCCTGCCCCCAGGAGACACTGGGCCACATCTGGGGATGTCCATGGTTGTCACTCTCAGCATCAAGTGGGTGGGGGCCAGGGATGCTGCTCAACCCCACACAGTGCCCAGAACGGCCCTGATGTCAGCAGTGCTGAGGTTACAGAGCCCTTGGGTGACTTCACAGCAGCCCGAGGGAGCTTTCCGAAATGTAAACAGGGCCACACCACCCCGTGCCACCCGCCCCGCTGTAGTCCCCTCCACCCTCTGGAGGAACCCAGGCTCCTTGCCTGGCACTGGCCCCCAGTGGCCTTGGCAGCCCCATCTTGGGCCAGCCTCACTCTTTTCACTCTCTCCATCCAGCCACGCCAGCCACCTTGGTCCCCCAAAGCCATCAGGCCCCCTCCAGCATCACTCCTTGGTGATGCATCCACATCACCTTGGGCAAAGCTCGCAGTCCTAAGTTATAAACACCCTGGGAAATCCCCCAGTGGTCCAGAGGTTAAGGCTCTGCGCTTCCACTGCAAGGGGTGTGGGTTCCATCCCTGGTCGGGGAACTAAGATCCCACATGCTGGCAGTGCGGTCAAAAATTAATAATAAAAAGTAAAACCCTCCCGTACTCAAGAACATCCAAACATCAAACTCCATAGATCACAATACATCTGTGTCTTTGCAGTGTCCTTACCACCCTTTGTAGGTCCTGGCACACAGTAGGTACTCAATAAATGAGCGAACGACTCAGCCTCAGTTACTGCCAACCTGTGAGAGGCATGCCTCCTGGCCTCGGTCTCCCTATTCACTGGCTAGCCTCCAGATAAAGGCAGTGGGGGGTGGGGGGGAGAAAATACTCTCCCTAGAGACTTGGTCCCCACATTCTAGTGATAGATAAGAATGTGGTTGACATATACACACTACTACATATAAAACAGATAACAAATAAGGACCTACTGGATAGTACAGGGAACTCTACTCAATACTCTATAATGGCCTATATGGGGAAAGAATCTGAAGAAGAGTAGATACATGTATTTGTATAACAGATTCACTTTGCTGGTTTTTAGCGTGCATGAGTGTTTAGTCACGTCCGACTCTTTGCAACCCCATGGACTGTAGCCCGCCAGGCTCCTCCATTCATGGGATTCTCCAGGCAAGAATACTGGAATGGGTTGCCATCCCCTCCTCCAGGGGATCTTCCCGACCCAGAGATTGAACCTGTGCCTCCTGTGTTGGCAGGAGAATTCTTTACCGCTGAGCCACCTGAAATCAACACAACCGAGGTGACAAGCCGGGTGGCCTCTGTTCGTGTAATCTGCATGTCACACCATGGGCTCCGTGGCCTCACTCAGCTGGAGTTGGCACCAGGGAGGGAGGACGCGGCTTCAAGGCCTATTGGCAGGTCCTGCCCCCTCCTGTACACTTTGCCCTCCCCCCTCCAGTACCTGGACTCCTGGTTCCTTTTGCTCTGATCCCTAACACCGCAGCTCCAGTCTGGCCTAGCATCCAATGGACAAAGTGTTCCCTGGAGTGGGTCATACCTCCTCAGCTACAGTTAAAACAGCCACCATCCCCTTGTTACGGGCTGAAATGCACCCCACACGCATTCACAGGTTGAAACCCTATGAATAGGCTGGATGGCATCATCGACTCAATGGACATGAGTTTGAGCAAGCTCCGAGAGTTGGTGAAGGACAGGGAAGCCTGGCATGCTGCAGTCCATGGGGTCACCAAGAGTCAGATACCACTTAGCGACTGAACAACAATTCATAGGTTGAAACCCTAACCCCAGGACCTCAGAATTAGACTATATTTAGAGACAAGGCATTTACACAGATCATTAAGTCAAAGGCAGTACTAGTATGACCCTAATCCAACAGGACTGGTGTCCTCCTAAGAAGAGATTAAAACCCAGGCACACACAGAGCAGAGATCATATAAAGACGGAGGAGAAGACGGCTGTCTTTGAGCCAAGGAGAGAGGCCTCGGAAGGAACCAACCCTGCTGACACCTTGATCTCAGACCTCTAGCCTCCAGGACTAGGAACAAAAACGTGTGACATAAGCCGCCCAGATGGTGGTACTTCGTTAGAGCAGCCCTAGCAAACTAACACAGTCTCTGTCCCACCCCAATCAACAAGTGATATAGTGACAAGTGACAAGAAAGTGACTGGACACAGGGCTGGTAAGACAGAAGACACAGGCCTGCTTGTCTGTGGCAGGCAGGAATGTGTGTTGGTCCAGTGGAACCAGGGGTGGGGGTGACTTGGGATCATCCACCTGAGACCCCTGAGCCTATACACCAAGGAGGAAGGCAGAGGTATTCCCAAGGAGCCAACACTAACAGCAAAAGGCTGGCGATGATCTAAACGTCTGTCAACAGAGATTTATTATACACAGGCTGGGCCATCCACAGGGCAGGTCCCCAAAACAGCAGAAGGAATCACCTTATGGATTCAGAGCAAAGTCCCAGATGCACTGCTAACTGGACAAAGTGAAAGATGTGTAGACCAAGGATTGAAAACTATGGCCCTTGAGCCAAGTCTGGCCCCCTGCTTGTTTTTGTTGATAAAGTTTTATTGGCACAGCAGCCACACCCACTGGTTTCCTCATCATCCCCAGCAGCTGGCCTGAACTGAGAAGTTGCAACAAAGACTCTCTGGCCTGCAGGGTCAAAAATATTTACTCTCTGGCATTTTACAGGAGAAGCTTGCCACTTCCTGGTATAGACAAAGCTGCTATTTGCGTAAAAAGGAAATAACACTCACATATTTGATTACAGATGCCCTGGAGGGAAACAAGGCATGGCGGGGCTATTGGGGGATGGACAGGGGACTGGGGAAGAGGTAGGCAAGAAGACACCATGTGGGGAGAGAATAGAGACCCAAGTACTTGGAGGGTGCAGGAAGCCGAGACTGGGTGAGGAAGAGGCGGGTAGGAACACCATCACTCCATGTCTGCAGTTAAACAACAGAGCTGTGGTTCCTGTCCAGGCAGGAGTCACTTCATAGAGGAAAACAGCCTGAGTCCCAAATCCTGAGCACTAAGTATGTACCAGGTGATGTTAGGTAATTTCCTGTATCCACCTCTGAGAAGGGATCCATTTCACAGAGGGGGAAGCTGAGGTTCAAACACAGGGCATACCTGCCCTGAGTCATACAGTCCAGTCGCAGCAAGGCTGGAATTCGAATCCAGGCTGGGCTAAATCTAGAGGAAACTGGATGGGGCCAGTGACTGCAGAACCCCCAAGCCGGGCCTGGACTTGTCGGGTCAGAGGGGCTGGATCCTGGCTGAGCTGCTTCACACCCAGTTCGTTCTTCCTGGGCCCCGAGGCCTGGACCACCTCGCTGCACGGTCCTGATTGGCTTTGGGATGATGTCACTGGAGGCTTGGGCCAGGATAATGGGTGCTCAAATTCTAGGTGCTCAAAGCTGGCCTAGACATGCTGGAGGCTGGGGCTGCCAGGGTCCCTCGGTGCCGACGTTTCCTGCGTGTGCGCACACGGGTGTGCATGTGTGCTCACCCAAACCCCACGTGTCCACACGTGAGCACTTCCTGGGTGCGTGCAACCCCGCGGGGGAGGGGCGTGCGTGTCTGTGGGCGGCAGCCACCCAGGGTAGGGGGTAGGCTGCGGCCGCCTGACGTTACCAAGAGCTCCTAATTAGACAAAAATGTTCATCGAGTACCACATTGTGCTGGATTCCTCGGAGTTTAATTAAAACAACAGCATGAGAGGCGTGCGCAGCGTCCACAATCAGATGGCAGCGGGGGAAGAGAGGTAGGGGGGGAGGGCTGGGCCCAGCAGCTCAGACCTTCCCGCTCAGCTGGGAGGGTCCCTGGGGCTCAGAGGAGGCAGGGGGACAGGCCTCCAGGTCAAACGCTCTGGGCTGAGCGCCCAGCCCAAGCACCACGTCTGTAGAGGAGGCCTGAGAATAGAGAGATGCTGAGGGCCTAGATGGGGGGCAGGGAGCAGAGATGTGTCTTTCCCAGACTCCCAGAGACTGGGCAGTTAATAGATTCACAGCGTGTCCTTTTAACTCTCTGAGTGCTTACAATGGAGGCTGGCACGGTGGGGGGAGGGGACGGGGGGCAGGCGGTGTGTGTACAGCGGGAGCTGGGCTGTTGCGTCTGTGCCCGGGGAAAGGTCAGGGCAAAAATATCTGCTGGGAAGAGGCGGGGCGGGCTGGGGCAGGCGGACTCCTCCCCTCCCCTCCCCCTTCCTCCATCCCCTAGCAGCATCCGCTCCCGGCCCTACACACCATGAAACTATGGGGCCCCTTGTTTGAAAATTACTAGGAATTTCCAGGCGGTAACAGACGAGGGCAGGCACACACCAGGGTCTGGGATCAAGTGGCCCTGTGGCCAATATGATGGCTCCTCCCGGGGCTCCAAGCTGCCCGGGAGGACACTGGGTGACTCCCAACCTGGGAGCCACATGTGGGGACCACCTGCCCCCTAATGGCTGGCAGTGACTTGTACTTTTTTTCCTTTGGGCCACGTGGCATACCAGGATCTTAGTTCCCTGACCAGGAATCGAACCTGTGCCCCCTACAGCTGAAGGGCAAAGTCTTAACCACTAGACTGCCAGAGAAGTCCCAGGTGGCTTACACTTAGAGATCAGAGAGGGTTAGGGTGGTGCTGCAGCTGACAGGCAGAACCCACCCGACAGCTGCACAATGGCTGATGATGGCAGCTGTCCTGTCACAACCAGCACAACAACGATGGCAATATCAGATAGGCAGCACCAACCAAATGCTTGTTCCCCCCACAGCATCCTGTTGGTCCCTGACTTGTTTTGTCCACTTCTGTGGTTCATGTAACAATCCCCTGTGGTGAACATCATTATTATCCCACTTTGGAGGTGAGGGAACTGCAGCTCAGAGAGGTTCATTAACTTGCCCAAGGTCACAAAGCTACAGAATGGCAGTGCCAGGATGTGAACTCAAGTTGCAGGCCCCTGGATTAAATTAATCACCTTGCAAGGGAGAAGGCAGTTGGCAGCAGCTGGTGGGCAGGTGGGAGGCGGGTTTGCAGCAAGACTGTCTGAATGATGCTGTATCACAACAAGGAAGCCATTTCCTGGTGCCCCAGCCCACCGAGGCCAGCAGGCAGTCCATAGGAAGGACCCATGGGATGTGTGGGGACGTGTGGTTAGCTGCTTCTGCCTAGCCAGCTGCTATTTCTCCTTTGTTTCTTTGGGGAGACCACCCCTTATTGACCCTGTCTACATGGGCTGACCCACCCTTGACTTCAGGGAAAACTCTGCCAATCAGAGTATTTCTTCCTCCAACCACGGTGATAAGCTCAGGGATGGTCATCTGACCCAAGGTGGGTCAATGAACAGTCCTGGGTCACTTAGTCCTCTCTTCTGTGTACAGGCCCCAGAATCTAGAGCTAATGGGGAGATCTCACTGAGAATACAGTTGATAGGGAAGAGAACACCCAGAGTCAGAAGATGAACCTTGAGAACATGGTATGAGTTCCTGGATCCAGCTGAACCTGAAGCTGTTATAATCCACAAACATTTTAATTACATGAACAAATGAATTCTCAGTTTGAGTTGGATGCACCTTTTGTGCTAGTCCCTTAACAGGCTGCTCTTCTTTTCTGCAAAGGCTCAATAAATTCCTGCCAGAAGGCTCTAAGACCCAGTGGTATTATGGGCTAAAAAAAGGAGATCAAAGTCCCCCAAAAGTGAAAATCCAAAGCAAGACTTTCATGGATTCCTTTGGTATCTGTCCCCAAAACCAGGCCCCAGGGCCTCCTCCACACACCCTGGGGAGCCCAGTACCTCGGAGGACAGTGAGCTTGGCGTGGACGGTGATCTCCCCGACTGAGTTCTGGGCCACACACTCATACACATTCTCATCTCGGGGTGTCCGGAGTGGCTGGATCCTCAGCACAGCCCCTGCACTCCCATCGAACTCGATCGTCTGTCGTGGGGAGGGGAGAAAGGTCAGGGTGAGGCTGGAGTCCCAGGGGTGATCAAGAGAGGAACTGGGGGCTATACACACATGTGTATAGGCCCTGTATAGATGCTGGAGGCAGAAAATTGGGTCTGTATGAGTAAAGGGTATTGTGCATACATGGGTTCATGAGACACGCACATAAGTCTGGGGACAGGCATGCAAAGGCATGCTGGATGTGGAAACGTGTATGTCTAACCACAGACATGGGCATAGGGTTGCGAATTCCCTTCTGTGAGATAAAGGTCCAGAGAGGGAGGGCATTGCTTGAGGCCACACAGCACAAAGGTGGCAGAACAAGTGAGCCTGGCAGGGCCCTCATGGAGCACGTGTCAGGGTGCACCTGCCAGGAAGGTGGTGGAAGAAGAGAAGGGTCCCAGATGGGAGAGGAAGCCAGCTCCATGTGGGAATGTTCCTGGGACGGCTTCTGTGGCTGAGCGGCCATGGCCCCCTGGCGGGGTGGGGCTGGCCCTGGGCTGTCTCCCTCCCCTTCCCCGGCCACTCACCTCAAAGCGCTGTGAATTGACCTTCTTGCCCTTCTTGTTCCAGGTCACCCGTGGCTTGGGATCACCCGTGGCCTGACACACAAAGGAGGCTACACCCCCCGACACACCGATCTGGTCCTTGGGTTCTTTGATGAACCTGGGGGGCTCTGGGGAGAGAAGAGGAAGAGGGGCTCTGGTGGGCCTGGGCATGTGACCAGGACCCCATGGGGCCATGTAAATGTGCACTCCAGCCTGCCTGGCCACAGAGGTACCACGTGGGCCTGACATGAGGGCTGGAGAGGAGGAAGGAGAAATGGTGCCACTGCTCGCCCTCCATGGGTACCCCGGGGCCTGCCCAGCACCCCCACCTCCCCGCTTCTGGATACAACAGCCACACACACTCACACATGCACACAGCCTCATGTGGGCACACCCATTCAGATGCAGTGCCACAAAGGAAGGTGCGAGGGGAGACCCCCGAGACTCTAGGGTCCCCAAATTCAGCCCTCAGTAGTGACCAGCCAAACCCTGGAAGGTCTTTGGTCCTAAAATGGCTTGGGAAGAGATAACATGGTCTAATCCCCCGATGGCACATGTGGGGAAACTGAGGCACTGAACAGGGAAGTGGGCGGGTAACCAAGGGATCCGAGGTCAGAACTAGCGCTTGAACCCAAGGCCCCAGCCTCTTCATCCGTGGGAGGTGTCCAAACACGAAGGGTTAGAGAAGGAGGCCGAAGCTCAGAACAGGTGACTGGATGCTGCCAGCCACTAGAGCAAGTGCTTATTGAGCACCTACTGTATGCAGATGGTGTACACTCAGAAACATCCAGTTCTTCTGGCAGGGATTTCCCTGATGGTCTAGTGGTTAAGACTCCAAGCTTCCAATGCAGGGGGTGTGAGTTTGATCCCTGATTGGGGAACTAGTATCCCACATGCTGTGCAGTGTAGCCCCCCTCAAAAAAAAATTCTTCTGACAGCGCTGGGTGGGCAGAGCCACCATAATCCTTATTTCACACACAGGAAAAGTGAAGCAAGCCATCTGCTTGGACACACAGCCAGCCAGGGGCTGAGCAGGGATTTGAATGGGGCTGGTCCTGTCCCCACATCCTCTGTCCCTCATGATAATGTGATGTGCTAAAATCTCCCCAGGTAAGGCTCAAGTGGGAGTTAGGATGTCTTTTACACCTAGACAGCTTCAAGTCTGGGCCTCACTCAGGCTATAGCACCTGGTGAGAGCTATTAACATTGTTCTCTTTTTTTTATGGACTTTTCACAGTAACCTTGAATCGCCCAAAGGGATCCTGGATTTCCAGCCACAGTAAAGCTACAAGATATCCCATAAAATGAATTCAGTTGTTTCTGAGAGTTTTGCCAACAGACTTAAGGGCTGAAACATGCTTAGAAGGTCCTGAAGGAAACAACCCATGTATCCAACAAAAGGGGATTATTAAATGACTACGGCCACCCATGAAGTAGAATACTATGCGGCTGTAAAAAGGGACAAGGATACTTCTGTAATGAGCTACTAGGGAAGGAATGTAAGATACCCTACAAAATGGACAAAAAAATGAGGGGTGAAATGTGTAGTGAGTGTTATTTGTATGATGAGAAAACTGAAAACGGGTAAAGTGTGTGTTTAAGTGTGTGTGTGTGGGTGTGTGTATAGAACAACACCTGCCTCTGAGAGGAGAAAGCAGGTAGCCAGACTCAGGGGAAGGGAGGCTTTACACCCTGGTACCTGTTTTAGACTGAGAACTATTTGCAGATAAATTGCAATTATTATTTCTGTAAGGTTTGAATAGAAAGGTGAGTAGATTGAAGAAATATATTAAGTAAAAGCTTGGGATCTGAGGCACAGAAGATGAACAACTCCAGGTTGAGCAACAACTGGGCCTCATAGGTTCATCTAGAAAGTTTTGGCTACTCGGAGTGCTGAGAAGTTCAAGAAGACCTCAGGTTCCAAATCTGGATGCCACAAACCCCAATTTCTACCATCTGTGACTCAGGCCGGGCCTTGAACAAAATACAGAGTCCCTATTCCCGTGGCTTGACTGGCCTCACCTCCCTCATTTCAGGCTGTGCTCCCATTGATATGACCCTGTGAGTCTACACTGGCCAGCTCTCTGGAAAATCAGTAGACCCACTGCATGCAGGCATGTGTGGCCTCCTTCAACTCCTGTGTAGTCTACTGAGGAGGTGACTGTTCATCCCATTACACAGAGAGGACCGTGCAGCTTGAGGGAGGTTAACGAGCTTGTGGGAGTTCACACAGCTCAGACATGACAGCACCGGGCTTTGAACCTGGGTCTCTGACCCTAAGCCCGCATCTTCTGCTCCTCTCACCCCTCCAGGCCCAGAGCCTGACTGACATGTTTTTGCTGCTCCATGCTAAGTAACCCCGGGCTGGGCCTGCCCCTCCTCCTGGAACGGTGACTGGGGCCATATGCGTCCCCAGCCAAGGTCAGGGGGGAAAGTCACTGCAGTTGGGTCAGGAATCTTGCTTCTGGGAAAAGCCCTCCCTCGGGAGCTGCTGGAAGGAAGGGCAGAAGCCAGCTGCAGGGAGGGAAAAGCATCCAGCTGCCTGTTTACCACTCGGGGCCGAGGACACACCCCGAGGACCCTCCAATCCAGGGAACGAGACTGGACGGGAGCCTGCTCTGTCCTTCCTCCTCCTTGCATCTGGCAGCTTCAACCTCTGCTTGGCCAGCACCTCCCCCAGGGAGCCTTCTTGGATTACCACTGGCTGGGTCAGGACCGCCTCTGTCCCCATCCTTCTCTGGGTGCCCCCCTCCATCACAGCCTTGATCACACTGGGCTGAAATACTTGGTTCCGTGCCACCTGGCAGACTGTGTGTGAAATGGACCCCACTCCCGGGGACTCCCTCACACCACCTCTCTGAGCCCGGTGACCCCTGAAAAACTGGGGCTTTGAACCGTGTGCATGCGTGCGTGCTAAGTTGCTTCAGTCATGTCTGACTCCTTGCAACCATATGGACTGTAGCCCACTAGGCTCCTCTCGGAGTCGGACACGACTGAAGCAACTTAGCAGCAGCAGCAGCAGCAGGCTCCTCTGTCCATGGGATTTCCCAGGCAAGAATACTAGAGTGGGTTGCCATGCCCTCCTACAGGGGACCTTCCCCACTCAAGGATCAAACCCATATCTCCTACGTCTTTTGCATTGACAGGTGGGTTCTTTACCACCAGCGCCACCTGGGAAGCACTGGAACCCTGATGTTTGCCAAATACTGAGTAATGAAGCTGCCCACTCGCTCCCTGGCTCCCCCTCTCTTCAGGGCAGACACCTCTCAGCCTACGTCCAGGCAGTTCTGGGAGCCCAGCCAGCCCAGAAAAGCTTTCTCCACCCGCTGCATCTCCCATTAGACTAATTCTTGTGAATACTTAAAGTCTCTTATTTGGACAACCCTCCCCTCCTCTTCTTGGCAAAGGGGCTCCAGACACAAGAAAGACACTGGGGTATGGCTGCAGCTTATGGCAAGCAAGCGTTCCTTTTGTGCTGGGCCTGTTCTCACACCAGCTCTATTCCGAGGCTCAGAGAGGGTGACTGACTGGCCCCTGCTCACCCAGCTTGTGATGGGCAAGAGCTAAGATTCCAACCTGGTCCCATTTGGTTCCCAAAGCCCTGCACACTGTACACTTGATACACAGGGTTGTGGGTTTTTGGTGACAGAGAGCACCCTGGGTTGTTCCCATTTCTTAGATGAAGAGACTGAGGTTCAGAGTGGTGATGCCAACACCACTGGGAGGTTGGGAAGGGCTTGGCTCGATTTCTGTTTTTCCATTTCAGATTCTGCAGAGGAAAATCTGGTGCCAGAGGTAGAGACCCACCCATCCTTCCGTCCCTTCCAATCCAGTCTGGGCCAGCCACACAGCGTTCTGGGAAGGTCCCACAGGACCGAGAGCTGTTTCTGGGGCAGAAACCGCTCCTCTTGGTGCTGGGTGGTGGACATCCCAGCTGCCTGCCTGGGCTCTCTCCCGCTGACAGCCCCCACTGGAGTGGCTCCCTGAGGACCTGGGCTACTCCTTGATGCTGGCAATGCCAATCACGGTGCCCAAAGCCCTTCCGCTGACCACCCAGGTGTCAGGGCTCCTGCTGAACAGACCACCTCTTACGGTCAAGATGCCCCAGCTTTGGAGATGGAGACCTGAGTTTGAGTCTAGGCCACTACCAGTACCTATAGGGATACAGTAGTAACAACTGCAGGGACTTCTCTGGCGGTCCAGTGGTTAAGACTCCACACTTTCAGTGCAGGGGGCATGGGTTCGATCCTCAGTCAGGGAACTAAGACTCCACATGCTGCATAGCCAAATAAATAAATATAAATAATCAATAAGTGCAGGACTCACTGAGGGAGCACCCACTGAAGTAGCTTGGCTACATGCCTGGTGCTGATACCCTGGGTCACTCTCCCTGCATGGTTCACCCGCTGCTCTGGTTCCCTCACCCCACCTCCGTCTGTCCTCCCTTAGCAGCCAGAGGGGACCTGTGAGTATCTGAGTCAGGTCTTGCCCACTCATTCTGCCCACGGCCCTCTGGGTCTCCCATCTTCCATCTCCCAGGGAGCAAAAACTCATGTCTTCCAGTAGCCTGCGAGACCCTGCACAACCTGCCCCACCCCTCCTTGTTCTCCCCTTCACTCACTCTGCTCCAGACACAGGCCTCCTCAGTTCCTCCAACACACCAGGCAGGGTCCTACTCCAGGGCCTTTGCACAGGCTATGCCCTCTGCCCAGGACACTTTCCACACTCTCCCAACATGAATGGGGCACTCTCCTCAGCTCCTTTAGGACTCTGTTCAGATGCCATCTTCTTGGTGCAGCATAACACTCTCTCACCCATTTAAAATGCAGCCCCCAACTCTCCACTCACAAGCTCATCTCCCCTTCTGTTTGTCTTGCTCCTGGGTGTGTCTACCATCCTGCACACTTGGGGTCTCTCCCTCATGAGATGATCAGCTCCAAAAGTGGGTGGGATATCTGGTTTGTCCCCTAGGTCTAAACCAGTGCCTGGCACACATTAGGTGCTTATTAAAAACCCACCGAATGAATGAGAGCACAGAAGCAGCCATAGTCCAACGACAGAGCCAGGATTTGAACCCGGATCAGGAGAGTCTCCAGACTGTGATTTCCACCCCCCTTCTCACCACAGACACTCTGCGGCCTCAGTTTCCTCATCTGTAAATGGGAACAATCTCAGCCTGAGGCTGGTAATTGTCAGTGGCAAGATGTCAAAGTCACAGATTTATGACTTATTCCACTAGTGTATGTTAAATTAGTGATTCTTATGTGGGGGTGCCATCAAGAAGATGTGGCCAGAGGTGCTCCACATCCCACAGTGCCCAGGACACCCTCCCCCCAGAGAATACTCTGGCCCCGATGTAAGCAGTACCAAGGGCAGCGGAGACCCTGAGTTAACTAAAAATGCTCAGCACCCTCAGCCTGCCATTCCCACTATGAGGAATACAGCCCAGAAGACATAGGCCCTAGAAGGTGACTGGCCAGATCATGGGCCAGTTATGTCTGGCTGCTGACGCAGAGGCAATGTGGGGTGATGGGTAGGAACCTGGGCTCTGGCACCAGGCAGGCTGCTTCCTGGCTGTAATGTAACCTCACTGTGCCTCAGCTTCCCCATCTGTACAACGGGGATAGGGAAAAAGCATCCATCTCATCATATGGTGGTGGTTGACCTGAATGGGTTAGGCATTTATTGTAAAACAACATGAAAATAAGAAAAAGCACAAATGTACAAAGCAGGTGTGTATGTGTCCGGTGTTCTCATCCAGGGGCAATAATTATCATGCTTGTGATAACCCAGGATTGCAGGCATACTATGTCTAGGCAGCATGTGGGGGTTATGGCATGTCTATGTCCTGGAAATGCTGGGAAGTGGATGATGCTGAGTCTCATTCAATCATGGTGGAAACAGCCACTGAGAGAGGCTGACTTATTGGCCCAAAGTCACACAGCAGGTTGACAGCAAAGTCAGGATTCAAATCCAGCCTAATACCAGATCCCAGTTTTTCTGCTGACTTGATACTTAATGTCCCCATGGGCCTGAATAACACTCCTCTAGGCCCTTAGTGGTGAGACAGACCCTTAATGACACTCCTCTAGGCCCTTAGTTGTGAGACAGACCTTGGCAATGGGCCCAGGACCAACCCTCATCCTTCCCACGTTACTTCCACAAACACAGCCTTGCCCATCCCCAAACTACATGAAACTTTTTTTTTTTAAACTCCAGGCCTTTCCATGTGATAACACCTTGACCAATAATGCCCTTTCTATAGGCAAACTCCTACACACCCACAAAACCCCAGCTCCAATGCCCTCTCTCCCAAGAAGCCTCCCCTGGCTTCTCCTGGGAAGGTTTGATTGCCTGTGTGTCAACCAACTGGTCACTGGTGTTTCTACTTGTGGCAAGGGAAAGTGAACTCTGTGGCTTCTTCAGGAGTGACTTCAAGTAAGTCCCTGCCTCCTCCTCTAAGCCTTGGTTTCTCTGATGCAAAAATGGGATGGTAATGAAACTAGCTGGGTTCTGTGAGGTGGAGGGAGAGGAGGCAGATAAAGTCTGCACTTAGCACTAGTCTGGGTGCAGAGTCGATGCTTCAGAAACCCACATGGTCACCCGTTACTATGACTGCTTTTTAATACCATCCTTATGATCTGCCTCTGCATCTCACAGGACCCAGCACAAAGCAAGCATTCTACTTGGCCTCATTCATGGAGCACAAAGGCTCTGCTTGGCAAAACCATGGGCCCCCAGGGAGAGGTGGGGACATGTGTTCACATGCGTACATGCAAACTCAGATGCCCGCACTTACCTTCTGCGGCACAGCCTCCGACCAGCAGGACCACGAGGAGGCCCACAGGCCTGATCACAGACGCCACACCATGGCCCCAGGCAGGCGCCATGCTCAGCCGTGACCTGCAACCTTCGACCTCCAACCTCCACCCTGGAGGGGGGGATAGCCCCTGGGGTCCCTCACGGAGAGGCCTCGAGCCAAGCGTCAGACGGGGCAGCGTCTGCAGAGATAAACGAAGGGGCTGTGAGAGGGGAGCAGGAATCCAGGGGGCCTTCGTGGGGGAGGCAGCTGGAGGATCATAGAGGGGCAGAGGCGAGTCATGGGGTTCGAGGGTCATGGGGTGATTATGGGGCAGAAAGAGAGCACTGAGCCCCTATGATGAACTGAATGTCTGTGTTCCGCCCCCAACAAAATTACGATGTTGAAGTCTAACCCTTCATGTGGATGGTATTAAAGGTCTTTGAGAGGCGATCAGGTCATGTGGTGGAGCCCTCATGAATGGGATTAGTGCCCTTATAATGGGGCTTTCCAGGTGGTTCAGACGGTAAGAAATCTACCTGCAACGTGGGAAACCCAGGTTCGATCCCTGAGTCAGGAAGATCCCCTGGAGAAGGGAATGGTTACCCATTCCAGTATTCTTGCCTGGAGAATCCCATGGATAGAGGAGCCTGGTGGGCTACAGTCCATGGGGTCGCAAAGAGTCAGACACAACTGAGTGACTAACACTTTCAAAGGGACCCAGAGAGCTCCCTCACTACCCCTACCATGAGGACACAGCTAGAAGAGGATCATCTATGAATCAGGAAGCGGGTTCTCACCAGACACTAGATCTGCCAGCATCTTGATCTTCGGCTTTCGGCCTCCAGAACCATGAGAAATGAGTGTTGTTTATAATCCGCTCAGTCTATGATATTTTTTATGTCAGCCTGAATGGACAGAGACACCCCCACCCCTGGCTGGGTCCTGATCCTGCTTAAGCCTCAGCTCCAGTGGAGCCCAGACCCCAGACCTTGGCTGAGCCCCCTGGCCCCAGACTGAGCTCCCCCCACCACCCTGCTAGAAATCACTCTGAACATCCAAGTCTTCCCCCTCCCAGGGTGAGCCTGTTGAAGGCCAAGGCTCTGGGTGACACTGCCGATTGTCCCTATAACCAGGACCCTTTGGCCACCAGATGGATTCTCCCTCCCAAACACACCTGCTGTTTCCTGCCCTGCTCTAACACCTATGGCTCCTGTGACCCCCAGAGGAAGCCGTTCCTGCTGATCTGCCCCCTCCCTCGGGAGGTGTGGCCACACAGCCCCAGCTCAACCCCACCTCCGAGCCTTTGAACCTACTATGTTCCCTGCCAGGAACGCTGTTCCCCCCCACCCCAACTGCTGCGTGACAGGTCTCAATTTCACTGTTGCTTCTTCCGGAAGCCCTCCCTGCCTCTCACAGGTCAGCCCCCACCCCCATGCCACATCCCACGGCTTCAGAAACGACTGAGCTCATCCTCCACGGCATTTATCCCAGTTTGCAAGTCAAATGCGAATGTGTATCACCAGTGTCTGTTTCTCCCACGGGAATTCAACCTCTGCTAAGGCAGAAGGGTCCTTCTCAGGACCCAAACCCTGGGACAGCCCCCTCCCCAGTGCCCTCCCTAGCCAGGGCACAAGAGAGGGACAGGGAGAGGCCATGCCCTGGGTGGGTCCAGGCCATGGCCACAAGGATGGATGCCACGTAATGATGGGGTGGCCCCCGTGATTCTGGCTCCCAAAATACCCAGCTGCGGTCACCTCGCCCAGCCCCAGAGCAGCCCCAGGGGAAGGCTAGGCTGGTGGTGGCCGGGTCATGGTCCAGGGTGGAGAGTGGAGAAGTCAGGATGAGAGGAGTGGGGGCTGGGGGGCTCAACAGGCACACAATTAGACCACAGTGAGACCAGACAGAGATGGAGGCTGCTTGCACACAGTCAGGTCACAGACAGACCTGGACACACAGTCAGATCACAGACAGGGAGACCAGACACCATCACAGATGTACAGTCAGGTGACAGAGATGGGTCCACATGCATCAGTTCAGTTCAGTTGCTCAGTTGTGTCCGACTCTTCCTGTCCATCACCAACTCCCAGAGTTTGCTCAAACTCATGTCCATCAAGTCGGTGATGCCATCCAACCATCTCATCCTCTGTCATCCCCTTCTCCTCCTGCCCTCAATCTTTCCCAGCATCAGGGTCTTTTCTAACGAGTCAGTTCTTTGCATCAGGTGGCCAAAGTATTGGTGCTTTAGCATCAGTCCTTCCAATGAATGTTCAGGATTGATTTCTTTCAGGATTGACTGGTTTGATCTCCTTGCAGTCCAAGGGACTCGCAAGAGTCTTCTCCAACACAACCTTCTACACACAAGGTCACGGTCACGTAGGCAATATACACACATAGCTGGGTTGTGGGCAAACATGAATATGGAGGCAGATGCGAGCTCCATGGGACATGGCAGGTGAAAACACACAGCCCCCAGAGTCAGATGTGGGCACACAGTGGGGCGACAGAGACAGGCAGTCAGCAGACTGAGTTTGCACCCATCCAGACAACATACACCCAGAAACGCACAGTCAGAGCCCCCCTCACCCACACACAGACAGGCGTGCGCACAGTCAAACCACAGACACACACTGGGACCCAACTGGTCCGGGATGCGCAGATGGGGAAATGGAAGCCTGGAGCCAGCCACCTCCCCTGGTAATCCCTCTACAGGCCCTTTAAGAGCAAAAGTAGCTGATGGGGATGGTGAAGGCCCTAGCTGGAGAAATGGCCCATGGCCAGCTGCAGCCAGGGTGACCACAGCAGCTGACACCACCCACAGATGCACATAGGCTCAGCCCCATCTGGGGGACAGGGTGGGGCTCTGGTCCAGACCACTTGGATCGGTGGGTCAGGCCTGCACAGAGCCTCAGGGAAACCAAGGCAGCACAGCAACACAGACTGCCAAACCCAGGGTTGCCAGGTCCCACCGGCATGGGGGTAAGGTAGGGGTGATCTCCTAGTTCCTGTCTACTCACCTCCAATACAAGTTGGCACAGGTAGGGGTCACTTGCATGAAGGGCCCTGGCCACAACGCTTCCCCCGCCCCCCTCCACGCCCCATGGGAACCAAGGGCAGCCACCTTCTAAACTGGGAGGCCCCTAATTACCCGCTGGGCCCACGCCTTCTCAATGACTGGGCAGGATGGGGCTGATCCAGGCCCAGGCGGGGCCGGGCCATCAGTTCCTGACTCCCCCAAAGAAGCCAGTCCAGCCTGCTGGGCGGGGAGGGGGACAGAGCACTGGGGGCTTTCAAGGCCTGGGGCAGGAATGTGGGTGGGAGAGGATCAGACAGAACACAGAAAGTTCCAAGTTCCAGGGTCTCTCAGGCCCCCACCCTCCCTGAAGGATCTTGCTATAGCAAAGCCCCTGGCTCTCCCCCCTCCTCTGGCTTCCTGCAAGACCCGGGTGTGGGGGTCTTCTACAAGGGGTCAGGGGAGAAGATAAACAAATCCTGTTGGCTCTGCCTTCAAAGTCTAGTCTGAGTCTGTCTACTTCTTACCCTTTTTTCTGTCTCTATCTGGTCCAGCACCATCATTGCTCACCTGGACCAATGCTGTCATCACCTGCCATGTCTCCTGCTCTGTCTGTCCTCCCCTCGAAGCCAGAGGGTGCCAGTGAGCACCCAAGTCAAGTCACATGCCCCTTCCTTAGGGGGTAAAAGTCCAAGTCCTCCCCACCAATCACAAGGACCTGCAGGACCTCCTCCACCCACCCACCCCACTCACTCTGCTCCAGCCACAGGAGCCCCCCAGCACAGTTCCTCCAACACATCTGCCCCAGGACCTTTGCATGTGCTATGTCCACTGCCTGGACCTTACCACCTCCAGAGGTTAATATGAACCCGCCTTCCAATGCAAGAGATGTAAGCGATGTGGGTTCAATTCCTGGGTCGGGAAGATCCCCCAGAGGAGGGCATGGCAACCCACTCCAGTATTCTTGCCTGGAGAATCCCATGGACAGAGAAGTCTGGCGGGCTACAGTACATGGAGTTGCAAAGAGTAGGATACGACGGAAGTGACTTACCACGCACACACACGTGATTACTTGGCTGAGAATTAAAGGGGGAAACAGAATGGGGGTGGGTGTCCCCACAGAAGGGAATAGCATGAGGAAGGGCAAGGAGTAGATGGGGAGAGATTAGGGCAGAGTGGTGGCAAGGAGGCCTCAGGGGATCTGAGCAGGGGGGAGAGGATGTGGCCAGACTGGCACCACGCCAAGCCTCCTCTATGGCCATCACACATAAAGCAGCCTGGGTCACCAGCCCCACCATGGCTGAGAAAGAGAAACTGAGGTAGGAGCTTTGGTGCAGCATGACACAGCGAGATCCCCAAGGTCCTGGAGGATGGCATGGCCATTAAGAAGGGAACAGCCACCCATGAGAGTCACAGGAAATAACCTGTGTGGCCAATGAGGCTGGGCACATCATGCGGAAGAGGAGAGGAGGGGAGGGAGTGGCCTCTGGACAAGGAACCCAGGGCGGATCCCTGCCCGCCTCTGTGCCAGGCGCCAAGCTGTCCACTATCCACGCCCAGCAGCTGGGCACCAGTGGGTGCTCAACCTGCACAGATAGGGAAACTGAGGCTCACAGAGGAATGGAGACTCTGCTAAAGCCCCTCAGCTGGGCGGGCCTTGGTTCCACAGTCCATGTCGACAAAGGACTGTGTCCTTCCCTAGCTGCTGTGTGATCTTGGGAAAATGGATGACCCTCTCTGGGCCTGGTGCTGCTGGACGACCTCTAGGGGCTCCCAGGCCTTGCTCAGAGTGGGTGAGCAGGCACCCATTCCAGTCGGGCGCCGGGGCGCAGGTCACGCGATCCTGGAGCCAGCTTTGTGTACCCACGCACAGCAGGGAGCATAAAAGGGTGATTATGACCAGGACTGGGCAGTAAATAGGCTTTGTGTCACCCTCACGAGGCAAGGTCTCCTGGGGGCCTGAGGACTCCCTGCTGCCTCTCCCTGCCCTGCCTCTGGGTCTGGGCCATCCTGGGGACCAGGGGGCTCATCTGTGCAACCCTGACCCTCAGGGATTTCCCAAGGCCAGGCGGAGGGAAGGCTGGGTAGCTTGTCCCTATTAAGGAAAAGTCCCTCAGGGATGCAGTCTCATGGTTATCACACCCACTCTGCCCCCCATACCTCTCTGGCTCCGTTGCCTCCGTTCTGGGCCCAGGAACTTTCCCGCAGTCTGGACCCCCTTTCCCAGGGCCTCAGATCCCCTTGAGGGTGGGCCTTCTGGCCTCCCACCTCCGGCCTCCCTGGGTTGCTGTGTCCCCAAAGGGTGAAGCGGGGTCCAAGCTCTGCCTCTGCAGCCCCTGGTGGGCTCCACGTGGCTCTAGCTGAGGCCCCATCCCTCTTGGGGCCTCAATGTCTTCCCAAGGGGAAACAGGGGGTGGGGGCAGGTGAGGCTGGCCCTGCTACCTTCCAGGAATGGGTCAGGAGCAGGGCCAAGGGTTCTGCCTTTAATTGACCATCGGCTTGTACTGAAAGCTGTCCCCAAGGGTCCCCACAGCCAGGAATGGACAGGCAGGGCATCCAGGGAGCCAGGCCCAGTCTCAGAGGGAGTAATGAGTGTCCCCTCCACATGCCCAGCCCTTTCAAGTGCTCCCTGTGCTTCCTTCTGTTTGAGAGAGGAGGAAATTGAGGCTCAGAGAGTGCTAGCTGCATGTTGAGGGTCACACACCAAGGGCTGGGCTAAGATTTGAGGCTAGAGACCGGCTCTCAATCAAACTCAGAGTCCACACTCTCTGTGGGGCTACATTGCCAGGGCTCCTGCCAGCATGTCCCCCACACCGGCTTCATGCGGGAGCCTAGAACACCAAGATCTGGGTGCACCCCTGCCCTGCTCATACCTGCCAGGCTCCCCAGTGTCTCTACTCGGTGTCCTGGGCCTGCCCTGTTCCCTCGTTGCATGGTTCTCAGAACGCACTGCTCTGCCTTGGGCCTCTGTGCCTTTCCTAATACAGGTCTTCTTTCCAGGAGGCCCACTTGTCAACTCATCCTTCAAGCCGTAGCCACAGACCTCCTCATCCCAGGCTGAGAGTGGACTTGTCCGAGGACTCATCCTCTGCCCAGTCCTGACCCTCAACCCTGGGGCTGGAAGTAGCTGTGTTGGACTCTGCCCCTCCTCTGCTCTAAAACCTTCCATGGTTTCCATCAAAGTCCATTCAAATCTAGACTCCTAACCTCAGCCACCCAGAAGAGCCGACTCCATCACATCGCACTACAAGTGCTGTTTGCCCCATGGGTGTCCCTACTCATACCTTCTGGCTCACACAGGGATATTTGTGCACGATGTTCCCTCCACCCAGCACACCTTTTCCTCATTCTCCATCCAACCTCAGCCTTCACACTCATCCTCAGGTCTCAGTGGAGCTGTCACCTCCTCCAGGAAGCCTTCCTGGAAACCCCAGGCAGGATCACGGCCCCCTCCGGACTGTCGCAGTACCAGTGTCTCCCATCATAGCTCTACTCCTGTCACAGACCTATCAACCTCCAGGATGGGAGTCTTCTCCCCATTCTAGGAATGCGTTTATTAGATGCCTACTTAATGTCTGGCTCCATTTGACCCACGCCATTCCTGTGTTCACGTCCTTTTCAGAGAGGGAAACTGAGGCCAGAAGAAGCCACCATGTCAGCTGACTTGGGCACAGCCCTGACATCTGCTCTTGGGTGTAGGGAAACTGCTCAAGCATTAAGAGATGGAGGAGAGGCTCAACGAGGGGCAGGCAGGGCTTGGAGGGCTGGGCCAGCCCCCTACAGGGCTGCCCCCTCCCCCAGGAAGCCCCTCTTGGGTAGGAATCTGGGAAGCAGGACTCTCTAGGCAATAAGTGTGTGTGTGGGGGGTGTCCAACACAGCAGTGCAAAGCAACTATGTTTGTTGTTTTAGTCAGCCAGTCATGTCCAACTCCACGACCCATGGACTATAGCCCACCAGGCTTCTCTGTCCATGAAAATTCTCAGGTAAGAATACTTGAGTGCGTAGCCATTTCCGTCTCCGGGGGATCTTCCCAACCCAGGGATCAAACCCAAGTCTCCTATTTGGCAGGTGGATTCTTTACCACTGAGCCACCTGGGAAGCCCCCATAAAGCAACTATACTTCAATAATAAAATTCAAAAATTAAAACAAAACGGGGTGGGGGGAGGATCCAGAGGCATGGTAACTCAGGGACAAGGAGACAGGAATGGAGAGAGGGTCGGTGGGAGCTGATACACTTGCCTAACCCCTCAGTTTATTAAAGCCACCAAGACGCAGAGAATAAATCTGGAGTCCATAGGCCTGAGGGGCGCAGGGACAAACAGACAGAGGAAAACTTTCTGGGAGTTTTGGGGAGTGGCCAAGAGCAGGGATCCCAGCCACTTAACGCCCCAACCCCCATCCCATCCCCGGAGTTCTGTCACCTCCTCTGCAGAGCGGGTCCCCAGCGGGAAGGATGCCAAAGCCCCCTGTCAGAAGCCCGCTATCAGAGCACCCCCTCCGCCCCCGCCTGGGAGCGGAGGCTGCCGGGGCCTGGCTCCACCCCCAGGAGGTGGGAGAGGAGGTCGGGCTGGGGGCCAGGCGGGGGAGGGGACCCCACAGATCATAACGGTCTGGAGTTTTCCAAAGTAATAGACCAACCGGTCTGAATGGGGGAGGCGCGCCAGGCAGTGGTGGGCTCAAGATGTCCCTGGTGGGTAACCAGGCCAGACCGCACGCAGCGGGGGTGTGGAGGGAACCCGGAGGGTACCCCCCCCCCCACCGCCCCCGTCTCGGGAGCCTGAGTAGGGACGAAGAAAGAGACAAAGCCCAGCGCAGACTGAGCCTCGAGGTGGAAGGGGGTCCCGACGCACTCACCCTGAGGCTCAGAGACCGGGGCCCGGGCCCCGCGCTGCCTCGGCCGGGCCGGCTGCAGCCCTTCCCTGGGTCCGCCCGGAGCGCCGCGCGCTGCGAGTACTCAGAGAGGCCGAGGCCCAGAGAGCTCGGCCTGGGGGCGGGGCGGGGCGGGACCATGGGCGGAGCCGGCAGGGGGCGGGCCCGGGGAGGGGGCTCCAGAGCAAACCTCGGGCGGGGCCCGGCCGGAAGTAGGGCGGGGGGACCAGTTGGGAGCCAAATCTGCGGGCACTGGAAGTCTCCGTGGATGGGGGTCCTGTGCCCGGAGGCCCCCAAGGAGGGCACCGTGTGCCCCCCTCCCGCAGTGTGCACAAACCCGAGGGGGCGCCCCAAGGGACACAGTTCAAGAACCTCCCTTTTGAAGGCCAGATGCCAGAGGGCGCCCTCTACCCTGCTCCTCTCTCCCTTTCAGGCGCTGATCGTGGCCATGGCAACGGATAAAGGGACTGGATGCTGGACAGGGCGTCAGAGGGGGCGCCTCAAACAGACCCAAATACAGGAGGTCGAAGAAGGGGCAGAAAATCCCCTCCCAGTCTGGGTTGGATGGCAGAGGCCGCGCCCCCTACGAACACAGAAGCCCACAGGGTGGGGGAGGGGCGCAGGCACAAAGAGGCTTCCCTCCTGCTGGGAGTCCAGTAGGGGGCTGGGGGTGTTTGGGGGGGCGGCGAACGGGAACACTATGGCACAGGCCCCCACCCGAGCCACAACCCTGGGGAGGGGGTGGAGAGCACAGGGCCAGATTGGAAACAGATGGGGCCACCGTGCCAAGCCCGAGACACCCGATCTGGAGGGGGAGGGGAAGACAGGGCAGGGGTGTGGGGAAGGAGGGGGTGGCCCCACCCAGGCAGCCAATCCAGGCCGGCGCTGCTGCCCCTGTGCGGGTTTGAAAACTCCGAGGGAGAGGCCGGGAATTCGGAGGCCCGGTAGGTCCTAGGAGCTTGGGGAAGTGGTCAGGGAGGGGAAAGAAGCCTGACAGAGACCATGGGTAGCTGCAGGGGGCCGGTTCCCCTGGCTGATCCCATTCCAGGAGAATTCCACCACTGATCCCAATGGGTCAGGACGACTCCCACAGCCAGCGTGTATCAAGATCTAAGTATACTCCAGGCCTGGTGACGGCTCACATCATCCTACCGTCAATCACCCCCATTTTCCGAAGGGGTTAGGGAGGAACAGAGAGAAATGACCAAGGTCAGGAAGAGCAGGGATTCGAACCAAAGTTTGGGTCCAGCGGCTAAGCACCCGTACCCACGATGCTACAGAAGGCCTGGAGCCGGAAAATGACAAATCACTACAAAGGTAAAGCCCAGGGGTAAACAGCAGAGCTGAGACAGACAGTTCCCAGCCTCTAGAAGCTCACTGCCCAGTGGGACAAAAAACATGGGCTGTGATGGAGGGGTGCACAGGCAGCTGTGGGATCCCGAGGGCCCCACTGTGGGCCCTTCTGCTAGGGACCTGGACTACTCACTTCCCAAGGTTGCCCATCCATGCCCTGCTAGGTCTACCCCCACCTCTCCCCAGCACCGAATGCACCCTCCCTGGGTGATCTGCCCGTTTTAAGGCCCTGCTTTTGCAAAACAGAGCATATAATTCCACTTCCCCTGGCACTGGGGAGCCATGCATTGGAAAGCCATGCACTGGAGTGTCCAAAACACAGGGCACATAGTAAGCACTCTGAACACCTACAGGTAAACTCTCCACCTGCCCCTTCTACATGGAACACATAGTAGGTGCTGCTAAATGAACACATAGTAGGTGCTGCTAAATGAGAAATGCTCTGACACCTCCTCTCCCCATAACCCTGGGAGGCCCATAGCTGATGCTTCATAGAGGTGGGACAGACACCCGGAAACCCAGCACCTTGTGGGAAGCACACAGGAGGTGCTCTGGGTCTACATGGGTGTGGAATCAAGCAGCAGAACCTCCCCCCTACCCCGGTGTGGTAGGGCACACAGTGGGCCCTCAGAGAATGCCCCCAGGAGCATGCTTTGCTTGCATCTACAGGCTGATGGTCCAGGTCAAGGGCTCATGCAGACCCTGGTTTGAATCCACATGACTTCAAGCAAGACCCTGCACAATTCTGGGCCTTGGTTTCCCTGTCCGAAATACAAAGCAGGCACACAACAGGCACCCGATGAATCCACGTCATCAGGCTGGGTGACCTGGGGCAGAATGCCTGTCTCTGGGCTGCCCAAGCCTCAGGGGATGGTGGCTGTGGACATGCCACCCACTCCCAGGAAGGGACTACCCTGTCTGTGCTTGCCCGTGTCTCCCTGGAGATGACCTCTTGCTTCCAGGTGAAGGAGGTGACTACAGTGGGGTGGGAACACAGCCACCCACTAGGTAGAGGTGGAGCCAGACAAGCCCTGCGTCTGGCCTCCCTCAGCTGGGAGGCCCTGTCTGCTCAATGCCCTGAACAACCCCCCACCCCTGCCTCCATCACAGCCCTGATCATCCCATATGTCAACTGTCTGGACACAGGTCTGTCTCTCCCACCAGACTGTGACCTCAGAGGACAGGGCTGGGTTTGTCTCTGCCTCGATCAGAGTGTGTGCCCTGAGTCGGGTCCCCAGCACCCAGCAGGTTCTCAGCAAACATTTCTGCAACAGCCAGGCTGGGTTCTTACCCAGAAGAGGATCCCCTCCAAGTTCTACGTTCTCACCAAGATGCTACACTGTGAGGTGCCCTCGTCCCAAAGCAGGGGTCTTCATCCACCCTTTTTTTATTTATCCATTTTTACATTTATTTGGCTGTGCCAATTCTTAGTTGCATTATGTGGAATCTTTAGTTGCAGAATGTGGAATCCAGTTCCCTGACCATGGATGGAACCTGGGCCCCTTGCATTGGGAACGTGGTGTCTGAGCCACTGAATCACCAGGAAACTCCCTATCTGCCCTCTTTTTAAAAATGTTTCTTTTTATTTATTTAATGAATTTATTTGCAGCAGGTCTTAGTTGCAGCACGTGGGATCTTAGTTCCCTGACCAGGAATCGAACCCAGGCTGCTTGTATTGTGAGCATGAAGTCTTAGCCACTGGACCACCAGGGAAGTTCCTACGATGTGCCAGGCCTGGCTGGAGGCACTGGAGATGGAGCAGTGACCAAGACTGAGTAGGATCTCTGCCCTCATGATCCTGACACTCCAGGGCAAGCAGTGGATGAGAAAGGAAAGAAAGAAAATACACCAGGGTAGTTGGTGCTAAGTGCCATGAAGATGAACAAAGTAGGGACTTTCCTGGTGGTCCAGTGGTTAAGTCTCCATACTTCCAATGCAGGGGGCCTGGGTCTAGTTCCCTGTTCTGGGAACTAGGATCCTACATTTGCCTCACGGTGTGGCCAAGTGGGAAAAAAAAGATGGACAAAGTGAGGGAAGAGGGGACATGTGGGGTGGGATGCAGTATTAAATAGGAGGGTCAGGGAGTGGGAAATCAACATTGAACAGTCTAAAAGAAATCAACCCTGAATATTCACTGGAAGGACTGATGCTGAAGCTCCAATACGTTGGCCATTTGATGCAAAGGGCCAACTCACTGGAAAAGACCCTAATGCTGTGAAAGACTGAGGGCAGGAGAAGAAGGGGGTGACAGAGGATGAGATGGTCAGATAGCATCATTTCACCAACTCAAAGGACATTAATCTGAGCAAACTCGGGGAGATAGTGAAGGACAGGGAAGCCTGGTGTGCTACAGTCCATGGGGTTGCAAAGAAGTTGGACAGGACTGAGGGAGGGAACGACAAGGAAGGGAGTGGGGAGGTGACATCTGAGTAAGACCCGAAGGAGGTGTTTAAGAGGAGTGATCCAGGCAGTGGGTACAGCACATGCAAAGGCCCTGGGGCAGAACAGTCTCTGGTATGGTGGAGGGACAGCAAAGAGACCCCTGTGGCTGGAGCAGAGTGAGTAAGGAGAGAAGGAGGCAGCGAGGGCAGGGAGGGGAACAGGGCAGGTTGATGCAGGGCCTTAGGCTACCCTGAAGGAGGTGGGCATGCAGGAGGGCTGTAGGCAGAGGAAAGGTGGGATCTGACTCAGGTATTCCCAGATATCCTGTGGCTACTGCATGGAGGACAGACTGGGGGTGGGGGGGAGCCGGAGAATCAGGGCAGAGGTGACTGCACTAGTTCAGGCAAGCAATGAGGGAATTGATCAGGTAGACGCAGAGAAGTGGGGCAGCAGGGTGGGGTGGGGAGGGGCGTGGGCACATTTTGGATAGATTATGAAGGCAAAGCCAAGGACGTTTTCTAAAGGATTGCAAAGGATAAAGGGGTGCAAGTTAATGAAGGGATTCAGGATGATTACCTTGAGCACTCTGGCCTGAACACGCTGAAGGCTAGAGCTGCCACCTCCGGGAAGCCTCCCTGACTGCTCGGCCCACCCAGTGCCCCTGAGGGCTGACCCCAGGCGGGAGCCCACAAATCAGTTGCTACATCCTCTCTATATACACAGGAGGCCGCTGTCCTTGGGATGCAGCCTGGGGCTAAATCACGTCAGCTCATGCAGCTGGGACATTTGGGGGGTAATTTTTTTTCAAAATAACTTTTCTTCTAATTATAAAATAGGCTCGTGCAGCAGAAAATTAGGGGAAATCAGCATGAAGAAGAAAATAAAAATTGCCCACAATCCACCCCTCTCCTGGAGAAGAACGGTTAGCATGTGGTCATTTTCATTCATTCTTTCCAGAAACACTTACTGAGCACCTACTGGGTGCTGGGTCACCGAGGACACAGCAGTGGGACGAACAGCAATCCCCATCCCCTTACCTGGCCCCACCCCCGTGGCTCGCAGATAAGAGCAAGAGATGGATACGCACCGAGAAACAAACATCATCACTATCATAAGGCCAGAAGTACTGAGAGGTTGCAAAAAGAAAACAAAATGAACTGTAAGGCTCTAGAAATATGGAGGGGTCTGGGGAAACCTCTCAGAAAGACCTTGACAGACAAACTGCTATGGGAAGAGTTTCAGGCAAGAGGAGCAGCGAGTACAAAGTCCTTAAGGCTGATTGCCTCTTTCTGGTCTTTCTCAGATGGGTACACAGAGATCACCATTATGAAATCATCTGCCAGGGTCCAGCCCGCAGAGTTTAACAGGTCTTCACTCGTTCTCCAGTATAAACAACAGAAAAGGACCCAGTCAGACCAAGCTGTGACATCCCTCATTTCCAAGAAGAGGGTGAGTCCCTCGGGATGGTCAAAAACCTCTGAGACCTGCCCTGATGTGCCCACCCAGGTAAACCTGCACCCTGGGGACTTCCCTGGTGGCCCAGTGGTTAAGAATCTGCATTGCAATGCAGAGGATGCAGGTTCGACCCCTGGTCTGGGATGATCCCACATATGCTGAGAGCAACTAAGTCCACTCCAACTACTGAGCCCTCAAGACCACTAGAGGAGTCCGTGCGCTACAACTAAAGATCCTACATGATGCAGCGAAGACCCCGCGTGCTGCAATTAAGACCTGATGTGCTGTGCTAAGTCACCTTGGTCGTGTCTGACTCTTTGTGATCCCCTGGACTGTAGCCCACTAGGCTCCTCTGTCCATGGGATTCTCCAAGCAAGAATACTGGAGTGGGTTGCCAAACCCAATGTAGCCATATAAATAAATACTTAAAAAACCCCACAAAACTGCACCCTGGACATTCTCAGGCAGGACCCCCCCACTCCCAATCATTTCCCTGACTTCACATTTGGGACCAAAATTTCTGAAAATTTCATTTAAGGGCAACCACCAAACTCCACGCACTTGGCTTTGGGAGCAAGAGAGAAACTGGTTGGGCAGCTTCCTACTTTCTCAGTCTTTGGGGCTCCCGGGCCCCAGGTTGCCCAATGGGCCCCTCCCCACCCAGCTCAGCATTCATGCCCTGGGGCGGCAAGCGTGTGTCAACCAGCCCGGTGTCCGCCTCACCCACACTGGCATCATGGCCCTGGTGCCGTTTCTGCCTGCCAGTCACACCACAGTGAGCATGCTGCCTGCCACAGGTACGCAGCACCTCCTCATCTGCCTTTTTCATCTTCTGGTTGCCCCAGGCCTAGCTACCATCCTCTCCTGGAAAAAGCCGGGATGCTTTCAGGTGCAGCTGGATCCAGCAAACCTGCTCTTCCCTGTGTCCTTCCCTGCTCAGCGGATGGGAGCTCCATCCTTCCAGAGGCTCGGGCTAGAACCCAGGGACTGACTCTGACTCCTCTCCTTCCCTCACCGCCACATGCTGCTGGTCTGGAAATGCTCTCAAGTCTCTCTCCAGATGCCCTTCCCATCCTGTCTAGCCCTCATCAGTACCTACCTGGACCAGTCAGTCACCCCTGTCCTGGTTCCTCAGCTCTGCCCTTTACTCCACACAATCTGTCCCCCTCCACAGTAGCAAGAGGGCGCCAGTAAGTACCTGAATCAGCTCACATTCTTCCTCCACCCCAACCCTCTAGGCTCCCACCTCTCTCCAGCAAAAGCCCAAGTCCTGCCCAGCTGCCTACAAGGCCCTTCAGGACCTGCCCCGTCCCCTCCCTGCCCTCCCCTCCTCCCTCTCTCCCCCTCGCTCACTCTTCTCCAGCCACGGTCCCCCTCATTGTTCCTCCAACTCCCCAGGCACAGTCCTGCCCCAGGACCTTTGCACATACTTGGTTTCCTCTGTCTGAAACACCCTTCCCCCACATTTTCACAGCTGTTTCCTTCTGTCAACTCAGGTCTTCCTCAAACATTGCATCCTCAGAGAAGAACTGATCACCATGATTGATCACTGCCACTCAGGTACCACCTCCGTCAGCCTTTATCACATATTCATTCTCTAGCTTTTTTTTTATTGGGGGGGCACTTATTTTCATCTGAAATTATCTACTTCTCATTTACTGTCTAGATTTGTGCTGTCTGATAAGGAACCACCAGTCATATGTGACTAAATTAAAATTTTAAAAAATTAAACAAAATTCAAAAGCCAGTTCCTCAGTCATACCAACTGTGTTTCCAGTGTGGTTCATGGCCACAGGACTGGCACAGACATCACATATTTCTCTCAGCACAAAAAGTTCTGTGGACAGCTCTGCTGGAAGTGGTGGGAACTGGGAGGGTGAGGCCAGGTCAGTTTCAGCCACTGCTGGGTCCTAGTGCCTGGCATGCAGTAGGCACTCAATAAAAGGTTTCTCAATGAAAGAATAAACTAATGGCTAAGAGGCCTTGCAAAGTCTGGTAGGGCTGATGTACAGCACTGGCAGAGGTCAGCAGGTACCATCTTCAGCCACAAATCCACACAGCTCAATCTGAACTTGGGTCTACTTGGCTTCCACCCCAAGCACCCTCTGGGGGCTGCTGCTCTGGTCCCGAGGGCAGAAATTTGTGAAAAGCTGCTCCAACCACAGCCAGACTCCACTCTGCAGCCAGGTGCCAATGTGCTGACTCAGTCAGAGGTGGGGGTGGCAGGGGTAGCGGCCCTGCCAGGTCCCTCATTGCCCACTTTGAACCAGCTGTGGCCGCCTTAATATATCTGGCCACATCCTCATCCTGCCTCTGTACCCGCCAGGTCCCCAGTGGGGACGTGTATGGCATTTCCCCCTCAAATCCTCCGTCTTGTTCCCGATTTTTGCCACATCCCAATAACCCTCATTAAATCTTTCATTCAACTGGCTCACGCCATTCTCTTAAACTAATTTACTTTAGAAACTAAGTCTCTAATGCACAGCTCTAACTGCCTAGCCTTGAAAGCCACCAGAAAAATTATTACAATGAAACTACGCGTCGAGTGCTTCCATTTTCCCTGGATACTGTTGCTAAACCCAGCAGCACAATGGGATTTGGTTATGGAGAGATTGGCAGGTATTGGTTTTAAAGATCACCCTGTACCCGACCGAGACTTTCTTTTTGACCTGTTACCGACTGAAAGCAGAGTTACTGCTGGTCCGTGTAGCTCTGTGCCACCAGATGCTTCCTCCATGGGTCACCCCCCAAAAGCCTCATCCTGGTGGCAGGTCCCTCACTTTTGGACTCACGGCCCAGAGAAGACAGGAGCCCTAAGTTCTTGTCCCATCTCAGTCCCCAGGGAGCTGTGTGGCCTTTAGCAAGTTCTTGCCCCTCTCTGGGTCTCTGTGTCCCCACCTGTGCAGAGGACAATTGGGTTTTTGGTGCTGGGGACTGATTTTGGTGGGGTCAAGGCCTTTGATGATCAGAGAAACTGAGGCACTGGCCAAAGAGATGCCCAAGACAGGGCTTCATGCAGCATTTGACCGACTTGCCTCATGAGGGTGGGACCCAGCCTTGGTCACTGCTGAAATCCTAGCCATCTATCCTATACCAGACCCTATTCTGAGTTTTGGGGATGCAGCAGGAACCAGGGCAGACAACCTCCCAGGGTTTCTCTTCTAGGGAGGGAGACAGATGGAGGCAGCCATGCAAAGACGGGGGTGGGGAGGGAATTCTGAGTAAAGGACACAGCACGTACAAAGGTCCTATGGTAGGAATGAATACACTAAGCTCTGGGGAAAGAGGGAGATGGGATTAGAGGAGTAAGGTGAGGGGATGTGATGTGAAGAATGAACATATTGTGGCATGAACGATTATCATACTTCAGTAACAATTCTTTCACATATGCATTTAAAGAGCACCGGCTGCATACCAGGCTCCAGGCTGAGCACTAGAGACACAAGATGACCCAAGCAGTCCTGGCCCAGCATTAGGAAGTTCACAGGCTACAGGGGAGGCAGACAGGGGGCTCTGGCAGTTAAGAGACCAGAGGTGTGATGAGGAGTGCATCTGGTATGGGGGTGGGGAGGGCTTCTAGGAGGAGGTGATATCTAAGATGTGAAGCAAGAGGGGAACTGGGAGAAGAAATCTAAGTGGCACTGGACTGAATGGGAAGGAGTGGGAATAGGAACCTCGGGCCAAGTCCTACCTCACAGGTGAGAAGCCTGAGGAGCCAGGGGGCTGATAAGGGGGATGGGACAGCAGAGCTGGCGTCCCTGCTTGACCCAGGTGTGGGCATGACCTCCCTGGGCAGCTCCCCAAGTTCTCAAGTCCTGGGTGACTGGGAGGCGGGGCAAGGTGACATCTTTAGACAGGGGTTGGGTTCAGGTCCCAACCCCACCCTCCTCTAAGACTTCAGAATGCTCTTTAAGGCTTAGTATGGGGCAAAGCTGAAGTTCCAATAATTTGGCTACCTGATGCAAAGAGCTGAATCATTGGAAAAGACCCTCATGCTGGGCAAGATTGAGGGCAAGAGGAGAAGGGGACGACAGAGGATGAGATGGTTGGATGGCATCACTGACTCAATGGACATAAGTTTGAGCAAACTCTGGGAGACGGTGAAACACAGGGAAGCCTGGCATGCTGCAGTTCATGGGGTCACAAAGAGTCAGACACGACTGAGTGACTGAACAACAAACAACAATGGGGGAAAGCACTCTAGACCAAGCCAGGCACAGAGTAGGCACTCCATGAGCACTCTGGCTCTTATTCCTGGCTCTTCCTGTGGGCCAGGCATCCATGAAGCAGCTCACTGAATCACCTCAAAGACTGGGGTTACTATTCTCCCCATTTTTCAGTTGGAGAAACTAAGGCCTGGAGGTTGGGCTCATATTCTCACCACTAGAAAGTGGCAGAACTAGGACTTGAACACAGGCTGGTTCTCACCTCCTCCCTTTGCCCCCACCCACCCATCCAGGCCTTGGCTTCCCTTCTTCCTGCCTAACTGGAGGCCACCCAGTCCTGGAATTTGTAGCATCTTGAACCTAGCCCATCTGTGACTTTGTAGCTCACATGTGGGTAGGGATTGGTGGCCTCAGGGAGGCATAAAGATGGACCTCTGGCTCCCAGATATATCAGGTATTATGATTAACAATTAATTATTCCAGGACTTCCCTGGGGGTCCAGTGGCTAAGAATCTGCACTCCCAACGCAGGGGGCCCAGGTTCAACCCCCCCGTTAGGGAACTAGATCCCACGCACCACAACTAAAAATCCTAAAGTGTGACAACTAAGATTCCTATGCAGCCAAAGAAAGAAATAAATATTTTTTAAAAATAATTAATTATTCCCCAGCAAGCAGTGCTCATCTGGGAGCCATGATGAAGGGGGTGCAGGTTTGGGTGAGGGCAGGGGTTTGGACTCAGCAATTGTCCCAGGAGACCTCACCTCTGGGCCTTTGCACTCTCCATTCGCCTGCTGGGAACACTCTTTCCTATAAAATCCACCTGTCTCCCTTACCACCTCTGTTCAAATCTCACTTTTTTTTTTTTTCTGGCAGGCACTGGGCTCTTAGTTCCCAGGCCAGGGATCGAACCCATCCCTTGTATTAGAAACGCAGAGCCTTAACCACTGGACCACCGGGGAAGTCCCTCTCAAATGTCACTTTTTCAGTGAGGTCTTCTGGGACACCCTTTTGAAAATCCTGCCTCCCACTCTCTGGGCCCTCCCCAGTCCCTTGGAATTTTTCCCCCTTAGAGCAAACCACCACTCTCTCTGACTTTTTATGTGGGTTTTATCTGTGCTTTGTTTATTCTCTGGCTCCCCAACCGGAGTGCTAGCTGCAAGAGGGCAGGAGATTTGTTCTTTCAAATTCCTCCTGCTGAGGACAGGAAGCAGCTGGTGTGTGGCAGATGCAAAGCTTTGTGGATGGGAGAGCCCCTCTTATCTGCTCCTAGAAGCAACCTCCATTGCTGGTTTGTGTCAATCTCTGCATATCTCTCCCAAGCAGTTACAGACCAAAATACAGACCAGAATACAGAGTGGTTTTTTCTTCTGTGAAATTGTATCATCTTGTCTGTATCATTTCCCAGCATTCCTCCTTCTTTCAAAAGACACTGTATCTACTGAGCACACTCATCCCTAGACACTTCCCCTCCTGTGTATAATCTTCCATTACAAGGTTATTACAATCCCCTGTTGATGGACACCTAGGTTGGCTCCACTTTTTATTTCTTCCTCAGTCTCGACCAATGCCTGTGAATACTTCTGTCCACATCTTCCACATCTCAGTGCAGAGAGATGGGCAGTTGGAGGGTCTGCACCTTCCCTTTGGACCTGCTAACATCACTTCTAGGAGTTTTTCTGGAAGACACATCCCCGTGAAATGGCATGTGTAGAAAATCCTCATGGCAAAAGACTTGAAACAACCTAAGCGCCCAACAATAGGGGATTGGTTAAATAGATAGTGGTGCAAGGGACCAAATAATGCCACAAAAGATTACCATCTTTTAGTATTATGAGACTAGTATCACAGCTGTGAAAAGGAAGATAGAGCCAGTTGTATAATTATGAAATCACTTTTAAGGTACATTTTTTTAAGAGAGAGGAAAAACAACCCCAAAGTATGGGACAGCTTTTAAAAGATGCTACCATTTGGTTAAACCAGGAAACATAAATCTACCCGCCTACTGAATGTTCACTGAAGATGTCTAGATAACTGTGCTGTCCAAAATGTGGCCACGGGCCACATGTGGCTGTTTACATTTAAATGGAATAAAATGGAATAAAATTTAAAAGCTGAGTCTTCATTTGCACTAGCTACATTTCCAATGCTCAACAGCACATGTGGCCAGAGGCTATTTTATTAGAAAGCTATCACTAGAGAGTGTTTCTAAAATTGTACAAAAGTTCTGCTAGACAATGCTAATACAGAGCAGGGGCCAACAAGTTACAACCCAAGGACCAAATCCGGCCCCCTGGCTGTTTGTGCCAATAAAGCTTTATTGGCACCCAGCCACCGCCATTCATTCACGTATTGTCTCTGGCTGCTTTCATGCTACAACAGTGGCACTGAAGAGTATTGATGGAGACTGCTGAAAAGATTTACTATCTGGTCCTTTACAGAAAAAGTCTACCAACAGCTGTCCTAGCAGGAGACTGGTGGCTGCTTCTGGCGAAGGAGAGGGGAGGAGAGCTGCAGATAGGAGGGGAGTGGTGGTAGAGAGACTCTCCCCTTTGTCTTCTGTACATCCTCCATTATAGCTCACATGTATGTGTTAGCTGGCCAGAAAATAAAAATAAAAGATGGTGAGAAGTAGCCATGCTGATTTATTCTCCCGCTGATGACGCCCAGGGGTCCCCCTCCCATTTCCAATCTGGAAATCATCAAGCTTCATACATTTTTGCCAAGCGGATGGGCAAGAAATGGATCTTGTTGTTTTAATCTGCATCTCCTGGGCAAGAGATGAGGAATCTTTAAATATGAATACATGCTTATCTACTCATCCATCAGACCGCCAACTCTGAAAAGCCAGGGATCCCGTTGATCTCAATCACTGCAGCATCCCAGCACCCGCACGGGGCCAGCCAAACAGTTGGAGCCCAATAAATGTGTGCCAAGTGGATGAATGAGGGCCTGAGGCAACAGGGCCCAGGGCTGGGGCTGTATTACAGGCCAGGGATCATTGGGGACAGCAGTGGGCATCGAACACCAAGCCTAGCTCCTCCAAGGCAGGCTCACCAATGGACACAGGGCAGGCCTGGCTCCCAAGCAGGCCAGAGCTGGCGGCCCCATGGGCAGGAGCCTGGGGACACCCTTTCTGGGGATGGTGGTGGGGAACCTCGGGCTCCAGGCAGGAGAGAGATTATATATTCATCAGAATCTTAAACAAAAGCCCCACGGCCGCCTGTCAGCAGGCTCTGGCTTTTATGGTAATCGGCGATGAATTACCCACAATGCCTGGCCAAGCGCAAGTGGTTCTTGGCCCAGATCCTAAACTAATTTTTATATGTTCGTGTGTATATAATTTCGCTCACTCCCTCCAGTCCCACTTCCATCATTAGTGGAAGCATCGGGGGAGGGGTGAAGGGAGGGAGCAGAGGGAACCCTGGATGTAAAAGCAGAGGGTGCTTATCAAAACCCCCCTCCCCTCCCCGGGCTTGCCTGGCACCAGGCCCTGGACTCAGTGCCTGTGGAGGTGGGAGATGAGTGCCAAGCTGGAGCCAAGGGGAGTCTGGAAACCACCAAGAACCAAAGCTGGCAGCCCCGGCGGGTGGAAAACGCCCAGAGAAGAAGAGAGAGGAGCAAGGTGGGGAGGACGTGTGGGCCCAGGAATGCTGAGCCACAGGCTGTGCAGCCTGAATCAAGTGCCCTAACCACTCTGGGCTTCAGCTTCTTGGTGTGTGAACCAGGCCTCCTTTGTATCTTTAACTGGAGGCTTCTGGTGAATATGTGCCTTTCTGCCCCAAGAGCCCCAGTGCAGCTTGGAGCTGGGCAAAGCCCCAGCCCCATCTAAGCCCAAAGGTATAGCTGGCTGTGCTCTAAATGCTTTGTACATATTAACTCATTTTACTGCTGCCTTCTGTTACCATTCCCATTATACAGATGGGGAAACTGAGGCTGAGAAAAGGATGTGCCACTTGCTTGTTGGTGGCAGGGGACAACAACCCCACATCACACCCACAGGCTGACTTCGGAGCCACCAGCTCCAGGAGGCCTCCTCCAACACCTGCAGAGAAGCACTTCCTTTGCTTTCGGAAACCTTAGTGTATGTTAACACAGGGGTTCCCATGCCTGTCCCTCCCCATCCTTGCAGAAGCTCAGGCCAGAGATCTGAGAGTTATCCTCAATTTCTCTCAGCCCCACCCTGCACCCACTGCTTGGCCAATCTACCAGCTCTTACAAAAAAAAAAAAAAAAAACTCTCCAGAATCCACCCACTTCTTCCCCCTTCCCTGCCTCCATCTGGTCCAGCCCCATCATTGCTCACCTGGGCAAGCACAGTTGCTCCCACCTGGTCCCCAGTACCCGCAGTGGCAAAAGGTACCCATGAGCACCTGAGTAAGGCTCTGTTTCCTCCTCTGCTCACAGCCCCTCCACAGGGTTCCCACCTCCCTAGGGGTAAAAGCCCAAGTCCTGCCAGGGCTCACAAAGCCTGGCACAACCAGCCCTGTCCCCTCTCTGTCCTCTCCACCTCCCTCCCTCTCCCTCACTCTGCTCCAGCCACTCAGGCCTCCTTGCTACTCCTTCAACACACCAGGCATGGTCCTGCCCCAGGGCCTTTGCACAGCAATTCTCTCCCTCTCCTCCAGGGAACAAGTTTACCCCAGATCTTCACATAATTCATTCTCATTTCCTGCTGGTCTTCAGTGAAAGATCACCTCCTCAGAGAGGCCCTGCCTTGATTCCAAAAATAGTTCTTTCCTTATCATCCACCCCTTCTCCTGGCTCTGTATTTAATAAATAATCTATTCATTTGTGTATTGGTCTTCTCCCTGCTATACTTGACAGAGGCAGGGCTTTGTCTTCTGTGTTCTTCACCACTCTATTCCCAGCACCTTGGCAGGGCCCAGCACATAGTAGATGTTCAATAAATAGATGAATCTCTAGATCGCCACCCCCCCCCCCCCGCAGTAGGATTCTGAACCCAGAGGAGGCACTATGATTGTTTTCTCAACACTCAGAAGCTTTTCTTGGAGTCTGAAAGAAAATTCTAGATCTGAAACTATGGGGGGCTTCTGCAACTAGTCCAGTGGCAGCAGCTAAAGAATAAAAACATCCATCCCACTAAACCATTCAGAAGCCTGCACGCACTCGCTAGTGGCTGAGGCAGAGATTATAGACACTCTGTAGGGTGACCAGGTGAGATCCAACAAATACTAAGATGTGCATGCCATAGGACTTCCCTGGTGGCCCAGTGGTTAAGAATCCACCTTCCAATGCAGGGGGCTTCCCAGGTGGTGCAATGGTAAAGATCTGCCTGCCAGTGCAGGAGATGCAAGAGCCGGGGGGTTGATCCCTGGGGGCGGCAAAGTCTCTTGGTGAAGGAAATGGCAAACTACTCCAGTATTCTTGCCTGGGAAATTCCATGGACATAGGAGCCTGGTGGACTACAGTCCATGGCATTGCAGAGTTGGATGCTACTGAACGCGCGCACACACATTCCAATGCAGGAGACATAGGTTCGATTCCTGGTCGGGGAACTAAGGTCCCACATGCCATGTGGGCAACTAAGTCTGTATTCTGCAACTACTGCGTCCATGTACCACAATCAGAGAGCCCACATGCCACAACTAAGGAAAACCCAATGCAGCCCAATAAACAAATGTAAATAATTATTTTTAAAAATGTGAATTCCCCACAGAATCTCTTACTTGCGCTTGAAACCTGTGCATGAAAAGCACTGTGGCTTATCTCACGGGAAAGTGAAAGAGAGGGGTGGATGGGCATGACCATCAGGAGGGGAGTGGGTATGCCAATAGCATAGTACACAGCCCAGAAAAAAGCAAGCGAAGGCTTCATACATACTGCATCTGTGTGAAAAAGAGCATGAAACAGTGGGCATAGGATATGTGAATAAGGGTGGAAGAGACCAAGAGACCTAGATTTGCTAATGTTGAAATAGCAGGACTTCCCTGGTGGTCCAGTGGTTAAGAGTCTGCCTGCCAATGTAGGGGACATGAGTTCTATGCCTGGTCCAAGAAGATTCCACATGCTGCAGGGCAACTACGTCCGTGCACCACAACTACTAAGCCCACATGCCCTAGAGCCCAGGCTCCACAACAAGAGAAGCCACCACAAAGAGAAACCTGTGCACTGCAAGGAAGAGTAGTCCTTGCTTGCCACAACTAGAGAAAGCCCACGTGCAGCAGAGAGACCCAGAACAGCCATAAAAGAAAGAATAACAGTAATAATAACACTTGTTAATATTTTAAGACACACATCTCACCTAATTCTCTCCCTTTTACAGAGGAGGAAACTGAGTCTCAGAGAGGTCAGGCCACTTACTCGAAGTCACACAGCAGGGAGGTGGCAGAGGGAGGATATGAGTGCAGGTCACCCGGTAGCCCCAGAGCCTGGCCTAGGTTGAGGTGACAAAGCTGGCTTGCAGCTCAGCTCAACACCAAGTATACAGTAAGTGTCCCATAAATGCCACGGAGATGCCCAAGGGCAAAGGGAACACAGGCAGAGACCATGCTCAGGCAGAAGCAGTGAATTTCCGAGCAGTGGATCAGGTGTTTGCTAGGGAGAAGGGATGAGGGCTTGAGCAATCAATTCCTTTGATGCTGGGAGCTGGGCATCAGGGAGTGAGATGGCTGGCTCTGAAGAGAACAATTGGCTGCCAATCTCATTTCCTCCTGTGACAGAGATGGGCAGGCCTGGCCGGGACTCACGGCTGGCACAAAGCCAGGGCCAGTGGGGACCTCCCCACCTGTCACCTGTGATGTGTTCATCAAGAGCAAGGGGGAAGTCATAACCATCCAGGGTAGGAGGCTGGAGGGCTGGTGCGAGGGTCCCTTTTGGATGGGGAGGGGAGACCCTGGCCCAAAGTCAATGTGGCTCCTGGCAAACCTTTCCTCCTCTCTGTCTCAGCTGGACCAATTCACCGTCCAACCCATGCTTACGGAGAATCATACGGCATGAGATCCAAGACCACAAGTTTGACATATGAGTTTGGTCCCAGGCTCTGCTCCTTGCTTACTCTGTGACCTTAAGTAAGTCATTTCCCTTCTATGAATCTCTGTTTCCCTGTCTATAAAGTGGAGTCATCATCACCTGGCTTGGCACAACCACCCTAAGCCATGGGTTTTAGATTCAGAGCAACCCAAGTCTGAATCATGGTTTAACCTCCTTGCTGGGTGGCCTTGGGCAAGCAGTTTAAGCAATCTGGGTTTGCTTTTGTCTTTCCTGGACTAGGAAAATGGCAACCCATGCCAGTCTGCTTTTCAGCTTCCCTGGTGGCTCAGTTGGTAGATTTCCACCTGCAATGCAGGAGATGCGGGTTTGATCCCTGGGTTGGGAAGATCCCCTGGAGAATGTAATGGCAACCCAGTCCAGCATTCTTGTCTGGGAAATCTCATGAACAGAGGAGCCTGGCAAGTTACAGTTCATAGGATTGCAAGAGTCAGATACAATTTAGCAACTAAACCACCACCAGTCTGCTTTTCTTCATCTTTAACAAGGAGTTAAAGAGTCCTTGTCTGAGCTCCTGGATCAAGCCATGCCTGAAGCTGATGTATTCTAAATCAATTCATTTGCTTTTTTTAAAACTGAAGTCAGTTTGATTTGAGTTTCTCCTCTTTTCAAGCTGCCTGCCCACTGTGCATCTGAGGATAGAGCCTCCTTAGGAGCAAGACAGGGAGCTGAGGATAACCTTCAAGGTTATTCCTGCTCAACAGTCAACCTGCTGATGGACTTCAAACAGACCCAAACCTCTGGGTCTCCAGTCTCTCAGAATGCAGATGCTAGAATGCAACATCCACAAGGCATCATCCAGATCTGGGACTGAGGGCAGCGCCTGTTTACTGAGCACCTACCTCGTGTCTGCTAACTGGCTGCCTATTATGGATCCACTAGTCTGACATCTACCACGATCCATTTAGTGAGCACCTACAATGTGCTGGGCCTCATGCAAGACACAGGATTTAACTGCTTCACCTTGAGGGCTCACAGTGACTTCACATGGGGAGTCTTCGCCCATGCTGTTCTCTCTGCCTAGAACATCATTCCCTCCTGTCTCTGCCCAGGTAACTCCTACTCAACCACCACATCTCAGATTAGTTCCCACCCCTTCCAGGAAGCCTTTCCTGACCTCCTCTCCCATTGTTCATTCTTGGGGACTTTTATCTTCTCTCCTTCTTCCTCATCCAAATTCCAGATCTGATGATCTCTGTATTGAATTGAGTTTAAGCTGCATCATTATTTTATGTGTCAGTAAGAAAGAAAAAATGCTGCCAATTAAACTGAACATGACTGCTTGCCTTTTTTTTTTTTTTTTTTTGCCATACCAGGCAGCACGCAGGATCTTAGTTCCCCAACCAGGGATTGAACCAATGTCCCCTGCAGTGGAAACACAGAGTCTTAACCACTGGGCCACTAGGGCAGTCCCTAGACACAACTTTCTTATCACACAGAATTATCATTTGACAGCAACTGAATGGGTTTTTTTAGACTTCTTTGGACCATAGACTTTGATCACCTTTCTCTCCTGAACATCAGTGGAAAGTGTAAGTAAAATATATGTACAAGTTTTCCTAAAACACCTCTGGTTCCAAGCCCAGGTCTTCTGAATTGCTTTCCACCCCAGTGCTGCTGATTCAGGGTTTTGCACATGGCACCTGTCCCTATGCGTCCAGGCTTCAGACAACTAGTGTTTCCCACGGTTGGCTGCCTCAAGACTTCCCTCCAAGCTTCTGACATCTGCACTAAGGGATCCACGGAAGGCACTGACAATCCATGGAAGGCTCCCATCCACTCTCGCGTGGCCAAAGCACTGTGGTTTGTCAACTGACATTTTGGGGGCCACAGTGGTCAAGACAGGGATAACCAGTCTGCCTAAAATGGCCTGGCGCACAGCAGGAGCTAAAAAAACATTATTGGGATGACAAGCAAAGAGCTGACTCTGACTTCACCGGAAATGGGGAGTTCAGAGAGGTTGGGCAAAAGCCATAACATCACACAGCTAAGTAAGGGGTAAGGGAAAATTCACATCCAGGATACTTGGTTTTGTCCTGGTATATTGCCGACAGTATTGACAACGCATTTTTCTAAAATGGGGTACAGTGGGGATTCCAACCAACTTCTTGGCTAAGAGAAAGCAAACTCACCCAAGCCTTTAAATGCAAGGGGAAAAAAAAAGATACAAATGACTTATTCATAAAAGAGAAACAGACTTACGATATTGAAAAGGAACTTACGGTTACCAAAGGGGAAACAAGGGACAGAGGGATAAAGCAAGAGCTTAGAAAGAACATAACAGACACTACTATACATAAGATAGACAACCAACTGTGTATAGCACAGGGCACTATACTCTATGTTCTTTAATACCCTATATGAGAAAAGAATCTGAAAAAGAATGAATATATGTATACGTATCAAACCAGTCAATCCTAAAGGAAATCAACCCTGAATATTCATTGGAAAGACTGATGCTGAAGCTGAAGCTCCAATACTTTGCCCCCTGACAAGAAAAGCCATTTCACTGGAAAAGACTCTGAGGCTGGAAAAGACTGAAGGCAGGAGAAGAGGGTGGCAAAGGATAAGATAGTTGGATGGCATCTCTGATTCAAGGGACATGAATCTGAACAAACTCTGGGAGATAGTGAAGGACAGGGAAGCCTGACATGCTGCAGTTCATGGGGTCACAAAGAGTCAGACATGACTTAGAGACTGAACAACAATATGTGTAACTGAATCACTTTACTGTACACTTAAAATTAACACTATACTCCAACTATACTCCAATAAAATTTATTATAATTTAAATATACATTATACAGTTATATATATATATATAAATATAAATTATACAGTTCAGTCGCTCAGTCGTGTCCATCTCTTTGCAACTCCATGGACTGCAGCATGCCAGGCTTCTCTGTCCATCACCAACTCCAGGAGCTGGCTCAAACTCATGTCCATCAAGTTGGTGATGCCATCCAACCATCTCATCCTCTGTTGTCCCCTTCTCCTCCTGCCCTCAATCTTTCCCAGCATCAGGGTCTTTTCCAATCAGTCAGTTCTTCTCATCAGGTGGCCAAAGTATTGGAGCTTCAGCATCAGTCCCTCCAATGAATATTCAGGACTGATTTCCTTTAGGATTGACTGGTTTGATCTCCTTGCAGTCCAAGGGACTCTCAAGAGTCTTCTCCAACACCACACAGTTCAAAAGCATCAATTCTTTGGCACTCAGCTTTCTTTATTCCAATTCTCACATCCATACATGACTACTGGAAAAACCAGAGCTTTGACTAGATGGACTTTTGTCGGCAAAGTAATGTCTCTGTTTTTTAAATTACAATACATTGGTTAATTTATTATAATTATATGGGTTTCCCTGGTGGCTCAGACAGTAAAGAATCCACTTGCAATGTGGAAGACCTGCGTTCAATCCCTGGGTTGGGAAGATCCCCTGGAGAAGGCAACGGCAACCCACTTCAGCATTCTTGCCTGGAGAATCCCCACGGACAGAGGAGCCTGGAGGGCTATAGTCCACGGAGTCGCAAAGAGTCAGACACGACTGAGTGACTAAGCACAGCACACACATAAATTAGGAAGAAGTGACAGCCATGAAGTGCTTAGGGAGCAAGCTGCACCCCAGCCAGGTCACCCAGCCACTGTGCAACATCTAGCTGTTTGACACTGAGCAGATGACCCAGCCTCCCTGGGTCTCAGCTTCTCTGCCTGCCAAATGGTTATCATAGTCGCCCATGATAAGTCTGCCTTCAAACTCTATTCCAAATCTCCCCATTTCTCCCCTATCCTCGGTCTCCACATGTTTCACCCCATTATCCTGCTTGGACCACCAGTACAGTCTCCTCTGCCCTGCTCCCCCCACCCCACCTCCATGATGTAGCCTCCCCACAGCACCCAGAAACCCAGAAGGCTCCCATGAGCATCTAAGTCAGGTACCCACCTCCCTCCTCTGGGTAAAAGCCCAAGTCTGCCCTGCCCAAAGGTCCTGCCCACCCTGCCCCCACCTGTCCCTCCCTGCCCTCCCCGCCTCTCTCTGGCCCCCAGGCTCGCTCTGCTCCAGACACATGGGCCTCCTCACTGTTCCTCCAACACCTCAGGCACATTCCTGCCCCAGGTACTTTGCACAGGCTGCGCTCGCTCCCCAGGTCATCCTCTCTTCCACATATCCACTTGGCTCCCTCCCTTACCTCCATCAGGGCTTTACTCAAGTTGTCAACTCCTCAATAAAAAGCCATCCCAATGACTTCATTTAAAATGACAGCCCTGGGACCTCCCTAGTGGTCCAGTGGTTAAGACCCTTAGTGGTTAAGTGCCCCTTCCACTGCAGGGGGCACAGGTTCAATCTGTGGTTGGGATATTAAGATCCTGCTTGCCACTCAGAGCAGCCAAGAATAAAGAAATAAAATAATGACAGCCCTCATCCCTTCACTCACATATCCCTTTTCCTCTTTTATTCTGTTCTCTTATCACCACCTGACATGACACATCGTTTGCTTATTATCTCTTCCTAATCACAACCTGAGTGCCACAGAAGCACGCACTTCCTCCCGGCGGGGCCCCAGCAGAGAGCCCGGCACACAGTAGGTGCCCGGATGACACAGCACAGATGTGGGGGTGGCTGTAGCCACAGCTGAACCAGCTATCCATCGGGCCTCTGGGGCTGGCTGGGAGCGGAAGCCTCCACGCCTCCTCCAGGCCCCTTCCTGTCCCCATTTCTGAGCCATCCCTGGACTCTGCCCTCTGCCCCCTTTCCTGAGTCTCCAGCCAACACCTGCTGAGAAAATGCAGGAAGCAGGGGCGGCCTCCATGGTGCCTGTGGCCTGGGCCAGGCATGTTCCTCCGGACAGCTTAATCCCTGCCTGGGTGGGAGGGAGGCCCCAGAGGCGGAGCCAGGATCTTCCAGCCAAAGAAACAGACCATCTCTCCGATCCTGCTCCCAGGAAGAGGTGCCATGCTGGAAGGTGCCTGATAACTATTTAGGGAGTAGATATATTATTATTATTGTTATTGTTATTGTTATTTCAGCCACATGGCAAGTAGCATCTTAGTTCCCTGACCAGGGATCAAACCCACACCCCGTGCATTAGAACCCCAGTTTTAACCGCTGGACCATCAGGAAAGTCCTAGATGTATTAATGATGGCCACTGTGTCACCCTTACTCTGAGCCCAACAGTAAGGCTTCACTCTTACTAACTCATCAGATCCTCCCAAGGATCCTGGGAAGATGAGGGTCATCATTTCCCCTATTGTACAAATAAGGACACTGAGGCCAGGAGGTGACATCAGAGCAGGTGAGCAACACAGCTGGGACTCAAACCCAGGCCCGTCTAGTTGTGAACCACTAATCGACATGGTCTCAAAGCATAAAACATGGCAGGAAAACATCAGCAACATCTACAGAGCATTTGCTGTGTCCTCAGCCCAAGGTGGAAGGGGGAAAACAGCGTGGGTGCCTCATCTCCTGGTCACCTGCCCACAATCTGTTGATATGGGCCCGTTCTATGGATGAGGAAAACTGAGTCTGCAAAGGAGGAAGTGATTTCCTGAAGGTTCCCAGAAGTGGCAGTGCCCAAAGCTGGTGCTAAATTCACTCCATCCTTCCCTGGGATGGGTCATGGAGCTTTTTCAGAGATGACTCACTTGCTATGAGGCTGGCTCATACCTCAAGAATACCCACTGTGTGATCTGGGCCCCAAGTGGAAAACCCTCAGGGGTATCATTTCTAGGTGGGTAAACTGAGGCTTCAAGAATTTCAGCCGTGTACCTGAAGTCTTGAGATGTTCACTGACTGGTGAATCGAGGCTCAGAGACGTTCCTCCATGTGCCCAAGGGCACACAGCCAGCAAGAGGCGGCACCAGGACTCAAACTCAGGGCTTCCCAACCAGACTGGGAACTGTGGGCTGGCATGAGCCTGCAGTGGAAGCTCTCAGCTCTGCAAACCAGATGCTCCGTGGCCATGATGGAGTATCCACGGGGACAAACATTGCAAAACCCCAAATGACAAGTGTTGGGATGGAAACAGCCTTGTGCGTGGCTGGGCTGCTTCAGGCGTAAAAAATGAGCGGGGGGAGGATATCTAACACCAACTGTATTTTTAAAAATCCCACAGCAATAAGGAGGCTGGCCCGTCAGCACGGCGTCACGTCCGTGGGCATGCAGAAGCCCAGAACGCAAGGCCGCGGCTATTTTAAAGGGGCTATTTCTGGAGGCTGAGGTGAGAACGCGGGGGCGAGAGGAAGGATCAGGAGCAGCCGCTGAGCGGCCCAAACTGGCCGACTGTGGGGTGGGGGGGACACAAACAAGTGAAAAGGGAGGACTCGAGACCACCTGCTTGGTTGGTGCCAATGCAGGCACTGCCACAAGCCAGCTGGAAGACCTGAGGCATCTCAGAGCCCCATTTCTTGCCTGGTGAATGGAGACCTGTGTGTGCAAAACTCTCAGGGGGCCCTACTGCACACAAGTGCTGCTGTGGACATAGTAGAGGAGACAGGAAGAGAGGAGGTAGATGGTAAGTAAGAGGCATATGAAGTAGAGATGGCAACAGTGCTGCCAGTAAAAGCAGAGCCAGAGCGGGAAAGATGGGGAGCCAGGTGGAGAGGCGAATTTTGCCATTAACAACCTTACAAGTTATTTCACAAATAATAACTTTGCAAACCTCAATAGAGATTGGGAGGAAGCCTCACTTAAAAATGAGCAGAGACCTAAGGAAAGAAAGAAGAAAAGTGCTTTGTCCCGAGGCTCACCTACTGATGCTATTAGGATCAAGTTGGGCTGTAGATGTCAAAAAAACCCCACAAAAACTCACTGGAGAGGCATAATTTCTCTCTTCACATAAAGGAAGCTCCCAGGTGGGTCTCTCAGGGCTATTTTGCCCACCCCTAATCATCAGGGTCCAGGCTCCTTCCATCTCTGATCTCCCATTCTTAGGCATGAACCTGCCTCACAGTTCAAAATGGCTGCCTGGTTGCCTACCATCACCTCCATATTCCAATTGGGGAGGGAAGTAGGGTAGAAGGAAGCATGTGCTACCTCCCTTTGAAGGCATTTCCAGGAAATTCTGTTCATTTATCCCACTGGTCAGAACTGAATCATGTAGCACAGACAGCTGCAAGGTATACCCAGAAATGTTTGGGGTTTTTTTCCACCAGGTAGCTATGTACCCCCAAAAGTCAAAGGGTTCAACTGCTGTGGAGGAGAAAGAAGGGGTTTTGAGAGACTTTCCCCCACCACAAACATGAAACCCTCCACTCCAGGATGCTTTTCACTCATCCCAGGCTCCGCCTCTCCAAAGACCCCAAGGTGCAAACTTCGGCTGCAGCTCAAGTTCAGGCTCCGTGTTTCAGGGGCCGTCCAGAAGGCAGAGCCCCACCTGTGGTCCACCCTCGCTAAGCACCCAGGCCCAAGGCACCAGGCATTTCCCGTCCCACCTCGTGCCTGCCTGGTGAGGCTGCCCAGCCAATTTATCTCCTTCTCCTCAGTAAACAACTGTCAGGGAAAATAAATAGTTTTTAATAGGCTCATTAATTGAATTCAGGGAGAAATAACCTTCTCCCGAGGCTGTTGAGAAGGAACACTCAGACACACAGAAGAGAGTCCCAGAACCCTGGTGTGAAGGTAGAGACCCCCAAACAGTCATAGCCGTGTGCAGCCACATGCACTCCACCAGTAAGGGGGCTCTTCCCCTCCCGGGCTTTTTCCAGCCTCCTCAAGGCTGGAAGTCTCCGGTGAGTGCTAACTGGGCTTTAACGCCTCAGTAGCCCTTGGCCTCTGCTCTAAGCCTGTGGCGGCAGCAGGATGATTTAATGTCATTTTCTTTCTCTCACTCTTTTTTTTTTTTGCTCTCATTACATTTATTTTAAAGGTTCTGCCTTCTTATGTCAAGGACATACCAGGTTGCCCATTGATGAGAGTAAGACAAATTTTTCTCCTTCAAGTTTTCAAAGAGGGACTTCCCTGGTGGTCCAGTGGGTGAGACTCCATGCTCCCAATGCAGGGGGTAAGCCGGGTTCGATCCCTGCTCAGAGAACTAGATTCTACATGCTTTAACAAAGATCCCACGTGCCATAACCAAGACCTGGTGAAGCTAAATAAATAAAGTTGTTTTTTTTTTAAAGTTTTCAGAGAGAATGGGTTTTCAAGAAAACTACCAAGTCTTCCCTGATGGGGCATCCCAGGTGGCTCAGACGGTAAAGAATCTGTCTGCAATGCAGGAGACCCGGGTTTGATCCTTGGATTGGGAAGATCCCCTGCAAAAGGAAATGGCAACCCACTCCAGTATTCTTGCCTGGGAAATCCCATGGACAGAGGAGCCTGGCAGGCTACAGTCCATGGGGTCACAAAGAGTCGTACATGACTGAGCAACTAATACATACACACAGCAAGTCTCTAGGAGGACCAGGGAGGTGGGGGCAAAAGGCACACATCTGGGTGGTGTCTCAAAGAACTCTGGATGGGGAATCTAGAGAGGTCACTGCACCTCATCGGGTGATTGTGGCACAGAACTGACCCCCCCCAAAAAATCCACCTAGGGCTCTGGCCACACAGGTGTGACTTGGTTTCCCCATCGTGGCTCAGTGATCCTGAGGTGGGCCTCCTGCCACCATGGATCACAGCACCGGCATGGCCTGTGGTTCTGTCTGCCTGGGGCTGGTCCCCAGCTCCTGGCGGCACTGCAGCAAGAGATTCAACCCTGCTGGGAGAAGCCAGACTTGAGCCCAATTGCTCCCAGGACTCCCAAACCTTTTGCCCCCCTCCAAAGCTCCGTTTGCAGGTTTCCTGATGTGCCCGGAGAAGGCATTCATCACCACACTGTGTCTTATGACATTTAGCCTGTTACATCTTCAATGTGCCAGCACATTCCAAGCAGACTCGGTACAGACCATTCTAATCATTCAAAACAGTCTTGTTCCCCTTTTACAGACAAGGAGACTGAGGTTCAGTCAGGAGACTCCAGGGGCCCAGAGTCATGCTCTGCAGAAGGCCAAGGCTTGAATGCAGATTCTTCAAATGCCAAATGTGATCCCCCACAGAAAGCCCAGCCCATTCCTAGGGGCATCTCGATGACTTTTCTACCTATCTAGCTGAATGTTGTTGTTCAGTCGCTTAGTCGTGTCTGACTCTTTGCAACCCCATGAACTGCAGCACATCAGGCTTCCCTGTCCTTCACCATCTCCTGGAGTTTGCTCTGGCTAAACGGACAGGGTGTCAATGAACAGCAGGGTTAGTGGAATCTTAAAACCTCCTGGCCCAGCTACTATGCCCTCTGGGGATCCCCTGTGTTCCTCTGGGTTTCTCTGGGTTTCAGGGTTCCCTGACCCCATGACACTTGTCCTCAGGGGCCCTGGCTCTCAATAGCCATTCATCATAGCTTCTGCATCAGACAGCTCAGGTATGAGGTGATTCAGAGAGGGCAAGCGAGTGGCTGAAGTCACACAGCACCTCCAGTGGGGTCATGGGTCTCCTAGCAGCCCTGCCCAGGGCAGAGGGAGCTGAGCCAGGGCATTTGAGCTGCTGATGTGGGGTTTTCCCAGCCATGACCCATCTAATCTGGACAATTAGACACGCTGGTTCTAGCACAGGAGGGCAACTTTCAAAAGCCTGGCAGGATGGTGTTGGGGGAGGGAGCCTGGTGGAGCTCCCATCCTGAAAAGGGGGTCAGACGGGCTGTAAAACAGCAGCTAAAAAGTGAGATATTGACCAAAAAGTTTGTTGGGGTTTTTTCGTAAGGTATTACAGAAAAACCTGAATGAACCTTTTTTGGCCAGGCCAATAAAAAGACTACTGGGGAACACTGGCCAGATGGGGTTGGCCCAGCCAGAAATGGAATGCCCAGCAGAGGAAACAGCAAGGACAAAGGCCTGGAGGTAGAAAGAGAAGAAAGGTCAGCGTGGCCGATGCAGAATGAGTGAGAAGGGAGAGGATAGAGAAGCCGGCAGGGGACTGTATGGCAAGAAGGGTTTGGGCACACCATCCAGAGAGGCAAAGCAAGTTGCCTGAAGTCACAGTAAGAGGCAAAGACGGACCTTGAACCCAGACCAGCTGACAATGACGCCCCTTCATCTGTGACCAACCTTCTGGCTACATAATTGTCACCTGCAAAATGAAACCGCAGAGCCTTCTTCTGCAAAAATTATTAATTATTTCAAGAAAGCAACAGCAGATCATTCAACCAAGTACAGACTCTCTATGAGCACAAAAATGCACACAGACAACCCTGGGAAAAGACTCCAGCGAGCCAGTTCCTCGTCCTTACTCTGTGCCTCAGATGCCCCCATCTGCCACCTCTCGGAGCTGTTCTAAGGATGAAAGGAGAAAGTTCAGTGAAGCTTGAGCCCTGGGTCAGACACACAGTGTAGACTCCACAACCGGGGACCTCACGTAATACTGGGTTATTTCCCCTCTGTTGTAACTGTTTGGGAAATTGTGGATGTGGGGTTCCATCCATATCTCCCCCAGTGGTTTGTGAAGACAGGTGGGGTGCGGGGAGGGGAGGTGAAGCCACAGTCATTTAGTCCCTGCTTGTTTTCCCAGGTGGCGCTAGTGGTAAGGAAGAATCCGCTTGCCTATGCAGGGCACGCAAGAGACTTGGGTTTGATCTCTGGTTGGGAAGAAGCACTGGAGGAGGAAATAGCAGCCCATTCCAGTATTCTTGCCTGGAAAAATCCCGTGGACAGAGGAGCCTGGTGGGCTACAGTCCATGGAGTTGGAAAGAGTCAGACATAACTGAAGCACACACACACATGTGTACCCTGGGCACCAGACCCCATATCCACATGATGGTGTTTAATTCCTGATGCAGCAGGCAGGACCTGTCCCCATTTCCTGGATGAGAAAAGTGAGGCTGGGGGAAGGAAGAAGGGGTGACCTCACACAGCCGGGGAGGGCCTGTATCAGGATTCGAATTTAGCACTCTGGCCTCCAAAGACTAGGTAGGGAAAAGAGGAAAGACCTGGCCATGGCAGCCCCTTGGTGTCCCAGATCCACCACTATCTCCGGGAAACCCCAGGAACCCATGCATCAGGGGCAGTTTCCCGCTTGGCGATGATCAACTGGGCCATGGGGGCCAGGACAGGTGGGCTGCGGGAACCCGTTTGGGATCTCAGCATTCGAGTCCAGGAAGGCAGTGCAGGGCACGGGAGGCAGATGTTCACAGATAAGCCCATAATACCTCAGCTGCCTGATTTCTCTCACCGCCTGGGCTGTGGAGCACATAGCAGGTTTTCGACAGCTCAGCGTGACTGACATCTAGAGAACCCAGTCATTCTCTGTTGCAGGGGGCAGGGGTGGGGGGCATCCCAGGCGCTGTGGGGTGTGGAGCAGCATCCCTGCCCTGCCCACTGGATGCCAGGAGCATCCGCTAGTTGTGATGACCACAGATGTCACCAGACTTTACCCTGTGCCCCCCCGGGGCGGGGGGAGCAAAATCACCCCAGGCTGAGAACCACTGCGGCGAACTCCACAGATAACACAGGTGATCCAGTGTCCCAGCCCTGAGAACAAATAGGTACGTTCCAGAAAAGACAAGGGGAGAGGAACAGGTTCTGCGGCTAGCAGGTAATTCACAGCACTGCCTCACGGGCCCAGCCAGCACAGCATTTAATTTCAGTCAAGTTTATCATTATGACCAATATTATCAGAGCCAATGTTTATCGAGCATGGCCCGCTGGCCCAGGCCCTGTTTTCAGCCATCCCTGGGAGGAACAGCACCACTACCTTCAAATAACTCCTCCAGGTGGCTGCGAATCTTCAGCCCATTTCACAGCCCAGGAGACTGAGGCCTGGGGATGGCAGGTGAGGGGATGAGCCCATGCAAGCAGCAAATGGAAATGTTGTAAGGAAAAGAATGATCAGAGAATGGAAAAATAGGGCAATTTCATGTAAAAAAAAAAAATCTAGATTTCTGGTTTTTCTTGGAGAACCAGGAAGACCAGGGTTGGGGGGGTTCTGCCCAGTGCCCCCCTTAGCATGACCTCTCCAGCCCTGATGGGCCTTGGGGTTTAAGAATGACGTTTCTGGACTTCTCTGGTAGTCCAGGGGTTAAGACTCCGAGCTTTCGCTGCAGGGGGCAAGGGTTCGATCCCTGGTTGGGGAAGATCCTGCATGCCATGCAGTGCAGCCAAAAAAAAAAAAAAAGACAATGAAGTTTCTGCCAAGTCTTCCTGCCTCGGTCTTCTTCTCTAGACCAGTGTGAAGAGACCCTGCCCACCTTCTAGTAGGAGGCTCAGCCCAGCAGTCACACAAGCAAGGTTGGTGTGGTTGTGTGGCTTTGGGCAAGTCCCCCTGCCTCTCTGGGCCTCAGCCTGAGAGCTGTTCCTGGAGGTGTTTCCAGAGTTCCCAGATCTCCACTAGCAATGATCTTTGCACCCAAGCTCTGGGGGGCTTTCAGCAAACTCTAGCTGCATGTGTGGAAAATGCCATGTGAGCTCCTCAGGGTCAGGACCCTACGAGGTCACCCACCTCTCTCTTCTGCTTCCCTCATCTTCTGCCACACGGTGTCACATGCCTGCCTTCTCAGCTTTGCACCTGGTGTTCCTAATACCTGTTCAACTCAGAAAGCCCCCTTCCACTCCCAGACAAAATAGGGGCACCGTGACCTGCTGGGGGCCACTGGATTTCCAATCTCCACAGAACCCTACTGCAGCCAGTCTTTTTCTTATTTAGGTACTCACTGTCTCTCCCAAGAAACTACAGGGTCCAAGGGATGGAGGGCCGAGCCCGCCTTGTTTACTGCTGTATCCCCTGAATTCTATTTTCATTTGCTTTTATTTACAAAAAGAAAGCAAGTGAAAGAACGCACCAAGCGCTTTCAGTCTACCAGCACATATTCGTTCATAAGTGAAGCAAAGTCCCATTTTACAGATGAGGACACTGAGGCACACGGTGGCTTCACACCCAGTCCAAGGCTCCTCAACAGGTCTACATCAATAGTCTGAGGTCCCACAGTTGGTGAGCAGCAGAGCTGGGAGTTGAACCTAGGGTCTGGCTCTCAAATTCTCTGGCCACCAGTATTCAACAAATACTGATTGAATGAATGAACGATTGAATGAATTGGCAAATGAATGAATGAAGGCTGGCACACCAAGCTGATAAACTTGAGCACCTCTCAGCAGAGCTGAAACCAAAGCTGAGCCCACACAGCCCTGAATCCTCAGGGACCTCCCCCAAGGCACTCCCCTAGATTCACTATAGACTCTGGAAGTCAGAGGGCCACTGCCTGGGGTCTTAGGAGCGCCCAGATCCCCGAGGCAGCCACCTGCCCTCCCTGCCTGCCTCGCCTGGCCTCCCATGGCTCAGATCCTGCCAGGCGCCTGGCCCAGTCCTGCTGCAGATATGGGGCAGCCTTGATTAGGCAGCCAGTGATGGGGAACGCCCCAGTTTGCAGTGGCTGAGTCATCCTGACATTGTTCCCATGCTGGACCCCATGAGGGGATGAGGGTTCCGGGGGTGGGGAGGATGCTGCTGGGGAGCCCCCACCAGGCAGGTCTGGCTACATATTGACACATCACTTAACACACATTGACTCGTTTGATTCTCCTAACAACCCTACAAGGTGGAGAGCATCACCTCTCCACTTTACAGATGTGAAAAAGGAAGCACAGAGAGGTTAAGCAAATTGCCCCAGATCACACAGCCAGCGAGTGGCAGAGATGTAATTTGAACTCAAGCTACCTCAGAACAGAGTCCATACTCTGAGGAAGGCAGCTGGGGGCCATGGGGTCTCCACAGTGACTCTCCAGTGAACCCTGCAGGGGAATGGTCATCAAAGCTACTTCTCTGACAATGGGGCAGCTAGAGCCCCCCCACTCCTTCCCAGGAGTTAAGACTTCAGATTCTGGCAGCTGCTGGTCCTGGGTAAGATTTCCAGTTCTCTCACATGTGGGCTGTGTGACCTGAAGCCAGTGGAGACCTCTCTGTGTGCCTCAGTTTTCCCGTCTGTGAAATGGGGTTCCCAGCACGCTCCTAAGGTGCTTACTCAGCACGGGACCTCGAATAGGCGCCAGCTCCAAATAAGTCAGATCAGCTATTGTTATTCCCCAACATCCCCTCATTTGCTGATCATGGGGTTAATTATAAGTGGCGTTAAATTATACACACACACACGCATCCACCTCCCTTTCTCAGAACCCCTGAATTTTCACCAACACTCAATTACCCACGCGACAGCATGGCAATAGAGCATCTTCCTGGCTTCTCTCCACCTGGCCCGCCTCCATCTGAGGGTCCCAGCCCTCTACGACAGAGGCCAAGACACCACTCGGGGGCCGAGGCCGTCATAGGATGAATGCAGCCAGCGACTGCCATGCCATGCCGAGGCAGCCTGTTTACCCACAACATGTCCTGTCGGGGCTCGCCATAAGGCAGGCTGCGATTGCTCTCTGATCTTAGGGACGAAGGATCACAGAGAAGTCAACCAACCAGCCCAAGTATGCACAGCAGGGTGGGTGCTGGAAGTCAGGAGCCCCTGAAAGTGTTAGTCGCTCAGTCAGGTCCAACTTTGCGACTCCATGGACTGTAGCCCGATAGGCTCCTCTCTCCATGAAATTCTCCAGGCAAGAATGCTGGAGTGGGTTGCCATTCCCTTCTCCGGGGGATCTTCCCAACTCAGGGATTGATCCTGGGTCTCCCGTATTGCAGGCAGATTCTTTACCATGTAAGCCACCAGGGAAGCCCCAGGACCCCCTGAGCCAGAGGCATTTCCTCCTTTTGCAAGAGATGAGGCTCCTACACGGAGAGGTTAAGTAACAGAGACAATGCCACACAGAGAGGGAGAGGGAGAAAGGGGACAACAGGGAAACCAAAATTGGGATTTTTCAGTTTTCCTAGGAGGGTTAGGGCCTGGCCTTCCAACAAGGGACTAATGTAACAGTAAAGATTAAAAAAAAAAAAAAAATCAAAAACGATAAAACCTCAAAAGCCACAGGGGCCATCCAGGGAGTTCTGGACAAAATCTGTTCCTTCAAAAACAGGATATTTATGGGAGCGGGGTCACTGTGACCCAGAAACCTGAGTTCCAAGCCCCTGGATCAGGGGAGAATCCATGGGAACATGAGAGTGCAGGGATCCTAAAAAAAAAAAAAAAAACAAACCTGGGTGTGTTTTCAGGTATGGAATCCTTTTGGCCTCCCCAGGACTGGGGGAACCGAAATGGGATTCTATAGCCAGCCCAGAATAGCAGCAACCCCTAGGTCCACCCCGGCCAGACCCGGGGGAGGGGCAGGGGGAGAGGTAGGGCTGTTCCCCAGACCAGGGAAGAGAGACAAAAATAAAGCAGCACAGAAAGTCGGGGCCTGTCCCTGAGTCACTCCCACCCGCTCGTTAATTTTCGCCTTTGCAGAAGTGTAAGCCAATCGGTTTTTTCATGTTCCCCACGCACAACCCCCCACCCCAACACTTCTGAAATATCAGCCAGAGACAAGACAGAAATGGTACGGCGGGGTTCTTTGTTTTTTCTTCCTTTGTGTGTGTGTGCGCCTTTTCTTTCCTTACAGAAAAAAGAGAGAAGGGAGCAGGGGTGGATCCGAACACCACACTCAAAACTCATAAGCGTCTAGAAGCCCAGAGGGGATGGCAAATTGGACCGCAGGGTTCAAAGACTCAGGTGTCACCACTTCCTGTACATCTCAAGTTATGATCTGCCTGGGTCCAGGCTATTTGTCCTGGTGATGGGGTGACACGCACTTGAAATCATCCCCTGCCCCGTCCAGCACTCCATCTTCTCCAGCCGCAAGCCAGGACCTTTCTGGTTCCAGGTAGAAGTCGGACCCAATTTTTTAAACCATATGAAAAACCCTTGTTCTCCCCAGCGCAGTGGTGTGACTTTTCTTCTCTCCACAGCTCCACATAGGGTTTTGTTGGCTTGGCACCTGGATCTTGTCACCTGTCCCCACTGTGAGCCTCCTGCCTGGTGGGCAGCTGGGGTCTCTCCACATACCCCCTCCACCGCCGCCCGCTGAGCATCTTTTGTGGTGGGGAAGGACAGAGCAAGGGCAAGACAGGGGCACCTCCTCCCTGTAAATTCTGGGAAACAGGACTCCCGCCCACGGAGGGTGTGCCAGAAGGCTGTTCTGGGTGCAGAGGAAAGCGGGGTGGCGTCTCCGAGCCCCTGGCCAGGCCCCCTGCCTCTCTCCAGAAGCACAAGCCCTCCCCCCTCCCCCCAGAGAGGACACCACAGCCCACAAGGAGCCTGCCGGGCCACTGCACTTCCCAAGAACCTTCCTCTGGCTCCGGATGCCTCTACAAATGGAACCTAATGCAGTCGGGGTTGTGAAGGGGGGTAGGGGGGTGGGAATTGCTTTCAGCTGAAAACGTTAAGCTTTGTCAATTATCCCCGAAACCCGCCAGGTTTATAAATATCTGTCTTTATTTTTAGGGTTTTCCTCTCCATCCTGAACTCTATCGGCACCCCCCACCCCCAATCCCGCCTGCCCCCTCCAAGCAGCAGCTGCACTAAAGTCACAAGAAGCAGGTGAAACTTGGGGCTGTTGGGGGCCGCGTCTCGGAGCCACGTAGGCCCTACCCAATCCTTCCCTGCCTGGCCACCTCTCTGACCATCCTCCAGGCTGGAGTAATCAGCACAGCCACAGGTCTCCCAGCGCCTGGCTCCTGGGAGCGGCAGTTGGAGATTCGCGGTGCTCCAACACCTGTGACGGGCTGTTCTGTGCCCACCCAGACGGCAGAAGGGGAAACTGAGTTATCCATGGAAAGCCGTCTGCTGAGGAGAGGTGGAGCTATCCCCTAGACCGATCCCAATCTAGGGGAGGTCAGGCAGACCCCCACGCTCTCAGCGGCCCAAAGAAAATGGACACACAGTCATGGCTCCAGAATTGTCCCCCCTAGATGCCACCACTAAACTCCTGACATCCAGGAGCTTCTCCCCTTCCACCTGCTCTGACAACTCAGCCCAGAGCCGCCGCTCTGGTGCTGGGACAAAAATGCCTCAGGTGTCTGAATGGGGCCCCCAGACAGGCAAAGATGCCTGGGATCCCCCAGGGAAGCAGGGGAAAAAGAAAGGCGCTAGGAATGATCCAAGGAGCTAGAAACAGAGGCATGGTCAGTGGGTGACGATTCCTATGCAGGCGGCAAGCAGGCACCTGGCTGGCAGTGCCCTCCCTCTGTGCCCACCTCAAGGCACGGGACCATGGGGGAGGAGGGTTCACCCCAAGGATGCCGGCCTGCACCCCAGCAGCACCCTCCAATGCCATACCCCAGTCACATCAGAATGACCCATGCCTCCGCCCAACCCCCCCCTCCCCCGCAGAGAATGGGGAGTGGGCCAGGCCTGGCCTCTCCAGGCAGGACGGGTACTGACATGACAGCACCAGCCCTCTTCACCCCCTGGAGGGCCAATGTCATCGACTGGGTGGCAGGAATAGAAAAGCGCATGAGCTCACCAGGCAGGCCGGGTCTCCCTCGACGTTTTGTTTGCCTGAGCCCAATTATACCAACTCTCAGGACAATCGCGGATGGCTGCCCCCAGAGGGCTGGGGGGACCAGGGCCCCACGCAGAAGTGCACAGTCACGTTGAAGGTGTCCCCCGGGCCCAGGGAATGGGGCAAGATGAAGCCTTCTGGAGCAGGGGGAAGAAGGGAGACAGGACAGCAGGCATCCGGAGATGCCCCCTCGGAGGGCATTGTGGGGGAGTAGGGATGGGGATCCAGCCAGAGACCCAGGCCCAAGTTGGTGGGCTCTGAGATTGGCAGGGGGCGGAAAGCAGCCGCCCCCAGCCCCAGCTGCCTTCCTTCCGTAGCCAAAGTATCAGCTGGCAGAGGAATAAGAGAGCTGAGGGACAGAAGGCAGGCGAGATTGGCAGGGGGAGGGGGGCACAAAGGAAGGGGACCCTGGGTGGGGGAGGGGCGTTATGCAAATGGAAGAATCGACCCAGTCCCTCGGCCATTAATAAAAGCTCCAGCAGCAGCTGCTATCGGCAGGAGTAGAGGCGCGGGCTGGCTGGCTCTTCTCACGGGTGCAAGAGGGTGAAGCAGGGCGCCCCAAACAAAAGGGACCCTCGCCCCCCGCTGCACCCCGGAACAGCAACAGTGGGGAACACTGATGGAAGGCCAGAACCCCAACCGCCAAAGTCCAGCGGGGCAGACCACCGGAGGCCCAGAGCGGGTGGGACCCCGACCTCAACACCCTTGAGGACCCTTCGGCTTTGTCCCTGCTTCTCAGAGTCCTAATGCCCAGCCTGAACGCCTCAGACACCTCCCTCCCCAATTCACGGAGCTGTTGGCTAGGCTGGTTTTTCAGGGGTCTGGCGGGAGACAGAAGGGCTCCACACTCAGAATGAGGACTCTCACAGATGGAGATGGGGGGAACAAGGGAATCCCAGCTGAGCCCGAAAAGGGGACTGGAGGCACCACCCCCCAGATGGAAGCGCTGGGGAGGTTCGTACGTTTGGGGGATGAGGACCCAAGGGGGTTGCTAAATTTGAGGAAGGACTGCAGAGGAAAGACATTCCGAAAAGCTGCATATTTACGGAGCTATTAGAGGAAGGTCTGAAATCGGGGGAAGGATCACATAAGAGGAGATTCCAGATTGGGGGGGGGGGGTGTGCGGCTGACCAAAAAAACCAGAAAGATTCCACTTGGGGTTAGGGGCGATTCTCTGATTTGAGAATTTCAGAGAGAAAGCAGTTGAAGGGGGGGTTCTCTGATTTACGGGGAGTTTCGTGGGGGTAAGCATCCAGGATTTGTGGACAGGTGGAATCCTAAATGTAGCAGTGTTTCCATAAGGAGCGGTGAACTTGGCCGTAACTCGGTCGAAACCCTCGCGCCCAGAGTACAGGCGCTCTAACTCGGGGGTGAGGGCTTCCCTCTGGGTAAGGGGCCCCCGCGCCCCCTTCAACCTGGTTCCGACGGCTCCGCCCCCAGGGATGACGTCACCACCCCTCCTCCCAGCCCCCAAGGGGGCTCCCAGGGCTTGCAGAACCCGCGAGGCTGGCAGCCGAAGGGGCGGCTTCCCCTTTCCCGGGATCCCCACGGGGCCCCCAGCTCCTAGGGGAGGTCGGGCGCCCGGCACGCGCGCCCGCCCGCCCGTCCGCCAGGGTCCCTGGGGTTGGAGGCTGAGTCTTGCCCCACTTGGGGATCTGAGAGGGGGCGCTGGGTCCGCAAAAGGGTGGGGCAAGACAAGGTAGCGGAGGGCCACCCCCCACCAAAGGATAGATGAGACCGAGAGGGCGCTAGGGGGAGACAGCATTGAGTAGGGGGGTCTCTAGGGGAGGAGGATTAAAGAGCGAAGGCGGCGGGCACAGCAGCCGCCCTGGGCGCACAGTCCAGTCGGTGCCCCCCTCGATCTCACCTGGAGGCACCTGTTCCGGGCTTGTCTTCACTCCGGGGCGCCCGCGCGCTCCCCATCCCCAGCACAGCGCCCCCTGCCTCGGGGACCCGCCCGGGGAGCCTGGCTGGGCGCCTCCGGGGCCAGCACCCCCTCCCGCACACACGCGCGTCCTCCCTCCGCGCCTTTGCCCCGCCCGCAGCCCGGTGGTGCAGCCGGCGGCGCTGGGCAGCTTCCAACGCCGCGCTCCGGGCGAGTCCAGCCCAGCCCCCTCCCCGCCACGAAGCCCCCAGCCCCGCCCGCCGAGCCCCCTCCCCCGCGGCCCCTTCCCGCCCCGGCCCAGCCCCTCAGGGGCATTGTTCGGACGCAGCCTGCCCGGCGCAGCGGCTGGGCGTGCAGCCGGCTGCAGCGGAGCATCCTCCGAGCACAATGGCCGTACAGACTTCCCCGGCACAAAGCCGGCGCGCTGCCCACTCCGCCGTCTCCAAGACCCCCACTGGAGCGCCTGCATTTCTTTGAATCGAATTCATGATTATTTCCTTTACCTGGAGGCTGGCTGGGCTGGGCTCCCCCCGGCTCTGCCCCGCTTCACATCCTGGCTGTTGCATGGGATTCGAGCGGAGCCCGAGCGCCAGCGGCTCGCGGCGTGCGCGCGCCGGCCGGGCTGCCGGGCGGGCGGCGCGAGGACACTCACTGCGGCTCGCGCTCCCCTCGCGCCGGCTCGCGCGCCCCCCCAGCCGGTGACGTCATCCCTTCCGCCACCGCCGCCGCCACTGCCGGCCGGGGGCGGGGCCCGCTATGGCGCGTCACTGCGCAGCCGCACAGCCGCCACGCCCCTCGGCCAATGAGGAGGCTTGGCGGAGGCACGTGGCCCGGGGCACTTAAAGGGCTGTAGGAGCACGTGGGGGTGTGGGGCTTCGAGGGACACGTGGGTGGCGGCGTCAGCAACAGGGACCCCTCTGGCTGCTGGTCCCCCCGATAGCCCCAGGGCACTTGGCACAAAGGTCATGGTGCTTGCCATCCCTTGCTCTAGACTCTGCCCTGGTTTCCCAGTGCCCCTGTATAAAATCCAACCTCTTCTGTGAGACCCACTTCTCCGCACTGGCACCCACCTCCCTATTCCAGGTGTCCATGCTTAAGCCAAGCCCGCATCTTACAGTTCTTCCAGTCTACTCACTCCTGACAAGATCTTGCTCCTGCTGTTCCTTCACCTGGCATAGTCTTCCCCACGGCACACCCCGCCCCGGGGATCTTTCTGGGGCTTCCAAGGTGGCGCTAATGCAGGAGATGTAAACAGCATCCAAGGTGCCAATGCAGGAGATGTAAACAGATGAGGGTTAGATCCCTGGGTTGGGAAAATGTAAACAGATGAGGGTTAGATCCCTGGGTTGGGAGGAGGACATGGCAATCCACTCCAGTATTCTTGCCTGGAGAATCCCTTGGATAAAGGAGTCTGGTGGGTTACACGCCATAGGGTGGCAAAGCATCGGACAGGACTGAAGCGACTTAGCACAACATCTTTCCCATTTCTTCTCTCCCGTCTCTGTTCAACCGGCAGCACCTGGAAGAAGCCCTCCTTGACCATGGCCCAGCCACCCTAAGCTCCATTATCTATGCCATCATCCTGATTTTATTCTGATCATGCTAGGGTGTGCCTCCATGGGGCCTGGAGATCCTAGCTTATTGATTGCATGAATGAGAGAACATTTCCTGCAGAGTAAGCACTTTCCAAACCTCTCACCTAATTACCATCACCTGCTGCCCTTGAGGCAGGGCAAACCACAGTAGGAACACCAGCTCAAACACTGGCTTGCTGTGTGGGGCCCTATCTCAGCTTTTCAGCTGCAAAATGTGTTTGCCCCACCTCCCTGGGTCTCAGTTTCCCATCTGTGAAATGGAGCAAGGTGGCCGTTGCTCACAAGAGACTGTAAGGATGAAGTGTGATAGGGTGCCCACCTGGCCCATAGTTGGCGCTTGAAAATGGGACAGTGAGGGAAAAAAGTCAGAAAGAAAAAAGGGAAAGATTACCATGGAGGGCTGGAGGGCTCAAAGACGCCAAACAAGATTGCACATCAAATGACTGTGTTCTGAACCCGTTGGAAGCATTTTATTTCATCAAGGTACGTGTTTGAAGAGGGCCTCATGCCCATAAAAGGACTCAAGTTTAGAATTTGGGGAGTTTTTCCTCCCAAATCGTTGATTCATTCATTCCTGGCCAAAGATGCAGATATAAACAAAAGGCATTAACCCAGGGAACAAAACAAGAAGGCGGAAGTCATAAATAGGAGACAAGAGAGGAGAGGATGAATAATTAAACAAGGAACCTAAATTAAGCCTGGAGTTTCCCAGCGGCCAGTGCAGGTTTGCAGAACTTATTTGTCCTCCTTCCTGGCAGTGTGACCCTGACCTAGCCATTGACAGTCTGACCTTGGTTTTCTTATCCAAGCAATGGAGACACAATTGCATCTTGAATCAAATGGGATGGTCTGTGCACAAATGCTTAGCTGATCTGAAATACACAGCAGGTGCTCAAGCCCTGTATACTCAATGGAGGTATACTTCTGGCTCTGGAGGGGCTGGACTGGACATGGCATGAGCCACACTTAGCCCTGCCACCTATTAGGTGAAGGACTTTGAAAAATCCCCTTTCAGCCTCACTGCTACCATCGTCGGAAAGGGTACAACTTCATCTACTTCTGAAGAGTTCTTGTGAGCAGGCAAGGAAAACAGTTGCAAAACATGGTACAGTGTGTGCTCAGGACACCAAACCATTCAAGCCATCAATCTGTGTTCCAGGCTGTTTCTAGGGCTGGGGCACAGAAAGAAACAAAACAGGACTAAAAAATTCCTGTCCTCTAAGAGTTGATTCCAGGGGAGGACATAAACAATATCTCACTTGGGATAAAAACACAAGCCTTCCTTGCAGCCCACAAGGTACTCCACTGCCTACCCCCTATCAACTCCCTGCTCTCACTGCCTCCATCTGCTCCCTCCCCCACCCTTGCTCGCTCCAGTCCACCTGTGCCAGCCACCTCACTGTTCCTTGCAAATATCAGGCACAGTCCGGCCTCAGGGCCTTTGCACTGACTGTTCCCTTTTCCTAGAATGCTGTTCCCAAGGCTGGCTCCTCATCCTTCAAAACTCTGAGAGACCCTCCCTGACCATCCTGCCAAAGTTTATCTTCACCTCGGTACCAGATTATCTATTATGATTTGGAGTGATTACTATTTGGGGGCAGTTTGTTTTCTGTCTCCCCACTTTGTGCCTCAGTTTGCCCATCTGCCAATGCAGGATAGTAAGAGTCTCTTTATCTCCTCAAGTTTTGGGAGGGTGAAATGAGTTACTTCATCTAGATTCTAGAAGGGATTGCTTGGTAAATGTGACTACTGTAAGTGGGAAAGCCAGGATGACTAGCCAGGTGATCATAAAAATCCACACAAGGGGAACAGAACAGAACATTCTAGTCTGATATTATTGCCAGCCCTGGAATATAGACAAGTGTCAGAGGGCATTAAAGATCCAGTAACCAAGACTTCCTGCAAGCCAAAGCTTGAAGAGAAAATAGGAGAGAATATTCTCCCTTGGGGCATGGCTTAAGCCTCAGAGCTCCACAAGGTGGAAAATACTAGAATCAGGAGGTGGGGCATGGTAGGTTCTGAGTCTCTTGTGTCTGCCAACCCAGGGACTGGCAAGCTGTGGAGGTGACTCATGGTTTGTGGAGTGAATCGTTTAGTCATTGACATAGCCACTTTGTGCAGGGGAGTGGTGGGCTCTCTCCCTTTTTCCCTCCTCCTCCCTCTCTGCCAACACGATCTCCAATCCAGCATCTCCCAGAACCTGATAATTAGCTTTGTTTTGTTTTTATTGAGACAACTCCAGAGGAACCATCAACTGCGCGTCACGGCATGTACAGGACTCCTCCTGCCAAGTTCACAGAATCCAGCCTTGAATTCTTGAAAGCCACTTCCAAAACATCTCCCCCAAACTCTGCCCTATGCCAGAGTCCACTGTCTTTGTACATTCCTTCAAGTTAAACATTTCCCTCTCTGTCTCTACCCAAGTTCACTTCAAATGCCAAAGAGAAAAGGGACAGATGGAAACACCTCATTGGCTGACAGCTTGCTCTTTTCTGCATTCAATGTGGGGCTCCCTTGGGGGTCACCCTGAGTTAGCTTATCAGGTAATCATCAGGACTCTGGAGTCAGAGAGACATGGCTTCAAATCCTGGCTGTGACATTTAAAATTCAACATCCCTTCATGATAAAATACTCAGCAAACTAGGCAGAGAGGGTACTTCCTTGACCTGATAAAGGATGTCAACCGGCAACATCATACTTAATGATGAAAGACTGAATGATGTCCCTCTAATCCCTCTAAGATCAAGAACGAGACAGTGATGTCCCTGCTCACAAGTCCTATTCAACACTGTACCAGAGGTTACAGCCAGATAGTTAGGCAAGAGGACAGGCATCCAGATGGGAAATTAAGAATTAAAACAATCTCTATTTGCACATGATTTTGTAGATAGAAAATCCTAAGGAATCAACTTAAAAAAAAAAACTGTTAAAACTAGTAAACAAGTTCAGCAAGGCTGCAGCATACATGATCAATACACTAAATCCATTGTATTTCCTAAGCAGTGGCAATAAACAAGAAAAAGCAAATCAAGAAACTAATTCCATTTGCAACATATCAAAAAGAATAAAATACTTAGAGATACATTTACTGAGAAATGCAAAACTTATACTATGAAAACAACAAGGTGGTGCTGGAAGAAATTAAAGAAGGCCTAAATAAATGAAAAGACATTCCATGTTCATGGATTGGAAGACTTAATACTGCTAAGATGGCAATATTCCCCAAATTGACCTATAGGTTCAACCCAATCCTTATCAAAATCCCATTTGACTTCTTTGCAGAAATTGACAAGCTGATTCTAAAATTCATATGGGAGTTAGAGGGACCCAGAATAGCCAAAACAATCTTGAAAAAGAACAAAGTTGAGGGGCTCACACTTCCCAATTTCAAAACTTATTGCAAAGTTATAGGCATCAAAACAGTGTGGTCTTGGGGTTAAGACTCTGCACTTCCAATGCAGGGGGCATGTGTTTGATCCTGGATCTGGGAACTAGTTCCCACATGCCACAACTAAGAGTTCAAATGCTGCAACTAAAGATCCCACATGCCACAGCTAAAGAGCCCATGTGCTGCAACAAAGACTGAAGATCCCATGTGCCACAATTAAGACTCACCATAGCCAAAACAAATGGAAATTTTAAAATATTAAAAAATAAAATAAAAATAATAAAACATTAGGGACTTCCCTGGTGGTCCAGTGGTTAAGACTCTGCACTTCAACTGCAGGGGATGCAGGTTTGATTCCAGGTCAGGGAACTAAGATCCCACATGCCACAAGGTACAACCAAAATAAATAAATAAATAAATTTTAAAAGACATTAAACAAACTCTTGGCTATGCCACCCCTGACTTACATGACTCTAAGCAAACCATGTGTCTCTTTGTTATTCTCAGTTTCTTTGCCCTGAAATTAGGTATAATTAGACAAACCTCTCTTAGGCTTTCTGTGAAGGTCAAATAAGCCATGTCACAGGTAATTATTTGAGGAAGTATAAAGAAATGAATCCAAGTATCCAAGAGAAGGGAACAAGCATGAATTAACCAGGTATGACCCAACTGGGGAATAGTATACAGCAATGAAAAAGGATAGGTAGCATGGACTCATGAGGAAGGATCTATAGGATAATTTGTTCTTGATAAATGCCTGTGGAGAGCTCTGATTATCATGTTCCACCTTCTATGTTTTCAGCTTATAAGGAAATAAGATGAAATTAGCTCATTTAAAATAAGCAAATGCATATATTTGAACATCTATAAACCCAGGTCGCCACCACCATCCAAAAGAAACAAGTGGTGGGATGGATGGGCTACTCAGATAATTCTCTTAAAATGGCATTTTTCTCTTTGTGGTGACAAGTTCTGAATCTTGATGGTGGTTGTGTTTACACAAATCTGAACGTGTGATAAAATGGTAAAGACTATGTGCACACCACACACACATACACACACACACATAAACCTGAAAAGTATGGAAGAGATCAGTGGATTGTAGAATGTCAGTTTCCTGATTTTGAAAACGTTCTATAATTATGGAAGATGTGATCACTTGGGGAAGCTGGGGAAAGGGTACATGGACCTATTTGTACTATCTTTGCAACTCCCTGGGAATCTATAACCATTTCAAAATAAAATGCTTTTCAAGGAGCATATTGGGAGGCTGAGGTGTGGTATGTGTGTCCTGTCTGTTCCCCCTGGCTGGACGTGGATGTTGCTTTTTATTTTGGGTACCCACAGACAATGCTATGCTAAACAGTTTGACTGTCACCTATCCACACAAGCTGCTTTCTCTAACTCTCCAAACCCAGCCATTCTCTGTTTAAGCTCTTATAGACGGTTAGTGGGGCTTCTCAGGTGGCTTGATGGTAAAGAAGCTGCCTGCCAAGCAGGAGACTCGGGTTTGATCCCTGGGTCAGGAAGATCCCCTGGAGGAGGGCATGGCAACCCACTCCAGTATTCTTTCCTGGGAAACACCATGGACAGAGGAGTCTGGTAAGGCTATACTTAGCACACATGCATGCACACACCTGGGGACTCAATGATAATCTTCAAATCTGGCATCTGTTCCCTCCTATCTGATGCAGATGGGGCCTCTTGACTTACTGATTTTAAGGGACAGAGGATGTTCCACCAGATGGGGGCTCTGCTGAGTCAGGGACCTTGGGACACACCTAGATTCGCCATCTAGACCCCCTGCCTCAGCTCCAAGCCAGGGGCTTCCTATCACCATCACCATGGGTCCCCAGGTGTGGCATCCAGACGTCTGGGAGGCCCCAGGGGGATTTTAAATTCTACACTCACAGCAGGAAACACCACGGAATCCGGCCGGCCAAAGCTATTCACATCTCGGTTTTCTTTTCCAGGAGAACGTCTTGGGTGGTGCTAGTTGAGTCATAAACGCATGCCTGCTCACATCCTCTCAACACTTTTCCCAAGGAGGAAAGAGTTGGCCCAACTTGGGGTCTGAGAATGGTGGTCATAGTTCAGATCGGATCATTGCTCTGGATTTTGTTAATTTCATGGCTGGGTCTTCATCTTTTTTCTTTGTGTATTCTGGCCTTACTTATTCACTGGACTTATTACTTTGATTTGTCTTTGTGTATTCACTTCACTTGCATCCAGGTCTAATGTTTGAGAGGTGTGGTCTAATGTTTCTTTTTTAAAAAGAAATTTGGTTTTGTTGTTTTAGTCGCTAAGCCATACTCAACTCTTTGAGACACCATGGACTGTAGCCCGCCAGTCTCCTTGGTCCGTGGATTTCCCAGGCAAGAATAGTGGAGTGGGTTGCCATTTCCTTCTCCACGGGATCTTCCTGACCCAGAGATTGAACACACATCTCCTGCTTGGCAGGTGGGTTCTTTACCACTGAGCCACCATGGAAGCCCTGAAATTTGGTTACCTAGAAGCAAACAAGTGGCTGTAGAGAAAACATGAAGTGGAATTCCTTGGCTTCCACTGCATGGGGGAAAGGGTGTGGTTTTGGTCCCCAATTGGGGAACTAAGATCCCACATGCTACAGGGCAAAACAAAAGAAAGGAAGGAAGAAAGAAAACATGAACTAATCAAAGGTCAAGCACTACTCACTATGGATGTTCGAAGAGGACCGAGTCCAGGGCTTCCCAAGTGGCTCAGTGGTAAAGAACCTGTCTGTCAATGCAGGAGATGCAGGTTCGATCCCTGGGTTGGGAATATCCCCTAGAGAAGGAAATAGCAACCTGCTCCAGTATTTTTGCCGGGAAAATCCCACGGACAGAGGAGCCTGGCAAGCTACAGCCCACGGGGTTGCAAAAGAGACAGACATGACTTAGCAACTAAAACAAACAACAGTAAAGTCCAGTGCAGATTGGATTATCTCCATGAAACTCAGTGATGCCCAAGCAGCATGTGCCTCCCTGACACCTATTTTACAGATGAGGAAACTGAGGATCCAGGAGGTGATATCACTGGCTTAGGGACAAGCATGGAATCAAGATCAGCCTGACTGCAAAGGCTATATTCTTTCCTTTTCCCAGTGATCCTCCCTCCGGATGTTTCCCAGGCTGGTCCCACCTCCTGGCGTGCCTTCTTGGCACCCCACAGTTTTGCCAACTCCTGCCCTCCACGTGCAGGAGGCCGTCCTGATTCTTACAGCCCCAAATCACTCTGAAAGCTGAGTGCTCATGAACCCATGTCATGAAGCCACACACACTCTGGGGCTTGCTGAATACCTGTGGACTGTGTGGGACCATCCCTGTGTGTGAAAAGGGTTAACTTACTCCATTTGCATACCATGCCCAGATGCATTTTGGGAACAGACTACAGCATTGCTGCCTGGGCTTGATGCGGGGAGGATGGGGAGGGTGTGAGGGTAGTTCCTAGAGCACTGGGAGAGGTGAATGAAGGGCTTCTTCTGGGCAGAGCTAGCAGGATCTGAGCAGGGGAGGGGCGGGGGAGGGTATATAGGCAGCAGTGAGGCACAGATCACCCTAACTGCTGGGGTGGCGTAGTCAGAAGGACATTCCTTCTTCCCATAATGAAATAACCAGAGAGGTGCAGGCAACCGGAGATGGGATTCCACTCCCCCGCCCACCCCTGCAACCACAGGAGCTGTCCTCAGTTTACTGAACTGCAGGTTGGGCATATGGTACCTTCTTCCAAAAATTGAAGTGGTGCAGAAATTCACCCCAGCCTGGGTTAACCACCGTGTAACTTTAGTCCTGTGCATAGTAGGCACTTAACAGATGTCATAGTGTTGACTGTTCACACCTCTCAAGGAAACCAGGCCTTGGAGAGGGTATGTGGCTTAGCCAGGACACACAGTGGGGAGGACACACAGGGGACATAGACGTCCCAGCAGGGCTGGAGCCTAGCCCTCTCTCCCCTACCCTTTCTGGCTCCCACCCGACCACGAGTGGGATCGTCCTGGCAGCAGAGATGTGGCGCAGGATAAAATGGGAAGTGCTAAATAAATCCGCTTGCCTGGCGTCCCACTTACCCGTGGAGCGCCTCTCCTGGTGCCTGGCACTCTGGGACTCTGCGGGGGGTGGGGGGGCGCTTTTCCTGTGCCCATGAAACTCAGGGAGGCTGTAGCATTTCACACACTGCTCACAGGTCCCCAGGCTATGGTCACCGCCCTTGCCCCCCAATATTGTTGTGACTTTCCTGAACTGAAAGAAACTGAAAGACTGGGACATTTCTGAGCTGGGAACAGGCTGCCTGCTGAGGGATAGGGGAGAGTTGCTGATACAGGATGACAGAATCCATCTGATGAGCACCTACTATGTGCTAGGCTGTGGCTGAGAGTGTCCCATGTCACCAAGTGCCAGGAATCATGATCATCCTGGAGTAAGGTGAATGACTTTTGCCCATTTCACAGGGGAGCATATTGAGGCTCAGAGAGGGAAAGGACATCCTAGCATTCACATAACTTAAGACAGGAAGGGCGGGGTTAAGGGTCCAAGTGTATGATTAAATTTTTGGCCATGCTGGATGGCAGGAAGGATCTTAGTTCCCTGACCAGGGATCGAACCCTCACCCTCTGCAGTGGAAGCATGGAATCTTAACCACTGGACAACCAGGGAAGTCCCAAGGCCCCAGATTTGACTCAGGTCATAGTTTATTCATGCATCTGAAACGTACGTATTGGGCACCTACTGTGCCAGAAAGGGAACAAAATAAGTGACAATCTCGGGCTGACTTTTTAACGGAAGAAATGAACATAAAACCAGATAAATAAATGCATGGTGGGAAGCAGTAAGGATGGAAAAGTAAGCAGGAGAGGGGAAGGGCTGGGGGTGCAATTTTAAATCAGCTGCTAAAGGAAGGCCATGCTGTGATGAACAAAGGTCTGAAGGTCTCGGATGAAGAACATCCTGAGCAAAGGGAACAGTCAGAGCAATGGCCCTGGGGCAGGACCGGGGCTGGAGTGAGGGGGAGAGAAGGAGGAGAAGAGGGCAGGGAGGGGAAGGGGCAGGTCCAGGGATGGGGTCGTGGAGGACTCAGGCTTTACCTGGAGGGAGGCGGGGGGCCAGGAGGGCTGTGGGCAGAGGAAGGGGCGGGGCCTGACTCATGTGCTCACGGGCTCCCTCTGGCTGTTGTAGGGAGAAAAGACTGTGAAGGGTGAGGGTAGGAGGGAGCTGGGGGACCAAGGGAAGGGAAGGTGATTGTGCCAGTCCAGGTGAGTGATGATGCTGGGAGTGGGGGCAGGTCAGGGTGCAGGCAGCTTAGGAGGAGAAATAACCAGATGGGAGACAGACTTAGGAGACAGACTGACCCTTGGCCATGCTTCCCTTGCAGTCTTTCTGGGGCCTAGGGAACCTGCAGGGACTGGATAGGGACACATTTGTATTTTCAACCCAGATAATAGAGGACTAGGGTTAGGGTAAGGCTCCTGTGGCTGCTGCCCCAGGTGTTGTGGAGGTGTGCCCTGCCTGGCTCTTGAACCAGAATCCTCAGAGGCTGAACCGGAGACAACAATGATGTCACTCCTAGAGGCCCACTGCCTGCTCGAAGCCACTCTCAATGCGTGCTGAGGCCCCGGTGATAACCACAGTGCCGCCAGTGACCGGGGCTGGAGATCTCACCAGAAATGGCATTTTTGAGTACGCTCTGTTCCAGACTCCATTCCCTGCCCTTTCTGGTGATCCTTTGAAGCTCTGGGAGGTGTGTGCTGATACTGCTCCCACTTTACGAGTGAGGCATAGAGAGGCTGAACACAGCCAGGCTTCACTGAGTCAAGCTGAACCAAGGCTGCCCTGATGTCTTGGGTTAAGGGTCCCCTCTGCCCTTGCACTCAGGCTCTTGAGTAGCCTGGAAAGTCAGTAGATTTCCCAGAGCAGAAACTCCCCCTGACACAGGCCAGCCTTGCATGCTCTCAGCGATGGGACCCTCACTTCCTGTATGAGAAAGCTGCCTTGCTTTGGGGTGACGCCAAGAGTGAATTTTTTCCTTTAATCCATCTGGTCTCTGTCCTCGGCCTTTAACCTCCCTCCTTGGGCCCTGGTCCTGCTCTCTGGGAACTGCTCAGAATATGTGTCCCTCTTCCCCCTCCTTCTCCTCTGTCCTCCCACTTTCCCCACTTCCTCTCCTCCACCCTCAGGTAGCCTTTCAACTTTTACTCTAAGGAGCAGAATTGGAGAATAGATGGGTCCCAGCGTTTAGAGTCAGACACACCTGCCTCTTGGCAGTTCTGTGGCCCTGGGCAAGTCATGTTATACCTTGGAGCCTCTGTTTCCTCATCTGTCAAAAAAAGAAGGCAACATACACTATCCTGGTTAACCCTATGGTCCCCATGCCCAGCTCAGAGTGTGGCAAAGAGCATATGTTCAATAAACATTTGTCAAATAAATGCTGTTCCTTTCAACTGTTGGTCCACTACTTACTACTTGCATGCTCCAAATCTGACCCTTCTTAAGAAAATCCCTGGACTCCCCAGAGTAACCTCCTCCCCAGGACCCAGCCAACCTCTCTCTGCTCTGTCCACTCCCTCTCCACCACAAGGAGATCCTTCCTGACTCATGGCCTTTGCATATGTTGTTCCCTCTTGTCAAGCATGCTCTTCCTTGTGCTTGGTTTATCATCCTCTCTATGGCAGCTGAGAAGTCCTCCACTCAACTTCCTCCCTTCTCAGTTTGCATTTAAATCATTAACTGTGATGGTTAATTATGTAATTAACTGCTTAACATCTGTCTTCCCACACATCCCGCCACAACAGCAGGACTTTTCAACTGCTTGTAGCCACAGCACCTTGGACAGCACCTGACACATACTAAGTGCGTGATAAATGCTTGTGAATGAAAACAGTGAAGGACTTGTGTTATACACCATTTTGCCTGTTTCTTCCCTATGTTCCAGTTTACCAGAGGGTCTTTTTTTTTTTAATTGAATACATTCCTCTTAGTGAGGCTGCAAAGAGACAAACAGTACCATCACCTCCCTGCTTTTACACTTCGTACTCCTCTTAATACAATAAAAAATGTTTTCACTTTTTTTTTTCCTTTTTCAGCTTTTCTCATTCAGGAGCTGAAAATGTTAAAATGTGTTGATGTAGTCAGAAGTGTTTTAAGCCTTCAGACAATTCAGACTTGAGAATCAAGTGATGGCAGAAGAGCTAAAAAAAATACATTCTTGCATATTAGCAGGAGAAAGAAAATGCCATTTCAATAAGATCAAGGCTCGTTAATGCTGGAATGTAAAGATAGACACTTCCTGTCCTCAACACACAAACTTTACCCACAGCTGTGGGTGCCGGGCCCTCCAGAACGGCTGGGGCAGGGCGGCCACAAAGAGACTGTAATTGCTCCGGAGTTGAAGCCCTACGTGTTCCCGGAGCCATGCCAAGATTGAGTGAAGGTCACAGAGGATGTGAGATGCTGTGAGGAAGGAACTGTCCTTGGAACCCTCCCAGGACATAAGAAGGGGAGGGGCTCAGCCCTCAGGAGAAGGGATTCTCATGCCCTGTTGCCTGTTACCTGTGGGGTCTTGTCTCTGTCAGGTCTTGCGCAGATGTTAATCCTCCTGGGGAGGGAGATTTGTAATGTACACCCAAGTGCCCACTATGTGACCTTGGGTACATTGCACACCCTCTTTGCGCCTCAGTTACCCTCTCTGCCAAGTACAGATCATATTTTACTATTAAACATTTAATATTGGCTATGATTATTTGCTGCTATCAGTAGCTCTTCTTACTGTTTTTGTTGTTGTTCTAAAATACCTATCTGAGGAATTTGCCCAGCCCACGGGCTTTTCCTGAGAATAGCTCCTACCCATTCTTCCCACTTGAGGCTTCCCTGGTAGCTCAGTGGTAAAAAATCTGCAGGTCAATGCAAGAGACACGGGTTCGATCCCTGGGTCAGGAAGATGCCCTGGAGGAGGAAATGGCAACCCAGTATTCTTGCCTGGGAAATCCCATGGACAGAGGAGCCTGGTGGGCTACAATCCACAAGGGTTGCACGTAGGCAAGCTCATCCCACTCACACATTCTGCCTCATTCACAGTGTGACCCCACCCTCCTGTTTTAAGAGATTGGACCATGGAGGTAGGCTGAACCAATCAGATTCTTTCCTCTGGGAGTTTGGAGTGAGAGTCCCAAAGCACATAGAACACACCCCTGCCTTAGGGGAGGGACAAGCAAACTGCAGAATAAAGATGATCATTGCAGATCTGACAATTGCTACAAAGACATAAAAGCAGGAATAGCAAGGGGAAAAGCAGGGCAAGGAGTTTGGATTTCATCCTTGGGGCAATGAGAAGAAACTGAAGGGATTTTTAGCTGGAAAGGGATTCCACCTGTGGCTTAAGAATGTCAATCTTGAAGATGAAAGAAGCAACATTTCCTGAGAAAACCCAACCTGAGTTTATCCCACAACCCCGACTGCATATCTGCTCATGGGTGGAGGGTTGCTGCCTGGGGTCTGTGTTAAGAAGGCTTCTGAGGCTGAGTCCCAGTTCTGCAGGGAAAGGAGTGCTGCAATCTGTTGGTGATGCCTGGATCCTGCCTCCCCTTTTGATAGAGGGTCCTAACCTCCCCCTGTTATTGGTTAGTGATGTCTGTCATAGGCAACCGAACAGGCTACGCTGGTTTGTATGTTACATATTTGCTGTCCAGGGTTAAGAGGCTGTTTCTGCTCAAAGAAAATTCTCCACACTCTCCTGAGAAGGACAGTAGGAAAGATCCTGGACCAAAACAGACAGAGTTCAAATTTTGGCCAGACTACTTCCTCCCTGTGTGACTTTGGGCAAGTTGCTTTCTGACTCTGAGCTTCATTGATTTCTCTGCAAAGAAGGAACAGAAATCTTGCCCTATGGATTTATTCTATGGATTGTATGAGGGGCCATGTGTGACATGCCTGCTGTGCAGTAGGACTTGGCCGTAGTGGACGTCGGCCTCTCCAGGCACCCCTCACTGTTGCTCAGGTTCTGAAGCCAAATCCGTTTTATTTCCAGACCCAGCCCTAGGGTGGGTTCCAACTCTGTCCTCCAGACCTTGGCAGATACCCTCAGCTGCGTCTTGCACCTGGGTTCTGTCCCCAGAACTACCAGAGCCTTGGCATCCACCACCCACAGACATGCCCCCACCTGGTGATGGCGCGCATGAAACAAAGTGGGCACAAGGACAGATGGCCTGGGGCTCTCATGGAGGCAGGGGTCGGGGGTGGGGAGAGAGGTTCCCACATCTGGTCTTCACTGGCTTCCCACCAACCTGGGCCCACCAGGGAGGGTGCTTCTTGACAACTGGAGGGGGCTCTATCCCTGTGTCTGGCTGCCTCCCAGCTCTTGGCCTGGTGTCCCGCCATCAGCATTTATGTCTGCAGGTGGCTGGGACTGCCTGCTCTGTTACTTGGCACAGACTGGAGGGATCTTGGGATACTGTGATGGGGTGGAGTGGGGTAGGGGGAAGGGCATCACAAATGCATATTGCTGGGGCCTGGCCCAAGGGTGACTGTGGAAGGTGGTAAATGTGAGGGAGGAGATGGTTCCACCAACCTAGGGACCAGGAAGCAGCGCCTCCTAGCTCCCTCCCCACCCTCATCCTGGCCCCTTGACTCCCACCTCAGCACTCCATCCCCCACTCAGCAGGCAGAGGGACATTGAAAAACACAAACCCTCATGCTTTCATGGTGGTCAGTGGTTGAGAATCCTTCTGTCAATGTAGAGGACACAGGTTCAATCCCTGGTCCAGGAAGATCCCACATGCCTTGAGGCAACTAAGCCTGTGCGCCACAACCACTGAAGCCCACACGCATTAGAGGCTATGCTCCACAACAAGAGAAGTCACTGCAAGGAGAAGCCCAAGCACTGCAACTAGAGAAAGCCAGCGTGCAGCAACAAAGAGCCAGCACAGCCCCAAATAAATCAACTAATTAATTATAAACACACACATACACAGACCCTCTCCTCTCCCTCCTCTGCTTATATCCTTCTGTGGCTGCTTTTGCCCTCAGATTAAATCCAACTGCACCACCCAGGAGTGCCTGAGCTATTCTCTTCCTCTTCATTCCCCTCCCCTGTCTGACCCCCTTTCTAGGCTAAACTCAGAGCCTCTGGACCTGCTTCATGCCCCAACACAGACCATTCTTGGTCTCACCTCCAGGTCTTTGCACATGCTGTTCCTTCTGCCCCAAATGCTTTTCCCCTCCCTTCACCTGGCTGACTCATTCACCTTCAAGTCTCAGCTTCAAAGTCATCTCTTCAAGGAAGCCCCCTTTGATGACGTCCCCTCACTGAGGCTCCTTGTGCATCCACCACTGAAGCTCCAATCACCTGTTGGAGCCACCTGCGGCTCCTCCCATGCATCATAATGAAATTCCCACCCATCCAGGGAGTGACCTCCATGAGCATTCCAGTCACTCAGGTACCAGAACACAGGCCTGCCCGCCCAGCTTGGGCTCAAAACCCAGCTACGCCACCCATGTACGATGTGACTTTGGATCAGTGACCCCACTTGTCTTGGATCCTGTTCACTCATCTGCAGATCGTGGCTGCAGATGGTGCTTGTTCAGTGAGAGATTCAAGAACGAATGAATGAGTGAATTGCGCTTGTCAGCATATTTCACACACACAGCTGTCAAAAGAGTCCCTTTAAAACCTGAATCAGGGACTTCCCTGGTGGTCCAGTGGTTAAGAATCCTACTTGCCAGGGGATATGGATGTGGAGCCCTGTACCAAGGTCACAGGGCAAAAATCTCTGGAACTGACCAAGCCCCATCGCAACTGTTGCCATGAGCTTCTAGATCCAAACTGGCCAGTTCTCTGACCCCATATTAGGTAAAATACTCACCCACCCTATGCATCCTAACTGATCACCTAATGCCACCATTCCAGCCTCTGTCTTGAGGCTATAAAAATTGGCTACTAGCCTGCAAAAGGGTTCGGCTCTCCCTTGAGCCAGACCATGGTTCTAACAGCATCTCCCACTTTAGTCAATTTTGCTCTCTTCTCATTCTGCCTCATGTCTGGAAATTCTTTTGCAAACAGCAGACAGACCATGACAACAGGTTTGATCCCTGCTGAACTAAGCAGGGATGCACATGCATACACCACAACTACTGAGCCTGTGCTCCACAACAAGAGAAGCCACTGCAATGAGAAGCCCATGCACTGCAGCAAAGACCCAGTGCAGACCAAAGCAAAGAAACAAACAAACTTAAATCAGCAGATTTGATCACCCCTGTACCAAACCCTTCTGCAGGTCCAGCGCCTTCTCAGTAAAGTCCACATTCCTCCCCTGTACCACCTCCTGTCTCTCTCCTTCTCCCTCACTCTGATCCAGGCACTCAGGCCTCCTCACTGTTCCTCCAACACACCAGGTGCAGTCCTGCCCCCAGGGCCTTTGCACATGCTGTGCTTACTGCCTGACACACTATTCCCCAAACTCTTCTCATTACTGAGCCCTCAACCTAAATGTCACCTCCCCCTAGAAGCCTTCCCTGATCACCCTATCTGAGCACATCTTGATCATTCACCACCTCTATTCATTCTCTTCCTAGCTCCAATCCTCATATGGAAAAATTCCTGCACTTGTCAGGGATGACTTACCTGTTCAACGTCCATCTCTTCTGCTACAGCCATGTCACCCTGGGCAAACCTCTGCGTTCCTCTGAGCCTCAGTTTGTTCATCTGTCAAACTGGTGTATGAGCCATACAGGTGGTAAGCCCACAGTTGGTGATCTTGTTCCCTGCTGTGTACCAGTACCTAGAACAGTGCCAAAAAAATGAATGGATGGATGAACAAACAATGAACACATTCACTCACTCTCTTAGGGCCCAGTTTCATCCTGCTTGGCCCCTCTATGGCTGCCTCTCTGAGCTCTGTCTCTCTGAGGCCAATAAACTGGGTTTAGGTGAAGGGGTGCAGGGTACAGATATGATGGGGGCCTTCATGTCCCCCATATGTGTCCCTGCTCCTGCCTGTAAAGGCAGGCAGATGGGCTCATAACATCTACTGACTCTCAGCCATGACATCTCCATCTGGACGCATGCCCCGCCCACTCATCAGAGGACCTGCGTGGGAGTGCGTGCACAGCTCCCTCGTGTGTGGCCAGGACCGCGTGGCCACCTGGGCTGGCGTCACCCCTGCAAAATACCAACCCTCATCCCCCTTGCCACATTTCTCCTCCTGCCACTCTACATTCAATCAGCTGGCCGCCTCTTGGCTGTGAGTTTCAAAAGCTGAGACATTGGAGGGAGGGAGGGAGGAAGGAGAGTGAGGTGCCTCAGAACATCCCAGGAGGAGTCATGTTAACTGAGCACTTACTATGTCCCGGGCCCTGTTCCAAGGTCTTTATTGAAGTTTGCACATCTAATTTGCTCACAGTCCTGAGGTAGAAAGTCTGTATTATCAACCCCATATTATAGGTGGGAAAACCGATGCACCAAGAGACAATGTAACTGGCCAAAGGCACAGAGCTGGGAAGCTTGTTTGATCGCATCAGTGTCTCCAGGAGCAGAAAGAACATGGAAAGCATCCTATGTGTCTATCCACAGGGACCAGTTACAACAGTCTGTTTCATATTCCAAAGAATTGCAAACAGGCGTTCTGACAAAAACTTGTACACGCGTATTCATAGCAGTATGATTCATGCTAAGCCAAAAGGCGGAAACGACCCAATTGTCCGTCGACAGGTGAAGGATAAACAAAATGTGGTCCATCCATACAGTGGAATATTATTCATCTTTAAAAAAAAAAAAAGGAAATTCTGACACATGCTACGATACGGATGAACCACGAAAATACTATAAATAAAATAAGCCAGACGCAAAAAGATAAATACTGTCTGTTTCCACTTGCAGGAGGTCCCTAAAAGATTTTCTGATCCATAGAGACGGGAAGTAGATGGTACGGGCCAGGGGCTGGGGGAAGGGATGGTGAGTCAGTGCTTAATGGGGACAGTTTCAGTTTGGGAAAGATGAGAAAGTTCTGGAGATGGATGGTGGGCATGGTTGCATGGCAGTGTGAATGTACTTAATGCCACTGAATTATACACTTAAAAATGGTTAAAACTGTAAATTTTGTTATACATATTTTATCATATTTTTTTTAATTTCAGAAGAAATGAAGCACGGATACATTGTACAATGTGGATAAACCTTGAAAACCTTATGTTCATTGAAAGAAGCCAGACATAAAAGACCACATGTTGTAGGATTCCATTTATATGAATCCAGGCAAATCCAGAGAGTCAGAGAATGGGTTTGTGGTTGCCAGGGGCTGGGGGGGGGGGGGAAGGGAGAGTGATCACTAATGGGGATGGGGTTGCTTTTTGGGGTGATGGGAAAGTTCTGGAAATAAGCAAGGGAGATAATTGAACAACCTTATGAATAGACTTACTGCCACTGAACTGTGCATTTTAAAATGCACACTTAAGTGTTTAAAATGGTAAATTTTATACTACGTCTATTTTACCCCAATAAAAGAAAGAAAAGAAAAAACCAGCCTGGTTTATTCTCTCAGTGGAGCAGTCGGCAGGTGTATAAATAGTGAGAATCCATGTGCCCATAAGAAATGATCTCAAAGGTGTATCGCTAAGCATTAGCAAAGAAAGTGCAGGATATTGTTTGAGTACATACACTTGTGTGTGAAAAAAAAATTGAGACGGGAAGAAAAATATACCCACAGGTGCTTTTGTGTACATATACCATCCCTGGAAGGAACACAGGGACAACACTGGCTGCCTCAGGATGGACCCTGGTAGGGAGATTTCTCCCTCTGTAAACTCTTTTGTACTTCGAAAGGTAGAAAAGCATGATGGCTAAAAGCCCAGCTCTATCTCTGTCCAGCTGTGTGACCTTGGGCAAGTCACTTAAACTCTCTGTGCCTCAACGGCCTCATCTACAAAACAGGAAAGATGACACCAACCTTAGAGGACTGTTTGGACAAAGACATGTTTCTGTGGTGGCTCAGATGGTAAAGGATCTGCCTGTAATGTGGGAGACCTGGGTTCGATCCCTGAGTCGGGAAGATCCCCTGGAGAAGGGAATGGCAACCCACTTCAGTATTCTTGCCAGGAGAATCCCAAGGATAGAGGAGACTGGCGGACTACAGTCCATAGAGTTGCAGAGTCGGACATGACTAAGCAACTAACACTTGCACTTTTTCATGACAAATTAACACCCATCAGATGCTGAAAATAGGCCTTCACATGAGGCAGGTGCCTTTTAAGCAATGCTCTTGACCTCTAGAGGGCTTCCCAGGTGGCACTAATGGTAAAGAATCTGCCTGCCAATACAGGAGACTTTAAAAACCATGAGTTCAATCCATGGATTGGGAAGATCCCCTGGAGGAAGAAATGGCAACCTGCTCCAGTATTCTTGCCTGGAGAATCCCATGGACAGAGGAGCCTGGCGGGCTACAGTCCATGGGGTGGCAAAGAGTCAGACATGACTGAAGCGACTTAGCAGCACATCTTGACTTCTATACCCTATTTCATCTTTATCTGAACAAACAAATATCTAAGACTAAAGTTTTAAAACATTGAGTGGATGGTGCATGGAGAGTGCTGAGCACCTGGCGCCCAGCCCGTGCTTGGCATCTGTAAACCGTGAGCTGGTGAGCTCACCCTTTCCTTCTTCTCCCCTCCCCCACCCACATCCCCCATGGATTCAGCCTCACAGCAAGTGACGCAACCTGGGGAAACCGAGTCCCTCTGGCCACAGGTGTTCCCACAACACCTTGCCTGCATGAGGGCGGTGGGGGTGTGGAGGGGTGCAGGGAGGGAGGACCCTCCTGGCATTTAGTTCTCAGGGGAGGTGGAGGGTGAGAACCAGCTCCTATTTGCCTTAATTAGCATCTCGAAGGAGCCAGTTGCCATGACTTCGGGAGGAAGTCTCTGGCTGGGGTGGAGCCTGGCCGGGTGCCCCAGGAGGGACCTCATTCCTTCCCCAGGGGCTGATCTGGCTCACCCTCAGGCTCTGGACTCAGGCCGGTGTGGATCTGCATCCAGCCTTTCTTCACACCCTGTGACCTGTTCCTCTTCTGTGAATTAAGACTACGAAAAAACCAAAACTCCAGTTTTGGGCTGTTGGGGGAATTTAACAGGATGCAAAATGCCCAGCTCTGGGTTAGGAGATCTAACGATTATTCTTATATCATTGGGAGAAAGTGATTTTCAATATGATCCCACTTAGGATACCCAGACCATTTCTATGCATAGAAGAATGTCAGCAGTGGTTATGTGTTGGGACTGTAATATAAATAATAATAGCTCATACTTATTAAGCATCTACTGTATGCTAAGTGCTTTAGCCAGGGGTCCTCAACCTGCTCCAATGCATTGGCCACCTGATGTGAAGAGCCGACTCATTGGAAAAGACCCTGATGCTGGGATAGATTGAGGGCGAAAGGAGAAGGGGGCAGCACAGGATAAGATGGTTAGATGGCATTATTGACTCACTGGACATGAATCTGAGCAAACTCTGGGAGATAGTGAAAGACAGGGACGCCTGGTGTGCTGCAGTCCATGGGGTTGCAAAGAGTCAGATACAACTTAGCGAATGAACAACAACGACATGCATTCTTCTCTCTCCCCAATCCCACGTTCAACCCCATGGACTCAGATATGGTCTTCCATCATTGACCATTTACATCTTCAAAAAGCATCTCTCCCCCTAACTCCTAATATGCAGCTGGCCCCCGACATCTCCATGTGGGAACCTGATAACACATCAAAGTCAAATCTTGATTCTCACCCCCTCACACACAAACTCGTTCCTCCCTCATCCTTCCGTCTCAGCTGATGGCAGCTCCAACCATCCAGGTGCTCAATTCAGACACGCTAGCATCATCCTCAGCTTTCCTCTTTCCCCCACACCTCACAGCCCATCCGTTAGAAAACTGCCTTGGCTCTGCATCCACAGTCTACTCAGAGAGTGTCCACTTCTCCATCTTCTATATCCTCTGGTCCAGCTCCATCACTGGCACCTTGGACCAGCGCAGTTGCCTCCACCCTAGTTCCTCTCCTTCCCATCCTTGCTGCCCAGTCTGTCCTGCCCATATCAACCACAAGAGAGCGCCCGTGAGCACCTGAGTCAGGCCCCGCCCCTCGTTTGCCTACAGCCCTCCAGGGCTCCCACCTTCCTTGGGGTAATAGCCCCAAATCTGTCCTGCATGACCTGCTCCAGTCCCATCCCTACCCTCACTTCCTCCCTCTCTCTCCCTGCTCCAGCCACATGGGCCTCCTCGCTGTTCCTCCAACAGGTCAGGGCATGGAGCTGCCCCAGGACATTTTCATAGGCTGTGCCCTCTGTGGCCTACTCAAATGCCAACCTCTGCCTGAGCCCTGCCCTGAACACCTTGTTTAAGATTGACCTTTCCACACATCTTCATCTTCTTTTGTGGCCTGATTTTGTTTTCCTTTGCTCTCACTCTCCATACATTTTACCAGTTTATTTTTTAATATACAGTATCAGCTCTTGGAAACTGAGACCTTCATTCTGTCCTGTTCACCACTTCTTCCCAGAACCTAGGACAGCATCTGACACACATTTAATATTTGTGGAATAATTAAATGCTTAAGGAAAGTCCCCAAACCATTGGATGAGCGAGAACCTACTATTGCCAGACCCTGAAAGATCTGTCCAGGAAAAAAAAAAATTACAATTAGGGACAGGTGGGTAACCCATGGGGCTTCCCAGGTGGCTCAGTGGTAAAGAATCCACCTGCCAATGCAAGAGATTCAGGAGACATGGGCTCAATCCCTGGATCACGAAGATCCCCTGGAGGAGGAAATGGCAACCCACTCCAGTATTCTTGCCTGGAGAATCCCATGGACAGAGGAGCCTGGCAAGCTATAGTCCATGGGGTCACAAAGAGTCAGACATGATTGAGTGACTGAGCATGCACACACACGGGTAACCCATGAAAAGACCGTGTCTCTAACCAGGGCAGACCAGACTTTTCTGACCTCAGCCCCAAAGTGTGGCGACAACAAAATAAAAGGGAATACCTTCCCTCCCAGGTCTCCCTAGGGGCTGTGATGATGAGCCTGCCATCCCATGAACTTGGCCCTCCACCTTTGGCCTCTGCTCTTCCCCTCACATCTTGAGTTTCTGACTCAGAGGACATTTTCTCTTCTGAGTACATTCACAGAAGCCTCTCGCACTCTGGGCCAGCAGCACGTGAGCCTGGGAAGAATATGTAAAGGTCAATGTCTATAATTGAATTTCACCCCACCTCCCCCCAGATAAAAATAGCATCTTTGTAATCGCTTAAATGGTTCTGAGGGAAGGAAGGAGAGAGAGAGAAAAGGGGCGAAGTACCTGCAAGTTGAAAAATTACAGGCTCTGGTCTCAAGTCCACCTGAGCACCAACTACCTCTCACTGAGTGTCTTCCCTCATAACCTGGTGTGTGTATGTGTGTGCATGCACGCACACGCGCGCGCACACACACACACACACACACACACACACACACACACCTGATCACAGGCAACTCCAATTGATGATGATTGAGTGCTAAACTGAGGTCAGGCACTCTGCCTGGAGATGGGGAGCTGGGATCAGAGGTTTCACCCAAATGAGTGGCCCCCACACGGAGGACCCTAGTGGTTGACATGGGGCTGGCGGCGGCGGTGGGGGGGCTTGTCTTGTGCCCTCTGCTCTGAGCCTGGGTTTCTCCTCCCTCCACACAGGTAGGGGACTCTGTTTTCTCTCTGCCCTTCTAGGGAGAACATCCCTCATACCATTGAGTCTGGGCCCCACATTCTGTCCCCCCCACCGATGCCTTCCTCAAATTCCCCCCTCCCACTCCATCCTGTTTGTGGTCTGGGGGAGGGGAATAGGGGGAGAGGTACGGGCCACTGAAATAAATTTCCTCCCTATTAATTTTCAGCACAGGAAGATTTACCATTATCTCCTCTCGCCTTTCTGCAGAGTTGACATTGAGTCAAAGAATCTTCCTCCTGGCCAGGCAGAGGGGTGTCACGGGCCTCCTCCCCTGGAGCCTCTCCCTTTGCTCCCCTCTCCAGACCTCAAGTTCTCCACTTGGGTGGATCAATTTCCCAGACCAAACCTCAGTTTCCTCACCTGGACTGGTTATTTCACGTGTATATTCAGTCACATAAAGAAGGTACCATAAATGGCAGCATGCTGGGTTGAAAATAATCCAATAAGTATTTACCAAGCCCCTACTGTGTGCTGGGCTGTCCTGGGCACCAGAGATGCTGCAGAGACACAGACATCACAGATGAAACACCCTGCCCTGGCTTCAGCAATTAATCAAATTGAATTTGTAATGAGGGCAGAAGCAAACCAGGTGTAGCCAGATCATGTGCCCACGTGCATAGGGGAAAAAAAGACTGAAAGGAAAACCATCAAAATAGTAACATATAACAGTAGCATATAATAGTAACATATAACCTTCCTAATAATAGGTTATGGGGGGAGGGGGGCTAGGATATTTGAGGACTGGGTAACCTTCCCAAATCTCAGGACGCTTATGTGAATTTCACCTTAATAAAAATTAAAAGAAGAAAAGCAAAGAGAGAGCAGCCCTGGAGTTAACGGATGATGTGAAATTGTCTAGATAAATATCTCAGGCTAGGAGCTTCACAGGAGGAAATCCTGGGTACATCTGAGGATCCATAATCAACAAGTGAACGATACATTTCTAAGGACAGAAAAGAAATAGGGTCATCTCATTCAGTGGAGTCACTACCAGGAAGGATTTAATCACCCAACATTTTGTATCAAGAATCTCCACCATGACACTTTGCTAAAAGAATGTGTCCGTTTCTTACCATTTTTCTTTTTGCTATTTGTATGTAAAAATTTACTTATATAAAGAGGCTTATACCAATATTTCCAATAAAGTTGTTTTTAATTAGTAAAAGAGAAGGAAAATAAAAAAGAAGGAAAGAGAAAGAAAAAGAGGGAGGGAGAGAGGAAGAAAAGAAAGAACTTATATGTCTGACCTCTTATTAGTTGTTCCAGGACATTTTCCCAAGAAAATAGTTGTGGATGGGAACATAGAAGTAGCTACCAGGGTGTTATTTCCTGGTCTATAATAGCAACACATTAGATACAACCTAAATGCTTAACAATAGAGGATGAATTTGAAAAAAACACTATGTTGCCATGAAACAAATTACAATTGTATAATTGCATAGAAAAAAAGACTAAAAGGAAGCACACTTAGAAGTTGGCACCCTGGGCAAGATAACAGCCAAGCTTTATATCTTCTTTTTAGTGTATTGAGATTTTCTAAATTTCCTGCAGTGAACGATGTTCCTTTTGTGGTCAGAGTGAGGATAAACAACATCAGTACATCCTTGTTCTTAAAGAAAGTAGAGGGAGAAAGGAAGTCTGGGTAAAGCTGGGAGGTGGGGGATGGTCCTGACTCCATCATTATCTGCTGTATCACTAATACGCCATGATCTTGGTTTTCTCGCCTGTAGAATGGAAATAATGAGATCTACATGACCACAGGGGTTTCAGGACAAGGACCTGACAAGTCCAGCCAAGGACGGCACTATTGACCCTCATCAGAAACTGTCATCTCTTGTCTTCAGACCACCCCAGCCCTCTCTGGCTTCCTGGCCTCCATCTCTGGCCCTGGTGGCCCAAGAGAGTTTTTTGAAAGAAGTCATAGATGAAACCTCTTCCCTTCCCTGTTCAGAGACCCTCCTCTATTCTACAAAGCAGATACAGTATCATCAATTCCATTTGACAAATGAGGAAATCGAGGCTTGAGGATGCTATGCCCCTTTCTGGGCTCTCTGATCCCAAGGTCACCCAGCTATTGAGAAGCAGATCCAGGATTTGAACCCAGAATGGTCTAGCTCTCAAGGCTATGTGCCTAACCACTGCACCACACAACTTGTCCTCATCCCCTCCCTGCCCTCCCCTCCTCCCCTCTCCCCCTCGCTCACTCTGCTCCAGCCACACAGGCCACCATTTCCCCAACACACCACACCCGGTCCTGCCTCAGGAAAATCAAACCAGAATGAGATTCTACTTTGCACTGATCAGATTGGGAGAGAAATGGAAAATATTGGATGAAGTCAAATATTGATGGGGGTGAGGAGAATGGGACTCATATACAGCAGATGTGCAGCCTGATTGTATTAAGGAAAACCCCACAGCAGCAACTCCAGCCCTCAGCCATTAACCCAGACAACCATCTGCATGTGTGTGCAAAGACTTATGTTCAAAGGTGTGCCCTGGGACTTCCCTGGCAGTCCAGTGGTTAACAATCCACCTACCAATGCAGGACACATGGGTTTGATCCCTTGTCCGGGAAGATCCCACATGCTGTAGAGCAACTAAGCCCATGCACTGCAACTACTGAGCCTAAGTGCTATAACCACTGAAGCCTGCATACCTAGAGCCCAAGCTCTGCCGCAAGAGAAGCCACCGCAATGAGAAGCCTGCGCACTGCAACTAGAGAGTAGCCCCTGCTTGCGCAACTAGAGAAAGTCTGTACTCAGTAGCGAAGACCCAGCCAGCACAGCCAAAAATTAAAGACAAAAGTGTGCCCTGTCAAGTTGGTGACGTATGTCTAGCAGGTGGGGATGTGGTAGATAAACCATGGAATATGCATCTTATGGAAATGTATGCAGCCATTAGAAAAAGAGAGAGGCTGATCCACATGTCCTGACCTGGTGAGGTCTCTGAAATGAAGGTCATTTGGTCCTACTATTGGGATACTGTCTGTCTTGGGAATAGTGATTCATTTAGAGAGCGCTAACTAGATGTCTGGCACTGTGCAAGCCACATTGTCTGAATTATTTCATTAGCTGCTCCCATTTTACAGATGGGAAATGCAGGCCCAGAGAGATTAAGCAACTGACCCAAGGTCACACAGCCAGTGCATAGCAGAGTTGGGAATTAAACATGAGTTCTCTGATGCCCACCTCTGTGTTCTTACCCTCTCTGCTCCTTGTGTCATTCATTCATTCAACAAACACTGATGATCACTGTGTGCCTGGCCCTGTTCTAAACACCAGAGACCCAGCAGAGAACAGAAGTGACAATATCTCCCACTTTCTTGGAGCTGCTGGAAGCTGGAGAGAGAGAACATGCAGGCCAGTGAACAAAAAGTGATCATTTCAAATAGTGATAAATGACAGGCAGTACTGAGACAGGGTGATATGGGAAAAAAGTGATGGTGTAAGGGGATGCAACTTTAGCTGGGATGATCAGGGGGAGCCCCTCAGAGAAGGTGACATTTGAGTTGAAACCTGAATGATGAGAGAGAGAAAGCTATGGGGGCATGTGAAAGAAGGGTGTCCCAAACAGAGGGTATATACAGCCTGTGCAAAGGTCCTGAGGTAGGATGGTGCCTGGTTTGTTGCAGGAACAGTGAAGAGGTCCCTGTGGAGTGAGTGAGGGGGAGAAAGGGAGGAGGGGAGGACAGAGAGGGAACAGGGCAGGTTGTGCAGGGTCTTGTGGGTCTTGGGAAGGACTTGGGCTTTTACCCCAGGGAGGTGGGAGCCCTGGAGGGCTGTGGATAGGGTAGAGAGGATCTGATTCAGGTGCTCACGGGTGCCCTCTGGTTGCTGCTGCAGGGAGGACAGACCATAGTGGGCATGGTAAGCAGGAGCCAGACCTACTGGTTCAAGTGGGTGATGAAGGGGCTGGACCCAAGTGGATGCAGAAGATGCTAAAATGGTTATAAACATTCCAGCTTCACCCACCACTACCTTAAGTGGTTTATCCTCAAGGACAGATGGCACGTTTCTCCCCATTGATCTGACTGTTTAGTTGTTCAGTTCTGTTCAACTCTTTTGCAGCCCCATGGACTGTAGCCCACCAGCTCCTCTGTCCATGGGATTCTCCAGGCAAGAATATTGTCATGGGTTACCATTTCTTCCTGACCCAGGGACTGAATCCATGTCTCCTGCATTGGCAGGCAGATTGTTTACCCCTGAGAGCCATCTCCCCATTACCATCCGCTTTAGAGAATGCCCATGATCAGCTGCAAAGAAGGCAATGTCACCCCACTCCAGTATTCTTTTGCCTGGAAAATCCCATGGATGGAGGAGCCTGGCAGGCTTCAGTCCATGGGGTTGCTAAGAGTCGGACATGACTGAGCGACTTCACTTTCACTTTTCACTTTTGTGCATTGGAGAAGGAACTGGCAACCCACTCCAGTGTTCTTGCATGGAGAATCTCAGGGATGGGGGAGCCTGGTGGGCTGCCGTCCATGGGGTCGCACAGAGTCGGACACGACTGAAGCAACTTAGCAGCAGCATGATCAGCTGCAGCTGCCAGACCCTCCAAGCCAGCAGTGCCCTCTGGGGACCAGAGACACACAACATACTCCCCAGGCCATACCGCAGGCGAGAAGCAGGGCCAGACCTCAGGCCCCCCCGTGCCACCTCTCTGCTGGCTCAGCTGTGCTCTGCCTGCCTCTTCCAGGGGCAACGATTAGGAGTTTGTTTACTGGTATTATTTTTTATTGATTTTTAAACAAGTGCTCAGCAAAAAAGACACACTTGGCTCAGCTGCTTCCATGATATCTAAATGATTCATTTAAGCGATCCTGGTTGTGCGGGCCACTGGGTGCTAAAAGCTTGCAGTTTGGTCTTTTTCAATTGTTTTTTTTTTTTTCTAAGCTGTCATACAGGGTGACCAACTTGTCCTGATTTGCCCAAAACTTCCCTGGTTTTAACACTGAAACCAGGATGATCAATCTTCTTAGTCTGATGGGAAAACCGTGTGAAAAACACACACATTGTGGTTAGCTGGGATGGAGGGGTCCTCAAATGGGGTTGATGACAGTGTCTGTCTCATTAGCCTTGGTGAGGGGTGGTTGTGACAATAAGCATCCTGGTTTTGTTTGGGGCTCTGTAGTAAGGCATTGTCCTGTAGTTATAGTTAAACCTTCCACTTGGATCTGAGCTTCCTAATGGCAAAAGGGAAATGGGAAACATAATTTTGGGGGTGGGGAGCATATCGTGTAGCTTGCAGGACCTTAGTTCCCCAATCAGGGATCGAACCCAGGTCCCAGTAGTGAAAGTGTGAAATTCTAACCCTTGGACTACTAGAGAATTCCCCAGAAACAATTTTTTTTCCTAAAAAAAAAAAAGTCCTAATACACAGCAAACACTCAATAAAACTCTGGCTCTTACAGGGCCGGTGAAGGAATCAGAGTTTCTCATAAGGGCACCTGTTTGGAGGAGAAGATATGTCCGCTCCTTCTAAATTATATGGCCCCACCATCTACTTCTTGTCTCTATGGATCTGATTCCTGCCTGATGACAAATAAAAATCACAGGTTCTGAAGTTAACCCACAAATACGTGTCCACGTGCTTTATTTTCCGATTTAGGAACCCCCTTCTGCTTCTTCTAGTATCAGCTCTTCTTCGAGGTGTGCATTCACTGAAGCCATGCTCCCTCCCTGGGTCTTCTCCAGGGCCAGGAAGGGGCACACCCAATGAGGTCCTTAGCTGTTCATCAGCCTACACAATTGACCTCACCGTCCTTCTCAGCCTCCCTCGATTCAGAGTGATAAACAGGATTATATTATAACTGGAAACTTCTATACATAAAAAGACACCAGAACCAAATTAAAAGGAAGTGACAAAACAGTAGAGTGGTCTGTCAAAAATTAAACATAAAATTACCATTTGATTTAGTAATCCCACCTGTGGGTCGAAACAAAAAATTTGAGGGACTTACCTCGAAGGACTGACACTGAAGCTGAAGCTCCAGTCCTCTGGTCACTTGATGTGAAGAGTCAGCTCCTTGGGAAAGACTCTGATGCTGGGAAAGATTGAGGGCAGGAGGAGAAGAGGGTGGCAGAGGATGAGATGGTCGGATGGCATCACCAACTCAATGGACATGAGTTTGAGCAAGCTCTGGCAGATAGTGAAGGACAGGGAAGCCTGGCATACTGCAGTCCATGGGGTTGCAAAGAGACAGACATGACTTAGTGACTGAGCAACAACCTGGAGGTACAGTGGTTAAGACCGTGCTTTCACTGCAGGAGCCGTGGCTTTGATCCCTGGTTGGGGTTCTAAGATCCCACATCCCATATGCCAGGTGGCGTGGCCAAAACAAACAAACAAATATTTGAAAGCAGGGACTCAGAGACCTACTTGTACACCTGCGCTCACAGCAGCATTATTCACAGGAAACAAACCACGTGTCTGTCGACAGTTGACAGATAAACAAATTAGGGTCCATCCATACAATGCAGTGTTATTCAATCTTTAAAAAGGAAGGAGATTCTGACACCCACTGCAACACAGATGAAGCCTTAGGACATGACGCTCGGTGAAATCAGCCGGACACAAAAGGACGAACATTGTCTGGTTCCACTCACAGGAGGTCCCTGGAGGAGTCAGATCCACAGAGACAGGAAGTAGATGGTGGGGGCCTGGGGCTGGGAGAGAGGGAGGGGGAGATGGTATTTAATAACGGCCCCTCCCTGCACTCACTTCCCACCCTCTACCTTGTTCTCTCCCCTCCAGCCACCCAGCCTCATCATTGTTTATTATTATTGTCATTGTTAAAAACTCATCTATTTATTTTATTGTGGTAAAATATACATAACATAAAATTTACCATTATAACCACTTTCAGTGGCATTAAGCACATTCACATTGTTGGGCAACCATCCCCACCATCATCTCCAGAACTTGCTCATCTTCCCAAACAGAAACTCTGTCCCCATGAAACACTCACTCCCCAGCCCCCTCCCACAGCCCCTGGCTCCACCATCTACTTCCTGTCTCTATGGATGTGATCCCTGTAGGGACCTCCTGTGAGTGGAATCAGACAGTGTGTGTCATTCTGTATCTGGCTTATTTTATTGAATATAATGTTCTCAAGGTTCATCCATGTTGTAGCTGGTGTCAGAATCTCCTTCCTTTTTAAGGCTGAAAAATATTTCATTGGATGGATGGACTACAATTGGTTTCTTCATCATCTCTCTGGGGACATTTGGGTTGTTTCCACCTTTTGGCTACTGTGTGAATCATGCTATGAACATGGGTGTAAAATTATCTGTTTGAGTTCCTGCTTTCAATTATTTGGGGTATATATCCTCACTGTTCCTTTTTTTTTATTTATATAAAATTTTACTTATTTTTTTGGCTGTGCTGGGTCTTGGTTGCTGCGTGTGCTTTTTTCTAGTTGCAGCAAGTATGGGCTGCCTTCTAGTTGTGCTCCAACTTCTCATTGTGGTAGTTTCTCTTAATGTGGAGCATGGGCTCTAGGGTGCATGGACTTCAGTAGTTGCAGCTCGTGGGCTCTAGAGCACAGGCTCAACAGCTGTGATGCACAGGCTTAGTCACTCCATGGCATATGGGATCTTCCTGAATCAGGGACTGAACCTGCGTCTCCTGCATTGGCAGGATTCTTTACCACTGAGCCACCAGGGAAGCCCCTTACTGTTTTTTGAACATACCAGGAACAGTCCTACCTCAGGACCTTTGCACTGGCTGTGCCCTCTGCCTGGAGTGACCTCTCCCAGATCTTCCCATGGTTGATTCCTTCTCATCTAACTCTGGAAGCCTTAGGCTGACCCAGCCATTGCTCACCATGAGGACACTGGCAACCTGGCCACTCAGAGAAACCTCCACTGCTCTCCACCCAGAGAAATCTTGCTCTGAATGGAATAACTCCTATTTTATCAAGCTTCTCTGCGTATATGTTTGAATCCTACCACATCCCTGCTTTGGAGCCCAGACACAGTCCTGGGGAAAACATGAGAAACATTTCAGCGGATGACAGTCATGAGAACAATGATACATGATGTTAACTAACAATTATAGAACAGTTGTTGGGTATCACATACTACTTTGTGCTGGGCAGGTGGCTAAGAGCTTTGTGGGTGACATCGTATTGGATCTGGAGAGATGGATATAGTAATTGCACCCATTTTACAGATGAGGAAGCTGAGGCTTAGCCAGGGGAAAACACTTGCCCAAAATGACATTACTAAGACTCAAACTCAGGTCTGTTTCCTACATTGATCCCAGCTTCATGGTCCCCAAGGAACATAAAATTCAGGGTAGATCCACACGTGGTGAGTTATAAGCTCTGGGAGAGGGTGACAGCGTCACTCTGGCCACCTCTGTATCATCTGCAGTAACTTTCACCCCATTAGATCTCCCAGCTTCTATATCCATCATTTGATTTATCTCTTCATCACTGTGCCATTGAACTGTCTGGGCTGGGTGGTTAATATCTTTAAAATTTTTTTTACTTATTTTTTTGGCTGTGCCGGGTGTTAGTTATGGCATGTGGGATCTTTTTTTTTTTTTTTTTTTTTTTTTTTTTTTTACTGTGCTGGGTCTTCATTGCTGTGAGGGTTATTCTCTAGTTCCGATGAGCACAGGCTACTCTCTAGTTGCCTTGCACGGGCTTCTCATTGCAGTAGCTTTCCTTGTTGTGGAGCATGGGCTCTAGGGCAGATGGACTTGAGCAGTTGCAGCTAGTGGGCTCTAGAGAGCAGATTGAATTGTGTGCACATGGGTTTAGTTGCTCTATGGCAGGTGGGATCTTCCTGGACCAGGGATTGAACCTGTGTCGTCTGCATTGGCAGGTAGATTCTTTACCACTAAGCCACCAGGAGAGTCCACATGTGGAATTTTTAGTTGCAGCATACGAATTCTTAGTTGCTATATGTGGGATCTAGTTCCCTGACCAGGGATTGAACTTGGGCCTCCTGCACTGAAAGTGTAGAGTTGTAGCCACTGGACAACCAGGGAAGTTCCCGGGTGGTTAATATCTTGCACCATCCAGGACTTGGTAAAGAGCATCTCCTAGCAGGATGCCTTGCTGCTGTTTGTAACAATGATGCTTTTGTGTGACATCATCTACGTGGACTCAGTCAACCCACTGGGGCAGGCACTATGGATATCCCCATTTTACAGATGAGAAGAATGAGGCTTAGCAAGGAGACGTGTCTTGCTCCATGTCCTGCAGGAAGATTTGAGTCTGGACAGTCAGACTCTGGTCCCCAAGACTGTACCACCTGGCTTTGTTCCTGGCTGTGTGGTGGCATTTTGCTTTATTATTTCCCGAGTGCCCCGTTAATCGTCTGAACAAAGCGATTACCACAGCTTTTATATATGGCCCAATGTCTAATTGTCCAGACCATGGAACCAGTGACTCAAAACCTCCCTCCCTAATTGCCTTTCCTGCACAATTAGTACCTCGTTATATATGGTTCTGTGGTCGCCTGCATTTCTGCAGTCTACCAGCCTTGCTGCTAATCATCTGGACTCTGTAATTAATGCCATATACTAGACCATCTTCTCTTCTCTGTGTAGTTAGAGTCATACTCATTTCTGGGGTTAGGGTTGGCAGTGCTCAGAAGAGAAAAATGCAGCCCCTGCCCACAGGGAAGTCACTATCTATTTGGAAAGGCAACAAGCAAATGCAGAATTTGCTTTCTGCTTGTGGGAGCTACAAATACTGGTTATAGAGTGGTAAATAGATCAAAGGTTCCCTCTGATGGAGGAAGGGCAATGGAGATTGGGTCATGAAGGATGAATAGGAGTTTGTGAGATGGAAGAGAATTCCAAGCAGAAGGAATAGCATGTGCAAAGGTTTAGATGTTGAAAGAGCTGGGAATTTGGGGAGGGAGGCAGTGAGAATTAGTGAAACAGGCAGGCAGACTTAACAGGGGTCCTATATGGAGATACTGAAGAGCAGGTTGAGGACTTAGATTTTATCCCCTGGGTAGCTATGAAAGGGTTTGAGCAGAAGAGAGATTTGATCAAGTTTAATTTTTAAAAAATGTTGTAGTTACTGTAGGGAGAATAAATCGGAAGGGAAGAGAAATGGAGGCCATGAGACCGGGAAACAGGTGGCTTCTGTTGTCCAGAGATAAAATTACGGTGGAATTGAGTGGATCAGAGGCTGTGGGGATGGAAGGGAGTGGATGGATAAGAGAGAGATTTAGAGGATAGAATGAGCAAGATGTGGAAACTGACAGGTGATGGGTGAGGATGTGGGAGGAAGGGCAGTGGATGCCCAGGTCTTTGATCAAAGGGTATGCAAGGGAGGTTGATGGGGCCATTCCCAAGTAAAGAATAAGAAGGTCTGTAATGAAGATTTTAAGCTCCATTTGAGTCCTACCTGAGGAGGGACATACTGGCCATCCTGGTCTGGAGCACAGAAAGCTGTTCAGGGTTTGGGATCTGATTTGGCAGGAATCTCCAAAGCTGTGGGAGTGGATGAATTCACCAAGAGGGAGAGCAGAGATCTGGAAGCAAGAAACCAGCAACTGCTGTTACAAGCCCCTGAGATTGCAGGGTGGGGAATGTTTGTTATGTGGCACTCTCACAGCATTAGCCAACTGCTACAAGTCTCCAGAAACAGACTATGGAGCCCTCCAAGGTCAGGCCCCTTTTGTTAGATGTGGAAACATAGCCCATCTGGAGCTGCTCCATGTACCCATCTAAAAAATCCCCAGCTAGACAAGAATCCAGCCTCCTGCAGCTGCTCCCTGAATTAAGAAACTCGAGGGGTTCCAATAGGTTCTGTGGTAAATTACCCATGAAAGTACCAGGGAAAACCTCACTCGGCTGGGGGGGGCGGAGGGGGAGAAGAAGATTTGTGATGATATATCTACAGGAGGAGAAAAAAAAAGATTTGGGAGCTCAGTGGTGGAATGTTCTATAAGAACCTTTTAAAAGCAAACACAGGAGACATGAGCAGTTTTTAAAATGACAGACAATACAATGGAAGATAATATATTTAAAACCCATATCAACGTTAACAGACCATAAAAATACAGCTACATTAATCTGAGCTGTCTGTCACGGGCTCTCTGAGCAGCTGTGTGATTTTATAGTTTCGCTCCTGGAGGTTTCCTTGACACTTTCACAAATACATCTCAATTTATTTAGATAAGGACAATAGAAATATTGCACTTCTTTTTTCTTTCTTCCTTCCCCTCTTCTTCCTCCATCACCTCCCTGAACAGCTGAGAGCTCTGACAGAGCTGGCCTATCAGAGCTTTTTCAAATTAAAAAAAAAAAAAAAAATTTTTTTTTTTAATTGGAGAAAAGTTCCTGTTGAGGGTTCTAGGGCCCCAGAGTTTCAGGGTGGTGGGGAAAGGCTAAGTTGGTGCCTTTGTTGCTGTGTGTCTGCAGGAAAATGCCTTACCTTCTCTGAGGCCTGTTGGCAAAGATCATGCACACACCTGCTCCTCCTCCCCACACCTGGATAAATCCACACTTACCATCACCACCACCTCCACCACTACAGTTGCTACTCACCTCCTATCTCTCATCTCCTTCTCTCCCCTGGTTCACTAGTACCTATTACAAAGGTCCCCTTGCTCTTTTGCCTACCTGCCAGGCACGATCCTGTCCCACAGCCTTTACACTTGTTGTTCCCTCCATCTTGAAGGACCTCTCCTCATTCTTCCCATAGCTGGCTCTTCTTCCTGTTTCAGTTTAATGCCACCTCCTCCCAGAAGCTCTCCCTGACTACCCCCAGCTAAAGAAGCTTCCTTGTCCTTTCTTTCGCATCAGATCATGTTCTGTATCCCTCCCAGGACTTACATTCCTTGAAAATAGTTTGTTTGCCCATACACTAGTTTATTGCCTGTCTCCTACACCAGTCTGAGCTCCCTGAGGTCAGGGGTCAATCAGTTGGTTGTTTGGTTTACTTTTGTTGGTCTGTTTCAGCCACTGATACCTTCTTGGTGCTTGGAACAGGGCTTGGTATACCTACTGCATACAGTAGGTGCTCAATACATACTTGTTGAGGGATTGAATGAAACGGGGAGTGAATAGGCCACTCTGGGTTGGGAATGGTGGAGCAACGCCTTGGAGGTAGAATTTGCCATTGGAAGTTGTGAGCCCCGAGCATCTGGAATGGGACCCCAGCCTTCCCTTCTTCCGGGAAGTGATTCATATCTGACGGTTTAAGACAGCAAATCCAGGGACTTCCCTGGTAGTCCAGTGGCTAAAACTCCAAGCTTCTAATGCAGGGGGCCCAGTTTTCATCCCTAGTCAGGAAAACTAGATCTTGCATGCCACAAGGAAGATCAAAGGTCCTCGTGTGCCACAACTAAGACCTGGTGCAGCCAAAAAAAAAACAAAACCCCCAAATCCAGCACCATGCCAACCACTCTGGGTTCTGCTGCCCACAAACACCCTCCCCATGAGTGCTGGCGACACTATCCTTGTCAAACAAGGGTCCTCCTCTTGGTTCCCTCACCACCACCTCCCCTGGTGGCTCAGGTGATAAAGAATCTGCCTGCAATTCAGGAGACATGGGTTCAATCCCTGGGTCAGGAAGATCCCCTGGAGGAGGGAATGGCAACACAACCCAGTATTCTTGGCTGGAGAATCTATGGACAGAAGAGCCTGGCGGGCTACAGTCCATGGGGTCACAAAGAGCTGGATCAACTGAGCAACACTAACACACCTCCTCCCCCATCCGAGGCATCCTGGATGTCATCACTGCTGCAGATGAAACCCACTTGATGCCGGGGAAGGCCCAGCACAGATGTCCCCAGGATGAAACATCTGGGCCGCGTATTGCAGCAGCTGGCAGGAGCTGGGATACCATCAGGCAGGCTGACATCTCTGGGAGGCTAGGTGGCCCCGAGTCGCCTCCGGGTCCCACCGTCTGTCTGCAGCCAAAACCTGTCTGATGATTTCTCTGGGCTGGGGAGGAAAGGGTCCCAGAGCTGACTGCCATCCCTAATTCGTTCATCCCCTCCCTCCTCATTTCCTTCCATCAGTGAATGATAGTCGCTCAGTCGTGTCCAACTCTTTGCGACCCCATGGACTGTAGCCTCCCAGGCTCTTCTGTCCATGGAAATTTCCAGCCAAGAATACTGGAGCGGGGAGCAATTCCCTTCTCCAGGGGATCTTTCTGACCCAGGGAATGAACCCGGGTCTCCTGCATTGCAGGCAGATTCTTTACCATCTGAGCTACCAGGGAATCTTAAGTCCGGGGCATTATCTCCAAATGATAACCTGAATCCAAGCACATCACTCCATCCCACTCCTGCCTCTGCTGAGGCCCAGCCACTATCATCGCTCATTTGGACCAGTGCACTAGCATCCCTGTGGTTTAGTCCCAGCTATCTCCCTGCCCTTGTCTCCTCTTACTCTGTGCCAGCCACACCGGCCTCCTTGCTGGGCTCAGAACACACCAGGCATGGTCTGGCCTCAAAGTCTTTGCCCATGCTATTCCCTCTGCCTGGAACATTCTTCTCAGATCTCCCCATGGCCAGCTCCTCCTCACCCTCCAAGTCTCTGCTCAAATATCACCTCCTCCAAGAAGCCCTCCCAATTTCCCTTGCCTAGTCAATCTTAGTTAGGTTAGGCTGCTACAACAAAATGCCATAGACTGGGTGCTCATAAACAAGACATTTACTTCTCACAGTTCTGGAAGCTAGCAGTCCAAGATCAAGATGCAGGCAGAGAGACTGCGCTAGTGGTCCAGTTGCTAAGACTCTGTGCTCCCAATGCAGGGGGTCCAGGTTCAATCCCTGGTCAGGGAACTAGATCCCACATGCTGCAACTAAGAGTTTGCATGCCACAACTAAAGATTCTGCATGCTGCAGCAAAGGAATCTGCATGCCACAATGAAGATCGAACATACCCTGTGCCACAACTAAGACCCGGTGCAGCCAAATAAATAAATATTTTTTTAAAAAAAAGACACTGGCAGATTTGGTGCCTTCTGAGGATGTGCTTTCTGTTCCATAAAAACAGTCATCTTCTCACTGTGTCCTCACATGGCAGAAAGGGTAAGGGGGTGAGCTGGTGTCTCTTGTATAAGGGCATGCGTACATGTTAAGTCGCTTCAGTGGTGTCCGACTCTTTGTGACCTTATGGACTACAGCCCACCAGGCTCCTCTGCCTGGGATTCTCCAGGCAAGAATACTGGAGTGGGTTGCCATTTCCTCCTCCAAGGGATCTTCCTGACCCATGGATCAAACCCTTGTCTCCTATGTCTCCTGCACTGGCAGGCAGGTTTTTTGCCACTAGCACCACCTGGGAAGCCTAGTATAAGGGCACTAATCTCATTCATAAGGACTCCACCCTTATGATCTAAGCACCTCCCAGAGGCCCCACCTCCTCATACTATCACATTAGGGATTAGGTTTCAACATATGAGTTTGGACAGGAAACAAACATACAGCCTATAGCAGTCTGTCCGTCCTCCCTGACCCTCCATCTCTTCCACGCTCCTCTCATTCCATGGGTTACCTGCCTTCTACCCAGTACTCTCCTCTCTTTGTCTGGAAAACTACTGCTCATGCTCTGAGCCCTAGTTCCTTCCAATCCCCCAGCCCCCTGGGTTCCCTCTCCTTGACCCTAAGGGGCTGGGTGAGTCTGTGTCCAGATCTGCATCCCTGCCATCCTGGGGTCCCTTGGGGACATCTCAGCACAGGGCTGGACACACAGGGGCTATCATAAAGCATCTGCTGCCCTGTTGCTTTTCTTCCTCAGACCCCTCTTGGCCTGGGTGTCTTTCTAGAATTTCCACGGATCAGGAGTCTGGCTACAGAGTCTGTTTAAAAGGGATGCAATGGCTGGGGGTCGGGGACCATCTTGAGTGTGGGTTTGCACAGTGCACCCACTTCTTAAACGTGGGTTTTCAGTTTCCTTAGAGTGGCTCCATGGTCCCTGAATGGAGATTTTGGAAGGGTCTGAAGCCCTGCAAACCACCCTTTGGCAGTGCCCATCTTCCCCTCTGGCTACCCAATGTCCCAGACCCCTCTTGGCACCGCTCTCTTAGCCTCAGACCCCTGCCCCATCACCAGTAGTAGATGGCACCTTGGGACATCCAATCACATTATCAGAGGCACTAAAGAGCCTAGTGGTGAAAATTGTTGACCCTGGAGCCAGGTAGCCCGAGTTCAAATCCCAGGTTTCCACTTGTACTCATTCTGTGTGACGTTGGGAAAAGTATTTGCCCTCTCTGAGCTTCAGTTTCCCCATCTCTAAAATGGGGGTAATGACATCTACTTCTTAACCTGTTAGAAGGATTAACTGAGTTTCTATGCTGTTTATTTCTGGGGTCTTAGTTCCCTAACCAGGGACTGAATCTGAGCCCCCTGCAGTGGAAGCATGGAGTCTTAACGACTGGACCCCCAGGGAAGTCTCTGTGCTGTTTATTCTAAAACAGAGCTGGGCACATGGGAATTGTCTTAAGAAGTGCTCGTTGCTGTTATTACTAGTATTATTTAATTTATTTTTTTTTATAATTTATTTCTCAAATCCCCCAGGGCCCAGTGCCAGCCATGATCTCCCCTGCTCCTGAGTACAGGGTCCTGGGTCTCAGCCCCTGCTCTGTGCAGAGCAGCCACCTGTGCCGAGAGAAGATTCTAGAAGAAGGGGGAGGGGCTGCCTCGTGGCTCTTCTCCTCTCACGTTTGCAGAGCGAGCTCAGTACGCGCTGACTTTGAACAGAGGTTTTTCTTGGGGACTTTGGGGGCTTAGCAGGGAGGGGCTAAAGGTCCCAGCCCCACCCAGGTGGCTCTTGATATTCTCAGCAGCCCCAGGGATCAGTGAGTTATAAATCAACATCTCACAGGGGACAGCCGCTTCGCGAGCCTGGGGACCTCGAAGAAATGCAGCTCCAGGCCCTAGCAGTGACCCTGGGGGTGACCTTTGCCTGCAGGCTCATCCAACCAATGAGAAAGCCCGCTACGGGTGCCTAGAAACCGTTTCCATGACACCCAGGAGCCGCGGTCCCTGGAAGGGCCTGGTCCGAGGGTGAGGGGCTGGCGGGTGGGGGGGCAGGGGGGGGCAGGAATGCTTGCAGATAACCATGGCAACGCCAGCAGCTGCGGGAGGCAGCCCCAGCTGGCACGGAGGCGCCTGCCCGCTGGATCCCAGTGCTGCCACCGCCCCCAGGGCCCTCCTCCTGGCATGAGCAGGGACACTGAGGTCCAGAGACACCTGTCACCCACTCTAGGGTGCCTTTTGGAGATGGAAATTGCACCCTGCCTGTGTCAACATGAGGTGCCTCAGAGGAAAGGGTGGGGCTTTGGGAGGCAAAGCAGAGACCCTGCAGGCTTGGCCAGGGACAATCTGGGAGGGCTTTCTGAAAGAGGTGAGCATTTCCCAAGCATCACTGGTTGTTGCCATGTCAGCACACACTTGTTCCACGACTGATTTGATATCTTCCTTCCACTGACTCACGTCTTCTCAAGTAAGTTTATTTAAAAACAGTCTCTGCTTTCCTCCTGCAAATTGAAAGCTGGTTGCACCTGCCCAAATACAAGGTGGGTGGCAGAACACACTGGATGGAAACAAAACACAGTTATTCCATCTAGTGAGGAGGAGTCGCTTCCCGCTCAAGGCTGGGAGCCCGCAGCCTGCTCTCACTTTGTTTACAAGAGGATGTATGAGAGAAAAGGGTTAAAAACAAACAAACAAAAAAACAGAGCTCTCAGCACTCTCTCCTTTGCATCATCAGAGGTAATGAAAGATTGGGAAACAACTCATTTTTCCCCATGCGAATTAATGATATTGATGGAAGGATCCAGAATTGCTCTGGGCTGCATCACTGAGGGGAATCCTGCCCTGCTGATTGAGGATTTGGTTAGGTGGAAAGGAAGGGTGTCCGAGGCAGGGATGTACAGCATAGGCAAAGGCTTGGAGGAAGGATTCTTTTTTTTTTTTTTGGAGGAAGGATTCTTGAGGAGAGGGTGCAGTTGTGAGAGAATTTCTCCCTAGGTTAGAAGGAACAGTGTCTTCTGGCCTTGTGATGTTTTCCAACAGAGGTGGGTAGGAAAGCAAATGAATCTTTGGTCCAAGAGGGAGGGGGCTTGGGGCTCTGGGTTCTGAGAGAGTACTGTAAGGGGCTGTCTGGGAGGAGGAAGTGTTATGTGGGTGATGATTCCTGGAAGCAGCAGAAAGGGAGGGGAGAGGTAGACTGGTAAGAGAAGGGGCCAATATGGGGGCATCGATGAGCAGTGACTACTGTGAGCATCTGGGACCCAATCTTGCTGGGGACATCTGGAATATCATGTAGAGGAATCCTCAGAGTGGTTCCATTTGTACATTAAAGGCTCTGACAAGTTCTGCAAAAGAGACACCTGTTGAACGGTTTTCCAGATGAGCCTGGATATCAACTTTTTATCCATAGCAGTTTTCTGGACACATTTTTTGAGGCATCAATCATACCTCTGCCTTCTCTGGCCTCCTTTTTTTTTTTTTTTTGGCCACATGAACTCTTCCTTGAAGTGCACTGACTTTCCATAGGTGTGGCATGCACAGGCTTCTCCAGTTACAGCACATGGGCTCCAGAGCATGCAGGCTCAGTAGCTGCGGCACGCCAGCTCTCTAGTTGTGGTATGCAGTTTTAGTTGCCTCACGGCATCTGGGATCTTAATTCTCCAATCAGGGATCGAACCCATGTCCTCTGCACTGGAAGGCAGATTTTTAACCACTGGACTACCAGGGAAGTCCCTCTTGGCCTCCTCTTATATCTAGGTTGTGATGTGAGACAGACAATAAAATTAATACAATTATTATTCTTTCCCCAAGAGAACATGTACTGGCTTCTGTATCTGAAAAGTCCAAAGTTCTCTTCTTTCAGGTATGGCTAGATCCAGGCACTGAGCTAATGATACTGATGCTATTTTTAAAACATACACCTTTGAGGCATAACTGACATGCAATTTGGCCAACATAAACCCATTTATGATGGGTTATGACATATGTTTATGTCCATGAAACCATTACCACAATCAAAATTAAAATTTCATCCCCAAAAGTTGCCTTGTGTCCTTTTAGAATGTTGGCCCAACACATGAAGAAAGGCTGCCACTGGGATAGTGCATGGAGTTTGAGAGATGAAACCTGTTGCCTTGGCCCTGTTTTGGTTGTGAGCAATGGAAATTAAACAGTTCTGGAGGGGAAACAGGGCTTCCCTGATGGTTCAGTTGGTAAAGAGTCCGCCTGCAATGCAGGAGACCCTGGTTCAATTCCTGGGTCGGGAAGATCTGCTGGAGAAGGGATAGGCTACCCACTCCAGTATACTCGGGCTTCCCTTGTGGCTCAGTTGGTAAAGAATCCGCCCTCAGTGCAGGAGACCTGGGTTCATTCCCTGGGTTGGGAAGATCCCCAGGAGAAGGGAAAGGCTGCCCACTCCAGTATTCTGGCCTGGAGAATTCCATGGACTGTATAGCCCATGCGGTTGCAAAGAGTTGGACATGACAGCAATTTTCACTTTCACTTTCGGGAGGGGGAGACAATATAAACAGATTCCAGCAACTGAAAATTCCAGGGTCCAGCTTCAGGCATAGCTGGATCCAGGAGTTGAGCTGATGTTATTGGAGGTCTATTTCAGTGTCTCAGTTAGACTTTCCTCTGGGTGAGCTTCATTCACAGGCCCCCATTCATAGAGTCAAAAGATTCCCCAAACTCCAGGTTTATTTCTCTTCCCAGTCAGCCTGGCAAGCAGCAATGAAAACCTCCTGCCTAGGGGTTCCAGCAAAGACCATGGCTAATTCTGATTGGCTTGACTCAGGTCACATGGCCACCTCTGAACCAATCACTGTGGCTGAGGGATGTGACAGTCCCACTAACCAGCTCACTGTAGACCAAGAAATATGTTGGGGTGGGTTCAGACTGGGAGTGAGGAGCAGGCTCCCCCACCCCCAAAGCAGAGCCAGAATTTGTCACTGGCCAATGCAGGGGATATGGGTTCTATCCCTGGTTTGGGAAGATTCCACATGCCATGGGACAACTAAGTCTGTGCACCATGACTCCTGAGCCCAAGAAGCCACAACTACTGAAGCCTGAGAGCCCTAGAGCCTGTGCTCCAGAAGAGAAGCCACTGCGATGAGAAGCCTGTGCAAACTGCAACAAAGAGTAGCCCCCGTTCACCACAACTAGAGAAAGCCCGCGTGCAGCAACAAAAACCCAGTGCAGCCAAAAATAAATCTTAATAAATAGAATAAATGAATTTCACTATAATAGGCTGTGTGACATTAGGAAAATGGCTTGCTCTCTCTGGTCTGTTTCCCATCCATAAAAAGAAACCTATGGGGAGGCCATGATTAGGTCCTTGAGTTGTGGGGCTGCAAGGTGTCTGGAATACCCAGGAGCCTGGAGAGGACCCTCCCTCCCTCCCACCTCTCTCCTGGGACTCCAAGGATTGCTGAATCCTTACTATTAGCCAGGCCTGATAACATGGATCCACAGCAAGGGCCACCCCAGTCTCAGCCCATCCTAGAGTAAAATTCATAGACAACATAACTGACCAACACATGTAATTTCAAAAAACATAACTTGCTGGTTATAATATAAAGGAGAAATAAAAACAAAGCTCTTTTCCATAAAATTCTATGTATTTCAATATGTAAATGTTACAGTACAACCGTGATAAAAGATTCAACAAAGCCAACAGAAGCCTCCACCTGATGGGCCCCATCATTGCTTCTCTGCACCAGGGCAGTTACCTCCACCTTGGTCCCCAGGCTCCCTCCTTGGCTCCCCACAGTCTGTCCTCCCTGCAGCCACCAGAGGAGCCCCGTGAGCACCTGAATCAGGTAGCTCCCCACGTCCTCTGCTCACAGCCCTCCAGGGCTCCCACCTCCCTTGGGGTAAAAGCCCAAGTCCCCCCCTGGACTTCCAAAACTGTGGCTCTGCCCTGTCACCTCCCTGCCCTCCCCTCCTCCCTCTCTCCCCCTCCCTCACTCTGCTCCAGCCACGTGGGCTTCCTCATTGTTCCAACACACCAGGCCCAGTCCTGCCCCAGGGCCTTAGCACAGGCTGTGCCCTCAACCTAGCCAGCTTTTCTCCCAGACATTCCTATGTCTGATTTCTCCTCACCCCTGAAGTCTCAGCTCAACTGTCACTTTTTTTGACCTCCTCCTTGACCTTCAGTTAAATGCTCCCCAGCCTCCCTCTTTCACTCCCTATCACATCCCTCCCTGTGCTTATCTTCTCCGAATAAGGCTTTCTGATTTTTCTTTAATTCTGTTAATTCTTTGTTGCTTGATCCCAGGAGCCCTACAATAGCACATGCAATATTCAATAAATGAATTTATTCAGTGAATGTTTAAATGAGTCCATCATCTCATGCCCATTTTCTGGATGAGGAAGCTGAGGCATGGAGAGGTGAGTTTGCCTGGAGGGAGAACCAGGTTTGAGACACTTCAAGCTAACAACTCTCAACTCTGCTACTGAAACCCTGGTGTTCCCCAAGGACCCAGACCATGAGTAGAAAGGAGGGGAGAGTGACAGTGAAGGAGTTAAACCTCCACCACCACCCATCCCCCCAACTTCAGTCACCAGGCCTGGGTCACTTTGTGCCGAATTCACACATCCACACATGGGTTTCTGGCTCCTTTGGCTCACCCGTCCCACCCCCAGGGGGAAGCATATTCGTCTCCATGGCAACTGTGTTGTCTCCCATCTGACTGGGGCTGAATGACAGCATTGGGCCAGATGAAGTCACTTACCACCCACACAGGAGAGATAGGAGCTGGCCCAGAAGTGCCAAGAGCAGGGACAGACTCAGAGGTCCACTTCACCACCAGCAGACCGGAGGTGGGGGGACAAACCTGTCCGCAGCCCATCATTCTACCATCACAGCTCCGTGCCTTGGTGTCTTAAACACTTTGGTGGCCCTGGGGCTTCAGAGAGAGCTCAGATCTCAGGTGTGCAGGATCTAGCGCCCTGGAGAGATTGCATCTGATCCATCTTTGTAACTCCTACTCCTGGCACTGAGCCTGGCACACAGTAGGTGTTCAATAAATGCTTGAGAAGGAAAGGAGGGAGAAACAGAGGAAGGGGATTGTTGGCCAGAGCCCTTAAGTTCTTACCTAACAGTCTAGATTTCTTCCAGGATTTTTTCCTATCAGCCAGCACTTCTCTTATCAGTTAACCTTTTAGTTATCAGCTCACACCTTAGTTATCAGCTCACACTTTAGTGATCAGCTAACACCTCAGCTATTATCTGTGTCAGAAATATTCAGGGAAAGCTGAAGAATGGGCAACTGAGCCTCAGAAAACAGGTTTTTGGTTTTTTTTTTCCCCCTCAAATCCCTTCCTCCCCTCCCACCAATTCCCAGCAGGGAGAGAGAGTTGATTGATTTTGCAGGAAGCTGGGGAAGGGAAGTTCTGAAACCAAAGCTTCTACTCCAGTATTCTTGTCTGGGAAATCTCATATACAGAATAGCTTGGTGGGCTACAGTCCATGGGGCTGCAAAGAGTTGAACATGACTTAATGACTAAACAACCACCACCACTGTCTTTACAATTGGAAGGAAAAAATCAAACAACAAAGGGTATCATAAGGTGAAAAACATGGGCTCAGTTCTTAAGGAAGGATTTTCATACCAGTGGAACTATCCAAAACCTGGATTGGCTGCCTTAAGCAGTAATGAGGTCCCCATCACAGGAGGTAGTCATGTTGAGCTAGAGAACCATGCTTAGGAAGACAGAGGGAATCGGAGACAGATTCCAAGAGTGCCGTCTTTTTGATTCTAAGATTTGGTGACAGTTCTAAGATTCTGTGTCTAAGATTCAGCAGCAAAACCCAAGTTTCCACAATGATAGAGGTCTGGGCGGTCATTCTGGAATCTTCTGATTCACCATACAATTCATCGATTCCACATACAACAACTGGCCACATGCTGTGAGCCAGGCCTTGTTCTAGGAGCTGGGGACAGAGCAGGGACCTAAAACAGTCAATACCTGACAGTCTTGGGTGGAGACAGGCAAGAAACAGTTAAACCAATGGATTATAATCTATCCAGCCAATAAATTCACAGTGGGAGAAAAATAGATCAGGGAGGAGGGACTCTGGAAGTAACCAGAGGAGGGAAATACTAGCTAATCCGGTGATGGTGACACTTGAGCTGAGACCTGAAAAAGATGAGGGAAAGAGCCTTCATGTGAACAAAGCGTGTTCCAAACAGAAGAAACAGCCGGGACAAAGAACCTGAGGCATGAACATGCTCAGCATGTTTGAAAAACAACGAGGAAATGATGGAGGAGAGTTGGAGGTGAGGTAGACGCACCTGAGGAGGTGCCATCTGAGCTGAAAAGAAGCTGTGCTTCCTAAAACCAGGGGCTTTCCAAATACAGCGGACAGCATATGCAAGGGTCCTGGGAAATGAATGAGCTTGAAGAGAGAGAGAGAAAGAAAAGGACACAAACACTTACAAGCAGAGACAGAGAGACTGTGAAACAGAAAGACAGATGAAGAAACTGAGAGAGAGACAGGCAGAGAAGAGTCTTCCACTGATAGGTGTTCTGGGTTGGATTTCGTTCTTCCAAAGTTCATATGTTGAAGGTCATAACCCCAAGACCTCACAATGTAATCTTACTTGGAAATAGATTAAGGTGAGGTTATACTGGTGAATCGGAGTGCCGGGAGAAATATCAACAACATCAGATATGCAGATGATACCACTCTAATGGTAAAAAGTGAAGAGGAACTAAAAAGCCTCTTGATGACGGTGAAAGAGGAGAGTGAAAAAGCTGGTTTAAAACTCAGCATTCAAAACACTAAGATCATGGCATCTGGTCCCATCACTTCCTGGCAAATAGATGGGGAAAAGGTGGAAGCAGTGGCAGATTTTATTTTCTTGGGCTCCAAAATCATTGTAAATGGTACCTGCAACCATGAAATTAAAGGCTATGACAAACCTAGACAGCCTATTAAAAAGCAAAGATATCATTTTGCCAACAAAGGTCTGCACAGTCAAGGCAGTGGTTTTTCCAGTAATCATGTATGAATGTGAGAGTTGGACCATAAAGACGGCTGAGCATGGAAGAATTGATGCTTTCAAATTGTGGTGCTGGAGAAGACTCTTGAGCATTCCTTGGACAGCAAGACGATCAAACCAGTCAATCCTAAAGGAAATCAACCCTGAAGATTCATTGGAAGGACTGATGCTGAAGCTGAAGCTCCAATCCTTTGGCCATCTGATGCGAAGAGCCAACTTAATGGAAAAGACCCTGATGCTAGGAATGATTGAAGGTAAAAGGAGAAGAGGGTGACAGAGGATGAAATGGTTAGATAACATTACTGACTCAATGCAACGCATTTGAACAAACTCCAGGTGATAGTGAAGGACAGGGAAGTTTGGCATGCCACAGTCCATGGGGTCACAAAGAGTCGGACATGACTTAGTGACTGAATAGTAACAACGTACTGGTGAAGAGTGGATCCCTAATTCAATATGATTAGTGTCCTTATAAAAGAGGGACGTTTGGACAGTCATGCATACAAGGAGAAAGCTTTGTGAAGATGAAGACAGTCACCTACAAGCCAAGGAGAGAAACATGGGAGACATCCTTCCCTCAGGGCCCTCACAAGGGACCAAGCCAGCCAACACCTTAATCTCAGACTTACAATGCCCAGAAATATGACAATACTTGTCGTCTGTTTAAGCCCCCAGTCTGTGCTAATTTGTTACAGCAGCCACTGGAAACTAGTACTCTGGGTGAGCCAATGAGTTAACAAATGACTGCATTTGGAAAGTCAGGGACTGTTCTGTAAAGCTTGATTCTGCCTTGGTCAACCTCACTCAGATTGGAGGGCATTTCCAGTTCAGGAGTTCAAATGTCATGCTTGTTTCTCCAGGAGTTGATAGGTCTAAAGATGACCTATTATGCCCAGAACCTTTCTTTTTTTTTAAAAAATTATTTATTTGGCTGGTTCAGGTCTTAGTTGCAACATGCAGGATTTTGCTGCATCATGTGGGATCTTTCATTGCAGCACACGGACTCTCTAGTTGTGGTGTGCAGGGCTAGTTTCTCTACAGCATGTGGGATCCTAGTTCTACGACCAGGGATCAAACCAGTATTCCCTGCATTGCAGGGTGGATTCCTAATCACTGGACCACCAGGGAAGTCCCTGTTCAGAACCTTTCCATGATTCGTTGCACAGCACCCTCCCCGTGGACCCCCTTCCCAAAGTAGGAACTCTTTTTTTTTTTTTTTTAAACAGAAGAGAAAACTGGGGCTCATAGAGGGCACTGTGACAGGCAACTTATTAATACAAATATGTTCCCAGGAACTTTTGCCTTGGTCTTCCTCTCCTGGTGTAATCCTCTTCCCTTGCTTCAAGTGAATAGAATACCACAAAAACAATGGATGTCGTTTTCAGGGTTGGGTTATAAAAAAACTGTGGCATCCATCTTGCTGGACTCTCTCTACTGACTCTTTCTGTTTTGAAGAAGCAACCTGCTGTGGTAGGGAGGCACCAGTGGCAAGTAACTGAGAGTGGCCTCCAGCTAACAGCCAGTAAGGAACTGAGGCTCTCCTCCTAACAACCTATAAGGAACTGAATAATGCTGACAACCATGGGAGCTTGGAAGTGGATCTTGCCCTGGTCAAACATTCAGATGAGACATCATCCCTAACTGATACTTTGTTACAGCCTTAAGCACAGGACTCTGTTCAGCCATGCCCAGATTTCTGATCCACAGAAATTGAGATAGTAAATGTCATTTTAAGCCATAAAGTTTTGGAGAATAATTTGTTATGCAGCAACAGCTAACAAATACAGACAATCCTTTACCTAGGTCATAAAGTAGGAAATAGCAGCAGAATTTGAACCCAGGACTGCACAGAGACATGTCCAGTCCCTTGCTCTCAACAAAGACCAACTGATCCCTAGATTTGCTTTGTGAGTTGTGCTTTGGACTCCCCCACCCCCCAAAATACATGGTTTCAGGATCCATTTGTTTGAAAATTCCCTTGCTTCTTTTGCTTTCTTTCTGTTCCTCGAATTCACCAAAGTGTTCTCTGACCCCAGGGTCTGTCTACTGGCTGTGACCTCTCCTACAGCTTCCTCCCTTTGCCTTGCTCCATGACTAGCTTTAGGTCACAGCTCAAATGTCACCTCCTCAGAGAGAACCTCCCCAATTTCCCCCTGCCCTAACTAAAGTCACCTGTTCATCTTTCCCTAGCACATTAGCTCTTTTTATTTTTCCACAGAATTCTCATGAGAAAGTATTTCAGAAAAAAGTAACTGTTTTTGCTGTTTATCAGCTGTCTGCTTCACATGGCAGGAATTTTGGTCTGCTTTAGTCACTGGTGTGCTCCCAATGCCCAGCACAGGGTCAAGCACACAGTAAATGCTGGAGTAAGCCAACAGGTGGCTGGTCTGGGACCTTGCATACATGCCTTCACAGGTCTGAGACTCAAATTGCCTATCAATGAAAGGGGGCAACCATCCTCCCACACAGAGATGACTGCTGACACTGGGAACAGGTGAGTGAGAATGCCCAGTGGGGTCACAGACCCCCAGAGCTGTCCTCTCCGGGTCACACAGGCACGTCGCTGTCCATGGTGCTGAGCAGTGCAGATGTGGGCATTTCCTAGTGTAGCTCTTTGAAAAGGAGTCCACACAGTACACATAGTCCAGGGTGTAGAATCTGGGGTGTCAGGAACCCACATGGTTCTTTCACGGAACTCCCACCCCAGCTTCTATCTCAGTGACCTCTTGTGGGAGGAGCCTCTCCCACTGGGGACCCTGATCTCCTAAGCCCCATCTGGCCCCAGCCTTGGTTCTATCAACCTAAGTGACAATTCAAGGGATCCTGAGTTGATAGCAGTAACTTCAACTTCTCAGTCTCTTTCTGACTCTATGCATCTCTGTCTCTTCTGTGTTGCTGTGTCTCTCTATCTCTCTCTCCTCTGTCTACCCTTGTCTCTTTTTGTCTCTATCTCTTCCCCCAAAAATCCCCACATTCTGGAAGCTCCAAGCCCTTCATGCTACCTGCAATGGGCTCAACGTTCTCCAGCTACCTGGGAAGGGGATGTGGGAGAAACAAAGTGACGACTTCCACCTCTCTCCCTGTCTGCGTATCAGCCAATATATGCTGCAGAGCATGGGGGCATAAACAGTCATCATCCTGTCCCAGTCCCAACACCACCTCCAGTTACCCTTGTGTCTCAGTATCCATCTACACAGTGATGTGATTGGTAGATGATCTCTCAGCACCTCCCAAGGGCCACTCCCTGCTCCCCACATAAAAAAAAAATCTCATTAGTCCCCAAACACCTGGAAGCAGAACATGAGGTGTGTGAATAATTTATTTTGTGAGTCATTTTAATATTTTATAATTGTGATGAGCTGTTTGGCTTTATGGATGTGTTTGGGTGTCATTAAGACAGAGCCAGAGATGGGCACTGCCACTGCAGTATCTCTAAATCAGCCAAGGTGACCTGTTTCCATGGTGGGGCAAATAGTGGGGGAGCCAGGCTAGGGGAAGGAGGCAGTCTTGAGGATATTGATGCAGATTGGGTGTCACCAGTGGTTAGTGGGCTCAGCTGTACTGAGACTGCAGCTACAGATCAGCCTCATCTGCTTTTTCCATTCATTCATTCATCCCCTCAAACACTCACTTTTTCAAACTCTGCGAGGACTGAATGTTTGTATCTTCTCCCATCCCCAATTCATATGTTGAAACTCTGACCTCCAATGGGATGGCATTGGGAGGTGGAGACTTTGGGAAGTAATTAGGGTTACATGAGGTCCCAAGGTGGGGCTCCCATAATAGGATTAGTGCCCTTTTAAGAAGGGGAGACTAGGGACTTCCCTGGCAGTCCAGTGGTTAAGAATCTGCCTTCCAGTGCAGGGGACAGAGGTTTGATCCCTGGCTGGGCAACTAAACCCATGAGCTGCAACTCCTGAGCCCTCTCACTCTAGAACCCATGTACCGTAACTAAGACCCAACACAATCAAATAAATAAAGGCTGGAGCCTGGGGTTTGCACTAAAAATTCTCAGTTTGCCCATCCTCCTCTCCAGAGTCACTCTTAATTCTTTCTCATCCTTGCCCATGCCTTTGGAGAGGCTCATCTGCATAGACATAATCCATGATATCCCATTGGCCAGATCCTGTCAGGTTTAAGCAATGGGAAGCAGATGTAGGCGATCAGAGAAAGAGACTCGGGTATTTGTTCTCCCAGCTCCTGTTTTGCTGTACTACTGCTGAGCACCTGAGCTCCTTGCAAGCCTATCTCCCACTGGATCCCAGCAACCACATTCTTTCTTCATGCACTCAGACCTAGATGTGAGAACAGCTCTCCGTGGTTGCAGCCCCCGATGCTACACTATGCCCTGAGGGTTTCCCATCATCCTGCTTATACCTCTGTAAACAATCCTTTATTAACTGTTTCTTTAACAATACTAGGTGTCTGTCCATTTTCTCCAGGACTATAAATGATTCAGTTATGGACATTAAGCATCTGAGTCCTTTTCTTTAGGGTTAGAGCCTTATATGGCAAGCCTTAAAGTTACTGTAAACAAGCAGGACCCCATGGGGCCTTCCTAGAAGAGATCTCTCCCACACCATGTCCTCCACCTGCCCCTTGTCTGCAGAAAAACTTTAGCTTCCTAGGCCTTCCCCAAGTTCCAAAGCATAAATTTAATGAGAAAAGAGAAAATGTAGAAAGGAAAACAGTTAAAACAGAAATAAGGATGTGAGTGCTAAGTTGTTTCAGTCATGTCCAACTCTGTATGAGCCTATGGACTGTAGCCCTCCAGGCTCCTCTGTCCATGGGGATTCTCCAGGCAAGAATACTGGAGTGGGTTGCCATGCCCTCCTCCAGGGGATCTTCCCGACCCAGGGATCAAACCCACGTCTCTTATGTTTCCTGCATTGGCAGGCAGGTTCTTTACCTTTAGCACCACTTGGGCCTTAGCTTCCTAGGTCTTCCCCAAGTTCCAAAGCATAAATTTAATCAGAGAAGTGAGAAAATGCAGAAATAAGGGGAAACAGTTAAACAAGACAGAAATATGAATAGTTCAGCCATTAAAGTCAAGGACCTTTAGTTCCCCCTCAAGGACTATAGATAATATTCTTAGTCATGTCTTTTGAAGTGTTTTGCAGATACTGAAACCCCTGCCAGGTGGAAGAAGTTAACTGCATGCTGCTTACAAGCATGTAGACCCCAGACTGGTTGGAACCAGGAGGTTGATGATGTTGACTCCAGACTAGCTCACTAGCAACCAATCAGAAGAATGTCCACCAGCTGATCATACACCCCACAATCCCCCTCCTTCACCCTGTCTTTAAAAGCCTTTCCCTTACAGTCTTTGAGGAAATTGACTCTTTTAAGCACTAGCCACCTGGATTCCTTGCTTGGCGTCCTGCAGTAAATGCTGCACTTTCCGCCACTGCTACTCTGTGTCAGTAGATTGGCTTTACTGCATGTGGGCAAGCAGACCCACGTTTTCATTCGGTAACATTATCAAACAGGCCCCTGAAATTGGAATCTTGGGACAGCCCCACAGAATCCTAAGCAGTGGTATTTCCAGTGTGGTTAATAGCCCAGACACTAAACCACAGAAATCCAGGACAATGAGCCCCCAGAAGGAAGTAATTCTGGAAGACTTTTTACCATGACATCCTCAGGCAGAGGATGAGATGGTTCCAGCAGCATCACCGACTGCATGGACATGAATTTGAGCAAAGTCTGGAAGATTATGGAGGACAGAGGAGCCTGGTGTGCTGCACACTATGGGGTCACAAAGAGTCAGACACAACTGAACAACTGAATGACAACAACCTCAGGTAATGGACAACATGATAGAGAGGGGCTGGCATCCATCCAAAAACCCATGCCCCCACCTCCCATAGTGTGGAGCTCTGTTCCCACCCCCTACCCACACTGGAAAAGGCAGCCCAGCTGGGGACATCATTCCCAAACACCCTTGCAGTAGGTGTGGTCATGTGATCTGGCCAATGAGCCATGAGTGGAAGTGATGAGCATTAATCCTGAGTGGCAGTCAGTCTTGGTTTTCTATTGCTGCTATAGCAAATTATCACAAACCCAGTGGCTTAAAACAACACAAAGTTATTATTTCAGGATTCTGGAGTTAGAACTGTAACAAGCTTCTGAAGGGCTATGTTCTTTCTGGAAGCTCCAGGGAACAACAGGTTTCCTTGCCTTTTTCCGGCTTCGGGGGGCTGCTTCTAATTCTGTGCTCATTGTCCACCACCACTCTGACCTCTGCTTCTGACTTTGTTTTCTGACCCTCCAGTTGCACTCTTAGAAGGACCCTTGGGATTACAGTAGACCCACCCAGATAATCCAGGATCATCACCTCATCTCAAGATCTTTAATTACATCTACAAGATCATTTTGCCATGTAGGGTAATATGTTCACAGGTTTTAGGGATTAGGACATGGCCTTTGAAGGGCCATTATTCAGCCTACAATAGGGTCTTTAAGAAACAAGTATTTTTAATGCCATTTGCAGCAACATGGATGTACGTAGAGATTATTATATTAAGCAAAGTAAGCCAGAAAGACAAAGACAAAGACGATATGATTAGCACTTATATGTGGAATCTAAAGTACAATAAAAAGGACTTCCCTGGTGGCCCAGTGGTTAAATCTCCATACTTCCATTGCAGGGGGCGCAGGTTCAATCCCTGGTAGGGGAACTAAGATTCTGCAGGAAGTAGATAAAATACAGCACAAATGAATGCATATACGAAACAGAAACAGATTCACAGACATAGAGAACAGATCTGTTGTTGCCAAGGAGGAAGGGGTGGAGAAGGGTGGGAAGGGGGTGGAAAGGGGGTGGGGGAGGGAATAATTGGCAGTTTGGGATTAAACAGATGCAAACTAGTGTGAACAGGATGGATAAACAAGATGTTACTGTATAGCAGAGGGAACTATATTTAATATCCTGTGATAAACTACAATGGAAAAGAATATGAAAAAGAATATATATGTATATTCTTTATATATATATGAAAATATATATATATAACTGAATCACATTGCTCTACAGCAGAAATTAACACTGTAAATCAACCATACTCCATAATTTTTTTTTTTTTAAGCAGGGATTTCTTGCCTATACTCTCATTCCCATCTATGAACTGGAAGAGCTGGCCACTGAAGTCCTGGGAGAGGGCAGAGACCCAGGATAGAAGAAGGTTACAATCCCACCAGCAAAGCATGAGAACCACAACTTCTCTACATACTCTCCAACACTTGCTTTGGCCTGTCTTTTTGATTCTAGCCAGAATGTGACTATGCTTAGAGACGGGGTCTTTAAAGAGGTAATTAAGGCCAAAAGAGGTCACATAGGTGGGCTCTAGTCCAGTATGACTGGTATCCTTTTAAGAGGAAATTGGGACACAGAGACACGCTGAGTAAAGTCCACGTGAGGACACAGGGAGAAGGTGACCATCTGCAAGCCAAGGAGAAAGGGCTCAGAGGGAACCAACCCTTCTGACACTTTGATCTTGGACTTACAGCCTCCAGGACTGTGGGAAGATACATTTCTGTTGCTTGAGCCCCTGGGGTCTCTGGCATTTTGTTATAGCAGCTGAACGAACTCACACAGTTTCCTTATCTCTTCCAGCATCTGGTGGCTGCCAGCATTCCCTGACTTGTGGCTACATCACTCCAATCTCTGCCTTGGTGGTCACACTGCCTTCTCTTCTTCCATAGGTAGTCAAATCTACTTCTCTCTTACAAAGGCGGACATGATTGCATTTAGTGCCTACCTGGATGGTCCAGGATAATCTCAACACAGGACCCTAAATTTAATCACACCTGCAAAGACCTCTTGTGTGTGGGTATGCTTGTGTGTGTATGTGTGTGTGTGTGTGTGTGTGTGTGTGTGTGTGTACAGGTACACCAGAGTAGGCAACATTCACAGATTCCAGAGATTAGGACCTGTGTCTTTGGGGGTTACCATTATTTATCCTCCCACAGTCATATAAATGGAATAAAACAGTATGCAGTCTTCCACATCTGGCTTCTTGCACTCAGCATAATGCCTTTGGGAATCACCCAATTTGTTGCATGTGTCAATGCAACACTGAGTAGTATACAAGAGTATGGATGGACCACTGTCTTTTGATCTGTTCATCATCTGATTGGCATTCTTGTTGTATCTATTTTAAGCAATTTTGAGTTGTTGTTTTTCTGTCACTAGGTTGTGTCTGACTCTTTGTGACCCCATGAGCTGTAGGATGCCAGGCTTCCCTGTCCTTCACCATCTCCCAGAGTTTGCTCAAATTCATATCCATTGAGTCAGTGATGCTATCTAACCATCTCATCCTTTTCCACCCTCTTCTCCTTTTGCCTACAATATTTCCCAACATCCACGGTCTTTTCCAAAGAAGTCAGCTCTTTGCATCAGGTGGCCAAAGTATCGTAGCTTCAGCATCAGTCCTTTCAATGAATATTCTGGGTTGATTTCCTTTAGGATTGACTGGTTTGATCTTGTAATCTGCTGGATTCTCAAGAATCTTCCCCACTGGAGGAGGGAATGGCAAAGTACTTCAATATTCTTGCCAAGAGAACCCCATGAACAGTATGATTTTGAGTAAAGCTGCTCTAAACATTCACACACAGGTTTTTGTATGAGCGTAAGTTTTCATGTCATGTAGGTAATTCGTTTCACTTGGAATGTGATCTCTGGGTCACATGGTAAATGTTCAACTTTACAAGAAACTGTCAAGTGGTTTTCCAGAGTGGCTGAGCCAATCCCTCATGAGTACTGAGGGATGACTCATATGATTTGTAAATATTTTCTCCCACTCAGGAGGTTGCCTTTTCGTTTTGTTGGTTGCCTTTGCTGTGGAAAAGCATTTTAGTTTGATATAGTTCTACTTGTTGATTTTTGCTTTTGTTGTCAAATCAAAAAGTCATCACAATGACCGATGTTAAGGAGCATACCACCTGTTTTCTTCTGGGAGCTTTATGGTTCCAAGTTTTATGTTCCAGTCCTTAATCCATTTTGAGTTAATTTTTATGTATGATATAAAATATTTGTCTAGTTTCATTCTTTTACAGGTGGCTGTCCAGTTTTCTCAACACCATTTATTGAAGAGACTGTCCTTTCTCTATTGTATATTCTTGGCACCTTTGTTGTAATTTAATTAACCATATATGCATGGGTTTATTTCTGGGTTTTATTTGCTCCTTTGAGCTATGTGTCTGTTTTTATGCCAATACCATACTGTTTTGACTACTATAGCTTTGTAATATAGTTTGATATCAGGGCATGTGATACCTCTACAGGTGCTTGCATGCATGCTAAGTCGCTTTAGTTGTGTCCAACTCTGTGTGACTCTATGGACTGTAGCCCGTCAGGCTCCTCTGTCCACAGGATTCTCCAGGCAAGAATACTGGAGTGGGTTGCCATTTCCTCCTCTACATTTATATGAACATAAATTTTCATTCCTCTGGGATAAATTCCCCAAGCATGCAATTGTTGGATCATAGAGTAAGTGTATGTTTAGCTTTGTTAAAAAACAAAATTCAGCACACAAAACTCTGCCAAACTTTTCCAGAGTGACTGTCATTTTACATTCCTACCAAGAATGTATGAGTGATTTAGTTTCTCTGTATCTTCATCAGCATTTGGAGTTATCACTATTTTTTATTTTATCCATTTTGACAGGTGTGTAGTGATATGCCAACTGTTTTTAATTTGCATTTCCCCAGAGGCTAATTGATGTTGAACATCTTTTCATGTTCTTATTTGCCATCTGTACATCCTCTTCAGTGAAATGTTGGTTTCTGTCTCTGTCCATTTTTTAAAACTTAGTTGTTTATTTTCTTACTGTAGAGCTGTCAGAGTCCTTTACACATTTTAGACACACATCCTTTGTGTGACATGTGCAAGCACCTTCTCCTGGTCTGTGGCTTGTCTTTTCCACAGTGTCTTTTACAGAGCAAAAGTTATTAATTTTGATGAAGTACAGTTTATCTATATTTTCTTTTATGGATCATCCTTTGCTGTCATGTTTAGTCTTTTCCTAATGCCAGGTCTTGATTTCCTCCTATGTTCTTGTGTCAACGTTTTACATTTTACATGTTGATCTACAATCCATTTTGAATTCTGTTCTGCGTGTGATATATAGCCTGAAAGGCTGTTGTATATCCTGGGGACCTTAAGAAACCAGTGAAGGGTTTTGAGTCAGAGGAGATATAGATGGAAAAAGAGCTTAGGCAAGTAGAGTCACTTAGCTCATGACAGCCCTGCTCTGAGCATCGGTTTCCCCCATCAGTAAACAAACGGACCAAACCAGAGGATCTCTAAGGTAGTGGTAATTTAAATGAGGCCACATCGCTGGATATGTGACTCCGTACTTCCCAGGCCTCCAGAATGTGCCTGAAAGTGGGTCTCGGAGCTCAGATTGTTAGAGTCACCTGAAGGGAAAGTGACTCAGTGGGGCAGAGCAGAATTCCAGACGACCGTGGCTCCTTTCTGCAGGGATGGAAAAATCAGGTCATTTTTCAATTCCAGTCATTCTCCTTCATACATAAAATGTGCCAAGAGCCACTTTCCCAAAAATCTAAATTGAAAGTAAATAGCACGGGGACAATTCTCGGTGATAAAACCGCCGATTCTGGAGCTTCTTGGGATAATATTTATTCTCCCCTCTCTCTAATGGCTCCAGCCGCCTCCCCAGGTTATTAAAGTAATGGGTTTGCTTAACCTGACTGAGGCCGCATCCCACCTGGGGCTGATTGGACCCCATGTGGAGCTCCCCACCGCCCCCTCCGATGGACAATTATATTAACCGCTGCTGGTTTGCAATTACTATAAATCAGAAAGCGCCACGGCCTGGGTTTGTTTTTCTTTATTGAAAATATTTAAACTTCATGCATTATAAATGTCACTGGTCTAGATTTAGTTTAACTCTTTCTTTAAGACTTGGTGGCTTGGCTCTCAGGGGACCTTCTGGGAGTAGTACTAGGATCATCCCCATTTTCCAGATGAGAAAGTGGAGGTGCACTGAGGTTTTATTCTTCTTCTTTTAGTGCTCAATGGAGTTATATTCTTTGAGGTAAAATTAGAACACAAGTAAGTCTCCAGGAAACACTGAGATGATCTGTCATCTCAGGGACAACCACCACCAATGTTGAGAGGGTAGGTCCTTCCAGAACGATTTTCTATGCATAAATATTCACTCAAGCACAAATATTCACTCATACACCAAATGTTTTTTGAACTCTAACCGTGTGCTGGGTACTGTTTTGGGGGCTGAGAATACAATAAGAAACAAAAGAGACTTCTAAGAAGACCATTCTGGGCAGAGGGAACAATCCATGCAAAGGCCATGAAGCTGGTCCACGCCTGGAATGTTGGAGGAACAGCGAGGCTGGAGCTAGTAAGCATGTTAGGGAACCACTGACTGAAACTGCTCACCTTGGCCAGGCACAGTGATAACCACTTGCCTGAGTCGTCTCACAACAAGAGGTCCCGATAAGAAACATGGTGCTGCCCCTGAAAACTAATCAGAAGATTTCCAGAGGCGCCGAAAGGAGGGAGGAGATGCCAGCCCATAATATACCCTACCAATTCTCTCTGAATCCTTTGTGCTGGAATCCATCCTGGCTGAGATGCATGCACCACCCAGACCCTGAGTCAGACCAAATATGGGCCAAGAAGGATGACTGGCCAGAGACAATGCTGAAACTAATCCCATCACCATAAAACCTGAGACTGCGAGCCATGTGGCAGAGCAATTCTCCTGGGCTCCCTTACCCTTCTGCTCTCTGCCCAGGGTGCCCCCTTCCCAACAAAGTCCCTTGCTTTGTCAGCATGTGTGTCTCCTTGGACAATTCATTTCTGAGACAAGAACCCACTCTTGGGCCCTGGGGTGCGGGGGTGAGAGATGAGGGCAAGAAGGTAAGCAGAGAGCATGCAGAGCAGGCTCAGGGGAAAAGGGAAAATTTACTGTAATTCTTTTTTAAGTATTTATTTTTTAAAAAATTACTTTATTATTCTTATTGTTTTTAATTTATTTTTTGGCCATGTCACAAGGCATGTGGGATCTCAGTTCCCTGACCAGGGATCAAACCTGCTCCCCCTGCTTTGGGAGTATGGAGTCTTAACCACTTGACCACCTGGGAAATCCCAAGAACTTAATGTAATTCTTAAAGGTGAAAAGCCAAGGTTTGCTGGGGATGTGGGGTGAGAGGGTGACTCCAAAATCCTGGCTAAGCAGCTCCAAGGATGAAGGCCACCTTCTTCCAAGATGGGGAACGGAGGAGGAGCAGGTTTGGGAGATGGTGGGGATACAGGATGGTCCAGTTGAGCAAGACCCCCCAGGAGCCTCCCATGTAGAGACTTCGAGGGGCAGCTGAACCCAGAGTCTGGCACTCTGGGGAGACCTGGGCTAAAGATAGGGGACCATCAGGGCGGGCATAGTCAGGGTTCCAGTCCTGAGAGTGGACGAGACTTCCCGGGGCGGGAGTGTGACTTGGGGGAGGGGAGTCTGCGGAATTTGAGGATGGTCCCTGAGAAGTCCCAGGAAGTCAGGGACCACTTCCTGGGTGGTCCCTGAGAAATCCCAGGGTCAGACTCTGCCTGAAGGGGTATGAAGAGAATGAAGCAGGTTGTCACTGACCATGAGGACAGTGACATCAGTGGTGGAGGACAGGGAAAGTGTGAGAAACTGATTGGAAAAGGCTGGGGAGAGAAAGAGACAGAAGTGGAGACAGCCAGCCAGCGTAGACAACTCTCTCAAGGGATTTTGCTGTCCAAAGAGGCAAAGATTGGACTTCTCTGGTGATCCAGTAGGTAAGACTTCAGCTTCCAATACAGGGGGTGAGGATTTGATCCCTGGTCAAGGAGCTAAGGGGGCTTCCTTGGTGACTCAGATAGTAAAGATTCTGCCGACAATGCAGGAGACCCGAGTTCAATCCCTGGGTCAGAAAGATCCCCTGGAGAAGGAAATGGCTTCCCACTCTAGTATTCTTGCCTGGAGAATCCCACGGACAGAGGAGCCAGGTGGGCTACAGTCCATGGGGTCACAAAGAGTCAGACATGACTGAGTGACTAAGCACGGTTGCTTGCACACACAGGGAGCTAAGATTCCACATGCCACGAGGCCAAAAGAAAAAAAAAATTAGTTCATTAAACAGAACTAATATTGTAAAAAAATTCAATACTTAAAAAATGGTCTACACTTAAAAAAGAAAGAAAGAAAAGGCAAAGAGATGAGAGGCAGCCAGAGGGGTTGGAGGTTGAATTTTTTCTGATGATGTGATGGAAGAGACAGGGACCATTTCTGGAGCCGTGTCCTGGAGTGAGGACCCCTACCCACCCCACACGGGGCTCATGGAGCCTCAGCAGCCTCATCTGCAAAATGGGCACCAGAACAGAGGCCACCTCTGGGGTTGCTGGCCCCAGCGTGGTCAAGGTGTCCAGCTGAGGTCCAGACTAGCCGCAAGCCTCTCTCCCCTGGGCTGCGTCTGGGAACTGGTCGCCCCTAGCCTGGGACCTTGACTGCCTCAATGCCCCCCCACCCCACCCCACCCCACCCCAAAGACAGCATGCGAGATCCCCCACCAAGAAAGGGCCCCACAAGTCAAAGTGCTTTTTCAAAAATAAATAGCCTGATTAGCATAAGGTATGCAAATGTATGCTAATGTGACAACTATTAAAAGATTCCAAATGTCATCGAGGGAAAACACACCGGTCTGGGGCTGGGAGGGTGGGGGATGGGAGAAGAGGACGTAGCCCGGACTCTGGGGGAAGGTCAGAGTGCTCAGCCCCACTCTTAAGGGGCTCCACACACATGCATTATCCCAGGGTGGATCACATCTTGTCCTGAGAAGACCCTCAGAGCTTTCTATGAATCCTCTCGAAGTCTGTCCGCCAAGTGCTTGAAAAACTTAGGGTGACAGTGACTTTCATTCCACAAATGAGCTCAGGCTTAGTACTCCCTAGGAGAAGGACACTGCCTAGGTGATGGATCCCAGAATCTTTGCTGAAAATAGGTAAAAAATAGTCTCTTCCACAACAAAACACCCTCAGATCTCCCAAGAGATGTTTGCTGCCCATAACAAATCAACGTGTAGCTTACCTCACTTTAGGAGTCAGTTTCCATCCCCAGCTTGTTTTCTGAGTCAGGAAGACAAAATACGAGCGAGGCAAGGGAGAGACCTAGTCCCAGGGTCAGGCAACTGTGTCTTCTCATCTAATCATCAAAACTATTTAAAGGATTTTCAGAGGGAGAAAACCTAGCATCAGAGAGGTGAAGCAACTTGTTCTGGGTCACATAGCAACTGTCAGGCTGCTGGAGCCTCAGTTTCTCAAATTTTAAGGTCCATCCAACACCACCTTCCTACCACCCCTGCTGTTATTTCCTGGATCTTTTCCTTTAAATGGACTCAACTTCTTAAAATCTGAGATCTCTTTAAAAGGAAATTGTTTGTCATGACCGTAAATGAAAAGCCAGCATCACTGACTGTAAGTAGAAACTAACTCAAGGAAAACCAAATCATATTATTAATTTCTGACCAGAGACAACTGTCTCTGAGCTGGCCAGCTTCCTGCTTTCATCCAGAAGGGAGATTCTCAGGTGTGAGAGAGGTGTTAAAGACTGATTAGCATCCAAAGAAGATTTTTTTCTTCAAAAAGAAGTGAAAACAAGAGCTCTCTCATTACGAGATTCTGTGGTACTTATTGAGGTTTTTATGTGTCACCTAAAACCATCTCCTGGCCACCAGATTGGTGTCCACCTACTTGAAAGGCAGGAACACTATCCCAGTACTCTAGGACTTTATTTATGGCCAGGGATCCATTTGGGGATTCATACTCTCAGCATCCACAGTCATATTGGTGTAACAGAGAGATGGAGAAGAGATGGTTTCACTCATATATAGGGCCACCCATCCACCCATCACCTCCCCATCCATTCATCCATCCATCCATTCATCCACCTACCCCACATCCACTCGCTCATTCATTCATACATCCAAAGTGAAAGTCGCTCAGTCACATCCGACTTTTTGTGACCCCATGGACTGTAGCCTGCCAGGCTCCTGTCTGTGGGATTCTCCAGGCAAGAATACTGGAGTGAGTTGCCACTTCCTTCTCCAAGGGATCTTCCCAAACCAAGGATCGAACCCAGGTCTCCTGATCCATTCATCCACCCATCCATCATCTAGCCACCACCTACTCACCCCATACCCACCCACCTATTCATCTATCTATCCATCCAACCACCCACCCACTTATCCATTTATCCACCCACCCCATCCACCCCCTCATCTATTTACCATCCACCCACCACCCATCACTCAATCACTCATCCACCCACCAACCCACCACCCATCCATCCATCTATCCATCTATCCATCCACCCATAACTACCCACCCCATATCCACTTTCCAATTCATCAATCCATCCATCCACTTATCTATCCATCATCCATCCATCATCTATCCACTCATTCATTCACCCCCTTATCCCACCTAGCCATCCATTCACCCACCTAGTAAATACATATCCAGCACCTACTATGTGCCACGCACTATTCCAGGATATGTGGACACAGTTGTGACCAAGACATGTCTGGTTCCCACCCTCTTGGAGCTTCTCAACCATCTCTTGAGCAACATCATGAAGTAGAGTGGAGAATTTCTCTTCCCCCCCTTTTTTAAAGTGGTTAGGGTCATTCTGGTGGATGGACATTTGTGGATTTTCTCCATCTGCATTCACCCCCCAACTCCCACTTTTAGGAGGCAGCAGTACCCTGGCTTTGCTGCTGCCTGGAGTGGGAGGTCATTGTTCAGTTGCTAAGTCATGTCTGACTCTTTGCGACCCTGTGGACTGCAGCTCCTCTGTCCTCCACTATCTCTTGGAGTTTGCTCAAACTGATGTCCATTGAGTCAGTGATGCTATCTAAACATCTCATCCTCTGCTGCCTCTCTACCACATATTTAGAAACTATTAGACCCTTTGCCAACCCATGTCCTTTTCATTTTGGGCACACAGCAAGACTACATTTCCCAGGATCCCTTGCAGTTGGGGTAGCCATGTGATTGAATTTAGTCAATGGAATGTCTGCAGAAGTGATGTGCCCCTCACTTTCAGTCCTAGCCATGCTCTTTACACACTGATGATGGAGGAGCCACAAGACAAAAAGGGTTGGCTGGTCCCTGAGTCACTGGATGGACAAAAGCTACCTGCCAATCAGGAACACCTGTTTGCACCTTACACTGTTGCTTCAAGTCACTGCGATTTACCAGTTTATTACAGCAAGGAGTATTATCTTCACCAACCCACACCTTTCCCACTTCCCAATACTGTGGTTTAATTGGCCCCACCTCAGCTCTGGGTAGGGCTTAGGCGACTTCAGCCAATCGCGGAATCTTTTTCCTACTAGTCTCCTGATTGGATCAGCCATGGTCACATGGTCAAAGGATGCCGATGGAGAGATCCGATGGATTTCTAGGGGTCACCATACTGGGAGTGCTGAGGCCACTGGGCCCAGTGAACCAAACCAGAGAGCTGAGCTTCTAACATTTGCTCCTGGGAGAGAAAAAATAATTGTGTTTTTCATTTTTAATGTCCTGGCCTTTTTCCTGGATGGTTCAAATGCAGAAACTTGTTTCCCCAGGTTTAACCACTTTGATGATTCCCAGACCTCCATCTCCAACCAGATTTGGCTCCAGTGCTCTAGCTAGTTCCTCTGAAGCCTCCGTTTGGACGTCCACTGAACACAGCCTACCCAACACCCAATACATCACTCTACCCCCCTTTACCCCTTCCTCTTTCTGTGCCCTATCTCACCGGAGACCCCAGTATTTTTCTGGTAAGCTGGAAACAAGACTCACCATCTCAATTTCCTGTCCCTGCCCCCAATTCCACACTCACCAAGTCTTATTGATTTTACCATTATTGTCTCCAGCTCACCCTGTCTCTATCCCCACATACTTAGTTCAGACAAACTCCAACTCCTGCAATAGCCTCCTTGATGGCCTCTTAACATCCACACAGCAACCAGAAAGATCGATCATAAGTATAAATCTGACCCTTCCCCTCTCTCCCTCCATAGTGCTCTATGGCTCCCCAGTGCCCTCTGGAAAAATTCTAAATTATTTTTCAAAATTCTTCCTAGTCTAGCCACTCCATTCTTCCCTGCTTCATCCCTACTCCTCCTCATTCATCTAACACCTATTTGTCTTTAGATGTCAACCCTCCAGAAAGCTTCCCTTGATCCCTACACAGGGCTGAGAGAGGTGTCTCCTCTGTGTTTTCACCAATGCCTGAGCTTACCCCATCACAGGTCTGACCACCCGGTGCTGTAACTGCCTGATTAATCTGTCCTTAAATTCCAGGAGGACAAAGACTGAGTCTGCCTTGTCCATCACTGTCCCCAGCACCTAACACAACACCTGGCATCTGGCAGGGGCTTAATACAGTTTTTTTAATGACCGAATGGAAGGAGGAAACAGAGACATTGTGAATGCCACTCGGCAAAGTAGATGCTGTGGGTGCCCCACCCACATGCCCCCACCATCCACATTTTGGTACCAGCTAACAGCATCCTTCAGCAGTCACCTGCCTCTCCCTAGTCGAAGCTTCCTCAACCTAGGTGAGGGGCGGGTGGGAAATGCCAGGGAGTTGATGCCTCCAGAAGCAGCGTTTGGCCAGTGATGGACAGGGGCTGATGCATAAATAACCCCAGCTCCTTGCCCCTTGGACAGCACTATGCTGTTTCCAGTGAGTCCCCAGTGGGACTGAGCCTTGGTCACTCTGGACAGTCACCTGTCCCTGAGAACTGCCCTGTTCCCTTCCCTCCTTTATATCCCCAAGTGTCTCCAGGGGCTTCCTGGGATCACCTCCTACGTAAACTACCTGTCCCCAAACTCTCATTTCAGAGGCTGCTTCCAGAGAGCACAGCCTGAAACAGTGCAATAAAAATCTCTCAACCCTCTAACCCAGTTGCCAACACTTCCAGGAGAACTTTGACGTGCTTTGGAGGAAGGAAAAAAAACAACAAAAATGCATCGCTTCTAGTTCTCTGTCAGCCGTAGGCTTGCTGTCTCTATGCACAGACTGCGACATTTTCAGTTGTGTATTAATTGTGTGTGTGGTTTTTTTTCCTGAGAACAAGATGCTCTCCTGCAGTGTGTGTGTGCGTGTTTAATGACTTTCTCATTTTGAGATCAGGCCAGATAGCTTTTTGAAGAAAATCTGCCCAGATCGTGGAACATATAGAAAATTCTCTTGGCTTAATAGCACTCCCACCGGCCCGCCCATCCATCACGGACGCACCACAGAATGAAAAACAACCACATTGATTGGATCTATTTCTAATCGACAGCCTAAGATATTGCTTGAAATCTGCCATTAGCTGGGAGAAGCTGGAAGTGGCTTTGCCTTGTTTTCCAAGGGCAGAGGTCTATGGGAGAAGAGAGTGAATCATGGTAGCAGTCAGCAAGCATTTATGGAGCACCTGCTGTGTGCAGCATCCAAGGCTGGTTGCTGAGGACACAGCAGTGACTAAGACAGATCCAGCCCAGTCTTTGCTGTGTCAGAGACAGATGGGTTGCTCGTGGCCCCATGATGAGGGGGATGCTAAGGCAGCTCTGGGTGCACAGAGTTGATGCCTGATCCAGCCTGGGATCAGGGAGGGCTTCCTGGAGTCACAAAAAACTGAGAGCTGAAGGCTGAGGAGGGGTTAGATGTCAAACCAGAATAAAAATAGGCACGAGTGCATCAGGAGCGAGGAACAGCACATGCAAAGGTCCAGGGGCAGGCGAAGGTAATTTGGTGTGGCCAAAGTGAAAGGTTGCTGCTGCGAGCTGTAAACAATGCCAGGATTCGTGGCCTCCGGAGGAGAGGAATTCAATCCAGGGCCAGAGACAAGGCTCGATCACTCAGAGCTTTTGTGTAGCAAAGTTTTATCAAAATATAAAAAGAGACAGAGAAAGCTTCTGACATAGAAGGATGGAAAAGTAGTGAGAGAGGAGGAGGAAAGGAGGAGGAAGACAGCAGTGCTTGGAGGATGATGGGAAAGTGTTTCAACTTTCCTGTGAACAATAGGGAGCCATGGAAGAATTTAGAACAAGGGAGTGAGTGACATTTGATAAGTTATTTTAGCACAGAGTTACCATATGACCCAGCAATCTTGGTCTTAGGCACATCCCCAAAGGAGTTGAAAGCAGGGACTCAGATAAATATTTGCACATCCACGTTCACAGCAACATGGTTCATAGTAGCCAAAAGGTGGAAGCAACCCAAGTCTCCATTGGCAGATGGATGGAAAAACAAAATGTGGTCTGTCCATTAGATGGAATATGACTTGGCCTGAGAAAAGGATGAAGTCCTGGTACATGGTTCAACGTGGATGAACCTTGAAAACAGTATGCTCAGTTAGATAGGCCTTTTTCCACAAAAGGACAAATACTATCTGATTCCACTTCTAGGAGGTACTTAGTACTTAGAACAGACAAATTCATAGAGACAGTAGGTAGATTCTTTACCATCTGAGCCACCACAGAAGCCCACGAAGATTTGGACATGACTTGATGACTGAACAACAAGTAGGTAGATTAAATGTTACCAGGGACTTCCCTGGTGGCCCAGTGGCTAAGACTGCATGCTCCCAATGCAGGGAGCCCAGGTTCTATACCTGGTTGGAGAACAGGATCCCACATGTCACAACTAGAGACCCTGTATGCCACAACTCAAGAACTCACACACCACAACAAAGACTGAAGATCCTGCCTTCTGCAACTTAGACCTGGTGCAGTCAAAATAAAGAAATAAAAATATTTAAAAACAAAAAATCAATGTTTCCAGGGGCCGTGGAAGGAAGGATGGAGAGTTATTGCTTAGTGGGTACAGTTTCTGCTTGGGGTGACAAAATTGGGGGAAATAATAAAATGTTTGTGATGATTATACAACATGGTGAATATATTTAACGCCACTGAATTGGACAGTAGTGAAAATGAACAATTTTATGTTACGTCTACTTGACCACAATTTTTAAAAAGTTAACAACATAAGGAACTTCCCTGGTGGTCCAGTGGCTAAGACTCCACACCCCCAATGCAGGGAACCCAGGTTCTATCCCTGGTCGGGGAACTAGATCCCGCATGTCATAACTAAGACTCAGCACAATCAAATAAATAAACAAACAAACAAAAGTTAACAATCTAAGAAGACAAAAATCACTGGGGCCACTGTGGGAGACTTAGGATGAAGCAATGAGTCTGGGCAGACAATGATGAGGGTCCAGGCCAGTGTGCAGGAGAGATGAGAAGGATGGGGGCGTGGTTTGGAGGCAGGGCTAACAATGCTACGGAGAGGGGAGATGTCAGCTTCTGTCGGCCCCATCTCCAAGGATGGCCCTTGCAGGCAACGGGGCTTATTGTACCCATTCTCCAGAGGCCCAGGTACTCCACCTTACCTGCAAAACCCCTGACCTCTCTCCCTCCAAATCCCACCCTTCATGGCCCAGTCTGGGGAGTCCCCAGGCAAGGAGTCCCAGATGGGAATGAACACTACCTCCTTGGTGCAAAGATCAAGGCAAAGCTGGGTAAAAACACTCCATCTCCTCGCCGATTCCTCCACCTGCCTTCGCTTACAAGGTACAGATGTAATACCTGCATTTAAATTCAATTAAGCCAGATTCAGTTCTGTGCCTGGAATACATTACCCAGCCAGAGACAGCAGGGGGGGAGAAAAAAGACAGGAAAAAAAAACACACACAAAACACAACACAGACCTATTTAGAGATTTCCCTCTAAATGGATTTTAATTCTCTCGATTTATCAGAGGCCAGAGGAGCTGCTGACAGCCGGCGTTTGTTCAGCATCTGGGAACCCAGTTTCAGCCAGGAGGAGGGATGAGGAGAGGCTTAGTTTCTGGTCTGATATCTGCTCCCAGTGGGGAGGAGCTGGGGGGTGGGGTGGGTGGAGCATCTGGGGTCAGCCAGACCCAGGTTCCAGTCCCTGATTTGCCACTCACTGGCGGCCATATGCCCTGGAGCCAAGTATGGCATCCTCCCTGGGCCTTAGTGTTATTGTTCAGTTACTAAGTCATGTCCCACTCTCTGCGACCACATGGACTGCAGCACAATAGAGGCTCCCATGTCCTTCACCATCTCCCAGAGTTTGCTTAAATTCATGTCCACTGAGTTGGTGATGCCATCCAAAATCATCTCATCCTCTGCCGCCCCCTTCTGCCCTCAGTCTTTTCCCGCATCAGGATCTTTTCCAATGAGTCAGCTCTTCACATCAGGTGGCCGAAGTATTACAACATCAGCTTTAGCATCAGTCCTTCCAATGAATATTCAGGACTGATTTCCTTTAGGATTGACTGGTTTGATCTCCTTGCTGTCCAAGTGTACTCATCTGTAAAATGGGGACAGGGACTGTGCTTGTCTCCAAAGATGGGGGAACAACTGATTAGCCAAGAGGATTCGGGTGAGGCAAGAATTCTGGATATAGACAGGATCACACAGGACTAGATTCGTTTTTGGAAGCCCCACCCTTCCCTCTAGCAAAACGTATCCTTCTGGAACTTCCCTCGTGGTCCAGCAGTTAGGAATCTGCCTACCAATGCAGGGGACATGAGTTCGACCCTTGGTCCAGGAAGATATCACACGCCATGAGGCAACTAAGCTCGTCTGCCACAACTACTGAAGCTCACGTGCTCTGAGCCCTAGAGCACAAGGTACAGATGTGCTCTTCTCTACCACAAGAGAAGCCACCACAATGAGAAGCCTGTGCATCAGGATGAGTAGTCCCTGGCTGCCACAACTAAGAAAGCCTGTGTACAACGAAGATGCAGTGCAGCCAAAAATAAAAAACTTTTTAAAGTATCTGTCCTGTGTCCCACTTCATCGGGGAAAGCTCTGACAAATCCAAGATGCTCTAGATTATGATGACATAGCTGCAGAAACCACTCTTGCCTCTCGAGAAGCCCACATTTGGCCTTGGCCTTCACAGACACCCCCTTCCCCCATAGTGTGGCCCACCTGAGTAGGGCAGACGCCCCCAAATTCACAGTCCTGAGACCAACACCCCCTAGCTTAACCTTCAGCTTCCCACTTCACAGATGGGAAAATAGAGGCTCAGGAAAGAGAATGGGCCATCCTGAATCCTCAGAACCAAGAGCTGTCCCCAGGAGGCCTGGGTCCTAACCCAGTTGGGTCCAGACTCACCTTCAGACCTTGAAGAAGGGGTCTCAGTCTTGCCATCTGTCCTGGAGGAGGAAGAAGGGAAGGCCCTTTTGGGTCATTCAAGGTCTGCTGTGCTAAAAGGATCACGTGTAGGTTTAATCAAAAGGTGTTGGGACACCCCTCCTCCCACCACCCCCGGGAGGACCTTTGTCTTCCTAAGAGCCTGCTCATCAGTAATCTGATCTTTGAATCGGAATCCAGAGTTTTTGGATCAAGTGTGTCCTGGCTACAGAGGGACCTCCTCTCTTGGGTTCTGGCCTTTCCACTGGGGGCCTTGTACTTGGCTCCTTGGAAAAGCGACTTCAACCCTGGGAGGTCTCTTGGAATTTCAGACACAGCCCCTGGCCTGGCCCTGCCCTGGAAGGGCTATTGAAGAGGGCAGGAAATGTAGAGAGTAAGCTGATCTCAGGATCAGAGGAGGAAAATTGAAAGAAAAAGATAAAATACAATTACCATTGGGGGGGGCAAAAATGTGGGCTTCTGAGGATTAAAATATTCTAAATTTGATCTTATGGTGGCTACATAAGTTTACACCCATGTATTGATGCCACAGGCCACACACCTAAGACTAGTTAGTATACTGTGGGACTTCCCTGGTGGTCCAGTGATTAAAAATCCGTGCTTCCACTGGAGGGGACACAGGTTCGAACCCTGGTCAGGGAACTAAGATCCCCTACACTGTGCAGTAAGGCCAAAAATAAATAAATAAATAAAAGACTAGTACACTATAGAAGGTTCACTGGACACAGGGAGAAAGATTGAGAGACTGGCAAAGACGGAGACAGACAGCAAGCTAAATGAAGACAGAAAGAGATGGAAGCAGAAACTGAGTCAGAGATAGACAGGGGGAGAGAGGGAGAGAGACAGACATCAAGAAAAGAGAGAGAGAGAAAGGGAGAAGGGGGGAAAAATGAAAGAAAGCCAAAGCAGAGGGGGAAAAAGGAGGTGGAAACAGGCAAACGACCCAAGAGGGGAAGGGAGGCCAGGAAGCCAGGAGCTGTCACACGCAAACATATCCTTAATTGTAATTACATGGGAACATTCAGTTTGTAGATGCTGCAGAAATGGAAACGCTGCACCCCTCCCATTAATCTAATGGCTGTTAGTCAATCACTCTTCAAAGGGACTCAGGCTGTGACTACTAGGGGGTGGCCTGTCGGGAGCAGATCAGAGGAAAAGGTTTTAAACTAATGATGCCCTTAGAGAGAGCCTGATGGGTGGTTCTGGGGAGAACAAAACTTCTGCAAACGTCTAGGTTGGTGAAGGTCAGAGCCTTGCAAGCAGCTACCAGCCCGCCTGGAGTCAGGGACTGGCTGTCAGGGACTGGCTGGCGAGCAGGAATCCTAATCTGCAAGGCTGGGTCAGGGGAGATATAGTGTATCCAAAAGGGATCAGGTGATTTTTTTAACTCACCCTAGGTGGTAGGAGAAAGCTTCCTAGATGGGCTGATGGGGGGCTAGTGTTATTCAGCTGCTCAGTTCTGTAGGACTCTTCATCACCCCGTGGACCGTAGCCTGCCAGGCTCCTCTGTCCATGGGATTTCCCAAGCAAGAATATGGGAGTGGGTTGCCATTTCCTTCTCTAAAACAGGGCTTAAGTGTGTATAATGAGCCCAGCAAGCAAAAAAGGAAGGGAGAAGGTCCTTCCGAGTAGAGAGAACAGCTTGTGGAAAGGTTAAGAAGGAAATATGTGGGCAACGTTGAGTGTGACTGGGAGGGGCGAGCTGGAGAGTCTGAAGAGACCAGGCCACAACAGGACCTTATAAAACATGCTGAGGGAGAGGCAAGGGGGGAGGGATGGTATAGAGGTGGGGGATGAAGGCATAAAAACTATCACATATAAAATAAACTACAAGGAGAGCTTCCCAGATGACCCAGGGGTTAAGAATCTGCCTGCCAGCATAGGGGACACTGGTTTGACCTCTGCTTTGGGAAGATCCCACATGCCTCAGAGCAACTAAACCCCTGCGTCACAACTACTGAAGCCTATGCACCCTAGAGCCCATGCTCTGCAACAAGAGAAGCCACCACAATGAGAAGTTTGCATACCACAACTAGAGGGAAGCCCCTGCTCATCACAGAGAAAGCTGGCACTCAGCAATGAAGATCCAGTGTGGTCACAATTAATTACTTAAATTTTTTTTAAAAAATTAACAAAATAAATAAACTACAAGGACATATTGTACAACACTGGGAATATAGCCATGACTATAAATGGAGTACAACCTTTGTGAATCACTATATGGTACACCTGTAACATATAATATTGTACATCAACTGTACCTCAAAATTTTTTTTAAAAAAATACTGATTTCTGTTCTACGTTATTCTGTTTCTTTTCCAAACAAATTTACCTGCAGTTCGAAAACTACTGGTTCAGAGTTCTGCAGGATGAAATATCATACAATGAAAATATCAATATTAGCTAAGATTTTTAACTGGACAAAAGCAACTGATTTATCCAGAAGGCTTGCTGATAATGTGGTAATAAAATTCATAGCATGCTCCAGTCACAAGAAAAAAATTAAAAAAATAAAAATACTGAGATTTTGTGGTTCAGAGGGTAATGGGGAGCCACTGAGGGCTTGTGGTAGATAGATGGACACAAGTTCAGATTTCTATTATATATATATAAATTATACTACATATTCATTTATATATATAAATTATACTATATACATTTATTTATATTTTTTCTGGCCACACTGCACTGTTTGAGGGATCTTAGTTCCCTGACCCCAGGGATCAAACCAGGGCCCACGGCAGTTAAAGTGCTGAGTCCTAACCACCAGACCACCAGGGAATTCCCCAAATTTATAATTTTAAAAAGATATCCTTGTCTATGGAGGCAGATTTGGGCATCAATCATAACATCTTTGGGCTTCCCTGCTGGTTCAGATGGTAAAGAATCTGTCTGCAATGCAAAAGGCTCAGGTTCAATCCCTGGGTCAGGCAGATTTCCCTGGGGAAGGGAATGGCAACCCACTGCAGTATGCTTGCCTGGAGAATCCCATGGACAGAGGAGCCTGGTGGGCTACAGTCCATGTGGGTCATAAAGAGTTGGAAAGGACTGAGAGACTAACACTTTCACTTTCATAACATCTTTTACTCGCATAAAGAAAGTGAGCTTCCTGACCATGAGGTATGCAAGATAAGCCTCCACTAGTGGCCCCGGGATGTGGCAGATTTTAGCATCAGGCCGAGGCTGGGGTTTCAGAGTTGGGAGTCTCAGCTCTGAGGGTGGTGATCTCAGGTGGCCTCAACCTGCAACTGCTTGGAGTGGGGCTTGGGTTCCCAGCCAGAAATTGGACTGGGTCAAGGAGGTAAAAGCCCTGAATCCTAGCCGCTAGATCAGTGGTCAGTAACAAGGGCCCTGCCCCTTCGGCTTTGCAGAGAAGAATCTCTACACAGACAGAAAGTAGTGCAGCAAATTAAGTACTTATTAAGAGGAAAAATGAATTTAAAAGAAAATGCTTGCTCCTTGCAAGAAAAGCTATGGCCAATCTAGACAGCAAATTAAAGAGCAGAGACATTACTTTGCCAACAAAGGTCCATTTAGTCAAAGCTAGACTTTTTCCAGTAGTCATGTATGGATGTGAGAGTTGGACTATAAAGAAAGCTGAGCACCGAAGAATTGATGCTTTTGAACTGTGGTGTTGGAGAAGACTCTTGAGAGTCCCTTAGAAAGTCAGGAGATCAAACCAGTCAATCTTAATGGAAATCAACCCTGAATACTCATTGGAAGGACTGATGCTGAAGCTGAAACTCCAATACTTAGGCTACCTGATGTGAAGAACGGACTCATTGGAAAAGACCCTGATGCTAGGAAAGATTGAAGGCGGGAGGAGAAGGGGATGACAGAGGATGAGATGGTTGGATGGCATCACCGACCCAATGGACATGAATTTGAGTAAGTGATGGACAGGGAGTTGGTGATGGACAGGGAAGCCTGGAATGCTGCAGTCCACGGGGTTGCAAAGAGTTGAACATGACTCAGTGACTGAACTGAACTGAGCTCAAGAGGAAAAAGAGTACAGTACATGTGCATAGACACACGGGCAAACTCAAGGAGAGAGTCACTGAGTTGCGCCCTCACAGTGGTTTGAGTTACTTTTATGGGGCATTTCTTCTGGGTTTCATTTGGCCAATAATTTTGATTTGCCTGGTTCACAGTCCATACTTGGTGTATCTCAGGAGCCTCCCATGTGTGCGCATGCATCTCTTAGCCAACATGGATTCTACCACAAAGGCTTGTGGTGTCAAAGGACTTTTGACATAATTCCCCTTTGGCCTCCAAGGAGCCTTTCTGTCCATGTGTTGTCAGGGAAGTCTCCTGACTTCGAGAATGAGCAGTATGAGGTCTGGGCAGGGCCCAGCCTCCTTGCCTTAATTGTCCTGCTATTCTCATCTTGGTCAATGGATTGACCATATGGGTTGTTCTCGTTTCAATCCATTGGATCGAATCTCCAATTGCTTTACCTTGGGGAGGCCCATCTACGTCCTGCCTCAGTAGGAGGGTCCTGCAGAGAGGGGTTCGACTTGTAACTAATCTCACTTGGGGCCACACGTGGACACACAGTTGTGGGGGTGGTGGATGAGTCATAAATGCCTGGATGGGAGGCTTGAGTCAGCACCCATTACGTACCTCCTCTCCCCATCCCACCCTGCCTTGCTACCCTTAGCCAGGGGTGACTCACTCATTCACTTGGCCTGAAGTGTGGAGGTCTGACGGGAGTGGAGGAGGATAAGGCCACCCAATCACCCTGCTACAAGTCACCGCTCCTGCTCACTGAGTGCCTGCAGGGGGCCAAGTGGTATGCAGGAACCAAAACGCCAGCTCCCCCAAACTCAGTGCTTCTGAAATGAAATCTGTGGGCTTCAAAATATACCTCAAACTCATCCACTTCTCACTTTCTCCCTGGTCTGCCTCCATCCTCACTCACCGGGATCAGCACAGTTCCCTCCTTCCTAGCCCCACAGCTCCCGCCATGGTCCCCCACAGCCTGTTCTTCCCAAAGCAGCCAGAGGGCACCTGTGCGCACCTGAGTCAGGTCCTGCTTCTCCTCTGCCCACAGCTCTCTAGGGCTCCCACCTTCCTTAGGGTAAGAGCCCAAGTCCTTTGGTAGCCCACAAGGCCCTGTACAACCTGCCCCATCCCCTACCTGCCTTCCCCTCCTCCCTCTCCCCTTTGCTTGCTCTGTCCAGTCACCTGAGCCTCTTCACTATTCCTCTCATATGCCATGCATGGTTGTTGCCCCAGGACCTTTGCACTGGCTATTCCCTCTGCCATAAATGCTATTCCCCCATCTTTCTTTCTTTTTTTTTTTTTTTTGCCGCATCATGTGTCTTACAGGATTAGTTGCCCTGACCAGGGATTGAACCCAGACCACGGCAGTGAAAGTGCCGAGTCCTAACCACTGGAGCACCAGGGAACTCCCTCCCACAGTCTTCTGATAGCTTCTTTCTATTCTATCTAAACATCACCTCCTTAGGCAAGCCTTCTTTTTAAAAAATAATTTTGTCTATTTATTTTGGGCTGTGCTGGGTCTTCATTGTTACACACAGGGGCTACTCTCTCATTGCTGTGTGCAAACTTCTCATTGTGGTGGCTTCTCTTGTTGCAGAGCACAGCCCCTAGGGCACATGGGCTTCAGTAGTTGTGGCATGGGGACTCAATTGTTGCGGCCTGCAGGCTCTACAGCACAGGCTCAGCAGTTGTGGTGCAGGGGATTAGTTGCCTCAAGGTGCGTGGAATCTTCCCAGGCCAGGGATTGAACCCACGTCCCCTGCATTGGCAAGTGGATTCTTAAACACTGGTGCACGCTAAGTCCCTTCAGTCATGTCTGACTCTTTGCAACCCCACGGATGGTAGCCTGCCAGGCTCCTCTGTCCATGGGATTCTCCAGGCATGAATACTGGAGTTGGGATTCCAATCCAGGGATCCAACCTGTGTCTCTTGTGTTTCCTGCATTGGCAGGCAGGTTTTTTACCATTAGTGCCGCCTGGAAAGCCCACTGCTCTTAAACACTAGACCACCAAGGAAATCCTGCCTTCCTTCATTTTGGTCTACAAGAACATCCAGCTCACTCTCCTTCCACTTTCCCCTCTTTGTTTTACTTTCCTCACAGCATTGCGGTCCTCTGAAATGGATGCTCTTCTGTTTATGTTCATTTTCCTCCTCAGACCTTTAGGTCCAGGTAGCTGGGCCCAGGCTTGCCTCAGTCCCTCCTGTCTCCCTGGTACCCGGTGCAGGTCCTGGTACACAGTTAGTGCTGAATATGTGCTTGTTGGCTGACTGAATGGATCTTCGCAGCATCTCCCCAGATGTGGGGACTCGTATGGACCCCTATTTCACAAAGGGGGAAACTGAGGCTCAGAGAAATTCAACCTGAAACCTGCAGGGCTGTTTGTGCCTGGAGGATGCGCCCTGGGACTCTGCGGGATGAATGGTGTGTCTCAGGCACAGAGGAGCAAGTTGAGGGCCTATTTGAAGGGGCTGGGGTGAAGTCTGACCACGCAGCCTTGGGGACACTATGTGTGTCTGTGTGTGTGTATGAGGCAGAGGGCTCCTAACCTGGGGAGAGGCTTCTAATATAGCGGTGGAGGAACACTCTCTTTCCCCTTTCACCTCCCCGCTAAAATAAGTTCAGGATGTCCAAGCAAGGGGACCCTCGTGGGGAGCGACATGGAGTAGAGGGCTGCATGCTTATTATAAAGACCCACTCACAGCCCCACAGACACTCCAAATTCCTCTTCCATGAGCTCCCTCCCCCGCTCCTCTCCCCTCCATCAAGACCCTCCCCGCTGGCCCCAGCAACCGCATCCGGTCTCCCAGAGCTCGCTCCCGACTCCCGCCCACAGGAGCCCCCAGCCAATGGCCGTGCTTCCTGATGAGGTAATGCGTTCCTTCCGCGTTCCCATTGGCCAGCCTGGAGCCGTGCTCTTGTCCAGCACCCAAGAAAACTCAGACCTTGCGAGGCATGGTGGGCCGGTCCCTGGAGCCTCTGAGCACCTGCTCTCCCCTCCTGACTGTGGGACACCCCTCCAGTTTCCCCTGCCCCTCCCTGGGCTCAAGCCCTAGAGAAAAGAGGAAGGCTGGACTTAGAGACCCCTGCCCCCCTCCCTCTGCTTCCAGGGGCGCCCAATCCTCGGATCTGCGCAGGGAAGATAGAAGACCCCCGCCCAGCCCCTAGCAATCAAAAGACCCCAGGGCTTTGATTGACCTTTCAGGACAACTGTACATTAATTGAGCGCCCACTGTATGCCAGCCTGGGACCCACTGGGGATACTGCAGGGTTGAAATCGTTCCCAGGTCCCTTCCCTCTTGGGCTCACAGAATAACGGAGATTGGGGATAGACCATCGGAGAGCCCCCACTCCTTCCCCCTCTAGCCCATGCGGCAGCAGCGTGATGGCAGAAAGAGTAGGCAGGGGCTGGCGGTTTCCTGGCAAGCCAGGCTGTACTGTCAGCTCTGCCAAGCCGGGCGGGGATGGAAGAGGCAGCGAGGGGGAGGCAGGGGGGCCTCCCCTCTTAATTATCTTGTTCACTTGTTTATTTACTGGGAGCTCGGGCGCGTTGGGGGCCGTGCCTTCCTGTTCACTGTGTATTCATTCAACAAACATTTATTCGACTGCGCCGTGCTCTGACCACAGGTTCTTGTTTTATGTACTTCCTCCTTAATCCCTCTCCCCTCCCCTCAACGAACCATTCTAATAGGCTTTTTTTTTTTTAATTGTGAGCGTTCTAAAGACTAGATAAGGTAGTTTCGTTTGCCCGTGTCTCTTTTTTCTTAACTTTACTTTTGAGATGGAAAGTGCAAATCTTAGCTGGACAGTGGATGCATTTTTGCCCAAGCGTAGATTCACCACCACCCGGCCTCCCCCATAGATGCCAGTGGTCAGAGAAAGAGAGAATCAGGGGCCGGGTTAGGGAGACTGCAGTGGAGGTGAGTCTAACAAATGCAAGATCAAATCTTGTCTTTATTTGAAATTTTGATATTTTGCTCATTCTAGATTTTGGAGGGCTTTAATTTTGGTTTTTCCAAATATTGCAGTCAAATGTTATTTCCCTGGAGTGCTTTTACAATGCTCCCTTGAATTTTGTCGCTCAGGACTGTGCCTCCTTCAGATTATTCTAGTTCTGACCCTATATAGAACATTCCAGGGCTTCCTTGGTGGCTCAGTGGTAAAGAATCCACTTGCCATGGGTTCGATCCCTGGGCCTGGAAGATCCCACATGCCAAGGAGCAACTAAGCCTGTGTGCTGCAATTATTGACCCTGCGCTCTGGAGCCCAGGAGCTGCAACTACTGACCCCACTTGCCACAACTACTGAAGGCCAAGTGCCCTAGAGCCTGTGCTCCATAACAAGAGAAGTCACCACAACGAGAAGCCTTTGCAATGCAACTAGAGAGGAGCCTGCACAGCAAGGAAGAGCCAGCACATCTGAAAACAAATACATAAATAAAATTTATTATTTTAAAAATGCTTCATTAACACTCCACCACCTGGAAGGCTTGGGTTAGGGGGCAACTCCCAATGGATGCCCTCCTCCCTCCAGGGAACTTTCTACTCGCCATCATCACAGTTTAGTTTGCCTGTCTTTAACATTGCTATAAATAGAACTGTACAGGACGCAGTCTTTGGAATCTGGCTTCTTTCACTGCATAATGCTTTTGAGGTGCATCCAAGATGTTCCCTGTGTCAAGTTCATTCCTTTCACTGCTGTCTTATTCCGGTGTACGGATGGACCGAAGTTTGTTTATCTACAAACTCACGGGCGTTGGGGTTGTTTCCTGTGTTTGGCAATTTCAAATAAAACTGCTGTGATCACTGTGACACACGTCTTCCTGTGGACACATGCTTTTCATTTCTCCCGGGCAAACACCCAGGAGTAGGGTGTCTGGGTCATATGGTAGGTGTGTATTTAACTTTTTAACAAACTGCCAGTTTTCCAGGCTGGCTGGGCCATTTTGCATTCTTACCAGCAGCAGAGGAAAACACCCACAAGCCCACGTATGGGGCATTCATATTTTTGGTGTATTTATCAAGGGGTCATTTAAGTATACAGATCGATGAGTTTTAACAAATACAGACACCTGTGTAACCGCCACCTCAATGGAACAGATGTATATCCATCACCTTAGAAAGCTCCCGAGGAATGTGTCTTTAATTTACAAAGAGCGGGGAGGGCAGGAGCATGAAAGATCTCACTTTTTTTCTTGTTTTCTGAGTTTTCTGCTTTGTTTTGAAGTTCTACCCATGTGCCTTAAAGTGAACATCTTTGCCAATTATAATTTTCTCAGAGATGAGGGTGCCCATAATCTTATTTCTCCTAAGCCTTCTCCAGTTTATTTCATTACTATTTTAAAAATGGAACAAAGAGCTAGTGACTTCATAACCTATATGGGAAAAGAATCTGAAAAAGAATGGATATGTGTATAGGTATAACTGAATCACTCTGCTGTACACCAGAAACTAACATTGTAAATCAACTATACTCCAACATAAAATAAAAATTAAATAAAAAAATAGCTAGAGGGACTTCCCTGGTAGCCCAGTGGTTAAGACTCTGCATTCTCAATGCGACGTGTCCAGGTTCCATCCCTGGTCAGGGAATTAGATCTCCACATGCAACAACTAAGAGTTTGCATGCCGCACCCAGAGATCCCTTGTGCAACCAAGACTCGGCGGAGCCAAATAAGTTTTAAAAATAAATAAATAAAAAATTTAAATGGATATATGTATAAGTGAATCACTTAGCTGAACACCTGAAACTAACACAACATTGTATAAATCAACTATACACCCAATATAAAATAAAAATTAAATTCAAAAAAAGCTAGTGACACCTTGCTGTAGCCTAGTGACATTCCAAACACTTTGTAGCTATTAAATAACTAAAGTTATTTAATCCTCTCCATCAGCAGCATCACAGATTAGATAGTTATCATCCTCATTTTAGAGATGAGAAAACTGAGGTACAGAAAGGTGATGCCCCTTGCTCCCCTCCCAGAGTGCCAAAGTGGGTAGAACTGAGATTTGAACCAGGCCCTGTGGCACCCTGGGCTCCCGATCACCACACATGCTGCCTCCATGCTCCCAGCAGGTAAAAGCAATCAACAAACATCCCCCACAGGCCCACACTCCCTCTCCTACAATTCCAATGCCTAAAAACACCCAAAATAGAAACTTTCCATTGGGATGATGCTAAAACTCATTGGGAATCAAGAGTTAATAGTCTTTGGGAATTCCCTGGTGGTCTGATGGTTAGAACTCCACTGCAGGGGGCACAGGTTTGATCCCTGTTCAGGAAAATAAGTACGCGCATGCTGCAAGATGTGGACAATTAAGAAAAAAAAGTTAACAGACTTTGGTTTTTACGAAGCTTTATTTACCCCATTTATTGTATATGTGTTTTCTTTCTATTGCTACTGTGTTCAATTGGGAGGGGAGAACAGGCTGCCTCAGGCCCTGCTGGAGGGTGTTATTCGTATATGCTGAGTGTGTGCATGCATGCTCAGTCTCTTAAGTCATGTCCAACTCTTTGCAACAACATGGACGACAGCCCGCCAGGCTCCTCCATCCATGGGATTTCCCAGGCAAAAATACTGGAGTGGATTGCCATTTCCTCCTCCATGGGATCTTCCTGATCCAGGGATCAAACCCGTATCTCCTGTGTCTCCTGCATTGTAGGTGGATTCTTTACTGGCTGAGCCATCAAGGCGGTGATACCTAAAGGAGAAGAAAGCGGCGGTAGGGGAGGGACGACATGGTATTCCCATCTGAAAGCAGAAAGCACAGCTTGTGCAAAGGCCCTGAGGTGCTTCAAGGGCCTGAACACTGTCCTGTGGGCCTGCAAAATATCCTAGGAGGGGCAGGAACACAGGGGTTCATGCTGGCTTTCCTGCCTGCCTGGGGAGGCTCCCATACCATCCTCTGACCCCAGGATGCTGTGGCTTGAGTCTCTGCAGCCCAAGGGCATCCAGAGGGCACATCGCTGGTCTCCCCTGGGTTCTCCTGGAGGCTCAACCCTGCAGGTATCAGAGTCTGATTATGTCCTGACAGGTGAGCACACCATTCACCCCTAACCTGAATGCCGAGGAGACCCCTCTGCCCAGGAGTGCAGAGGCTCTGGCTCTCTCCATTCACCCCCACTCCCTGTGTCTGTGCGTGCTAAGTGACTTCAGTCGTGTCCGACTCTTTGCGACCCCATGGACTGTAGCCCACAGTCTCCTCTGCCCGTGGGATTCTCCAGGCAAGAATACTGGAGTGGGTTGCTGTGCCCTCCTCCAGGGGATCTTCCCGACCCAGGTATCGAACTCGCATCTGTTACATCTCTAGCATTGGCTCCCTGGGTCTTGGCAATGGATTTGAGGATGAAGACTTTTTTTTTTTGGAAAAGGTTTCACTCTGTGCAAATCTGCCATTTTTATGGATCAGCTTCCAGGTCAAAGATCTAGGACTCCGCTGCTGTTTTATTTCCCTTTCTCTTACCCTCCACTTCTATAAGGTATACAAATCATCCACAATTATCCAAGGGGAAACACTCCAAGACTCTCAGTGGATGCCTGTAACCTCAGATAGTACCAAACCTTACTATGGTTTTTCCTATACCTATGGGGCTTTCCTCGTAGCTCCATGGTAAAGAACCTGCCTACCAATGCAGGAGACCCAGGTTCGATCCCTGGGTTGGGAAGATGTCTTAGAGAAGGAAATGGCAACCCACTCCAGTATTCTTGCCTGGAAATTCCATGGACAGAAGAGCCTGGCGGGCTACAATCTACAGGGTCGCAAAAGAGTCAGACACGAGACTAAACAAGCAACGACAACAATATACCTGTGATAAAGCTTTTTAATACAATTTTTAAAGGTTACACTCCACTTACAGTTATTACAAAATATCGGCTATTGATAAATTAGGCACAGTTAGAGAATGCACAAGTTGCCGGCATCACTAGGCTTGTGCTTTGCAGCCACTGTGAAGTGGTGGATCAGAGGGTAAAGCGTCTGCCTGCAATGCAGGAGACCTGGGTTTGATTCCTGATTCAGGAAGATCCCCTGGAGAAGGAAATGGCAACCCACTCCAGTATTCTTGCCTGGAGAATCCCATGGACGGAGGAGCCTGGTAGGCTACAGTCCACGGGGTCGCAAAGAGTCGGAAACGACTGAGCAACTTCACTTTCACTTTAACACAAGCCCTGCGGTAATGCAATAGTTGACCTGATTACTGAGACACCTACTAAACCACATGCAGGCAAGAGACACTAAACAAAGGAATGATTCAAGCCCTGGGTGGGGGACTACTCTGGTTGCCCAGGGGCTAAGACCCTGTGCTCCCAATGCAGGGGGTATGGGTTCCATCCCTGGTCAGGGAACTAGATCCCACAAGTCACAGCTAAAAGATCCTGAATACTGAAACGAAGACCTGCTGCAGCCTAATAAATAAACATTTTTAAAAAGCCCAGGGTTGGACAGAGTGGAACTGTGCAAGATTTCACCACACTGCTCAGAATGGCAGCAATTTGAAACTTATGAATTGCTGACTTCTGGAACTTTCCATTTAATATTGTTAGACCTGGGTTTGACAGCAGATCACTGAAACAACAGAAAGCAAAGCTTAGATTAGGGGGAACTATGGTGTCAGCCAATCCTGTCATCTGTGCCAGCATCATGGATACCAAATTGGCCCACTCCCACCCCCTCCTCTGGCTCTACCTGGTCCAGACCCCATCATGAGTGGTCCAGCCTCAGAGCCTTTGCACTGGCTGTCCCCTCTCCCTGAATGCATTTCCCCCAGCTGTAATAACATCATATATTTCCTTTGCTTTTAAAAATGTATGTTAAGAGACTTCTCTGGCGGTCCAGTGGATAAGGCTCCACACTCCCAATGCAGGGGGCACGGGTATGATCCTTTGTCAGTGAACTAAGATCCAGCATACTATGCAGCACAGCCAAAAAAAAAAAAAAATCAAGGATGTGAGTTCCAAGAAAGCAGTGACTGTGCATACCACCTCTTTGCACAGTTTCTGGCATGCAGTTGTTGTTGTTCAGTCTCTCAGTCGTGTCCAACTCTTTGTGACCCCATGGACTGCAGCACACCAGGCTTTCCTGTCCTTCACTATCTCCCAGAGTTTGCTCAAACTCATGTCCGTTGATTCGGAGATGCCATCTAACCATCTCGTCCTCTGTCATCCCCTTCTCTTGCCCTCAATCTTTTCCAGCATCAGGGTCTTTTCCGATGAGTTGCCTCTTCGCATCAGGTGGCCAAAGTATTGGTTCTTCAGCTTCAGCATCACTCCTTCCAATGAATATTCAGAGTTTATTTCCTTTAGGATTGACTGGTTTGATCTCCTTGCAGTCCAAGGGACCCTCAAGAGTTTCTTCTCCAGCACCACAATTTGAAAGCAAAAATTCTTTGATGTTCAGCCTTCTTTATGGTCCAACTCTTCACATTTGTACATGACTACTGGAAAAACCATAGCTTTGACTATACAGACCTTTGTCAGCAAAGTAATGTGGCATGCAATAGATGCTCAGTAAAATCTCCTTCACAATGAAAGGTGTTAATACATGGTACCTCAGAAAACAGCCTGGTTGTATTCCCAGGTCTCGGATGGGAGCGTTTGGCCATAGACACCGATAGAGATTTAGAAAAAGAAAAAAAAAAAAAGTCTCCAAATTTTGGTTGCCTCTCTCTGCCTTTAATTATTTTGTCGACAAGGCTCACAATTCAGCAAGTCAAGGTGGCATTTGAGAGGGACGGTTCCCTTTAGCGTAGCTGACAGCTAATTTGTGGGAAGTTTAATTACAGGCGGCGTTAATTAACTGGCAGAGCGCTGGGCGAGGAAGGCAGCCATCTGTTCCTAAAAGCCTCCTCCCCTCCTAGGCCTGGCTGGGAGGCTGGGAGGGGTGGGCTAGGAAGGGGACAGGGTGTGGGGAGGAGGCGGAGACAGAGGAGGAAGAAAGGAGGGTCAGGGGATGAATCAGAGCCTTGTCGCCCCCCCTTCCAAATGCCATCTGGGCTGAGATCTTGGTGGGCAGCCTCCTTGTAGCCTCCATGATTCTGTAGCTGCCTCCAGTGGCTGCTGGGAGTGGCAGTAACAGTTCCCTGAATCTGCTCCTTACTGGTTGTATCATTAGGAGCAGAGGGTGCAGAATAGAGGAGGTGAAGAACACACTGACCTCAGGCCACCCTGGAGTGGTTTGGCACCCACCAAAGGAGGCTGGGAGGAGCTGGGTTGGAGCCGGGGGTGAGGGATGTCCTAATCAACCTTCCCTGGGAGTGTGGGGGGAATCACTCTGCCTTCTCATCCCACCATTTACCCAGCTTCATCCTTTCTGAGCTGTTTGCTCTTAGGCAAGTCATTTAACTTCTCTGGGCCTCAGTTTTCTCATCTGGAAAATAGGATTGAGTATGCACATGTGTGTGCTAAGTCACCTCAGTCGTACCCGACTCTGTGCAACCCTATGGACTGCAGCCTCCCAGGCTCCTCTGTCCATAGGATTCTCCAGGCAAGACTACTGGGGTGGGTTGCCTTGCCGTCTTCCAGGAGATCTTCCCAACCCAGGAGTTGAATCCACGTCTCTTATGTCTCCTGCACTGGCAGACAGGTTCTTTACAGCTGAGCCACCAGGGAAGCCCCAGGATTGAGTAAAATAGGAACTAATTCCATTTCTTTCTAGAATAGTTGAGCCCAAGCATTTTCAGGCTGCAGAAGAGAGCTTTGGTATGGACTTGAAGTGTCATTCACTAGTCATTACTAAAAATGCATATGTAGGGACTTCCCTGGCAGTCCAGTGGTGAAGACTCTGTGTTTTCACTGCAGGGGGCACATGTTCAATCCCTGGTCAGGGAACCAAGACCCCACATGCTATGCCATGTGACAAATAATAATTAAAAAAAAAAACTTTTTCTTAAAAATGCATATGCATATTGAGGAGGGGTGTGTGTCCAATAGGGCTTCCCAGGTGACGTTAGTGTTAAAGGACCAACCAACCAATGCAGGAGATGTAAGAGACGTGGATTGGATCCCTAGGTTGGGAAGATACCCTTGAGGGGGGCATGGCAACCCACTCCAGTATTCTTGCCTGGAGAATCCCATGGACAGAGGAGCCTGGTGGGCTATGGTCCATAGGGTTGCAAAGAGTTGGACATGACTGAAATGACTTAGCATGCACACACGTATGTCCAATAAGGTTGAGAGCCTGTGTGCCTTGTAGGACTCTGAGTCTGCATGTGCTGTTCCCTCCTCCTGGAACACCCTTCCCATCCCAGCCCAATTGCTTCCATTATCTCCTTCAGGTCTTGAGGTAGATGCCCTCTGCCAGAGAAGTCTTCTCTGACCCTCTAGGCTAGGTCAAGTGCCCCTGTGGCCCCTCACAGCACCAGTGTCTCCCCCTTCACAGCCCTGGTCACCCTGCCACTGCTTTGTCATGGCCCACCCCTCCCACTAGACTGGGAGTCCCAGGCAGGTGGGGACTGGGTCTGTCTGGGTCACTGCTGCCTCTAGTGTGCCCAGAACAGGCTTGAACAAGTAGGTGGCAGCACAAATTGTTGTACAGACAAGACAGCTAGAGCTGATTTCCACACATGGGGAGGCGGTGGCCAGTGGAATTCAGAATTCAAAGTTAGAGCCATATAAAAGAGAGGACTGAGACTTCCCTGGTGGTGCAGTGGCTAAGATTCCGCACTCCCACTGAAGGGGGCTTGGGTTCAACCCCTCTTCAGGGAAGTATATCCCACATGCCATAAATAAAGATCCTGCCTGCCACAACTAAGACCTGATGCAGCTAGATAAGTAAATAAGAAATATTTTAAAATAAAACACAAAAATGGAGAGGACTGTCTCAGGTGCAGAAGTATGCTTCCTGTCGCTACTGGCTCAGTCAGATTCCAGGAGTGTGGCTCTGAGCAGGCCACATCCTCTTTCTCAGACTCAGTTTCTTCCTCTGGGAAATGGGGGTATGCACAGGAACCTGGCTCTGGATGCCAGGAGTCAGTGCAGAAAAGAGCCTGACCCAGCATCCACCATGCTGTGCGTGCTCTGAAGTCATGCAGAAGGCTACACTTTCCCTAAGTCCACCCCCATTCCTGAGGTTGTCCATCCTCTGAGCCTCAGCTTCCTCATTTGGCCACATTCCCCAAAAGAATTGATGCTTTCGAATTGTGGTGCTGGAGAAAGACTCTTGAGAGTCCCTTGGACTGCAAGGAGATCAAACCAGTCAATCCTAAAGGAAATCAACCCTGAATACTCATTGGAAGGACTGATGCTGAAGTCAAAGCTCCAATACTTTGGCCACCTGATGCAAAGAGCCAATTCATTAGAAAAGACCCTGATGCTGGGAAAGATTGAGGGCATCAGGACAGGGGAGCCTGGTGTGCTGCAGCCCATGGGGTCACAAAGAGTCAGACACAGCTGAGCGACTGAAAACCACCACCCCTTATACACACACAACCAGAGTACTTCCTGGATGGACAAGGGGCAGCCTCTGCTGATGCTCCCCTAAATCAGCTGTCAGATGGGGCTGGCACAGGCTGGCCTCACTAAGCTGGCAGTCCTTGGCAGTGCCCAACTTTCCTGGAGGCAGCTGGAGAGGAGCCCAGACTTGGCTGCTGGGGCACCAAGGAGGCTGGGTTGACACTGAGGCCCCTTCTCAGAGGACGTTGGGCCTGACTGGGGGCAGGGAGCACTGTGTGCACTTATTAAGCACCTACTGCATGCCAAACTAGGCTGTTTGGGGCCTTTGCCCATGCTATTCCAGCTGCCAGAATTACTTCTCCTTTTCATGGTGTTGATTCCTGCTCTTTATGCTCTGAATCTAGAAGACACTGCCTCCAGAAAGCCTCCCAGATTTTCTGGGTTAGGGAAGACACTTCCCTTTGTGTCAACATAGTATCTGTGATTCCCCCACAGTTCTGATCACCTGATTTTATAGCTGTGTTATGGGCAGGTCACTCAGTCAATCGACAAATACTGACAAAGTGCTTAGTAGGTGTGAGGCACCTGTACGTGGTTGGCAAACCATGCAGGGCAGGTACTGTTATGGTTCCCATGTTACAGATGGGAAGATTGAGGCTCAAGGAGGTTTAATGGTGGAAAGAAGCTATAAGACTTGGGGCCTGGAGCACAGTAGGGCCTCAGTAAGAGCTGGGTTTCATCCCTAGTGAGTTCATTCCCTCTGCTGGCATGATCGTGAGAAAAGTCAACTATTTGGTGAACCAGGAGGTGCCTGCTCTGCTGTGGTGCCTGTGACCTTGAAGGAGGCTCAATCTTAGAGGTGCAGGGATTCATTCATTCATTCACTTATTCAGCAAACATGTATTGGGTAGTTCTTTGGGCCACAAATGTGTTCAAGTGACAGGCATGCTGGCCACCTCTGATATCTGTTCTCTCTTCCATTGTAATAGAACCCCTGGTTTTCAGCTGGACCATTGGCCATTCAGAATAGACTACATTTCCCAGCATCCTTTCAGGCAAGTGTAGCCATATGACTGAGTTCTGGCCAACGGAGTATGAGCAAAACTGGTGTATGGGATTTCTAGGAAGTGTCCTTAAAGAGAAAGGGTAAGCTCTTCCTCCTCATTGACTGGAATGCAGATGTGATGGCTAGAGATCAAGCAGCTACTGTGCTCTATGAGGAGAAGGGTACTTGCTGAGGAGGTGGGACAATAAGACAAAGGGAACCTGGGGTCTCTACACTGTGGAGCCTCCATGTTATCCCTGGACTGACTACTCAAGTTAATGAGAAATAGCTCTCTGTGTTTAAGCTGCTCTGATGGGGTCTCAGGTCCCATTGCTAACTCCAAGCCTGACTGCTACACACGTCGCTCTGTCTCCACTTCTCCATCTCCTCATCCCAGTCCATGCCTGCTGGACAGAGAGGCCTGCTCCTTCTTGGCAGCTCTGGACTTTGACGGCCACCCAGAGTGACCAAGGCAGTGTTCTCTGGATACTGTAGCCTCCATTTATGGCCTTAGGGCCAGTGGGCTAGGAGCAAAGCCCCTTAAACACTGGGTAGGAGGTCTTTACCATCTCCCAGGGATACTGTGCAAGGACCTCAGGCCACCTCTCTGCGCCCCACCCCACACACATACACACACCAGAGGCATGACCAAGAGCCCACTCTTGCCATCATCCATCCAAGAACAGACTCCCCTTTTTCTGAACTACTTTGGAGGTTCCCAGCTAGGTTGGAAAGTGCAGACGGCAAGACACAAGTGGCAAACACTCTCGTAGACTTCCCTGGTGGTACAATGGATGAGAATCTGTCCACCACTGCAGGGGACATGGGTTCAGTCCCTGGTCCCAGAAGATCCCATGTGCCACAAAGCAACTAAGCCCGTGTCCCATAACTGCTGAAGCTATGCTCTAGAGCCTGTGCGCCACAACCACTGAGCCCATGTGCTGCAACTACTGAAGCCCGTGTGCCCTAGAGTCTGTGCTCTGCAACAAGAGAAGCCACCACAATGAGAAGCCCACACATCGCAATGAAGAGTAGCCCCTGCTCAACACAACAAGAGAAAGCCTGAGCACAGCAACGAAGACCCAGTACAACCGAAAAAATAAAAAATAAAAAAGCCACTCTAATATGTGTGAAAAAGAAGACATTTGACTAAATACAGATATTCACTCATGAAGCCACTAATACCAGACTGCTGTGTCCAAATCCTACTATCACCCATATGCTGTGCCCCCTGAGAAATTCTATACAACATTCCCTCTCAGATCTTCCTGATCATGCTTGCCCCAAGTTAGCATCCACCCCTTCTTCGTTGCCCAGAAGACCCTCTCATTGACCCAAGTTTCTGAGAAAAGCTTGCACTGGGAGCTGAATAAACACTGTTATCTATTTACCATCAAATTAAATCACATCCACACTGGTCTCTGAATCCAACTAGAAATAAAAGAAACTAAAGGAGGCAGAGGTGTACTTAAAATGATACCACGTGTGTGTGTGCTAAGTCACTTCAGTCATGTCTGACTCTTTGTGACCCCATGGACTATAGCTCTCCAAGACTCCTCTGTCCATGGGATTCTCTAGGCAAGAATACTAGAGTGGGTTGCCATGCCCTTCTCCAGGGGGAACTTCCTGACCCACGGATTGAACCCACATCTCCTGCATTGGCAGGCAAGTTCTTTACCACCAGTGCCACCTGGGAAACCTGAAATGATGCCATGGGGACACCCAATTGACAAAACCCAGATCAAGGGCATCTCTGCAAGATGAAGGACCCAGTGGTGTCAAATAAATAAACTGCAAGGAAAATTAAAGGGAGAAAGATGGCAGGAGAAGCTCTGGATTAAAAGAGACTTTGGACAGACCTCCTGGTTGTCCAGTGGTTAAGAATCTGCCTTGCAATGCCGGGTATGCAGGTTCAATCCCAGGCTGGGGGACTAAGATGCCGTATGCCACAGAGCAACTGAGCCCAAGTGCCATGTTTACTGAAGCCCACGAGCCCTGGAGCCCTCATGCTACAACTAGAGAATCTGTGTGCCTCAATGAAAGATCCCATGTGATGCAAGGAAGATCTCGCAAAATGCAAGCAAGATCGCAAGTGGCACTGCTAAGACCCAGTGCAGCTAAGTAAGTAAATAATAAATTAAATACTTTTTAAAAGCTACAGAACCAATTTTTAAAAATAAATAAAAAATTAAGGAGACTTAGGAGACCATCAGTGACTCTAGATTCTATCTCGGTCCTGTTTCAAACAGTCTAAAAAACTGTACCATAGTATAATAAATGTGCACATTTCCACTTGCTCCCTGGATGCATATTCAATGCTATTTAGGAATCATTATACCATCAAGGTGGTGCTAGTGGTAAAGAACCTGTCTGCCAATGCAGGAGACACAAGAGACCTGGGTCAGGAAGATCCCCTGGAGAAGGGAATGACATCCCACTCCAGTATTCTTGCCCAGGAAATCCCATGGACAGAGGAGCCTGGCGTGCTAGTCTATAGGGTCTCAAAGAGTTGGACATGACTGAAGCGACTTAGCACGTATGCATGCATGAGGAATCGTTTCATTCTGCACTTGATACTGGAGTTTGTGAGGTCGTTCTTTAAGGGGTCTTATCTTGTAGAGCAGGGTCTCTCCTCTCGGCACTCTGGACAGTCAGATCAGATCATTCTCTGGGGTGAGACCCTCCCAGGGGCTAAGGGGTGTGGAGCAGCATTCCTGGCCCCCACCCACTCGATACCAGGAGGCCCCCAGTCATGATGACCACAGATGCCCCCAGACATCACTCAGTGTCCCCAGGGACACAACATCCCCACCACAGTGGAGAACTACTGCTTTAGAGACACACACTGAAATATTTGTAGGTGAAAAAACATCTGGAATTTACATCAAAATAGCAAGCGAAGGGCTTCCCTGGTGGCTGAGTGGCAATGAATCCACCTGCCAATGCGTAGACACAGGTTCGATCCCTAATCTGGGAAGACCTCACATGCCTTGGAGCAAGTAAGCCCATGTGCTACAATTATTGAGCCTATACTCTAGAGCCTGGTAACTGCTACTACCAAGCCCATGTGTGCCAACTACTGAAGCCCATGCGCCCTAGAGCCCGTGCTCTGCACCAAGAGAAGCCACTGCAATGAGAAGCCTACACACCTCAACTAGAGAGTATCCCCTGCTCTCCACAACTAGAGAAAAGCCCGCATAGCAATGAAGACCCAGCGCAGCCAAAAATAAAATAAATTAAAATGTTAAAAAATATTTTTTAAAAAATAGCAAGGAAGGAGGAGAATTAGAGGAGACGAGAATGGCCAGTAGTAGATAAATCATTGAATCTGAGTGATGGGTACACGTGGGACGATCCCCTGGAGGAGGGCACAGCAACTCACTGCAGTATTCTTGCCTAGAAAATCTCATGGACAGAGGAGCCATGGTCCGTTGGGTCACAAAGAGTCAGGGACGACTGAAGTGACTTAGCACAGCATGGCAGCACAGATAAATCACTGAATCTGAGTGATGGGTACACGTGGGGAAAGTTATTGTTTCATTCTTTCTACTTGAGTGTGTTTGACACTTTCCACTATAAGTAGCTGAAATGATGAGGAAATTTCAATTGAACCCGGAGTTGAGTTCGTCATAACCTACTCACGGTGCTCTCAAGGTTGAATCAAGTGTGCTGTGCTGGGGACTTCCTTGGGCGGTCCAGTGGCTAAGACTTTGCTTTCCACTGCAGCGGGGTGTGGCTTTGATGCTTAGTTGGGGAGCCCAGATCCCACATACTTTGTGGCCAATAAGTCAAAACGTTAAAAAGAAAAAAGTGCTGTGCTGATATAAAATGTCAACACTCAGGAAAAGCTGGGTCCAGATCCCCTTTGCAATTTTTCTGTAAAGCTAAAATTATCCAAAGTAACAAGTTTATTTTTTTTAAGGTTTAAATGAAAGCGAATGTTAGGAATCAGGCCCTGTGGACCCAGGATTTGAACTGAGGCATGGTGGCCCCGTCACAGGGCCACAATGGGGATGATGTACATAATGTCCCTGAGAAGACCACCCTCCCACCCCCACATCCCCTCACTCACCCTTGGATGCCGGGAGCCAGCCTTGGCTCAGCTGGGACTTGCCACACGGACAGCATGAGAGACTGGGCAGCCCCAGAGTAGCCAGGGGGAGAATCCACTTTCAAACCCACTTTATTATCTAGTCTCCGGGCTAGAAACATGCCTTCCTTCCACCCTGCCCGCCCGGATCTCTACCAGCCTGGGGCTGGTGGGTCTCAGTGGGGCTCTGGGGGCCCCTCCAAGGGCGCACTGGCCTCGGCCTCCCCCACGGAGGTGGCACTACAGCGGCGCTGGGAGGTGGCTCGGGTCAGCAGAGCCAGCCTCCGGGAGCGCAGCTGGGCCTGGACAGCGCAGATCGGGGGCTGGCGGCCGGACAGCAAGGGGTCTTCCTCGTTCCCATAGCTGTCGATGGTGGAGTCAGAGCTGTCCTCCGTGCCGGCCACTGACCGCTTGCACATGGGACAGGACCGCCGGGCAGCCTGGGAGAACCAGGGGTCGATACACTTGCAGTGGTAGGTATGCGAGCAGGGCAGGACCTTGAGGCGGTCGCCCTCCTCGTACTCATCCAGGCAGATGGCACACAGGTCATTACACCTGGTAAAGGTGCGCACCTGGGCCCTCTGGCTGGGCCGTGCCTTGACTGCCTGCCCATTGGCCCGTCGGCTCCAGAGCCAATGCCACAGACGCTGCAGGACAAAGACAGCGCTGGTGAGCAGGGCCAGGGCGCGGCCCAGCACCCAGGAGATGGCCAGCACTGGGTGGCAGTCCAGGTCCGGGTGGGGCGGGTAGTCGGGCAGCAGGACGACGTGGGCCGACTTGTCACAGCGCATGATGACCCGCAGGTCCTGGGAAGCAGCCTCGCCCACGAACACCGAGGGGATGGCGATCTGCTGCTGCAGGTCCTCATACACGTGGGCCATGTGCACCAGGTCGTCGGAGCGCACGTTGTGCACAATAGCCGCCTCAAAGCCAGCCCGCTGGGCATGCAGCACCTTGAGGTCGAACGTGCAGTCGTATCGGCGGATCAGCACGATGGCGCCCAGGGAGCCGTTGCCCGGCCGTGGGCCCTGGATGGGATGGCATGCGTTGGCTGGCTTGGCCTCCATCAGGTAGCCTCGCACGCCCCCGGGGGCCAGGGGCGCCCCAAACAGGGCTGGCAGATGTGCAAAGTCCACTGTGCTCGAGTTGCCATCCAGCACGGCCCGCACCACCGCCTGCGAGGGAGTGAGCAGCCCCAGCAGGATCAGCGAGATCCTGACTGCCCCCAGGGCCACAGCTGGCTGCTGCCGCACCATGGCTGGCCCGTCCTTCTCCAGCAGCGGCCTGGAGCTATGTCCCGCTGGGGACCACCAATGGGAGGCCCCTGGGCATCTCCAGGGCCTCCCAGGGGGCCCCTGGCCGGGGAGGGAATGGAGGTGAAATTGAAAGGGTGGCTCAGAGGCAGTTGAGCAGAGCAGCGGGGACCCAGGTGGCCCTACACGGAAACGGCTCTTGGGGGCAGCCAGGCTTGCATTCTGTCCTTGAAGGCTGGTCCCAGGAGGAGATGATCTACCCAGGTGGCCTTCTTGTCAGATGACGCTGAGACCAGGAGCCCCCAGGGTTCTAGATGCCCCCAGTCTCTGTGACATCGTCCTGTTACATCCAGTCCCTCCACCCCCTGCCAAGACAGAATTCCTGGGGCTCTGACCTGGGGGCTGGGCAACCTTGGACAAAACTTCTAGAAGTCTCAGCACATCCCTAGCTCCTGGTCCTTGTCAGGGTAAAGCTCAGGGGTGCCACAAAGTGGTCTGGGAGCCCACGTTCCCTACCATGGCATGGATCCAGCCTTCACACTGACATTCTGCCATCATCATCTCCCCAAGCCTCCTAGAGACCCACCGAAGAAGGGGGTCAATGTTCACCCATTTCAAGATTCCCAGGGGACTTAGTCTTGTTCAGGGCACCCTCTGTCCATGAGATTTTAAAGCCCAAATCCCAGACCTCCTCCCTCCCTCACTTCCCCTTGCTCACTCTGCTCCAGACACACAGGCCTCCTTGATGTTCTTCCGTGAACACACCCAGCACAATCCTGCCCCAGTGCCTTTGCACAGTCTGTGCCCTCAGCCTGGAAGGCCCTTTCTCCCCATGGCCGGCTTTTTCTTACCCTTCAGGTCTCAAGTCTTATGTCCTCAGGGTCTAACTGACTTGACAGGAGGGGAGAGAGAAGTGTAATGTCAGGGCTGGGCTAACAGAAGCGAGTGGTCCAAGTCCTCATCACCTGGGAGACCAGCAGTCCCCAACATTTTTGGCACCAGAGACCTGTTTCCAGAGGTTTCCCAGGTGGTGCCTGTGGTAAAGAATCTGCCCACCAGTGCAGGAGATGCAAGAGACATGGGTTTGATCCCTGGGTAAGGAAGATTCCCTGGGGTAGGACATGGCAACCCACTCCAGTATTCCTGCCTGAAGAATCCCATGGACAGAGGAGCCTGGTGGGCTACCGTCCATGGGGTCACAGAGTCAGACACAACTGAGTACACACACACACACCACACACACCCGTTTCATGGAAGAGAAGTTTTCTGTGGACTGGGGGTGGGGGGATGGTTTCAGGATGATTCAAGTGCATTACATTTATTGTGCATTTGATTTTTATTATGATTGCATCAGCTCCACCTCGGATCATCAGGCATTAGGTCCTGGAGACCACCTGAACCAGCTTTATAGCTTAGATCTTCCTCTCTATCTGGGTCTCCAACTGTCCCTCATTCCTCATCCAGAGTACTGGCCATCGGCCTCATGCCCTCCCCCCAACTTTTTATCCCAGATCTCCCACCGTGAGTCTGTCACCTGGCTGGGCAGTCTACTCAAGCCCTGAATCATTGCTCTGTCATTAACAAGCTATGTGAGACCAGGTAAGTCACTGAAGCTGTCTGGGCTCTAGTCTCCCGATCTTTCAGATGGGTGTAATGATGAGCAACGTGCCTCGTAGGGTCGGTGGTCAGAAAATTAAATGAGATGATGCCTGATTGGCGTTCACCATGTGTGTGTTAGTCCTTCAGTTGTGTCCGACTCTTTGTGACCCCATGGACTATATAGCCCACCAGGCTTCTCTGTCCATGGGATTTCCCAGGCAAGAATACTGGAGTGGGTAGCCATTCCCTTCTCCAGGGGATCTTCCTGACCCAGGGATCGAACCCAGGTCTCCTGCATTGCAGGTAGATTCTTTACCATTTGAGCCCCCAGGGAAGCCCTTAGGGTCTGAATTTTTCATTCTCCCATAACAGACTTGCCTCCAGTTCACAACACTTTCAGTTCATCACCACATGGCAGTCAAGCATATTTCTAAAGTTTAATCCTCTGGTCTCTCCCATGCTCTAAACTCTCTCATGGCTCCCCACTGCCCTCTTGATGAAATCTGAGCTCCTTTCTGTGTCTGACACAGCTCTCCATGGTCAAGCCCCTGCCGGTCTCCAAAACCTCAATAATTTTCTTTTTAAAAATTTTACTATTTTTGGCTGCGCTAGGTCTTCATTGCTTTGCACGGGCTTTCTCTAGTTGTGGTAAGCAAGGGCTACTGTTTGCTGTGCTGGACACACTTCTCATTGCAGTGGCTTCTTGTTGCAGAGTACGGGCTCAATGAGGGTGGTCTCCAGTAGTTGTGGCACATGGGCTCAGTAGTTGTGGCTCATGGGCTCTAAAGCACAGGTTCAGCAGTTGTGGCACACAGGCTTAGCTGCTCTGAGGCATGTGGGATCTTCCTGAACCAGGGATTGAACCCGTGTCCCATGCATTGGCAGGCATATTCTTATCCACTGCGCCACCAGGGAAGCCCCTCAGTGCTCTTCAATGCTCCGAATGCATCATGATTTACTAACCTCTAGAACTTTGCAAATGCTATTCCCTCTGCCAGGAACAGAATTCTCTCTCCAGAACCACACTTCACCAGGCTGGCTACTTATTCTTTAGGTTGTCTCTGTTGGTCTAATACTTCCCAGAGCAGCCCTCAGCCAATGATAGAGAAGAGACCCAGGAGTCAAACAGGGAGACCATGTGACAACATAGGGAGATTCCAGTGATGTGTCTACTAGCCAAGGAATGTCGAGGGTAGCCAGCAACCACCAGACGCTTGGAGGGAGGTGGGAAACAAATTTTCCCTCTGAGCCAGCAAGAAGGAACAGACCCTGCCAATACCTTGATTTTGGACTTCCAGTCTCCACAACTGTGAGGGAGCCCCTGGTCATGGCAGGTGTAGAAATGAATGCACAGTTGGAATCCTTGTCCCTGGGGTCCACGTCTGGGTGAGGCCAACCAGACACAAGCTGTCAACACATTGAAACCGAAGGGTGAGGAAGGATGAAGCTGGAGTAAGGGGGTAGAGCAAACATGCTGGGAATGCAAAGGGCATGTGCAAAGGTCCTGCGGTGAGAGTGAGTGAGTGAGTTAAAGTTGAATGGTTGGATATGGCAAGCCGTCAGAGTGGCTAAGAAGAGGGTCTTATTGAAGGATGGGAGAGAGATGGGGGGAGTAAGGGCAGGACCCAACCCAAACCTTGAATGTCGCTGACTTTAGAATTTACACAGAGACTGATGAGGAGCCTTAGAAAAGATGAGAATAGAGACAGGACATGGTCAGATCACATCTCTCGTTTCTGCTCTTTATATTTCTGCACTGTTTGAATCTTACGATGGGAGTGAATTCACTTATGACGCCTGAAATAAAGATTTGTGTTTCTGAAAGAACCCTCTGGTTGTTGGATGCAGGGTGGGTTGGAGAGACAAAGAGAGGAAGAGAAGCCACGGAGGCAGCGCGAGAGCCAGGGGAGGGACTGGGGAATGGGACAGAGAGAGGATAACAGGGGATTATAGCCCTGAATGAGTGAGTGGGCAGGAAGGTCAAAAGGGGAGGTGTCCTTGAATGGAGCCGGTCATAGGGGGTGAGGGGCATCACTCTCTAACAATGCCTTTCCCTGGGGCTTACTTGGAGCAAGTTTTGTTTGGTGCCACTGTCTTTAATGTCTTTCTGGCAATGGCTAATTTTCCTAAGATACAGGTCCTTGGCTCAACGGGCACTTTTTTTTTAACTTTCTGACCACACCATGCGGCATGTGGGACCCTAGCTCTCCAACCAGGGATTGAACTTGAGTCCCTCTGCATCGCAAGTGCAGAGTCTTAAAGACTGAATTACCAGGGAAGTTCCTTCCCTTCCCTATTGTCATTTTGAGGCATCATTTTGTTTTCTGTATCTTTGTTTCTTGTGGGTCCCTTCCTTTTGCGGCAAGGGATATAGGTTTTTCATTTATGACTCAACAATCTTTTTAAGGAAAGATAAAATGTCGATCTTTAGGGAGTATTTGGTAAACAAAGGAACAGGCGCATGATAGGGAAAAGTTCAAGACAGAGTTCTCCAGAGACGGGCAGTTAATAAACAGGGTGTATTCATTTGTTAGGGCTGCCGTAACAAAGTACAGTAAATCCCCTACATGTGAACCTTCGAGCTGCTAAATTTCAAAGATGCAAACGGGTGTTTGCAGGTCCAATCACATAGTTTAGTTCACCTGTCTGGTGTACACTGTCACATGTGAGCATCCTCTACGAGTTGTTGGGCTTTTGTGTACTTTACAGTAGAGAGTACCGAGTACAGCACCTTTATTTCAAGCCCAGGATGTCTGGAAGCTTCCCTGGTGGCTCAGTTGGTAAAGAGTCTGCCCACAATATGGGAGACCCAGGTTGGATCCCTGGGTGGGGAAGATCTCCTGGAGAAGGAAATGGCAACCCGCTCCAGTATTCTTGCCTGGAGAATTCCCTGGACAGAGGAGCCTGGTGGGCTACAGTCCACGGGATCACAGAGAATCGGACGAGACTGAGTAACTAACACTTTCACTTTCCGGATGTCCGGAGGCAAGTGTAAAAGCAGTAGCGATGTAGCTGGTACTGCTAAGAAGTGCCAAGAGATAACAATGGAGACAAAAGTGAAAATAATTGAGGGAGTGGAGCAACAAGAGGAAGAAGCAGCTGAAGAACCGAAGGGATTCGCGGCACAGGAGATGGTAAGGGGTTTTCTTTATTTCAGGAAATAAAATTGTTTCTTTATTTTCTTCATTTCTTTTTTTTTGAAGCACAGGACCAAATGCAGAACAGTACATGGAAGCTGCAACAGCCATTCAGCCTGCAATCCAGTAGCTACTATGTCATCTATGACGAAGAAAGAAAGAAAGAAAAAAAAGAGCTACTACCAAGACATCGCTGGATTGTTTTTTTCAGGAGGGTAGATAGAGTCGAATCCACAAGGAACCAGAAGCTATGCCATCAACGTCAGGCACGAGTGACACTGCAGCCTGCTCTCTGTCTCCTATTGCTGACGATCCTTCAGCTCGTCCATCTCCCATCTCCTCTAGCTCCTCCAGTTAGTAACTCTTCTTGCCTCTTCACTCGATGCCTGCCCCTGCGTGCCAGCCATTGTATTGTGCTACTGTACTTTTTAAGGTACTGTACTGGAAGATTAAAAATGTTTTATTTTTGGTGTTTGTTTATGTATTATTTGTGTAAAACGTATTACAGTACTACATAGCTGATTGTATTAGTGAAGTACCTAGGCTAACTTGGGCTTCCCTGGTGGCTCAGACAGTAAAGAATCCACCTGCAATGCAGCAGACCCAGGTTTGATCCCTGGGTCAGGAAGATCCCCTGGAGAAGAGAATGGCAACCCACTCCAGTATTCTTGCCTGGAGAATTCCCTGGACAGAGGAGCCTGGTGGGCTATACAGTCCATGGGGTTGCAAAGGGTCGGACACAACTGAGTGACTGACACTTTAGGCTAACTTTATTGGACTTATGAGTTCATTGGACTTATGAATGGGCTCTTGGAATGGAACTCATTTGTATGTAGGGGACATATTGAATCAATGGTAGAAATGCTAGAATGCTTGGGTGAATGTGTAAGGAGAAACAGCATGGTTATACACTGCCAAAGACCTCTCTTAAGATATTTACAAATTTGAAAGGTAAGAAGGTAATTTTCCAGGAGAGAGGGGAGTCACATGTCCTGACCACATGATCATAACATCACTGCCGATGAGACCCAGCGACTTCTGGAGTCTCCAGACATCCTACACCAAGGAGGAAGCAACATCAGCCCCCTGGGGGATTCTGGGGAGAAACACACAATCCCAGTCCCACCATGAGCTGACATCAGACAGACCCGAGTTGAGAGACCTTCTGCAAAATCCTGGCCAGTGTTTTTCACAAATGTCAAGGTCGTGGAAGACATGGAAAGACTGAGGAATTATTCTGGCATGAAGGATGCCAGGCAATGTGATGACAAGATGAAATGAGTGACTCTGGGTAGGGTCCTGGATCGGAAAGGGGACACTCCCAGAAAAAAACTACTGGAACTCAAATGAGGTCTGTAGGTTTGTTTGTAATATTCTACCTGTACTAATTCCTGGTTTTGATCATCCTACCAGGCAATATATGACGTTAACAGGAGGGGAAGCTGGGTGGAGGATACGTAGGAACTCTGTGCTTCCTGCCACTTGTATTTCTACAACGTTTATGTAAATCTAAAATCATTCCAGGACTTTCCTGGCGGCCCAGTGGTTAAGAATCTGCCTTCCGGATACAGGGAACGTGTGTTCTACCCCTTGTCCGACAAGATCCCAAATGCTGCAAGGCAACTAAGCCCATGCGCCACAACTTGAGAAAGCCCATGGGCAACAACGAAGACCCAGCACAGCCAAAAATAAATATATGAAAATAATAAAAGAAAATAAAATTATTCTGAGACAAAACATTTTTAAAAAAGAGGCTTAAGGCACTAAAAAGTAGGAGAGGAAGGAGGAGGAAGGAAGAAAGGGGGAGGAGGAACAGCAGGTAGCGCTGAGACAAGGTTTGGGACACAAGCAGTTTATGTGGGAGGTGACACCAGGAAGCCCCAGGAGGAGTCAGGGAGTATGAGAGGGATGGGAGGGAGCCTGTCCGGGGTGCATTCGTGATTAGGTAGCTGTGGTGGGCAGAGGGGGCTCAGTCCCACTGGGGCCTCTGCCGAGCATGAACTGCAAAGTTGAGTGGCTCAAGGGACGAGGGAGCTGGGGTATGTACACTCCTGCTCCTGCCGGCCATTGGCTGGGGGCTGCTGGAGGGGATGGCATGAACTCTTGAGACACTCCTCGCCTGCCATGAGCAAAGCAGTGTCAGGCAGAGCATCTGGGCTGGGATGCCAGCCAGCAGTGAAGAGAAAATGGTAAAGACCCAGGTTATCTGGGCCAGCCACTAACAGCTGATGGACCTTTAGTCCTGCACTGACTGATATGGCAGCCACCAGAAACCTGGGCTTATTTCAATGCATTAAAATGAAACATTTAAAAAAATTAACATTAAAAACATAAACAACATTAAAAATTTCCTTCCTCACTCATACATGCCACATTTCAACTGTTTCGTAGCCACCTGTGAGTGACCATGTTTGGTGGCACAGGTCTGGAACATTCCATCGGTCACAGAAAGTTCTACTGGACAGCCCTGCATTGGAGGATTTTAAGTGAGAGAGTGGCATAACCGATTGAGGAACTAGCAAATCCCTCTGGCTGCTGAGGGAAAACAGCTGGTTGGGAGTAAGAGTGGACGCCAGGAACCCAGGAAGGAGGCAAGAACAGTCATGCAGGCGGGAGGTGACAAAGGCTCGGACTGGTGCAGTAGCAGTAGGGGAAGTAGACGCTTGGAAATGGCATCACTGGTGAGTCCTGACCATTTGGATGTAAGAGGTGAAGGGAGAGGAGGAAGGACAGATGAGATCTGTCTCAGATGTGAGCGGCAGGGAGAGATGGGGTCCCAGGAGAGAAAGTCAGTTCAAGTGCAAATGCTGAGCTTTGTCTCGGTGCCCCTGGGTCTGAGGGGTCAGGCAGAAGTCTGGGCCGGGGGTTTGGGGGGGAGAGTGGGAGGCATCCAGTTGGCAGCTGAACTCTAACGGTGAAAGCCTGGGTACACAGAGGAATCTGGGCCCTCGGGCCATCCTGGCCACCAGCCCAGCTGGCAACCGCTGGGCCATGATCTAACTTGTCAGGCGGAAGCCCAGCCCCGTCCCCAGGCTCAAAGGCACAGCTTGCCTAAATGCTAACAAGTTTCGCCTCCAAATGGTGGTGGGTATGCGCGCGCGTGTGTATGTGTGTGTTTAATTCTGGAATGAATTTAATTCTAATTCCACCGACTTTGGGGATGGGAAACAGCTGTCTTAATGAGTTAAACAGTGGGTTTAAAATAGCGAGCATCTGTTCGCCGTCTGAGCTAGCACCCGCTAAGCCTCCTCCAAGGCTCTGGGGCTCACAGTCTGGGGGGCTCTGGGGATGGTACAGGACATGGGGTTAGCAGGTCCAAGAAGCAATTTTAAAGCTAGCCCTGCCACAAGGCAAGTTATCTACTCCTGGGACTTCTGGTGTCTCATATGTAAAAAGCAGGGGCTGTTTGGGGATGTCCCCCGTGGTCCAGTGGTTAAGAACCCATGCTCCCACCTGCAGGGGATGTGGGTTCAATCCCTGGTCATGGAACTAAGATCCCACATGCCTCAAGGTGCTGCTAAAGAATAAATACATAAACATTTTAAAAGTTGGAGCTGTTTATCCACCATGCTGAGCTGTACCTGTGCTAAGACCAACCAGGTACACAGCCGAGGATGGCTCAGGCCAGTCCTGTGGGGGTGACAGACCACAAGTGCATACCCCCAGAGCTCAGAGGCCTCCTGAACCTGAGGCCCGAAACTCTCCGGGTCTCAATTTCCTCATATATAAATGGAAATAACAACATTACCCAATGCAGACAGTTCTTTAAAAGTTTAGATGAATTAAGAGTTTCCCTGGTGGTTCCATGGTAAAGAATCTGCCTGCCAATGCAGGAGACTCAGGTTTGATCCCTGATTCGGGAAGACCCCACATGCCAGAGAGCAACTAAGCCCAAGCACCACAACTATTGAGCCTGAGCTGTAGAGCCTGGGAGCCACAATGACTGAGCCCATGTACCATAACTACTGGAGCCCACACACCCTAGAGCCCGTGCTCTATAATAAGAAAAGCCACTGCAGTAAGAAACCCACGCACCACAACTAGAGTAGCCCCCATTCACCACAACTAGAGAAAAGCCTGAGCAGCAACAAAGACCCAGCACAGCCCAAAATGAGGTTTAGATGATTTATGACACGTGAAGTGTGTGCTCAGAATCAGGTGACAGTGAGCATTATGTAAATATGTAAAAAGTTTTCTAAGTAAATTAATGTATTGTAGAAATTCAGAGAAGAAAAAGAACTAGAGAGAGGAAATCACAGGGTAATATATACCACAGAGGGGATTGGGTGGAGCTGGTTTAGGCAGGGAAGTCAGGGAGGTCAGGAAGGGCTTCCTGGAGGAGATGACTTTTTCCTTTTTTGGCTGTTCTGGGTCTTTGTTATCCTGTGGGGTGCTCATTGCGGCCCATGGGCTTCTCTAGTTGCAGTATGTGGGATCCATGTTCCCTGACTAGGGATCAAACCCAGGCCCCCTGCATTGGGAGCATGGGGTTTTAACCATAAAGCACCAGAGAAGTCCTGAGGAGGTGACTTTTGAGCTGAAACCTGAAAGAAGAGGAGGAACTGCCCGTGTGCAAGTCAGGCACGGAGCATTCCAGGCAGAGGCAACGGCAGGTGCAAAGGCCGTGTGGCAGGACCATGTGTGGGTATTCTGCAAACAGCAAGAAGGCTGGCACAGAGGGAAGAGGAATAGAGCCAGAATTGGAATGGATCTGTAGGCTGCATTTTGGAATTTAAGCTTTATCCTGAAGGCACTGGGGAGCCACTGGGGCTTCCAACTCAGGAAGGAGTGAGATATTTTGCAGCCAGAATCACGACTCTCATCTCAGCTTCTGTTTGCATTTACTAAGCACCTACTGGACACCTGGCCCTCATGCAGAATCAGAGCTGCTCACAGCCAAGATGTGAAAGAGACACTAAGATACCACATGCATTTATCCCAGTTTGGCAGAGTATAGCCCATGGGAGAAGGCAATGGCAACCCACTCCAGTACTCTTGCCTGGAGAATCCCATGGATGGAGGAGCCTGGTCCATGGATGAAGGAGGCTGCAGTCCATGGGGTCGCTAGGAGTCGGACACGACTGAGCGACTTCACTTTTACTTTTCACTTTCATGCATTGGAGAAGGAAATGGCAACCCACTCCAGTATTCTTGCCTGGAGAATCCCTGGGACGGAGGAGCCTGGTGGGCTGCCGTCTATGGGGTCACGCAGAGTCGGACACAACTGAAGCGACTTAGCAGCAGCAGCAGCAGCAGCCCATGGGTGACATTCCTGACACAGACAGCCTGGGTTCAAGTCCCAGCTCTGCCACTCGCAGCCACACAGCCTGTCCTCAACCTCCGTCTTGGGACTGAGTTGTCTCCCAGATGTAAATATATGATCTACCCCCAGCTTTGCACGTCCTGTCATCACATTTCCAAAACTTAAACTAACTTCTTAAAATGTGAAATATACACCTACCCTGCGTGTGTGCTAAGTAGCTTCAGTCGTGTCCAACTCTTTGTGATCCTATGGACTGTAGCCCGCCAGGTTCCTCCATCCATGGGATTCTCCAGGCAAGAACACTGGAGGGGGTTGCTGTGTCCTCCTCCAGGGGATCTTCCCCACCCAGAGATTGGCAAGTGGGTTCTTTACCATTAGCACCACCTGGGAAGCCCCTAGTGACCCAACAATTCCACTCCTAGGGATTTGCTCAGGAGCAAGATTGAGAGCAACCTCAAACTGGAAACCACCAAACTGTCCATCAACAGGCAAATGGATAAGCAAACCATGGTCCATGTGAACCAAAGAACATTCCTCAGCCGTGCAGAGAAACAAAGCACTGAGACAGGCAATGACAGGGAAGCCAGAAAGAAGAATGCTACCCAGAAAATGCAAACTAACGCAGGATGACCCAAATCAGACAGGTGATTGCTTAAAAAGGAGCGGGGCTAGAGGTGGGGAAGAGAGGAAGCAGGGAGATGTTACAAAGGGGCCAAGAGAAACTCTGGGGGTGATGTGCACCTGCCAGAAAACACATCCCACTCACATCTTGAGTGTTTGTATTTTCCTGTATGGAAGCTATACCTCACGCGTAAGTAAGAAAGCTATGTGTTTCCAGTAGTCATGTATGGATGTGAGAGTTGGACCCTAAAGAAAGCTGAGCACCAAAGAATTCATGCTTTTGAACTGTGAGGCTGGAGAAGACTCTTGAGAGTCCTTTGGACAGCAAGGAGATCCAACCAGTCCATCCTAAAGGAAATCAACCCTGGATAGTCATTGGAACGATTGATGCTGACGCTGAAGCTCCAATACTTTGGCCACCTGATGTGAAGAGCTGAGTCATTGGAAAATACCCTGATGCTGGGAAAGATTGAGGGCAGGAGGAGAAAGGAACAACAGAGGATGAGATGGTTGGATGGTATCACCGACTCAATGGACACAAGTTTTGAGCAAGCTCCGGGAGATGGTGAAGGACAGGGAGGCCTGGGGTGCTGCAGTCCATGGGGTCACAAAGAGTCGGACATGACTGAGCAACTGAACAACAACAACAAACAATAAAGCTATAAAGACGAACAAAATAACCAACAAAAGCCAAAAAAAAGGAAAGGGGGCAAGCACTTGGCTCGGACTGCAAGGGGCACCAGCCAGGCTGGAAACTTCCTGGGTGGCTGTAATGGGGGAGGGGGAATTTAGGAGAAGTTTCCTGAGGCCACAGTCCAGGGCCACAAGCTTACCCCAGATCCCCATCCTCCCCACCCTCGCCCTCCACAGCCTCCATCCTGGGAAAGGAGCCTTGCCAGCCTACACTTCACCCAGGCCCCAGAAAGTAATTTCTTAATGTTTTGCTCTCCGCCAACGAGACACAAGATTAATTACAGCCATAAACACACTAGGCACCACCTAAATATTTCATAGATTTGTGCGTGCACGCACACACACGCAGTTCTCGTTTTTTTTATATTTTGTTTTTAAAGGAGGCTGCAAGGGGACACATGGGGGAGTTTGCCCTCCCCTCCCCCTCACCTTCCATCCCCTCATGTCCTCTCCTGTCTTTCTTCATTCCTTCCCCTGCTGGACGGGTCTCAAGGAGATTGGGAGATTTTGCTCTGGGTTCAGCGGAGGAATGAATGTCCCTGGCTGCCTCCTTGCAAGGTGGCAGCTGGGTCAGGAAGATGTAGGAGGTGGCAATGGGTCTGGGCATGAACTTACACTTGGGAGGAGGGAAACTGGAGGCCCCTATGTCATTACAGAAAGCAGCCATGAGTGCCCGCCCCCTTTCAAAAGGATCAATCAACACTCATTTATTCATTCAATAGATGTTTCTCGGGGCTGTAGAGTGTGGCAGTTTAGAACACAGACTTGAGATTGGAGAGATCTGGCCCAATTCAGCCTTGAAAATTTCTTGGCTGTGTGATCTGGGGTGACTATCTTCACCTCTCTGAGTCTGCTTCCCCATTTGCAAGATAGAGAAAATAATAGTATCCTATATCATGGAGTTGCTTCAAAGCTTAAATTAGATCTAAAATCCTTATAATGTTCTCACTGTAGGGCCAGGTATACAGTAGGTGCTCAATCAGTTTAGCTATCATGAGGAGGGTATATTACTGTTTGTTGAGCTCTGGGCTCTGTCCTGGGAGCTGGGGATGGAGCATCAAAGGAGACCAATGGTTATCACCCCCTTCATGCTCAGAACTTATTCCTTCTTTTTTTCAGCCCTGCACTTTACATACGAAAGCTCAAAGCCATGAAATGGTTTGTTTAGGGACTCCATGCAGGGTATAACTGAAGGAACTCAGAGATGCCCCAGTGACCTCAAGACCTCTTTTTTTGTTGATGGGGAAATTGAAACACAGAGAGGGACAAGGAGGGTTCCCATTCCTTCAACTCTGAGTCCAGCCCTGGGTCTCAAGAGGGAGCCCAGATAATTTCCTATCACATCCCTGCCCATCTTTGGCACTGCAGCATCAAGAGCTGCCTGCTTGCAATTTACCAAATGTGACAGTATCTTGGCCCCAGTAGTCTAGCCTGAGCCAAGACAGACTCAGGATAGACCCAGGCCCCGCCCTCTCAGGGCTCATGTCTAGTGGGGAGAATGGGCAACAAGCAAGAATCACTATAAATAATTGTGTGGTGTGGTGGGAAATCAACGCTCTGAAGAGAACAAAGAAGCAGGAGAAGGCATAGTGTATCAGAGTTGGAGGAGGGTGAAGTTACAAGGGGCTCACAGAAGAGGTGGCATCAGAGCTGACACCTGAGGGAGGTGAGGGACAGAGCCATGTGGGATCTGGGGAACGGCATTCCAGGCAGAGGACACAGTCCATGCAAAGGCCCTGGGGCAGGACTGTGCCCGGTGTGTTGGAGGAACAGTAAGGAGGCACGTGTGTCTGGAGCAGAGTGAGCCAGGGGAAGAAAAGGAGGAGGGGAGGGCACGGAGGGAAAGGAGCAGGTGAAGAAGGGCCTTGTAGGGCACTGGGAGGACTTGAGTTTTTATCCCAAGGAGGTGGGACCCTGGGGGACCAAGGGTGGAGGAGGGGAGGAACCTGACAAGTGCTCACAGCACCTTCTGGCGGCTGAGGGGAGGACAGACAGTAAGAGGTAAGAATGGAAACTGAAAGACCTTGGAAGAAAAGCTATGACCAACCTAGACATAATATTAAAAAGCAGAGATGTTACTTTGCCAACAAACGTCCGTCTAGTCAAAGCTATGGTTTTTCCAGTAGTCATGTATGGATGTGAGAGTTGGACTATAAAGAAAGCTGAGTGCCAAAGAACTGATGCTTTTGAACTGTGGTGTTGGAGAAGACTCTTGAGAGTCTTTTGGACTGCAAGGAGATCCAACCAGTCCATCCTAAAGGAAATCAGTCCTGAATATTCGTTGGAAGAACTGATGCTGAAGCTGAAACTCCAATACTTTGGCTACATGATGTGAAGAATTGACTCATTTGAAAAGACCCTGATGCTGGGAAAGATTGAAAGTGGGAGGAGAAGGGGACAACAGAGGATGAGATGGTTAGATGGCATCACTGACTCAATGGACATGAGTTTGAGTGAACTCTGGGAGTTGGTGATGGACAGGGAGGCCTGGGGTGCTGCAGTCCATGGGGTCGCAAAGAGTCAGACACGACTGAGACTGAACTGAACTGAACTGAAAAGGTGAAGGGAGGGAGGGGGTGGGGGAGCTGAGATTTAGCCCATGTGGCCTGGGAACGCATCTCTGAAGAGGGGAACTTTGAGTTCTAAATGAGTGAGAAAATCTAGGGTTAGAAAGAGCATTCCAGGAAGAGACCACAGCCAGTGCAAAGGCTCTGAGGCAGGAACAAATGTGATCTGTGTGACGAACATAATGGAAATGGAGTGAAATGGAGGGAGGGATCTGGGAGGAGGATAAGATTCTGGACGAGGCAGAGCCCTGTGAGCTCCAGGGAGTTTCTGTTCTATTCTAAGTCAATGGGGATCTGTGTCTTTGAGAAGGGAAGGGGCAGGACAGGATGTATAATGTGGGAGGCAGAATAATATGTCCCCAAAGATGTCCTCATCTTAATGTAACCCATGAATGTGGTCCCTTACATAGTGTGGTGGGGTGAATAGTGTCCTCCCCAAATTCATGTCCACCCAGAACCCCAGAATGTCACCTTATTTGGAAATCACCTTTCAGCAGATGTAATTAGTTAAGGAAGAATGAAATCATCCTGCATCTATGGTGAACCCTAAATTGAATGACTGTTACCTGTAGAAAAAGAATAAAGATTCAGCCATTAAAAAGAACGAAATCATGCCATTTGCAGCAATATAGATGGACTGAGAGATGATCATACTAAGTGAGTCAGAGAAAGAAAAATATCGTATGATATTACCTCTGTGCAGAATCTAAAATAATAATAATACAAACTTATTTACAAAACAGAAATAGACTTAGAGAACAAACATGGTTACCGAGGGGCAGGGGGGTGGAGAGAGACAGGGACAGATTGGGAGTTTAGGATTGACATGTACGCACTGCTTTATTTAAAATAGATAACCAACAAGGACCTACTGTATAGCACACAGAACTCTCCTCAATACTCTGCAATAACCAAAATAGGAAAATAATTTGAAAAAGAATAGATACATGTATACACGTACCATTGAATCACTTTGTAGTATAGCTGAAACACAACACTGTGAATGAACTATGTGAGTGCTCATGTGTGCATGGGTGCTCAGTCACTTTGCTCACGTCTGACTCTTTGTGACCCCATGAACTGTAGCCCGCCAGGCTCCTCTGTCCATGGAATTCTCCAGGCAAGAATACCGGAATGGGTTGCCACGCCCTCCTCCAGGGGGATCTTCCTGACCCCAGCAATCGAACCCATATCTCCTGCGTCTCCTGCATTGCAAGCAGGTTCTTTACCCACTGAGCCACCTGGGAAACCCCTTAATCAACTATACTCTAATGTAAAATAACGATTAATAAAACAAAAACAAAAAAAAAGAAGAGAGCATAGAGACCCAGACAGAAGACCGCCACGTGAAGATGGAGACAGAGACTGGAAGAATGTTCTGCCAAGGAACACCCTGTGTATATTATGTGTATTTCACTACAGTAAAAATATTTTTATATTTAAGAAGCAACACTATGTTGGGGGGTAGTGGGTTTTCTTTTGGGGTGATGAAAATGTTCTGGAACTAGAGAGAGGGGATTCAATATTGGCCATATATTAAAAGCTGCCAGATTGGCTAATTTTGTGTGATACAAATTTCACCTCAATTTTAAAAAGGAATAATAAAACAAAATAAAATAAAACCCCTTGCTTTGGGTGCCCTGCCTGCTGACTTTCTGACGCAGACGCTTCCAGAGCTTTCTCTGCCTATGTCATAGTCCTGCAGCTTCCCCTTGTTTCCCTGACATCAGTCCACAGCTGCTCACATAGCTGGTTTCATCCTTTTTCACAGCTGTATAATCTCCCCTTATCCAAGGAGCAGGAGTCATCCACCCCTGTGGTGGGCTTCTGGCAGTTTCCAGTTATCTGCCCTTCAGTGCCAAAGTGAAGGTGAGTGGACATCGCTCACTGTCACTCTGGAACAGGGGCAGAGGCTAAGTTTGTTTTTATTGTGGGGTGGTGGGTTTTTTTTTTTTTTTTGGTCACACCACATGCCTTGTGAGATGTTAGTTTCCCCACCAGGGATCAAACCCACAAAATAAATAATGCCCATCTCAGAGTTAATAATGCCAATTCAGAGTCTTAACCACTGGACCGCCAGGGAAGTGCTGAGTTTGGCTTATTTTGAATTTCACTGGATGCTGCCCACCCTTCCCTCTGTTTCCAGGCTGTTTGTTCCTTATTCTTCTGCCCTCGAGCCAGAGTGGGTAGCCAGGGCTCTCTCTTCCTTGGCCTCCATGCCTCCACTCTGCTCCCCTCCAACTATTTCCTAGAGGGATCTATTTACACATAAAGGGAACTACAACCCTCTCCTGCTCAACATCCTCCCAGGGCTCCTTCAGTTCAGGTCAGTTCAGTCACTCAGTCGTGTCCGACTCTTTGCAACCCCATGGACTGCAGCACCCCAGGCCTCCCTGTCCATCACCAACTCCCGGGGTTTACTCAAACTCATGTCCATTGAGTCAGTGATGCCATCTAACCATCTCATCCTCTGTTGTCCCCTTCTTCTCCCTCCCTCAATCTTTCCCAGCATCAGGGTCTTTTCAAATGAGTCAGTTCTTCACATCACGTAGCCAAAGTATTGGAGTTTCAGCTTCAGCATCAGTACTTCCAATGAATTTTCAGGACTGATTTCCTTTAGGATGGACTGGTTGGATCTCCTTGCAGTCCAAAAGACTCTCAAGAGTCTTCTCCAACACCACAGTTCAAAAGCATCAATTCTTTGGTGCTCAGATTTCTTTATAGTCCAACTCTCACATCCATACATGACTACTGGAAAAACTATAGCTTTGACTAGACGGACCTTTGTTGGCAAAGTAATGTCTCTGCTTTTTAATATGCTGTCTAGGTTGGTCATAGCTTTTCTTCCAAGGAGCAACTGTCTTTTGTAATTTCATGGCTGCAGTCACCATCTGCAGTGGTTTTGGAGCCCAAAATATAAAGTCTCTCACTGTTTCCATCGTTTCCCCATCTATTTGCCATGAAGTGATGGGACCAGATGCTATCATGATCTTAGTTTTCTGAATGTTGAGTTTTAAGCCAGCTTTATCACAGAGCTTTATCTCTTCTTTATCACATAGCTTTATCTCTTCTTTCACTTTCATTAAGAGGCTCTTTAGTTCTTCTTCACTTTCTGCCATAAGTCTGGTGTCATCTGCATATCTGAGGTTATTGATATTTCTCCCGGCAATCTTGATTCCAGCTTGTGCTTCATCCAGCCCAGCGTTTCTCATGACATACTCTACATATAAGTTAAATAAGCAGGGTGACAATATACAGCCTTGACATACTCATTTCCGGATTTGGAACTCCTTAGTGCCCCTTAACGGAGAAGGCAATGGCAACCCATGCCAGTACTCTTGCCTGGAATATCCCACGGATGGCGGAGCCTGGTAGGCTGCAGTCCATGGGGTCGCGAAGAGTCGGACATGACTGAGCGACTTCATTTTCACTTTTCACTTTCATGCATTGGAGAAGGAAATGGCAACCCACTCCAGTGTTCTTGCCTGGAGAATCTCAGGGACGGCGGAGCCTGGTGGGCTGCCGTCTATGGGGTCGCACAGAGTCGAACACGACTGAAGCAACTTGGCAGCAGGAGCAGCAGCAGCGCCCCTTAAATAAAATGCAGTCCTCCTCACCGTCAGTCCTCCCCGCAGCAGCCAGAGGGCGCCCTTGAGGACCTGTCAGGCCCCACCCCTCCTTCAATCTTGGCCCTCCAGGGTCCCACCTCTCCCGGGGTAAAAAGCCCAAGTCCTCCCAGTAACCCACAAGGCTCTGCACCACCTGCCCGGTCACTCACTGCCCTCCACTCCTCCCTCTGGATCACTCTACTCCACACAGGCTCCTCGCTGTTCCTCGAGCACACCAGGCCAGGTCCTGCCCCAGGGCCTTTGCACATGCCAGCACCGCTCTGCCTGGAGGGCTCCTCCCATTCACCCCTTTCTCCAGGCAAACTCCTGATTTTTCAAATCACAGCTCTAGCCTCATTTCCTCATTGCAGACTCACTGAGTGGGGAGAGGGAGAAGGGGAGAAAGCAGGCAGAGATGGGAGAGGAGCGGGTGAGGAGCCAGGCTTGGGGAAGGTGAGTTAGAGGCTGAAAAGGATGCTGGGGTGGGAGCTGGGGCAGCTGGTTCCCCTTGAGTGGAGCCCCCACTTTCCCACCAAGGCACTGGCTCTTACACATCAACACTCGCCAGAGACATGGGAAATATTTTCTCTCTGCTGACACTTTTGGCAAAATACAAATCCTCCAGCTTTTTTCCGTGCAAAAAACATGTCCATCAAAACCGTCCCCGCAGTGCCTGCAGGAGAGAGAGGCCGCTGGATTTGGTCCGGGGACTGCGGAAAGAGCTCAGGGAGAGAAATATGTAATGGGCCTCATCATCTCTCTCTGCAGCCAGAGGGCGACATAAAAGCAGTGAGCATAGAAGTAAAATAGTCCATCCGCCCCGTCCCCCTTTCCCATTTGCTGAGTGCTTGGTCAGGGCTGAAAGCTCCACTATTTGTTGTTGCTCCATGGGTCTTCATAATGCCACAGTTGTTATCTCCACTTTTCAGATGAGAAAGCTGAGCCAGAGAGGGGAATACACCTCCCCAAGGTCACACAGCAGAGCCAGGATTTGAATGCATAGGCTACTCTACTTCTCAGGGATGCCAAGAAGAGCTCCTTCCCAGAAGGCAGAAGGGAAGAAAAAGGTAACAAAGACCAAAGGATCAGTATATGCAAAGGTTTCAAAGCAGGTTCTATTCAACAGCTCCAGCTCTAGCCAGCAGCCCTCAGTTAAATCAGCCTGTGACTGTGTGGAGCCTAGAGGGAGGTATTCAAGTTGGGTCCCTCAGCAACAGTGGTGATGAGGACAGGGTGTTCCCAGTGTCCCCCAGCTGGCTGGTCATATCTTCCTTGACTGCCTACATTACCTTTATCACATCCTAGTCCCCACAAACTCCTAAATCAGGGGTGAGTGTGAGAGCAGCAGCTGTGCATCCCTAAGCAAGTTGCTTAACCTCTCTGTGCCAGTTTCCCTGTTGGTTAAAATAGACATAAAAAATAATCCCTAACTCCCAATTAAAACCAGGGCTGTCCCCCAAACACTTGGCACACAGTAGGTGCTTATAAATGTGGAATATATTTAGGTAAGGGGTTTCTGACCAATGACTGAGGTGCGAGAGGACATCTTCCTCCCTCCCACCCACCCACCCAACTCAGGGAAAGGTGCGACCTCTAGAAAGACAGCAGGAAGGAGGCTTTGGTCCTGGAATCCCAGCTGCCGCCTGTTCCCGTGGAGAGGGACTGACTTTTCTAGAACATTGCCCCTCCTCCCTGTTCCCATCCGGAGCCAGCACTGCCGCATAAATCCCGCTTTACGGCTGTTATTGACGGGGAGCGGGGAGAGCAGCCCTAGCAAGGCCCAATTAATTTTCCCGTCTGGCATCTGTGCCGGGTGAATTTCTGAGCTCCTGGAGGGAGGGGGGCAGAGCCAGCTGGGGATGGGCCAGGCTGAGGACAAGGTCGTGGGCAGGCCAGGGTGTTCTAGATTCTCCCCACCCCAAGGGGCACTGTTCAGGGAGCTCCAGATTCTGGGTCCCAGGCTTTGGTCTGGAAGGTAGGATAGGTGGTTGTTGTTCAGTCGCTGTTGTGTCTGACTCTTTTGCGACTCCATGGACTGCAGCCTGCCAGGTTGCCCTGTCCTCCACTATCTCCTGGAGTTTGCTCAAGTTCATGTCCATTGAGTTGGTGATGCCATCCAACCATCTCATTCCTCTGCCACCCTCAACCCTGAATATTCATTGGAAGGACTGATGCTAATAAAGCTGAAGCTCCAATCCTTTGGCCACCTGATGTGAAGAGCCGACTCACTGGAAAAGACCCTGATGCTGGGAAAGACTGAAGGCAAAGGAGAAGAGGTAGGATACGAGTTATCTCTAAATTCAGAGTGAATGCTGCAATTTTTAACTAGAATGAAAATGAGGGCTTCACCCAAGAGGCCCTTGAGCAAAAACTCACAAGAGGTGAAAGAAGGAGTCATGTAGGTTTCTGTTGAAACATCTTACCAGCAGAGACCATGGCTGGCACTAATGTCCTGAGGCAGGACCATACCTGGTGTCTTGAAGGAACAGCCAGGAGGCCCACGTGTCTGGAGCTGAGTAAGCAAGGAGAGGAGGAGCTGAGGGCAGGGAGGGGAAGGGGGCAGGTCCTGCAGGTGGGGCTTGTGGGCCCTGGGGGAGGATTGGGCTTTTACCCCCAGGGAGGTGGGAGCCGTGGAGGGCTGTGGGCAGAGGAGGGGCGGAGCCCGACTCTGGTGCTCACAGGCGCCCTCTGGCTGCTGTGTGGGGAACATTTGGGGATCTACGGTGAAAAACAAAGCTCAATTGTTAACTTCTGCCAGTCCTGGCGGAGAAGGCATGGCAACCCACTCCAGTGGGTTCTTGTCTGGAGAATCCCAGGGATGGCGGAGCCTGGTGGGCTGCCGTCTATGGGGTCGCACAGAGTCGGACATGACTGATGCGACTTAGCAGCATCAGCAGCAGCCAGTCCTGGGCCCCAAGCTGTGAGCAGGAGGCCTCCTTGCTCTTTAGAAGGAAAATCAGGGGACTTCCCTGGGGCTTCCTAGGTGGCTCAGTGGTAAAGAATCCATCTGTCAATGTAGGAGACGCAGGTTCAATCCCTGGGTCTGGAATGATCCCCTAGAGTAGGAAATGGCAACCAGCTCTGGTATTCTTGCCTCAAAAATTCCATAAACAGAAGAGCCTGGCAGGCTATAGTCCATGGGGGGTCCCAAAGAATCTCACACGACTGAGCAGGGAACTAAGATCCTTCGTGTCATGATGTGTGGCCAAAATAAATAAATTTTTTTTTAAAAAAAAGGAAAATTAGCGTATGTACGAAGGTATTAAAGCACTCTTACTGAAACTTTCTGTGATGATAGAAATGGTCTGTATCTGTCATATCTGATGTGGGAACGACTAGGGGTGTGGCTTCTGAGCAGCTAAGGTGTGCACTGAGATGTGTTCAGTGCAACTGTGGGACTACATTTTAATTATTTAAATTTACTTTAAAATTGTGGTAAAATACACGTAACATAAAATTTACCATTTTAGCCACTTTTAAGTGCAAGGTTCAGTGGCATTAAGGACATTTACATTATCATGTGACCATCCCTGTCATCCATCTCTTGGACTTCGTCAACTTCCCAGACTGAAACTCTGTCCCCGCGAAACACTGAAACTCCACCCCTCTCCCAGCCTCTGGCCCCACCACGTATTTCCTGTCTCTATGGATCTGGCTCCTCTAGGTCCTCACCTTAGTGGAACTGTCACTGGCTTATTTCTCTGAGCATATGTCCTCAAGGTTCATCCATGTTTTAGCAGGTGTCAGAATCTTTTTTTTTCTCTTTTCTAATTTTTACAATGTTGTGTTAGTTTTTGCCATACATCAACTCAAAGCAGGCATAATTATACATATATCCCCTCTCTCTTGAGCCTCCCTCCCCTCTCCCCATCCCACCCTTCTAGGTCATCACTGAATGCCAGACTGGGCTCCCAGTGTTATACAGCAACTTCTCGTCAGCTATCCACCTTACACATGAGAGTGTATATATGTTGGTGCTACTTTCTCCATTCACTCTTTTTAAGGTTGAATAACAGTCCATCGTACGGATGGACCACATGTTGTGTATCTATTCATTTGCTGATGGACACTGGGGCTGCACCCTAATGCTGCTGTCAACATGGATGTACAAGTATCTCTTTGATATCCTGATTTCCATCAAATTTTACTTTATTTTGATTAATTTAAATTTAAATAGCCACAGGTAACTAGTGGCTACTGTTTTAGACCAGTGTGCCTCTAAAAGGATTCCAGGCTCTAAAAGGATTTCAAAACGACTTTAAGAGAATGAATTTTCTCTCTCTTCAGTGTCATTCAATACCCTGTCTGAGCCAACAAATGATGATTTATAATCCACCCACACTTATTACGATCCCACACTACAACCTCTTGTGCAAAGTGGGACACAGCCCAACAGCTCTGGAAATAACAGAAGAACCCATGCCCAGGATGAAGTCTCCTAGGCCTACTGCCTTCTCTGCCCCAGGGGCAGGTGGCCTGGACCCCACAGTTCTAGGGATGGTGGGTGTTATGTCCTTAGCCACCCTTTCTGGCTGTTGCTACCCAGTCAGCCCTGCCTGCAAGAGCCCCAGTGCAGCCACAGTCACACCCCACCCTATGACCCTGAACCTCATTAGAGTGGTACTCACAGGGGCTGGATGGTGAATATGGAGTTCCCTGTATGTTACATGATAGGCAGAAGAGCCCTGCAGGAAATGCCTAAGTGAAAATGTATCAGTCAGCTATTGCTATGTAACAAAGTACCCACAAACATAGCACCTTCAAAGAACATAACTACTATCTCACAGTTCCTCTGAGTCAGGAACCCAGGCATGACTTAGCTGCAATTTTGGTGTCCCTGGGTCAATAGTTTACCAGAGGCTCAGTTGGGGGAAGGATCAGCTTCTAAGTTCCTGCAGTTGTTGGCAGAACTCATTTCCTCGTGGCTGTAAGCTTGAGGTCCCTGACTCCTTGCTAACTGTCAGCTGGATTTCGCTCTCTGCTTTTAGAGGCCACCCACAGTTCCTTGCCGCATGATCCCCTTCATAGACTATACTCAAAATGTCTGTTTGCCAGTAAGAGAAAAAAAGAGTGGCAAGTCTGCTAGCAGGAAAAAAGTCTTAAATAAGAAGCATAATCACCGAAGTGACATCCTGTCACCTCTGCCAGACTCTATCACTTAGAAACAGGTCACAATACCTACCCACACACAAAGGGAGGGAGCCACACAAAGGTATGGGCATCAGGAGGCAGAAACCATGAGAACCAGCTTAGGGTCTGTCTGCCATAGGAAGTAAGAGAAGCTGCAATGGCTCTGAGCCCTGAGGGGTTTCTGGGAGAGAAAGAAGGAAAGGAGAAGGAGCTGAAGGTAAGAGAAGATTGTGAATTCAGAGAAAAACATTACATTCCACACACATTTTTGGTGTCCCTTTTTTGCCCAGTCTTGTATGCAGAAAATACACAGCCTTGAGATCTCTTAGAGCAGTACCAATGCTCCCAGCTTGGTGTCATATCTGCTGTGAAAGGTGAGAGGGATGCATAGGACCCTGGGGGAGCCCAGAGAAGGTCTCTGATCCATGATGGGAGGGTCACCAAAGGTTTCCTTGAGGAGGCAGCCTCAGTGCTAGCCCCAAAGGATGAGACAGAGGCAATGGGTAAGTTGGGGGAGTGTATTGCAACCCACTCCAGTGTTCTTGCCTGGAGAATCTCAGGGATGGCAGAGCCTGGTGGGCTGCCGTCTATGGGGTCACACAGAGTCGGACATGACTGAAGCAACTTAGCAGCAGCATTCTGGGAGGAGAGACTAGTAAGAAGAAAGGCCTGGAAGCCTGAAAGAGAGCAGAGTAGCATGGTCATGGAAAGGGGTAGATGGATGAGCCATCATTTTGCCTCTAAGGGAGATAATGCCAAACCCATTGTATAGATAGGGAGACTGAGGCTCAGAGAGGCGAAATTGCTTTCTCTAGGTCACAAGACTGGGAAGAGGAGCAGTCTCATTTGTCAAATGGATATTCGAGGTCCTTTTTTGCTCTCACACCCCATCTCTGAGATCCCCTTTATAACTTCCAGATTAAAAACAATAACAATAGTACTAGCATTTGTTGAGCACTTTCCTATGTGCTAAATACTACTGTAAATGTTCTATATACGTCAAGAGTCAGCCTGCGGTCAAATGGTGATCCAACACCTGTTTTTCAGGTTTTTAAATGTTTGGGGAAAAAAATAAAAGGATAATATTTTGAGACACACAAAAACGACATGAAATTCAACTTTCAGTGTCTATAAAGGTTTATTGGCACACAGCCACTCCATTCATTTACAAGTCATCTATGGTTGCTTTGAATAACAATGGCAGAGTGGATTATATGGCCGTCAAAGCTGAAAACATTGATCTGGCCCTTTACAGTAAAAGTTCCTGCTGTTCATGTATTAACTCCTGGTAACAGCCCTATGAGCTAGATGCTATTGCCTTCCTTGTTTATACAGATAGGAAAACTAAGGCACACAGGGCTAAAGGGCTTGCCTAAGGTCACAGTGGATGAGTGGCCAAGCAGGGATTTGAACCCAAGTCTGTTAGATTCCCTGTACAGTGCTCTCAGCTCTGCACCAAACCTAGCCATGCCCTCTAACTCAGCTCTTGACACTTGGGGATTGGAAGCATCTGGTTCTAGCTCTTTCTGTCCCCAGTCTGGGGATGAGGTGGCAATCAGCAAGCACCCAGGGCAAGCTTCCTGATTCTACCCACCAGTTGGGACTATCCAATGCGTGCTAAGTCACCCCAATCATATCCGACTCTTTGCAACCCCATAGACTGTAGCCCACCAGGTTCCTCTGTCCATAGAATTCTCTAGGCAAGAATATTGGAGTGGGTTTCCATAGAATTCTCTAGGCAAGAATATTGGAGTGAATTTCCATGCCTTCCTCCAGGGGATCTCCCTGACTATCCAGAAAGACAGCCAATTCAGAGCAAATCAATTACACAAACTCCATGCTGGCTGCTGCCCTGTTTTTCTGACCTCAGCCAAAAGGCTCACATTCTGGCCCCGGCTGACCTGGGCAGAGCTCAGAAGGAGCTGCAGGATCAGGAATCCGTATACAGAACTCTGACCTGGTCCCCTGGGGCTGTGATATGGGATTGTGTAATCCGATCCCCCTCCCAGGAAGGTAGGGAGAGGGGACTGCATGAACAAACACGGGAAAAGGATACCCTGTGAAAGGAGAGTCTGTTCTGTAGATGATGAGCTTCTCAGTGTGACTGAGAGTGTGAGGGGAGCAGAGGGAAAAGAAGGCTATAATTTGCTCATTTGACCTGTCAATCAAGTGATGAAGGTTGCTGTTTCTTTGTCGCATGCTATTTGAGAGATCTGACACCTGAAAAAGGAGTGTCATATTGCAGGCTCTTCCTGCTGGGCTGAAACCTGAAACAATATGAAGTTAGACATCTTGCTGTAGACTTCTTGTCAGGCCCTCTATGCAGAGCCTGAGAACAGAGCAATGCAAAGAAAGCAGAACAGAAGCAGAAATGAGCTGCTGGATTCAGCCACACCTGAAGCTCATATCCACCTGGTCTTTCCACTTATGACCTGGGCATTTATTTATGTATATGGCTTATGCATCGTAACTAATAATGCTCTCATCTTATATCACCTGATCTCCACCTTCTGGATGATGGAAGATGAGATTATCATTCAGCAAATTCCAACTGATCCCCAAATTCTGCAGGAGAAATATACTTTCCTGACCCACTGACAGTGTGTTGAATCTGAGCTGAGGAACTAAGAAGGACTGCATGCTTCAGCATGCCCTCTTGTGCTACTGCATTTAGCCATGACACAAGTATGTTGTGCTGTGTTGTGCCTGACTCTGTGGCTCCTTGGACTATAGCCTGCCAGGCTCCTCTGTCCATGGACTTCCCAGGCAAGGATACTGCAACGGGTTGCCATTTCCTACTCCAGGGAAATATGTCTTGAGTAGTCATTAATCCAAAGAAGATAAACACATGGACCAGATCTGGATACAGTTCGCAGATTAGTACTGAGCCCAGCTGACCTACAGAAATGCAAATAAGAAATAAATGCTTGCTGCTGTATGTCAAAGAAATTCTGCGGAAGTTTGTCACACAGCAACAGCTGACTATTACATGAGCACATGATAGGATTGCACTTCCTGGCTTCTATGGTTGTTGGATAAGGTGGGGCTATATGACAAGTTCTGGCATACAGACCTGTGACCTGTGTCACTTTCAGGCCAGAGCATTTATTGCTAGTAAGGGACCCTCTAGAGTTCTCTTTCTGACACAGAGGCTCCCTCTTCAGTGAGACACTAAATGTGGTTGGTACTCTTCCAAGTGTGTTGTAACCACGTGATACAGAGCCAACCACAGAAGGCTTGGACGCTTCCACGGCACCGACGATGCGATGTGAGTGGCAGTGTTTCTCGGCTCATGCTGATGTCTTCGGAAAGCACTATCTTTCATTTCTTCCCTCCATAGCTTTCCTCACCTTCAAACACCCCCTGCCGTGTACTTATTGAATCCCATGGACTCTGAGATGCCATAAAGAGAAAACCCACCCTTGTTTTATATCCCACTAAGGATGAAAACAGCCCTGCCGATGAAATCACGGCACAGGGGGTGGGAGAAGACACATCCCGATTTCAGAGATGTTAAAAGCAGGCAAGTTGAGCATGTTAGACTCAGTGAAATGTGATGAGCTCACTGTTTGGTAACTGTCTCTTCTGCTAGACCCAGGAGGCAGGAAGTCGTTAGTAACGGACACGGTTGAGCTTCTGGTGCTTAAAACAGGGCCTGGTACCCAGAAGGTGCTCAATAAACATTGGTTGAGTGGACAAATGAGTGGATGACCTGGCTGATATGATGCTGAGGAGTTTTCAAGCACGCTCTAGTTTTATCCTCATCATGAAGCCATCACCAATCTCTGCATTTTATGGAGGAGAAACCAAGGCCCATAAAGGGATGATGACTTGTCTAAGTCATGTGGTGAGATTCACCTTCTGGCCCCGAGGCCAGACTCCCGCCCCTGCCCGCTGATTCCCCATCAGAGCATCCAGGCCAGCCCAGGGCCAACTTCACCCCAACATCTTTCCCCAGAACCTGTTTTGTTAAAATCTAATCATGTCTGCCCGATGAAAAGTCGACATCGAAATTACTGCCGAGCCCTTGACTCGGGGTAATTAAGAGCGTTTTGGGACGCCTTGCTTGATTAAAAGCAGATCATCCGTTCAGAATGAAAATTCAGAAGGCAAATTGCTTTTGTTGCTGCCACGATGCTATTTTAAACCCACGCGGCTCGCGAGCTAATAACGGCCCGTCACTCGTCACTCGGGCTGTCGGCCTGGGCTGGACCCATTTGCATGGTTCTTGACAGCTGTTTACAGTCATCAGCCACCACACACCCTCACCGATCCTGGCACCCAAGCCTGGAGGGACTGTGTCTGAGCATCAGACCTAGTGGGATCTGGGCTACCCTTGACGTCACCCCCAAACCTGCCCCCCAGTAAGGGGCACCCCTAGGTTTGCCTGGTCCCCCAACCCACTGCCATCCACACTGGCCACCACAAGCCTAACCCTCTCCTGCCTGGATCCCAGCTTCTGCTCCGCCCTGGCTCCCTACCTCCCACCCCAAGTCTTCCCATCCACACCCCCCACAAAGGGCTCCTAAAATCTGATCCAGCTCCTCACTCTCCATCTTCACCCCACTAGCCTCCCCAGACTCTTCCAATCTCAGCTCAGAAGTCACCTTGAACTTCAGGCTGCCAGCTCAGGGACCTTCTCTGGCTCTTTCAGCCGCCTGCACATCCTCATCAGAGTGCTCATCACCCAGGTGTTAACTGTCCGGTCACATGTCCATTGCCTTGTCTGGACTGTGAGCTCTGGGAGGACAGACTGAGGTCTGTATTGGTCACCACTGTGTCCCCAGCACTCAGGTCAGGCCACTGAGGTTGTTGTTGTTCAGTCACTAAGTTGTGTCCAGCTCTTTGCGACCCCATGGACTGAGGCACTGCAGGCTTCCCTGTCCTTCACTATCTCCCGGAGTTTGCTCAAATTCATGTCCACTGAGTCAGTGATGCTATCTAACCATCTCATGCTCTGTGGCCCCCTTCTTCTCTTGCCCTCAATCTTTCCCAGCATCAGTGTTTTTTCCAGTGAGTCGGCTCTTCACATCAGGTGGCCAAAGTATTGGAGCTTCAGCTTCAGCATCAGTCTCTTCAATGAATATTCAGGGTTGATTTCTTTTAGGATTCACTGGTTTGATCTCCTTGCGGTCCAAGGGACTCTCAAGAGTCTCCTCCAGCACTACAGTTTGAAAGTACAATTCAAAGGGCACAAGGAGGGGGAGGTAAATACTGAAGGAATGAATGGGGCAAGAAGTGCTAGGTACCCCATGGGTCTCAAGACATCAAGCCCTCAAACAGCCCCCATCTCTGCTCTGAAGCTCACCATCTAGTGGCCTGGAGCCTTCACTCCTGTTGCTTTGACCCCTCCTTCCCCAACCAGGGACGTGAGCCCACAATCAGAGCCTAGCTAGAAGTCGACTCCTTCCCAATTATTTCTCTGTCAAAAGAAGGGCCAGCCCCATAGTCTGACTCCCTCCCCAATGGACAAAGGGTCCAGGTCACAGCAGATGGGAATTCCATCAACCCCCATGGTAAGGGAGGGGTGTAAGCTCCCCCTCTTCAGAGGCTGATGTCAGAGGTGGGGAGAGGGAGAGTGCAGTTCTAACCAAGGAGGAGTGAGAGCTCCAATGAGAAGGCCCTCTTGCAGTCTCACCTTGGGTCAGGGGGCAGGCAGTCTCACGAGTCACTTTGTGACCAGCTACGGGGAGCGTCATAATTACATCTTGACAATACTGCCATAAGATTCAGAGGACCAGCGGACAACATCTGTCAATGTTTTGAAACCACGGGCATGTGCTCTGGGCAAGTCACTTCTAAGAATGAATAAGGGAAAGAAAACAGGGACTTCCCTGGTGGTCCAGTGGTTAGGACTCGGCACTTCCATCACAGGGGGCATGCGTTTGATCTCTGGTCCGGGAACTAAGATCCTACAAGCCATACGTGTCCAGAAAAATAATAATAGTGATAGAAAGCTGAGGTTTTCATCTGGGGGCAATCCTGTCCCCCAGGGCATTTATCTGGAGACATCTGGGGGGTGTCACAAGTAAGGGTGCTCTTGGCATTGAGTGGGTGGGAGCCAGGGACCAGCCCAGAGACCCCTCTGCTGTCCCTCTGGTGTCCCCGCAGCTCCCGGGGCAGCTGAGTCCCATGGGTTGGGTCCCTTGGGGATGCAGGAGGCCATGGCTGAAGCTTAACTTCCCTACTGTGGCTGCTGAAAGGCGAGCAGGTGTTGGCAGCTTTGCTGAGGAGGCCCTTCTCTGCCACCTTTGTGCCTCAAGCTGGTCGAATGCTCGCTCGAACTGGCCTCCATTCAACTCGCTGAATTCCACAATCCGCCTTCGTTGGCCACGTTCTTCGCCTGAAAATCCCTCATTCTGCCCGCCCGGCCGGCCCGGAATGCAGCCGTCTTTGTTCATCTTTTCTTGGCCTCCTCTGCCGTTAATCGCTTCCTCCCCGAGCTGCTGCGACAGGGGGGAGAAGCGAGGGCGAGAATAAATAAGTATAAAGGGAAAAAAATAAAAGAGATTCGCCGGGTGTTCGGCGGAGGTTTGCACTGAAGGAGATTCTCTTGCCTGGCACTTTGAGATACTGACAAAGACGGGCGGGGCCCTGGGCAGTGCGCGCTGGGCCCAGGCGCTGCATTGAGATATTCACAAAAACAAATTCATCGGGACTGTCTTTGTGATGGTCTGGCTGCCAGACGTTCATTAGCTCATGCCAGGGTGACCGCCTTCAAGGCTCCCTCATCAGGCCCAGAGACGGAAGGAAGTGGGGGGGGGGGGGGGGGCGTTGGTATGAGCCCAAAGTTGAAGCAAGGAGTGGGACACAGAGACCACCTGGGAGCAGAGACCACCTCTCTCTCTTTGACTTGCTGTGTGACCTCGAGGAATCTGCTTGCTGTCTCTGGGCCTTGTCAGTAATTGGACTTTTATGTTCCCTCTGGGGAGAGATGTAGGATCTCAGAGTCACTCAGAGGACACAAGAAACTTGCCAAAGATGATGCCAGCTGTTTGGAGGTGAGCTCCTGGTACAGGGCTCCTCATCAGAAGAAGGAAGAGAGGAAAGGTCCCAGAGACTGGTCAGGGCGTCTAGATGGAGGACGAAAGCCATCATTCCAACATCAACCTGGGGCTGATCTCCAGAGGGCCTCGGGAGACTTGCCTCCCCTCTCTGGCCCTTTTCGATAATAATAATCCATCTTAGATATGTGGACTAATTCAGTTATTCAGACCAAAATGTTGGCTGAGCTCCTTCTATATGCTGGTCTGTGCACAGAGTGCTGGGGATACTGCAGTGACCAAGGCAGACGCGTCCAGCCCTCCTGGGGCTCACAGATGGTCATATGGCCAGGCAGCTGCAGTCCCAGGGTGATGAGGACTTTGACTGAGGACACAGAAGTGTTGTCAGATATACCCTGAGTAACCTGAGTAATCGGAGACCACTTCCTGGAGCAGGAGGTGTCTGTCCTGCCGGGTCTTCTGAAGGCTAGAAGTGGTGGCCAGACTTAAAGCCCTCACTAGCTTCATTGCAGGATGTGTGGCCAAGCCTGGCCGAGGTTGTTTCTCTCTGAGGCTCTCCACTACCCAGTGTGATGGGCGATTATTTCTCAGATGAGAAAACGGAGGCTGCTCAGTGGCAAGCATGGCAGAGTCAAGATCACATGGTGAGTGAGGCAGGGTTGGGATCAGAGATCAGAAGACCAACACCCACTGCCCTTCTATACACACACCTTTTACACTGAGACTTTTTGGAATAAAGTGAGCCTTCAGCAATGTTTCCACGGGAAAGGGCTTGTATCTGTGCAAAGGCTGTTTGGAGTTGCCTGATGTATGAGTCTCCTTGACTGCTGTAACCAATGACCACGAACTTCGTGTGACACCTAATAAAGCCCCACAGATTTATTATCTGACAGTCCTGGAAGTCAGAAGTCCTACGTGTATCTTGCTGGGCTAAAACCAAGGTGTGGGCAGGGCCAATTCCTTCTGGAGGTCCCATGGGAGAATCCATTTCCTGCCTTTTCTATTTTCTAGAGGCACCCGCAGTTTTTGGCTCGTGGCCCCTTCCTCCAGCTTCAAAGTGCTTCACTCCACCTCTGCTTCCTTTGTCCCGTCTCCTGGCTCTGACCCTGACTCTCTGCCTCCCTCCTCTAAGGATCTTTAGGATGGCGCTGGACCACTTAGATAATTCAGACTCATCCTCCACCTCAGGGTCCTTACCTTAATCCTCTCTGCAGAGTCCCTTTTGCCACCCAAGGGGTCAGTGCCACAGGTTTTGGAAGTTAGAAGGTTGGCTTCCCTGGTGGTTCAGTTGCTAAGACTCTGAGGTCCTAATGCCGGGGGCCCAGGTTCAATCTGTGGTCAGGAAACTAGATCCCACATGCTGCAACTAAGAGTTTGCATGCTGCAGCTAAAGATCCCACAGGCCACAATGAAGACCCAAGATCCTGAGTGCCACAACTAAGACCCAGCACAGCCCAATGTATATTTTAAAAATAGAAATTAGGAGGGGGATGTGTCTGGGGGACTGTGATTCTGCCTGTCATGCCCACCCTCCAGGGATCACAGCCCAGAGGGGTCAGAATGGAGGATCTGAGCAAATTCTTGGCATTGGGGGCCTCAGTTTTCCCATCTGTCAATTGGGGATCATTCACAGACCTTGACTCTGAGGGTGGTTGGAAAGTTTGGTTCAAGCATTTAACACTAAATATGGGCTTCCCTGGTGGCTCAGTAGTAAAGAATCTGCCTGCCAATGCAGAAGACATGGGTTCAATCCCTGGGTCAGGAAGATCCCCTGAAGAAGGAAATGGTAACCCACTCCAGCATTCTTACCTGGAGAATGCCATGGACAAAGGAGCCTGGTGGGCTACAGTCCATGGGGTCGCAAAGAGTCAGACACAACTGAGCAACTAAACAATTCAGCAGCAGCCAAGACTGAGCATGACCATTGGACCCATGGGCATGATACTGGATGTTAAACATGGGGGAAAACTAGCAAAATGCTGATGGGATGGAGCACAGTGGGGCAAGGGAAAGCTTCTCTGAGGAGGGGCCCTGTGAGCCAAGAGCCATATAGAAAAACAGGGAAAGAGTATTACAGGACATAGAAACAGCAAGTGCAAAGGCCCTGAAGCAAGTGGGTACCTCGAGTCCTTGAGAATCAAAGAGGAGACAGGAGAGACTGGAGTGGGTTTCCTGGAAGATGTTGGGCTACAAACTGGGTACAGACCAGGAGTCCAGGGCTTCCCTGGTGGCTCAGTGCTAAAGCATCTGCCTGCCAATGCAAGAGACACGGGTTCAATCCCTGATGCTGAAAGATTCCACATGTCTCAGAGCAACTATGCCTGTGTGTCATAACTACTAAGCCTGTGCCCTAGAGCCCAGGAACCACAACTATTGAAGCCCACACACCCTAGATCCTATGCTCCACAACAAGAGAAGCCACCACAATGAGAAGCCCACGGAACACAACAAAGAGCAGCTTCCTGCTCGCTGCAACTAGAGAAAAGTCTGCACAGCAAACGAAGACCCAGTACAGCCAAAAATCAATATATAAAATTATTTTTTAAAAAAGATCAGGACTCTGACCAGCCTAAAGGGAGGGAATGGAGCAGGTCAAGGGCAACTGATGGATAGAATGCCACAGCCTGCCTGTGTTCGACTCCCAGCTCTGCCAGTCTCGTGCTGTGTGACCTTGGGCAAGTCGCCTTCCCTTTCTGGGCCTCATCTCCCCATCTGTCAAACAGGGATAATGGTAATGGCAACAGCACAGACATGTCTGAGGATGAATGTATCAGTGACATGCTCTGGGCTTGGAGCACACAGAGGTCAAAGGCTCATTGACTTCGAGGAAAAACTCACCCCTTGAAGATCCTACAGCCACTTTTGTCCCAGCCTCAGGTTTTATGTTCTTTGAGGACACATGTCCATGTCCCTAGGCAGAGAGTCTTGCTCTTGTCCGGAAATGGCCATCACCAGAGCTTGACTGTGCTCCCCTCCCACCCCCTCCCCAGGATCCACTCACGTGGGGGTTCTGGAGGAGGGGGTGTGGAAGCCCTAACAAGGGGGTAGAATTAATCACAGTGCCATTTGTGGGAGGCACCTTGGTTGTTGCAAACAATGTAATAACAGGAAAAATTGTACTGCTTCCCAGGGAACAAGAGTGAGGCAATTCACTTCAAGATTTTGTTTCTTATTTTAAGAAAAAGTACACAGAGACTTCCCTGGTGGTCCAGTGGTTAAGACTCAGTGCTCCCAATGGAGGGCACCTGGGTTCCATCCCTGGTCAGGCAATTAGACAATGGCTACCCACTCTAGTATTCTTGGGGCTTCCCTGGTGATTCAGACAGTGAAGAATCCACCTGCAATGCAGGAGACCTGGGTTTGATCCCTGGGTCAGGAAGATCCCCTGCAGAAGGAAATGGCAACCCACTCCGGTATTCTTGCCTGGGAAATCCCATGGATGGAGGAGCCTGGAGAGCTACAGTCCATGGGATCATAAACAGTCTGACACGACTGAGCGACTAACACACACAGCCGCAACTAAGACCAGGTGCAGCCAAACAAAAATACATATATACAATATTTTTTAAAAAAAAGAAAGAGTGCACAATATAATCCCATTGTTCTTGGACCTTGGTCCTGGGTTTGAGCCAGAAACTTCATTTTAAGGAATAATGTCTCTTTGGGCAGGGTCTTCAAACCCCCACCCCCAACCCCGCAAGCCTCATAGGTTTTCTGTCTTTAAGGCACTTCCCACATCTTGTGTTCTGCCGTCACGCGTGGGTCATCCTTCTAGTTTCACCTCTGGGTCTGCCTTTTGCATAGAAGGGACACAGAAATGCTGGTTCAATGGAACTGAGTTGCTGTGAGGGGGCATGCAGAGGTGGCAGGTGGGGAATCTGACTCCATGCTGTCCTTCGGGTATTTCTTCCTTCAGGAAATATTTAGCCCACCTGCGCTGGGTGCTGGGAACACAGAGGAGGGCAAAACAGATCTTTTTTTAAGTTTGTCCTTGTGGAAGTATTTGGGCAAGCTAAAAAATAGAAACAGAGTGATGAGAGTTATTTGGGAGGTGCACAGGGCAATGGGACGTGACCCAGTGTGGGGAGGCATCATGGAAGACTTCCTGGAGGAGGTGACTGAGCAAGGATAAGATGGGAGGAGTGAAAAGAAGGGATGTTGGGTGTAGAAAAAGCCTTGGGGTGGGGCAGGAAATGTGACTTCTTCGAGCAATTGGAGGGTGCATGAGGGATTCGGGGGACCAGGGAGGAGGTGGAAGTGGGTGGTGGGTTGTGGGGGCTACAGTCAAAGCACAGTCATGGGGCAGAAAGGAAAGGACAGAGCGGAGAGAGGCTTTGGAGGGGAAAAGAGGCAAGACCTAGGGACTCAGGCTGTGGTAGGAGGGAAAGTGAGGCAACACAAGGCTGACACCTGGGTCTCCACCTTGGGGATGCAGGCACCATGGGATGAGCTCAGAGATGAGGAAGCAAGAGGAAGGGTGTGTTTGCAGGGAAGACGCTGAGGCTAGACTGGCCAGAGGATGGAGGCACTGGGAGAGGTCCAGGGAAGCTCAGGGTAGAAGGCAGTCTCGTGGGGGGTGGTCTAGACCAGAGTCTGAACGGCTGGCATCAGTGGAGTGCTGCTGTTCCCCTTGCCAAGAAAGGGCCTGGCGTGTCAGAAGAATATTATACCCCTCCTGAGTTATTTGTTACCGTCACACGCACAACCTCCTATGAAAAGAAGACCCGTGAGGCTCTCTGGGAAAACAAGATCATTTTTAGCTCCTACATGGCCCTGGCCAGACCCTGGTAACTGCTTCTTGACAAGACCTCCATGCTGAGCCCCAGGATGGCACCCCTCCCATCTTCTAAGGATCACCTGGCTGCACCCCCATGCTGTTCCACCCTTGTCCTGGCTTCCACCCCACACACTGAGAGCTCCAGCGAGAGCTACCCCATTTCCCTCCCAGCTCCACAGCTGTCTCCACCACCTCCCACCTGCTAGGACTGGGGTGGGGGGTCTGGGAGAGAAACTGCATATCTTTGGTGCCCCCACTGAGTTTCTGGACACCCAGAGGGAGAATGGTCACGATCACATTCAGTAAATATGCAAGGAGAACAATGGTGATTGTCACGGTGTCTGGACTCCAGCCCCCGTGAGCCTTGTAGATGTCCCCGGGCCTTCCTTTATTCATTCAACAAACACCCGCCTGGTGCCCCCTTTAACACAGGCTGTGCCCTAACTCCAGGATGAGATGCCAGATCCTGCCCCATTGTGAGCCATAGTTTCCACGTCCATCTCCAGAGGAGGCTGGGCTCCCCCTAGTCCTGATGCTAAATTCTAAACCCAACCCTAAAGTCCCACTATAGAGCCTGGTTTTACTGACCCATGCTGGTTGGGTCAGATCCATAGAGCAGGGTTTCTGCCCTACCTTCACTCCTCAGAGCCCGCAGGACTGGAAGTGTCCCAGGGCCCCCCAGCAGGGGCCGCATTAGCCGCTCAAAACCCATTCGGGGAAATTAGAGCAGAGGCCTCTGTGACAATCACGGGTCATTCTCGTCTCCGGCTACCAGGCTCTCCTGCAGCGATGATAGCCCAGCAGCAGGTCTGGGAGGGGGGACACAGAGGGACTGGGGGGTCCCAGCCGGCCGGCTCCAGCACAAGGCCTTTTCCAAGCCAGCCAGGGAAAGAAGAGTGCAAATCCTGGGAGTTTTAAGGGAGTCGCTTCTCTGCTCCAGCACCTTCGATGGCTCCCAGCTGTCAAAGACTTCAGTCCAAATAATCCGACCCAATAAATAACAGCAACTCTCAGCAGCACCAGGGGAGCAGCCCACTCAGCCATTCCACCCTATTTCTGCCCACAGGGTTTGTGGGTTCCCTTGAAGTCCTCCAGTCTCAGGGGCTGAAGAGGCAAAGTGGGGTCAGGTTTGCAGTTTATTCAGAAGTAGGGTGAACTTCATCGACTCAGTGGACGAGTTTGAGCAAACTCTGGGAGATAGTGAAGAAGAGGGAAATCTAGTGGGCTGCAGTCTATGGGATTGCAAAGAGTCAGACATGACTGAGCGACTGAATAACAAGAATGGGTGGGCTTCAGGAATCGTTTGATCCAGTACCTGAACTGGTCATCAAGAATCAAAGTTTACTCTGTCTTCTCACATCTAGTCCCAACATCTTCCACAGACTCCTCAAGCTTTTCCACCCCCAGGTTTTTGCTCACACCTGGTTGGCCTGCTTCACCCCTCCCCAAACCAATCTTCCACCCATTCCTTGGCCAAAATGTCATGCCCACAGACAGCACAATAGTTCAGTCCCTGGAAAGGGTGGTCAGGAAGTCAGCTGCTATCCAAGCCAAGACTTCTTTGCCCTTCTCAAGGCCTCGGTTTCCCACCTGGAATATGAGAGCCTTGAATCCAAGAATCCTTAAAATCTCTTTGAGCTCTGAGGTTCAGTGAGTCTGGGGCCCCCAGAGGAGGCAGGAGGTAATCACCAGGGATTAGTCCTCTCAGTGACTATTTGGGTCATGATAATAACAGCCAAATTAGTACATGCTTCCTATGAGTAAGGACCACACTAGGTCCTTTGGTCTGTGATGAGGCGAGGTTTTAATCCTCACCTCCTATATGAAGTAGGTGCTAGTGTTAGCTCCACTTTACAGATGAGAAAACTGAGGCCCAGAGAGATCAATCTCTTGCTGAAGGTCACATAGCTGGCAGGTGATAGAGCCAAGACTTGACACCTATGGATCTCATTTCAGATTCTACAACCTCAGCCCCCATGCTACAGCACCTCTGGATATCCTGGCCAAAAGTTCTAGGTTCAGATCTTCAATTCAGGCAACCAGGAGGTGGGTAGAAAGTGGCCTTTTCTTTCATGAATCATCTCCAGGTTTGTAATAGAGTCAGGGTGGTCGGTGGAGTCAGTTTACCTCCTAGGAAGTCCCTCTTTCCACCTTGGTGGCAGATAAACTTCCCTCTCTTTCTGAACCTATGGAAATTCAAGTTCAGAAGAGAAGTAATTCTTCTAAGGTCTCCCAGCCAGACAGTGCTGTGGTGTCTTACATCAGGCAAGATAGGCTGGTTATGTGGTTACAGCAACCCCATGGAGCCAGCCTCCAAGGTGTCCCCTGGTCCTTCTGGAGTCTCTCACACCCTGAATCAGGGCTGACCCATGTGGTTAATGGGACTTCTGAGTCCGAACCATAAAAGACTCTCCAACTTCCTCTTTGCTCTCTCTGGGATCACTCACTATGGGAGAAGCCAGCCACCATGTTGTGAGGAGGCTCAAGTAGGGCCATGGAGAGGAACTGAGTCCTCCTACCAGTGGCCACAAGAGGGAGCCAGGTTGGAAGTGGCTCCTCTAGCCCTGGTTGAGCCTTCAGATGATGCAGCCCCAGCTGACAACTAGACTGCAATCTTGTGAAAGATTCTGAAGAAAAAAAAAAAAGATTGGCTAAACTGTCCCCAGATTCCTGATCCACAAAACCACAAGCAGTAATTATTAGTTTTGAGGCACTAAATTTTCAAGGAATATACACAACCATAGCAACCAGAGAAAATCCCCAAACTGTAGTGGCTGTAAAACAACTAGGGCTTATTTATCATTCACACTATATGCCCAACACAGGCTGGCAAGGAGCCTCTGTGTCTACTGTATTGCAGGCATCAAGGCAGGTGGGTGGAAAAAGGTGGTCTTGAAGGGAGAAGATATGCAGAACTGCACACTTGCTTTTTTTCTTTTTTGGCCATGCCATGCAGCATGTGGGATCTTAGTTCCCTGACTAGAGAACAAACTCATGCTTCCTGCATTGGGAGCTTGGAGTCTTAACCATTGAGCCACTAAGAAGTCTTCTGCACACTTGCTTTTAAAAGGATCCCACCTGAGTTTCCCTGGTGGTCCAGTGGTTAAGACTCCTACTTCCAATGTAGGAAATGTGGGTTCAACCTCTGTTCAGGGAACTAAGATGCTACATGCCACTCGGCAAAAATTAAATAAATAAAAGGGATTTCACCTGGAAGTTATGCACAACAATTCTGTTCACATTTTCTTAGCCAAAGCAATTCATGGTGCCATGCCTCACTTCAAAAGTCGTGCATGTTAGTTAGGTTGCTAGGGCTACCATAATGAAGTACTACCAAATGAGTGACTCAAACAAGAGAAATTTACTATCTCATGGTTCCGGAGGCCAGAAGTTTGGGATCAAGGTCCTGCAGGGCCGTGCTCCCTCTGAAAGCTATACGGAAAAGTCTGTTCCAGGCCTCCCTCCTAGCTTTCCGCAGTTTCTTTGCTTGTGGCAGCTGAACCCCAATCTTCACATGGCATTTTCCCTGTGTGTGTGTCTCTGTGTCTAAATGTCTCTTTTTTATAAGGACATCATTTATATTGGATTAGGAAACCACCTTACTCCAGGATGACCTCATGTTAATTAATTACATCTGCAATGACCTTATTTCCAGATAAAATTACCTTCCGTGGTTCCAAGGACTTCAACATGTGAATTTGAGGGCACGGAATCCAATCAGTAACAGCACAGAAGTGCAGTCGCATCATGTCCCAAGCAGGAGGAGAACTGAAGTCCTGCAAACAGCCTTAGTAACCACAACACATCCATTTACTGAGCACCAACTGTGTGCTAAATCCTTCGCCAGTCTCCCCACATATGCTTCCTTATCCATCTCTCAAACAACCCTGTCAAATGGAAATTCCCGTCTCATTTTATGGTTGTGGAAATTAGGCTCAGAGATCCCAAGACACTTAACCTAATGTCACACAGCAAGCCAGAGACACCACCAGAGAGAAGTCTGTCCCACCAGCTCACCACCCCTCTTCCCACGGAGTTTGTGGGCTTCCTGAATTTCCTCCAGCCTCACCAGTCTGCCAGGTAAAGTGGGGCCATGCTTGGATTTAATGTGGAAGTAGAGTGGACTTCAGGGAGGGTTTGATCCAGTATTATAACAGATAAACAAGAATCCAGGTTTATTCTCTCTTTCTTCTGCCATATCCATCCTAAATCTGTTTCTCTTGGGGTTAAAGGGAAGCTGCTGACAGTGACACCTGGGATGGGGTAAGGGGAAATGAAGAGAGAGTAGATTCATGAACTAGGTTGCATTTGAAGCTACCCTGCTCTACTTATTTTCAACATACTAATCATCTATGCCCAATATTAATTTACTGGGCTCAGTGTTTTATGTCTCTTTCTCCCTTCACTGGACAGTCAGTTCATAAGGACAGTTTGACTGTTTGGCTCTGTATTAAATCCTAAGTGCCCAAAACAGTGCCCAGAACTTAACAGGTACTCAGTAAATTTCCAGTGAATGAATTAAAAATGCAGGATCATGCTTAAACAAATCACACGTCCCTCTTGGGACTGAAAAAGCTGAGTTAACCTCCCTGGAAGCATGGAGCATATGACCAGACAAAACTGGGGTTCTGTTAAGTAGCATTCAAAGGGCTGGGTGTATATTTCCCTGACTTCTTTTATGCAGGGCTGCTGGGTCCCTTTCCTAAAGATCCACGTCTTGACAGGTAGCTCTCTCTACACAGCTCTCTGCAAGGTCATCCCCTTACTCCCTCAGATCTCAGGGTTGTGGGGGCTCCCCACTGTTAATAGCCAGGATGCTGCACCAGGTTAAGGTTAGGAATTTCCCTTAAACTCATCATATCTCCAAAAATAGTACCTTTATTCAACTTACCAGAAATTACCCAAATTTGGGATGGCCAGCTATGTCCTGCTGGGGCCCTATATCTCTCCATTTTTCTCCTTGCTGTCAGCAAGGAGGTTCCTCCAAAAACTAAACAGAGTTCCCATATGATCCAGCAATCCCACTCCTGGACATATATCTGGACAAAACTCTAATTAGAAAATGTATATGCACCTCAATGTTCATAGCAGCACAATAGCCAAGACATGGAAGCAACCTAAATATCCATTGACAGATATATGGATAAAGAAGATGTGATATATATGTATAAGGGGACTTCCCAGGTGGTGCTAATAGTAAAGAACCCACCTACCAGTGCAGGAGACATAGAGACGTGGTTTAATCCCTGGGTCGGGAAGATCCTCTGGAAGAAGGTATGGCAACCCACTCTAGTATTCTTGCCTGAAAAATTCCATGACAGAGGAGCCCGATGGGCTATAGTCCAGTCCATGCAGTTGCAAAGAGTTGGACATGACTGAAGCAACTTAGTGCGTGTGCGTGCACACACACACACACACACACACACACACACACACACACACACACACACACGATGGAATACTACTCAGCCATAAAAAAGAATGAAATAATACCATTTGCAGCAACACAGATGGACCTACAGATTACCATACTAAAGTAAGTCAGAAAGAGAAAGACAAAGATCGTATGGTATCATTTATATGTGGAATCTAAAACATGACCCAAATGAACTTATGTATGAAACAGAGACTCACAGATATAGAGAACAGACTTGTGGTTGCCAAGGAGGAGGGGGTGGGGGAGGATGGAGGAGGAGTTTGGGGTTAGCAGATGCAAACTATTATATAAAGAATGGATAAACAACAAGGTCCTACTGTATCCTGTGATAAACCACAACGGAAAAGAATTTTAAAAGTTAAAAAACATTTTTGAGATGGGTGATATCAGCCCCATTTTATAAATTTGAAGATTGAGGACCTGAGGGGGGAATTGTCAGGCTTTCATATGTGGTCTCATCCTTTTCTTGTCTGTCTGACTTCTAGTCTTTTCGGTAAATCCTGTCCTGTCTGCCTTCAAAACCCTTCAGAATATCTCTTCCTCTCTCTTCCTCTGTCTTCATCTGGAAGACATCATCATCACCTGCCTGGACCACCTGATCACTTCCCCCTCAGCACCCCCAGTCTGTCCTTCCTGCAGCAGCCATTAGAGGGCGCCTGCTCCAATGTCACCTCCTTGCTGAAGCCCCCTGCAGTTAATCTTAAGTGTCAATTACACTGGGCCACAGCGGGTGCCCAGATCTTTGGTTAAATGTTATTTCCGGGTGTGTCTGTGAGGATGTTTTCGGAAGAGAGAAGCATTTGAATCGGCAGACTGAGCATAGCACACGGCCCTCCCCGTGGAAGGCCTGAACAGAACAAAAAGATAGAAGCAGGGAGAACTCACTCTCTGCCTGACCACCGCAGGAGATAGATATCGGTCTTCTCCTGCCCTCAGACTGGGTCTCCAGCTGGTGGATGGCCCATTACAGGACTTCTTGTTTCTATAATCACGTGAACCAAATCCTTATAATAATAAATCTCTTCCTAGATGTGTGATGTGTGTGTGTGTGCATGTATATATATATATATATCTCCTATTGGTTCTGTTTCTCTGGAGAAACCAGCCTCTGAAACCGCCTTCTTCTTCCTTTTTTTATTTACTCACCAAATCTTCCTCTTCCCCAGCTAGAAATTTTTTTTTCCACATGTGGGATCTTAGTTCTCTGACCAGGGATTGAATTTGCTCCCTCTTGCATCGGAAGTGCAGAGTCTTAACCACTGGACCGCCAGGGGAGTCCCCCCCGCCCCCCGACCAACTAGAATTTAAATCTCCATCTTGGTGGCTGGATCCTCAATACCTACAACAGTGCTTGGCATACAGTAAGTGCTCAATATACACTGGCTGGATTGAGTCACTGCCTCCAGGATCTCTACAGCCCTGCTGGCAGGCAGGTGAGGAACCCAGAGACCCATGTGATGGTGGAAGAAATTAAACACAGCCACTTTTTCCTGGACTATTGTGCCATCAGCCACAGACCCAGAACTTGAACCAGGGTCTCTCTGTTACCACAGCAAGCCTGGTTCCTCCAAGCTTTGGAACAACAGGGACACAGGGCTCAGAAGTGAAGAGGGGGGAGAGGGAGGGCTCCTCCATGTTGCCCACCATGTATTAACCCAAAGCAGGGTTTCTCTGCCTTGGCACTGCTGACTTTTGAGTCTGGGTTGTTCTCTGTGGGGGGACCATCCTGGACACTGTGGGGGTGTGGAGCAGCCTCCCTGGGCTCCCATCCACTCAATGCCAGGAGCATCCCCCAGTGTGACAAGTCCCAATGTCCCCAGACACCACCCAGTGTTCCCTGGAGGTGGGGCAGGATCATCCCTGCCTGGAACCACTGCCTTACAGAACTGGCTCCTTGCCCACCTACCCTCCTCTCCCACTGCTATATATATGTTCCCGCAGCGCTCACAGGCTGGGTGGGAGACCACGCATCCCAGGATGAGCTCTGCCTGGCAGGCGGGAGGCTTCACACAGCCCGCCCAGTCTCATCCAGACCCAGGGAAATTGGATTAACTCGCAGAAGCTCGCCAAGACAATCCGTCATGCCATCTGAAGGACAGCGTATTGATCTCTAGGTTGCAAAAAAATTAAATGATATCCCTTTTTGTTATTTAAAACGCTGCTTAAGCAATTCTGTAATGGAACGGCCCGGCCCAGGTCCAGGAACTCCCTGGCCAGCCTCTCCAGATTGGGTGGAGGACGGGAGAATGTGAACGCCATCCTGTCTTCCCCTGGGTAATTGATGACCCTTGGAGAACAGCTCCATTTTGCCGGCGACTTGCACAGCTTTGATTTATTAAAGACATAACAATTATGAAAATAGCTGATTTATAATCAACTCGCCCAGGGTCCTAATTGATTTCTGGGGCAAAATTTAGAATTGGAGGGATTGACACCTCAAGTTGAGGGCCACCAGCCTCGGGGATGGGCTGTGATGGGGGACTGGCAGGGCCAAGAGGAAGACAGGACAGGAAGACAGTGGCCTGAGCTGGACTGCACTGTCTTCTTGTGAAGTTTGGGGCTTCTGCTCAGCTTTGCCCGAGATAGTCAAGACCCGATGGACACCACCATTTTCAAATGGCCGAAGTGGTCCCTGGCCCCAGCAGAGGGATGTGTGCCATATTGCCCATAAATCTCTCAGCCTGTCCTGTGTTTGAAGAGCCTGGCACCGTGTCTGTAAATGAATCTGCTCCAGAGTGTCCAGAACCTTCTCTTCCTCTAGACCCCTGTGCTAAGACGACCAAATTTGGCCAGGAAAACAACGGGAGACCCAGTGAAATCTGAGTGTCAAACAAACAGCAGGTGAATTTTAGCATAAGCATACCCCATTCCATATTTAGGACATATGTATACTAGAGAGTTGTTCCTGATTCATCTGAAATTCAAACTTAACTAGGTGTTTTGTGTTTTATCTGACGAGCCTGCTGTGACATTCAAGACCCCAGTTCTCAAGATCCCTACAGAGTCAAAAAGATACGCACCCCAATCAATGTTCATCGCAGCACTATTCACAACAGTCAAGGCATGGAAGCAACCTAAATGTCAATCAACAGATGAATGGATAAAGAAGATGTGGTCCATATATAAAATGGAATATTATTCAGCCGTAAAATGAAATAATGCCATTTATGGCAGCATGGATGGACCTAGAGATTATCATACTAAGTGAAGTAAACTAGACAAATACCATAGCATATCACTTATATGTGGAATCTAAAAAAAAAAAAAAAAAATGATAAAAGACGTCCCTGGTGACCCAGTGGTTAAGAATCTGCCTGCCAATGCAGGCAACATGGGTTCAGTCCCTGATCTGGGAAGATTCCACATGCTGCAGGGCAACTAAGCCTGTGCTCCACAACTGCTGAGCCTTCACTCTAGAGCCTGTGCTCTGCAACAAGAGAAGCTACTACAATGAGAAGGCCTCACATCGCAACAGTGAGTAAAGCCTGCTCACCACAGTGAAGACCAAAAATAAATAAATAAATAAATAATTTTTTTAATGAGATAAATGAACTTCTTTATAAAACAAAAATAGACTCACAGACATAGAAAACAAGCTTATGGTTACCAAAGGGAAGGGGTGGGGGAGGCACAAATTAGGAGTATGAGATTAGCTAATATACACACACCACTATACATAAAATAGGTAAACAACAAGGTCTTCCTGTATAGCACCATAAACTATATTCAATATCAATACATATCAATGTATTTATTATCAATATAATAAATTATAATGAAAAAGAATACATATGTATAACTGAATCACTTTGTTGTACACCAGAAACTAACACAACATTGTAAATCAACTAAGCTTCAATTGAAAAAAAAATATCTCCCCCCAGGGGCCTATTCACCTAACGGGGAGATTGAGGCAAGAGGATATTCAATATCTGCCCAAGATCACATGGTGTCTGACTCAAGATTCAAACCAAACCCTGAGGTCTGAGCCGTCCAAGGGCTCTAAGATCCCACCTTGCTTTTGGAGGGAAGGAACAGCAGATTTTCTTTCTATTCAGAGACAGATTATCCTGGTAGCCAGTCTGCCTTGCTATTGCTGTGTGACCCTGAAAAAAGAGCTTGGCCTCTCTGGGCCTCAGTCTCCAGCACTGGAAAATGGGCATAATTATGGGGTCTCCACCACAGGGTGGTGGGGAGATGAAAATGATTTGTGGGTGGCCACAGTGGATGAGCACCTGATACACAGGAGGGGGTCACTTGGGTCTCCCCACATACTAATAAAGACAGAAAGAGATAGAGAGAGCAATGGAGGGAGTCAGAGACAGAAAGGCAGAGAGACAGTGACAGAGAGAGGGATGCACTCCATTTGGAGACGGGGTGGACCTGGAGGGTGGGGACTAGGTCTGCAAATCAGAAGGTTCTAACAGTTTCTGTAAGGGGAGGAGAGAGCAGAGCAGGAGCCTGAGGGATGCACGATCCAGAGCTCAGGGGCCGGCAGCTGCCTGTGCCCAGTCTCCGTGACGGCCCTGCTGAGCAGTTTCAAGTGTCGTTAAAGATAAAATAATTTTTCCCTCTCTGAGCTGTGTGATTGACACAGCGATGGGACCCGCCGACAGGAAGAAGGTCAGGCTTGAATGTAATCAGTTTTTTCCAGAGTGATGCATAAACATGAGGGCACAGCAACTAGGAAAGGGGAAGGAACCTGAGGCTGTCCCCAAACCCTCTGGGCTCTAGCTGCAGAGCATGATGGGGCCACAGGGACAGTGAGGGCCAGGGAGACTTCTTGGAGGAGGCATGGCTGCCACTGGGATTGGAAAGGAAGGCATCCCAGGCAAGGAAGACGACAGAAACAGAGGTGTGGAATTTGGACGTGTCTCATCATGCATCTTCCTGCCCCCACCTGATCTCAATGCATTAATCCTAACTTCAAACTCCATGGCTTCCAGACACCCACTCCACCTTAGGGTTTAAATCCTGGCTCTTCACCTTATTTGCCATGTGATCTTGGGCATGTCACCTCCTCCTCCCAGCCTCAATTTCCTAATCTGTAAAATAGAATCACTGTAGGGCTGCCTCACCCAGTGCATATGACAAGAACTCAAAGAAAGGAACAGCAGTATCAATGCTTTTGGCTGCAAGCGACAGGAAAACCCAACTTAACTTGGTCCAACATTAGGAAACATTTTTCATCTTATACAACAAATCATTAAGGTCTTTCCTCAAAAGGCATCTCTTCCAAGAGCCTTCACTCAACAACCCCTGTGCTGACTTTTAATATTCTCCTTTATTTTTCTTTCTAGTACTAATAATTTCCTTAAAGTATGTATTTGTTCATTATCTGATCCTTCCTTCTCCAAATGTCAGCTCCCCAAGGACAAGAATTTTCATCTGTTTTGTTCACAGGTTCCCCATAGCACACAGAAGATGTTCATTAAATGCTTGCTAAATAAATGAATGACCTCTTCATCCAAGGAGGATTTAGTTATTCAAGAACAGAGTCTTGTCTCTTCCTAAGGATATCTACCATGTTGTTCCTCATGCCAAACTCGTTGCAAAGCACCAACCATCACAACCTGTTCTATAAGCAGGAAGGAAGAAAGGTGGAAGGACAAAGGAGTCCTTCTCCAGTGGATTGTCTCCTATATGGAGCCTTCCATGAAGACCTTCCCCAAATCTCCTCGGCCAAGACTCATTCACATGGCCACACCTAGCTAGCTAGCTGGGGGTGGAGGTTGGGAAATGGAGTCATTAACAGAGTGGCAGCTGCTTTCAAATTGTGGTGTTGCAGAAGACTCTTGAGAGTCCCTTGGACTACAAGGAAATCAAACCAGTCAATTCTAAATGAAATCAACCCTGAAGATTCATTGAAAGGACTGATACTGAAGCTCCACAACTTCGGCTACCTGATGCCAAGGCCTGACTCATTGGAAAAGATCCTGATGCTGGCAAAGATTGAAGGCAAAAGGAGAAGAGGGCAGCAGAGAATGAAATGGTTAAATACCATCACCAACTCAAGAGACATGAATCTGAGCAAACTCCGGGAGGCAGTGAAAGACAGGGGAGCCTGGCGTCCTGCAGTCCATGGGGTCGCAAAGAGCTGGACATGACTTAGCGACTGAACAACAACATTCCTCTTCTACCACCATCTAGCAATCCAGGTGTGGAAAGACCGGAGGATGGACGTTAGGAGACAGGCAACGATGAACACACTCCTGACCCTCACATCTGCTCATGCCAGTGAATATCTATGTTAGTTTTCTCTGGTTCCTGCATTTTAACCAATTACCACAAACTCAGCGAAACACAGTCAAACAATACAAATGTATTATCTTACAGTGCTGAAGGTCAGAAGTCCCACGTGGGTCTCACTGAGCTAAAATCAAGGTGTGGGCAGAGCTTGTTCCCAAGAGCGGCTCTAGGGATCCATTTCTTGCCTTTTCCAGCTTCAGGAGGCCTCTGGAATCCTCTGGACCCTGGTCGCTTCTGCCATCTTCACAGCTAGCAATGGCGGCTCAAGTCCTTCACACGCTGCCATCTCTCTACTTCTCCATGTCCCCCGCTGCCTCTTCCACATTTAAGAACTGCACTGGCTCCACCTGGACTTGGCTTCCCTGGTGGCTCAGATGGTAAAGAACACACCTGCCCGTGCGGGAGACGCAGGTTGCATCCTTGGGTGGGGAAGATCCCCTGGAGGAGCGCATGGCAACCCACTCCAGTATTCTTGCCTGGAGAAGCCCATGGACAGAGGAGCCTGGGGGGCTATAGTCCATGGCGTTGCACAGACTCTGACCTGACTGAGCACGCACAGCACGCACACATGGACGCACGCACGCACACATGGACGCACGCACACATGACGTACGCATACATGCACACACAGACGCTCTCTCGTCGACGTGTGTTCATTTGCTCAGCCAAGCCCAACAGTTTGCGACCCCATGGACTGTAGCCCACCAGACTCCACTATCCATGGAAATTTCCAGGCAAGAATACTGGAGTGGGGTGCCATTTCCTCCTCCACTCTCTCTCTCTTAAAGTCTCTTAAAGAAAGACTGGCAACCTTCATGCCATGGACAACCTTAATTCCCCTTTACATGTATGTATGGAGGGCTCCCCTTGTGGCTCAGATTGTAAAGAATTCACCTGCAATGCGGGAGACCTGGGTTGGGAAGAGCCCCTGGAGAAGGGAAAGGCTACACACTCCGGTATTCTGGCCTGGAGAATTTCATGGACTGTATAGTCCATGGGGTCGCAAAGAGTCGGACACAACTTGAGCGACTTTCACTTTCTTTTCATGTATGTATGGATTTGCCACATTATGGAGATTACAACCTTCACCCTCCTAATCCTCCCCGGCTCCTCCTCACAGCCTCCACAAAAGAGAAAATATCACTGTACTCACTGCCCAGATCAGAACATTCAGACCCCGGAAGACTGAACAGCTTGCCCACGGTGCCTTTAAGTCTTGCAAATTTCAAAAGCTGGAATTCCGACCCAGGTGTGTGTGATTGCAAAGCCCATGCTTCCTTCAGCCACGATATTGTTTGTAACCACAGCTGTGGCTTGTATTACTACTATCATTGTGGTCATCATTAGGTGAGCTCGCCCAACGCCAGCTCCAGCCTGCCAGGTCCCTGCTGACCCTCTAGAGAAGAGAGTTACAAACAGAGGCACAGGGAGGTTGAAGGACATCCCAAGGTCACCCACTGGGTGACAAAGCCAAAACTTAAGCCCAAGTCTGCCTGGCTAAGAACGACTGCCCTCCTCACCTCTGGGGAGAAAGTTACTGCCTAACAGAGGCCACGGAGAACCCAGCTCGGGTTTTAGGGCAGCACCAGGGGCTCATAAGCCCTTTTCTCTTTCTAGTGGGAGGCTGGGGCGGCAGCAGTCATGGGGGATACGGGCCAAGTGCTGAATCTGCAACATGACATATCTCCGCAAAAGGCACCAGCCAAGTGGCCACGGAGGCCCAGGGTTCTGAGGACGATCAATCTCCCCCGCCCCATCCCTCTCACTGGCTGCCACCCTCCCACCTCCATCCTGGCTCCCTCTGTCTCTCCCTCTCCCCATCTCTGCCCAGCTTCCTTCATCCTGGAGGAGGCAAGGTTCCAAGGCCATCCAGGCGAGGAAAGTCAGGCCCCCATCATGGAAACACTCAGAGGCAGGATTCACCAGCCAGAGAAAGAACAAAGCGTAGGAGCCCAAATTGCGGGGTCCCTGGATCAGGTCCCCACCTCAGCTCCTCTAAAGCTGGACCAGCTAATTCATCTTGTGTGTGTGCTCAGTCGGATACTTCTCTTTGTGACTCCATGGACTGTAGCCCACCAGGCTCTCTGTCCATGGAATTTTCCCAGCAAGAATACTGGAGCAGTTTGCCATTTCCTACTCCAAGCGATCTTCCTGACCCAGGGATCGAACCCACATCTCCTGCACTGGCAAGCAGATTATTCACCACTAGTGTCACCTGGGAATCCCTAATTCATCTTGCTGTGCCTCAGTTGTCTGCAAAATGGATTTGAGATAAAGACCACATTGTAGAACTGATCTGAGGGTTCTGTGAACTATAACAAGTACTTTGGTTACTGACAGTGGATAAATCCTGTGAGGAGCTAGATGAAATTTCAAGGCAGTCTGGAAAGGCTTCCTGGAAGAGGCAACATTTGATCTGGGCCTTAAAATATGAGGAGACTTTGAAGGGACTGGTGGAAGAGAGAAGGAAGGCCTGGTGAGTGGGGGAAAGAGTTGGGACTTGCTGCAGGTAATAGGGAGCCATTGAAAGTTCTCCAGCAGAGAGAGAGCAGCAATGCAACTATGATTTTAGAAAGATGAACCCAGCAGCAGATCAGCGTGGATCTAAAGACCTAACCCTCAAGGCAGAGCCCATCAGTCACCCACCACCACAGCCTCCCCAGCCAGGGTGCCTGGGGCTGAGTAGTGACTCAATGAGGCACCTGAGGTGTTGGGGAAGAAGATAAAAATGTGGATGCTCACAGAAGCACAGAGAGGGTTACTGAAGTGCCCACAGGACAGGCAAGTTCCAGGGCTGGAATTTGAACCCAGGCAGTCTAGCTCCAAGGCCCCTATCATTAAGCCCTCTGCAGAAAGGGCTTCTACCTGCAGTACAAAGTCCCAGCCCTAAAGCAGCTTACTTGGCCACTCTTGTCCCCATCACCTCCCAGATGCTAGAAGCGGATTCCCTCCTCTGTCACCCTCAGCAGCACCTGGACCCCCCAGCCTCCAGGCCCAACCAAAGCATTTCTGCAGTTGGGGAGGTTCTGCTGATCTCTCTCTCTCTCTCACACACACACACACACCACTTTCTTGGTGCCCATTATGCACTGAATTGCATCTCCCCAAAATTCATATGTTGAAATCCTAACCCCTAGGACCTCAGAATGTGACTGTATTTGGAGATGGGTCTTTAAAGAGATAATTAAGTTAAAATGAGGTCATTAAGGTGGGTCCTAATCCAATAGGACTGGTGTCCTTATAAGAAGAGATTAGGACACAGACATGTACAGAGGGAGGGCATGTGAGGACACTGGGAGAAGACAGCCGTCTGCGAGCCAAGGAGAAAAAACCAGTCCTGCTGACGCCTTGTCTCAGACTTGTCTCCAGCATCCAGAACTGTGAGAAAATAAATTTCTGTTGTTTAAGCCACCTCCTCTGTAATGCTTTGTTATGGCAGCCCCAGCAAACTCATACAGTGCACATGACACCAACTTCTCCAGTTTCAGGTCTTCAATAGTCAGAGCTCTTTGGTCTGCAAATGACAAAACAAACACTTTGGTTTAAGCAAAAAGAGAGCTATTGTAACAAAATATATGGCTTCAGGCACAGTTTGATCCAGGTGCTCAAATTGTGATAAGATCATCTGCTTTCCTCTCTGTTAGTTCCATTCACCTGGAGATGCTTCCTACATAGTGACTAGATAGCTTCCAGGAAGACCACCTTTCTATTAGCACAGCAACCCCTGAAGAAAAGAGCATCATTTCCTCTTTAATTCCAACATATGTTCAGGAGTTCACTCTGATTGGCTAACTTGAGTCATGGTGGGAGGCCCTGAGCTGATCCCTGAAGCCAGAGGTTCAGAAACCTGATTGGCCAGCCCTGGGTGGTGGTGGTGTTGTTGTTTGGATTTGGGTTTTCTGTTTGTTTTGGGGGGTGGGTGGGTAGGGTATTTGTTTTTCAACTGTGTTGGATCTTAATTGCGGCATGTGGACTCCAATCCTCATTGAGGCATGAAGCATCTTTAGTTGCATCATGCAAACTCTTAGCTGCAGCATGAGAACTCTTAGTTGTGGCATGCAGGATCTAGTTCCCTGACCGGGACTGGGCCCCCTGAATTGGGAGCTCAGAGTCTTAGTCCCTGGGCCACCAGGGGAGTCCCCAGTCCTGAATGTTCTTGACTGGGCTCCCCCAGAAAGAGACCCTGAGGCAAGGGTAGGGGGTTATTGTGTTGGCAACTGGGACCCCCTGGGAGTCTTTAGGATACTGTGCAGAGCATCCCTTGGAGTTATCTCACCAGACAGACAGGGGAGCTGCAGTATTTATCCACCAACTTCCTATCCATAAAGGCAGAGGGCTGCAATAACTCTCCTGTCTTCTGGCTTGGCCTGCCTGTGACTAGGTGAGCTCCAACAGTCACAAAATACCTTCAGAGAAATGGTTTCAGGTGTTCACAGTAAGCAGGATTTGCTCAAGAGAATATGGATGGGGCTGCTGCACTGCCTGGAAAAGCCCATGGATGGAGGAGCCTGGTAGGTTGGGCTGCAGTCCATGGGGTCGCTAAGAGTAGGACACCACTGAGCGACTTCACTTTCACTTTTCACTTTCATGAATTGGAGAAGGCAATGGCAACCCACTCCAGTGTTCTTGCCTGGAGAATCCCAGCGACGGGGGAGCCTGGTGGGCTGCCGTCTATGGGGTCGCACAGAGTCAGACACGACTGAAGCGACTTAGCAGCAGCAGCAGCAGCTGCACTGTCACAGCCTCCCTCCCTGGAGCCCTGCCTGAACCTCATGAACCAAAAGCAAGACAGGAGAGGTTCCCCTAGGACAATCCAAGACACCGTTCCACAAGAAGGAAGGATGGAGAAGAGGCTGAAAAGCCAAAAATGGTCTAAATGGGGCCAGTTTTCCTTCATTCTTTCCATGAATCTCCCATGTTCCCACTGGCTGCTTCTTGACATTTCCCTCAAATTTTCCAAGACCCCTGAGCCACTTATCAGTCCAAAGAGGATTCTCTCTCTCCATCTCTCTCTCTCTCTCTCTCTCTCTCTCTCTCTCTCTGTGTCAAACATTAGAAAAGGGACCAGGTGGCAGGATGGATGGCTGTTCCTGCTGTTAGTCCTGTGGCTGCCACAAGGTGGCGCTGCTGAACAACGGTCTTGCGCAGTCTTGTCTGCTTTTCCAGATCCCTGCTAAGCCATGTCCTTGCACCGGACCCAGTGGAACCCCAACTTGGTTCCCCAAGGTTAGAGCCAAATATCTTACACTCATGAATGAATTCAGGCCTCCCATCACCAAGCTAGACACTGGGACACCAGGACAGGGGGAATGAATGAAGCAGGACTTCCAGCCTTCATCACACTCTTTATTAGAACCAACCAGCTTCTTCCCCCAACTCCCCTCCCACTTCGTTTATAACAAAGTCCCTACTGGGACACCACTGAGTGTTCCTTCCCTGCCTTTATATCTCCCTTGGGGCCACCTCGACCCATCAGAGAGAACCTTAGAAAGGAAGGAAATGGAATTTCAATTCGTTTCCTCCCATGAGTCCACCTCATCCCCACTGGCCCACTCTACACATCAAAGAGTTTTGGAAGAGGTGTATTAGTCAGCTACTGCTGTGTAACAAGTTGCCACAAATGCAGCAGCTTAAACCAACAAGCATTTATTATCTTACAGTTTCTGGGGTCAAGAGCCCTGACATTGTTTACCTGGTCCTGCACCCAAGGGTTTCCTGCAAGGCTACAATGGAGGTGCCAGCTGAGGCCATAGTCATCTCTAGATTTGACTGGAACAGGGTCTATTTCCAAGTTCAACAGGACTTGCACAGTGCTGCTCACTCTCTTGAAGCCCAACTGCCATGCTCATAACCCCAGGTTGGTTTGCCAGAAGAGCATCCCTGGAAGAAAGCCCACTTGTCCCAGCCAACAGCCAGCTGATCCCCAAATGAAAGAGCCCAGCCAAGATCTGCAGAGCTGCCTGCAAGCCCGAGATGAGTGCAGAGGCAGGAATGAGCCTGGTTGTGATTAGAAGAATCACCAGGCTAATCTGCAGACTCGTGAACCAAAATAAACGCTTAGTGCTCTCAGCTGACGGATTAGGGGCTGGTTTGACAGATCCTATCTGCTACAGCATCGTCATCACCATTCCCCCACGACTGTGAGCTCCACTTAAATATGAACAAAACGAGGAAAAATCAGTCAACTGACTCTCTCTAAATAAAGAAGTTCTACTTCACAGAGTTTAGCTGTCTCGACTTTACAAAGGAAATGTGGCTGGCAGCTTTTCCTGATGGAAAAATGTGAAGTTCCACCTCACCAGGCATCCAGTACCCTCCTTTTCCATCCACCTTCCCAGGAAGGCTCAAGAGGGAGGGGAGGCTCTTCCAGGCTTGCAGGCTGAACCAGGGACTGGCCAGGGGTTCTCAGGACCCTTTGGCTGCCCTAATGGGACCCCTCCCTGCCATCCTACTCCTGGCTGCTTGCTACAGAGGTTTCCTAAGGATCTGTTAGCCTTTTCTTTCCAAAACCCAAGATCCTGTCAAGGAGAAGGAAGAATCTCTGTTGGATGAGGGTGGCAGAATTGGCTTTGGGAAGCCTCAGACCTCAGCACCGGCAGTTAAGGAGAAACACACACTGTGTTTCAAACTTGGCCTTGACCTTGAGTTTGTCATTGTCCAGGAACAGTTAGTAAATGGTTAATATCTCCTCCCCACTCCCCTGACCTGTCCCTAAGTCCCCTGGACCTCCTCCAAGATCTAGCCACTGACAGCACTGCTAAGCCCTGGCTCCAGCACATCCATTCTCATTGGTCAATGCCGCAGACATACCTGGAGCTAAAATATGGTTGATATCACCCCAGAAAGCAAGATTTCTCAGCTGAATAGCTCAGTGACCATAAGCAAAAGCTCTAGAATTAGGATTTCCCTGGTGGCGCAGTGGATAAGAATCCGCCTGCCAATGCAGGGGATGTGGGTTCAATCCCAGTTCCGATTCCACATGTCATGGAGCAACCAAGAGTTGCTCTCTGCAACTAGAGAAAGCCTGTGTGCAGCAACAAAGATATAGTGCAACCAAAAATAAATAGAAAAAATTTTTAATTAAAAAAAATAACCTTAAGAATTAGAGCCATGTAGAAAGCTTAGAAAAAAGGATGGAGTGATGAACATTCCACACTGGAGTCCTATGCAACTGTATAAAAGACTGAGGTCTCCCATGACAGGATCACCAAGATACTTTGTGATGATAACAAAGCAAGAGTCATGGATACAGAGTTTCTGTTTGGGGTGATAAAAAAAAATTCTGTGGATGGATGGAAGGTGGTGTTGGCTGCCCAGCAATGTGAATTACATAAAGCCACTCAGTGGCACCCTTAACTACGATTCAGATGGTAAATTTTATGTCATGGATGTTTTGCCACAATTGAAAAGCGGGGTAGGGGAAGGAAAGGTTTTGTCTCTCAAGGGGTGATCCCCACTCTGTGCTTCCCACACTGCAGCCCTTCACAATCAGCTTAGAAGCAGTGGCAGGAACCAGTTTAGAGAAATCAAGACACAGAGAGGGTGGGGAATTGCCCAAAACCACACAGCAATGAGGATGCTCAGCCAGAACATAAGAGACTCCAACAGAGCCCGAATGAATAAAACAGTCCCCCAAGATCCCTCTCTAGGGAACAGCTGATTTTTCTTAAGCTTCTGGGGGGTGGCGGGGAAGCCAAACAAGAAGGAAGTTTTTTTGGTTTTTTTTTTTCCCCTGGCGAGAGCCATGGGAATCCCTCCCTGGAGAGAAGTGCCGGCTGGTAAGTCTCCGATCACAAGATTAGGTGATTTCATTATTGTCTGCAAAGCTCTCAGGAGGGTTGGCGCTTACAGATAATCGCCCGTGATACAGGGCCCTGGAGTTATCAAGGATCACTGGCCAAGGTGTCAAGGCCAGGAGGGTGCTTGAAAATGGCCCCATCCATTACCTTCATACAGAGGAGGGGACTCAGGAGCCAAAGGAAGGGGGACCTACCTTTCTTTCAGGAAATGAACCCTGAAAGAGCTAGAGGTCTGCGTCCAGCCACCTCCACAACAAACAGAGTCTGCTGAATCCTCAGAGCCACCTGGCAGGGTTGGAATGGGGGGTTTTCACCAAGGTCCAGTGCCAGGGGCAGCCCACACCATTAACGTGACACAGCCAGACAGGGTCAAGATACTCCCCCATAGCCACCCATGGCAAAATCTGAGTCAAGTCCTCTCTGCCCCCAGCCCTAGTCCTCCCCACAACCCACACAGTCCTGTGCACCTACCCTCACCTCTTCCCTCTGTCCCCCTCGCTCCCTCCAGCCCAGCCCCCTAGCACTTAGCAAATGCTCAGAAAAAAAAAAACACCACACACTCACAAAATGAAAGAACCCAACGCAGAATAAATGGGCACCTTGAATGCCTCTAGACTCTGAAAGGAACTTCTAGTCCAGAGCCTTTGTTTGCATTCCTCTCTGAATGGTAAGTTCACTACCTCCCAAGGCTCCCTTTTCATTTCTGGTTATTAGCAAGGTCCTCTGCAAAATCCAGCCTGAGTTTTGTGCCCTGAAGTGTGTCTGTGTGTGTCTGTGTGTGTTGAGGGATGGAGGAGTGAAATGAGGTCATGAGTGGAAAATCTGGAATTTTTACAGGATGGTCACTGTTTTGAATACTGGGAAAGCCTCCCTGAGGCCCTGGGGGTGAGGTTGGTCCAGACCGACTTTCTCTTTCTCGCTCTCTCTCACACACACAATTTGTCTGTTTCTCTCTATTTCTCTCTCTCTCTCTCTCTCTCTCTCTCTCTCTCTCTCTCTCTCTCTCTCTCTCTCTCTCTCTCTCTCTCTCCTTTTCTCTTTGTGTCTCTGTGTTTCTGTTTCTGGGTCCCCATGCTTTTCAAAGTCACACAGATACTGACGCAGCTTCTCAGTCCCCAAAGAAAATTGCCGGCCACCCCAGCAGCAGAATAATTGAATCAGTGGGCGGCCAGGATTGAATCAAGTGTGAGGGGGTGAAATGGGGAGGCTGAGGAAGGGGGATGCGCTTAGCGTTGAGCAGCAGGAGTGCAGCCCTGGTGGGGAGAGGGGCCATGAAATCTCAAGAGCAGTTTCCCCCACAACCACCTCCACACCCACTCCGTTCCACCCAAGACAATCAGCCCTGAAAGAGATAGAGATCTGTGCCCAGCTACTCTCTGCCCCCCCAACACACAGAGTCTGCTGAATCCTCACAGCCACTTGGCAGGTTGGGATGGGGGTGGTGTTCACCAAGGTTCAGTGCCAGGGGCAGCCCACACCATCAACATGGGATTCAATACCATTCATTCATTCCTCCACATAATCCGTCATCCCCCACCCACCCACCCATAGCCCCACGCATCCTTCCATCCATCTCTTACCCCACCCAACCACCCAGCCACCCTCCATCCCCCACCCTGCATGCCCCACTCACTCACCCACCCATTCATTCATCCATTCCCCCACCCACCCACTCACAGGTCAACCATTCAACCAACACTTATTAAGCTTCTGCAGAGCCCTGCCTTTCTGCTCTGAGTCCTTTCTGTGCTGGATAAAAATGACAGCTGAGGACTTCCCTAGAGGTCCAGTGGTTAAGAATCCACCTGCCAGTTCAGGGGACACAGGTTCAATCCCTAGTTCGGGAGGATTCCACATGCCTCGGGGCAACTAAGCCCCTGCGCCACAACTACTGAGTCCGCAAGCTGCAACTACTGAAGCCCACATACTCTACTGCTGGCACACAGCAATGAAGACCCAGCACGGCCAAAAATAAACAAATGTTTTTTAAAAATGACAGCTGATGCCCCTGTTCAATTGAGGAGCATAGTGTCTAGCTGGGAAGATGGATGTTAAACAAACAATTGAACCACTCCATCATGGAAATTTTGACAGTTCCTGGAGACACCCTCAGGCTGGGATATAAGATCAAGCTGGTGGGGCTACTCAGGTTGGGGCTGTGGAAGGGCTCCCAGGGGGAACAGTGTGACAGGCAGAGGGAACAGCATAAGCAAAGGAGAAGCCAGTGTCCAATGTCTGGTTCAAGGGCAGGGCATGTGAAGTCAGCCCGGGACAGAAAGTAAGGACCAAGGATGAGATGTGGGTTGGAGGGGAAGTTACTAACCTCAGACTGAGTGCTGATGGGACATGTCTTGGGCAGATGAACAGGAATCAAAAGCAGGGGACAGGAAGGCAGAGGAGATGAGCAGATACAGCCATAGAAGTGAGAGAGAAACCAGGGGTGGTGAGTGTCAAAGCCGCTTTGCCCAGATGGAGAACTTAAGGTCCAGGGATGGTGGGGCCCCGCTCCCCGTCCAGCTCCACCAATGACCACTATGTCCTTTCTTCACGTGGGACAGTTGCAGAGGCTCTGAGGACCTCTGACAGAGAACTTCAATAGCTGGCTTCTTATTTATTTATTTATTTGGCTGTGACAGGTCTTGGTTACAGTGCTCAGGATATTTGATCTTCATTGCAGCATGTGGGATCTAGTTCCCTGGTCAGGGATCAAACCCAGGATCCCTGCATTGGGAGCATGGAGTCTCAGCCCCTGGACCACCAGGGAATTCTTCAGTAGCTGGTTTCTGATCTCAGTCCTGCCAGCCCTCACTGGCCAAGCCACACACCTAATCTAGCAGCCTCCACATTCTCAGCTGTAAAATGGGGACCTCTCAACCATTCCATGAGGACTTGGGAAAACACTGAGGTCAAGGTGACCACACCAAGAAGCTATTGTGTCCTCTCCAGGGGTCCCCAACCTCCAGGATCTAATACCTGATATTTGAGGTGGAGCTGATGTAATAGTAACAGAAATAAAGCACACAATAAATGTAATATACCTGAAACATCCAGAAACCATCCCCCCACCCCATCCCCTGGTCCATGGAAAAATTGTCTTCCACGAAACCAGTCCCTGGTGCCAAAAAGTTGGGGACCACTGCTCTCCACCATAACTAGCATGGCCTCTTGGCCCCTGCATCATTTGTTCACTCATTCAACAAATGTTTATTGAGTGCCCAGACACTGTTCTGGGTGCTGAGGATACAGCTGTGAACATAAGAGACTCAGTTCCTCTCTCCTCAAGGAACTGACATCAAAGTAGAGTAAGACTTGGACTTCCCTGGTGGGTTAGTGGTTAGGACTCTGCACTTTCACTGCAGGGAGTGAGAATCCAATCCCTAGTTGGAGAACTAAGATCCCACATGCCATGAAGCTTGGTTAAAAAAAAAAAAGAAAGAAAGAAAAGAAAAGTCATGTAAGACAGAGAATGAGATATCAATGCCAAATTCCAGGAGGCAGTGAGAATTCTAAAGCAGAGAAAGAATGGGACAGAAACGGTCAGGGGAAACGCCTTATGTCTGGAGTAGTCAGGGAAGGCTTCCCGGAGGAGGTGGCATGTTAGTTGAGATTGTGGGAGGAAGTGTTGGTCTGGCCAAGAGTTACTTTTTTAATATGTATTTATTTATTTGGTTGTGCTGGGTCTTAGTTGCAGCATGCAGGATCTTCATTGTGGCAGTGGGATCTAGTGTCTTGACCAGGAATTGAACCCCAGGCCCCCTGTATTGGAAGCTTGGAGTTTTAACCACTGGACCACCAGGGAAGTCCCTGGCCAAGGCTTTTTGGGAAAATGTTTCAGACAGCAGGAATAGCAAGTGAAAAGGCCCTGAGGCAGGACCAAGGGTGGAATTTTAAGAATCAGCTCCATTTTGTGCCTTGAGTGGAGGGACAGAGAGAAAGGAGTCATGAGCCCTGACCACCCACCCCTGGCATGGCTTGTTTTGTTGCAATCCATACCATGCGCCATGCTATACATTTTTTAAAAATCTTGCTTATTTTCTTTGTCTCCAATTGTCAGCTTTATAAGGATGGGGACTTCTTTCCTCTGGGCTTCCTGTTCCCTGCTCTGCTTTCAGAGGCTAAAACAGTGCCAGACATACAGTGGACAGTCAATGTGAGATGTTGAATGGATGAGTGAATGAATGAACAGGCATCATTCCCATTGGAAGGGCCATATGGGGGAACAATCAGAGCCTCCGTCCACTTCAAGAGGCCCCTTTAGGAGGTCGGAGCTGAGAGATGTGGGGTCAGGGCCTCCCTTGATTACTGAGATTCTAATTAACTCCAGGGCTGAGAGGGCTGCCCTGTTCAGAGGAATTAGAGATAAGTTAGCATCCAAGTGTTTGAGCAGTGGCTCTAACGGGGGCAGACAGGCAGCTCTTCCTCTCCCCCCACCAGCCAGCTGGCCAGGGAGGCGGGTGCTGAAAGAGGTCATTTGCATAGGCAGGTAATTGGTTTTGCAAATAAATCTGGTTCTTGAAATTTGTAGATTAGCAATAATACGTCTCCAGATGAGAGAGAAAGGTCACGGATGAATAAAACAACAATTAAACTTTCAGGAGATTATTAAACTAAACAGAAGCCTGGCACAGGGCGGCTGAGGGAATAGGGAGCAAGGCTGGAAGATGGAAAGGGTCTGGAGTTGTGGGGCGGGGTGGGGTGGGGTGGGGGCGTCTGCAGCCTCCAGGCAGCTAATGGATGCTCTTGACTTCCTGATTCCTGGGAGCACATTCTATATGTCCAGTTCTGGACACAGTGGAATATACCCAGGGCAGTTATTAGGATCCCATTTCTCAGTAGAGAAAACTGAGGTCTGGGGAGGGAAAGGAGATGCCCAAGGCTGCACAAGGCAGGATTCGAACCCAAGACCAGCTTTGTAGTGTTGTGGGTGACAGTGAGCCTCATCTCACAGGGAAAAGGAAGAGAGAGGGTGGACCGCCTCTCTCTGCTGCCTTTTGGCTGTGTAACCAGTATCATCCCTTCACCCTATTGGGGTCTCAGTCTTTCCACACCTCTAAAATTGGGACTGAGAGCGTTTTACATGATTTTAAACTTGCAAATGTTTTTTGTACTTGCGTGACAATTAAACGTGGCACAGCAGCTAATGGACTGGGCACTGTGCCCAGTGTGATGGGGGTGTCCCTCTGGTCATCCTGGGTTCCTGGCTGCAAGCAACAGAAATCATTCCAGGAAACAGAAGCAGAACAAAAATTTACAGATAACTCTCGGTGTGGAGGGGAAAGCTGGAGAAAGAGGCTCAGCCAGAGAAAGAAGAAATGGGAGCTCAGCAGGTAATGCTACTGTATTTGGCCACCCACTAGTTTGTGACCTTGGGTGAATCACCTTTCCTCCTTGAGACCTCAGTTTCCATAGCTTTAAAAGAGGGAATCTTTGTACCTGCTTTAGTCATGTAATGTAGTCATTCAAAATGTCTCCCGAGCCCTGACTGAGCACCAAGTTCTATCCTGGCATCAGGAATGCAGCTGTGAGAACAAGAGGCAGAAATCTCTGCTCTTTGAGTTCAAAGCCTAATGAAGGAGACAATGAGCAAAGAAATATGGAAAGTCTCTATTTGGTTTTACAGAGTGCTAAGTGTTAGAGAGGAAACTAGGGCAGGAAAGGTACCCAGAAGGAACAAGAATTTGGGAGGGAGGGCAAGGTGCAATTTGGAACAGGATGTGCAAGGAAAGCCTCTGAGAAGGTAAGACTTGAGCAGAGAGCTGAATAGGGTAGAGGACAGAAGTCTGAGGGAAGAGCCTGCCAAGCAGGGGGAACAGCACATGCAAAGGCCCTGGGGCAGGACTGTGCATGGTGTGTTGGAGGAACAGTGAGAGACCTGTGTGTCTGGAGCAGAACGAGCCAGGGGGACAGAGGGAGGAGGTGAAGCAGAGAAGGGATGGGGGCAAGTCCCCACAGTCAAGGGCACCTCCCTGCTAGGGTTGCAGCAAAAGTAACATATTCACTCCTCCTTCTCAATCCATTTGGTTATGGGCTGGTCCCCAAATTTCATGCTCTACTTTCTCCTTTAGAAATAGAACCCACCCAGGTTAAAAACTACGTTTCCCAGCCACTCTTGAAGCTCAAAGTGACCATTTGACTGTCCATGGGCTTCTCCACAGCAAGAATACTAAAGCCGGTAGCCATGCCCTCCTCCAGGGGATCTTCCAGACTCAGGGATCAAACCCACTTCTCTTATGTCCCCTGCATTGGCAGATGGGTTCTTTACCACTAGCACCACCTGGGAAGGCAGAAGCTGACACTGCTCTGCTGCAAATCACCCTTCACTCACCCTCCTCCTCCCAGTGATTCTGCTCTTGGCCTCCCACAACCAAGCTGTGCCGTGACAAATGCGCCACCTTGTGGCCAGCCTGAAAACTGTCCTTCTTGACTTCTCTGGAAATCCTGAGCATCTGAGGCTGCCCACTGGTTTTCCAACAGATTTAGTTTTATTCCAAGATATATTAGTGAATGTCCACCTTTCCATACATCCTCTTCACCTTCATATCTCCCCCTCTCTTCCAAATTATCACAGCTCCACTAAAACTTTTGACCTCTAAGTCCTATGTCTACAGCATTTCTGTAGGGCAAAAGGAGACCAGAGAGGGTGAGTAACATGGAGAGGTCACACAGCTCAGATATCCTGTCCAAAGGGAGCAGAAGAATAAACCTAGTTGAGAGAGGGTGGACACTGACCTTCTGGCCTGGGAACAGAGGACAGTGGGAACCCACTGAGTGCCCACCTAGGAAAAGCCTCTATCAGAGCCGGCTAATTTCATTCTTTCGTTCATTCCACAAACATTTATCAGGCAACTGTTGTGTACCAGGTTCTATTTCAGACATCAGGACCAAAACTCATTCATTCTCTCCCTCTCAGCGCTCACAGGTTAGTGTCCGAGCTGTGAGGAAGGAGCCCAGAAGAGGCTCCTGAGCTGGGCAGGAGCCTCAGGCTTCCTGGAGGAGGTGACAGGTAAGCGAGATGCGAAAAAATGAGGAGGAAAAGGAGGGGGATCCACATGAAGGGAACAGCAGGAGCAAAGGCCCAGAGCCCTGAGAGCATCCAGACCAGGGGGAGATGAAGCCAGAGAGGCAATGAGGGTGAAATACCCGGGAAGTGGGAGCAAGGGCAAGGGGGAGCCATGAAGGATTTAGAGCAGGGGAGGAGTGTGACTAACTTCGCCTTTAATGAAGCTCCTGGAGAGGAGGGCCAGGAGGTGCCAAGCCTGGAGGCCAGTCCAGGCCCGACGGGGTGCAGGACCGGGCTGCGCCTCGCCTCCCGTGTCACAGCCCCCTGCAGCCTCGCGCTGCGAGCCCGGACGCGAGCAGGAAGGAGAGCCGGGAGGGGGTACCTGGCAGTCAAAAGCCCAGCGGCTAATGAGCCCGGTGCGGTGCGGGCTATTTTTAGCAGCCGCTCCTCAGGACGCCTAATAGCTCCGGCCTGCTCCCGCCAGGCTGTCATGGAAACGCTCAGCGCCGCCGCCGGGAGCTGGGTCCCCGGTCCCGGCCTGCGCTGCCTGCCCCCCAGCCCCGGGCCAGGACGCAGGCGCCGCCGCCGCCGCCAGGAGGGACCCGCCCTGCCCTCTCGCACCGCGCCGCTGTGTGACTCAGGCACACTTGGTGCCATCTCTGGGCCTTAGAGGGTGACGGGGGTCAGCATTGGAGCTGGAGGCTGAGCCCCAGGTTCCAATCCCTGCTGAGCTCGCAGCTGGTGGTTGGGGCATGACCTCAGGCTTGTATTGGAGCCTCATCTTTAAAACGGGTACCCCCTCACATGACTGCAAGACCTGGAGGCCTGGATCTTGAAGCTCAGTACCTGGCCCCAGGGCCTTCAGCAAGGCCTGAGCACCTAGTGTGTGCCAAGCATTGCCCTAAGCTTTCCAAGCATTCATTTTATTTCTTTAATCCAGAGGCATTTCCCCAGATTGTGATTTTTACTGATGGAGCTGTTGCTACAGAGAGGTTAAGTGGTCTGCCTAAGGCCACACAACAGGCATGTGGTGGAGTCAGGATTTGAACTTAGGCCAGCTGGCTCTGGAATTCCACACTAAGCCACTCATCAAACTACACATGTATTCAAACTGGAATGTGGTGGGGGGTGTGCTTACCCGTCAAGGAAGGCTTCATGCATGGTGGCCTCTCAAGCAGGGGGAACCTGTTTTTCACCACCTACCTTGCTGGACGGGAAGCCAGAGATGAGAGGTTTCACTGTCTCAGGGGACAAATGGAGACACTGAGGCAGGTTGTCTGCTGCTGAGCCCTGGAGCATGGGTCTCTCCCACCCACTGGGAAGAGCTTTTATGGAGGACTGTGGGCATGTGGCCCAGGGCAGCCTGCCAGCGACTGACACCCAAAGCTATTTTTGGCTGTGTCACTCATTTAAGTTGATGGGGACAGGCTGGGTGTCAGGAAGGAGGGGCCCAAGGTGGGGAAGGGAGAACAAAGCCCTGACTTGGGCCAGGATATGGTGGGGGGGGCAGAGCGGGGGAGGAGGAGGATAGACAAGAGCATGCCTCCTGATCTTCCATGCCTCAGTTTCCCCATCTATAAAATGGGATGTTGACCATCACAGTCCCCACCTCCTAGGGGCTGTCAAGATGAAAAGAATATCCAGTGTAGGGTCCAATCCACCTATACTTGCTACCCGGATGTCTTGTTCCATGCGAGTTTTTTTTACACTGGTTTGGATTCTTTAAAATATGTTTAAAATGGTATTTACCTTGCTGGCTGTGTCTGTGGGTGCCTCCTTCAGTTTTGCATCGGAGGTGAGTGAGACGCTCATCTCCGTCTGGTGACAATCGTGTAAGTTGCTCAGAACTGCTCTGGGTGCATGGTGAGCACCCAAGGACACTCCCGAAGAGTGTGGCTAACATTTACAGAGGGCTGAACGCTACAGTGAGGAATGTCACGTGATCCCAGTATCAGGTGCTGGCTGGCTCTGCCCTGGGACCTTAGGCTTTGATGGGCCCACCTGGAAGATGATGTAAGCACCTGTATTAACCCCAATACTAGTGTCAATTCTGATCCGAGGGACAGAGGGAGGAGGGAAGGAAAGAAACATCCTGAGGCATGCACACACGGTCCTGAGCTGGAATCCCCATGCCTCCTTCCCGTCATCCTGCAGGGCCCCGTGCCTGCTGTGGGTGCTGCCTCCATCTTCCTCCGAGGACGCACGCTAGGAGGAGGTGCCAGAGGGCTGCCCAGCAGCCCAGAGCTGGGGCCAATAGGAGGTCACAAGCCCCCATCCCCTCATCCTTCCCTAGTCATTCTGGCTGGCTGAAAGGGCTGAAGAGGGGAGGCCAAGGTTACCACGCCCCTCCTCTAGCCTGGCTATAATTAGCCCTGAGATGAATTAAACATGAGGCCAGCCCATCTTGGGCGACATCATTGCTCTGACACTGTAATTGTTCCTGGGCAGGAGGCAGAGGATGAGGCTGCTGTGTGAAGTGAGGGGAGACGGGGAGACACATACCACCCACAGGCACCGGCGTGGTCCACAGGGTGTGCTGTGTGCCCACATGTGTGTCCTGGGCACTCAACAGTCAGAGGGCAGCAGTGGCCCTTGGACCTTGAGAAGGCTGGGAACTCAGGGGACCCAGCTAAAGGGGTGAAGCTGTCAGGTCTGACACCTGCCACCCGGCACTGCGTCTTCCTGGAGACCCATTACTCCAGTTTCCTGTTAACATGCCTGAGTTTCCACCATTGAAATTTCTATCAGCCGCTCACACCTGTGTGAGCATGAACACCTCCCCAGGGCAGAGCTCTGGAAGGCGGCAAGGAGAGGCACCCAGATGCGGGGGCTTATGAAGTCAAGAGTCCTCACGCCTGCTCCTTCTGCTCTGGACATCAGTCTTCTCATCTGTTGTAATGGACTTCTGGTGGCCAGAGGAGGCCTTGGGGTAGGGGGACAGGTGGCAGGCTCTCACTCTGGGGGTCACCTCTCCTGGTCCCAGTCCTGTACCTGCTAAATTAATTCCCTGGACCCTGACCCCAGGAAATGATGAAATGTCCCCCAAATGAAGCCAGCCAGAAAGCGATGGGCTCCTTTAACTATTTCTTCAGCAGGAGAGGGAGGTGGGAGATGGGGATGAGACAGAGGAGGGGCTGGGAGCTTCAGTGTCCCTAGTCTGAGGGCACACCCTCCCTGTACCCCACTGGGCCCCCTCTCTCTGGCCCCCACCCCTCAACCATTTATTCTGGCCTCCCCACCTTTGCCCAGGCCAGTTCCCCACACCAGCCCTGCTGTGACCTTGCCTTTCTCACCTTCCATCCAGACTCATTTTCCTTAATATATATATAATTTTATCTATTTATTTATGGCTGTGCTGGGTCTTCATTGCTGTGCAGGCTTTTCTCTAGTTGCAGCAAGCAGGGGCTTCTCTCTAGCTGTGGTGTGAGAGCTTTTCATTGTGATGGCTTCTCTTGTTGCAGAGCACCAGCTCTAGGGCTCATGGGCTTCAGCGGTTTCATCACACGGGCTCAGTAGTTCCAGCTCCTGAGTTCCAGAGCGCAGGCTCAATAGTTGTGGCCCCCTGGGCTCAGTTGCTCCACAGCCTGTGGGATCTTCCCAGATCAGGGATGGAACACATGTCTCCTGCACTGGCAGATGGGTTCTTTACCACCGAGCCACCAGGGAAGCCCTCATCTTCCATTCTGAGGAGGAACCCATCCCTGACTCCATCGCCAAGACCAGCCATGTGACCTGAGGAAGGCCAGTTTGCCTGTTGGGGATGGTTTCCCTTCTGGCCAGTTTGGGACAGTGGACATAGGAGGCAGTTCATGACACAGTGTCAGAGTCTGTCCCCTCCCTGGTGTGTGAGTCAGGTCACTGGCTCTCTCTCAGCCTCAGTTTCCTCCCCTCTAAAATGGGAGGGTAATGCTAGTGCTTAGGGGTGAAAGGAGGAACCAAAGAGCCCAGTGTCCCCCCATGACTGATATCTGACCTGAGCTCAGCTATGCAGGGTTCAAAGGAGGACACAGAGAATTCCCAGATGGGCAGGGGATTGGGGAGGGCCATGGTAGAGTGGGTGAAGTCTCAGTTTGGGGGTTCACAAAGAAAGCCTCCTGCCGACAAGTGCCCTGTGGTTTTGTGGGTGGGCGTTGTTTTGGTTTGTTTGGTTTTTATTATTTTTATCTTTTGACTGCACAGGGTCTTTGTTGTGGGCATGCAGCCTTCTCTAGTTGTGGCATGAGGGCTCTAGAGCCCACAGGCTCAGCAGTTGCTGCATGAAGGCTTAGTTGTGGTATGTGGGATCTAGTTCCCTGAGCAGGGATTGAACCCAGGCCCCCTGAATTGGGAGCTCAGAGTTTTAGCCACTGGACCCTCAGGGAAGTCCCCTGCCCTGAGTTTTGAAGATAAGGCAGATTCACACAAAGGAAGGAGGGGGCATTCCTGGTGTGGGGAGCAACTGAAGCGAATGCTTGGAGGCAGAAAGCAAAAAGTAGCAAGAAGTGGGCTCAGGTGGAACCTGAAGTGGCTCACAGAACAGCCTGTCAGGGCTTTGCAGGACAAGATCTCAAGTCCCACTCCGGGGTATTCCATGCAGCCCAGAGCACAGATTATAGAGTCAGGAAGCTCCAGCAAAATGAACTTCCAAGGTGGCTCAGCGGTAAAGAATCCACCTACAATGCAGGTAGATGCAGGTTCAATTCCTGAGCTTGGAAGAACCCCTGGAGAAGGAAATAGCAAGTCCTGCACCATCTCCTCTCTGCCCGGCCCCCTCCTTCTAGAAGCCACCCTACCAGAGCTCTTGTGAGGAGAAGGTGAGCTAAGAAGGGTGTATAAGCACTCAGCACAGGCTCGGTACTCACAGTGGTTGCCATGGTTCCAAACAGAACCACGTAGATCACTTTTTATCAGTTATATATTTACTTCAATGTATATCCCCCTAAATTTATATACTAGCTACTCTGCTCAAAAAAATATATTATCTGTGTTTTCACGATAGGATATAAAGGTGCATTTTTTAAACAAATATATTTTGTTGGAAAAGAATGAGAAGGAGGTGTAGAGAAAAAAATGATGGAGCGAATGAGGGAAGCCTGGAGCCGGGAGTCGCTTGAGTAATAGATTTCTCAGCCTGTTCCTGGGCCTAGTAATTAATCCTGAGGGGCTAATTAAGTTCCGGCTTCCACTCCAGCCACTCAGAAGCCTCCTTCCTGGCCTTCCCTCTCCCCTGGGGAGGCCCAGCCTGGCCCACTCCTGCCAGGGCCTCCCTCCTGCAGAACTGCCAGGCCCCCAGATCCCTGGGCTTAATCATCTGGAATTAAGGTTTAATCAGAGGCTTTTACTGCAGGGAGGGGAGGCTGGGTGGGAGGGAGGCATCCCAGGTGCAGTAGCGCCTGGAATAGGGTGAGGTGAGTGTGAAGGCTGGAGCCATTTCGGGCAGTCAGAGCCTGTCAATATTTAACACTTAGATACTTTGTTCATTGTAGATGTTTTTGCATTCATTTTGAGTTTTTTTCCTAATGTTACATTAAAATCGTATTTATCCAGATGACTGAGTTTGACAGCATCTCTAAAGTTTCTTTCCCCACATTTATTGAGAAATAATTGACATACATCAATGCATAAGTTTAAGGCCATGATGGTTCAATTTACACATATTGCAAAATAATCATCACAATAGGCTCAACTCACATCCGTCTTCTCATATAGATACAAGAAAGAAAAAAAATAGAAGAAAAGGATAAAGGGAAATTTTTTTCTCCTTGTGATGAGAACTCTTAGGATTTATTCTCTCTTTCTATTTTCATGGCTTGTGGGATCTTAGTTTCCTCACCAGGGGTCAAACCTGAACCCCCTGCAGTGGAAACATGGAGTCTCAATCACCAGACATTCAGGGAAGACCCTGGATTTACTTACTCTCTTCAGTTCAGTTCAGTCGCTCAGTTGTGTCCGACTCTTTGCGACCTCATGAACCGCAGCACGCCAGGCCTCCCTGTTCATCACCAACTGCCGGAGTCTACCCAAACCCATGTCCATTGAGTCAGTGATGCCATCCAACTTACTCTCTTAACAAGTTTCTTATATATCATAGTCATCAAGTACATTACATCATTGGTACTTGTTTGTCTTATAACCGGAAGTTCTTATCTTTTGTCTACTTTCCTCCAAGCCTCCTAAGTTTTGTGTGAAGGCCAGTGCTTGCTGTCTTAACCCTAATCCATGTCATGGCTGCTTCATGGCACCAGTAGCTCCTCCCTATCCTGAGCTCATTTGATGCAAGGAGATCCAACCAGTCCATCCTAAAGGAGATCAGTCCTGGGTGTTCATTGGAAGGACTGATGTTGAAGCTGAAACTCCAATACTTTGGCCACCTCATGCGAAGAGTTGACTCATTGGAAAAGACCCTAATGCTGGGAAGGATTGGGGGCAGGAGGAGAAGGGGACGACAGAGATGAGATGGTTGGATGGCATCACCGACTCGATGGACATGGGTTTGGATAAACTCTGGGAGTTGGTGATGGACAGGGAGGCCTGGCGTGCTGCGGTTCATGGGGTCACAAAGAGTCGGACACGACTGAGCGACTGAACTGAACTGAACTGAACTATGAGAGGATGTCCTACTATTGGACTGATTTTATTGATGAGAAACTGAGGCCCAGAAGGGCAAGTCATTAGGCTCATTGTTATTGCTGTTTAGTCACTAAGTTGTGTCTGACTCTTTTGCGACCCCAAGGACTGTAGCCCCCCAGGCTCCTCTGTCCATGGGATTCTCCAGGAAAGAATACTGGAATGGGTTGCCATTTCCTTCTCCAGGGGATCTTCCCCACCCAGGGATCAAACCTGCATCTCCTCCATTGGCAGGCGGATTCTTTACCTCTGAGCCACCTGGGAAGTCCATTAGCCTCAGGCACTCAACTAAGGGGAGGCAGAGGAGGGATTCAAACCCTTGACTCCTGGATCTAGAGACAGTACAACCAGTCTTCCCCAGCCCCTCAGAGCTTTTACTCTTGCTAAACCCACCACATCCCATCCATCTAGAAGGAAAAGCCCACGCCCTCCCCACCAGGTCCTGCCCTGTCTCCTCCCAGCTGGCCCCCCTCCCTCTCTCCTCCCACTCACTCTGCTCCCACCACATGGGCCTCATTACTGTTCCTCCAACACACCAGGCATGGCCCTGCCTCAGGGCCTTTGCACTGCATGTTCCTCTCCCTGGAACGCTCTTCCCCCCATCATCATCCACCTGGACCAGCGCAGTTACCTCCACCCTGGTGTCCTGGCTCCCAAACTCAGCCCCCACAGTCGGCCCTCCCAGAAGCAGCCACTGGAGGTCGCCTGTGAGCACCTGGGTCAGGCCCCGCCCCTCCTCTGCGCACGGCCCTCCAGGGTCCCGCCTCCCTCAGTATAAAAGCCCAAGTTCTCCCCTCCGCCCCGCAAGGTCCTATACGACCTCCCCCAAGGGCAATGAGATCCGCGGACCGCTGTAGCCTTCCGAAATGGCCTGGCAGAGCCAGGCTTTGCAAACCAGTGCCTTCTGTGCTTCTCCCCCTCGGCCAGCCGCCTCCCAACCTCTAATAAACTCCTGAGAAGTGCTGGGCAGACGCGGCAGTGAGGACACTCTTTATCTGTCCAGGTCAGGCCGGCTCGGTGCAGCAGTCAATAATTAATTCTGAATTTCCCCCATTTATCAACGTGGCAGGAGCCAGAGTGCCTGGAATCCCAATCCCCAGGCTCCGTGCCCTGCAGCCACCTGGAGCTAGACCCAATGGTGGCAGAAACCAGGGTGGGGGACCCTTATGGAGCCTGGAAAGGGAGGGGGTCCTTGGCTCCCACTCCCTTACTCTGGGTTATTAAATGCTGCACGATCCAGCAGTGACCAGACCAGACCTCATCCCAGCCTTCTTGGTGCCCAGAGGCTAGTGGGGAAAATAATACATTGAATGAATAATAATATAAATAATTAATGCTACAAAGGAAGAGAACAGGCTACTTTGTGAATGCAACACCAAGGGGACACGGTTGTTCAGAGCCTCCCCAAGGAAGTGACATTGAACCTGCAAAGCAGAGAGTGAAAGGTGAGAGGTGGGGAGAGGGTCTTCCAAATTCAGAAACAGCACATGCAAAGGTCCTGTGGCCAGAAAGAGTTTCTCCCACTCAGAGGTCAGCAAGGTGCTTAAGTAGGACTGGAGCTCACAGCACAAGTGTGAGGTCAGTGCCAGGTCTGGAGCCATCATGGTAAGGCCAACAGCCTTCAGTGGATAGCCAGGGGCCAGCAGGGGAAGAGGCGGGAAGTTTCTCTGATGTCCCAGGGGATGGCAGTGAGGCTGCTTCCACCCCAGGTGAGTCAGAGAGCAGCCTGGGCAGGTGACTGTGACTTTGTTTTCTTTTTTCTTAGAACTGTTTTTCCGTTAGAGGATTCTTTCAGACTCATTTTGGCTTGGGGATGAGTCAGGATCTCTCTGCCTACAGACAGCCCAGGCTGTGCAAACAGCTTCTGGCCCAGCCACCTTAAATACCTCCCTCCTTGGGAAGGTTTGGAAACTGAGGCCCACAGAGCAACAAGCATCACCCGAGGTCATTCAGAAGAGGACTAGGGGGAAGCTCAGAGGAGGGGTTTCCAGGATCACCGCCTACCCTCCCACCCCACACCACCCTGTTGCTTCTGTCTCCTCTGCTGGATCTGTAACTCCAAGAGGGCCAACAGCTGGGTGTCCTGGTCACCATGCTGTCCTCAGTGCCCTTCAAATTGGAGGTGCTTCATCCACGATTACAGAATGGGCAGTCCCAGCAGCTTTTGGAAACACCCCAGAGGTTGTGCTCAGAGGATCGGCAGGAAAGGGTTCCTTTCTGATGGTGGATATGAGAGACAGATACAGGAATATGGAGAGAGACAGAGACAGAGAAACTTCCAGAGACATGGAGAGAGATAGAGACAGTGATAGAGACATATAGACTCAGAATGAGATAGTGGAGAGGCAGAGATCAAGAGACACAGAGAGAAAGAAGTGATAAATGGGAGGCAGATACGTGCAGAAGAGACTGAATGGATGAAGACACAGGTGGGGGGGGGGCAGGCAGGGAGGCAGCAGGGTCAGGACCACCACTAAATGGTATAGGACACTTTGTGTGAATTTCAGAAAGATTCCCCTTCCTGAGGCCCTCTCAGCCCAGCTGGATGTTTTTGTGCAGTGAACAACCTGCCCCACCATCTAAGGCAGCCAAAGCAAGGTCTGTCTTGGTATCTCCAGCAGCCAGCACAAGACCAGGCACACACAGCACTCTCAATATATGTCCGTTGAACTAATGGACAAAGTTAGATAATGCCAGAATCCAGTCTGGAGTCCCAGAGAGAGGTGGGGGGGGGGAAGGAGGAAGGGAGGGAGGCAGAGCAAACCCGAAGTGGGAAGTCCGGGCACCTGCAGTTTCTGGCTGAGCCACAGATGCCTCCTCTGGGAAGCACCTGGGCTTACCTGCCACCCAGGAAAATTCCCCTCCAACTTCTGGGAGCACAAAGTGAGTGGGCAGCCAAGGCGGGAGGTGGCCCCTCCCCCGGACGCCGCGAGCCCCAGCGAGAGATGGTGACTGCCAAGTCTCACCCGAAACTCCTCACAGCCCAGACTTGCTCCTGGGGTGGAGCCAGGATCCTGAGAGGCCCTGAGGGGGGGACCGGGCTTCCCCTATTTTCACAGCCCAGAGATGGGAGGGGGCTGGCTTGGGGTCACCCAGAATAGGGGTCAAGGGAAAAGCATTCCTGGAGATGAGTGAAGAGGGAGGATGAAAGGACGTGCTTAGGGCTGAACTGTCAATGGAGGGTGAAGCTCAAGGCCAAGTTAGGGAGGTTGAACTTGGCTGTGTGTCCAAACACTTCATCTTTTATTCTATACACACTCAGTTCGGTCCCTCTGTACCTAGTCCCAACCTGAGTGATCCTGGGGCCCCAGAGGTGACTCCTAACAATGGGAGGGCACACAGACCTCTCCATTCTGTGGGTCAGGAGTGAGCCAGGCGTGCTGGAGGCGATAGGACCCAGAGGCCGACTGGGAGAGGGCTGTTGAACCCAGTGGAGGTTGGGCATTAGTGCCAGGAGCTTGAAAATGTAGGAATATGTCAGGTGAAAAAGACCCAAAAGCACATCCTGGGCAGAAAATACAAGTCTGGAGGTGTGTATAAATCAGACAAGTGTTCGACTTCCCTGGTGGTACAGTGGATAAGAGTCCACGTGCCAATGCAGGGGATATGGGTTCAATCCCTGGGCCAGGAAGATTCCACATGCTGCGGAGCAACTAAGCCAATGTGCCACAGCTACTGAAACCTGTGTGCCTGGAGCCGGTGCTCCACAACAAGAGAAGCCACTGCAGTAAGAAGCCTGTGAAGAGCAGCGTCCATTCACCACAACTGGAGAAAGCCTGAGCACAGCCATTAAGACCCAGTGCAACCAAAAACAAAAAATAATAATCAGAAAAGGCTGGAAACGATTCAGAGTGTACAATAATGCTGCTGTACACAAAAGGGTCAGGGTTGGACCAGAGAGAAAGATCAGACCTCAGATGGATCAGAAATGGCTGCATGAAGAAGGGGGCATGGGAGCTGGGACTTTGAAGGATGAAGTTCAGTTCAGTTCAGTTCAGTTGCTCAGTCGTGTCCAACTCTTTGCGACCCCATGAACCGCAGCACGCCAGGCCTCCCTGTCCTCACCAACTCCCGGAGTCTACCCAAACCCTTGTCCATCGAGTTGGTGATGCCATCCAGCCATCTCATTCTCTGTTGTCCCCTTCTCCTCCTGCCCCCAATCCTTCCCAACATCAGGGTCTTTTCCAATGAGTCAACTCTTCACATGAGGTGGCCAAAATATTGGAGTTTCAGCTTCAACATAAGTCCTTCCAATGAACAACCAGCACTGATCTCCTGTAGGATGGACTGGTTGGCTCTTCTTGCAGTCCAAGGGACTCTCAAGAGTCTTCTCCAAGACCACAGTTCAGAAGCATCAATTCTTCGGCACTCAGCTTTCTTCACCATCCAACTCTCACATCCATACATGACCACTGGAAAAACCATTGCCTTGACTAGACGGACCTTTGTTGGCAAAGTAATGTCTCTGCTTTTAAATATGCTGTCTAGGTTGGTCATAACCTTCCTTCCAAGGAGTAAGCGTCTTTTAATTTCATGGCTGCAATCACCATCAGCAGTGATTTTGGAGCCCAAAAAAATAAAGTCTGACACTGTTTCCACTATTTATGCATCTATTTCCCATGAAGTGATGGGACTGGATGCCATGATCTTAGTTTTCTGAACGTTGAGCTTTAAGCCAACTTTTTCACTCTCCTCTTTCACTTTCATCAAGAGGCTCTTTAGTTCTTCTTCGCTTTCTGCCAGAAGAGTGGTGTCATCCGCATATCTGAGGTTATTGATATTTCTCCCGGCAATGTTGATTCCAGCTTGTGTTTCTTCCAGCCCAGCATTTCTCATGATGTACTCTGCATATAAATTAAATAAGTAGGGTGACAATATACAGCCTTGACGTACTCCTTTTCCTATTTGGAACCAGTCTGTTGTTCCATGTCCAGTTCTAACTGTTGCTTCCTGACCTGCATACAGGCTTCTCAAGAGACAGGTCAGATGGTCTGGTATTCCCATCTCTTTCAGAATTTTCCACAGTTTATTGTGATCCACACAGTCAAAGGCTTTGGCATAGTCAATAAAGCAGAAATAGATGTTTTTCTGGAACTCTCTTGCTTTTTCGATGATCCAGCGGATATTGGCAATTTGATCTCTGGTTCCTCTGCCTTTTCTAAAACCAGCTTGAACATCTGGAAGTTCACGGTGCACGTATTGCTGAAGCCTGGCTTGGAGAATTTTGAGCATTACTTTATTAGCGTGTGAGATGAGTGCAATTGTGCGGTAGTTCGAGCATTCTTTGGCATTGCCTTTCTTTGGGATTGGAATGAAAACTGACCTTTTCCAGTCCTGTGGCCACTGTTGAGTTTTCCAGATTTGCTGGCATATTGAGTGCTGCACTTTCACAGCATCATCTTTCAGGATTTGAAATAGCTCAACTGGAATTCCATCACCTCCACTAGCCTTGTTCGTAGTGATGCTTTCTAAGGCCCACTTGACTTCACATTCCAGGATGTCTGGCTCTAGGTGAGTGATCACACCATCGTGATTATCTGGGTTGTGAAGATTTTTTTTTGTACAGTTCTTCTGTGTATTCTTGCTACCTCTTCTTAATATCTTCTGCTTCTGTTAGGTCCATACCACTGGAGTTTGCAAACAGAAACAGTAAGGCATGCAAACTGAGCAGAGAGGCTGTGGCCCAAATTCAAAGAACATGATGATGGCATAGCAGGAGAAATGACTTAAGAGTAAGATCAGTAGATGTCAGATTTCTCCAGATCCAAGCAGACTGCCATTCAAGGCCAAGAAACCCAAGGAGAATTCCCCCTGGCTCCTCCAAGCTGTATTAGGCCTGCCCCAACCACTGTTATCTCTCCTCCATGGGTCACAGGTACTGTCCACTTTGGTCCATGACAGCACTTGGTGGGGATGCTTTCCACAAGTGGTGCTGGGATCTTAGGCCAGGCTTGTTCCTCTCTGTGCCTCAGTTTTCTCATCTGGAAAATGGGAATGTCAGAAGCCAGTTTTGCTGTTTGTGTTCATCTCACGACTGGGAGGACTCCAACAAACACTGTGAAGGGAGTAAAGAGATAACAGGAAGAAAGGAAGAAAGAGAGCAATGGAAGGGAAAAGACTTGCACCCCTCCTCCAGGCCAATACCAAGAGACAGGCCCAACATTATTATTTCAGAACACGGTGGGGCTGTCGAGGATTAAGAAATGAGTGGTGATTTGCATGCAATTTGCATACTGTTTGTTAAATGTCAAAAAGGCCTGAAAATGCTTTCTCCCACCCCCACCTCAGCCAAGAAGCAGGAAACTCTCCCCCTTCCTCTATCAAGGACCTGTGCATGGGCTGGGGACCCTTCAGTTCAAGGATGGCCAGGGCAGCAGACCCAAGGGGAATGGGGTGACCTTGGATGCTCCACCTATAAAATGGGTCATAATCCTCACCATCACTGATGATCCTTTCAGTTGGCAGACTAGAGTAAGTGGAGGCCAGGCACAGACCTTGGGACATAGTGAGAGCCAAGGAATGGAGCTGGGGTGACTATTAAAAGCCCCACTTTCCTGCTGGGCCCTGGAGGTGGGGGGTGGGGGATGGGGAGTAGGCACATCCCTCAGCGTTTGCGTGACCCTTCGAGGCCAAAACCAGGCAGGAGCAGGGGCCTGGGCTGCCTGGCCCCAGGGGAGGAATACCAGCCCCGGAGAGGCTTGTGTGAGGGGAGGCGAGCGGAGCCCCGCAGGCCTGGTGTTGTCCCCACCCAGTGGAAGACAAAGTCCGATCTGAGCGCTACTCTCCCCGTGGCCACGATTTATTATCCATCTGTCCCTACTCTGGGCCCTGCAGCCAACAAAACTCTTAATTAAAACATTATTTCTTCCCAGGCTCCTGAGCCTCTACCCTGTGACACCAGCACCCAGGGCGTGAACACAGCCCTCGAGAGTGCGTGCGAATGGGCTACCCCGGGGCGGTGGGTGGACTACACAGAGGACCCGACGCCTTGTGGCCAAAGATCAGAAATACAATTGAGTTCCCACTTTATACTTGGAGGGGCTTTTTCCTTTCCTGTCTGTCCCCACACCACAGCTTGTGGGATCTTAATTCCCCAACCAGGGATTGAACCCTGGCCGGAAGCACAGCAGAAGCAGAGTCCTAACCATTGGACCACAGGGAATTCCCCACCCAGAGGGTCTTGTACTCAGAATTTCTACAACACACTGCCTGGAATAGTCCAGATCACCCCCATGATTATCATCAATGTCTCAGCTCTCTGCCATGCACAGATCCCCACCCCTAACCCCCACCCATTCAACCAGAAGACCCTGTGCTGCAAGTGAAGGATGCTGACAAGGGACCGGGCATGGTGCAACTTGTGGAGAGGTTTGGGGGAGGGGCACAGTGCGACACTGGAGTGCTGAGAGAGGGCTGGGGTACCCCAGTCTCCACCTTCAGTCATTTGAGATTTCGTGAGTAACCGGCCACACCCACCAGCTGAGGCTGTTCACAGTAGAGGGGGATTGTGGTGGCCCCAAAGAGGACAAGGTGCTCACTGGCTGGGAAGAAGGAAATCCAAGACTTCCTGGAGGAGGCTACAATCCCCGGTGGACTGGAGCTGAAGACAGGAGTGTGAAAAGTGCTTCCAGCAAGGGGCACAGCTTGGGCAGAGGCATACCCAAGAGAATGTTCAAGGCAGGAGCTGGTGATGCCCACAAGCTCCCCTCCTCTCCACTCTATGCTTCTCCACATGTGACATCCTCCGGCTGCCTCCCAAGATGACACTGTGGATCCCCCTGGGCACTTGAAGCTCCAAGGTGGGAGCCATGGCCTCAGGATCACACAGCACAACTGGAAGGCTGGCTGGCCTGGAGCGGCAATGTCCTCAGTCAGTGTCAAGGACTAGGACTCCATCAGAAAGGTCCCAGGCGGTGGGCAGCAGCTGGGCAGGCCATTGTTTCACCATCTATCCTGGGAGCCCAGAACCTTGGAACAGCAGGAGGGAGGGGATAAGACAATTTCAACCAGGCCCCAGTAAGAGGATGAAAGACCAGCTTTCTGACCAGTCTTCCTTCTTATCTTTCCCCTAATACCTGCCACCAGCTCCTCCCCTTCCATCACCCTGGTAGCCAGAGGAGCTTGGCACTTGGAGCCACCTGGTGGCAGTCACAGGAATTGCAGGCAAAGAGTGCAATTACACCAAACATGCCAACCAAAGCCCACTCTTTCAATGTTAGGAGGGGGAGTAACAGAACCCAGAGCACATGAGCAGTTTGCCCAAGGACACACAGCAAGTCAGGGCAGCATTACTCAGGGCCACGTGTTAGTTCGAAGGGAAGTGAGAACATGAGGCCAGTGACCCTACCCCAGGGTCTAGAAGTGTAGGAATATGGAGAGGGGTGATGGTCATCAGAGATGAGTTCCTTCTCATCTCTGGGCCCCAGTTTACCCATCTATGGTCTCCATAATCTCCAAGTTCCCTTCCATGTCCCAAGTACTAGAGAGACTTACCCTGAGTGAGGTCAAGGCTCCCAGGAGATTCCCCTCCCCATCCCAGCCTACTCCTTCAGCCAGCACCTTTGGTCCCCTCGGCCATGGCTCCACATCCTCCAACCCAGGTTACCTGCAGGAGGGAGACAGAAAGACCTCCTCACTGTTCCTCCAACACACCAGGTCCTGCCCCAGGGCCTTTGCATATGCTGTGCCCTCTGCCTGGAACACCCTCCTGCCTACTCTTGTTCTCTGTTTAATCAGCTCCTTCACATGGTACCCTGAAATGTCACCTTCTCTGAGACACCTCCCCTGGCCACTGTTGATAAGGCAGCAACCCCTCCATCACTCTTGACCTTCCTGCAACTTTCCACAGCCCTTATTACAACCTGATGTTTTATCACATATTTATTTGGTTCCTTGTCTGTCTCTCCCACTAGACTGACTGTGGGCTCCATGAGGGCAAGCCTGGTCTGGGTCCCTGCTGAATGCCAGTGCCCAGGACATGACCTGGCATACAGTAGGCAATTAATGAATGCTTATTGCATATTGAACATTGATTGTGTGGTCATTTGTGCATCATTCAGCTGCTAGGCTTTGTCTGGCCACTGCCAGGAGCATCCTCTCCCACCACACCCCCATCTTCTCCTACCCCTGAGACCCTCCCTTGAGAGGTCCTGGAGAGGCAAGCCCTCCTACTGCATCTTGAGCCTTCAGGACTATCATCTGAGACTACTGCTCTCAAAATATCCCCCAGGGACTTTCCTGATGGTCCAGTGGCTAAGACTCTGAGCTCCCAATGCAGGGGTCCTGGGTTCGATCCCTGGTCATAGAACTAGACCCCACATGCTGCAACTAAGAGTTTGCATGCTGCACCTGAAAGATCACACATGTCACAGTGAAAATCAAAGATCTCAAGTGCTGCAACTAAGACCCAGTGTGGTCAAATAAATATTTTTAAAAAGCCACCCCGGGCTTGGTGGATCAAGCCTCTAGGGGCCCAACAAGCATAACCCCCATAAACTCCAAGATTACACAGAAAGTTCCAGGTCCTCCCCCATCCAGCACATCTATCCTGGGCTCTGGGACCAGCCACTGCCCATCTCCTCCATCTCATTGTCCATCTAACCAAGCGTCAGCCGTCACCATCTCCCAAAGCTGCCCTAGTGCTCTGCATGTGCTGTTCCCATGGCCCTTCTGCTCAACGCCCACCCTCCTTGGATTGGGAGACCCACTCATCTCAGGTCACCTTGGCCAGGGGACCTCTCTGGATATCCCCAGATGGCCAGATCAGAGCATGGGCAGCAAGGGCAACAGGAGTTTGTGGGGAAGGCAGGGGTAGTGAGGGAAATGGATGAACAGAGAAGGAAGAGAAACATACATACATACATAGAGAAAAACAGCAGAGACAGAAATGAATAGAGACACAGAGAAACAGAGAGAGAGATAGACAGAGACAGGAAGAAGAAAAGGAACGGAAATTTAACAGGGACAGCATCCCCCAGAGAGGGATTGACAGAAAACAGAGAGATCAAGAGAAATGCAGGGGAGGCTTCAGAGAGGCAGACAGAGTGAAAAGGAAGAAAGCCTGCAGGGGGAATCGAGCAGCCCTCCCCACCTTTCTTGGCGCCTGGCTCCCTCCATCCTTCCTTCCCAGCGGGTTCCCACAATAGCCAGTGCTTGGAGGGGAGAATGGGGGCGGCAAACACAGGGGCGAGAAGGGCCCCTAGTCCACTCTCCCCGGCAACCACCATCCCACTCCACCCCATCCCAGCCAAGCTCTCTCCTCGCCTCCCTTCAGCCTGACCCACTTCCCAACTTCCCACCCCACTGGTGATGCCAGCCAGGCCCTGGGGTGCCCTGCTGTCTTCCCCTAGCACCCTCCAGCCAGGACCCCAGCCAGGCCCAGCAGTGCCCCCCAGGCCTCATCCATCCTGACCCACCTCCTACCCAACCCCGGACGCCAGCCAGGCTCTCAGTTCCTTGCCATCTCCCCCATAGGCCTGACTCACCCCTCGCCTGGGACCCAGCCAGGCCCCCTGTTCTCTCCCCAGCCCTGACCCACCACCTCCCATCTTCCACCCCAACCAGCCCACCAGTGCCCCCCAGGCCCCGTCCATCCTGACCCACCTCCCACCCCATCACTCCAGTTCCCCGTCGTCTCCCCGGAGCACTGACTCACTCCTCACACGGAACTCCAGCCAGGGCCACCTGACACTCCCCCCCCCCAGGCCCCCGCCCCAGTTCCCAGGTCGCCGCCCCAGCCCCCGGACACCTGGGGTCGCTGACGAGCAGCAGCACCGAGCCGTCCTGTAGGCGCACGTCGCGCACCGTCTGGTGGTCGTCCAGCCGCCGCGCGTTGTAGTAGAACGTGCGCTTCCAGGAGCTCACTCCCTGGCCCACGAGCTGGGCGCGCAGGTCGCTGAGCGTGTCCCGCGGGCGCACAGTGAGCGGCAGCAGCAGCGCCTCGTCCGCCAGGTGCACCTTGATGTGGTAGCGCTTCCAGCGAGATAGGCCCCGCCGCAGCCCCTCCATGGCCCGCACCAGGAGCTCGGACCCGGTTTAGGGCCCCGCGCGCGCGCGCCCGCCCTCCGCACCCACCCGACCGGCCTGGCCGCCCGCCCCCCCCCGCCGCGGCCGCGCCCCGCCCCGCCCTCCCGGGCACGCCCGGCGCGCAGGCTGGAGACCCGGCGAGGGCGGGGCGCGGCGGGAGACTTCCCGGCCCCGCGCCCCGACCCGCAGACGCCCCTCGGTTTACGCCGAGATGTTTTAAGTGCCTCCTGCGCTCCAGGCCGATGGAGGCGCCCAGGGAAACAGAGAATAAAACGTACAGAAAACAGCCGCATCATGCAGATAACTATGTAAATACACACTGTATCCTATCGTGGGAAGTGCCAGGCAAGGACCAGAGCTCCAGACTGGCCAGCTATTCAGAGATCAAGGTCAAGGGAGGCCCCTCTGTGGAGGTGGCGTTTGAATGGAGATCTGACCGAGGAGTGAGCCAGCCACTCCAAAGGTCACAATCAAGAGTGCTTACTGCATGCTGAGCTGGGGAATAGCCCGTGCAAAGGCCCTGGGGCAAGCCCCTGCCTAGTGTCTTGGAGGAACAGTGAGGAGGCCTATGGGGCTGGACCAGAGTGAGCTAAGGGGAGAGAGGCCGGGTGGGGGGTGGGGTGGGGAGGAATGCAGCAGGTCATGCAGGGCCTTGAGGGTCCACAAGGAGGACTTGGGCTTTTACCAAGGGAGATGCGAGCCCTGGAGGGAAGTGACTGAGGTTTGTATTTGTCACTCACATATCTGACTCTCATTTAGTCCCTTATTTCCTTGATGATACATTCAACCAGTACTTATTCTGTGTTCAGGCTGGGTGAGTGATGCTGTGCACCAGAGAAATCTCAATTTAGGGATATGCCGTCAAGGGTCACTCAACTGAAGGTCAGGGACACAGAGCTGGACACACAGATTCCCAGTGCTATGTGGTCAGGGTTTGAATGGTAGGAAAGACTTCAAGCTGGAAAAGGCCAGTAAGGATAGATGGCTTTCCAAATGGATGGGCATGGAGCGCTAGGGCTTTGGCATATGAGTAGGAGTTCAACACTCCCACCAAGGAGTTACCTGTCCATGATCAACAACTATTTAGTTGTGTGCCTAGTGGGGAGAAGCAAGAGTCAAGGCTTGTGGCCAAAGACGGTCAGGGGAGGCTTGTAAGCAGGAAATCACCTACTCCCAGTTCCATAGTCTTCCCCCACCCTGGCAACCCCTTTCTCAGGCTCCACCAGCCTCTCCAGTCTTACTTAGCCAAGCACCCTCTTCCTGAAAGTCTTCCTTGATTGCTGCTTGCCCCCATCCATCTCCATACCTGCCAGGACAGGACTGACCAGTTCTGGGTGTCCAGAATGTTGGCTTGACCTCAGAGAGGCTGTCTGTACTTAGAAGCCAGTTACTGTGGAGCTCCCTGGGGGCTCCTCCTCCAGCAGTGACCAAAAGCTGGGGAGGGAGGCTGAAATCAGAACTGGGCAGTGGACAGATCGAGAGTTCTGAGCCCAACCCTGACCCTTTTATGTTTCTTAGGAAGGAACTTAACCTCTCTGGGCCTCAGTGTTGCCATCTGTCCAGTGGGATTGTTACAAGGACTGAATTACTGCACGTAAGCACTTGGAAATGTTCATGAAGCATAGTCACTGGCTAATTGGCTATGCTGAGAGAATCATCAAGTGCAATCAAACTCCTCAAGGAAAAGCAAATAAAAACAAAAATAGCAAACAGGAAAGAGAGAGAAAAAAAACCTGCTCAGTGACAGACGGCCTTCTAAATACTTGATTTTAAAAAACAAAAGAAAGCTTCCCTTAATTCTCACATGGCACTATTATCTCCCATTATACAGATGAGTAAAGTGAGACTTGGGCTTCCCAGATGGAGGTAGTGGTAAAGAACCTGTCTGCTAATGCAGGGGGTGTGGGAGACATGAGTTCAATCCCTGGGTCGGGAAGATCCCCTGAAGAAGGAAATGGCTATCCACTCCAGTATTCTTGCCTGGAAAACCCCATGGACAGAGGAGCCTGGGGTCTACAGTCCATGGGGTTGTAAAGAGTCAGACATGAGTCAGTGACTGAACAACAACAAAAAAAAAGTGAGACTCAGAGAGGGTAATTTCCTTGAGGATACACAGTGAAAAATGGCAGAGCCAGGATTTGAACCCTAGCCACCTGGCTTCAGCCATCATGCTTTTGTCCACTTTCTATGCAGTTTCTTAGACAAGCATCAGATTTCAGATGGAGATTTTAAAGGTGGCTAAGAGCAAATTTAATTGGATGGGGCAAGCAGCAGTGGCCACAGGACTAGAAAAGATCAATCCTCATCCCAATTCCCAAGAAGGGTAGTACTAAAGAATGTGCTAACCATTGGACAATTGCACTCATCTCCCATGCTAGTAAGGTCATGCTTAAAATCTTGCATGCTAGACTTCAGCATTATGTGAACCAAGAACTTCCAGATGTCCAAGCTGGGTTTAGAAAAAGAAGAGGAACCAGAGATAAAATTGCCAGTGTTCACTGGATCATAGAGAAAGCTAGGAAATTCCAGGAAAACATCTACCTCTGTTTCATGGTCTATGCTAAAGCCTTTGACTGTGTGGGTCATAATAAACTGTGGAAAGCTCTTAAAGAGATGGGACTACCAGACCATCTTACCTGTCTCCTGAGAAACCTGTATGGGGGTCAAGAAGCAACAGTTAGAATCCTGTATGGAACAACTGATTGGTTCAAGATTGAGAAAGGAGTACAACAAGGATGTCTGCTGTCACCCTGTTTGTTTAACTTATATGCTGAACACATCATGAGAAATGCTGGGCTGGATGAGTAACAAGCTAGAATCAAGATAGGTGGGAGAAACATCAACAACCTCAGATATGCCCATGATACCACTCTAATGGCAGAAGGTGAAGAGGAACTAAAGAGCCTCTTGGTGAGGGTAAAGGAGGAGAGTGAAAGAACTGGCTTAAAAGTAAATATTAAAAAAACTAAGATCATGGCATCCAGCCCCATTACTTCATGGCAAATAGAAGGGGAAAAGGTGGAGGAAGTAGTGACAAATTTCCTCTTCTTGGGCTCTAAAATCACTGTGGATGGCGACCACAGCCATGAAATCAGAAGACGATTGCTTCTCGGCAGGAAAGCTGTGACAAACGTAGACAGTGTGTTGAAAAGCAGAGACATTACTCTGCTGACAAAGGTGCGTATAATCAAGGCTATGGTTTTCCCAGTGGTCATGTATGGTTGTGAGAGCTGGTCCGTAAAGAAGGCAGAATGCCAAAGAATTGATGCTTTTGAACTGTGGTGCTGGAGAAGACTCCTGAAAGTCCCTTGGACAGGAAAGAGATCAAACCAGTCAATGTGAAGGGAAATCAACCCTGAATATTCATTGGAAGGGCTGAAGCTGAAGCTCCAGTATTTTGGTCATCTGATGTGAACAACTGACTCACTGGAAAAGTCCCTGATGCTGGGAAAGATTGAGGGCAAGAGGAGAAGAGGGTGTTAGAGGATGAGATGGGTGGATGGCATCACTGGGAGTTAGGGAAGGAGAGGGAAGCCTAACAGGCTGCAGTCCATGGGGTTGCAAAGTGTTGGACACAACTGGGCAACTGAAAAACAACAACAACAAGAAGAGGAAATTTAATTCCAGATGGATCATCCCCCACCAAACAAAGAAAGAGAGAGACAGAGACAGAGAAACTGTTAAACTATTAAAAGAAAACATGGAAGTTTAATAATAATCCCAGTGTGCTGAAGCACGACATTATACCTTTAATGATTTAAAAGATTAATAACTGACTACATACAAATATAGAATTCCTATACACACACACAAATACTAGAAGGGTCAATAGATTAAGTCAGAGAAACTTTTCCAAGACATGATAGACAATAGAATGATTTCCTTAATATGTAAAGAGCTTTCAGAAGTCAATGAGGACCAAAAACCCAATAGAAGAGGCAAATGATATGAACAGTTTCTGAAAAGGGAATACAAATGTCTTCTAAGCATATAAAAGGGAGTTCATTTTCCCTTGTCATAAGCTAGATATAAAATAAAACTACCACAAAATACTTTTTAAAAAATTTATCAGATTGCTAATGATGAAAAAGTTTGATAATTCACCATGTTGCTGGGGTTTGGGGAAAAGAGCAATCTCATGCACTGGGGGTGCATGTTCTAATCTCTCTGATTATATGTGTGAAATGTTCTAATCTCTCTGATAATAGCTATCAAAATGAGAAACTGCTGTATCTCTTCTGAGAATCTATCCAGGTGCCCAAGGACAGATTATAGCACAGCACACAGGCTGAGCAATTTACATGTAATCCACAAGGAACTCTGAGGCTGGTCTCACTGAGCAAAGGAGGGAAACTGAGGCCCAGAGGAGGGAGAGAATGAGGGTCCAGAATGCTGGTTGCACTGTCTCAGGCAGGGGTGGGGTAGGACTGACTTTACCTGTGGCACTGGTCACCGCAGCCCCAGCCACCTCCCTTGTCAGGCTAACCTCCAAGTTTCAGGGAACACACCTGTCGGTGTGCAGAACAGGTCAGAGCAGAACCAGAGATGCTCAGCTTTAACATATGGAGGCCGAGCCGGCCACGCCGAGCCCTGCAAGTGTGGGTGCCAGTTCCAATTAATTCTGACTTCCTCATTAAGCCGTTAGGAAAAGCCAGGTGGCCGCAGGCGGTAGGCCCTCTGCCTCAGCCTCTGGATTAGAGGGATCATGGTTTCTGCCTCAAGACACTGCATTATCTGTCACGGGCAATTATGGGAGACCCAGGCGGGCAGTGACAAGCTTGGAGAATCCCTGAGTTCTAGAACCTGGGCAGCTCTGAATTGTGGAATCTCTGAAATCGTGGACACCCAGAATCTGAGAGTGCCCGGCATTCTAGATCTCCAGAATAATCTCCCCTCTTCCCGAACATTCTAGAATCCTAGTGGGAATTCTCTGGCGGTCCAGTGGTTAGAAGTCCACATTTTCACTGCCAGGGCCTGGGTTCAATCCCTGGTCAGGGAACTAAGATCTCCCAAGCTGCACCATGTGGACAAAAAAATAGAATCCTAGATCCAGGATCCTGAGAGGCAATCAACACATCACTCTGGCTGTCTTGGCAGGGAGAGGAATACATGGATGGTCACAGGCAGAAGGCCTGTGTGTAGGTGGGGGCCTGCACCCCACCTATACTGCAGGTAGATAGAGAGGGAGAATGCTGTGCTAGCTTGCCCCAACCTGTGACATAGTCACTGAACTTGGCATGGCCAACTTATAGAATCACAAATACTTAGCCTCTTGTGACACAGATTTCTTGGTGAGACTTGTCCCCTTGGATTAGAGGGTCTCTCAAACTGGAAGCCCAGGGGCTGAATCTGTTTTTTCTGTTGTTTCTGTTGTATGTTTGGTTATTTTGGCCCACATAATGTTTACAAGAACTGGTGAATGAATTTTTCCATATAAGAGCTCCAGTGCATACAGTGGAATACTACTCAGCCATAAAAGGAATGAAATTATGCCATTTTGCAGTGACAGTGGATGGACCTAGATGGACCTAGTACATCACCATACTAAGTGGCGACGTAAGTCAGACAAAGACAAATACCACATGGCATCACTTATATGTGGAATCTAAACTATGCCACAAGTGAACCTATCTACAAAATAGAAACGGACTCACAGACATAGAGCACAGATCTATGGCTGCCAAGTGGGGAGAGGGGATACAGAAGAGATGGAATGGGAGTTTGGGATTAGCAGATGCAAGTTATTATAGAGAATGGATAAGTGACAAGGTTCTACTGAATAGCACAGGGAACCATAATCAACTATGCATGAACATGCTCAGTTGCTAAGTCATGTCTGGCTCTTTGGGACTCCACGGACTGTGGCCTCCCAGGCTCCTCTGTCCATGGGATTTTCCAGGCAAGAATACTGGAGTGGGTTGCCATTTCCTCCTCTAGGAGATCTTCCCACCCCAGGAAACAAACCCATGTGTCCTACATCTCCTCGAATTGAGCAGGCAGATTCTTTACCTCTGAGCCACCTGGGAAGCCCATGTTCAACTATATCCTGGGATAAACCATAATGGAAAAGAATATTAAAAAGAAACATGTATAACTGAGTCACTTCACTGTACTGCAGAAATTAACACAACATTGTCAATCAACTATACTTTGATTAAAAAGTTTAAAAATAAGACACTCTAAGGACTTCCCTGGTGGTCCAGTGGCTGAGACTCATTTCTCCCAATGCCAAGGGCTGGGGTTTGATTCCTTGTCAGGGAACTAGATCCCACATGCTGCAATGAAAGATTCCACATGATGCAACAAAGATTGAAGATCCCAAAGATCTTACTTAGTGTGCTGCAGTAAGAGCTAACACAGCTTTATTTGAGTCTTTAAGATGACCCTCAGATCCCTAGTTGTGAGTGGAGAGTTCTCGGGGGATCCCACTGACCCATGGATTAATGGATGTGCTTGTAGTTATAAGGATCAAAGAGATGGTTTCTGAAACTTAGTGAGTCCTTAGGCTGTGTGCCAGGCAGTGTTCAAAGAGCTTTACAAACCTTAACTCACTTAATCACTGAACAACAAATCTATGAGGCTGCTATAAATATGACCCATTATACAGATGAGGAAACTGAGTCCACAGCATGAAAAGCAGCACAAAGTAAGTGCTTGGGTTTAGCAGAACCTAGAATTTGCTCAGTCACCTCTGTGGACACCCGTTCTTGTCTCTCCAGAGAGCATTGCCTCTGGCATCCCAGGAAATTTTCCTGAATGTTTTGGTTCTCCAATTTCTTGGGTGACTACATGCAGAACTGCTGGGAAAGGTGAGGGGAGAGGAGAGTGTGGCAAGTTTCTGGGTGCATGGAAATATCAGACACACAGAGACACCCCCCAGCCTCTGACACACACACGTACACACACACACCACACACCTTGAGACAAAATGAGACCGAGACTGGCTAGATACACACTCCCAAAATAAAACCAGACACACCCATTTCAAAACACTTGTGCACACACACCCAGACCAATGAAAACACACCCCAAGACAAGCAGTGCTATGCACAGGAGACATGCACAGGGCTTTGGCATGGGGGTGGCAAGGTTACAGGGACTCTGGACATCCTTGATTCCCGCGAAACCCTGCTCCAGCTTTCATCTCCATCTCCACCCTGGGGTCGGGCCTCCCGCTAACGTGGCAGTGGACCAGTAAGGGAAACGCAGGCAGAGAGAGAGGGACTGCGGCTTGCCGAGAGGCCAGGTAGGGACAACCGTGGGGCAGAGTGTGGCTCTCTGGCACCATCCAGTGGCCACGGGGTGGGGGGGCAGGGGTCGCAGCAGCCCCTGAGGTTCAATATCTTTGCGTCTCCGGGTCCCCCTGTGTCTTTTGTCTCTGTCTGGGTCCGTGTGTCTCTCTCTCTGCGTCTCAGTCTGTCTTCTCTGTGCATTGCTGTCTCTTTTTCCTTCTGAGTCTGTCTGTATCTGTTTCTCTGCAGTTCTGTTCCTTCTTCATCTCTCCATCTTTTTTTCTCTCTCTCCCACTCTTCCTGCTCCCCCCTGCCCCAACTCCTCTTCCATGAATTAGCTGCCTCCCTCATTAGCCTGCAGCTGTGACTCAGTCCAGGTTGGGCATGAGCTACCAACCTTATCAGCTCTGCTAGCCAGCATGCTCTTACCACCTACATTCAGGTCTTTGGAGTGGGGGTGGGGGGACCTCATGCCTGCAGTCTGCAGGGGGTTCCCCCTGCTGTTATCTTTGTCCACATAACTTGGCCATGAGCCCACCTTGGCTTGCCCCTTCCTCAGGACTGGCTGCTGCTGGTTCCCTGGAGACAGAAAGTGCCTGCCTTTCTGGGATAACAGACACCTTTATCCCTACTAGGAGCCTGAGGATCCCTTCAACTGCTGAAGCCTGCCATCCCCACCCCCAGGGCCCCCAAATCGCCTGTGTCTGGTAGCCTGATCCCTGACCCCACTGGGACCTCACAGGTCACTCTGAACCCACGTCACCCACATTCCTGTTTGCTGGGTTCCTCCCAGATTGATGCACCCATTCCTTCCCAGGGGCTCCTGCACATTCTGTTCCCTCTCCTGGGATGTCCTTCGAGTCAGCTCCTTCACGAAGCCAGGCTCATTCCACCTCCTGCTTGAAACACTCCCCATGGGCTCCACTGAGCAGATGTGTCTCGGTCACGGTCACTGCTGTGTCCCTAACACAGAGCCTGGCACACAGGAAATGCCGTGGAAGCTGCTGCTAAACAGGAGCTCTCTCCAGCTTCCCTGGTGACTCGGCGGTAAAGAATCCGCCTGCCAGTGCCAGGAGACCCAGGTTCCATCCCTGCATACAGAAGATCCCCTGGAGAAGGAAATGGCAATCCACTCCAATATTTTTGCCTGGGAAATCCCATGGACAGAGGAACCTGGCATGCTACAGTCCATGGGGTTGCAGAGTCTAACACAACTGAGCAACTACGTCGAGCCCAGGTCACCCATCTTGACTTGCTGGGGGTGTGGGCCTTGACCTAACAGACTACATTTCACCCTGTGCCCTGTTTTCCCAGGGACAGGGGGTGAGAAGACTTTTTCTGGACTTTTTCTGAAACTTGCCCAGCTGGGTCTTATTTCTGTAAATATTCGGTCCGCCGGGGCCGGCAGGGTAAGCTTCAGTGTGTTTTATGTGCCTCCCCATGGGGGCCCAGCGTGAAGTTTCTGTGGCTGGCTATGTGGGGCACCCAGCAGTTTCACGGCTGGCTGGCACGAGGTGGGCCCGACTGTGGGATTGGAGGCAGCCGCGAGGTATCATCGGCGGCTGCTGGCACTTAACCCCTCAGCGTGCGGTTTTCAGACACCTGAACAGGGCCCCTTGTTTGAAAACCGGCTAACACAAGGTTATAGGTCATAGCTGTGGTGGGCACGGATCCAACCCCCTCCGCAAGACTGAAAGGAGGTGGAAGAAGGCCCCAATTTAGACCTGGCTCTTCTAGAAGAATGGACTGCAACCACAATCACTGGCTAAGCACCCACAGATGCTGGGTCCTGTGCAAAGCACTTTATTTTTGACTATTTAAAAAAATGCTTTTATTTTAGTCTTTCCCTGGTGGTTCAGTCACTAAGACTCCGAGCTCCCAATGCAGGGGGCCGGCTTCAAATCCCTGGTCAGGGAACCAGATCCCGCATGCCACAGCTAAGAGTTTCATATACATATTAAGACCTGGTACAACCTAATAAAAGAAAATAATAATAATAATTTTATTTATTTTTGACTGAGCTGGGCCTTGGTTAATGCACAGGCTTTTCGCTAGTTGTGGCGAGTGGGGGCTACTCTTTAGTTGTGGTGCATGGGCTTCTCATTGCAGTGGCTTCTCTTGTTGTGGAGCACAGGCTGTAGAGCGTTGGCTTCTGTAATTTCTTCTCCCGGGCTCTAGAGCATGGGCTCAATAGTTGTGGCGCAAGGGCTGAGTTGCTCTGAGGCACGTGGGATCTTCCCAGGTCAAGGATCAAACCCATGTCTCCTGCACTGGCAGGCAAATTCTTTACCACTGAGCCACCAGGGAAGCCTGCAAAGCACTTTAAATGCATCAGCTCCTTGCATCCTCAGAAATCCCCCAGCCCGTTTTACAAGGAGAAAACTCAGGGCCTTCCCTGGAGATTCAGTGGTTAAGACTCTATGCTCCCAATGCAGGCGGCACAGGTTTGATCTCTGGCTGGGGAGGATCTTACATGCTGCATGGTGTGGCCAAAAAAAACAAAAAGAGACAAAGAGAAAAAACTCAGGCGTTCGAGGTAATTGGTTCCAGGTCATCCAGGTGGCAAAGGGTAGAGCTGGGATAACATTCTCCAGCCTGGCTTGGTCTCACATAAGTCACCCAGCCCTCACAGGGGCCTCTCTGACAGGACCATGGTGAGGAGCCCCTGGAATTCAATTCTCAACAGTCAGCCTCCCAGGGGTGAATGCAGGGAGGGCTTGAATCAGATCAATGGGTCAGTTGGGCCTGGGAACCTGCATTTTAAATAAGCCCCTCCCTGGGAATTCCCCAGAGGTCCAGTGGTTAGAACTCAGCGCTTTTGCTGCCATGGCCCAGGTTCTCCCCGGTCAGGGAACTAAGACCCCACAAGCTACCATGGTGGTGTGACTAAAAAATAAGTAAGCCCATCCCTCTACCCCCAGGTAACTCTTGCTAGAGGTGTTCCTTGGACCTTCCTCAGGAATAGCAGCGGCCTTACTACTGTATGTGTCCCAACATTCCAGTGTCCCCTCTCAATCTCAGTGGAGACTGTCTGCCACCTGGTGTTGACTGAAGACACTATAAGGTTTGGTGTCCCCGTCAGGCATTCTAAGCTAGGAGAATTCTGCCAGGCCCCAGAAGACCCAAAAGGCCAGACCGGGAATGAAAACATGAAGACAGAGGATTTTAAGATTTTTTTTTATGTGGACCATTTTTAAAGTCTTTATTGAATTTGTTACAATATTGCTTTATGTTTTGGTTTCTTGCCTGTGAGGCATGTGGGATCTCAGCTCCCTAACCAGGGATCGAACCCACACCCCTTGCATTGGAAGACAGAGAGTCTAAACCACTGGACCACTAGGGAAGTCCATAAGATACAGGATTATTGTGTCCTTTCTCTCTTTCTCCTCTCCATAGATTTGATAAGAATTTACTCTGTGTCTACCATGCTGGCTCCTTGGAAGAAAAGCTATGACAAACCTAGACAGCATATTAAAAAAGAGAGACATCACTCTGATGACAAAGGCCTATACAGTCAAAGCTATGGTTTTCCCAGTAGTTACGTATGGATGTGAGAGTTCAACCATGAAGAAGGCTAAGGACCAAAGAATGAATACTTTCAAAATGTGGTGCTGGAGAAGACTCTTGAGAGTCCCTTAGACAGTAAGGAGATCAGACTAGTCAATCCTAAAGAACATCAACCCTGACTATTCATTGGAAGGACTGATGCTGAAGCTGAAGCTCCAATACTTTGACCACCTGACGTGAAGAGCTGACTCATTTGAAAGGACCCTGAAGCTGGGGAAGATTGAAGGCAGGAGGAAAAGGGGACGACAGAGAATGAGTTGGTTGGATGGCATCATCGACTCAATGAACATGAGTTTGGGCAAACTCTGGGAGACAGTGAAGGACAGGGAAGCCTGGTATGCTGCAGTCCATGGGGTCACAGAGAGTCGGACATGACTTAGTGACTGAACAACAACAACCAAGTTCTGGGTGTATTAGTTAGACATGGGTGTATTAACCATGTCTTTATTTTCTTGTTTCTGATGCTCTGACATCTGGGGCTTCAGCCCCTCCCAGGGCCAGCTAATTCCCAGAGACAGCAAACAAGTCGCCCTAGGGTGCCTTTCACATGCAAACCAGCCAATTTAGAGCTCGCGTCCCAACTCGCTCCTCTCACACTCAGCGTCACTATCGCCCTGCCCTAATCACCCCAGGGTCAGTGCCAGGCAGCTTTTTCTCGCATTTTGTCATGTCTCTTTGTGACCCTATGGCCGTAGACCACCAGGCTCTTCTCTCCATGGGGCTCTCCAGGCAAGAATACTGGAGTGGGTTGCCCTTTCCTCTGCCAGGGATCTTCCTGAAACAGGAATCAAACCTGGGTCTCCCACATCACCAGCAGATTCTTTACCATCTGAGCCATCAGGCCACAAGCCTGTGGCCACAGGTAGCCACTGTCTCACTTCCTTGGTCAGTACTCAGGCCTGTGAAACCCCGCCCCCAACACAGATTCGGTCACATCCCAGTGGGACAGGCAAAATAACGCGCCCCCTCCACCTCCACCAAAGAGGTCCACATCAGAGATCCCTTCCTGACTGTGATCATGTACCAGGAAGGGAGGGAGACCCTACCAGGGCCCGAGAGTGGGCTCTTGTCTAATATTCAGAAATGTGTTCCTGGCTCTGAAGCTGGAGGAAGGGGCCAGGAGGCGAGGAATGTGGGCATCTTGGAGAAGCTGGAAAAAGCAGGGAATCAGATCGCTCTCCGAGTGCCTTGGAAAGAAACAGCCCTGCAGGCACCTTGAATTGAAGGACTTTAGGCCTCCAGGCTTTGAGGTGAGAGGTTTGTGTGAATTTGTTATGGCAGCCAGAGGAAACATACACCTAATTCTCTTGCAGGTATTGTGTGAAACTCTCAAACCGTAAAATCAGTGCAGTCCTGGGAATCCCCTGGTAATGAGTGTTTAGAACTCGGCACACTCATTGCTGAGGCCCCAGGTTTGATCCCTGGTCAGGGAACTAAGATTCCCACAAGCTGCATGCCAAGGCCCACCACCCCCTAACACCAAAAAATTAGCGCAGTACTCTGGGAAGAGGAGATGCTGAGAAACTGGCATCTTGCTGAGCCAATGAGGCCTCTGGCTCACAAGGCTAGACCTGACACAGTCACCCACCAGAATCTGCCCAGCAACGTGGGGTGGAGGCATCATGCCCATTTGAGAAATGAGAACTCTGAGAGCTCCAGAGAAGGTAAGTCACCTTCCCAAAGACACAGCTGACAAAAGAAGAAGCGCCTGGGATGTGAACCCACCAGCCTCACCATCCTGTGATCTTGTGACCAATGAGGGAGGGATGGGTTAATCTCTGGAGGATGGGGGAGGGGCAGCACTGGGAGGTCTCAGTGGAGACCCCGCCCCTCGATCTGCAAACCAGTGAAAAAGCACCATATCCCCAGGAACTGACAACTCTGTGCCTGTGTTTTTAAAAACTCAAAAGTCCTTTTTAGAGTATTGCATGTGAAAATATTTAACGAAGAGGAATGTGTGCAAATTTGAGACTGGCAATCATTGTGCAGGCTGGGGAATTCCTGCAAAGTGAGAAAATTTAACCTAGGAGCTGTTTTGAAATATAATGAAGTCTTTATGAATACAGAATTTAGCGGTTGATGGAGCTGACACATTTTTGTAAATGTGGAGACATGTGATAAGGTATTCATTCTGATTTTGCAGCTTTCTCTTTGCATTTTTGGAGCTGATCATTTCTGCCCTCTTTCTCTCTGGGCCTCAGAAAACATTTTATGGGTCTCCTGGAGAGCATGAGTACCTTAGGCCCTATTCCTGTAGGCCTCCCAGTGCCTGTTAACATTTATTGAGCAGTTAACATTTTCCAGGAGCTTTTTATGTCTATTAACTAATTTAATCTTGGCAAAGACCCTCTATGGCAAATACTGTCCTATTCTCAGTTAACAAAGCCAAAACAGATAGGAACTATTAACTCCTATGGGCAGACAGGTAGGTTGGATTCCGTCTCCCAAGCCTACTGCAGTGGATCTCATTCCTATGACACCCAACAGCCCCCACCCTGACCTTTAAAACATTTTTTTAAAAATCGTGGCAAAATACATGTAACACAAAAATTTGCCTTCCTATGGACAGGTGCACACTGCTATATTTAAAGTGGATAACCAACAAAGACCTACTGTATAGCACAGGGAACTCTGCTCAATGTTATATGGCAGCCTGAATAGGAGGGGAGTTTGGGGGAGAACGGAGGAGGGCATGGCAACCCCCTCCAGTATTCTTGCCTGGAAAATCCCATGGACAGAGGAGCCCGGTGGGCAACGGTCCATAGGGTCACAGAGTCAGACACAACTGAAGTGACTTAGCATGCATGCATGGTTACCTTTATATATATGGCTGAGTCCTTTTGCTGTTTACCTGAAACTATCAAAACATTGTTAATTAGCTATACCCCAATAAAAAATAGAAAGTTTAATTAAAAAATCTTGCCATCCTATACATGTACCTGTGTTCATAGCAACACTATATACAGTACCTATGACATACAATCAACCTAAATGTCCATCAACAGAGGAATGGATAAAGATGTGGTACATATATACAATGGAATATTACTCAGCCATAAAAAGAATGAATAATGCCAGTGAAAGAACGAAATAATGCCATTTGCAGCAATATAGGTGGACCTAGACATTACTATATTATGTCAGACAAAAACAAAAATATATGATATCACTTTTATATGGAATCTAAAATATGATACGAATGTATCTATATAACAGAAATAGATTCACAGACATAGAGAACAGACTTATGGTTGTCATGCAGCATGACTGACAGAAGCCAAAAGGTGGAAACAACGTAAGTGTCCCAGATTCTTTTTTTTTTTTGCCACACTGCGCAGCATGCTGGATCTTAGTTCCCCACCCAGGGACGAGGGAGGGAAGGATTGGGAATCTGGGATTAGCAGATGCAAATTGGTATATATAAGATGGATAAACTACAAGGTTCTACTGTATAGCACAGGGAACTATATTCAATATCCTGTGATAAACCATAATGAAAAAGAATATAACTGAGTGATTAAACAACAACCAACAACGTTCCACTGTATGGCCGGACCACAATTTGCTTATCCACACTACTAACACACTCATTGGTGGTGGTGGTCAGTCACTTCAACTGTGTCCAACTCTTTGCTACCCACTGGACCACCCTCTAGGGCCTTCTGTCCATGGAATTCTCCAGGCAAGAATACTGGAGGGGGTTCCCATTTCCTTCTCCAGGGGACCTTCCCCACCCAGGGATCGAATTCCCGTCTTCTGTGGCTCCTGCATTGGCAGGCAGATACTTTACCACTAAGCCACCCAGGAAGCCCGAAACACACCCATTAGAATGGCTATTATTTAAAACAAGAAACACACTCAGAAAACAAGTGGTGAAGATGGAGACACACTTGGAACTCTCATGCAGGGCTGCTGGGAACGTTAAGATGGGGCAGCCACGATGGAAAACAGCCTGGCCGTTCCTCAAAAGTTAAATGTCTAGAATTACCATAGGAGCCAGGAATTTCACTCCCAGGTATACATTCAGGAGAGTAGAAAACAGGTGTGCAGAGACATCCAGGCACATTCATCTTCACAGCAGCATGACTGACAGAAGCCAAAAGGCGGAAACAACCTAAGTGTCCCAGATTCTTTTTTTTTTGCCACACTGCGCAGCATGCTGGATCTTAGTTCCCCACCCAGGGTTAGAATGAGCACCTCCTACATTTGTAGTATGGGATCTTAACCACTGGACTGCCAGGGAAGTCCCTGCAGATTCTTTTTATAACAAGTCTTTTCTTCCACCTCTCTTTTGTCTCCAGAAATAAAAATCAGGGCTAATATGACTTGTGTGCTCCATCGCTTCAGTGGTGTCTGACTCTTTGCGATCCCATGGACTGTAGCCTGCCAGGCTCCTCTGTCCAAGGGATTTTCCAGGCAAGAAACCATGGGTTGCCATTTCCTTCTCCAGGGGCTCTTCCTGACCAAGGAATCAAACCCGTGTCTCTTGCGTCTCCTGCACTGGCAGGCAGGTTCTTTACCACTAGTGACACCTGGGAAGCCCATTATGACTTAACCACATACAGTTAAAAAAACAACAACAACAAAACAGCAGCCCAGCCATATGATGCTCTATCAGATACAAACAGAAGACATAAAAAGCCAATAATGTCCGATAAATACTAATTCAGCCTGTGAATGCTGGGGCACCAGTCCTGGTTACACTGAGCACAGAATGAAGTGCTCAGACGCATGGGCCTATTGAGACAGCTCATCTGAGGCAGAAGCAGCAGGGGGGATGTTTAGACCCTGCAGGTCTGTTCACAGAAATGGTGAACAACTCTTTGTAAGGTTCTGGACTAAATGACAAGCCATTTCCCTCAATTTTCCCAGAAGTTGCGTTCCTGAAAAATCTGTATATCTTCGAAAACTGTGAACTCTTTTCCCTGCCAAATTCACATGTTGATGTCCTGGCCCCTAGGGCCTCAGGATGTGACTGTACTTGAAGACAAGACCTGCACAGAGGTTGTTGTTGTTCAGTCACTCACTCGTGTATGACCCCATGCACCACAGCACGCCAGACTTTCCTATCCTTCACTATCTCCTAGAGTTTGCTCAAATTCATGTCCACAGAGGTAATCAAGTTAAAATGAGGTCATTAGAGTGGGTGCTAATCCAACATGACTGTGATCTTATAAAAAGGGGAATTCGGACACACATGCACGCATACACACACACACACACACACAGGGAGAAGGCTGTGTGAAGGAGGCAGAGAGACATTTACAAGTCAAGAGATGCCAAAGATTAGGAACTTCCCTAGTGGTCCAGTGGTTAACATTTTGCCTCCTAATGAAGAGGGTGTGGGTTCGATCCCTGATTGGGGAGCTAAGATCCCACATGCCTGCCTCTTTTGACCAAAAAACAAAACATAAGAAACAGTATTGTTTTTTTTTTCCTCCTTGGCTGCTTGAAGATCAGCTGCCATCGTGAATCACATAGTAACTATCTGGACCAGAAGTGCATGACCAACCGACTACTTCAGCAGAAACAAATGGTCATAGATGTTCCTGGAAAGGCAACAGTACCTGAAACAGAAATTTGGGAAAAACTGGCCAGGATGTACCAGGCCACACCAGATGTCATCTTAGTATTTGGACTGAGAACCCATTTTGGTGGTGGCTTTGGAATAATTTACGATCCCTTGGATTAGGCGAAGAAAGAGACCAAACACAGGCTTACAAGACATGGCCTAAATGAGAAGAAAAAGACCTCAAGAAAACAGCCAAAGGAACTCAAGAATAGAATGAAGAAAGTCAGGGGGACTGCAAAGGCCGATGTTGGTGCTGGCAAAAAAAAGGAGTAAAGATTCTGCAGTGACTGTATCTGTGGTGACTGTGCAGATTTTTCATGAAAGAGAGAATAAACTAAGACCTTTTACAAAAAAACACACAAAACAGTATTGTAATCAACTCAATAAAGACTTAAAATTTAAAAAAAGATGCCAAAGATTGCCAGCGACCATAAGAGTCTGGCGACCACCAGAGTTGGGGGGCTTCACAGGTGGCACTAATGGTAAAGAACCTGCCTGCCAATTCAGGAAACATGAGAGACAGGTTTGATCCCTCGGTCAGGAAGATCCCATGGAGAAGGGAATGGTTACCCACTCCAGTATTGCCTGGAGAATTCCAAGGACAGAGGAGCCTGGCGAGCTACAGTCGATGGGGACATGGTGTTGCAAAGACTCAGTCATGACTGAGTGACTAAAGCTTTCACTTTCACTGGACTGGATTGGAGTCTGGGAAAGGGCCTGTTAACAGGACCCTCTCAACAGCCTTAGAAGAAACCAGCTGTGCTGACACCTTGATTTTGGACTCCTGGCCTCTACAACCGGAAGAGGATAAATGCTTACATCACCTATTCTGTAGTGTACCCAAGTAAAATGGAGCCTGGTGTTAGGCCTGGGTAATGAGGAAGGGGCTTGTCTTTCCTCACAGGCTGTGGGATGATACTGGCCCACACTCTCCACACTTACTGGGGCCCCCTCGGGAGCACCAGTTCTGAACTTTATGAATTGCTCCTACCTTGTGACAAGATCTGAAAACAGGTGTCACCTCCAGATCCCAACCCCAATCTGGCTTCTCCTGGCCAACTCAGAACCCCCCAGACCCTAGTTTCCAGACTAGTTTGTGGGGTGAGATGAGGCTCTCCGTGCAGGAGGAAACATGCCACACTGGGCCCCAGTGCATCATGGAGATGGCGTCCTGTCAACTTGTCATTGGAAAATGACTCTAAAAGCCCTGTGGTGAGGGAGGTGTTTATTTGGGCAATTCAGACAGACAGGGACCACCAGACAGATAGTGGAGGGCCAGCACTGGCCTGCCTTTCATATGAGGGCTTCAAGGCAAGCTGGGTCGGGTTTTCAGATTGCTCTTTTAAACCCCCCTTCAGGAGGGGGATTTTAAACCCAGTAGGAACACAGGGGACTCCAGAAGAATTGGCAATTGTTCTGGGACCAGTGGGTGGCTGTCCTAGTTACAGAGGAAGGGGAGGGGAAGGAGGGAATCATGTTCCCAGCAGGCTGCACACAGGTTAACTCATCACTCGCCAGTCCAGACCACACGGGTCCAGGGCTGAGACTCAGGGAAGCAGCTCTCCCTCTCGCCCCCAAGCCCTGCACAGGCCCCCCAGGATCAGCCTTATGGTCACCAGGTCATCTCATTCCTGAGAAGAGTGGGGCCAGCGATCCTTCCAGAGACATGCCTCACTGTGGTGTCACACCGCAGAGGCCTGGATGGAGCTGGGAGAAGCTCGTGAACAACCCCTTTGGCCAGTCATGGGTTTTCAATGAAGGTTGCTGCTGTGAGTGTGCTAAGTCATGTCCAATTCTTTGTGACCCCATGGATTGTGGCCCACCAGACTCCTCTGTCCATGGGATTTCCCAGTCAAGAATACTGGAGTGGGTTGCCATTTCCTTCTCCGGGGATCTTCCCGACCCAGGGATCGAACCCATGTCTCCTGCATTGCAGGCGAATTCTTTATCACTGAGTTGCCAGGGAAGCCCTTAATGAAGGTCACTGCTATTTATAATCACAAATGAGATTTCACCTGTGAACTTGCATTTCCAGGAAAACGGGTGGATCCGGTACCGCTGGGTTCGGGCCAAGCAGAGGTTGCCCAACCCCGCCCTTTAGCTAGACCCACAAATTGCACAGAACCGTCACGTCAAGTGACTGGTCCCAGGGCCCCTGGATGCACACACCCTCCCCGTTGGTGAAGAATTCCTAACTCCTTCCCAGCTCTGCCACCTAAGGGCTCTAGGACTCTTGTGAGCAATGTGACCCCTGAACCCGTTTCCTCCTAAGATGGGAACAGGGACGTCCCCTTTCACCAGGAGCTGTGAGAATTCAGGAATGTGAGCCGGCCTCTGCTTTCCAAAGACAGCAATGCCGCTGAGGGTTGACCCTGTTCTCTGCTCTGTAATCACTGATACACATACACAGGTGAGAACCATAAACTTTTATTAATGGAAAGTGGAATGCCTCATTAACAGAAACCTTGTCTTAAAAATGGCAGAACAAGAACACATTTATTTAAAAAAAAAAAAGTGAATTCACATTGGATTGAGCTACAACACGGTGGCAGGATTTGCTTTTGCTTCTTACAAGATTCCACAAGTTCAAGGTAACTCTGCTAGGAGTTCAACAGTACATCTGTCCACCTACCAGGACGTGTGGAGGGGTGGGGTCTAGTAGTGGCGGGTGAAGTGGGGGTACGGGTGGGGGTGGGGGTCTCTGTTGCCCCGGTCCTGGCCAGCCAGTCCGTCGCTGTCGAGGCCTCCGGCAGGCACCACGTCACTCTGGGTGTGCCCGCCATGTGCAAAGCCACCTCGCCTAGGAACAAAGGCACGCGTGTGTTCTCATCGTGTCACCTCGCAGCAGCAGGCTCTGCAGCCTTCAGAGCCCCCTGGCTTTTTCCAGAGCAGAAAATTCACAACCACAGGTTGACTTCTGGGGAGGACTGTTAGTTGCGTAAGTTGTCAAAGGCTGCTATGGGAGTGTTTTCAAAACACTCAACCAGAAGGCTGATTGAGGATGCAGAAAGTAAGAGGAACTGAGGGGCGAGAAGAAATCAATTTTATGGGCAGACAAAACTTACCCCGATATTCCGTCCCGATCTGCCATGTGCCCGGAGGCCGAGGGTGCAGAAAGGCCCCTCTCACCACCTGGAAGAGAAGGAAGAGTCTGCTAACACTCCCTTCTCGGAAGCCCTGGGAAAGCTGTGGGGACCCTGGCCGCCCCTGCCCAGAAGCCTTCCCAGACCTGCAGGCGGGGGTCAGCCCATACCCTGCCACCGCGAGTGCTCCCGGCCCGCTGTGTCCGCATCCACTGTGCCCGGCCAGGTGCGCTCCTGATGTTCCTCCAGCCTCTGGCTGTGCTCCGACCAGTCACGGCCACCCCTTTGCCAAAACAAAAGGCAGACACACAAAGGTCCCACTATGCCTCCAGGGAGAGGTTGTCGCTGTGGCTGGGGGATCGCGCCCCCCCCATCAAGAGTTTCTGAGCAAAGTGAGCAAAGAATGGGAAGAGACACTTCCCCAGAGAAACACATGTGGCCAGTAAGCACATGAGTAGGGCTTCAGCACAGCTAACGTCACAACCACCTAACCCCTGTCAGGATGGCTACTATTAAAAAGACAGACAATGGTGGCAAGGGCAGGTGAGAACATGCAGACACAGGGATCCTCACACCGGCCTGCTGGGAATGTGAAATGGTACAGCCTCGTTGGAAAATAGCACAGTGGTCCCTTGAAATGTTAAATGTAGAACGGCCATGTGACCCAGCGATTCCACTCCAAGGTGTCTGAGACCAGTATACCTGCATTTCCACAAAAACTTGTACACCAACCACCAGAGAGACCACCAAAGTGTCCATCAACTAACTCATGAACAGATACAAAAAAATGTGGTCCCTCCACAAATCCACAAACTGGGAGATTCATCAGCCTGGAAAAGGAGAAAAGCCCTGACATTCTCTGCAACATGGATGCACCTTGAGGACATGCTGCTCACTGAGGGAAGCAGACACAGACAGACAGTGTGTGACTCCACTGATGGGAAACGTCTAGAACAGGCCAATCCAGAGAGAGAGAAAGTGGGTTACTGGTTGCCAGGGAGATGGGGAGGGTCTGCTGATGGGGGCTTCTTTCGGGGGTGATGTAAATGCTCTGAAATGGGTTGTAGGGACGGAGGCATGGCTCGATGGATCAACTGAAAGCCACCCAACGGTGCACTGTCGACAACGAACTGCACAGCGGATCCTGAAACAGCCGCTTCAGACAGAAACCCTGGGAGCCGACGGCCCAAACCCGGCCCCGTGTGCGGGTGCAGCCGCTCGGCCCCCGGGACGCGGCTCCACAGAGGCTGCCGCCAGAGCACGAGCTTGCCCGTTTACATTGAAGACAGAGTGGCGTAACAACCTGAAAGAACTCAGTGCTAAGCAAGTCACTATCTATCCAACTGGCACCCTAGTCTTTGATCAACATCCAAAACACCCCTAGAAATGCGGCGGAGACTTCTGGTGATTGTGACACCAGCCTGACAAGACACCTAGACAACTCTGGAGCACAGGGCCGAGTGAAGCTTCTCTACTACTGACGGGGGACAAGCCTCAGACAGCCTCAGGGCTATCTGCTTCAGTAGGGGGGGCCTGCGATAGGGACCTTCACACCTCGGGCTGACACTGTTCCAGGTGACCTGGCAGATACATACACCTGGATCACTCTCACAGAAGACAAGCTGGGACCAAGTGAGGGCAATGATGCCCCCAGTGAGGCTTGGCATGGCCTGCCCGCTAACCTGGGTGGAGGTGGCGGCCCCCGGCCCTCGCTCATCCTCTTGTCGGAGCCGTAGCCGCCCCAGCCGTCTCGGGAGTCGCGGGCGTGGCGCTCTGGTGGTCCTCCATGGCTGTGGCGCTCGTCTGAGTAGTGCTGAAGGCGCAAGAGGGACAGGGCGACTCCAGCCTCACCGTTCCTGGACAGGCCGGTGGCAGGCCCACCCTCTGGGTCTGGTCAACCTGCAAACCCTGCCACCCAAGAGGACCTGCCCAGGCCCCTTCTGACACTTCTTGATCCCTTCCTCACTTGAGAACCCCAAGCACCCCTAAAGTTCCATCACTGATGCACACAAAGGACCAGCAGAGGGCCCCCCGGCCCTGTGAGCATGGAAAGTCCCAGGCTCTGGGTTCACCAAGACATCACTCAGACCCAGTTCCCTGAAGAGGACAAACACCTGCTCCTTGCTGGTGACAGGAAGCACTCCCTACACCACCAGGGCAGGCCAGTGCCCTCCGACCCCCTAGCTCAGTACTGTGGAGGCCTAGAAGCCAGCAATGCTGGTGGGAATGGTTCAGTGCCCCTGGCCAACCAAGTCAGTGCTCTGGAAGCCAGGACATCTTGGGAGCAAGAGAGGCTATGTATTCTTTCACCACCCCCATGTTCCCCACCCCATTTAAACAGCCATGACTCTGATGCTACCCCCACCATTCTCATGGGGGCAGCATCTGCTCTCCTCTGAGCTGACACCCCAGGGCACCTGCAGGCCCTCAGACAGAGGTACCCACCCCAATACCTGACAGGGATGCCCTAAAACATAGGCTAAATGACCCCCAGCAGGCTGCTAAGCCCCCGTTTGAGACATCCCGGGTGTCTAGACTGGAAGGCACTCTACATAAGCAGATAATCAATCCTCTTTTATTTACTTCCTATTGAATAAGATGAAGAACAAGCCCTATGTATTTAATGTCCATGTCCACCCACCGCACAGAAGCAGCCACGCTCCCAGCCTGAGGTTTGGCTTTTACTCACCTGCCCATCTCGCTCTCCCATCACTGACCTTGAACCTTCCCTCCTGCAAAACAGAAGTATCTCATTCCAACGGCAGCTGATGGCTCTCTCTGACACTGCTGCAGACCACACGGAAGAGTCCGACAACTGGGGTACTTATCCTCTTTCACCACATGAGAACAGTTAATTGATTGACAGGCCTGAAAAAAGAGCTGCTGGCAGCTCCCTGGGGGTAGGAGTGAAGTCGGAGCCTAAGAAAGTGGGGAGGAAGGTTTTACTGAACTAAAATCCCTCATAGGGGTCTCAGAAGTAGAGATCCAACCCACGAAGCCAATGCTAAATTAATCTGCATCCTGGTGACAAACTGGGTAATAAGAAAGCCTTGGCGGGTCATAACCTCTGGTATGCCCTGACCCATGTGACTAACACATCAGAAACCAAGTCCGGCCATGATTAAACAAATGCGTGGTGTCTCAGCCTGTCTTCACCCCCATTTCCCTTCCCTCATGGAGGAGCTAATGAGCAGTGGAATGGCTCAAGGATACGCAGCCCGGGGGAGCGCAATGAGAAACCTAAAGAGAGAATGCTTAAACTGGAAAATCGAGGGCTGCCTGTCTAATAAATGAGATAGTCTTCATTAAAGAGACACTGGCAAAAATAAAATTACACCCCAGACCCTTAAAACACAAAGCAGGCCTGACAGGGCCACTGCCACATCCTACAGTCAGCCCCCTTGGTGCAGGCTGGCTCAGGCCCCATGTGGGTCAGTGACCCCTGCAGATGGCTCCAGTGGGTCACAGCCTTTCTCTAAACCACTTCCTCATCTGTAAGAACAAGGAGGCTGGGCCATGCCCTCCCCTCCTCAAAGACCTGTGCTCCAGTCCAACTCCTGCCCAGGGAGAGACAAGAAGGAAGAGTGGCCATGGAGACCCCAGGGAGCTATGCAACCCAGAGCCTGGGGCCTGTCCATCATACGAGGACAGTGCATGAAACACACACCAAGAGGCCATCCCCCTAGTCAAAGCGAAAATGCCCTAAGGGACCACTGATTCCCATGTCCCGCTCAAGGTCTGTCTCTAAAGCAAACGTGTGGTGGTCACTAGGAACCTCCCAGCACGAGAAGAGATGGAGACCCACCCCTGTTGGAAAGGGGCGGGGCACTGACCTGTCAGCTACATGCTCCTGGTACCGGCCCCGGTCACGGTGGTCGAAGTGGTGGAAACGGTGATCAGGCCGAGGGAAGTCTGGGCGGTACCTGTCCTCCATGGCCACGCGCTTTCCTTCTGGCCAATAGGTGTCATCTCGCCTGTTTTTCATTTTAAAAAAGATGCAGATTTCACTTATGAGAGAGAATGAGGGGAAAAATCAAGAGGGTGGAGGTGGAACGCACTACACAGTATCATTTAAAATGTCCTACAGGGCTAATCTGTAAACATTCAGTCATTATCGCTTTGATTTGATATGTTAAAACCCCCAGACTACCAAAAGGCACCCTGGCATTCTCATTTGACAGTCCTGAAAGAAGAACCACTGTGAACTAATTGTATCACAAGGCTGTTAATACCTTGATCCCCACAAGAGCTCAAATGTAAGTGAAATGAAATATCTGATTCTCCGGAAACAACGTTCCGAGTTACCACATTTTCAACTCGTCGTCTATGGTAACCTGAACTTCCCTCCGTGCTTTTACAGAAGCAAAGGGAATTAGATCGGGTGACAGCAAACTACACACAACTTGGGATGGTCTCCAATTATCTTCTACCTGATTTTTACCAGAAAATTAGGCTCACAGGTGGTGGGGTGATGGGTGACCATCAGTTAAGCAGCTCAGAGAAGGCGGAGAGCAATAAACCTACTTTCTGAGAGGAAGGCAACCTGCTTTTCCACAGCACTGACTCTGTGCCTCTTACTCCAGGAGGACATGTGAGCCCGAAGGAGATGGCAGGGAACGCGGCCTAACGCATGCCTGCCTGTCTCCTCCCCACTGCTGCTGCTGCTGCTGCTAAGTTGCTTCAGTCGTGTCTGACTCTGTGCGACCCCATAGACAGCAGCCCACCAGGCTCCCCTGTCCCTGGGATTCTCCAGGCAAGAACACTGGAGTGGGTTGCCATTTCCTTCTCCAATGCATGAAAGTGAAAAGTGAAAGTGAAGTTGCTCAGTCGCGTCTGACTCTTAGCGACCCCATGGACTGCAGCCTACCAGGCTCCTCCGTCCATGGGATTTTCCAGGCAAGAGTACCGGAGTGGGGTGCCACTGCCTTCTCTGCTCCTCCCCACTAGACAGTGTCAAGCTCCCCCAGGAACCACAGCGCCAACGAAAGGACTGCCAAGGCGAGAGTATCACCAAGCCTCCAGCAAATGGCAGCTCTGGAGATACTCTACTGGTTGCAGATGTGGCAGCTACGAGCTCTGCCCAGGTGTCCATCTTCAGCACCCCCGACTCCCCACACTAAGGTGGATGCAGCCACTCCCCACCCTGGCTGTGGCCTTACCGCCCCATGTCGTAGGGCCTCCTGACCACCGACAGGTGGATGCAGCCACTCCCTACCCTGGCTGTGGCCTTACCGCCCCATGTCGTAGGGCCTCCTGACCACTGACCGCCGCTCCTGCTCATAGCGTAGCTGCTCCTGCTGGTGCCGCAGCTCCTCACGCTCCCGCTGGATACGTTCCTGCTCACGCCGGCGCTCCCGTTCCACGCGCTCCCGCTCCCGCTCCAGCCGTTCACGCTCCAGGCGCTCCCGCTCCAGGCGCTGCCACTGGCGGTCAAGCTGCTCCCGTTCCCGCTCCAGCCGCGCCTTCTCCTTGCCTTCGTGGAAGGCCTCCAGGCGCTGCTCCCGCTCCCGCTGCTCACGCTCTCTGCAAACACAGGAAGGCCACCTTGACTTTCCCACATGGTAGCACCCGGGCACCGAGGTCTTCGGAGGGAGCCTGGACATGTCAAGCTCCTGGATGTAACCTGGCTGCCCCCTCACAGACTCCAACCTGCCCCCTGAACTGCTCTGATCATCCAGAACCCCAAACTCCATCCTTTCCCCTTCTCCAACTAGCAAAACCAGGGTGAGCTGGGAGGGAGGGGGGATGGCGAGTGGACACAGAGCCTCAGGTCCAGACCAGGAGGACCTGCTCAAAGAGCACCAGAACGAAAACACAGGTAAACAAGGGCAGAAAAGTAAAAAAAGCAAAGGATAACTGCTACTCTGAAGTTCCTGAGCAGATAAACCCTGGAGAAATGGATGACAGCCACTCTCCCTGAGAGACAACTCACGCTCTTTTTTGTCACCCCTCCCCTCTCTGAGGGTGTACGACTAACATGGGACATTTTGAAAGGGACCTAAGACGGTGTGGGGACAGTAGAAATCCAGGCACCAGTGAAGGGATTGCAGGTCTTGCCCCTCGGCCACCGCACACAGGAGCTGGCGAGGGAGCTAGGGATGCTCCTCTGCTCTCCTCACTCGCTCCCAGGGTGCCAGGGAAGGCTCTACACCAAGGGAAAGCCAGCTGGAAGGGAAATATCTCCAAATAGGTCAAGAAACACTGACTTTCTAAAGCCCACATGCAGAAGCTGAAATCACACTATTTTACAAAAGCAAACTGGAGAAGCTGTTGATCCAGTTTGGTGGGGAAGACTGAGGTCTCAACCCCAGAGACCCTCCTGTCAAAGCCACAGGTGGCCTGGGTACGTGTGCTACCTGGACCAGGGCACAACTTCAGCCAGAGGAGATGCTGCTGAGCAGAAACAGGCTTGGATGACTGTGCTGGGACGACCACGTCGTGCAGTGGGCGGGGGGTGGGGGTGCAGCACGGACAGCAGGAGGCCAGCAAGCCCAGGCGACTGGCTTGGGAGGAAGGGCAATCCCCCCGAGAAGAGATCCCACTCACCGCCGCCTCTCTGTCTCTCGGATCTCCCGCTCCCGCTGCCTCTGGCGCTCTCGCTCCCTCTGCTCTTTGATTTTATCAAATGACAGGATGTCTCTCTTCTCCTTGCTTTCCGACTTGCGATCCTGACTCTTTGAGCTCTGTTGACCAAAATTGGCTTATTAACGTCAGGGAAATTATGATGACAAACGTACGATGCAAGTGAAGTTAGCATGTCTGGACTAGACTAAGAACCTTGGGTCCCCTGGGGTTTACAGGGAGGCCCCCAGCACAGGTTGTCTTGCTTTCAAATCTTGCAAAGGGCATTAATGAAAGAGAAGAGGTAGGGTAAAACCTCAGCAAGCAGTTTCTCTGGAATCACAGAGCCAAGCACTCTGCATTATCTACAGCGAAACCAGGCTCCCCGGAGGCACAGGGCAGGCGCACAAGCCACCGTAGCAATCCCTCTGCTCGGTGGGGTCACCCCTCGACTGCTGGTTCAGGCCTCAGGCAGGGGGCCTCAATAAAGAGCAAGCCAAAGGCCCACGAGTGTAAACCAGCACTCCAGATAAAGCAGAGTACTGTGGGCACTTCTGTGCTCTTCCATTTCTGGGAGAAGGCAGGAAACACTGACAAATGACTTCCATTCTGAGGCTCTCCAAGGCTGGGGCTCCCACACTGGCCACAAGCCAGCCTCTCCTGGAGGGTTTCGTGTAACTCAGAACCCAGGGCATCCTGTGGACCCGCTGCCTCACAATTCCCAGGGAAGGAGCCTGGGACACATTTTTTAAAAAGCTCCTCAGCAGTCTTTTCTTAACTGGCTCACAGAGGGGCAAAACATCAACGAAAAACAAAGCAATCCAAAAGAAAGAAAGTCAAAGGTCATAACCAAACATTTTACCGAAGAGGGGAAAAAAAAGGAGGGGACACAGAGGAGACCTGTCCACGCTCATTACAAGGACAGGTTCACAACCCCAAACACCGCAATGATCTGCGAGGGCAGAAGTGGGAGTCTGAGCGCACACTGCAGGTTGGAGAGGGGAAGGACCGACAGCCTGCATCCCGAGGTACAGATGTCCTCTGCTGGGGAGGGTGGCGTGGAAGTGGCGGGGGGAGAGGTGTTTCACATTGCGTTCCCGGGTCCACAGCCTGCCCTCGTCACTTCTTAGCGGCCTGGCACATGCCAGTGTCCTCCATAACCATTCTGAAGGGCACTCAATGACCATCTACCACAACAAACAACGTGTCTGCAGCTCTGGATCGACTTGGTCAAAATGACTGCAGTACATCCAAAGCTCAGTAATAGAGCTTTACAAGAAGGACAACCCCCCCACACACACACCTGGAGGGAAAAGGACATCCCCCACACACACCTGGATGGATTTCAGGGATACTATGCTGAGGGCAAAGACCAATCTGAAGGTCACGGTTGTATGATTTCATTCACACACATTCTCAGGACACCATGCTGGTGACAAAAAGCCAGTTACAGGCTTCCAGCGTTGAGGATGGACTGGTGGGGTGGGACAATGTTACAGGGGTGCCCAGGAGATCTTTGTGCTGAGGGACCAGGTATGCACGTGGACTGAGGTGGCAGGACTCAAGTCTACACTGGTATAGAATAATAGGATTGGCAAAGGGCCAACACGTTTATGGGCTGCAAACACAGTTAAGGATTGTTTTAGAGTAAGTTTAAGAACCTAATCCGTGTCTGTGCACGGTCTAGTTATTAATAGCAAAATGTCTCCTGAGTACTTCAAAGAACCTTAACATTTCAAGGGTGAAACGATGCTGTTCTCACAACACAAATCAACGTGGTTGTTAAACCATCATTGGAACAGGCCAGACTCAAGAAGGCAGGGGCAATACTCACTCTCTCTTTTGACCTGCTTGTGGTTTTCACACTGATGACAGGCTCCCCTTTGGATTTATCCATCACAACAGTTCGTTCCATTCCTCTGCTTCCTTCAGGAAAAAACACACCGTCTATGAACGCATGTCGACACCCTCCCTCCCCGACCACAGGCAGGCCCCAGGCTGACTAGGGGCTCTGGACACGCTTTCCACGGACTGGTGTGAAGCTCTGGAGCCTTGGTGCCCCTACTCGCCTCTCTGATGTGATAAAAAGTGCTGCTGACATGGCAACATTGGGTGTGAGGTGGCTGGTGTCCCCCGACTGGCCTTTACTCATTTGGGGTTATCTGTTCGAATCTTACAGCGTAAATGAGGATCAAAGGGCATTCTGCAACATGGGTGCAAACATCTGCCACCTGCGGGCTTCCTTCACCCCCACGGTGAACCCAAGCAGCTTCAAGGAGAACCCACTCAGACATGTGTTCTGCCCACACATCTTGGGGAGCTCTGCACAACCCAGGGCCTCATATTCCAAGTCAGACGGTGCCTGCAGGCTCATGCGCCCTGCCAGATGGGTTAGCTCCGCTCATTCATCTCCCACAATGAAGGCTTCCAAACTGATCTTCCCTCAACAACACAATTAGCAGGCTCTAACCATCCCAACACTTAACTGATTTAGGGGCATTTATAATATTTGAGGAACATCTTAAAAAAACATGCTCCTCTTGAGACTGCTGGCAAGTTACCCCAAACACTTGAGATGTAACTTGTAATGTGCTGTACGAAATCCCCAGGCTCCAGATGGCTGGGTTTTGTTTGTTTTATTGGGTGGGGGGGAGGGTGCGCATGTTGGTTTTATTTTTTCAACAAAGCACTCTACAGACTCATGCAAACCCAAAGGTCAGAGCACAATCAACTTTGATAAATTGACAACAGAGGTGGTGTGCCCCAAGTGTAGCTGCTGCAACGCGTGTACATCCTCTGAGGTTTCCGTTTTCTATTTTTTTTCTTTTTTTAAACTATATCTAGTTTTAACATAAATGCAAGAAAAACTTGATGACAGAAGAGCAGAATCTCATGGAATCAGTCACAGGAACCCAGGACACCTGGCTCTTGCAAATCCCACACTCTATTCTGCCAGAGACTCAGGGAAAGCAAATATCCAGGTTACTGAGCCACCAATAAACACAGACCCTGACCAGGAAAGCTCTAGATCTCTGATGCTGCAGAGAAACTCCCTTTAACCACTTCATCACCGAGGCTCTGGTGCTCTCAGCGCTTCCTGTACACAGCTCAGCTCAGCCAAGGGCACCTAGTGGGCCCTCGCCCCACACGCCTACTTGCCGCCTTTGCCATCTCTTTCCTTCTTGTCAACACATGACAGACTCATCACCTGATTTCGTGACTCTGGAACGATTTTCAGGTCCTGATTTCAGCTCGTTTTCATCTTTCTCTTCCTTTTTAATGTCTTCAGGCTCTTTTTCCTCCTTTTTCTCCATCTTCTCTTCCTTCTTAATGATGGTTCTGTGCACACAGAAACAAAGTTACCACACCTGAGCTCCTGAGAGTCCCACAGGAGCAGGTCATACTTCCACACACAGCAAACCTGTCCGCTGGCAGTCAAAGGGGAAGAATTATTTGAAAACCATGGGAAAGATAATATCCTCTTCAGATATAGCCCTTTCCCACTGAAGTCCCCTGCTACACCTAGAGACCTGCTGGATGACACTAAAGGCTCATAGGGTGTTTTTCCCAAATGCTAAATGCACCAGTACATCAACAGACCCACATGCAGACATAAGAAACATTCCAACTGTATAGAAAAGCCTGTTAAAGACTAATTTCAAATGCTTCCTTTTGTATTTGTGGAACATTATTTTTAACTTTTGTAGGAAAAAAACACTTTTCCCAATAAGTAGAGTGTAAAAACGAATGGAGGTTCAGCACAAGGATGGGTGGTGCCTGCCACATGAAGCTGTGGTTCCCACCCAGACCACCTGCACACTATACTCTGGGGGAAGTACAATGGCATGTGATGTGCCAGCAAACATGAAAACCATTAGTACTATTTCAACTGAAGGCAATTTCTTGCTAAGCAGTCAAATACATCACAGCTGCCATTCAAACATGTCTCCCATACCCTCTACTGGTGTTTGTCTCAGTCCACGCTTACTGAATGCCCACTGCATGCTAGGGTCCAGGCTGGGAAAACCAAGCCCCATGAGGTCTGCTAACAGGCACCCCCTGCCCTCTCTTCCCACCAACCAGGCAGAGTGTGGGAAGCCCGAGGAGCCCTCTCCCAGATGCCCCTCAGCTCACCCTTCCTTCCTCCTAAACTTCACGCATGAAGCTGTCATCTTTAATCAGAACCACTCACTGTAAATGCTTGTAACGTACTATTTTCCCTTTAAAACACAAAACTCTGTAGTAGATACAGCTCAAGTCTGCAACCGGAGACAGCCACCATGGATGCCTTTACTGTCAATCACGTGGCTCCACCTCTCCTGGCTTTACATGCATGTTCCTATAACCACGATGCCCTCCAGCGATGCTCTAGGTTTCTTAAGACTGACACAGCGGGATGTCCTCGTGCTGCTCTATCACACCTTCCACCCCATGCCCTGCCCGTCAAGCTGTGTAGACACACTGCACAGATGTGGGTCCCTTCGTCTGGTGCACCACAGTCCTCTGTTATTCACTTGGTTCTCTTCTGACAGGCTAGAGATTGCTTCCTGGTCACTATGTGACCACAAGAGAAGTCCCCAGGAAACGCCTTTGACATGCTTCTTCCACTCTTTTGGGGTGGGAACCCTCTCCCTCCCAGTAGACCTGAAAAATATCTTGAAAGGAGATCCCTTCTACTTGTTCCAGACTCACATGCCACCTCCTAGACACAAAGGGACTTACTTCTCAGTATCACAAAGTTAAGTAATTTCTTTTTTTTTTTTTTTGGTTGCACTGTGTGTCTTGTGGGATCCTAGTTCCCCAGCCAGGGACTGAACCTGGGCCACTGGCAGTAAAAACACAAGAGTCCTAACCACTAGACCACCAAGGAATTTCCTAAAAAGCAATTTCTAAAACATTAGATGCATATATACACCAAAAGTGTCAGCCCTGGGTAGTGGGATTACACTTGACATCTGAGTGCACTTTCTAAATGACAATTTTATAAAAACTCATCCAAGACCAGCCCCCTCTTCAGGAAAAGCTTCTCTATGTTCCTTAGGCTGACTACCAAACCTACAAATTCTCAAAATGAAAGGTCTCAAACGAAAGGGTGTCCACTGAAGAAAGAGTAAGATTAAAATCAAATTATAAAATGCTCCTAGACCAACTATGTGAGAGCAGTCTGGTTCAAACACCTTAAGCTTGTCACCCAGCTAAGTGCCCCTATATGGGGAGAAGACCCCCTGCATGCCACAAGCCCATATCACTCCTTTCCCAGCTGTGCCTCCTTCCACGCAGAACACAGACCTCACAGCATCATTCCAGTGGCTGTGGAATCCGCCTAACAAGGGCTCACTAATGATTACACCCCCTTCCTTGCCCCCGTGGCTTCCTGTGTTCTACTAGAACCGGTTTCCAGACCACTGACAGGATGTGTCTTCGGAGAAGTTGCCGATAAAATTACCATCTCACCCCTAATACAAAAAGGCTCACCTGACATGCATTTCTCCAGGGTTTATGAATTCCAATTTGGCTATTTCATTTCCAATGAAGATCGACAAGAACATCTTTAAAAACTAAGTTTAACTTATGAATATAATTTTTCCCCTAAGCATACTTACTTAACCATAAATTTTCTTACATGAAAAAAAAAGGGGAGAAGAATGGAATTACAGAAGACTGACATTCTCAGCAAAGAATTCGACTTTTAGAGTGTGAGTGGACCTAGAAATTAAATTGTGCTGCCAATACAAACTCACGGCAGATACTCTACCTTCTGAGAAAGGCACCCTGTCAGGTATGTCAATAGTCTACCTCCTCAAAAGAGAGAACCTGTTTTGATAAAAGTATCAACAGGGACTGCCTGCTTTGAAAGATCTGTCCTTGCTTTCATCTTGATTAAAGATGCAGATTACCTCCTTTATAAAAATAGTACCTCAGACCTGCAGTTCTCAAACTATAGTCCAAGGTACACGAAGATGGGTCAACTCATAAGTGCCCTGGGATATTTTAAATTTTGGAAACAAAGAAATATTCGCTATATGTCAGACGCTAGGTGAACTAAGAGCTTTTGGTTACTCATCTCAATATGAAATCAGGCTACACTCCTTTGGGTAACACTGGCTTTGCAAAGCTGGACTTCTGCAGTTACTGTGATAAAATGTAAGAACTGCACAAAAATCAATGTGGATCAGGAAAAGTTCAAGGTTTGCAAGGCTGTGCAACAGCTCAGAATGTCAAGAATGAAGTAAAAATACAGCTGACTCTTAACGTGGGGGATGGGGTGCTGATCCATCACACAGTCGAAAATCAACTTATAACTTCATAATCAGCCCTTCCTACCCACATGGTTCCACATTTGTAGTTTCAATAAACTCCGGCCCCACAGTGCTGTCGTTATTTACTCCTGAAAAAGCTCCCCGTGTAAGTGGACCCACTCAGTTCAAATCTGCCTTGCCCAAAGGTCTTTCAGTCTGTTCTTTGTTTCAATAGATAACTAACTTGTTTGAACATAAATCTTTGTGTTGTGCTCAATCGTGTCTAACTCTTTGCAACCCCATGAACTGCATGTAGCCTGCCAGGCTCCTCTGTCCATGAGAACTTCCAAGCAAGAATACTGGAGTGGTTTGTTATTTCCTCCTCCAGGGGATTTTCCTGACCCAGGGATCAAACCCACATCTCCTATATTGGCAGGCGGATACTTTATCACAGCAAATCACTGGCTCAGTGATTTGAACATGAATATTAAAATGAAAGAACCACCTGAGATTTAAATGAGGAGCTGGTGACCCTGCGGCTGCCACTTGCCGTCCTCCCAAGAGAAAGGTTTTTAAAAAGCACCTTACTTTTCAACTTTGATCTCCACTGAATGATGTCTGTCAACACTAGACAATTTTTCCTTCTTCACTTCACACTCTTTTCTGTCAGACAGCTTTTTCCCAGAGGGTTCGTTTTTGGCCTAAAACACAACATAGACAGAAATGGCTCAGGGATCAGGTCTTCTGGCCTGTGAATCTTGCAAGTTCCAGCAGCAAGGACGGCCTTACCTTCTCAACAGAGATCATCCTTCCGTGAAGCTCAGTTCTGTGGAGATGGCTGATACACTTTGTGGCCTCATCAGATGTTGACATGGTGACAAACCCATAGCACCGGGCCCCAGGACTGCGGGCATTGGTCACCACTTTGGCTCCAACAACCTTCATGAGAAAGGGTACTCTTATTTTCTCGTAAAAATAACCACACTATGTGTCAAAAATTACTAGTAATTAATTGATCATCAGAATTATTTCCACTTGTTTGCACTTTTCTGGAAATTTTATTCCTTGCAAGGATTTATTAAAGTGCTTCTAATTAATCCTAACCTATTAAAATACAATTGCTTTTGATATAAGATCAGCTCTCACAATGACAATATAAATAAGAAAAGCTAAAGACAGACATCAGTAACCACTTTAGTAAAATGAAACTGGAAATACAAGATGCAGCAAAAGACGTTCTAAAGGGAAAGTTCATTGCAATGAATGCCCACATCAAGACACAAGAAAAATCTATAATAGACAATGAAAGGAATCAGAATGCAAACTAGTCACATATACCAGATACAGCTAATAAGCCATATATCATTAAAAACACATAATGCAAAATCAAGTAGATAAAACAGGTACAAGCCACCACCCCCTGCAAAAAAAACAGGGCACAGAGGAAGACGACAAGGTTTAAAGCCCACCATACCAATGCTTGTGTCAAATGTAAATGTTCCCGACGGACATTTGAAGTGAGGGTTGGGACACACAAAGAGCCTGAGACATGTGAGCCTGGGCTTCTGGCTCGGACCTCCTCTGACTCAGTTGGTCAATGTGAACAAGTGCGCTCCTCTCTCTGGACCTCATTGTATCCAGCTGTAAGATGGTGAGGGGACCCATGCTTCCTAGGGTCCCAGCAGACGGTGACATTCATGGTTTTCCACAGGTGGGTAGAGAACCACTGCCCAGCCTGCAGAGCGAAGCCCCAATATGTCCAAAGCACCCCATACAGGGCCGGAAGGGACAGAGCCTCTGCTGAGAGGGACATAGATGTCAGTTCTCACATCAGAGATGAAGTTCTGCCTTCTCCCCTCTCCTCAAGGTGAGGGGCTGGGTCATTTGAGCATTCCATCCAACTCATCAGCCATGCCAAGGCATCACTTCTGATGGCAGGTAAGCCCAAGTGAGAACAGACACCACAGAAAGCGCCCAGTTCCCTGTCGGTGCCCCTTCCCCGATTCCTACTCCCAGCGATCAAGCTCCTTGAAAATCAAGCCTCTGTCTGCACACCCAGTTCCAGGGTGCAGTTCCACCGCAGGGCCTTCCTAAGTTCTGCTGCCCTGGCCCAACGGCCAGGCACACTCAACGCTCAGGTCTTGGCCTAAACGTCATATCCTCAGTGACAATCACTGAGTCCACCTTCCAAGTCTAAATTAGGTCTTTCTACATACAATGATGGCAGGCGGTAATCTTCAATATACTTAAACACCTGACATGTTGCAGTAAGTTATTTTCCACCAGATGTAAGACCTATAACAATGCCCTGTTATCGGATTCAGCTTTACTATCAGTGAAAGTCATTCAGTCGTCTCTTTGAGACCCCATGGACTATACAGTCCATGCAATTTTCCAGGCCAGAATACTGAAGTGGGTAGCCTTTTCCTTCTCCAGTGCATCTTCCCAACCCAGGGAATGAACTCAGGTCTCCCTCATTGCAGACGGATTCTTTACCAGCTGAGCCACAAGGGAAGCCCAAGAATACTGGAGTGGGTAGCCTATCCCTTCTCCAGCAGATTTTCCCGACCCGGAATCAAACTAGCGTCTCCTGCATTGCAGGTGGATTCTTTACGAACTGAGTCATCAAGAGAAGCCCAGTGCCTGACTGTAAATAAGTGAATAAATAGGTTTTGGCATAGTAGTGTTCTACATTCTTCCAAATGCTTCTTCAGGGTGTCTGCTTCAGTCCCTCACTTCTCATCGAGGAACAAAGCCCTGAGCAAAGGAATGATGACCAGGCAGCCAGGATGGCACAGCGGCGTGGAACCCCTGCCACTTCCTGCCGCTGAGTGGCACCCTGCTGACTTCTCCCACCCACCATGGACCCCCGGGAGACCGCTTCATTAGCTAATTTCGAGACAACAGAATTGTTCTTGAACGTTCCTCAGAAGTTTCTGAATTGTAATATTTTCCTCCTGTTGCCGTGACCAGGAGTTGATTTATTTTTAAGCCACTGTCCTGTTCAAATTCTCCAACTATGTACTTAAGATGTTAGAAGATATATGGAGACCAACTCTTCACTTACTGTTAAGGGGAAAAAACTCAGCATGCCGGCTGCCAGTGTTTTTTTCTAGTTGCTCCACGGCACGTGGAATCTTCCCAGATCAGGGATCGAACCTGTGTACCCTGCATTGGCAGGAAGATTCCTAACCACTAGACCACCAGGGAAGTCCCAGTTTCTAGTTCTGTACTGGCTAAAAGATAGTTTGTTCAACAGAAGCTGGAAAGCACAGCAGGGACATGGAGACTGTAGTTTTACACACCTTCTCTGAGCAGCGCCTACAAGCTGTCTGCTCTGCCAGTCATCCACTCTCAACCAGGAGACAAGGTTTACTACCCACAACTGATTAGGTTCCACTCACCTCCGAGTTTTTGTTCTTGTCTATTTCTTTTCCCCCAACTGGAAATGACAACCAGTACGCCAAGCCCCGGTGGGTGACAGCACATTAGGGGAGCATACCTTTCCATATTTGCTGAAGAGGTTCTTTAGATCTGTCGCCCGAGTTGTGGAAGACAGTCCACTGACCCATAGATTCCTTCCAGAGCTACTGCTGATTCGACCTGCAGCAGGAGTGAGATGATTACGCTTGGCCTCCTGAGACTGCAGCCCTCTCTTAAATCCTAACGCAATCCAACGTTGATTCCTCTGATTCAAGAACTTAATTACTGCCAACACATGGGACAGAAGATGAAAAATCTAGATCATAAAAACTGAGTTTTCTTACTCAAGGAATAATCACACCTATGTCAGTTACAAACTGAAATGGCATTCAATGATCAGCTTATGACCAAAACAGCAGTTTCTAAAATTCTATCATTTTACAGGTAGAAAAATACTTATCCTATAAAAGGACTTTCACCATTCCATAAATGACAATCTCATCAAAGACACACATTCAGAAGTTCACCATTTAAAAATTAGTCTCTCAAGATATGATTAGTTGATTAATTCCCATAATCCATAATAAAACCAAGTACTGGATCCAAATTGTGGATTCCTGCAGACCCCTCCCTCCCAAAATAAGGGATCTGTAGGTGACTCCCTGAAATGTAAGTTGAATCATACCTTTTTCATCTTTAACGATTGGCTTTATATCTTTTTCTTCCTTAAAAGAGCTAGAGATAAAAGTTAGTATTACTCGTACAGGAAAAAATGAAAGAGCACTAAATCAAAAGCATGGTATGTGCTAAGACTGAATACCTACCAGAAAATTGGTCAGAAATAAAATTTTAACAGGCACCTTTGCAAGCTTATATTGGAAATCTCACCCCTCCCCCAATACAATGTCAGATTCTTAAAAATCAATTCTATTTAGCTGAAGATAACACTTAACAATTTAAGAGCACAACCATAGCAGGTTGAGGAAAACAAAAGGAATTGAAATCACCCATTAAAAATACACAGAGAAATCAAACATTCTTTAGAGGTAAACTACAATTGCATCAGTCTGGCTGGCCAATTGCAGAAAAACAGCTCATGTGTGTCATTAAATGACCAATGAAAAGGAGATAGCGTCTGGTCTAAAACTGAGAAAAAACAAACCTCATTTTCTGATCAGCGCCCTCACTGGCTGAGGACTCTTTAGGAGCCGGAGGGACTTCATTACAAGCTTCAAAAGCAAACTTCTTCACGTCTTCTTTGCTATCCCCGGGGTCCGGGCTTGAGGCTTCCGGGGGCGCTTCCGCGGCCTCCTCGCTACAGGCTTCCGTGTGCTCTGAGGCTTTACTACTCTGCTCAATTGGCTTCTCTAGCCCTACAGGCTCACAGTCCATCCTCTCGTCATCGCCTGTCTGCTCCACGGGCTCCCTTTTCACTACCGCTAACAGGCTGTCTGCCTTGCTCGACTGAGCGTGTGCTGTTGACTCGTTGGCCAAATCTAAATCACCCTCCTCCGGATGGGCGCTGTCAAAAAGGTCCTCTTCCTCCGCAAGTTTTCTGTCTGGCCCCACGCTACTTGTTTCCTGTGCAAATGGCTGCTCCAGCTCGGAACCTTCTTCTTTTACTGGCTCAGATTTACAAGTTTCCCCCAAAATGTCGAGTATTTTCTCATTTTCTACGGATTTAACAGGAATAGAATGGCACAAGGTTTAATTACCAGGGAAATAAAGCAATCACAAATGCGGAACTGGCACGGCGGCCACACTAACACGAAGAGAACTGCTAGCTACACAGAGATTGGAAAACCCGCGGGTACACAAACTTAACACTGGTTACACTACCTGCACTCCGACCGACTGCTAGAGTAAGCCTCTATGCTACATGGAAGAGAAAAGGCCCCCACAGATTTAAACACCTACAACCGTGTGGCAGCTTCTCGACAGTCTCGTTCATGTTTTTGTTCAAGTATGGATCTTCTCCTTATTTTTCCAGTGTCCAAGGTGCTGAATCGAACGCGATCACCATTCAAGGACAGCTCGACCTTCAAATTTCTTTGAATTTCTTTTAACAGAACAGTCCAACAGGAAAACCAGAAATTTCCGCCGAAGGAGACAAATGCAGTCCAGAAGGGGAACAACACGTTGGGAATTTTTGTGGAGAAACTCTGGTTCCTCTTCTGGAATTCAGTCACTTCTCAGGCAATCAGTGCCCTGACCACCGCTTTGTCCTACCTTCACTGCATTAATCTAAACGACTGCAGCAAGTAATACAAGATCTGCTTCATGTGTAGAAACACATGGAAGAATCACCAGGGAAGGGGGGGCAGGGAAAGTACTTAAATGCCACTCTACATGGTTAGAGAGATGAAAGTCATCACTACATCTCACTTAACATATCTGACCTCCAGAAACCAGAACAGCACTTCCACAGATCTGGTGATACGAATGGGTTTCCAATCTCTGATCCTTGTACGATCTGGATTGTCCACCATTAAAATAATTCATACGACCATAAAAAAGCTTAAAATATATAAACAGCTTTAAAAGAAAAGTGGGAAAACTTTCAAACCATAACTGTTGTGTTTCTCTTATCAGTACCTGGCTCCAACAGAGGTTCTTCAATATCCTATTGAGAAAAAGAGAAGACAAAACTCACAGAGCACTTTAATGTTAGCCCGTCCAATCCCCCCTTGCAGTTAGGCCTCTGCAATTGGCAACAACTTCCCCAGTCCAGGCAGGTATCACACACACGACTGCTTTAGACATCACACCAGATCTGAGAAAAATCTCTCTCCCAACACGGAACTTTATGTGTAACTGGAACATGTCAACAAAACCATTTCTCCACCCTGCTGGACAGCTCTCCCTAACTCCACCCTGGACTGAAGACACTAGCTCCTGGGCTTTGGGAGTCTGGCCCACCTATTTCTGCAGCCCTCCACCTTGCTTTGTCCATCCCTGCAATAGGCCCCAGTCTTCTTTACCCCTTCAACTGGCTAACTTGACTGGCTCGCCAGACCTCAAATCTGACAGAGAAACTCCTCTGGGAAGCCCTCTAGTGTTTGTATAACCCAATCACTTGCACTTCTCCCTTCTGGTTACATTCTCATTGGTGGTCATTAACACCATGCCCACTAGGCTGCAAACCCTGACCCTGACAATTTAGCTCAACCGCTTATGCTCAGCATCCCGCTCAGGACCAAAGTGCAATGGATTGCTTACACACACACACACACACTCTCTCTCTCTCTCTCTCACTCATTCTTTTTCACTGTGGAAAATCCATCACTCATGTCAGGTTTCCAGCCATGCAGAACCAGACAGTAACCTACCGGAGGTACTTTGAAGTCCAACGATGAAGCATCCAAAGTGTTCTCGAAGCCTTCCCCATCAATCTGAAAGAAAAAACGCCAAGACTACTTTGAGGAGACAGAATTATGAGTGCCAAGGCCCACACCTCACCACTTTCCAGGCCACCTACAGATCTGTTTTCTTCACGATGCCAAATGCCATCTGCAAGCCCACTGCTGGATCCCAGTGGCCGCCCCTTAGCCACAGGGCATATGTCCCCAAAGTCCAGTGGCTATCTGAAACTTCAGACAGCACCAGGCCTTAAACATCATGTTTTTCCATACCAACGGAGAGGGAGTACATACACTATGGATACACTGGACAAAAGCATGATTTCTGTCTGTGAGGATGGCGCAAGGTTTCTTCATGCTACTCAGAATGGCATGTAATTTAGAACACAAAAATTGTTTATTTCATCTAATATTTTTAGACCCCAGTTGACCATGGGTAACTGAAATCTCAGAAAGCAAAACCATGGGTAAGAGGGGGACAATGTTACTCTGTTGATCACCTGCCTCCCTGTTTCTAGGCCCACTCCAGGATCAGGCAGCCCCAGCATCTCTGACAGTGGCTCACAGCAGCTGGCACTCTGTCAGCACCAACCAACTGAATGAACAAACGGATGAGCAGATTCATTCTCCAGGCAGTTTCCCCACACTGGTGGTCAGCATACACTACCCAGCCTCAGATTTCTGAAGCTGACTCAAAGGGAAAGTGAACTTCACACTCCTCTGATTTCACTTGGAAGCAATTATTTTAAAATAACAATGACCTGGCACTTTCTCTAGTGTACTTTAAAACAAATATTTAACTTGTTTTCTTTTTATTATCTACTATACTAAACAAAGGGTTTCCCTGGTAGTTCAGCTGGTATAGAATCCGCGTGCAATGCAGGAGACCCTGGTTCAATTCCTGGGTCAGGAAGATACCATGGAGAAGAGATAGGCTACCCACTCCAGTATTCTTAGGCTTCTCTAGTGGCTTAGATGGTAAAGAATCCACCTGCAATGCGGGAGACCTGGGTTCAATCTCTGGATTGGGAGGATCCCCTGGAGAAGGGCATGGCAACCTACTCCAGTATTCTTGCCTAGAGAATCCCCATGGACAGGGGAGCCTGGCGGGCTACAGTCCATGGGGTCGCAGAGAGTCAGACACGATTGAGCGAGTTAGCACAGCACAGCATACTAAAGGAAAACTAGTATCTTAAAGGTTATTAAACTTGAAAGCTTTCTAACTTTTTAAGTGAAATACAAAAATATCCCTCCCTAAGTACTTTTTTCTTAGGTTTGAAACTTTGGGGGGGGGGAGCGGGTGGGAAGGGCAGGTCATACAGCAGCATGCGGGATCTTAGTTTCCCAATCACATACTGAACCCATGCCCCCTGCTCTAGGAGTCGAGTCCTAACCAATGGACCACCAGTGAAGTCCCAGGTTTGAAACTTATGACCAGGATGTTTCCATTAACCAAGAAGTCAAGTCTACGCTATGGAAATAATTAACACACAACAGGATTACACTGAGAGAATAAACCAAAGCTAACCTATGTCAAGGTGTGGCAACATGTGGAATTTGTGACTTTTGACCTTAAAGGTTTAAAGCTCAGTCCTATAAGGGCACTTCTTTTCCAGTCTAAAGCTAGAATGCTTTAAATAAGACCAAACTAAGACAGCTGGGCATGCCAAAGTGGTGAGGTTAAACTGGCAACCAGTTCCAGGAGGACCACCAGGAAATTTTATGCCAAAAAGACAAAGTGAAAGCTGGCACTGTGATGTTGCTTAAGAGAATTAAAGTCTTTCCTCACACACAGGAAATTTAACAGTGGATCCCTTTAATTGGAGGAATTCTTCTAGGAGACAAAGACTTTTCTTCACTGTATTTCACATCCTTTAATTAACAACTGTCAACTTATACATGGAATACATGTTTAAACTATCAACAGAATTATCTGCATGGTGAGATTATGAACTGTTTCTGTTTTCTTATCTTTCTACAGTTTTTTTAAACCTCTTTTCTTTTCAAAGAAATACTTTCAACAGCAGTGTCAGACTTTTGACTTATGCTAAGAACGTGTCCCCTACCTAATTACAGAAATATTCTCCAGCACTACAGAGAAGTTATCCATTAGTTAACATCTGATCTGTGTTGAGTTTAAATGGATGCAATTTATGCCAAGATTTAGATACCAAGTGGTGACTGAGCTGTGTGTTATTTAACCAACCATCAGTGTGTTCCGTCTTGGCTGAAGCACACAGAAACAGTGAGGAGCCCCAGGGCTGCAGCGCGTTGCACCGCAACTGCGTTACCTACAGCGTGTCCTGTGAACTGATCCGGGAGCTCCCTCAGCTGCGTGGCCACGTAGTCTTTGCTCTCACAAAGGGATTCAAGGATGCTGTCAGTGCCATCCTCCCCGAAGTCTGGAGCAGTACTGTTCTCAACTTCGGTTTCTTCTAACACATTAACGTCCACCATGTCAATACTCTGCAAACCCTCCAAACTTGCTTCCATATCCTCCTGTAATGAGGGACGACGAAAGGCATCAACAACCAGGTGGACCGGGACACAGAGCTCCTGCCGCCCCCTCTGTTGTCATGGCATCTACCTGCCCATCTCTGGAATCTTCTTCCAGGCCATTGTCTTCAGTGCCTTCTTCTTCTGCCTTTTGTTCTAATAACAGAAAAATTGTTCAGTCAGACAGCACTTGGGTTCTGGCCTTGTAATTAGCTTCTGCAGGACAACGCAGCTCAGTCTTGGTGAGAACATGATACAAGGAAGCTGAATGTGCCTGTTCGTCTGTCACATACAGTTTTGTCTCAACTGGAACATAAGATCTAGGATTTCTGTAATACCATCAAAAGTATTTTGATTCTGCACAAAATATCCAAAGCTTAAAAAGGTTTCCAAGCCACTTCAAGCTAACACAAACATCTTCAAACAAAAATGAGCAAAGGATAAAAACAGGCATTTGCCAACGAGTAAATTTAAAAAGTCACGTCCATACAGCACCCAAAGAACTACAACCTAAGAGTGTGTGCTGGACGACAGACCTGTGAGTTCCCCTTCGCTCCACCCACTGCATCAAGCCTCTGGCTTCCTGTCATTCTTCAGCCCAGAAGCTTTTTTCTACTCAAGGCAAAAGGCAAAGGCTACCATAAAGTCTATTTTCATCCTGGGCTCTGTGAACGCAAAAGGACTATTGGCAGTGATGCCAGGTATTCCCAATGGGGCTGGAAGGGAAGGAAAGTGGAAACTCTTCGAAGGAAAGTAAAATCTTTGGGCTCCCTATGTTATCAACAGCCTTAAAAATGTACATATCTTTATTCCAGAATTTCCTTAGGACATGCAAAACCCTATTCTAAAGGGTATATACCGACTAATATACCGAAGAAAAGCAAACCATGGCATGTATGTTTACATATGGGAGGCCAGTATGGGGGGTTAGTGGGGGTGTGAGCTGTAACAGGGTGATGCCTGGAGACATTTTTGGTGTTATGACTGGCAGTGCTACAGACATGTAGTGGGCAGTGGCGAAGGATGCTGCCCAGCACACAGTAACACAAAGGACAGCACCCTACCACAAAGCTCTCGGTTCAAACTATCAACACTGCCGAGTCTGTAAAATGCTGTGGCATACCACAGTTTTGCAACTTTAGAAACCTCAGTCTTTATTTTATAAATGTTTAGCTGATTTACAATGTCGTGTTAATTTCTGCTGTAAAATAATTCAGTTATACACATATATATATTCTTTTTCATGTCCTTTCCATTATGGCTTGTTACAGGATACTGAATACAGTCGCCTGCGCTATACAGAAGGACCTTGTTGTTGATCCAACCTATATATGGTAGTTTGCATCTGCTAATCCCAAACCACCACTCCATCATTCTCCCTACACACCCCACCATCCACAACCATAACCCTATGTTTTTGAGTCTTAAGAAACCACAACCTTTGATTATAGATGCCAACTGCAATATCCTAAGTATTTCATTTCCCATTATTATCAATGATTACTCAAGAAATATAGTTTTATTACACACTGTGCTCTTCACATTACTTAATACCCCTCACAATGCTAGCAGGTTTATTATCTGCATTTGACAGGAGAATTTGGTTCTGCTCCAAAGCTGGGACTCAAAAACTGAGCTGTACCACCTCCCATTATATCTGAACTGGGCATATCCTTTTGAAACACACTGTGTAAAACGCTTGATAACTGCACCCAATTTCTCAAGCCTCAAACAGTAGCTTGAAGTGCCCATGAAGAAGGTAAACAGGAGAGAGGCAGACCAAAAAACCGCACCAGAAAGCACCCTAAGTGGGAGTGAGAATGAGATAAACTCTGGGCACACAGGCTGCACCCCAATCCCAAGGGACGGGTCTTGACTAAAAACTGAAGGGTGGGGGCACAGGACAGGGGAATGGCACAGACAATTCAATTTTAATCCCAAATGTAACCTAATTTAGAATGTTGATCTTTCAAAACACACCCGGTTTTCAGCAGTTCTGCCCATATAGATGAGTTGGGGAAAAGGACTCAAGTTCTGACCTGCAACGAGTTCAGCTTCCTTTCACTTTTGAAAAGCAGTGGTTACTCACGAATTCCCAGAAGCAGTCCAACTTTGTGGCGGACTCTGGAAACCCATTGGCTGATGCCTACTAACCTCGAGGACCTAATTTCAACCAGGACACCACGAGGACCTAGCACTTCGTATAACTAACCACATGCCCAGACGACTCTGGAGAACGAACACACTAGCTCTACAACCTGGAGGAGCTGTTCTCTGCCCCAAGATCTTGGGCTTCAGGGACTTCTGTGAAAAAGAAGGGTACCAGTGCCTTTCTAACCCCAACCTGTACTGGTACAAACACTCACTTTACACCAAGAGTAACCATTATCAAGGCTTTCCTGACACAATGCTAACTCCAAGTAGCTTTGAGCTGACCTATGCTTTAACCCATTCAGACATGTATTGGAAGCACTCAACTAAGTTTTTCTAATGATTCAAAGATTCCTTATAGGAGCCAAAATCATTTTGATGAGTAAGCCTAACCTCACAATTTAAAATGAGCACCTACACACAAAAAACTTTAAACTTTCAGGTATTCAAAACCAAACTGCTATTCAAAACCAAACTTTCAGATATGGGTAACTTAACAGCAAAGCACAAACAGGCTATCTGTATGTTTCCTGCTATAGATCCATCCCTCATGATTGGTTTGTTTCAACAGCCCATGTCTATAGCTGAAATACGGACAGTTTCATGAGCAATGAAAAGATACCAGTGTTTTAAACATAACCCCCTTTAAGTGTAACCTAACTCAAAAATTTAACCTTTCAAAACACGTGTGTAAGATTTATACAGTTCACTGAGTTCTGGAAAAGTCATCCTGCTAGAAAAAGCTGTGAAAAATATAAAGAGAAGTTTTGGAAAATACAAAGTCATTTCTTTTTACTTTCTGAGCAGCTGTATCCCACTGCCTGAAATTAGCACTTCTTTAGGTGAATGGACAGCTGTAAAAACTTTCGTGCAGCACCCTTCAAGACAACAATCCCATCGTATGGGAGTTGCAAATTATACCGTCCTTATCACAGTAAAGTCTGAAAATGAGAACCACTGTTAGTGAGGTTCCCAAGCTTTTGCTGTCAACCATAAAAAGGAAAGGAGCACTGATACATGTCATACCACGGATAAACCTTAAAAACATGATGCTCCGTGAAGGATTCCAGACATGAGAGGATGCCAGACATGAGAGGTCACATGCTGTATGAGTCTACTTACATGAAATGTCTACAATGCGAAAAATCCTTAGAGACAAAACCTCAATTAGATACTGCTGGGGCCAGGGGGATGTGGGAACTGATTGCTAATGGGGGATAGGCGATTCGGGGATAGGCGATTCTTCTTGAGATGAAATCTAGAAAATGTTCTAGAACAGTAGTGATGACCTCATAATCTTGTGAATATACTAAAAAGCACAGCATTATACACTTTAAACGTGAATTTTACAGTATGTGAATTATGTTTAGATTTGAAAAAAAAAAAAATCGCACTAGTACACCAGGCAAATGTTTTCCAACAACCTATTTTGGACCCTAAAGAAGTTGGGTTCTATTGGGTCTCTGCCTGCTGTCATTTTCCTTGATTTAAGTCCTATTTTTTGAACCAGGAAGACAAGCGGGTGCATCTGGTTGCTCAGGTCAGCTGGGGCAGCTTTTAAGAGTGTGCCTTATGCTAGTTCTTTTTTAATCCTAGAAACAAAAGCTGTAATGTTTTTAATTGTTGTTCAGTCACGAAGTCGAGTTCGACTCTTGAGATCCCATGGAATGCAACCTGCCAGGCTCCTCTGTCCATGGGATTTTCTAGGCAAGAATACTGGAGTGGGTTGCCATTTCCCTCCTCCAAAGGATCTTCCTGAGTCAGGGGTCGAACCCACGTCTCCTGCATGGGCAGGCGGGTTCTTTACTGATGAGCCACCGGTATTTTAATTTTACTTGGCACCTACAAATCCTCCCCAGCACCCTGACATAGGTATATGTTAGGTGGTGGAAAAGCAAGCTGTTAGATGGAGGACAGTGAGGGCCAAAGGAGCTCTCCTGACTTGGAGGGCTAGAAGAATGCTAAAAAACCAGTTCTCTATATAAGCTCTCTTGCTGTAGATACCCCAAGCAACAACAAGTTCAAGTGGATACCTTTCATGCATCTCTTTGTCTTCTTGCTTGTGGCTTCTAAGGCAATGCCAATTTCATCAGGATCCTGCCCTTCTTCCTTAACCGCCTGTTGGGAAGAGACAAAGTTGACAACACTGTTAAGAGCTGTGGGGCACACACTGCTCTTCCTCTGTAACAATTTCCCAGCAACAAAGGCAACCCTTCCCTGCAAAAAGCAACTGTTTCTGCCACGTGGGCTGCCAGGTCCCCAGGCAGTAGGTGAATCCACTACCACTTGGTTCTCTCTGGGCCCTTCACCCAAAAGAGGCTGGGGCTCCACAGTCAGGGCTGGAGTTCCAAAATGGTCCCTAACCTTCACACTGTCTCAACTTTAAGTCAATAACGTTAACAAACAGGCTACACTTGGTCTGGCAGTGGGCAAAGGGCTGAGCACTTCTCAACAGGCCACCTTTGACCCAGGGCAGGGAAGATCACAGAACATCCTGGGTAGTGGGGGAGGTTGGTGGTTCAAGGCAACAGTGTCTTCTTATCCATGCCTGGGGACTCCCTGGTAAATTGACCAGGTTCCTACCCTCATGAGTCTGATTCCATGAGAGATGACCACTCGCCATACCCAATTTTGTGTTCAACGCTGCGAAGTGGGACAATGAACACAGGATGGTACGATACAGGAAGTCATGGATTGGAGCAAGTCTTCACTTCGGGGGGGGGGGGCGGAGGCGACATTTCAAGACAGACCCCAAAATGACAACAAAGCGCCAGCTAGATGGAGACCTGGGAGAGAAGCCACCAGGTGTAGGGCACGGTGAACGCAAGCGTCCTGGGGCAAAAACGGGCACAGCTCCCCTTCCCGGGCAATGTCAAAGGTTCTTCAATCATCCGCTCCGTAGGGGAGGAAACTGAGGCGCTGGGAGGGGACAGCACCTGACCAAGGTCATACAACCCTGGGAAAAGTCCAAGGGCTACCCTACGACTAAGATGGGCTTTCAGAACACTGAGATGACTGAATGGAAGGAGGCGACAAGGCACAGAGAGAGGCGGTGTCGGGCCAAGGTCACACAGCCGACCCGCGGTTCCTGACAGTTCGGACCGGAGTTCGCAACGAGAGATGCAGGCCGGGGGCGCCTTGCACTAGAGAGTCGCAGTGACAGGCGCGCGCGGGGGCGTTACTCGGTCTCTGGCGGCACTCCAGGGCCCAGGGCCGCCTCACCTTCTTGAGCCGCTCCATCAGGACGCTCTTGTTGCCGCCCGTGTCCAGGTTCCGCTTCTTCAGCTCCGCCCGCAGGTCGATCACCCGCAGGTCGCTGAGTCGCCGCGTCCCGACCTCTGAGACGCCTGAGACGACAGCGGCCGTGCCAGAACCCGAGTCGCCGGACCCTGCCAGAGTCTCCGCCATCCCGGGTGTGCTGTCCCCGCCAATTACTTCCCACACCGCCGGCGGCTGTAGCGGCTCTGAGCACAAAATGGCGCCGCCAGAGAGGAAAACGCACTCGCTTCCTCCCGCCCCCTTTTCCGGCCGCGCACGCGCACCGCCCGAATAGGCGTTCTTAGCCGCAGTAGGACGCTCGCGCGTCGACCAACCGCAGGCCCGCGGCAACAGCGCGCAGGCGCTGTAACCGCTGTACGCATGCGTCTCGGCAGTTCGCGGCGGGAGGCCGGCGAGACGTAAAGCGCCTCGTACCTCACTCACAGGGCTCTCACTACGCATGGGCAGAAGCGGCCCCGGGCCTTGAGCCCGCTCCGGGTACGCCTGCGCAGAAGAGAGTAACGCCGAAGCGGTCGGAACCGTTCTCTCACAAGCGGCGCAAGTTCATCCTGGGAGCTGTGGTAAACCCGGCCCAGTTCTGTGTGAAGTGGTCGGCAGAGCCAGGGCCGCTAGAATGACGGAGTCTCTGTCTGGCTTTGGCGATTCTGGTACGGCGGGCGCAGCGGCTCTGAGCTCCACCTCGTCGGAGACCGGGACGCGGCGCCTCACCGACCTTAGGGTGATCGATCTGCGGGCGGAGCTGAAGAAACGGAACCTGGACTCGAGCGGCAACAAGAGCGCTTTGATGGAGCGACTTAGAAAGGTAGAGCTGGGGCCCTAGGGGTGGGTGGGAGGTGGGTCGGGGAACCCCAGCGGCCGCGACGAGGGGCCTCCTGGCCTCGGGTCCTGCCCCCCCGGTCCCGTTTGCGGCCTGCTCCGGGCCTCTCCCCGCTTTTCTCAGGCCCGAGCGGGATCGCCGAGCCCCGGCGGGCCCAAGTTCAAAGCCCAGCGCTGCATCGGTGCGAGAACAAGAAAATCTCGACGCGAACGGGGAAAGTTTGAGGTGGCGGGTGACATCGGCCGAGGGCTTGGGTTATCCGCGTCAGCCCCTGCTTTTTAGGGCTTCCTTCGGCTGCTTTCATCCCGATCTCTGAGAGTGGACGCGGAACCTGAAATCCTCGCTCCGCCCGAGGAGTCAGGGGACTCGGCCACGGTCACTCGGCCGGGGAGGGGAGGTCGAGATTTGAACCCAGGCCGGGCGACTTTCTGAGCGTGTGCTGGATGCGGGGGCCCCCTCTGGGGAGAGAGATGCTGCTTGATCCGTTAGGCCCTAGAAGTCTAGAATAGGGGGTTAGTTTACGAAGTAACCTTATCAAGAGGGTATTGAGAGCGGGGTTGAGGGGGAATGGCTGGGGGACTCAGCCTGGCAGGAAGAGTGCTGCTTATAATAAAGACCAGAAATGAAACTTACAGTTAGACTTGAAGAGAACCTAAGGGCTCTGCCAGTCTCTTGACCCGATCTTGAACGTGAAAGACATTTTAACCCTCTCTGGGTCTGTTTCTCCTTGTGTCCAAAAGAGGAAAATATTAATTCGTAATCGTTAGAGTTAAGGAAGATGGCCCAAAATGTGCTTGGCATGCTACCTGTAGCTTATAAACATTCAAAGTGCAATTGCTGTCACAGTTAACTTTTCTCTCTGTACGCACTGTGTGGTATTTGCGGTCTGGGTGTTACTGATCCCTGCCTTGGGGGTTTCTGAGGGATGCGTTCGAAAAGCAGAGAGTTAAGTGTGCTTTTCTGCTTTCCCTGTTCTGTGTGATGCCGGTGGCTTCTTTCTTTCACTGTCTCTTGTCTCCGGACTTCTCTGTGATTTCTAACTAAGCCTTGTCACCTACCCTCCCCCCACCCTACTCCCCCAAGCAGTGCAGTTTGTGTCTCATTCCACCCTCTCCTGCCTCCCAAACAACAGAGGATCGGGTTTTTATTTATTAATTGCTGTTTAGAGGAAGTGGGGATTATTTCCTATTAACCAGATAAGGAAACTCAGGCTGGAGAGTGGTGAGTTACTTGCTCTGAGTCAATAGTGCCTTTTAACGAGAGTGTGTGTCTTTCACTATGGACGCTAACTCCCTCTAAGCAGACAGGGCAGGCAGTTCTTCGACAGAAGTGTTTACCTGAAGAAGATGCAAGGAGGGGAGAGTTGGCACCCAGGGACCTGTGATCCATGGGTGTTACTAGCCATGGGGCCTCTTGTCAGTAAAGGGAAATTGGTGGGGGGGGTGGGGAGGGGAGGCTTTAGCCATTATTCCCCCAGATAGTCCACAAGCCTTCGATGCTGATAGGGTGGCATTGAACCTTCCTGTCGGGCTGTTGGCTGAAGCTGGTATATCTTCCACCAGCATCTCTGAGGGGAAAAATCTGTTCCTTCTTCCTCTCCTCTTCAGTTTCTTAGGGATGTGCTCAAAATGCACAAACATCATTGGCGTATATACCCATCTGCCACCTTACCGGAGCAAGTCTGGAAGTACTGGACTTCTTCTCTTCTACTTCTATCACCTGTTGTTTTGTCCCTTCTTTGGTTTATTTATTTATTCTTTTAGGAAGAACAAAAGAGGGAAAGGTGGAGGTGACAACACACAAAGTGTAATTTGGCAAGACCTGTAGGGATGACTCATAGCCTATAGTCCCCCCAGGGACAACCCTGTAAACACTACACCTGGATGAGATGACCTGAGGAGCGGACTGGTCCACCTTGTCTGGGGTAGTTGTTGTATTCTCCTGCTGGTGGTCCAGAATCTTTTGTCTCCAGAAGGAGTGTAGGGACTTTCTGTTTGAGCCCTCCTTCAGGCCAGGACATAACTCCAAATCTTCTTTCTGACTCTAGAAGGGAGAGGTTTTCTTGGTACAGGTTAGGTGTGGAGCACCCCCCCCCCACCAAGCCTCATTCTGAACTTAGACTTTACCAAGCTAGAATACTCCTGAGAATCTTTGAGACTTCTGAAACTATTTACAAATAGAACCGCATTTGAAATGGATTTAAACAGAACATGGGCTCCCAGGACTATGCAGTAGAGAAAGGGTTTTCAAAAATCTGATTGTGAAGCCTGGTGACTGGGGATATCAGCATTGACAGGCTTGGTCGGTTGATTGCTTGATTGGTTGTTTTGTGGGTTTTTTTTTTTTCCTCCTCTGAGTGCCTCCTTGGTGGCCTACACAGTGCTGAGCATAAGTAGGAGCTAGTCAAGTGAAGAACAGGCTCTTGGGATGAGAGGCGGGACTTGCCAAGAGATCCTTATAATTCTCTGTTCAATGAAGCAGGTTCTCTGGTGGTTGAGAGCAAGACCTTAGGAATCCATCAGAGAGATGAGTAAGGGATGGAGTAATCCGTGTCCCATCCCATGCCATGTCCCATATTCTGTCCAGATGGTGCTGGTGTAGACGTTGAAAAGGGATCAGGGAGAGAGTTGAACAGTACAGTGTTGAGTAACGGCATAGGTAATTTGGCCCAGGAATAGGGTCAATCAGATTGTGGTGATAATTCTAAAAATAAGCTGACTGTTCAATGAGTGCTTGCTTTTCGTGGCTAATAGGAATTCTCATGACAGCTTTCCAGGGTAAGAACTTTAATTAGCCCCTCCTACCAGAGTGAAAAACAAACTCAGAACAATTAAGGAACCCTGCCTAAGACCAGGCAGCCAAGATACCGTAGACTCAGCCTACCTCTGGGGCCCTTGCTGCAACAGAAAGAAGGAATGAATGAGTAGGGAGAGGCCCTTTCCAGATCAGCCCCTGAAGCTTCTGTGAAAGTCAAGTCTGTGTGCTGCCTTTTTGGGTGAACTTTTCTTTTCCCTTCCCTTTAGGCAATTGAAGATGAGGGAGGTAATCCTGATGAAGTTGAAATTACCTCTGAAGGAAATAAGAAGACATCAAAGAGATCCAGCAAAGGTATGGAGGGTGATGTTAGGAACTTCTTTCAAACTGGCTTCCTCTCCTAATGTGCCTGTGGACTGCCCTGTGAATCTTTGATGGACCTTGAATGAAGGTGTGCATTTTCTTTCAAGATCTCTCCAGTGTATTTTTGTTTTCGTGGGATTTGGGAAGTCTCAGCATGGAAGAGGTACTGACACCTTTGCTTATTTTCTTCTGTAGGTTTCTCGGCAGCTATTGCTTATCCAGAGTCTTAACCTTCTTGAGGTAGAGAGTGTTTAGGATTACTTGAGTCTCCTATTGGTCTGACTTGTGGAAAATAACTTCCCTTTTAAATACCACCTGGCCAAAGCAGAGTCGTCACTTTTACAGATGTTGCTTTCAAAAACTGTCTATCGCATAAAAGCCAGATTCCACACGGCATTAATGACCCTCACCATTGCCCCAGATGGTCCCTTCCCGGTTCCGCCCCCACCACTTTCCTCTATTACATCCACCTGTAATCAGGTCCCAAACACGTGGTTTACTCCATCCACTCCTCTTCCCCATCTGTCTGCATTCGAGTCCTAGTTCAAGAGATAACTTCTGATCTCACCAGTACCAAGTCTTTTCTCCTTGGGTCCTCTGCACTGCTCTGGCCTGAATTTCAGGTTGTTGAGGACAGAAGCTGTGTCTTCCTTGTTTTCCTACTTAGTATTTGCTCATGAATTACTTCCTAATTGAATTCAGTGACATCCAACTACTGTTTTAGGAAAGAATCAGCTAAAACTGGGCATTTGGGCTATCCTGAAAGTTCTCTTGGAAATTGGAGGTTTTGTTGCTCAGGTCTCAAAACAAAATGAAATGCCTTCACCTGGCCCGTGGTGAAGACCTGGGTGTGAAATGTCTGAGAGGCAGGCACCAATGTCGACTAGGTTGTGTGGTGTATTAGCTCTGGGAGAAGAGCAGTCAGTGACCTCACTTTGAAATGAAGTCACTGTGTGGTCCACAGTTCATCGTGCATTTTTCAATTTGCGCAAGTCAATGTTTTTTCCAAAGCAGAGTACTTAAAAAAATCAAGAGAACACAATATTGTAATTATCCTTCAATTAAAAGTAAATAAATTAAGGGAAAAAAATCAATAGAGATAGACTATTGTGGGGCAGGGGAGAAGTAGAGTCTATGGAGCTCCTTTTTTGCTTTCTTTTTCTCTTTAACAGAAAAAGAAATCCATGTGTTAAAAGTTTTTAGCAACACAAATAGGCATTAAATAAAGGAGGCAATCCATTATTAAGATTATGGGCATACTTTCCCAGACTTCTTTGTGTCCACAGCCACCTAAGAAACAAATACAGAAGGATGTTCACACACCTGTATACTTTTGTCTTTCCTTAAAAAATTGTTCCTACTGCACACAGTATTCTTTACTTTTTTTACTTGGCCTGTAAAGGGCATTTTCAATAGTGCTGAAAATAAAAACCTCATTCTTTTAACAGTGAATAATCATTCTTCGTATGATTGTACCACAGTTGAGCTCCTCAGTCTTACTACTAGACTGTTTGTTCCAGTTTTCAGCATGGCTGTGAACCAGAATTACCTCTGCTGAAGGAATATGTTTTTGTTAATTAGAGAAGTAGAATTCTTGGGTCAAAAAATATGCGCATTTTATTTTAAAAATAGTTCTTAACAAATAGTTCAACAGGCTGTACTGGTTAATAACTAGCAACATTAGGGAATGGCAGAGGGTGCCTATTTCTTTAAATTCTCACTTAATGATGAATATTATGTCTTTTTAATGTTGCCTTATATATAGAAGAAAATATTTCATTGTATGAATTTCCCCACAACTAAAGTTTTTATTTACATTTCTTCACAGGTTCAACAGTTTCTGATAATTGACTGCTTGTATTTTCTGAATTGCTTTTTCATGCCTGTTGCCCATTTTTCTGCTGGGTTGTTAGTCTTACTGACTTTTGATAGTGTTTTCTCTCTATAAAATGTCACAATTGTTTTTTCCCAGTTTGTTATTTGACTTAACTGCTTTGTGGTGTTTTGGTCTTTAAAATTTTAATCTTTAATACAGGCAATGCAATCAACCTATTATAGTTCCTAGATTTTATGAAAGTTGCTCAGTCATGTCCGACTCTCTGCGACTCCATACAGTCCATGGAATTCTCTAGGCCAGAATACTGGAGTGGGTAGCCTTTCCCTTCTCCAGGGCATCTTCCCAACCCAGGGATCGAACCCAGGTCTCCCTCATTGCAGGTGATTCTTTACCAGCTGAGCCACAAGGGAAGCCCAAGAATGCTGGAGTGGGTAGCCTATCCTTTCTCCAGCAGATCTTCCCGGCCCAGGAATTGAACTGGGGTCTCTTGCATTGCAGGTGGATTCTTTACCAACTGAGCTATCAGGAAAGCCCCAGAATAGAGGACAGCACGCCTGAACAGGGACTTGAACCCTGGACCCTCAGATTAAAAGTCTGATACTCTACCTACTGAGCTATCCAGGCTCCTATTTTAGGAGCTGTCCAAGCTCCTAGATTTTTTCTTGTATATTGAAAGACTGTCCTTTGCTTTAAAATTGCTTTTTAAAAAGTCTGCATTGTGGAGTAGTATTTATTGTTTTATTTTGAGTTCGTTTGGAATTTATTTTTGCATATGTGAAGTAAGTAGGGATCAAAATATGGATTTTTAAAAAATATATATTATTTATTTATTTGGCTGTACCAGTCTTAGTTGCAGCATGTAGGATCTAGTTATCTGACCAACGATTGAACCTGCATTGGAAGCGTGGCATGTTAGCCCCTGGACCACCAGAGAAATTCCAATATGGGACATTTCTATTAAATTTCTTGTGCCCTTGCCCAATCAATCATACTACCTACCTGTCCCTCAGGGGAAAAAAAAAGTGATTACTTTGACCATAGATGATTAGTTTTGCCTGTTTTAAAACTTCATGTAGAACCACTCAATATAAAGTTGGGCAGGTGTATACCACTTGTGGGAATCTTAGTTCCCTGACCAGGGATTGAACCCAAGCCCTCAGTGGTGAGAACATGGAATTCTAACCACAGGACTGCCGGAGAATTTCCAGTACAAACTCTTTTGTGTCTGGTGTCATAGCTTGGAGTAATTATATTTTGCAGTTAAGATTTTAACTGAAAATAGAGGGGTTTTTTTCTTGCCCTGTTTGAACAAATTCAAAATTGTTTGAAATCTGGTTGTTTTAATCAGAATCCTGAAAAGCATGAAAAGTGGAAATGTTAGTTGATCAGTTCGACCCCATGTACTGTGGCTGGCCAGGCTTTTCTGTCCATGGGATTTCCCAGGCAAGAATACTGGAGTGGGTAACCATTCTTTTCTCCAGGGGCTCTTCCCCACCCAGGGATCAAAGCCCAATCTCCTGCACTGGCAGGCAGACTAGAAAGCATACCTCAGGTAATATCAGCATTCCTCCAAGGTAGTTTTACACCAGTACTTTGTTTAGCTCTTTTAGAGTCTTTTAAAATAATTAGCAGCAAAGTAATTTAACTAGAAGAGCAAAGTCAGCATGTTTGCTTTTTAAATTATTGCCTGATTCTATGTTGCGAGCATGCATGCTAAGTTGCTTCACTTGTGTTTGACTCTTTGTGACCCCATGGACTGCAGCCCACCAGGCTCCTCTGTCCATGGGATTCTCCAGGCAGGAATACTGAAGTGGGTTCCCATGCCCTCCTCCAGGGTGTCTTTCTGACTCAGGGATCAAACCCACATCTCTTACATCTCCTGTATTCCAGGTGGATTATTTACCTCTCAACCACTGGGTTATTGGGTTGTTTTTGTTTCTTTTAACATGATATCTCTTCTTTCTTTTTTAAAAATAACTATCTAATACATTTTAATAATTGGCAAAATTTTGAATAGATTCTTCACAAGAAAATATAAATAAATAGCCAGTGACCACATCAAAAATTGCTTATCATTAGCTAACAAAGAAATGAAAATTAAAGTGATTGAAATACTAGAAAACAACTGTTTAAAAGTTATAGAAAAACAAACTTCCATACCTATTTCCACCTACTGCTATAGAATATGTAAAATGATACAGCTATTTTGGGAGAAAAATTGGCACATACAAAATTAAAAATTCATCTAAAATGTTAATACAAACCAAATTATTCAGCCCCTGTGTCATTAGCCAAAATAAATGAAAGTGTAGATCCACAAAAGAATTTGAACGTGAATGTACAGTATATGTTTTTTTAGGAGATGTAATTTCATGCTTAGAAATGATGCAAGAATAATACAAGAAATTCTCATAAATCCTCACCCAGATTCCCCAGATGTTGTCATTTTTACATTTGTTTTAACATTTTCTTTCTCAACGGAGAGAGGGAGGACAGAGGAGAGAGATGGAGGGAGAAAGAAAAGGATAAACCAAGTGTAATATATATATTTTTCCTTTTCTGCTGAACTACTTGAGAATAAGTTACAAGTACGTGTGCCCCTTTGCCCCTACACTCTATAGTATTTTCCAAAAAGACCACTGCATAACTATATGTGTAGTTATCAAAATCAAGAAGTTAATATTGATATAATACTGTTTTCTATTCTTATTTAGATTTGGTCACTTGTTCCAATAATGTTCTTCATAACTCAAAAGAGAAAAAAAACTAGGGTCTTACATTGTCCTCAGTTATCATGTCTTCTTGATCTCCTTTAATCTGCAACACTTCCCAAGATTTTCTTTGTATTTGTGACAGTACCATTTTTTTTTTTTTTTTTTGAAAAGTACAGACCACCTGTTTTTCAATTTGGGTTTTATTGGGGACTTTTGCAGGGTGGGGTGGGGTTCCTCTCATGATTAGGTTCAAATTATACACTTTTGTCAGAAATACCACCGGAGTGTGATTTTTCTGTTACCCTCCTAGGGGCACATCCTGACAGTTTGTGCAAGTGACTTAAGGATGTTCGTTGGGTTTCTCCACAGAAAAGTTTGTAATTGTGTCTGCAGGGAGGGTACCATATTCTGTGCAGTGTGGCCAAATTTTTTTTTAAAAGAAACTATAAAGAAAAATAAATTTAGCTACTTGAAAGCTGGTGATGGACAGGGAGGCCTGGCATGCTGCAGTCCGTGGGGTCGCAAAGAGTCGGACACGACTGAGCAACTGAACTGAAAGTTTTAAGTCTTACTTAATAAAACATACCATAAATAGATACAATTGGGAGAAAATACTGCAATACATTAATATCTAGAAAGCATTAAATATTCCTACAAATTAATAAAGAAAATAGACAATCCAGTAGAGAAAGGACAGAGATGATGACTAGGCAGGTCACAGATGAAAGGAAAACAAACAAGGCCTATATTAAAAAAAATTTCCTTGAAGGAAAGCAAATAAAAAGAAAGAGATAATTTTTGCCTATTACACTGGTAAAAATTTACGTAATTCTCAATATCCCACATTGATCAGGGGGTGAGGAAATGGGAAGTCATTGGAAATGGTAAATTAACAAAGCTGCTTTCAGGGCAGGGGTGACTAAACTAAGGAACTGTATAGCATGGAATAAATGATGGGGCTGAATTAATATATAGGGCCAGACTATTTTCCAAGGCCTTTATTGAGTAACAGAAAGTCTATATGATTCCATGCATAACAAGTTCACTTCCATTTGAATGGTACGTGTATAAATCTGAAAGAAAATGTTTTCAAGGACCACCAAACTGGTATCAATGGTTACCTCTTAGAAGTGCAATGGAGAGAAGGGAGAATAACTTTGTCATGTATTTATGAGGGTAGATCTTTTATTAGTAAACTAAAATTTACCATGAAGTGGTATGAATCTTTTAATGAGATCAATTCAGTTCAGTCACTCAGTCGTGTCCGACTCTGCCACCCCATGGACTGCAGCCTGCCGGGCCTCCTTGTCTATCAACAGCTCCCGGAGTTTACTCAAACTCATGTCCATTGAGTCGGTGATGCCATCCAACCGTCTCATGCTCTGTCGTCCCTTTCTCCTGCTGCCCTCAATCTTTCCCAGCATCAGGGTCTTTTCAAATGAGTCAGCTCTTTGCATCAGGTGGCCAAAGTATTGGAGTTTCAGCTTCAACATCAGTCCTTCCAATGAACACCCAGGACTGATCTCCTTTAGGATGGACTGATTGGATCTCCTTGCAGTCCAAAGGACTCTCAAGAGTCTTCTCCAACACCACAGTTCAAAAGCATCAATTCTTCGGCACTCAGCTTTCTTTTTAGTCCAACTCTCACATCCATACATGACTGCTGGAAAAACCATAGCCTTGACTAGACGGACCTTTGTTGGCAAAGTAATGTCTCTGCTTTTTATATGCTGTCTAGGTTGGTCATAACTTCTCTTCCAAGGAGTAAGCATCTTTTTATTTCGTGGCTGCAGTCACCATCTGCAGTGATTTTGGAGCCCCCCAAAATAAAGTCAGCCACTGTTTCCACATGTATTTGCCATGAAGTGATGGGACTGGATGCCATGATCTTAGTTTGCTGAATGTTGAGCTTTAAGCCAACTTTTTCACTCTCCTCTTTCACTTTGATCAAGAGGCTCTTTAGTTCTTCTTCACTTTCTGTCATAAGGGTGGTGTCATCTGCATATCTGAAGTTATTGATATTTCTCCCAGCAATCTTGATTCCAGCCTGTGCTTCATCTAGCCCAGCGTTTCTCATGATGTACTCTGCATATGTTAAATAAGCAGGGTGACAATATAGAGCCTTGACATACTTCTTTTGTCTATTTGGAACCAGTCTATTGTTCCATGCCCAGTTCTAACTATTGCTTTCTGACCTGCATACAGATTTCTCAAGAGGCAGGTCAGGTGGTCTGGTATTCCCATCTCTTTCAGAATTTTCCACAGTTGATTGTCATCCACACAGTCAAAGGCTTTGGCATAGTCAATAAAGCAGAAATAGATGTTTTTCTGGAATTCTTCTGTTTTTTCTATGATCCAGCAGATGTTGGCAATTTGATCTCTGGTTCCTCTGCCTTTTCTAAAACCAGCTTGAACATTTGGAAGTTCACGGTTCACGTATTGTTGAAGCCTGGCTTGGAGAATTTTGAGCATTACTTTGCTAGTGTGTGAGATGAGTGCAATTGTGCGGTAATTTGAGCATTCTTTGGGATTGCCTTTCTTAGGGATTGGAATGAAAATTGACCTTTTCCAGTCCTGTGGCCACTGCTGAGATGTATGTATGAATGTATTTGTGTAATCAAACAAATTTTGAAAAATATTCACCTGTCCACATCCAGCCAGCCACACAGGGTACTGGGGGGTAATCCCAGCAGAAGAGAAGGTTATGGCTGAGAGGAGGTTATAGAGACAAAAAACATGCAGTCCTGTAGTTTGGAGACCGTGAACGTTGAGGGCCTTTTTACGCTTTGGAGGAAGAATTTGAGGGGTGCCTTTTCTCTTAGTATGTACCAAAGACAGTTGCTTTAGTTTTTGCCACAGTGGTATTTCTCATTCACATTAATTTTGGATTCATTGAGACACATTGTTTTTTATCTTTGGAAAGTAGGGTATCTTTCCCAAATAGTGATTGTTGGTAAGCATCCTGATGGGGGTGTGCTTTTCATATTGAAGACTGAATGTTCTTAGGACTGCACATTCTCTTGACATTGCTTGTTAGGGCATTTGTTACCTGGGAGAATTCTCCCCGGAAGGAATTCAGGCTGCAGTGTACCTGCACATACTACAGGCAGTGAGATCTGGATCTGCCTGATGAAAACCTGCTGCCTTTCTTGTGAACGGAAGAAAGACAGTAGAAAGGGTGGCAAGTTTCTGGTAGTCTACTTAGATTTTTCCTACCAACTCAGTGGAATTGGGCAAAAGCCAATGTGTATATTCTAGAATGGTACGAGTCTGTGGAAATGTTGCTGGTGTATCTTCCTAGCATATTTATAAAGACCACTGGATTGAGTTCCAGATATTTTTGAAAGTTTAAGGTGTGTTTTGCCATAGGAATATTATACAGTGGTACTGAGATTCCCAGCCAGCCACCAAGACTATTTGCACATAATGTATTGTATACTAGTATTAGTGTCACAATTCCCTGTGTTCCTAAATAAAATATTTCTGAAAACATGAGTGAAATATAGACTATGGAAAAATCAAGTACATATGGTATTAGAAAATTCTCAAGTCTAAATTACGGTATAAATGATTAAGGTTGAGCTTTTTCACTCCCTCTCTCCCCCCACACATTTTACACATTCTATATACAGTTATAAGATTAATCATTAAATATAGGTGGATTAATGTCTAGTTCTTTTATATTACTTGAAAAATACTTAGTGGCCTTAAAAAATTGATCTTCACTTTGGGGGAAAATGATGATATCTCCATATAATGCTATGAAAGAATATAGAAACCTGTTCACAAAATACTAAGTGCAAAGAGTATAAAATGACAGTGCCATTTTCAAAACCAGCGTATGTGTATGTACGTAGCACAGTATGGAAGGATATCCATGCCCCACTGTATGATAGCTCCACGGCTCACTCTGGATGGTAAAATTCTGAAAGGTTTTTACTTTTTTTTTCTTTTCTGTGTTTTCCCTTTATGTGATTGTTTCTGGGGAAAAGTTGTTACTTATAGAAAATGCATATCATTGATCTCATGCCATAAATTATTCCTTCAGGCCGCAAACCAGAAGAAGAGGGTTTGGAAGATAATGGGCTAGAAGAAAATTCTGGGGATGGACAGGTATGTGAACCTCGTCAGTGATCGGCTCCGTCCATGGACCAGTGACCATCATCTGATGCTTGTATTTATCTTTGTCACAGGAGGATGTGGAGACCAGTTTGGAGAACTTACAGGTCATTGACATGATGGATATCAGTGTGTTGGATGAAGCAGAGATTGATAATGGGAGCATTGCAGACTGTGTGGAAGATGACAATAACCTCCAGGAGTCCCTGTCTGACAGTAGAGAGCTAGTAGAGGGGGAGATGCAAGAGCTTCCGGAGCAACTTCAAGAATATGCTGTAGGTACCTTGGCAGGGTCTCCAGGATATATCCCACATGTAATAATTCCTCAAATAGCCTAACAGATGAAAAACTTTATATTTGGAATTATGTTCTTTTAATGCCATTTCAGTACATGTTTGGCTCATCCATTCACGTGTAAAAAATTAGATGAGTTTGAAAAGCACACTTTGCTTCGTTGAAAAATGGTGTCTTGTGAGGAGTAATTGTATGTGCTCTCCATTTGAATAGTGTAGCATTAAGCATCTTGAGGACACTATTCTAGCTTTCTTATTGTAGGAGATTGCTCTGTGGTGTAACAATTGTAATTCCTTGAAAATACCAAAGCAGCTTGAAAGTTGGTCTTCTGCTGTCATCCTATTGGTACTCTCCTAGTCAATCTTTAATGCTAACTTGACCTTGTTTTTAAATGCTTAGCTTTTTTGTGTGTTAGGAAGAAATCCAGGGTATGATGCAATTGTGGTGAATATTATTTATTGAAGTCTGCCAGACAGTAATCATTATTTCCTTTCATCCTTTTAACCATAGTTTGATATATAGATGCTATTATGCCCATCTTCCAGTTGGGGAAATCAGTGAGTTAAAAGGTAAAAAAAAATCTCCAGGCAGCATAAAGCTCATATGAGAATAAAAATGAAGGCCAGGGTAATTCCAGAGTTCATCTACAACTCATACACCACATTGTGTCAGTCCTGTTAATTTAGTGGATTATGTTGTTTCCTTGAGGATGAATATTTCTCAGGTAGACAGAAAAGGCAATGAAAAATAGAAGCCAGGAGGCTTCTTTGTAGGAATTTCTAGGGGTCGGTCCTAGGCAACACCTCATTTTCATAGCCTCCTCAGTTCTTTTATGGAGTGTCTCCTGAGTGCTATGGGAGGAAGAAGACCACGTGCTCCTCCAGTCCGTCCATCCACGTATGAGATTCCTTGACATGTGTTTGCATTTTTTTTGGAACTGATCCTCAGTACCCTTCACAGTAGCAGACTGTCGTCTTTGAATGGCTGTGGCGGCGGAGAGGGGGACGTGGGTTATTTGGACACAGATAGGGTATGCAGTTGTTTATCTTTTGATGAGTCTCAGCCACTAGCTTCCTAAGAAGGAAGACCGAAAACATGAGACTGTGAAACCCTTCCTTAGTGACTGCTTCTTTAAGGCTGTTTTATTCCCTGTGATTAGAAAATAATATATTCAGTAGCAAAAGCTTGAAAACTCCTAAATGTCTGTCAGTAAAGGTTAAATAACTATGGTTTAGTGGAACCAGTTGTTTAAGAGGTAACAGCATTGACTAGAGGTTGGTCACCTAACTTGCTGTGTGACCTTGGATAATTCACTTAACCTCTCTGAGCCTCATTTGCAAAAATAGGTTTGGGGAAGTCTAAGTAGATGAATGTTTATTGCTAACTTAAAGCAGAAGTCATCAAGCTGGCCAAAAAGTTATTGGAACACAGCCACACTTATTTGTGACAATTGTCTATGGCAGACTTCTGAGAACAATCGCAGAGTAGAGTAGTTATGACAGAGACTGTCTAGCTTACAAAGCCTAAAATATTTACTATCTGGCCCTTAACCTTGCTTTAGAGCAGAGCCTAGTGTATAGCAAACACAGTAGGGTTCTTGCTACTATTACTAAGACATTTATTATGACTTCCAGTAATACAATGACTACTCCTGTATACCATATCAGTGAACTAAGCTTCTTTGTGTGAACTAAAATAATAATCTCCAAGATGGAAGCAAAAGTAAGGCAGGAACCAAGATAATGTGGTATTAATCAGGTAGACAGAGGAAGGGGAGATGGTCTTTGACACGAGTGTGTGCCCATGCTCTTAGGAACATGCATAGAATGTCCTGAGATGATTGTGTCAGGGGAAGGAAGGAGTGGTGCAAGGTCTTGGTCATGTAGAGGTAATAACAGTACATGCTCATAAATTATTTGAAAAATATCTTCCCCCCAAAAAATTAACATTCTGGACTTGATAGCAAACAGTAATTTATTGTGTCACACAACAATGATTTTATGAACCCCCTTTCTGTGTTGAGGAATCCCTCGCCTCACTGGACAGAGCCCAGCTGTAAGGATAGAAACTTGGCATACCAGTGATTCTTCCCCTGCAGGTCGGGCAGTGATGGGTCGCCTGAGCTTTGCCAGTCCTGTGCTCCTGTCCCCACATTCAGTTTGAAAGTTGATGACGCTAGGAGGCAGGGGTCCCAGAGATGCCATTCCTATGCGGGCCATAGCCACCCCAGGGGCAGCAGTCCCAGCGGTGGAGGCATCCAGTCTTCGGGAAGTCATGTTGGCCATGAAGTCCAAGAACCCCCTCTGCAACGTGATTCTAGACATTGTTCCTGGAAGAGCAGACCCAACCCTGGTGTTCCCATCTACCAGGGGAGCGTATGTACTACCCAGCTGTACTTTTTTGCTTGACTTAGACTATTGTTTTTGTTTGACTTGTATCTTGAGAACCCCCACTGATACCATTTAAGTGGGTCTCCTAGACTGTCTGCAGGTATATGTTTATGTACATTTCTCTCAGTTGAGGTGGAATCACAATGTAATGCTGTTTAGATTCGTGCTCTGTGTTTAGAATGTCACCTTAAATGGCTTTTCACAGCTGTAACTTTTCATTGTATGGATGTACTGTCACGTTGCCTTATTATTGATGTCATGAGTTTTGTTCTCCATTTGTTTTACAGGTAGAGGACAAAGAAAGTATAAATAATTTAGACACTTTATCACCTGACTTCACTGTATTACAGGTAAATTGTATGTCTCAGTAATTTTAGAATAAAAGGTTAGACTACAGTTTTTAGAGACTGCTTCCAATATCATATGGCAGTCCCAACTAAAAGTTACTGGAAGGTCTGTTTCCTTTTTTGGCCTCTGTAGAGGGGGCTTTGCTTTCAACTTTCCCCGAATAGAAAGTGTTAGTGAAAAGGGCTCGTCGTCTCGGTGCCCCCACCAGCACCGTGGATTCCTGCAGCTAAGACCCAGGCCATTTGGGAGACTCTTGTTAATATGATGGCTAGGAGGACAGCCTGTGGGATCTGTCCTGGAGGGCCTCCTCTGCAGCAGAAATACTCTTAGGTGAGAAATGAGACTGCAAGGGGGGTACCCCGTCCCCAGGACAGATGAATGGAGCTCAGATGAGGGTGCAGGAGGGTGAGGAAGGCCCAGCACTGCCATCACAGCTGGGAAAGGTGGATTCTCAGGGTTTCTGGTTCTCCATTGGGGAACTTCTCAGAAAGTACACAGATTTCTCTTGATGACTATAGCATCTTGGCTGTTTGACTGGCACCCATGTAAAAGTTAAATGTTAGATGAGAACAAATGAGATGTGCACTGCCTTTCAGGTGTAGTTTGCATAAATGTGGATCTTGAGTTTCCTTTTCCTTTTTCTGTCAGTCTTTGTAGGTGTAAATTGTTGGAATAAACCTGAGTATCTGATTTTCAGGAGAAAGTTTTGTGAGGAAATGAAAATACAATCAGCTTATTCCAGTCCTTGTTTTTTTGTTTAAATAATGTCACTTGTGCTGATTAATTGGAAACTATCTTTCAAACAAGATCTTCATTCACTTCTGCCAGGCAGGGGCCAGGTGTGTTATTAGTGAGCCGGAAGCCAGCCTCAAGGAGGGTGCAAATATCAAGAAATCTTGGCAAAACCCGGTTGATGTCTCTCCAGGGTTGATGTCTCCTCAGCTGCAGAGACACAACCTGTTCCTGACTCAGAAAGGAAAGGAGGAGTGGGGCTTGTCATTTTCTTGAGTGTCTCCTCAGTTCGAAGACTCCTATGTATATTGTCTGGTCAGGACAGTACACATAGCCCCTCTCAGAGACAAATGGGAATGTATACGTTTCCATCTAGGGAAAGTTAAGAGAATCGTTCTGCCTAAAATGGTTGTTTCCTTCAGTGTAGAATCTTTAATTCCCAGCATGAAATGGAAAAAAAAAAAACTTGATTACAAATGAAACTGTTACGAAAATGACCCGTTTCCTAGGGCTCCCGAGAATGGCAGGTCACTGCCCAGTGGACTGTACCAACCATTCATGTGCGTGTAACTTACATGCTGAGCACCTGTGCTTTCTCACATGCACGAGGAGAAAGGTTGGTTGCCATTCTCCCTGTGTAAACAGAACGATGGGTAGAGGCCTGACTGCTCCAGACTCAATTCTCACACTCATTGCTCAGATCTTGGCTCTGCTGTGTGTCCTTGAGCGAATTTGTCAACCACAGTGTGCCTGACTCCTAATCTGGGAAAAGAAGGATGATACTAATAGAACCATCCTGCTAGGGCTGTGTGCTCCTAAGTCACTTGAGTCGTGTCCGACTCTGTGTGACCCCATAGACGGCAGCCCACCAGGCTCCCCCGTCCCTGGGATTCTCCAGGCAAGAACACTGGAGTGGGTTGCCATTTCCTTCTCCAACGCATGAAAGTGAAAAGTGAAAGTGAAGTCGCTCAGTCGTGTCCGACCCTTAGCGACCCCATGGACTGCAGCCTACCAGGCTCCTCTGTCCATAGGATTTTCCAGGCAAGAGTACTGGAGTGGGTTGCCAGGGCTGTGTGATGATTGGTTAATATATGTGTATATAAGGTGGAATTTCTGCCTGGAACCTAGACAGTGCTTAGCAATGTGTGCTAGAGTTCCGGAATATTGTCACTCTTGCAGAGGGAATGTAGGTTCCAGGAAGCACATTCCATGCTGAGAGAAAATCCCTTCCTGTAGTTGGGCAGCCTCTCTGTGAGGAGGTGGTCCACGTACTAAATGCTGAGGCATGTGTAGGACTTGGCCTGCTTTGGAGTGAGGTGCAGATGAGCCTGTATAGCAGGGAGGTTGGAATAAGGGTAGTAAAACCAAACTGTTGTTGGTGAGGAGTAGCAATGGTGTGACTTCACAGGGGTTCCTGGGGGTTGTTGAGGAATTGGAGCTGGCCTGGTGGGTGGGTGGGTGGAAGAGATAAGGAGGCATGTGTGATACTGTAGGGATTTGATTGACCAAGTGGGCAGGGATGGTAAGACCACCATGCAAAGTAAGAACAGGGGTCAAGCCACCCGTGCCTTCTTTCCCTCCATCTTTTGAGTTTTTGGAAACTAATGCTGTGTTAATTATGTGAGAAACGATTTCCTGATCTGTGTTAGGCATTCTGTTAGAATCTCAACGTAGAAAAATGAAAGCACTGTTCTCCAGGCATATAAAACAATTTAGAAGGACAGACAAGCAAGTGACGGGTTTATCACCATTAAAAATGATAATGTTGCCAGGCGCTGGGAAGTGCAGAAGCAGACGACAGTAATGATGGACAGCAGTCCCCCTGAGATCAGCCTGGGACATGGGGCCTGGGGCTGAGGTGGATGAAGTGGGGTGGCAGCTCTCATGCAGGCTCTTGCCCAGAAAAAGCAGGTTCCTCCACCTGTTGCATTTGTGAGATTCCTTGTCTGTATTTTTAAAAATTCCCTTCTTAGTTACTACACTTTGGGGTGTGAATAAATTCTAGGTTTCGTCCATCTGGCACAATTTTATTTATGTTTTTTGTTGCAGGAAATTGAAGAGCCGCCCACGGAGCCAGGTACTGTTAAATGAAAAACTTAGCATTGGGGTTTGGAGTCATTCAATTTTCCACCTTCTCTAATTTGGAATCTTTAATTTTAAAGTTATCTTACTGTAGTATACATTGTTTTAAAGGTTTACGATCCAAAATATACCAGGATCATAGAGATTGGAAACCCAGCCATATCACCAGATCTGTGAAAGTGGCTGATTTCTCATTTTGTAAAGCATATTGGTGACATGAGACTATCTCATGCCTTTTTAAATGAACATGGCACTTAAACAGATATAGAGAGTTCAGATGCCTCTCAAAAGCCAATACCTCTGTACCCCACAAAACAGATCTTGTGATATTGGGCAGTGTGTTAATTTTGTGGTTTTTAATTCAGGCAGTGTAGGCACTGGTAGGAAGATACCTTTTAAAACATTAAGACATAACTGGATTCCAGAAGAAGAAAAGGTTTCTTCATAAGAATTCCAAACAAATACTATTTACTTTCTGGACTACAAATATCTCAGAGCACCGATGGAAGAGATTCTGGTTTTCATGTTGGACTGTTCTGTTAAAAGAAATTCAAAGAAATTTGGAAATTGAGCTCTGTTCAGTGAATGGTGATACATTGAGTTAAGCAACTTGGACTTTGGAAGCTAAGTTTGGAAGAGTCATATATACACGCCGACAGAATGAAGACTGTCAAGAATCAGCCAGAAGGTGTTGGGGGTTAAATAAATCTCTGGGATGCTTTTCTCTTCCATGTAGCATAGAGGCTTACTCTAGCAGTCGGTCGGAGTGCAGGTAGTGTAACCAGTGTTAAGTTTGTGTACCCGCGGGTTTTCCAATCTCTGTGTAGCTAGCAGTTCTCTTCGTGTTAGTGTGGCCGCCGTGCCAGTTCCGCATTTGTGATTGCTTTATTTCCCTGGTAATTAAACCTTGTGCCATTCTATTCCTGTTAAATCCGTAGAAAATGAGAAAATACTCGACATTTTGGGGGAAACTTGTAAATCTGAGCCAGTAAAAGAAGAAGGTTCCGAGCTGGAGCAGCCATTTGCACAGGAAACAAGTAGCGTGGGGCCAGACAGAAAACTTGCGGAGGAAGAGGACCTTTTTGACAGCGCCCATCCGGAGGAGGGTGATTTAGATTTGGCCAACGAGTCAACAGCACACGCTCAGTCGAGCAAGGCAGACAGCCTGTTAGCGGTAGTGAAAAGGGAGCCCGTGGAGCAGACAGGCGATGACGAGAGGATGGACTGTGAGCCTGTAGGGCTAGAGAAGCCAATTGAGCAGAGTAGTAAAGCCTCAGAGCACACGGAAGCCTGTAGCGAGGAGGCCGCGGAAGCGCCCCCGGAAGCCTCAAGCCCGGACCCCGGGGATAGCAAAGAAGACGTGAAGAAGTTTGCTTTTGAAGCTTGTAATGAAGTCCCTCCGGCTTCTAAAGAGTCCTCAGCCAGTGAGGGCGCTGATCAGAAAATGAGGTTTGTTTTTTTTCTCAGTTTTAGACCAGACGCTATCTCCTTTTCATTGGTCGTTTAATGACACACATGAGCTGTTTTTCTGCAATTGGCCAGCCAGACTGATGCAATTGTAGTTTACCTCTAAAGAATGTTTGATTTCTCTTTGTTTATTTTAAGCTGATTACATAATCTTTTTTCTTTTCTCAACCTATCATGGTTGTTTTCTTTAATTCTTCCTAATTATCTTTAGCCCAGCAGAATTAATTAACTCCTGTGGGTCTGAAATCTTATGGTTAGGTCAGATTTCCAATACACGTTTGTAGGGGTGTCATTTTTTTCAGAGCTAAATTTCGGGTAGGTATGCAACCTCAGCACATATTTTATAATTTTGAGTTAGTTTCCTCTCTGCTGCTTCTTCTGGAGTGACATTGTCTTTTGTCTTTAGTTCTGTCGAAGAGGACTCGGATACAAAAAAGCTTTCCAAAGAGGAGAAGGGTAAGTCAGCAGGGTGGCACCCCCGGGAGCGATGGTTCTAGTTGGCTCTAGCCCATCACACACCCATTTATACCTCACAGGCCTGTGAGCCTGTCTCGAAGCCTTTCTCCATTCTGGCCACCTGCTTCCTCACTCTGCGGGTTCTGGGTTGCAGGGCGGAATTGTCACTTCGATTTGATTTGGACACTTGATTTTGCCAGAGTCCTTTGAGCGCCCCTATCCTGACTTTCCCTCTGATTTGTGAACTTCTTGGACACATTGACACATGCAGATGGAGAAAATGCTTCGAGTTTTCAGATACTGGGGTTTGGTGGGTCCCTGGTATGGTGGATTTATCAACACCAGAGCCCTTTATTAATTTGCTAATTGAGGAGTAGTTTTGCTGGCTGCTCCAGACCCATCCTTAATCAGTGTTCAAAGAAGGCCAGAAATTGGGGAGAGGTTGTATCTCAGGCTCCACAGTGACAGCTCCTGTCTTATGTTCCACAGTCACCTCACTGGGATGGGTAATGCCATCTGGTAGCTCATGGCTACCACAGCCACGGGCCCAATGTATCCTGACCAGTCGTAGTAAGGGACATTGCCATCGGTTCTGTCCACCCTGTGGGCAGGTCCAGAATTCATGTCAGGACAGCAGGCCGGCCTCCAGCCCCGGCCTTCTCTGTACTGCTGGCCTCTAGAGCAAGTAGGGAGGGTGTCTGGTTTGGAATGACTCTAAGATGTTTAAGACTCAGGATCTTGTATCTTGTTTTTGACCGGAACTTTCTTTTGAAATAGGTCGTAGCAGTTGTGGAAGGAATTTCTGGGTTAGTGGACTTTCTTCTACCACCAGAGCTACAGATTTGAAGAATCTCTTTAGCAAATACGGGAAGGTAAGACCAGGGGAAGAGACTTGTGAGCTCATGCAGTATGGCCTCTATGTGGCAGATCATTATCCCTGGCAGTGAGGACTTGGAACACCTTGCAGTTCTTTGAACTCGCAGGTGTTTAGTCCTGTGGTGGGTCCACCCCCACTGAAAGAGATGTGAGGCCATTGGGAGTGCCCAGAGCCCACGTCCACTTTGTATTTCCCGTTCTTCACTGGCCCCCAAGCCACCATGTTGTTTGATAGCTTCCTGAGTCCGTTTCTCTGGCTTCCAGCCTTAAACCCATGGAGGGAAGGCTGTGGCATGGGGAGTATCGGGCAAAGGTGCAGTCTGCATTCTTCTGAGATGGTGGTGATTACAGAACACTGTGAAGCTGTAGAGAGATTTTATGAACAAGACCTCCTGTGGACCTGACCCCTATGGGCAGCCTTAGGCCCCAGCTCTGCCACACCAGGAGTTGTTGCTGGTCCCATGGGAACCTCATTTCCATATGTGGGGCTCATAGAGCTGCAGGAGCCCTGTCTTTGTTCCCTGTTTTCACCCCATCCTGGCTACCTCTGGCTGTGTCTACTCTGCCACACCTGCTTGTCTTCCTGTCTGCCTTAGCATGGAAAGGGTAGGCATGATGCCCAGATGGGCAGCCGCCCCCACTCCCCCACACACACACTGAGTGCTGCCTTTCCTCCCTCCTTTTTCCACCTCCCCCTTCCTCCCAGTGCTTCTTGGACTCTTCTCCAGATAAGTTGCCACACCCTAACCTCAGTCAGTTTTTGACAAGTCAGACTTAGCACAGGACTTGGGCCTTCATTCCCTGGATTAAAAAATGATAATGGAGAAAACCAACATCGTTCACCTTGGCTGTTGATGTTGAGGAACTAACAAGGAAAACTAAACTTGACTTAAGACTTAACTTAAAACTAAACTTAAACTTGCTTCTCATAGAAACTCATGAAACCCTGGCCTCTGCAACTCAAGGTAGGGCCCTTCTCTTGATTCTGCAGTGGCCACCAGAGCAGACATCTGCTCTCTGCAGGGAAGTTTCTGTCTGGAACTTGCAGTGTCTTGGGTACACTGCAGGCTTATTCCAGCTTGAATAGAGGACCAGGCCCCTTAGAAGCCTTCATTTGGGGCTAAGACTCCATGTGGCAAAATGAAGATGAATATCAGTCACTGCTCCTGGCTTCAGTGGGACCTCTCCTGAGCTGTGGGCCTTCTGCCATTAAAGGGTGTCCCCAGCGTCAGCTTGCTGCTGTGATTGGGCCAGTTAACTAGCATCTCGCATGTACATCTAGCATCTAGGATGTATCTGTAGCACCTTAAACATCTCCCAAAATTTTGTTTTGTGAGTAGGGTGGGCTCTGCGTTCCAGAGTACTCTTTGTAAATCTGTCCTATGTCCCTCTCCTTCTGTAGGTGTGTCTTCCTACTTCACTGTCCACCTGACTGACTGCATATGCAGAAACATTCCTTTTCAAGATTTACATTATTAACGGAATTCTGACAGGACGCTACCTTCTGCTTCACTCCTCTCTGCACCTTGCTGTCATCCTAGTCCTCTAGAGAAACAGCCAGGATGGAGTAGGAGCAGTCAGGCCACAGCATTACCCTCCCCATCCTTTATGTACCACATGTTGTCCACCTGTTCTCAGTGTCTCTGAGGGGTGGGGTGAACTACCATGAACCACAGTTGGGGTCTGTGTAGGGTCTTCGTGTCTGAGCTGTACTTGTGTGTTTTCCTTCAAGGTGGTAGGCGCCAAAGTTGTGACCAATGCCCGGAGTCCTGGAGCTCGCTGCTACGGCTTCGTTACCATGTCCACGGTGGAAGAGGCCACAAAATGCATCAACAACCTGCACAAAACAGAGCTCCATGGAAAGATGATCTCAGTGGAAAAAGTAAGGGGCCATTTTCTTCCCGGGATAAAAAGTAAGGGGCCATTTTCTTCCTGGGATGTGACCATGTTACAAAATAAGTTAATACTCCCAACTGATTCTTTTTCACCTGATTCTCTTTTTCAGGTGATAAATGAACCTGCTTGGAAGAAAACTTCTCAGAGAAAAGAAGGGGAGAGGAAAAAAGAGAAGACTAGCAATGCTGACAGGTATGTCTTCTCTCCTAGGCTGCGTGTTCTCCATCCTGTGGATGCCTCCAAGGCACCCGCATCCTCACTCGGTGCTCATTGCAGGAGTCTTCGCTGGGTTGTTCCCTCAGTGTTTCATCTCACACATATCTGTATCTGCACGCCATTTATAGATCTGCCAACCTCAAGAGGGAAGAGAAGGCTGACAGAAAAGATGACGCTAAAAAGGGTGAAGACGGGAGTGGAGAGAAGAGTGAAGACCAGGATGATCAGAAACCTGGCTCTTCAGAGCACTCTCGAGCCACAAAGTCAGGTAGCTGAGCAGTGGGTGTGAGAGATTGCATTCTGGCTTCTGTTCCTGGCTGGTGTGGTTAATGAGCAACACAAACTACATTTGTTTTCCTTGAAGTTGAGTACTTTTCTCTCAATAGGAGGTGTCCCTTCTTACCTGATTGCTTTTTTCGTATAGGAAGCCGAGGAACTGAGCGGACAGTGGTGATGGATAAATCTAAAGGTGTGCCTGTTATCAGTGTCAAAACATTGGGATCCAAAGAGCGAGTGAGTATTCTTTTCCTGCCTGGGTTGTTTATTTCCTTTGACAGTTCTCTGTGTGTGTTAGGGGATTCTTGAGCTTAATTTGAGAAAAGCTGTCTTCTGAAAATGGAGGGGTTTTTTGAACTTTAAAATTGAGAAGGTTTAAAGGCTTTCCTTCATAGTTTTGGTAAGAATTACTGCTCTTTTAAAAGAAAAAAAAAAAAAAAACATTTTGAAATTCATTTATGGATGTGATTGGCTTTATTTGCCTGCGTCTGGGCATAGCAGTCCATGTTCATTGCTGGTCTGAAGTTTCAGCAGCTCTCCATTGTGCATTCGTAACCCACACTTGCCGGAGCCAGCCTTCCGGCTGCCTCTGCACCCAATCTCCATCTTACTCATTCCATGCATTATCTCCGTGCAGACGCTCCATAGAGCCACAGAATCCACAGAGTGCCCACTTTAGGTTCTTACACTTCACTCTGTCTGCCTTAGGGTCACGGGCAGCTCTGGATGTTCATAATTCAACTCTTGACAGCCTTACAACTAGGATGGATGTGGGCCCAGGTCCCCAAGACTACCCACATTTCCAGATCCACTCTGGGTCCCGCTGGGCCTAAGGTTGGCTCCAGTGATGCAGGGAGGTCACACAGCCAGGCAGGTGGGGAAAGCCCCAGACAGAGTCTGGAGGGAACTCTCCTGGCTCCCTGTGGTCTCCTTCCCGAGATGGCTCCCCAAACAGGGACAGTGCAGTAGCACAAGGGTCATGCTTCTGCCCAGGGAGCCCCGTTACAGCCTCAGTTCCCAGGCTTTTTACTGGGGGCTGGTCACATAGGTACCCTCTCCTGACTCCCAGAAGGAAAGCAGTTGTTCAGCATAAACTATCGTTTGCATGGTCAGGGCACAGTGAGCCACCTTTGCCAGTTTAACTGTTGACTAGCGTACTCTGAATGCCAAGGCCCACCTCATGTTAACCTGTGCTGGCCAGATGCCCAGCCATTTAAGCTCATGAATGTTGTGGATCAGTTACAAGCTGAGAGTTCTGTTATGGCATTTCATTATTGCACTGTGTTTCCACCACTGTTTTACTGTGCCAGAGTGTTTTCCCCTTTGTTGTTGTTCTTTAGTTTCTAAGTCATGTCTGACTAGTTGGGACACCATGGGTGGTAGCCCACCAGGCTCCTCTGTTCATGGGATTCTCCAGGCAAGAATACTGGAGTGGGCTGCCATTTCCTTTCCAGGGGATCTTCCCAACCCAGGGATGGAATCTGCATCTACTGCATTGGCAGGCAGTTTACCACTGAGACACCTGGGAAGCTGGATTTCCACCCAGGTCTCCCTCATTGCAGGCAAATTCTTTACCTACTTTATAATAAATGAGGTAAAATGGCAAAATGGAAATGTACATTCAAGGGCTAAGAAGGACCTCAAAAATGAATGCACTTGACACAAATAAGGAATCCTCAGACATGACAGTAGTGGCGACCTCAATTGGGCATCACTGTGTGTTTAATATTAAAGAATGTGTTTTGAATGGAAAAGACAAAGTGAAAGGAAGTTTGTTTGTTTTTAATTTATGGATTGTTTCTGAGAAAAGCCCGTTTTGTGTGTTGATTACTGAAAGTACTCGACGGGTCCCACTTTAGAATTAAATGGTAATGAGTCTGTGACTCTCTATTTTAGTGAGCCAAGGTGAGGTTCTCTGGAGAGAACACAGTGTTAACCTGATGGTTTCATTCACTCTTCAGCTTCATTTCTGATTTTGTATGCTTGGGCCAGGGCACGTTTGATTTCTTCCTACCTTAACTATTCAATGCTTCTTGGTAAACTAGGTGTCCAAGAGTCAGGATCGAAAATCAGGCAGCATAGAGAAGCAGTCTGTTGGTTCCTTTGATAAAGTCAAAGAATCGAAGAAGTCTAAAGAATCAGAGTCATGCAGGTGAGTCAGGATCTAGGAATGTTGGCTGGTTTGGGTGTTGCCCTAGACTGGTGATAACTCTACCCTGGGAGGACTTTTTAACTATCTTCTCAGGTAGATATTCTCAAGATTCTGGGAGGTAGCAATGACAGGGAGATGGAATGCCTCCCTGGAGCTAGTTAACACAACATACCAAGTTTGCTGCAGAACCTGTCAATAGGGAAAAACAGTGGCACAGACCCAGTCAGAGAACTGAGAGGTCCCACCCTTCAATAAGCCCAGTACAAGATCCTCATAATTTTTAAAAACTAAACAGAAATCGTATCAGTTATATTGAGCAACAGTTAATGTTTTCTGTCAAAAAAAATTAAAACGATTAGTAAAAATCCTAGTAGAAGAAGAGTAAGAAAGGGGGCATGATACAGAATTTTCTCCTGAACAGGAAAAGGCAACAGGCAAAGAAAAAGTGCTGTTTTGGTAAAGAAACTGGCAAATAGTTCACTAGAAATGATGTAATTGGCAAATGTATCAGTGTGCATGTGTGGACTTAACATGATAAAAGTAACATTCCCCATAGTGAGACAAGGACAGTCTCTCCCCAGAATGGCTTCAGGTCATGTGGCTGGCTCACACCACTGACACAGTGTCAACACAAACTGCTGGCTGCACACAAAATTAAAAATTAAAGCTATCCACATGATGCAAAAGTAAGTGAATTTATGAACTTAAGTTTTTGAAAGGACTGACAATTTATAATGATGTTGCTGCTGCTGTCACTTCAGTCGTGTCCGACTCTGTGCGACCCCAGAGATGGCAGCCCACCAGGTTCCCCCGTCCCTGGGATTCTCCAGGCAAGAACACTGGAGTGGGTTGCCATTTCCTTCTCCAACGCGTGAAAGTGAAGTCGCTCAGTCGTGTCCGACTCTTTGCGACCCCATGGACTGCAGCCTACCAGGCTCCTCTGTCCATGGGATTTTCCAGGCAAGAGTACTGGAGTGGGGTGCCATTGACTTCTCCATTATAATGGTGAAGTAGACTAAATTTAAAATTTCACTTCAGTGCACTGAGAGACCAAAGAGAAGGTCCAGAGATGTGTGACAGATGGGAGTAAAGATGATTTGAAATAAATAAGCAAAAATTAATCTGATAGCAAGAATGACAGAAGGGGCTTGTTCAGCCTTACCAGGGATCAGGGACATGCAGATGAAAAATGCAGTGAGATTGGTTTTCCATCTGTGGGTTTGATGGGAATTACAGTGGGGGAGACTGCTTTTGGTGGTTAGAGAGGAGTGTCCAGGGGCACGTCAGCCTGGAGAGTGGTCCTGAGGTGTTCCAGACACAGTAATACCACAGCCCCCCACCTGAACCTGTGTGGAAGATAATGGGGGCGGGGCAACCATGTCCCTGAGGCTGGGAACAGCCAGAAGGCTGACATCTGCAAGTGGTCATGTGAACCCCCGCCTCTCTACTCAATGGGCTCCTTCAAAAAGCATAGTGCACCTGAACAGATGGTGATATATGGGGTCCAGGACATGGTACCTGAAGCAAGGAAGCCACATAATAAAGCAAGGCAAGATGAGACATTCCTGCTGGTACAATTCTGTGTCTGTAAACAAGAGGATGAACAGATCACCTGGCAGCTGTGCAGAGTCAGGAGGAAACCGTGATGGGCACCATCAGTGTCACCTGCAAAAGGACTATCAAGTGTCCCTCGCCTGAAAGGGGGTCCTGCACAGCCTGCTGCCTCCACCAGCGGCTGGCCCTTGCTTGTTGCTACAGGTCTAGGCTCCCCCTTTCCCCATCCCACTCGGGGGCGCTGCCCGCACTGCTGCAGCTCATGGGCCTTTGTAGCCTCTACTCTTCGCCTGCAGGGTGCGAGAGCTCAGTGATCGAGAGCAGTATGCGCAGGCAGAGCTGGAGCGGCAGGAGTACGAGGAGCTGCTATTCGCCCGTGAGAGGCTGGCCTTCCAGAGACGCCTCCTGGGGAAGGAGCGCATGGAGCGGGAGCGGCTGGAGCGCAAGCGCATGCGTGTGGAGCTCCTGCGGCGGCGCCAGCAAGAGCTACACTATGAGCAGGAGCGGAGGCCCTATGATGACGGGCGGTAAGCCACACTACTACGCTTCGCTGCCGCTTCTTAGGTGTTCCGTGGCATTTAGAACTGTGCCTTGCTCCCCAGAGCCTTGTTAACGCGGGCTTTTTATTTAAAAATAATCACGAGTATTTGCTACAGCTCAACTTGATACTCTGTACTTTATCTGGAAACCGGAGATGGTTTGAGGTTGATGGAAAAATGGTGCAAGTTGTGCTTAATAAATGATTAGGTTCGAGTCCAAGTACAGGCCGTCCCCCCAGCCCCCAGAGGAAGTTCAGATCCCCAGAGCAGCACGTAACACAGGGTGCTGGTCAGGTGATCAGGGACCAAAATGTACCTCCTGGGCACCTTCCATGCTTTGAAATCATTGCAGTGATTTGTGTTGATTCATTCTATTAATGAGATTGGTTTTAATTCCCCAGACATATTGTGTCATACAAATACTAAAACACTAACCACCAGTGAAAGGCCTGTTTTCAGACCTTGCTGTGAGGAGTCTGGGGCAATTATCCTAGGGTTGATCCTTTGAGAGCTTTTCCACAGGTATGATGACTTGGGGGAGACTGCATGGTGTGTGTGTGTTCCTTTTAATCTGTCCCTGTGTAATATAACATTGAGACTTCTGTAAAGGGTCTTTAAGATGTCTTAGGATTTTTGTGCATTTTACAAAATATTGATGGGAGAGTTTGTTAAGATCATAAAATATTTTTGAACAGGTACATCCCAAGTGCTACTAAAAGTTCTCTGCACTGGGTGTTTCCTGGGTCAGGTCTGCATGGGGCAACTATCCTAGTGGACTGGCCAACCCTTGTGTCCGTGAGCAGTTCCCAGAGGGGATCTGACACCCACTTCTCTGATCCCCTTCTGTAAGGAGACCTGAGCTTCTCTGTGGGGAACTTGGGCATGTTGGGTAAGAGAATAGAGCCCTTCCGTCACATCCCATATCACCCCTCCAGGCACTCGAAGCTCAAATGGCAGAGAATGGACTCTATGGATATAGTTAGTTCTCATTCTGTGAAGTTATGGTGCAGTTGGACAGTTGAGGGTTTAGTTTACCGGCTTCCACAGAGGTCGTCCATTAGGAGGGGGAAATGTACGTTGTCCTTTCTTGCTTCCCCCCTAGGCGAGATGATGTTTACTGGCCAGAAGCTAAGCAGGCAGCCCTGGATGAGCGCTACCATTCTGACTTCGACCACCAGGACCGCTTCCACAACTTTGATCACAGGGACCAGAGCTGCTACCCTGATTACTTGGTTGACAGGTCAGCCACTGACCCTGCCCACCTGATGCATGTCTTCTTTGTCCTGGTTCATTCTCTCTCTCTTTTTTAACATGGACCATTTTCAAAGTCTTTATTGAATTTTTACCTTTTGGTTTTTTTGGTCTTGAGGCATGTGGGTGTTAGCTCCCCAACCAAGGAACCCCCACCCCCTTCATTGGAAGGTTAAGCCTTGACTACCGGACTACAGGGACATTCCAGTCCTGGCTCATTCTTTTTTTGGTCCAAGCTCAATCTTAACGACGAAGAACTCCAGCGGCCCTTCTGGGTTCTAGGCTTCTAGGTTGCAAGCGCACTCAAACCAGCAGTTTGTGTGTGAATTACCCGGGTTCAACTCGGGAAATGTTTTCCATTGGGGGTTCTGACTCCCTTTCTCCTTATGCTTCCATTTGAATTCCCTTTTTCAGGAGAGAAGGTTCGAGGTCAATCACAGAAGAAAGAGAAGAACAGGTAAGTTAGGAGCTGTGATTGTAGCCAGTATAGTCGATTCTCTTCAATTCTGTGTATGCCTCCTGGAAACTGAGGCGTAGGGAGGGGACGGCATCTGTCGCAAGTCATACGGCCCTGGGAGCAGTCCTGGGGCCACCCTCCGACTACGATGGGCTTTCACCCTACGAGTACTCTCCCGACCGGAGAGGAGGCGCCAGGCACAGCGAGGGGCGGTGTCAGTCCTGGGTCTCACAGCCCGGCCCCGCGGTCCCTGACAGTTCGGGCCGGGGAAGTTCCTCAGCCTCTGGCGCCACCCTGGGGCCCCGGGCCGCCTCACCTTCTACAGCCGTTCTATCAGGACACTCATGTTGCCGCCCGTGTCCAGGTTCCGCTTCTTCAGCTCCGCCCGAAGGTCGCTAAGCCGTCGCGTCCCGATTTCCGAGACGAAAGCGGCCATTCCAAAGTCGGCGGCCCCTACCAGAGTACCATCCTGAGTGTTTTGTCTCCACCAACTACTCCCCACCGCCGGCAGCTGTAGGTGTTCTGAGCACAAAATGGCGCCGCCTGAGAGGAAAAGGCGCTCCATTCCTCCCGCCCCCTTTTTCCGGCCGCGCCTGCGCAACGCCCTGATCGAGCTTAACAGCACTGGCGCCAGGCCACAGCCGACAGGCGGTGTGACCGCAGTACGCATGCGTCTCGGCAGTTCGCGGCGGGAGGCCGGCGAGAAGTAGTACGCCGGCGTACGTCCCGCCCAGGGCTCTCACCACGCATGGGCAGACGCGGCCGGGAGCGTCGAACCCGCGCCGGATACGCCTGCGCAGAGACGAGTCGCACAGGAGCGGCCGGAGCGGTTCCCTCGCAGGCGGCGCCATTTTGTGCTGAAAGCCGAGGTAAACCCGGCCCGGTTCTGTGTGTAGTAGTCTGCGGAGCCAGGGTTCTTGGAATGGCGGAGTCTCTGTCCGGCTTAGGCGATTCTGGTACGGCGGGCGCAGCGGCTCTGAGCTCCGCCTCGTCGGAGACCGGGACGCGGCGCCTCACCGACCTTAGGGTGATCGATCTGCGGGCGGAGCTGAAAAAACGGAACCTGGATTCGAGCGGCAACAAGAGCGCTTTGATGGAACGACTTAGAAAGGTAGAGCTGGGGCCCTGGGGGTGGGTGGGAGGTGGGTCGGGGAACCCCGGCGGCCGCTTCGGCGGGCCTCCTGGCCTCGGGGTCCGTTTGCGGCCTGCCCCGGGCCTGTCCTTACTTCTCTCAGGCCCGAGCGGGATCGCCGAGCCCCGGCAGGCCCAAACTCAAAGCCCAGCGGCGCATCAGGGCGAGAACAAGAAAATCTCGACGCGAACGGGGGAAGTTGGAGGTGGCGGGTGACATCGGCCGAGGGCTTGTGTTATCCGCGTCAGCCCCTGTTTTTTAGGGCTTCCTTCGGCTGCTTTCATCCCGATCTCTGAGAGTGGACGCGGAACCTGAAATCCTCGCTCCGCTCGGGGAGTAAGGGGACTCGGCCAAGGTCACTCGGCCGGGGAGGGGAGGGGAGGTCGAGATTTGAACCCAGGCCGGGCGACTTTCTGAGCGTGTGCTGGATGCGGGGTCTCCTCTCGGGAGAGAGATGCTGCTTAATCCGTTAGGGCCTGGAAGTCTAGAATAGGGGGTTAGTTTACGAAGTAACCGTGTCAAAAGGATATTGGGAGCTGGGTTAGGGGGAATGGCTTAGGGATTTGCCAGCACAGGCTCGGGGACTCAGCCTGGCAGGGAAAGTGCTGTTTGTAATAAAGACCAGAAATGAAACCTACAGTTAGACTTTAGGACCTAAGGATTCTGCTAGTCTCCGTGACTCGATCTTGAGCGTGGAAGACATTTTAACTCCCTCTAGGCCTGTTTCTCCTTGTGTCCAAAAGAAGAACAGAATTCTTTCGCGTTCGGATTAAGTAAGATGGCATAAAATGGACTTGGCGTGCTGCCTGATACATGTGAACGCTTGAGGGGCAATCGCTGTCACAATTGAATTTTCTGTCGGTACTACTGTTTGGTGGTGGTGGTTTAGTTGCTAAGTCGTGTCCGACTCTTGCGATCCCATGGACTGTGCCCGCCCGGCTCTTCTGTCCATGGAATTCTCCAGGCAAGAATACTGGAATGGGTTGCCATTTCCTTCTCCAGGGGATCTTCCCGACCCAGGAATGGAACCTGGGACTCCTGCATTGCAGGCATATGATTTACCAACTGAGCTATGAGGAAAGCCCTAAATTCTTGTAACAACTGGAGGTACCACTGTTTGGTATTTGCAAACTGGGGGTTCTGACCCCTTCTTGCTGGGTGGGATTCTGAGCGATGCCTTTGAAAAGCAGGGAGTTAAGAATTTGTGCTCTTCCGCTTTCCCTGTGCTGTCTGATTCTGTTGGATTCTTTCTTTTACCGTCTCTCAACTCTTGTCCCAGGACTTCTCCTCTGTGATGTCTGAGCGTTGTCACCTATCCTCCCCCCACTTTACTTCCCCAAGCAGTGCAGTTTGTGACTCATTCCACCCTCTCTTGCCTCACAAACAACAGAGGATTGGGGTTTTATTTATTAGTTGCTGTTTAGAGGAAGTGAGGGTAATTTCTTATTATCCGGTTGAGGAAGTTCAGGCTTGAGAGGGATGAGTTATTATGCCCCGAGTCAGTGGGGCATTTGTAACTCGAGTGTGTGTTTCTTTCACTATGGATACTGACTCCCCTCTAAGACAACAGGGCAGGCAGTTCACCACTAAATTGTTCACCTGGAGAGTATGCAAGGAGGGGAGGGTTGGCACCCAGGGACCTGTGATGTGTTACTAGCTTCAGGGCCTCCTGTCAACAAAGCCAAATTGGAGGGCTTTTAGCCATTATTCCCCCAAATAATCCGCAAGCCTTTGATGCTCATAGAGCATTGACCCTCCCTGTCAGGTTGGTGGTTGAGGCCGGTATGATCTTCCAGTAGGGTCTCTGAGAGGAAAAATCCATCCTTTCTTGCTCTTCTCTTAGGGATGTGCTCACAATACACAAACACCATCAGCGTATACACCCATCTGCCACTCTTCCCGAGCAAGTCTGGAAGTAACTGGAGTTCTTTTACTTCTGTCACAGAGTGTTTTGTCCCTTCTCTGGTTTATTTATTTTTGTAGAAAAGCAAAACAGGGAAAGGTGGAGGCGACAGAGTCTAATTTGGCAAGGCCTTTAAGGATGACTCATAGCCTACAGTCCCCCTGGGGACGACCCTGTAAACACTACACGTAGAGACCATCTGAGAGGCAGACTGGTCCACTTTCTGTCTGAAGTAGTTGTTTTCTGCTGCTGGTGGTCCAGAATCTTGTCTCCAGGCAGAGGGTAAGGCACCTTCTGTTTGAGCCCTCCTTCATGACAGGGCATAACTCCAAATCTTCCTTCTGGCTCTGGCTTCAGAGAAGAGGGAGAGATTTTCTTTGTTCCTGCTACAGGTTAGGTGTGGAGCCCCCAAGCCTCATTCTGAACTTAGACGTTACCACGCTAGAATACTCCTGAGAATCTTTGAGACTTCTGAAACTACTTACAAACAAAACAGCATTTAAAACTGATTTAAATAGAACATGGGTTCCCAATACTATCCAGGAGAGAAAGGGTTTCCAAAAGTTAAAATCTGAGGCCTGATGTCTAGGGCTATCAGCATTGACAGGCTCAGTACGTGTTCTTTTGTTTGTTTGCTTTGTGGGAGTGGGGATTTGTTTGTTTCTTTTCCTCCTGAGTGCCTCCTTAGTGGTCTGCACCGTGCTGAGCGTGCCTGCGAGCTGCTTAACTGAGCAACACAGTCTTGGGATGGGAGGCGGCACTCACTCAAAAATCCTTAGCGTTCTGTGTCCAATGAAGCAGGTCCCCTAGTGGTTGAGAGAGAGACCTTAGGAGTCAGTGATTCGTGAGGGATGAGGTAGTCGGTGTCCCATCCGTTGCACAGCCCATATTCTGTCCAGATGGTGCTAATTGAGGCGTGGAATCAAGAGGGGATCAGGGAGGGTCTAATAACACATTGCTGAGTGACGTCATAGGTAATTAGCGAGTTTGCCTCTCCCTTTTTGAGTTCTTTCGGACCCAGGATTAGGATCTGTCAGATTGTGGTGATAATGTTAAAAGTAAGTCAAATGTCTGGTGAGTGCTTGCTTGCTTTACCTGACTAATAGGAATTTTCATGACAGCTTTCCAGGGTAAGAACTTTTAATTAGTCCCTCCTACCAGAGTGAAAAACAAACTTGAAACAATTAAGTCAGCCTGCCTAAGACCAGGCAGCCAAGTCTACCTCTGGGGCCCTTGCTGCAACAGAAAGAAGGAATGAATAGGTGGGGAGAGACCCTTTCCAGATCACCCCCTGAAGCTTCCGTGAAAGTCAGGTCTGTGTGCTGCCTTTTTGGGTGAACTTTTCTTTTCCCTTCCCTTTAGGCAATTGAAGATGAGGGAGGTAATCCTGATGAAATTGAAATTACCTCTGAAGGAAATAAGAAGACATCAAAGAGATCCAGCAAAGGTATGGAGGGTGATGTTAGGAACTTCTTTCAAACTGGCTTCCTCTGCTAATGTGCCTGTGGACTGCCCTGTGAATCTTTGATGGACCTTGAATGAAGGTGTGCATTTTCTTTCAAGATCTCTGTATTTTTGGTTTCCGTGGGATTTGGGAAGTCTCAGCATGGAAGAGGTACTGACACCTTTGCTTATTTTCTTCTGTAGGTTTCTCGGCAGCTGTTGCTTATCCAGAGTCTTAACCTTCTTGAGGTAGAGAGTGTTTAGGATTACATGAGTCTCCTATTGGTCTGACTTGTGGAAAATAACTCCCCTTTTAAATACCACCTGGCCAAAGCAGAGTCGTCACTTTTACAGATGTTGCTTTCAAAAACTGCCTATCACATAAAAGCCGGATTCCACACGGCATTAATGACCCTCACCATTGCCCCAGATGGTCCCTTCCTGGTTCCGCCCCCACCTCTTTCCTCTATTACATCCACCTGTAATCAGGTCCTAAACACGTGGTTGACTCCATCCACTCCTCTTCCCCATCTGTCTGCATTCGAGTCCTAGTTCATCAAGAGACAACTTCTGATCTCACCAGTAACAAATCTTCTCTCTTTGGGTCCTCTGCACAGCCCTGGCCTGAGTTTCAGTGCTGACATCATCCTGCCTGGTGTCCTAATTAGGTTGTTGAGGACAGGATCTGCCTCTTCCGTGTCTTCCTTCGTGCTAGTATTTACTCAACAAATTGAATTCCTAATTGGATTCAGTGACATTCAACTACTGTTTAAGAAATCAGCTAAAACTGGGCAGTTGGGCCATCCTGAAAGTTCTCTAGGTAATTGAAAGTTTTATTGTTCAGGCCCCCAAATGAAATATTTTTATCTGGCCAGTGGTGAAGACCTGGGTGTGAAATGCCTGAGAGGCAGGCACCAATATGGACCATGCTGTGGTATATTAGCTCTGGGAGAATAGCAGTCAGTGTCATCACTTTGGAGTGATGTCACTTGTGTGGTCCACAGTTCATTGTGCATTTTGACTTTGCCTAAGTCGGTGTTTTTGCCAAGGCAGAGTACTGAAAAATAAACAAGAGAAAGACATTTATTGGGGGGGAGGGGGGGGACAGAGGATATAGCCTGTGGAGTTTGTTTTTGTTTTTAAAAAAAAGAAATCCTTCCATTAGAGTTTTTAGGAACACAAATATGCATTAAGTAAAGGAGACAATCCATTATTAAAAGTAGGCATATTTTCCCAGACTTTTCTGTGTGTCTACCATTACCTAAAAACAAATGCAGAAAGATATAACCAGAAACCCAGTGTAGTTTTGTCTGTCCATTTAAAAAACCAAAGTACACACAACATCCTTTAATTTACTTTTTTCACTTAGCAGGTAAAGGACATTTTCAATAATGCAGAAAATAAAAAGACCTCGTTCTTTTCACAGCTAAGTATATTTGTCCTTCGTACTATAGTTGAGCTCCTCAGTTTTATCACTAAGCTATTTGTTCCGGTTTTCAGCATGTCCATGAGCCAGAATTACCTCTGCTGAAGGAATATGTTTTTGTTAACTGAGAGAAGTAGAATTCTGGGGTCAAAAGATATGTACATTTATTTTTAAAATAGTTATTAGCAAGTGGCTTTCCAACAGGCTTTGCTGGTTAATAACTAGCAACATGGTCAGGTACCTGTTTCTTCAAATTCTTGCTTAATGCTAAATATTATTTTCCTTGTATTTGTCTGAATTTCTCCACAGGTTAAGTGTCCATTTACATTTCTTCACAGATTAGACAGTTTCTGATAATTGGCCATCTGTATTTTCTCAATTGCCTTTTCATGCCCTTTGCTCATTTTTATGCTTGTCTTTTGAGAGTGCTCGCTCTGTAAAATGTTGTTTGCTTTTTTTCCCAGTCTTTCATTTGACTTAACTAGTTTGTTTTGACTTAACTAGTTTGTGATGTTTTTGTCTTTCAAGTTTTAATCTTTAATACAGGCAATGCAGTTAACCTGTCTTATTTGGTTTTAAATTTTATGTTGTATTTTAAAAGGCAGTCCTTTGTTTTAAAATTACTTCTTTAAAAAATCTGCATTGCAGAGTAGTATTTATAGTTTTATTTTGAGTTCATTTGGAATTTATTTTTGCATATGATGTGAAGTTAAACAGGGATCAAAATAATGGGAATTTTAAAATATTTATTATTGATTTATTTGGCTGTACCAGGTCCTCATTGCAGCATGTAGAATCTAGTTCCCTGAACAGGGATCGAACCTGAGTCCCCTGCACTGGGAGTGTGGAGTCTTAGCCACTGGACCACCAGGGAAGTTCCAGTGTGATACATTTCTACTAAATTCCTAGTGCTCTTGCCCAGTCATAATCCCTGCTTGTCCCTCCGGAGGAGGGGGGGGAGGGGCACGGAGGATAGTTACTTTGACCGTAGATGATTAGTTTTGCCTGTTCTGAAACTTCACGGGAAGTAGACATATTCAAAACAAAAAACTGGGTGTGGGTTTCTGCACTGTGTGGCTTGTGGAATCTTAGTTCTCTGACCAGGGATTGAGCCCAGACCCTAGGCAGTGAGCGCACAGAGTCCTAACCATTGGACTGCCAGGAATTCCCAATGCAAACTCTTTTCTGTCTGGTTTCTTAGACACTTGCAGTCATTCTGTTCTGAAGTTTTACAGTACTTTTTCATATTCAATAGGACTACTTTATAAGTTCTCTTCAATTATTTTACAGCTGCCTTATTAAATTTTATTAAGATTTTTACTGAAAATAAGAGTTTCTTCTTCTGTGCTGTTTGAACAAACTCAAAATACTTTGAAATCTGATGATTTTAATCAGAATCCTAGAACACTTCCAAACTAGTTTTACACCTGTACTTTAATAGATCATTTAAGGTAATTTAACTAGAAAACCAAAGTCAGCATATTTTTGAGCAGTCAAATACATTTTAATAATTGGCAAAATTTTAAATAAATACTTCACAAGAGAATATAAATAAATGGCCAGTGACCACATCAAAAACTGTTTACGTTTAGCTATCAAGGAAATGAAAATTAAAATGATTAGAAATACTAGAAAACAACTATTAAAATGGCAAAGATATAGAAAAACAAACTTCCCATACACTGCTGTGAAGTATATAAAATGATGCAACTATTTTGGGAGAAAAATTGGCACATAAAAGTTAAAAAAATTCAACTGAAATATTAATACATCCCAAATTATTCCGTTCCTGTGTCTTTAGCCAAAATAAATGAAAGCATAGATCCACAAAAACTTTGAACATGAATGTACAGTGTATCTTTTTTGGGGGAGACATAATTTCATGCTTAGAAAAGATACAAGAAAAATATAAGAAATTTTCATAAATTCTCACCCAGATTCCTGAAATGCTATCATTTTAATACATTTGTTTTATCCTTTTCTTTCTCGAGAGAGGGAGGGTAGGAGGGGAGGGAAGGAGGGAGAAAGAAAAGGATGAAACAGATGTAATACATATTTTTTCCTTTTCCCCTAAACTGTTTCAGAGTAAGTTGCAAGTATGTGCCTCTTTCCCCCTACATACTACAGTATTTTCTAAAAGCAAGGACGTTACATAACTATGTACGTAGTTACCAAAATCAAGAAATTAGTATTGATACAATGCTGTTATCCAAGCTTAGAGCTTATTTAATCATTTATTCCAGTAATTTTCTTCATAACTCAGAAGAAAAAAATTCTAGGGTCTTTTGCCTTCAGTTGTCACGGCACATCTTTTTTGGTCTCATTTAATCTACAACAATTCCAAAGCCTTTGTTTGTATTTGTGACATTACCATTTTCTGAAGAGCACAGACCACTTATTTTGAAGCCTGTTTTTCAATTTGGGTTTATTGGGGGTATTTCTGGTGTTTTTTTTTCCCCCCTCATGATTACGTTCAAATCACACACTTTTGTCAGAAATACCACTGGAAGTGTTATTTTTCTCTGCTGTTGTGTGTCCTCCTTAGAGGCACATCCTGGCAATTTGGGCAGGTAACTTGAGGTGGTATTGGTTGGGTTTCTCCACAGGAAAGTTTGTAATTTTATCTATGGGGAGGATACTCGGAGACTTAAAAATACCATCTTTCACCCTCCACTAGTGTCAGCACCCACTGAGTTGTTCAGTGGTGATCTTCTCAATTTGTCATTCCATCTATAGTAGTTAGATTTCTGCCATAAGAGGTAGTAGCTTTCACTTCTCCCCCACTTATCAGTGTGAACTTAGAGATTCCTATTCAGTAGGTGATAAGCCTTTGTGATTATTACTTATTTTGATGTTCAGATTCTCCCTATAAGACTCCTGCAAGCTGGCCCCGGTATCTTCTTAACATGTTCACATCACTCTTCGAACACTTATTTTCTGGCACAAAAGGGTGTTCCAGTGTCTGTTTGCTTTCTCTGCCCTGCACTGGGAATCAGCCATCTCTTCCAGGTACCCTTCTTCATTTTTTCTGAAGTGAAAGTCGCTCAGTCGTGTCCAGCTCTTTGCGGTCCCATGGACTGTAGCCTGCCAGGCTCCTCCATCCATGGAATTCTCCAGGCCAGAATACTGGACTGGGTGGCCGTTCCCTTCTCCAGGGATTTTCCCAACCCAGGAATGGAACCCAGGTCTCCTGCATTGCAGGCAGATTCTTTACCTACCGACTGAGCCACCAGGGAACCCCAGGACTACTGGAGTGGGTAGCCTATCCTTTCTCCAGGGGATCTCCCCAACCCAGGAAATGAACTGTGGTCTTCTGCATTGCAGGCGAATTCTTTACCAGGGAAGCCCTCTTTGCTGCAGGTGTCAAATTCTTGGCCACTGCTGGGTCTCTGAGGTCCTTTAGTCTTTCGTGTACCTCATGAAATTAAATACTAGTGAAGCAATCCAAAATGAGCCAATGACAGCTTAAGAAATGTGGAGGGAAATGGCTAATATGAACAGTGCACTTGCAAAACTTGCTAACTGGTTTTAATTGTTCTGCTTTGTTTTTGACGTGCTAATGAAACATCATTTGCAAGTCAATGACTTAAGCACAGTGTTGCCAGAGGACATTAAAAATAGATACAGTATTCTCAATAGGTAAAGCTACAAGAAAATATTTAAGTAGTGTGACATAACTAATTTTGAGAAACTTTTCCTAGATATGATGACTTGATAGCACAAGGTTCTCAATTCTCCTCAAAGTAACCTAAAAGACTCTTGGAGATTTGTCTGTTCTAATATTCATCAAAAAGGAAATACAGAAAAATAACTCAAATAGAAAAACGGTTGCATTCTTGCTCTCATTTTAATGGTAGATACCATAAATAGATAAAATTGGGAGAAAATATTACAGCATATAAACATCCAGAAAGCATTAATATTCCTACGAATTAATAAGAAGATCCCTGGAGAAGGAAATGGCAACCCACTCCAGTATTCTTGCCTGGGAAATCCCATGGACAGAGGAGCCTGGCAGGCTACAACCCACAGGGTCACAAGAGTCAGACACAACTAAGCAACTAACACTTTCACTGCATTTTCATGAATAGACAGGTCACAGATAAAAGAAAAAACAAACAAGGCCTATATACAAAAAAGAAAAATTCTTGAGGGAAAGCAAATAAAAATAATGACTATCATTTTTGCCAATTACACTGGTAAACAGGTACATAATTCTCAATATTCCACATTGACAAGGGTGTGAGGAAGTGAGTACTTATTGGAGATGGTAAATTAATAAAGCTGCTTTTGGGACAGGGGTGACCACACTGTGAAACTAACCGTGGAGGTGAGTCAACGTATAGGGCAAGACAATTTTCCAAGGCCTTTATTAACAGAAGCAAGTTACAGAATATATATACAGTATGATTCCTTTACATAACAAGTTCATTGCCATTTGAATGGTATGTGTGTAAATCCACAAGATGTTTTCAAGGGCCACCAAGCTGACAACATTGATTACCTCTTAGAAGTGCAACGGGGAGAAGGGAAAATAACTTATTACATGAAAAAGAACTTTTTTGTGTATTTATGAGGGTGGATCTTTTATTAGTAAACTAAAATTTACTGTGAAGTGGTGAGAATTTTTTAATGAGTATACTTGTGTGAATGTGTAATCAAATTTTTTAAAATACCTGCCCACGTGCAGCCAGCCACACTGGGTCCTGGGGGAATTCCCAGCAGGAGTCTGCGGAGAGGTCTAACAGTTGAGTTGGACATTCTCCCTGAAGTAGAAGCTTAATGGGGAGAAGAAATGGAAATCCCAGGCAAGGAGGGCTGGGAGAAAGTTAGGGAGACAAGAACTTCGAGTCTCCATGGGCCTGTGGTTTGGAGATTGCCAATGTGGGAGACCTTTTTACTCTTCGGAGGAAGAATTTGAGGGGTGCCTTTTCTCTTAGTATGTACCAAAAACAGTTGCTTTAGTTTTTGCCACAGTGGTATTTCTCATTCACATTAATTTTGGATTCATTGAGACACATTGTTTTTCATCTTTGGAAAGTAGAGTATCTTTCCCCAAATAGTGATTGTTGGTAAGCATCCTGATGGGGGTGTGTTTTCCATATTGAAGACTGAATGTTCTTAGGACTGCACATTCTCTTGACATAGCTTGTTAGGGCATTTCTTACCTGGGAGATTTCTCCTCTGGAAGGGATTCAGGCTGCAGTGTACCTGGGTGTACTGCTTATAGTGAGATCTGGATCTGCCTGATGAAAACCTGCTGCCTTTCTTGTGAAAGGGAGAAAGACAGTAGAAAGGGTGGCAAGTTTTTGGTAGTCTACTTAGGTTTTTCCTACTGACTCAATGGAATTGGGCAAAAGCCATTGTGTATATTCTAGAATGGTACGAGCCTGCGGAAATGTTGCTGATATCTTCCTAGCATATTTAGAAAGCCCACTAGATTGAGTTCCAGACGTTTTTGAAGGTCAAGGCATGTTTTGCCATAGGATACTGAAGTTCCCAGCCAACTACCAAGACTATTTGCAATTAAAATATTTCTGGGGAAAAAAAAATTCTGAAAACATGAGTGAAGTTAGAATATGGAAAAATCAAGTAACACATGGTATAAGAAAATTCTAAAGTCTGAATTGTGGTACAAATGATTGTTGTTAATCATTAAGTCATCCCAACTCTTTGCAACCCCATAGAATGCACCGAATCAGGCTTCCTTGTCCTTCACTATCTCCCAGAGTTTGCTCAAATCCATGTCCAGTGAGTCAGTGATGCTATCTAACGGTCTCATGCTCTGCCGCTCTTTTCTCCTTCTGCCCTCAATCTTTACCAGCTTTTCCAGTGAGTTGGCTCTTTGCATCAGGTGGCCAAGGTATTGGAGCTTCAGCTTTAGCATCAATCCTTCCAATGATTATTCAGGGTTGATCTCCTTTAGGATTGACTGGTTTGATCTCCTTGCAGTCCAAGGACATCTCAAGAGTCTTCTCCAGCACCACAATTCGAAAGTATCATTTTTTCGGCCTTCAGTCTGCTTTATGGTGCAACTCTCAGTTCCGTACATGACTATTGGAAAAACCATAGCTTTTACTAATTGGACCTTCGTGTGCAAAGTGATGTCTTACTCGATAAACACTTAGTAGCCTAAGAAATTCATCTTTAATTTGGAGAAAAATGATGGTGCTTCCCAGGTGGCTCAGTGGTAAAGAATCCACTTGCCAATAGACGCAGACATAGAGGGTCAGGGAGAAGAGGAAAACAGTGAATGAATGGAGAGAGTAGCATGGAAGCATATACACTAATATGTAAATAGATGGCCAATGGCAATTTGCTGTATGACTCAGGGAACTCAAACTGAGGCTCTGTAATGACCTAGACGGGAGGGAACATGTACATGTGTGGTTAATTCATGTTAATGTATGATAGAAATCAAACCAATATTGTAAAGCAATCATCAGTCAACCAATAAATATTTTTTAAAAAAAGAAGAATCCACCTGCCAGTGCAGGAGATGCGGGTTCAGTCTCAGTTGGGAAGATACCCTGAAGTAGGAAATGGCAACCCACTCAAGTATCCTTCCCTGAAGATCACATAGACAGAGAGGCTTGGTGGCCTCAGTCCACAGGGTCTCACACAACTGTACACATACTCACACAAACCATATAATGCTATGAAAGAATATAGAAAGCTATTCACAAGGTAGTAAGTGAAAGGATTATAAAATGGCAGCACAGTTTTTAAAAGGAGAGTATGTGTATGTTCGTAGCACAATGTGGAAGGGTATCCATGCCCCACTGTATGACAGCTCCAGGACTAACTATTAGATGGTAAAATTCTGAAAGGCATTTACTTTCTTTTTGCTTTTCTGTGTTTTCCTTTTATGTGGTTGTCTCTGGATAAACATGTTCCACATTCCTTAACCAAAAAGCAGCATATATGATCTTTTTTGTTTGATTGATTGTTTTGGTTTGTGTGGTTGTTAGTTTGGGTTTTGTTTGGTTTTTGTTATGCCAGGCTTGTGGGATCTTAGTTCACCTACCAAGTTTTGAACCTGAAACATCTGCAGTAAAACACAGAATGCTAACAACTGGAGTTCCAGGGAATTCCCCACAGCAGCATATTTGTATGAGACACTCTTCTCCCCATAACCAAAGCCGCTTAACATGACAAGCAGGCTGGAAAAGGTCTGGTTGCTTCCACCTTACTAAGAATCCATTTCTAGTGCCTCATACTTCCACAGCTAGTTGATAAGAACAGAACCAGTTCTATTAGGGGTAGTAGGGAACTCCCTTATCCAGATTGGATTTAACTATTCCTGGATTACTGTGTTCCTAAATGGAGAAGTCCCACAGGTGTTTTAGGTTGTCTTTCTGTAGTGCTCAGGGTGTATAAAAGTGAAAGTTGCCACTTCTGAAAAATACGTATCTTTGATCTCACAGGGCGCAAACCAGAAGAAGAGGGTGTGGAAGATAACGGGCTAGAAGAAAATTCTGGGGATGGACAGGTATGTGAACCTCATCAGTGATCAGCTCCGTGCATGGACCAGGGCCCATCATTTAATGCTTGTATTTTTCTTTATCACAGGAGGATGTTGAGACCAGTTTGGAGAACTTACAGGACATCGACATGATGGATATCAGTGTGTTGGATGAAGCAGAGATTGATAACGGGAGTGTTGCAGACTGTGTGGAAGATGATGATGCTGAAAACCTCCAGGAGTCCCTGTCTGACAGTAGAGAGCTTGTGGAGGGGGAGATGAAAGAGCTTCCAGAGCAGCTTCAAGAACATGCTGTAGGTACCTCAGCAGGGTCTCTAGGACGTACCCTAAATGTAAAAATGCCTCAAACAGCGTAACAGATAATAACTATATTTGAAGTTATGTTCTTTTAATGCCATTTCAGTACAATGTTTGGCTAATCCATTCACATCACAGATGAGTCTGAAAGGCACACTTTGCTTCATTGAAAAATGGTTTCTTGTGAGGAATAATTGTATCTGCTCTCCATTTGAATAGTGCAGCATTAAGCATCATGGGGACACTGTTCTAGCCTTCTTGTTAGAGGAGATTACTCTGTGATGTAATAGCTGTGATACCTCAAATACCAAAACAGGTTGAAAGTCATCAGATTGGTACTCTCCTAGTCAGTCTTGTAATACTATGACCTTGTTTTTAGAACCTTCGCTTTTATTGTGTTAGGATGAAATCCAGGGCACAATACAATTATGGTGAGTATTACTTACTGAATTCTATCTGCCAGACATTAGGCATTAGTTCCTTTCATCCTGTTAACCACAGATACATAGATGCTTTTATGCCCATTTTTTCAGTTGGGAAAATAGGGGAGTAAAAAGGTAAAGGTAAATAAATATCTCCAGGCAGTAGCTCATATGAGAATAAGAATGAAGGCCAAGGTAATTCCAGATTCCATACACTTAACTCATAGACTGCGTTTTCTCAGTATCGTTAATTCAGTGGATTATGTTATTTCCAAAAGGATGAATGTTTCTCAGGTAGACAGAAAAGGCGATTAAAAAATAGAAGCCTTGAGACATCTTTGAAGGCATTTCTGTTACTGGTATCGTAAATTTTGTTCTCCATTTATTTTACAGGTAGAGGACAAAGAAAGTATAAACAATTTAGATACTTCATCATCTGACTTCACTATATTACAGGTAAATTGTTGTATGGCTCAATAATTTTAAAATCAAAGGTTAGACTACAGTTCCTGGAATCCACTTCTGATACAGTCCCAACTAAAAGTTACTGCAAGGTCTGTTTACTTTTTTGGCCTCCTAGAGGAAGTTTTGCTTTCAACTTTCCTGAATAGAACGTGCCTATTGAGAAGGGCTCATTGTTACGGCTCCCCCGCCAACATTGAAGATCCCTACAGTTAAGACTCGGGACTTTTGGGGGCTCTTGTTAGTTTGATCAGTAACAGGTCAAACCGTGGGGTCTGTCCTAGAGGGCCTCCTCTGCAGCAAAAATACTCCTAGATGAGACATGAGACAGCCAGGGCAGCACCCCTTCCCCAGGAGAGAAGAATGGGGCTTGGACAAGGGTGAAGGAGGGTGAGGTGGGGTGGCCACAGCACTAACATCACAGCTGGGAAAGATGGGTTCTCAGGGGTTCTGATTTTTCCCTTTGGGAAGTTTGTCCTCAAGAAGTACACAGAGTTCTCCTGATGACGGTAGCATCTTGGCTATTAAACACGTTAAACTACGATCTGTGTTAAAAGTTAAATGAGACCAAATAAGATGTGGAATGACTTTTAGGTATAGTTTGCATTAATTTGGGTCCTAAGTTTCCTTTTACTTTTTCTGTCAGCTGACGTTGGTTTAAACTGTTGAAATAAACCTGAGTATCTGATTTTCAGAACGTTTTTGAGGAAAAAATGGCTTATGCCAGTCCTTGTTTTTTGTTGTTTTAATAATGTAACTTAAGCTGACTAATTGGAAACCACCTTTCAGACAAGACCTTCATTTCTCTCTGCCAGACAGGGGTCGGGTGTTTTATTAACAAGCCAGCCTCCAGGAGGGTACAAATGCAAGAAAACCTGGTGAAACTTGGTTCACCATTTGGATCGATGTCTCTCCAGCTGCAGAGATAAAGCCTGTTCCTGACTCAGAAAGGAAAGGAGGAGCAGGCTAATTTTCTTGAGTGTCTCCTCAGGTTTAACAGTCCTGTGTACATTGTCTGGTCAGAACAGTACATATAGCCCCACAATGTATATGTTTTTGTCAAGGGAAAGTTAAGAGAGAATCTTGCTGCCTAAAATGATTGTTTCCTTCTGTGTAGAATCTTTAATTCCCAGCATGAAATGGAAAAAAAAAACAACTTGATTACCAATAAATGAAACTGTTATAAAAGTGACCCGTTTCCTAGGGCTCCCCAGGATGGCAGGTCACTGCCCAGTGGACTGTGAAAACCATTCATGTGCTTGTAACTTTACACGCTAAGCACCTGTGCTGTCTCAGATGCACGAAGAGAGAGGTTGATTGCCATCCTCCCTGTGTAAACAGAACGATGGGTAGAGACCTGGACTGATAAATGTACTCAAGTCACACAGCCATTGCTCAAATCTTGGCTCTGCTGTGTATCGTTGAGCAAGTTTGTCAACCAAAGTGTACCTGACTCCTAATCTTTGAAAAGAAGGATGATACTAATAGAACCAACCTGCTAGGGCTGTGTGGTAATTGGTTAATATATGTGTACGTAAAGTGCTTAAATTTCTGCCTGGAACCTAGACAATGCTTATCAGAATTGGCTGGAATTCTAGAATGTTGTCCCTTGAGCAGAGGGAAGGCAGGGGCCAGTGACCACACATTGAAAGTCCCTTCCTTTAGTTGGCCAGCCTCTCCGAGAGCACATGGTCCCTGCACTAAACATGTAGGACTTAGCCTGATGTGGGGTGAGGTACAGATGAACCTGTTGTGGAGGAGGTGGGAATGGGGGTAGTAAAACGAAGCACTGATGTTGGTGAGGAGTAACAGTGGTGTGACTTTGACAACGGCTTCCTGGGAAGGGCTTGAAGGATGTTGAAGAATTAGATCCGGCTTGCTGGATTGTTGATTGGAAGAAATAACGAAGAAGGCACATGTGATACTGTAGGGGCTCGATTGACCAGGTAGGTGGGCAAGTGTGTATTGTGAGTCCACTGCGCACAGTTAGAACATAGGTCAAGCCACCCATGCCTTCTTTCCCTTGATCTTTGGAATTTTTGGAAACTAATACTGCATTAGTAAAAAATGATTATCTGGTATAATGTGTCTGATATTCTGCTAGACAATAAACGTATAAAACTGAAAGCACAGCTATCCAGGCATGTAAGACAGTTGAGAAAGACAGCCAAGTGATGGGTTCATCACCATTAAAAGTGATAATGTTGCCAGGCGCTGGGAAATGCAGCAAAGCACAGGACAACAGTAAACATGGAAACAGTCCCTTGGGGCCGAGGTGGATGAAGTGCAGCACCAACTCTCCTGCAGGCTCTTGCCTGGAACAAACAGGTTCCTTCGCCTGTTGGATTTGTGAGGTTCCTTGTCTGTGGTTTTAAAAATTCCCTTCTTAGTTGTTAAACTTTGGGGTGTAAAAGTTTCGTCCATCTGGCACAATTTTATTTATGTTTTTTGTTGCAGGAAATTGAAGAGCCGTCCTTGGAGCCAGGTACTGTTAAATGAAAAACTTAGCAACGGGGTTTGGAGTCATTCTAGTTTTCCACCTTCTCTATTTGAATTCTTTAATTTTAAAGTTATCTTACTATAGTATACTTGTTTTAAAGGTTTACGATCCAAAATATACCAGGATCATAGAGATTGGAAACCCAGCCATATCACCAGATCTGTGAAAGTGGATGATTTCTCATTTTGTAAAAGCATATTGGTGAGATGAGACTATCTCATGCCTTTTTAAGTGAACACGGCACTTAAACAGATATAGAGAGAGTTTGGATGCCTCTCAAAAGCCAATACCTCTGTACCCCACAAAACAGATCTTGTGATATTGGGCAGTGTGTTAATTTTGTGGTTTTTAATTCAGGCAGTGCAGGCAGTGGTAGGGAGATAACATTTTAAAGCATTGAGACATAACTGGATTCCAGAAGAAGAAAAAGTTTCTTCATAAGAATTCCAAACAAATACTGTTCACTTTCTGGACTACAAATATCTCAGAGCACCGATGGAAGAGATTCTGGTTTTCATGTCGGACTGTTCTGTTAAAAGAAATTCAAAGAAATTTGGAAATTGAGCTCTGTTCAGTGAATGGTGATACATTGAGTTAAGCAACTTGGACTTTGGAAGCTAAGTTTGGAAGAGTCATATATACACGCCGACAGAATGAAGACTGTCAAGAATCAGCCAGAAGGTGTTGGGGGTTAAATAAATCTCTGGGATGCTTTTCTCTTCCATGTAGCATAGAGGCTTACTCTAGCAGTCGGTCGGAGTGCAGGTAGTGTAACCAGTGTTAAGTTTGTGTACCCGCGGGTTTTCCAATCTCTGTGTAGCTAGCAGTTCTCTTCGTGTTAGTGTGGCCGCCGTGCCAGTTCCGCATTTGTGATTGCTTTATTTCCCTGGTAATTAAACCTTGTGCCATTCTATTCCTGTTAAATCCGTAGAAAATGAGAAAATACTCGACATTTTGGGGGAAACTTGTAAATCTGAGCCAGTAAAAGAAGAAGGTTCCGAGCTGGAGCAGCCATTTGCACAGGAAACAAGTAGCGTGGGGCCAGACAGAAAACTTGCGGAGGAAGAGGACCTTTTTGACAGCGCCCATCCGGAGGAGGGTGATTTAGATTTGGCCAACGAGTCAACAGCACACGCTCAGTCGAGCAAGGCAGACAGCCTGTTAGCGGTAGTGAAAAGGGAGCCCGTGGAGCAGACAGGCGATGACGAGAGGATGGACTGTGAGCCTGTAGGGCTAGAGAAGCCAATTGAGCAGAGTAGTAAAGCCTCAGAGCACACGGAAGCCTGTAGCGAGGAGGCCGCGGAAGCGCCCCCGGAAGCCTCAAGCCCGGACCCCGGGGATAGCAAAGAAGACGTGAAGAAGTTTGCTTTTGAAGCTTGTAATGAAGTCCCTCCGGCTCCTAAAGAGTCCTCAGCCAGTGAGGGCGCTGATCAGAAAATGAGGTTTGTTTTTTCTCAGTTTTAGACCAGACGCTATCTCCTTTTCATTGGTCGTTTAATGACACACATGAGCTGTTTTTCTGCAATTGGCCAGCCAGACTGATGCAATTGTAGTTTATCTCTAAAGAATGTTTGATTTCTCTTTGTTTATTTTAAGCTGATTACATAATCTTTTTTCTTTTCTCAACCTATCATGGTTGTTTTCTTTAATTCTTCCTAATTATCTTTAGCCCAGCAGAATTAATTAACTCCTGTGGGTCTGAAATCTTATGGTTAGGTCAGATTTCCAATACACGTTTGTAGGGGTGTCATTTTTTTCAGAGCTAAATTTCGGGTAGGTATGCAACCTCAGCACATATTTTATAATTTTGAGTTAGTTTCCTCTCTGCTTCTTCCTTCTGGAGTGACATTGTCTTTTGTCTTTAGTTCTGTCGAAGATGACTCGGATACAAAAAAGCTTTCCAAAGAGGAGAAGGGTAAGTCAGCAGGGTGGCACCCCCGGGAGCGATGGTTCTAGTTGGCTCTAGCCCGTCACGCACCCATTTATACCTCACAGGCCTGTGAGCCTGTCTCGAAGCCTTTCTCCATTCTGGCCACCTGCTTCCTCACTCTGCGGGTTCTGGGTTGCAGGGCAGAATTGTCACTTCGATTTGATTTGGACACTTGATTTTGCCAGAGTCCTTTGAGCGCCCCTATCCTGACTTTCCCTCTGATTTGTGAACTTCTTGGACACATTGACACATGCAGATGGAGAAAATGCTTCGAGTTTTCAGATACTGGGGTTTGGTGGGTCCCTGGTATGGTGGATTTATCAACACCAGAGCCCTTTATTAATTTGCTAATTGAGGAGTAGTTTTGCTGGCTGCTCCAGACCCATCCTTAATCGGTGTTCAAAGAAGGCCAGAAATTGGGGAGAGGTTGTATCTCAGGCTCCACAGTGACAGCTCCTGTCTTATGTTCCACAGTCACCTCACTGGGATGGGTGATGCCATCTGGTAGCTCATGGCTACCACAGCCACGAGCCCAATGTATCCTGACCAGTCATAGTAAGGGACATTGCCATCGGTTCTGTCCACCCTGTGGGCAGGTCCAGAACTCATGTCAGGACAGCAGGCCGGCCTCCAGCCCCGGCCTTCTCTGTACTGCTGGCCTCTAGAGGAAGTAGGGAGAGTGTCTGATTTGGAATGACTCTTAAGATGTTTAAGACTCAGGATCTTGTCTGTATCTTGTTTTTGACCGGAACTTTCTTTTGAAATAGGTCGTAGCAGTTGTGGAAGGAATTTCTGGGTTAGTGGACTTTCTTCTACCACCAGAGCTACAGATTTGAAGAATCTCTTTAGCAAATACGGGAAGGTAAGACCAGGGGAGGAGACTTGTGAGCTCATGTAATATGGTCTCTACGTGTAGATCATTGTCCCCTGCAGTGAGGGCTTTGACACCGTGTGGTCCTTTGAACTTGCAGGTGTGCCGGCCTGTGGCCGGCCCGCCCCTGCTGAGAGAGATGTGAGGCCAGCGGGTGTTCCAGAGCCCACATCCATTTTCTATTTCTCATGCTTCCCTGGCTCCAATCCACCCTATCATTTCATATCTTAATGAGTCCATTTCTGTGGTTTTAAACCTATCGCGGGATTGCTGTTGCGTGGGGAGGGCAGGGCGTCCCATTGTGTGAGTCATAGTGACTAGAGAAGCTGTACATAAGAGTTATGAACGAAAGATTTTTGCACTAGATCCCTGTGAGCAGCTATAGGCCTCAGCTCTGCAACACAGAGTGGTGTGCATGGGGCATGTTGCCAGTCCCATGTGAGTCTTGTCTCTACACTTGGGGCTCACAGCTCTGGGAACCCCGCCTCTGCTCCCTGTTTTCCCCCCTAGGCTACTGAGGAACTCTAGCCACCTCTGCCACACCTGCCTGTCTCCCTCTCTCCCTCCTCAGCCCAGAAAAGGTGGACACAATGCCCAGGTGGGGCCCCCACACATACACATTGAGTGCTGCCTTTTCTTCCTTTCTCCCCCAGTCCCTTCCTCCCAGTGCTCCCTGGACTCACCTCCAGATAAGCTTCCATGCCCACGCCTCCTTGTCTTCAGTCTGCTTTGCCAAGTAAGATTTAGCACAGGCCCTCATTCACAGTTAAGATTCAGAAATGATAACGGAGAAAACCAATATCTTTGATCTTGGCTGTTGATGTTGAGGAACTAACAAGGAAAACAAAGCTTGACATGTTCCTCACAGTAACTCAAAACTCCCTGGACATCTACATTACGGAGTGGGACCATTCTCTTGATTCTGCAGTGGCCCTCAGAGCAGACGTCTGCTTTCTGCAGGGAAGTGTCTGTCTGGAGCCTGCTGTGTCTTGGGTACAGGCTTAATGTGGGTTGAATAGAGGCTGTACTCCTGGGAATCCTTATTTTGGGGCTCAGATGTCATGTGGCAGAATAAAGATGAATACCAGCCATGGCCCTTGACACCCTGGGACTTCTCCTGAGCCATAGGCCTTCTGTCATAAATGGGCGTCCCCAGCCTCAGTTTGCTGCTGTTGTCGGGCCAGTTAACTACCATCTAGCATGTGAGGATGTATCTGTAGCACCTGAAACATCTCCTTGGATTTTGTTTTGTGAGTAATAGGGTGGGCTCTGCATTCCAGAGTATTGTTTGTAAACCTGTCTTATGTCCCTCTCCTTCTGTAGGTGTGTCTTCTTACTTCACTGTCCACCTGGCTGACTGCATATTTAGAAACATTTCCCTTAAAGGTTTACAATGGAATTTTGGCAGGACACTGCCTTCAGCTTCACTCTCCTCTCTCCACCTCACTATCTTCCTAGTCCTCTAGAGAAACAGCCATGGTGGAACAGAAGCAGCCAGGCTATAGCATTGCCCTGCATAGCCTTTACCTGCCACTTGTCATCCACCTGTTCTTGGCATCTCTGGGAAGTGGCATGAGCCACAGTATAGGGGTCTGTGTGGGGGCTTCGTGTCTGAGATGTACATGTGTGCTTTCCTTCAAGGTGGTGGGCGCCAAAGTTGTGACCAATGCCCGGAGTCCTGGAGCTCGCTGCTACGGCTTTGTTACCATGTCCACGGCAGAAGAGGCCACAAAATGCATCAACCACCTGCACAAAACAGAGCTCCATGGAAAGATGATCTCAGTGGAAAAAGTAAGGGGCCATTTTCCTCCTGAGATCTGACCACGTTAGAAAATAAGGTAGTACTTCTACCTGATTCTCTTTTTTTTTAGGCGAAAAATGAACCTGCTGGGAAGAAAACCTCTGAGAGAAGAGAAGGGGAGGGGAAAAAAGAAAAATCTAGCAATACTGACAGGTATGAGTCTTCTCGAGGGGATTATGGCCGAGATGACCTTTCTCTTGATGTCTCGTTTCTTACTTTTCCACTGGTGGGAAAGGCTGTGAGGCTTTCGCCCCCTTACCTTCTATGCACATGCTGGAGGATTTTCCCCGCCAGTCCTCAGAGGTGTCTCGAGTTCCTCTCCTAGGCTGCGTGTTCTCCATCCTGTGGATGCCTCCAAGGCACCCGCGTCCTCACTCGGTGCTCATTGCAGGAGTCTTCGCTGGGTTGTTCCCTCAGTGTTTCATCTCACACATATCTGTATCTGCATGCCATTTATAGATCTGCCAACCTCAAGAGGGAAGAGAAGGCTGACAGAAAAGATGACGCTAAAAAGGGTGAAGACGGGAGTGGAGAGAAGAGTGAAGACCAGGATGATCAGAAACTTGGCTCTTCAGAGCGCTCTCGAGCCACAAAGTCAGGTAGCTGAGCAGTGGGTGTGAGAGATTGCATTCTGGCTTCTGTTCCTGGCTGGTGTGGTTAATGAGCAACACAAACTACATTTGTTTTCCTTGAAGTTCAGTACTTTTCTCTCAATAGGAGGTGTCCCTTCTTACCTGATTGCTTTTTTCGTATAGGAAGCCGAGGAACTGAGCGGACAGTGGTGATGGATAAATCTAAAGGTGTGCCTGTTATCAGTGTCAAAACATTGGGATCCAAAGAGCGAGTGAGTATTCTTTTCCTGCCTGGTTATTTAATTCCTTTGACAGTTCTCTGTGTGTTTTAGGGGGTTCTTGAGCTTAATTTGAGAAAAGCTGTCAGTCTTCTGAAAATGGAGGGGTTTTTTGAACTTTAAAATTGAGAAGGTTTAAAGGCTTTCCTTCATAGTTTTGGTAAGAATTACTGCTCTTTTAAAAGAAAAAAAAAAAAAAACATTTTGAAATTCATTTATGGATGTGATTGGCTTTATTTGCCTGCGTCTGGGCATAGCAGTCCATGTTCATTGCTGGTCTGAAGTTTCAGCAGCTCTCCATTGTGCATTCGTAACCCACACTTGCCGGAGCCAGCCTTCCGGCTGCCTCTGCGCCCAATCTCCATCTTACTCATTCCATGCATTATCTCCGTGCAGACGCTCCATAGAGCCACAGAATCCACAGAGTGCCCACCTTAGGTTCTTACACTTCACTCTGTCTGCCGTTTTAGGGTCACGGGCAGCTCTGGATGTTCATAATTCAACTCTTGACAGCCTTACAACTAGGATGGATGTGGGCCCAGGTCCCCAAGACGACCCACATTTCCAATCCACTCTGGGTCCCGCTGGGCTCAGCACGTAGTTGTAGTTAAGCCTAAGGTTGGCTCCAGTGATGCAGGGAGGTCACACAGCCAGGCAGGTGGGGAAAGCCCCAGACAGAGTCTGGAAGGAACTCTCCTTGCTCCCTGTGGTCTCCTTCCCGAGATGGCTCCCCAAACAGGGACAGTGCAGTAGCACAAGGGTCATGCTTCTGCCCAGGGAGCCCCGTTACAGCCTCAGTTCCCAGGCTTTTTACTGGGGGCTGGTCACATAGGTACCCTCTCCTGACTCCCAGAAGGAAAGCAGTTGTTCAGCATAAACTATCGTTTGCATGGTCAGGGCACAGTGAGCCACCTTTGCCAGTTAACTGTTGACTAGGGTACTCTGAATACCACGGTTCCCACCGCTAGCTTCAGGCCTGCCATGTTAACCTGTGCTGGCCAAATGCCCAGCCATTTAAGCTCATGAATATTGTGGATCAGTTAGAAGCTTAGAGTTCTATTACGGCATTTCATATCTGTATTGTGTTTGTGCAAATATTTTAATGTATCAGATGATTTCTCCCTTCTTTTTAACAAATGATGTCAAATGGAAAAATCGAAGTGTGGATTCTAGGGCTAAGATGAATAGATGTCAAAAATTAATGCGCTGGGTACAAATAAGGAATTCTCAGACATGGCAGAAGTGGCCTTGGTTGGGCACCACTGCGTGTTTAATAAAAGAATGTGTTTTGGATGCACTTGACAAAATGAAAAACAGTTCGGTTTTTTTTTTAATCTTAAATGAAAAGTTTCTGAGAAAATCCTCTTTTCAATGTTGACTACTGAAAGTAGTCAATGGATGCCAGTTTAGCTTGGTAGTGAGTCTGTGACTCTGGATTTTGGTGATCCAAGGTGAGGTTTCTCCAGAGAGAATATAGTGTTACCTGATTGTTTCATTTGCTGTTCAGCTTCATTTCTGATCTTGGATGCTTGGGCCTGGACGCAGTTGATTCTTCCTGCTTTAACTTGTCAATGCTTCTTGGTGAACCAGGTGTCTAAGAGCCAGGATCGCAAATCGGCCAGCAGAGAGAAGCGGTCTGTTGTGTCATTTGATGAAGTCAAAGAGTCAAGGAAATCGAGAGACTCGGAGTCTCGCAGGTGAGTTGGGATCCAGAGATGTTAGCTGATTTGGGCAACACACATATCAACCAGAAGTACAGTTTTGGTGAAGTAACTGGCAAATAGATCAGTGAAACTGACCCTCATGCATGTGTTACTTTTAACATGATAAAAATATTTATCATGACGTTTCCCAGTATTGAGAGAAGGAGAGGCTCTCCTCAGCGGCTTCAGGTTACTGGGCAGTGCCTTCAGACCATCCTTTGGGTCTCTGGCTCACATCACTGACGCTCATGTCAACATACACTGCTGGCTGCACAGAAATATAAAAGTTAAATTCATCTGTATGATGCAAAAGTGAATCTGTTTGAGTTTGAGCTTTTGAAAGGACTAAAAATTGATAAAGGAGTCGACTAAATTAAAATTACCCTTTTCGGCACTGAAAGACCAAAGATGTGTGACAGATAGGAATAAAGGTGATTTGAAATAAACAAAAATTAGCCTGATAGCAAGGTTGACAAGTGGCTCAACAGGGTCATGAAACATTGTTGAGTGCAGGGATCAGGACCATGCAGACGAATGCAATGGGGGAGGTGACCCCAGCCTTTCCACTTCATGGCCTCCTTCCCAAAAGCCTGGTGTTATTATCTGTTGGGTGGGGATGCACAGGGTCCAAGACATGGTCCCTGAAGCAAGGAAATCACAGAAATGTTTGTCCTTATCACAGACACAAAACAAGACCAGATAAGGCATTTCTGCTGGTACTATTCCCTGTAAACAGAGCAGAGAATAGACAGGAGATTGGAGGGAAGCACATGCTGGGCATTGTCAGTATCTCTGCAAAAGTTGGGCTGTCTCAGCCTAGGTGTCTCAGCCTAGTGCCGGGAGGATGGGTCCTACACAGCCTGCTGCCTCCACCAGCCACTGACCCTTGCTTGTTACTAAATGTGTCTGCAGTTCAAGGCCCCCCCCACCCCCATCCCACCTGGGGGCACTGCTGCAGCTCGGGGGTCCTTGTAGCCTCTACTCTTTGCTTGCAGGTTGCGCGAGCATAGCGAGCGAGAGCAGTCCATGCAGGCAGAGCTGGAGCGGCAGGAACGCAAGAAGCTTCTCATTGCCCGTGAGAGGCTGGCCTTCCACAGACACCGCCTGGAGAGGGAGCGCATGGAGCGGGAGCGGCTGGAGCGGGAGCGCCGGCGGGTGGAGCATGAGCGCCGTCGCGAGCAGGAGCGCATCCACCACGAGCGCGAGGAGCTGCGGCGCCAGCAGGAGCTGCGTTATGAGCAGGAGCGGCGGCCCGCCGTCCGCAGGCCCTATGACTATGGGCGGTAAGCCACGCCACACCGCGCTGCCACCCCTAAGGTGGCCCGTGGCATTTAGAACTGTGCCATGTTCCCCAGAACCTTGTTAATGAGTGATTTTTATTTAAAAAGAAGCACAAGGAAAGAAAAAAAGCATGAGTATTTGCTACAGCTCCACTTGATATTCTGTATGGAAACCTGAGGTGGTTTGAGATTGTTGGAGAAACGGTGGGTGAAAGTGGTGCTTATTAGATCATCAGGTTCAAGTACCAGCACAGATAGACACACACACACTTTCCAGACTTTGAAATCATTGCAGTGATATAAATGGTTTTGAACAGGTACATTACAAGTGCTGCTGATAGTCCTCTGCACTGAATGTCTCCTGGGTCAAATCTGCATGACCCAACCCTTGTGGCCATGAACAGTTCCCAGAAGGGATCTGACACCCACTTCGCTGATCCCCTCCTCTAAGGAGACCTGAGCTTTTTCTTTGGGGGACTCAGGTATGTTGGATAAGAGAATGGAGCTGTTCAGTCACATCCCACATCACCCCTCCAGGCGCTCTCAGCTCTAGTAGCAGAGAATGGACTCGGTGGATAAAGTTAGTTCTCATTCTGTGAAGTGATGGGGCAGTTGGACTGTTGAGGGTTTAGTTTATCAGCTTCTACCGAGGTCATCCATGAAGGAGGGGAAATGTATGCCCTCCTTTCTTGCTTCCCACCCCCTGACCCCAGGCGAGATGATGCTTACTGGCCGGAAGCTAAGCGGGCAGCCCTGGATGAGCGCTACCATTCTGACTTCAACCGTCAGGACCGCTTCCATGACTTTGACCATAGAGACCGGGGCCGCTACCCTGACCACTCCGTTGACAGGTCAGCCACCCACCCTGCCCACTTAATTCATGGGTTTTTTTTTTTTGCCCTGGTTCATTCTGTTCTCTGTGTGTGTGTGGACCATTTTTAAAGTCTATTGAATTTTTTTTAATGTTACAACTGTTTTATGTTTTGATTTTATTGCCCCATGGCATGTGGGATCTTAGCTTCTCAACCAAGGATGGCACCCCCATCCTCTTCATTGAAAGGCTGTCTTAACCACTGGACCACAGGGACATTCCCTGTCCTGTTTTTGGGGTGTTTTTTTTTTTTCCTTTTTTTGGTCATTGTTCATTCATAATGAAGATCTCAAGTGGCACTTCTAGGTCTCAGGCCCAGTTGAACCAGCAGTGTGTGTGTGGATTACCTAAGTTCAACTTGGGAAGTGTTTTCCATTTGGGGATCTGTCCAACCTATGTTTCTCCTCATGATTTCATTTGAATTGCCTTTTTCAGGAGAGAAGGTTCAAGGTCAATCATGGGAGAAAGAGAAGGACAGGTAAGTCAGAAGCTGTGATTTTAGCCAGTTTTCCCTGTACAGTTGATTCTCTTTTCTTTTGCATGCTTGCTTCCTCCTCCACCCAAGTTAGAATAATAAGGAGTAAGGGGGTGTGGCACCTGCAACCTGTGTGGAACAACAGCGTGAATGAATAGCTTGTACTTTGTGCTGGCCCAGAATTCAAGCAGGTATTCTGAAGCCTTGTATAGCCTTGACCCTGAGGTTCTACACATCTTTGTGACTACATGGGTACTAAAGTGCTGGAGAGCTTTGCGTGAGCCTGGCAGGGTCTGTTGGAAGGTTCCATGTGACTAACGGTGCTGGCCAGATGTGACGCCTCATGTCGTGGACTCCAGGTGCACCTTAGAGTGTCAGTGATTGCCCATGCATTTTTTCTTTAGTAGCGTTAACACATTAGAAAACAAGTTCAGTTTTTTCCTTTTTTTTTTTTCTCTCTTATGTTTAACTTGAGAAACTTTCTCCAGAGAGCCTTGACTTTTTAGTGGGTTCCTTGGAGAATGGAAAAGATGAGGGAAGTTTGTGATCAAGGCGTTACTCAGCAGACATAGTCGCCACCCTGGGGGTTGGTGCTCTCCCTGACCACAGCACCTTGATATACTGTCCACTTCCCTCTGAGCCTGAGAACATGGCTGGGAGTGGCCAAGCTCCTGAGGCCTTTCCTGCCGCCTCAGCAGTTCATGACCCTCAGGCGATTCCTATTTCTCTCCTCCCAGAGGTACGTCTCTCACACAGCTGAATGTGCCCCTGGTGTCCTGGGTTTCCTGTGGTGGAGATGTTGAGCACCAACATGGTGGTTACATGTCCCACTCGGGGATCCCAGAGCAGGGTCACATCCTGGTGCTCCCACTCCTCCTCAGCCTGTTTCTCCAGCTGTGTAAGGGAGGAGGGGGTGTTAAAGAAGATGACTTACGTGTGTCTATCAGTCCTGCCATGCTGCTCTTGAACATGGATGGCTTCTGTCGTCTGATTAGACAGTGCTGTCCTGAAATCAAAAGGCTGTTTGTGATTATGTTATATATATATTATATGATTATATTCTATATATAGGCACCTGGCACATCGTAGTCATTTCCTGCTGTGGGTCACCCACTTGACCCCTCCACCCTTTGGTCCATGGGTGCCTGAACCTCTGCCTTCTGGTTCAGGAGCACCTAATTCGGTCTTGGGCTCCACAAGCACTTCTGCTGCCCAGGATGTGAGCAGATTTCCAGGGTGCAGCTGTGTCATGCCAGCTGAAGGCCTCTAGACCCCAGACAGTGTGTACAGTGCCTATTGGCACTGTCTCAGACCTACAGGGGCTTCTATCTGAGTTATCACCCTTGTCATTATTAACTTGTTGCCCAGAGGCCGTGGGATCCGGGGTTGTACTAAAATCTTTCATCTTGGCCCTTTCACACCAGCATTACCCTGAACGCCACGGAGGACCAGAGCGCCATGGCCGCGACTCCCGTGATGGCTGGGGCGGCTACGGCTCCGACAAGAGGATGAGCGAGGGCCGGGGGCTCCCTCCTCCACCCAGGTTTGTGACCCATGTCCCATGGTGCCCACCAGGGCGTCACAGTCAGCTGGCCTGATTGATGTATCCAGCTGAGGACTCCTGGTCTTGGGGATAAGCTGAGTGTGGGCTCTGCTGCCCAGGCTGTTTCCAGTCTCTCTGAACAGCCTTGGACCGAGTGCCAGTTCCATTACCCGCAGCCCTCCATTGCTCAGAGGACTGGGATCACAAAATGCCAAACCCACCTTCCCAAACCCAGCGTTGTTGCTGTCCTGGAAGGCCAAGATGGGGGCAATCCAAATCAGAGATGTCTTTCTCCAAGGGGCAGACGAGAGTGGGGGGACCATGGCCGCAGAATAGAGGAGGACCGTGCATGGCAGGGCGCTGCTGACGGAGGCATGATGGACAGGGACCACAGGAGGTGGCAAGGTGAGGACTGATTCTCAGCGGAGCTTCAGCATCTTGTGGAGAAGTATCCAGGCAGCTAGAGGTGCCCCTGCTCCTGAGGGTGGGAGTGGCCCTCTGCTTTTCCCACCACTCAGCTTTGCTCTTTCTGCACTGGGTGGGTGGGTGGATGGGTGGGTCTGGGGGGTCCTGGTGAGTGGATGGGAGGGGTGCTGTGGATGACATAGCTCCTCTCTCTCTGCCTTGACTTAGCGAGGACTGTGGGTGTGTGTAACCCATGTGCTCACATAACCACCAGGGACCTGGCTTTTAAGACAGGGACTGGAGTCCTGAGCCCTATGTCCTCTGAACTCCTTATCCTGTGCCCCAGGGCACTGTGTGAAGAGTGCTTCTTGTTTTGCAGGCGGTGAGAGGAGTATGTCTGGTCACATGATGAACCGGGGAGGCATGTCTGGGTAAGGACTGTCATCATTGGTCTTGTTTTTGCCTGTAGGCTCTGGCGGGTGTCACTGCTGCTCACAGGGTGTACCTCTGACCCTTGGTGGTGCCACCCCGGAGGGAAGAAAGCCCCAGAGAGACTGAGCACAGGGCAGAGCCCACTGAGGGAAAATAAACACAATCTGCCTTTGTTCCAGGCGTGGCAGCTTTGCCCCTGGGGGGGCCTCTCGGGGCCATGTGATCCCGCGAGGTGGCTTCGGGAGCAGACCCACCGACGCCCACTTCACTCGCCGCTATTAAGTGCTTGGGCTCCTGTGTTACACGTCACGTGGCAACAAGAATATGTTCTGTTAAGAGTTCCCTTAAACTGTGTACAATAATTTTTTTTTATCTGCTGCCATATTGTAGCTCAATACAATGTGAAATTGTTTTTGTTTTTTTTGGTTTTTTGTAATAAATGTGTTTCTGTTCCAGTACCCTTTATTTAAAGCGTTGCGTCTTTTTTTTACCTCAAGTAAAATGAAATGACACTTATCGATGTTAAGCCACAGCTCTTCCTTCAGGGAAGGAGGATGGAAGGGGGCAGCTTTCAGGGACTGTTGGATTTTCCAGCAGCACGCCCTACGCGAGCCCAGGCCCGGAGTTCAGAGGACTGTCTGGGTTGTGCACATCAGCCGTCCGTCTTTCCTTCGGGGCCTATTGTTTGTTCCCATTGCCCACATTCTGCCTCCATATATGAGACACTTGCTGCATGGGATGTTCTATGGGTTTTGTGTGGTAAAAATACACATAACATGAAATTTACTATTTTAACTATTTAAGGGTATAATTCAGTGGCATTGTGTATATTCTTTGCATCATACATCCGTTCCCACCGTCCATCTCTAGAACTTCCCCTTCCCAAACTACAGTTCTGTCCCCATCAAGCACTCACTCCCCAGCACCCTGCCTCCCACCACCTACTTTTTGTCTCTGAAATCTGACTCCTCTAGGGACCTCCTGAGTGGGATTGTGTCCTACTGTGAACGACAGACGACCACATGTGCTGTGACAGGAGCAGAAGGGCTCTTGGACACCAGATGATAAAGTAAACCTGGGCTGGGTGGGCAGGGCCCAAGTGGAAGGGGAGTTGCCAGGATGGAGGAGTGGGGAGGGGGTCTCCATACAAGGTACAGGTATGTTCAGGAATCAAGGGCTGCCTGGACTCCAGGAGTGGCCAGGTTTACTGCAGAAGGCAGTGTGTAATGGGGCAGTGCCACCTCCCTAGGTAAGCTATGTGCCTTGTCTCCACAGGCCCTGGGTCTGTGTGGATGGGGCTGGGGGCACCCCACTCCACTCGATTAGGGGACTAGTGGTCAGAGGCCTGCTTCTTGGCTCCATCTCCCACACTCAGGTAGGGTCTGGGCCTGGCCCCCCAGACCCACCTACCCACCCACCCTCTGGAGGCTGAGATGTACGAACAACCAAGGCTGACTGGGCCTGTTCCCCCAAGGCCACGGTCAAGGTCAAGGGCAGACAGACAGGGGACAGGCCTTTTCACCTGTTGGCTGAATACACTTCCTCCACCAGGCCACGCACATCCCTGTCATAATTCTTCCATACTGCCTGGGGGAGAGGGACCTGGCAGACAGGACTCAGTTAAGAACCTTCACACCAGAGAAAGACAACCCTGCTGGCTATGAGGGTGGAGTAAGGGGCAGTGGCCTCTAGAAGTTGGAAAAGACAGAAAGCAGATCCCCACACCCCATAGTCTACAGAAGGAAGCATTATATACCTGGATTCCAGCCTGCTAAGACCGATGTTGGACTTCCAGCCACATAGGGCAGTTTTGTCCCCTGAAGACAGCTGGCAACACCAGAAGACATTGGTGGTTGTCATGGGGGGGGGGAGGGGTGTAAAGCACCACTGGTATTTTGGGGGTTGGAGGCAGGGATACTGCTGGACACCGTGCCTGGGGTGACCCCAACACAGATTCATCCTTCCTGGATGTCGCTGATGCCAAGCTGAGGAAATGTGCCCAGAGGTGGTGGGCGCTGTGACAGGGCACTGAGGAGCACTGGAGGAAGAGGGCAGGGGAGGCTTCCTGGAGAAGGCATCTAAGCCAGGGGCAGATGAACAGGAGTCAGCCAGTAGGAAATCTGTCCTAGTGAGGGGCCGCACAACAGGGGAAAGTCAGCTATGTTCTGGGAACTGAGGGCTTCCGGTGTGTCCCAGGACAGAAGGGAGGTGGGGCCCCTCTGAGGAGTCTTACAGGGGTGGGGGAGCTGCAGGTGTGTGACCAAGGTCCATGATGTCATCAGACATGGTCTATGGGGAACAGATGGAGTGGGTGGTCCCAGAGGTGGGGCCAGCAGGGAGCTGGTCACTGGCAACAAATGCAAGTTGAAGGAGAGCAATCTGGGTCTGACAATGAGGACACAGAGAGGTCAAGAGCAGCACCAGTCTCCAGGCTGTCAGATCATGGACAGGGTGGAACAGGTCATGCAGGGGTCCCCTTTCCCAAGCACACAGTCCTCGCCACCCGTTCCTGGCTGAATGCATGGACAGACGTGTGCGTTCTTCTACGCTCAGATTAACCTAGGAGACACCCTGGCCTCTGATCTCTGCCTCCCTCATCTGTAACACTGCTCTCCCCTCCTGGCTCACAATCCTGAGTGAGCTCCATCCCCTAGAGTGACATCAACCCAAGAACTCTTGGGGACAGGCAATCCTGTGCCAGCTCAGGGCACCAGTCGTTACCCAGGCCTGCTCCCTGCTCCCAGGGTAAGCTTCATGGGCCAGCAGCTGGCTCCCACCCACGTCCACCTCCTACCCTGTCAGGGGTAGAGGTCTCCTCCTGCTGTCACCATGGTGGGATGCTCTCTGTGGCTGGGTACTGGGGACCTCACAGGGAGCATCTCAAGGGTCCACCCTCCCCAGAGCTCCAGCTGGATTGAGAGACTTGTGGGTCACCAGGCAGCTGACCCAGAGTAAGCATGGGGTGTCAGAGAAGGCTTCCCAGGGGAGCAGGATGTCTGGAAGTCAGGGCTCTTGTGGGCCAGGGAGACCATGACCACCAGGTCTGTGCTCCCCAGCAATCCCCAGCAATCCCCAGCAATCCTCAGGTTGTGGGGAGAGGGTGGAATGAGAGTGGAAACCAGGTGAGGGCAGGGACTTGACTAGGTGTGAAGATCAGTGAGCTGAGCAAGAAGGAGAATCAGCAACCGTGGGGGCTTCCAGCCACGTAGATCAGCCCCTGCCCCTAGACTGCCCCACCCTGTGCTCAGCCCTCCCAAAACCAAGGAGATCCCAGACCCAGATGGGCCCTCAGCATGTTCTGAACCCTGAGCCCAAGGGCTATGGTCTGTTCCCACTCCCCATACCAGGGCCCACCGGTGGGCAGGGTCCAGGTACAAAGGAGTGGACCTTGGCCTTTGATCAAGGTCAGGCCCCCAGGAGCCAGAAGCCCATTTCCCAGGGGTCCAGAACATGGATTGAGGAATACTTCCAAGTCCTTTATTGGGCCAGCAAGGCCAGGAGCTGCCCAGTTGGGTCCCAGTCTGGTGTTCATGGCGCCCCTGCCCCTGTTCCCGCCTGGGGCAGACAGCTTCCTCCGACAGGCTACTTGATTCGTTCCTTCAGGTATTCCCAGCCCTCCTTGGAGTACTCCCAGGCCTTGGAGGGGGCCACAGACAGAGCCGACATCATGGTGATGATGCCTGTGGGGAAGAAGGGCCAGGCACCTTCAGCGGAGACTTTTAGAGGTACCACTACCAACTGTCAGTTCCACACAGGGAAACAGATGGAAGCCACACACTGCTCCCCACTCCCTGGAATCTCCACCCCCTTGTCTCTTTTAGCTCTTGGGGAGGGGGGTTGTACAAAGAGCAGCAAAGCTAGCGATGGAAAGAATGGCCAGGAAGGGATATGGGAGGTATCAGGGGCCCCGCCCCTGCATGCAGATGGACCAGGGCCTACCTGAATTCCAAGAGTCGCGGATGTGAAAGTTCAACTTTGGAGGGGCTGGGAGCTGGGGAGAGAAGGGGAGAAGGGGCTGGTGAAAGAAGACCTGGCAGGCCCAGCCTCCCTCACAGGCCAGGAGAGCAGCATCCAGTGCCGAGGATGCCAAGCAGGGCTGAAGGACCTGGGATCAAAGGCCATCACAGAGCTGTCACCCTGGCTCCCTCCCAAGCACAGCCTCAATACCAGCTCAGGGTACCTGTGGTAATTTCAGGCCTGTCTGCTTGCACACGTACTGGCTGAACTGGTACACGGCGGTGGGGACCACCTCTTCGGCTTTCTGAAGGACCGCCTGACTCTTGTCACTGGGCCCCAGCAGCTCCTGGTCGTACACCAGGTAGATAGCACCCCCAGCCACACTGCCCTTGATGAGGAACCTGCAGGCAGAGAAAGGAACCATGGCAGCTCAACAGACACTGATGGCCACCTCCCAGGTCTAGGCATGCAAGGGTTGGGGTGGGAGTTAGACTCCTAGGGGAAGGGGGCCCACAGTCCAAAGAGGAACACACCTGAAGCCAGGCAGCTAATGGGGGAAGCGCGGGGCATCTTGGTAGCCCAGAGGCGGGCCTGACATACGGCACTTAAATTACAGCGTGCAGGAATATTCAGCGCCATTTAACTGGTACACTGAAGCGTGGAGGGGGACGGTGTCACTCGAGATGCCGCAGAGGCCAGGGAAAAGTTAAGGCTTAAGACGTCTGACCATCTTCTACCTTCCAGTTCCCGTGGAATGCTCCGAGAGGAACCCGCGGGAGGTTTCTAAGTGTCCCTTTAACCTCGCAACAAATGCATGCGGCACTCCCACATTACAGAGCCGGCAACTGAGACTCGGAGGGGTCTAGTACACAAAGTGAGTAGGAAGGCAAGGACTCGCTAGGAAGCAGGAAGTGGAGAAGCTCCACCCTGTCTGAACAGACAGGGGAGACCTGACACTACGGGCAGCAAACAGGCGATCGGGAGCAAACCAGATGTCGGGTGCCCGCAGAAGGGAACATCTTCGGGGGCTTGAGGCCCGCCCGGTGACCCCACGAACCTCATCAGCGACCAAACTCGAGGTACCATGATCGCCCGACTCCGCGCGCAAGGACACTCGGTTCGCCCGCCGCTTCCGGTTGCAGCGCCGCAGGGGCCTCTGGGACGCGTAGTCTCTTGTCAGCTGCAAAGGCTTCCGGGAGTCGGAGTCTCGGCTCCGAGAAACCAAAGATGGGCTGCGGTCCAACTGCAAAAAACGTCTCCGCGAAGATTAGTCCTCAAGGAGCAGCCACCGCAAAGCTGTCTGGGAAAAGTAGTCGGCACTTCCCGTGAGGCGCCGGACGGTTCGTCTAGCTGCCAAGCCTCCTGGGAAATGCAGTTGGGCGCGGAGCGGCCCAGGTGACGTGAGGGAAATAGAAGTCAGGTGTCTTGAGTGAGGCCTGAGGGAGATCCACAAAATGCCAGAGCCCAGGAGATCCACCCGCGCCCGCACTAGTGACTAAGGGCTTAGGCCTAGGAAGAGAGTGTCACGGCAACACGAGGGCGGAATTGTCTGATAGGCGGGGTTTTGGTCATGTGATCGGGTCGCGGTTGGGGCTTCCCTAAGGGGTGGGGTCAGGGAAAGAGCTAGGCAGGAGGCTGTTGCCTGGCAACGCCTGGAGCAGTTCCCCCCCTCCACAGTCTAGCCCCTCCCCCCAAGGATCGGGGAGGGGTTCGGAGTCACGTGACTCAGACCCTACGCGGGGGGCGCGGTCCAACCCCCGGGACACGGCCGTGAAGTAAGGGTGGAGGGGCGAGCGCGTGGCTCCTAAGCCCGGACCCCGGCCCCTCTGGACGTTGGGAGAGACAAACCCGAGTGAGTGAATGCGCGGTTGGGAACGTGCAAGTGGGTCGCACGCCCCCTTTGTCTAGAGGAGAAACTTAGGCCCAGCGATGTCAGGAGGCCAGTGGGTTCTGCGAGGATCTGGGTTCCCCCTCTTCTCCCCCATCACAACCTAGCTATTTCATCCACCCATTCATCCATTCCCTTACCCCCTACCCCCCGCCCACCCATCTTGCTAGGTAACCCCTGTGGGGCTGCTGTGATCAGGGCCTGGTTGAGGAGAGGGTTGAGCTGAGGGGCTTCAAGGCTTTCCCTGGAAGTGGGGAGAGGTGGGAGAGCGTTCTTGGCTGAGGGGATGCTGGCCTAACTGGGTTAAGGCAAGGAGTTCGCTTCTCTGAGAATTGATAGATTTATGGATGGGAAGTGAGGGAGATGAGGATGGACAGGGAGGCAGGGGCCAGACCTGCTGGGTCTCCATTCGGGGAAGTGGTGAATCCTGGAAGGGTTTGGAGCAGCAAGAGACATGCCAAATTTTTTTGGACAGAGATCCCTATGGCCTCTAATCTTTGCCCCATGCAGTTCAGAGGATAGAAACCCCAAGATGGAATTGGCCTGTGCCCTTTTCAGGGGAAACCCATGACCACATGAACTTTAATTAGCTGGCTTTTCTCTCTTTATGCCTTCTCCCTGAGATACAACTCCTGATTTACTTGTCACATCTTAACTGAAGTCACATCTTAACCCTGATGACATGGATACCTCCATCTCCAAGCCAGTCCTGAGTGTCCAATTCCTTCTGGGTGTCTCCAGATAGAGTTGTCTTTCTGGGCTCCCTCACTTCTCACCTCCCACATTCCTTGTATCACTCTGGATCGTCTATCTATTGAGCACCTGCTACAAGTCTGGCAGTTTGGGGTACTGAAGATCCAAAAGTGAGCAAAACCGGGACTTCCCTAGTGGTCTAGAGTTGAAGACTCTGCGCTTCCACTTCAGGGGGCTCGTATTCTATCCCTGGTCAGGGAGCTAAGATCCCACATGCTGCATGACGTGTGGCAAAACGTAAAAAAAAAAAAAAAAAAGAGCAAAACAGAAGCAGATTTCCTTTTCCTTTCTGCTCTCATGGAAGTGAGTCTAAGGGGAGAGAGGGAGCCTGAACAGGTAATAAATCATCAAGATCATTTCAGGGGATGACAAGTGCTGAGAAGGAGATGAATGTTCTACAGGTAAGGAACAGAAGAGGATCAGGAAGAGAGGTGCTGTAGAGAAGGAGGCCATGCAAGTGCCCTCTGAGGAGGTGGTGGTTGCCGCGAGACTTGAAAGAGGGAGCCACTGGGTTGTACTTGGGAAGAGCATCCTCACAGAGGAACAGCCGGGTGCAGAGGCCCTGAGGCAAGATGGTAACTGGCTGGTTCCTGTGATCAGTGACGAGGCTAGTGTGGCCAAGCAGAGTGAGAGGGGCTAATCCAAACAGGGTCTTTTTGGTTACCCAACTTTTGTCTTAAGTGAAACAGGCAGGGTTTTCAGCAGGTAAGAATATTGCTGCAGTGGCCCAGGTGAGCTGGATGATGACCTGGACCAGGTTGTGGCTATGGAAACAGAAAAAAGGGGCCAGGGCTGGGGGCGTCATCACTTGCTGTTCGAACAAAGACACCATTTGGGGAAATGGGTGTGACTGGGGTTTAACTCTGGGCCAGGCCTGTGTGGGCCGCCCTCTCTCCCACTGCAGACCCAGGGAGGGCCATGAAGGTGCTGCTCCTCACAGGGCTGGGAGCCCTGTTCTTTGCCTATTACTGGAATGACAACTTTGACCCAGGTAAGTGCCCGGGTGTGGGGGAGGGAGGGATGGTCAGGCTATCCTGTCCATCCCCCAAGCTGACCACCCCTGCTCACCACCAGCCAGCCTCCAGGGAGCCCGTGTGCTACTGACCGGAGTCAGTGCCGGCATAGGGGAAGAGCTGGCGTATCACTACGCTCGCCTGGGCTCCCACCTAGTTCTCACTGCCCACACCGAAGCTCTCCTGCAGCAGGTGAGACACTCCATCTCAAGTAGGGGTGGGGAGTGGGGAACAGGGATTGAGTTTGAACCCCTGCAAGCATCTGGGCTTCATGTGTGACCTTGGGCAAGTCACCTAATCTCTCTGAGCCTTAGTTTCCTTGTTTGCGAGTCAGAGACAAGAAAAGTACCTTCTCCTTGGTTCTGGTATGGGACTGAAGCAGTAACATAGTTGTAAAGCGAGGAGTTTTCCTCACTGAAGGAGAGTAATGATAGTGAACAAAGGCTGTGCTGATAGCTCGGGTTCTCAAGGGCAAAAGTGAGGTGGGTAGACATTTCTTAGCAACAGCCCAGTATTGCTTCAAGGAAATATACATCTCCTGGGGACAAACCTTCCAAAACTTCAAGAGGCCAGCAATCTCAAGATTTATTTGAAATCTCCTGAGTTTTTAATTTTGATGGTTGAACAAGCAAAAATGTCCCCCATTCTGGCCCGTGAGCTGCCGTATTGCCATCCCAGTGGTAAAGCTTTGGGGATGATGTTAAATGGATTCCGAGGCTCATTGAAGGGGAGGGGGGGCTTCAGGCTGGGGCCCTCATGGAGCCGACAGGTGGAGGGGGACCAGCTGGGGTGGAGGGGCCCACGGGCAGCTCTGGCCCCCCCCAGGTGGTAGGGAACTGCCGGAAGCTGGGCGCTCCCAAAGTCTTCTACATCGCTGCGGACATGGCTTCCCCTGAGGTGCCCGAGCGCGTGGTGCAGTTTGCGCTGGACAAGCTGGGTGAGGGGCGGGGCCTGGAGTCTGGGATCTTGGTCTAGGCTTTAGGGGCAAGACCCAATTTGGGGCGGGGGTGTGGTAGTAACAGCCGTTTGAGGGCGGAGATTTATGGCTCCCGGGCTAAGACTAGGGGGTGGAGCCTCATGGCATCCAGTGGGTGGAACTCATCCACTGGGTGGAACTCTGGACCCGGCCCATTGGATGAGGTTGAAGCCTGGTTAGGGAGTAGAACGGGTTCTCTTTGATCTTAGTTGTGGCACTACCTGGGTCAGAACTCACTGAGTCCATGCTCTGGCCGGAGCTTTGCTAGTTCAGGGGTCAGGGCTCGGGGCGGTGTCTCATAGGGCCGAGGGGTACGGAGCCTCAGGGACTAGCTCCAGGCTGACGGGCCTCTCTGGGCCAGGAGGGCTGGACTACCTGGTGCTGAACCACCTCGGTGCCGCCCCGGCAGGCACGCGGGTCCGCAGCGTCCAGTCGACACGCAGGCTCATGCAGGTACTCCGCCCTTCCGCGGCCCCTGCGTCGCCCCCTCGTGGCCCTGGTCCCACCCTCCCACCGGACTCCACCGTCTCCCCATTCCCATCAGGCCCTGCCCCTCGGGGCTCCAGACCCCGCCTTTCCTGGTTCTAGGCTCCGCCCTCTTGGTCTTGGCTCAGTCTCCCGGCCAATGCTACCACTCTCATTCGGAACGCCGTCCCAGTCCTCAAGCCCCGCCCCTACCTACCGAGGCCTTCACCCCTTCCCCGTCTGGGCTTGGATTCCGCCTCCGCCCGATGACTCACAGACGCCACCTCCAGGTGAACTTCCTAAGTTACGTGCAGTTGACTTCTTCGGCGCTGCCAAGCCTGACTGACAGCAAGGGCTCCCTGGTGGTGGTGTCCTCATTGCTCGGTGCGTGTACGTGGGGCAGAGGTTGGGGAAGCCACAAGGGCTAATGCAGGCGAACCTGGAGGGGGCGGGAAGGCTTCAGCCGCTTAGCCACTGCCCTCCCGCGCCCCCAGGCCGGGTGCCCACTTCCTTCTCCAGCCCCTACTCGGCAGCCAAGTTCGCGCTGGACAGCTTCTTCAGTTCTCTCCGGCGGGAGCTGGACGTGCAGGAAGTGAACGTGGCCATTACCATGTGCGTTCTGGGTCTCCGAGACCGTGCCTCAGCTGCCGAGAGAGTCAGGTGAGGCCCAGGACGCGTGGTGGGGCCAGGCTGCCTGGGAAGGGCTGTGGCCGGGCTGCTCAGCCCCAGTCGCAGTCCCCATCATACCCTCCCATCCCCAGGGGCATCACGAGGGTCAAGGCGGCTCCAGGGCCCAAGGCAGCCCTGGCCGTGATCCGCGGAGGCGCCACGCGTGCCTCCGGCGTTTTCTACCCATGGCGCTTCCACCTGCTCTGCCTGCTCCGTAGCTGGATGCCACACTCGAGGGCCTGGTTTGTCCGCCAGGAGCTCAACATAACGATGCCCGCTGCTGCCTGAGCCTCTGGGCTTGAGGTCCCTTCATCTTCCCAGAAGAAGACCCTCCAGCCAACCGTCCTGGAGCCGGGACACACACTGAAGACACTTCTGAGCAGGTGGTCAAGGGCCAAGAGAAAGTCATCAAGACACAAAAGTAAACCCGAGAAAAACTACCAGCATTTGAAAACAAGCAGAACTCGGATTGTACCAGGCATCTTGTCAGGAAGTCGGAAGTAAATTACCTCAGTCGTCTTAGCTGTTACTGATGATATGAGAGCTGCTTCCGTTTTGTAGATTAACAAACTGAGGCTCAGAGAGGCGATGTGACTTGCCCCAGAGCCCTGGCCACATCAAACAGGTCATACCATCACTGAGCCACCCTTGGAGCCCTCTCTATCTGTGACCTGAACCCACTGCCTCCCACTTTGTTCATTCCACTCAGTCAGCCTCGGAGCATCCTCCAACCCTTTCCCCAAGCAAGGCAGCCCTCGAAGCTCTCTAGTTGCTCTTGGGGTCTGAGGAGAGGGAGGAGGAAAAGAACATGTTCTAGGCTAGGTCCAGCCTCCCATTTGATAATAAAAATCCTTGTTCCCTTGCACATCCGCTGTTCAGGTTCCTTCCAGTTTGCTTGTGGCAGGAGGTGAAGAGGGATGTCTATGATATATTTATGTCAGAATGCTTAACTTCATTTCACAGGTGGAGAAATGGAGGCTTCAAGACAGGTGGACCTCATCCAGGAAGTCAGGGATGGAAGGGAAGGGAACCACTTGTGGGCCAAAAGCGTTATTTGCAGCACTAAGCAGGTGATTTATGCCCCAGTAATGGTCGCCTGCATCAAGCGCTGTGCACTTGACATTCGTGACCTCATGTCATTTTCACACCCAGAGGTCAGTGCTATCATTATTATCATTTTATGGATGAGGAAACAGAGAGGGGAAGTTGGTGGCAGAATCTGAGATTCCTACAACAGACTATCCCTCTTTAAGGCAATGTGTGGTGAACTGCATCTGCACACCACTGATATTTACAGTTATAAGTTTAAAATGGAGACTTTCCTTAGAATGGTAAACCAGCACTGCTTGCATAAAGAAAAAGTAACTGTAAAGATTAAAACTAGCATGAAAACAGTGTTATAAAATGCAAGCTACTGTTGGTTCTCCAAGGTGCCAAGATCAGCAGATGTTCGAAAGGGTAACCCCTAAACAGATCAGCCCCAAACTGATAGTAACTCTTGGAGATAAAAAGGAGACATGAGGCGAGGGTTCGATCCCTAGGAAGATCCCCTGGAGGAGGAAATGGCAACCCACTCCAGTATTCTTGCCTGGAGAATCCCATGGACAGAGGAGCCTGGTGGGCTACAGTCCTTAGGGTCCACAGAATCGAACAAGACTGAAGCGACCTAGCACACACGCACATATCAAGTGCCACCGGGGGCACTATATCACAACACTTTCCTTAGCTTTAGTCCAGAATTTGGCTTCATGTATCGTAAAACCAATTCCTCCGTTAGTGGAAGTTTTATTTTGTGCCAGGTGTCATTATATCTTGCTCAGTTTGGAATACGTACTATTATTGTCATCCTTCTATAAATGGAGAAATTCTGGTAGTGGGAGGTGGAGGCCCTGGCGCTGGGCCAGCCAGGTGGCGGCAGAGGTAGGATCCCAACTCTCAACCCACCTGCAGAGGGAGGGACCGCCGCTATAGTCACACCCACCGGGTCCGACTAAAGATTAAGGCTCGCTAGGGTAAATTAGCGGGTTTTGGGTGTCTGTTCGCGCATGCTCAGAGAGCCCGCAGCGACTTCTCCAAGCCGCCAGGGGGAGCCCGAGCTATTCTTGCCTCTCTGGCCCTCTCCTCTCGCGAGCTGGTAGATATCCCAGAGTTCCGCTCGTCGGAGGCCCTTGCGCCGCGGCAGCCATTGTAAGACAACAGGTTAGTGAACGCTCTCGCTAGTAGCATCTGTTGCCATCCGGATTGTGGGGGGGTCCCAGGCAACTCGAGGGATGGCTGAGTGCAGCGAGCGAGCCCGTGGGAGCCGAAGCGCGGGGTTCCAGGCGGTGGGGACCCAGCCGGAGCTCATCCACATCCCTTCTCTCCTTTTCTGTCCGCAGCCATGGCTCTGCGCTACCCCATGGCCGTGGGCCTCAACAAGGGTCACAAGGTGACCAAGAACGTGGGCAAGCCGAGGCACAGCCGCCGCCGCGGGGTGAGTACCAGGGCGCGGGGTTAGGGAGTAGGAAGCCTTCCGGGCGGAGGGCAGGGCTTGGGCAGAAGCTCCCGTAGCGCCGTCGGGGTATCGAGGGCCGGGGGATCCCTGGTGGTGTAAGAACGGGGAAAAGGAATGCGAGGCTGACCAGAGGAGAGAGTGGAAATGCTGGTTACCCGCCTTTGTGTTCCCCTTTGCTGCGGACGTCCACCGGGGCCACGTACCAGGACCCTCCCCCGTGCCGTGGATTCGGATGCTGAGTCGGGAGGGATTTGAGAGCGGGTTTTGACGCATGAGCTGGAGTTTGTCGAGTAGGAAGGTGTATGGATCCGGGTTGAAACGTGGAGGGAAAGTGGATTCCTTATTTTCCGTGTTGAGGAATCTTGGCCTCGAGAGGAGTGGGGTGTGTGTGTGTTCGTTTCTTGGTTAAGCGGCCCCAACTCCACGGTGCCCAGCTTGTGTGCAGGGCGACAGTGTTCAGGGTCCTGGGACAGGCCGTGCAAAGGGCCGGGCGTGACGCGCCACTTTGATGCCGAGGAGAGGGAGTAGGGGGAATCTGGGTTCCGTCGTCGGCAGACCCCTGAAGCCCCGGCTCTGACGCCCCGGTTTCGCGCAGCGTCTCACCAAACACACCAAGTTCGTGCGAGACATGATCCGGGAGGTGTGTGGCTTCGCCCCTTACGAGCGACGAGCCATGGAGCTGCTCAAGGTCTCCAAGGACAAGCGGGCCCTCAAATTCATCAAGAAAAGGGTAGGTGGGATTCCAGTGCGGGGGCCCGGTCTGGGACTCAAGGCTCAGGCTTACGGCCCTCCTTGCCTGGCAGGTGGGGACACACATCCGCGCGAAGAGGAAGAGAGAGGAGCTGAGCAACGTCTTGGCCGCCATGAGGAAAGCGGCAGCCAAGAAGGACTGAGCCCTTCTCCTCTGTTCACAATAAATCTTGCCAAATACTCAGCGTTTCTGTGCTGCCATTGAAAATTGGAGGGTAGTTCACCGTTAAGAACTGGGGGGGTCCCGCCCCTGGAGCACCCTGGTGAGGTGTGGTGGTGGGCAACAAAAGAGGCCACAGCCAAGCAGTACTGGAAATGGTTTTTAATCATAATTAAATACACTGATTCAGTCATAATTAAGATCGGGCTTCCAGTCTCCCCCAAGCTTCCTGGGGCTCAGCTGCCCAGAGCCCCTCCCGGGGTGCAGTTCCGGCCCGGGCCAGGCCCAGCAGTACCAAGGGTACCAAGGGCTACTGTCACCGCTCCACCTCCAGGGCCTCAGCCCTTTCCTCAGGAAAGGCGATGTCAAAGATCTCGCGGTAGTGCTCCACAAAGTGCACCTCCAGGCCCTCGGTGATGAATGCAGCCAGGTCATAGAAGTCCTTCTTGTTCTCAGCTGGCAGAATGATGCAGGTCACCCCAGCGCGCTTGGCCTGGGAGGGAGGGGGTGGCCGGTCAGTGTGGAGGAAGGAGAGGGCTGGGCAGGGAGCCAGACTCCTGGTGCCCACCCTGACTTGCATAGATGAGGAAACAGGCCCTAGGTACCATCGCCAGCCTCCACTCTGGCAGCCTGGGGAGCAGGGCCCAGGCCTCTGCTTGGGTGCTCTCAGCCCAGATGCTCCCCTACTCCAGGTGGGCCTGAGAATACATGTAGTGTGATGTACATGGTTCCTTAGGTCAATCACAGCACCCACTGCTTTACATTCTGAGGTTTGGCGCCTAAAAGTGCATAGGAGCGGAAGCTTCCCACACTACACAACCTGTTCCTCAGTCTGACTGCTCCTTGGGGGATGGAGGTTCCCATATGCTGCTTTAGAGATAGTGGCCCATGGAAGCTCCCACTCTACAGATGAGGAAAGCAAGGCCCACACACCCTGCCTGGGGTGTCTCCCTCATGGGAGCCCCTGGGGGCCACAGTCCCTTTGAGATAGAAGGGTGGAGCATATAGGGCCAGAACCAAGGTGCCACAGTGAGGTGTCGGGGCTCAGAGACAGTTGGGCTCTGTTAGGAACCCCTCAGCCCAACACTGAGGGGAAACCCAGGACAAAGGGCTGCCTCCACGTTTAACCTACAGCACACCTGGGGAGGAGACTCCAGGCTCTGGGCCCTTGTCCACCTGCACTGCCTGAACCCAGCCCCCTGCCACTGTCCTGCAGCCACGTTCTCAGTGCTGTCACAGTGGGCAGAGATGGAGACCCCAGTCTCAACCTCAGGGAAGGAGCTGAGCCACTGCGGGGCAAGGGGTGGGTAGTCAGGTTGTCAGCTCAATAGAGGCTCCAGGCCAGGCAACCCTGGGTCCAACCTCAAACCCAAAGAGCTTCCTCACTTTTCCCATCTGTAAACAGCCTGTCACCCTGCTTTTTCCCCTGGAGGTGGGGTCAGCCCTGAGTGATAGCTGTGAAGGCCATATGTTGTCTGGGTCTCTGTTGCTGAACCAGTGCAACACTCACCGCGATGGTCTTCTCTTTGATGCCGCCCACAGGCAGCACCTTGCCTGTGAGGGAGACCTCGCCTGTCATGGCCAGGTTCTGTCGCACTGGCCGGTCCAGAGCCAGGGAGAGCAGGGCCGTGACAATGGTGCAGCCGGCGCTCGGGCCGTCCTTGGGGGTGGCACCCTGTGGGGAGACGGGCAGGTGGGCAGGCAGCCTGGCAGACGTGTGACACAGGGCAGGGGACCAGGGTGGGCCTCACCTCAGGCACGTGCAAGTGGATGTGCGAGGTCACCAGGAACTTGTTGGAGGGGTCATGCTGCATCAGGAAGGCCCTGGCGAAAGTGTAGGCTATGCGGGCGCTCTCCTTCATCACCTCCCCCAGCTGGCCTGTCACCTCCAGGCTCCCATCCTTGTCCCCCTTGTCGCTATCGCTGTCTCTGTCTCTCGGCCGTCTCAGGGACGTCTCAACAAAGAGCGTGGAGCCCCCTGGGGAATGGAGGACCGAGCCATGAACCAGGGCAGCCCCAGACTCCAGGACAGCCACCCCCACCACCTGCTCAGCACTTCCCAGGAAAGGGGCCCCTCACTGTTCCTTACCCAGCTCATCCCAGCCTAGAATCTCCTTAACCCTGAGTGCTCACACTGTCCCTGCAGCCACCTCCTCAGGGCAGCAGGTGGAGCTGCAGGCACGGACCGGGTTACACAAAAACCTGAAGATGACCTCTGTGCTGGGCTTCCCCCTGCACCTGCCTGTAGCTCAGAGCCTGCAGGCTCAGGAGCACAGTTCTCAGTAAAGCCCACCATCAGCAGACTCCAGGCCCTCAGCCTACTCCCTCTGACACCCACCCCCTGCCTGCCTGCAGACACATATCTCAGCTACACAAGCCCCTGAGCTGCTCTCCCACCACCTTGCAGCTCCCAGACCCCAGGGCTAGTGGGCTTAGCAAGGTCACTTGGACAGGAAGGTCTTCCCTGAACCCTCTACCCAGAGCAGGCTCTCCTTCAGGCAAACCTAGGAACTCAAAGCTCACAGGGCGCTGCTGCTGCCTCACGGTCCCCGGATCAGCCCTGCACACTCCTACCAGCAGGAAAGGGCGTTCAAAGCACCCCACGGTGAGCACGCCCACCTCTCCTGGGGGTGCAGAGGCCACTCACCCATGGCCGTCCAGGCCAGGCCCATGACCACACCAGGCGGCGTCACGTCATACATGCGCTCCACTGTGAACACTGGCTTCCCCACGAAGTCCTGCAGGTTCTCGGGTGTCACCTCCACAAACTCAGCCTCACCGCTGACAATCTTGTAGGCAGACTTCCGTAACACCTGTTCGGGCACGGTGGGCTGGGGGGTGGCCAGGCCACAGGACCATCCCGTCCCCAACCTGACCCCAGCTCACCTCCCCTCGCTTTTCAACTTTTCACAGTTGTAAAGCACACGTGACCTAAACTATCTTAACCATTCGTAAGTATACAGCTCGGTGGCAAAAGTGCACGAGGGCTCGTGTCCAACCATCCTTCTAGAACCCTCAGATCATTAAGCACTCACTCCCTGTTCCCCATCCCCAGCCCTGACCCTACCATCTACTTCCTGTCTGTGGCTGTGACTCCTCTGGGCACCCACTGTGGCATGTGTCCCCCGTCTTGCTGGGCCCACTTGAGCCATCACGGCCCCAGGCTCCATCCGCTGCTGGGCAGGCGGCTCACCTTCTCCACCTGCTTCTGCAGGTTGCGGACACCACTCTCCCGGCAGTACTGCTTGATGAGGAGGGTCAGCACGTCGGACGACAGCTTGGCCTTGCTCTCATCCAGGCCACAGAGGGCACGGGCCTGAGGAACCAGGTACCGCTACAGGGAGGAGGAGAGCCGCCGTCAGGACCCCCAGGGCCCCTCTGAGACGCCCCCCCACCCAGCCTTCCAAGACCCCTGACTGGGTAGATGAGGTCACCGAGGTAGACCCTGGGCCTGCCCGGAGGAGCCCCTGTCCGCTGGGGGTCCTCTAGCAATGACAGGGTGTCAGGAAGGCTGCTCCAGGAGGCCAAGCCTAAGCCAAGACCCAAAGGGTGAGGAGTCAGTGAGGCCAGGACGTGAGGTGCAGGTAGCGAGCCTGGCAGGTGCCAGGATCCTGAACAGAAGGCTTGGGACCTGCAGACACCAGCCTGCCACCTCCACATGCTCCCAAGGCTCCAGCCTCTGCTCCTGCTGCATCCTCTGTCCGGATCTGACTCCTGCCCTCCCTCCAGGTGTCATCGTAGGTGCCTCTTCCTCCAGGAAGGCCTCCTCGATCCCCTAGACTTGCTCCTCATACAGAGACTGGTTAGTGGCTGCTGCCCAGTACAGGCGGGGATGGGGAGCAGGTCACAGGCTCCAGGGTCACTCCTGCCACACAGCAGTGGCCAGACAGTCAGTCCTGAGCACCAACCACAGGCCTGATGCATCCCATAGTCCTCATCTTCCTCCTCCTTCAGGGGCTTGAAGGAAGCCCTCCACCCACTCCTCCAAGCCTGCCCCTCCTCTGTCCCATCGAGTCTCCAGGCTGGGGGGAGTCCAGCACCCCTGCCACCACCTCAGCCAAGAGCTCTTTTTCTCGCCGCCCACCCCCCCAGGGGACACAGAGACTGGGAGCCAGCTCGTCACAGCTGCAGAAGGCCCAAGGGGACGAGTTCACTCAAGCCCCTTCTAGAAAGAGAACACTACGTTAGGAATACAGTCCTCTGGAAAGGAAGCCCGGCTTTCCTGACTGCAGGCTAGCGAAGCCACCACACCCCCGGGCACAAGAAGGGAAGGACCCCCCCCCCCACCCAGGAAAACCTTACACAGAGGTGCAGGCAGAGGCCTGAACCTTGGGTGAGCCTGGGACCAGGGAAAGGCCAGGCAGGCGGTTGCAGAACTGGGAACCATGGCCTCCCTGTAAAGCCCACAGCTGCAAGTGACCGGGCCTGGACACCAGCCACATGTGTGACATAAAAGGCGAGGGCTTCCTATGAGAGCTGAACTCAGGACCCCAAGACAGGGTGGGGCACTGAGGCCATGGGTAGGGCTGTGCTGTGTTCAGCACCGTGCTCGCAGAGGTGTCCCCTGCTCTGGTTCTACGGCCTGTGGTGTTGGGACATGGGGCGAATTCCCGTGCAAGCGCTTCCGAGACCCGTGGGGCTTCCCAAGTGACAGAGACAAGAAGAGCAGCCCTTCTTATTCAGGAAAAGCCCCTCTTAGAACACTAAGAATAACAAGGTGATTATTAGCATACCTGGCTGAGGGCCAGAAGAACCACCCAAGAGACTGGAGGAACAGAAGTTTCTGCCCCCAGGGAGGGGAGGGGGCTAGGGGGCTAATCACACACAACCAAGGATCTGATCAATAACCTGAGAAATGAGCCCTTTCCCACACCTTGGCCCAGTGTCTTTTTTTGGCTGTTCCCTGGTTGAATCGTTTATAATAAACCAGTAGCAGTGAATAAACCCATTTCTTGATTCTGTAGGCTGTTGCAGCAAATTATCAAACTGAGGAGGGGATGGTGGGAACCCCTGACTGACACCTGGTCAGTCTGAAGTGGCCAGGGGCTCGGGTCCTGCATCCAAGCCAGGGGCTGTGCTCTGCTCTGGGCACTGACCCCGGGTCTCACGCTATTCCTGTATGCCGAGTGTCAAGGGCACACTGACTCACAGGACCCTCAGCAGGAACCGGCGGGTACAGGGACCCCCACCCCAACCTCAGTGTCAGAGGTGTGACTGGCAGGAAAGGTTCACACCAGCCTCATCTGCTTCTTGTCCTCCCGCCCCATCCCATCTGTCCCTCTGGCATGAGAGCCCCTGAGCAGTACCCTGAGCTCTAGCTAAGGGCCCGGCCCCGAGGGAGCACCTGGCTATTTCCTGAGCTCAGGGCCGGGCTGTGGGTGTCTCACCTCAGCAATGGCGAGCTTCTCCTGGGCCACGTAGCCTGACACGTTGATCATCTCCATGCGGTCCCGCAGTGGCTCGGGGATGGTCTCGGTGATGTTGGCCGTGCAGATGAACAGCACCTGGGGACGGGGCCGTGAGGTGCAGGGGGACAGGGCGCCCACCCCTCCCCGCTGGCGCAGCCCTGGGCGGGACATGCACCTTGGACAAGTCCACGGGCACGTCCAGGTAGTGATCCAGGAAGTTTGCATTCTGCTCAGGGTCCAGCAGCTCAAGCAGCGCAGACGAGGGGTCGCCCTGGTAGCCCCGGCCAATCTTGTCCACCTGAAGGGGTGGGAGTGGGCGGGGGTATTGGCCCCTGTCCTGCCCCAGTGCCTACTCACCAGACACCCCAATGGGAGACAGACCCAGGGGTCGGGGCTGGGGAAAGCTGGAGCAGAAGGAAGAGCAGGGGGGCTGGCATGACCGTGAGGCTGTGGCAGGGATGGCGCCCTCCAGGGCAGGGGCGCCAGTGTTAGGAGGCAGCCTGGGAGCAGCAAGGCCACCCCATGACTCTGGCGCCATGGGAACCGCAGGGGCTATGGTTTCACCTTGAACACAGACTCCATCTGCTCAAGGCCACCTGGAGCTGGGGGCCAGGAAGGCCCAGGGCCCAAATGCAGCCTCGGGGAGGGGTGTGCACCCAGCCAGGCCCGCCCCCCAGCCCCACGCACCTCGTCTATCAGGACCAGGGGGTTCTCCGTCTTGGTCTTCTTCAAACACTGGATGATCTTGCCCGGCATGGCGCCCACGTATGTCCGCCTGGGGAAGAGGGCAAGGCGGGGCAGTGGGTGCCCCAGCACCTGGGCTAGCCACACAGGCGCCTGAGGCCCAGCTCCCTGGAGCTCTGGGACGCCCAAGTGCCCCCAAGAGCCGCCCAGAGGAGACACAGAGACACACACAGCGTGGCAGAAGATAAATGCTTCCGTCCTGTGCAGGTGGGCAGAGCACTAGATCACCCCGATGCTGGAGTGTCCCTCCCCCAGCTCAGGCAGGAAGGGCAGGGAATAGGTTCACAGCCAAGTCTCACTCAGACTCATCCCCCTAGATAGCAAAACTTCAGCCTGCATGGCCTGACTCAGCAGAAAGAGAGAGTGGGGAGCAGCTGGGGCCTGTGGCAGCAATGTCTCTGATGCCTGGGTCCCCGGGGTCACCAGGCCCAGGGCTCAGCCCCAGCCAGCACATGCTTTCAGGAGGACTGCTGCCAGGAAGACCTGCAGGTCCCAGTGTCCAGGACTGTCCATGTTTTTAGAAAAACCAGAAAAGTAATTCAGACACAGATTTAACCCTTCTTTGAACACCACCAGATAAAGGTATGCTCCAAGTCAGCTCAGAGGAGACACTCATGGATCTGTTGTGCTTGTGTCTCACTGAGCCAGGCTTTTCAGAGACCCACCCTCTGCAGAGGCCAACAGGGCGGGATGCCCTGGAATACAACATCCTGAACGTCCCGCTGAAGGGTGCCATGCACAGATCAGGTGGCTGTAAGAGCCTGCACATGGGGCACACCAGCCCCTACTCTGCACCTGACAAGGGGAGGAAAGAACCCAAGACAGGCCCTGAGTCTTCACCGGGGAGACCTCCCACTCTAGTGCCCAGGCCTGAGGCCACAACACAGCTCCTGAACTTTAGCCAGTGTTGTGGGGAGTTGAGCTGGTGGGATGCGAGCTAGAGCTGTGCAGCTGTCTACTGACAGCCCAGCCGAGAGGCTCTCCCAGTGACTGAGAAGCCGAGATTTTGAGCGAATGTTTGAGCACCTTGATCAAGCCAGGCCTGAAGTCGATAAACACCTTTTCAGTTACCAACTCCTGTGTGCAGTTTGCTGCTTGTCCCCATCATGATACCAGAGCAGGAACAGACCCAGGAAAAGGAAGGCTGACAGGAGGAAAGGTGAGTTCTGGGGGTTGGGATGGGCGGACCTACCTGTGCCCTTTGATCTCGGCCACATCTGTCATGCCTCCAACACTAAAGCGGAAGTACTCCCGGTTCAGGGCACGGGCAATAGAGCGGGCGATGCTGGTCTTGCCCACGCCTGGAGGACCGTAGAAGCAGAGGATCTTGCCCTGGGTGGAGCCCCGGAGCTGGCTGACGGCGATGAACTCCTGCGTGCAGAGGCGACTGGATGAGACAGTGCCAGACTTTCTGCAGGGCAAGGGGCCCCACCTGGCCTGAGGCTCCCCATGGCCAGGCACCTGGGGCTGCGGGAAGGAACAGCGCCTGGCCTGGAGGGGCCAAGCTGACCAGACTGTGATTTGTCACAGGGAGGAAGAGCCTGTGACACCAACAGGACAAGCAGGCACCAGGGGACGTGGGGACTGACTGTGGGGGTGACCCCAATGCCAGGCCCACCAGCCCTCGGTCAGATGCCTCTGCCCCGTTTCCTCCTCTCATGAGCACGATTTTTATCCCCCTGGTGGATCTGTGAGCCCTGGGCAGCCACTGACACCTCTGAGCCACTCCCAACACTGGTGCCTCAGGCCCCTGCTGACACCACTCCAGCCTTGCCATGGCCAAGCCCCTACCAGACCCTAGACTCACAGGGGGCTCCTCTGGGCCTCCACAACTACACAGGGGGAGTCCCGGATCCCAGGCAGGAGGCCCCCCATGCATGTGTGAGGATGTGGGCCGGGGTGGGGGTTGGAGGGGGGGAGGCCTCACCAGGATGCGCTTCTTGACGTCCTCCATGCCGTAGTGGTCCTCCTCCAGCACCGCCTGGGCCCGCGCCAGGTCTAGGTTCTCATTGCTGTACTTGCCCCACGGGATGGACGTCAGCCAGTCCAGGTAGTTGCGGGTGACGCTACCATGGGACAGATGAGAGCCGATAAGCGGGCCCTGCGAGCCGCCTGACTCCCCAACTGCACACCCACGGCGCTGGGACCCATGCACCCAACACTGGAAGTACACAGAGGACACTAGACAAGCTGGCCCTCTGGGGTGCAGGCATGCCTCACCTACTGCTCCAGGCAGACCCCATGTGTTTTATGCCGTGAAAGTCTGTACTAACCCTGCCTCAGCAGGTGATAAAGTACTTCTTAATTAAAGCATGTAACATACTTTTTTCTTTTTTTAGACAGAATGCAATTGCATACTTAAACTACAGTATGGGGTAAACATAACTTTTACACTCAACAGGGAAACCAAGAAAATTCACGACTCCCTTTCCTGCTGTGAACCAAGCCTGCGGTGTCCCGAGGTGTGCCTGTATGGGCGTGGCTCCTGGCCCAGAGGCTCAGTGAGCATGGGGACGGCTCAGAGTCCCACAGCTCAGGAGGGGCCAGCGATGAGGACAACCTGACCCAGCGCAAGTGGGGAAACTGAGGCCTGGAGCTGTGACCCGAGAACAGAAGAACCCCCTCTCAAGGGGCCTGAGGAGAAGCAGGCAGGAAGGGCAGAGTCAGAGGAGGAGCTGGACAACAGAAACAGAGGTGGGAGAGGCGTTCTGAAGAAGGATGGGCTGGGAGCCGAGGAATGTGTCCGAGAAGCTGGAAGAGGCTAGAAACGATTCTCCCCATGTCTCCAGAAGGAACCCATCCTTCTCGTCACACCAGAAATGAGGGTCCCTGCCTCCAGACCGGAAAAGCAGTCTGTGCTGTCTGGGGCACTGCGTGTGTGGCCCACGCTGATGTGAGCCTGGGGAATGCACTGCTGCCCCAGGGAGAGGCGCTGAGGGTGTCTCTGGTGTACAGGCCTGCAGCATCTGGGACCAGGGAGCCCCAGGGTCCCTGAACAAGAGACCAGACCCCACCAGACACCCTGATCAGACAGGGGCCTAACACAGCAGCCCGGGAAGCCCGCCCCTCTGAGGAGCTGTCCCAGAGCAGCACCCAGGCAGAGTCAGAAACATCACATGGTGCCCTGACCCCTTAGCAGCCACCCTGACCCCCAGCCAGCGTGTGCAGGAGGACAACAGCCAGGCAAGACCTGGCCCCCAGGAAGACACTCGTTTCCTGACTCTCAAAGCCGCCAGAAGAGACCAGGGGACAGAAGGTCAGGGAAGGGGCTGGCCTTGGGGCACTGGCCCTGGGGACTCCTGGTCCTAACGGGTGGCATGGGCTTGCAGCCCAACGTCCCTGGCTTCAAATCCGTCCCCATCTACCAGCCCAGGGGCGGAGGCACTGAATTAACTTCTCCAAGCCGCGATTCCTTCATCTGTGAAACAAGGGCGACAGAGACCCGGCCCCCAGAGGGACCATAAGAATATGCCCGAGGGCCCCCCACTGTCCTGGCCTTCCAGGGTCAAATCCTGGCCCCACGCACTAGGCCCCTTGGCACTTGCTCACTTGAACTCGGAGGAATGGTTGTCCAGCAGGCCCAGCTTGCTCAGCTCCTCATCCACCACGTCCATGACGTGCTTTGGGACCACGAGCTCCTTGAGCCGCTCACGGAACTTCTCCTCGATGGCGTCCTTGTCATCCTTCTCCAGGCCCAGCTCCTTCTTGATGATCTTCAGCTGCTCCTGCAGCAGGTACTTGCGGTGTGTCTGCTTGATCTTCTCCTCTACCTATGGGGCCCAGGCCACTGTCAGACCAGAGGGGGAGTCGAGGCCCTAGTGGGCCTGCAACATCCTTGGGACCCAGGGGACAAACCTGGGGCACCCAACCTCCCATGCCCCTCACCTTCAACCTGGAGTCCCCCGCACACGGGTCTCGCGATAAGTGACCCCAGCTTCCAAGGGAGGAAAGGATCCACCCTTCAGTCCTGGTTACAACCAGGGAAAGCCGGACCTGATGCCAGCATGTCCCCCACGCTCGTCAAAGTGGTGTCACCCTCTCTCTAAAAGCTGACACAGCAGGACACAGGCTCAACACTGGTGCCTGCCCTGGGTCCTGCTGCCCTGCACTCTTACACATTGACAGCTGCCTCATGGCTTTTCCAATAAAAGATGTAATATGACTTTTTTTCCTAACATAGAATCAAGTGATACGACGGCCTATGTTGGAAATGAATCTAAAATAAGAGTATTTGTATAACTAATTCACTTTGGTGTATGGCAGAACTAATATATCACTGTAAGTCAACTATACCCCAGTAAAAATTTTTTAAAAAACTAAATGATAAAAGTGAGCTAAATCTGGAAAAGGTAAACGGACAGTCCGAGCAGCAAAGGTAGGCCTCTGCCAGCTGAGTATGGGAAAGTCCCTTCAACCTGTCCCCAGCTACCTCCCAACTTCTAGGTTTCCCCCAGAGCTCCCTGGACAGTCAGGGGCCTCTCGCTCTGCACACAGCCCCTGGCCCCAGTGTGATGTTGCCACGGGTTCACAGCTTCTGCTCACCTCCCGGCCCAGGCGCTGCTGCAGCTTGCTCAGTTCAAACTCCTTCTTGAGAAGGGACAGGGCCTTATATAGCCGCTTTGGAATCTGCCGAGAAAGGGAAGATCATGTGTGCGGGCAGAGGGCTTGAGGGCAGGGGAAGCAGGGCACAAGAAGTATGAACCCTGGAAGGTGGACAGGCCACGCCTCCCCAAATCCGAGAGGCCTACCCCCTTGGACCCAGGGCTCCAGCTGCACCCTGTGGGCCTGCAGGCTGTGGGGACCAGGATGTTGGCAGAGGCACTGCTTCTAATGTTGAGTCTGGGGACAACCCAAACATGCCACCCACTGAATGATGGGCGCCGCCCAGTAGGACCCCACGCGGCCACTACCAAGAGCCAGGGGTCGGAGGCAGACAGAAGGAGGCGGGCTAACGTGAAACCGCCCCACAGCAGGGCCCAGGAGCAGCAGCCAGTGGGGGAGGCCCCCGGCCACACTCACATTGGTCTCCTCCAGGACTTCCTGCAGCTCATGGGACTCGGCCCCCGTCAGCGCTGCGCCCATGTCGCTCAGGTAGATGGGGTTGTCCACCACCCTGTGGCCAGCCTGCATCATCTGCAGCACTGACTCCCTGCAAGGGATGCAGGCGCTGCACCAGGGCACCGACAGCCACGGCGGTCACCCCTCCTGACACGCCCTCCCATCTGCGGACAACTGAAGCGTGGAGCCGCTTTCCCCACCCAGGCTGTGTCAGGAGCCTCTCGAGGAGGACATGCCCAGGCCAGCCCCGGCCTGCAAGAGAGTGCACGAGACCAACCTGTAGAGTGGGTTCAAGGCGATGATGTCCCTGATGGTCTTCACGATCTCCGCAGTCAGTGCCTAGTGAGCAGGGAAGCCCCGAGCGTGGGTCACCAGACCAGAGGGCACTGCAGCCCCCGAGCCCCTCCCCTCCGGCTTGGACCCGGTTCCTCCACAGCAGCTGAGGTCCGGGCCCAACTCCCACATGCCAGCTGCTGGCTCCTCCCAGGACTCCTAGGGGAACACGGCCCTCTGCCCCCCACACCCTTGCGCTCACCTTCACCTCCTCCGTGACCTGGAAGTCCTCATGGGCCACATTCTCCACCTCCACCATGAGCACCTCACCGGCGGGGCTGGGACCAGGCCCCACCACCACCTCCAGTGGCCGCTTGGTGGCCCCGTCCTCTTCTGCCTCTTTCTTGCCCCGCTTGGGCTTCTTGCGCAGCTTCTGCTTGTTCTCGCCCTCAGGCTCCTCGGGCTCCACCTCCAGCTGTCGGTTGATGTGAACCCTGAAGACGGGAGGAGGGGGTAAAGCCACCACCATGAGGGGGTGGGGGGGTCCTGCCTGCACGCTACTCTGCAGTGTCCATGACTGAAGGGCCCGCTGGGCCCAGACCCCTGCAGCCACCAGGCCTGAGGCTCGCCGCTGTCTCAGAACCCAAGAACCTCCACCCTCGGACTCCAGCCGACCCATCCATTCCAACACCTACTGCCCTCCGGGAAAGAAGAAGCCAGTGGCAGCCCGCCTCCAGTGCACCCCACAGTGGCTCCTGCACACCATTCAGGTTCAAGGGCGCCTCCACCAAGAGGCTCTCCCTGACCACTCCACGTGAAGTCCAGCCCCACCTGCACAAACACCCAGCACTGCCCTCCATCTTTGCTTCCTCCACAAAGCACCTGCCACCAACAGAATTCAGCTTGTGACCTGTTCTTCCCACTTGGGGTGAGCTCCCCAAGGTGGGTCCCTCACCTGCTGCTCCACTCACACCCAAGGGCCCAGCAGACAACAGGCCGGGTGTCACTGATGTGCTGGCTCCTTTCTACCATGCAGGGTAACTGACGACAGCACCCCCTTAGAGAGCAGACCTGAGAACTACCAGGGGTGCGGACTCAGTGCCCAGCAGACACCACCAGGGTGCACAGAGAAAAGGCGGTGGGGATTCGGTGAGCCCTGAGGTGACCTGGCCTCAGAGGTCAGCAAGACTCACTCTACAAGGCACCCTGCAGGTGAGCAGGGCAGTGAGGAGCTGCCCCTGTCTTTATTAATTCTGGTTGCATCTCATCCTGTTTCTCCTGAACCATGACTCCTCCCAGGAGACAAAGGAGCATCCTCTTCCCTAAAACAGACTCTAACATGAAGACGGGCATTGGGAATCAGTGCAGCCACCTGGACAGTCCACAGATGCGCTGCCAGCCCAGACTGTTTCCCGGGTGCACTCTGCAGGGTGACAGAGAAAAAGGCTCCATGGGACTTCCCTGGTGATCCAGTGGCTAAGACTCTGCACTCCCAATGCAGGGGGCCTGGGTTTGATCCTTGGTCAGGGAACTGGATCCCACATACTACCACTTAGACCCAGCAGAGCCAAATAAATATATTTTTTTTAAAGACTGTAAGAAAAAAAGGACAGAGGGCTCTTCTCAAGTCAACAAACCCCGACAAGCATCTTCAGTGAGAAGCTTTTCTGAACACTTACAGCCTTAATGGCTAGTGACTCTGAAAGGTCTCCCACGTGCACAGGATACCTTTGACAAGAGTCTCATCTTGGGAGACCAATGTTCCCTGGAACACGTGAAAAACTAGTCTGTTTCTTCCAGCTTCAGTCCAGCTCATCTTATGGTTTTTCTTAATTAGCCATAATAACACAGGAGGTCAGACTGGGCTTACAGATGTGTGGAGCCCTTCGGCAGAGCGGAGGCAGAGGTACTCTGGTGAGTGAAAAGCCACAACCTGGGGCTTCCCTGGCGGTCCAGTGGTTAACACTCTGCTTCCTCTGCAGGGGGCCTGGGTTCCATCCCTGGTTGGGGAACTAGATCCCGAATGCCATGCGGCACAGTCAAGAAAAACCCCAACAAACCAAAAAATCCCGCAACCTGCAGAGTTGAATGGAGTTGCAGACATGGGCGCCAGGGGGATGGTGGGCCAACACTCAGATGTGGGAGACACAGCAACGTGCATCTTCCATTTTGTGGTGCTTTGTGGACTAACAAGTGTGAGAGATGCCTTCTCCCTGACCACCCAGAGTACTGCTTCAAGAGAAGGGCCCTGAGATTGGGGATGGGGGCCCACCTCCAGCTGTGGCCACTCCTCCCATCCCGCCCCCGCACCTCCGGTGTCCCATGACGATCATGCGCAGCTTGTCCCCCAGGTCCTGCATTTCGTGGATCTGCACAAACGTCCCCGTGTGGTAGATCTCATCCAGGCTCTCGACCACGTCAGACTCATTGCTGAGGGAGAGGAACACGGAGCACGTGGGCACAGGTGCTCTGGCTCTCTCAGGAGCAGAGAAACACCCATCCTGGCCTTGACCTCCTGGTTCCTACTGGCACTCTGGGATGCAGGGTCACTGCACACAGGCAGGCAGGGCCATATGGAACCTGGCCTTCCGTTCCATACCGCCTCTTTTGGAGCCAGCCTAGAATGTGCCTTCTGACTCCGAAGTGTACTAATTCCTACTCGGAAGTGAGGTGGATGAGTCCTGAGCCCCGACACCTGCCCACCTAGCTGTGCTCTGAAGTGGCCTCGCTCTGGTCTGACACCGAGGGTCCCTGAGGTTAATCTCCCCCCACCTGAACTACACACAAGGCCCAGGGCTTGGGGTGGAATCTTCAGCCCAATCTAAAAAGGGGTCTTTTTAGCTCTTGGTCTTGTCCCCCGTAGGTTTTGCTAGGTTTGTTTCAGGTCAAGGGCCAGAGGTCTAGGCTACTCTACCGATTGGGTTCTGTAGGGAGCTACACTCCAGGGTGTTCTCAACAAAGGGTGAGGGGGAAATTACACTTACTTGTCATCTTTCTTTAGAAAGACGCCGGCATACGGCTGGGCAAGGCGGACTTTCCTTCTAAGCAGCTCAACCAGCTTCTTATTTTTAACCTAGTATGACAACAACCCCAAAGTGAAACACAGGGTAGGTTTTTCTGGCTGATGTTTTGACAGCAGCTCTAGCATTTTCAGTGTAACACTCTGGAGATGCACTAATCTGATCCAGGACTAACCACATGGTCCAAGAACTCCTGAACCAAAAAGAAAAGAGAGGACGAGTGTGGAGAATGGAGGGGGGCAGTACTGGCAAGCCACACTTAGTTTTTTTCTCTCTTGCTAAAAGGAAAACTCAAAGGAGATGAACAGCCAGAGCCAAGAAATTGATTTCACATCCCCTTCCCAGAGCTGGTTCCAGGGGGAAATGCCTTGGCTTGAAAGTCTAAACCCTCTGCTCTTGTCAGGAGGACAACGGTAAATGTGCATAACTCAATTGTGACACACTCCACAGGCTAATTTACTGCAATTTTCACGGACAATTATCCCAACCCCATCTATAGCCCATATATTGATCATCCGACCCCACCCCCCTCAATCACAGCGCATTCTCAAGTCGTTTTATTGGCAAGTAGAGGGCTCATGTTTCCCAGGAAACAGCTGCTGGGGAGGAGCATAGGTGTCCTTAGGGCTCAAACAATTCCCTTCAAGCCCCTGTTCATTCCCAGGCCAGACCTGAACTCAACTTAATGACCCTCAAACTTTGGCACGAAACACAATCACCTGGAGGGTTTTTTTTTTTTTAGAACAGACGGCTGGGCCCCACCCTGATCTGCTGGGGGCTGGAGTGGGCCTGGGAGTCTGCATTTCAAGTGAGCTCCCAGGGGATGCCGCTGTTTCAGGGACCAGACTTTAAGAAGCAGTGCTAGCTCACTCCATGACCACGTGGTAGGGGGATTCCTGACACTCTAAAGGCATTTTTTCCAGGATAAAGGCCCATGACATCCATCAGGAAGGTACCTGACCCACCCAGACTTAAGAGTCACTGGCCTACACTCAGAGGCCACTGATAAGGAGACACACTGGGGCAAGTTAGCCACAGACAGGGTCAACTACAACATCAAGAGTAATCCCAACTTTGCTAACAAGTTCAGAAATACTTATTGAGTACTCTGGAAGCTCCCAATTTCTCCTCTGTTAACAGCTGACTGCTGCATCTTTATTTTGACCACACTGCACAGGATTATAGTTTCCTGACCAGGGATCAAACCTGTGCCCCCTGCATTGGAAGCACCTAGTCTTAACCAGTGGACCACGAGGGAAGTCCCCTGACCCTTGCATCTGAACACCTGTCCCCTCCCTTTGGCAAGACTCCTTTTCCTTATTTGCAAGGTAACACCAATAGAATTGGAGGAGAAAATGGCAACCCACTCTCAGTATTCTTGCCTGGAAAATCCCATGGACAGAGGAGCCCGGCGGGGTACAGTCCATGGGGCAGCAGAGGGTGTGACACACTGAGTGACTGAGTACAGCAATAGAAAATACTCCATGTGAGTTCCACAAGCCAGCCTCATACCATCTGCAGCAACTCCTATAACCCCCTCGGTTAGCCCTAGGTGGGCAGACAGTGTCTCTTGAAAGAATCTTATCCCTGCTTGGGCACTGGGGACAGGAGGCAGGTGCCACTTTGCAAGGCTGAGGGGACCATACCTGCCAAACAGTCCTGGCCCCAGAGGCCTGGAGGGTAGAGGACAGCTGGCAGTGGGAGACAAGGATGAAAAAAAGACCCACAAGGGTCATCTCTGAAGTGTCAGAAGCACAGCATGGAGGAAACAGCAGCCACTTCTTATGAAGGTGTTTGAAGCACCAGGCATGGTTCTAAGTCCCCTACACGTGACCTCACTTACCTCCCACCACAGCTCTAAGAAATGAGGGATTGCCCATTTCACAGATGAGGCAATGGAGGCCCAGAGAACAGCTTGCCCAAGGCTATCAAGCTGGGGGCAGAGGGACCAGGATATGAACCCCCAACGTCTGGCCTTAGGGCCTGCCAGTAATCACTATTTAACATCAGAGAACGCCCTTGGAAGGGCAGCTCAGACGCACGCAATCAGCAGTTCCGGGGTGGAGATGTCTTTCTGTCCCCTGCTTGCTGACTGAATGCTGTCCCTCTGCTTTCCAAGGGATCCCTGAGATTTATGCAGCAAAGATGGGAGTGTGAGGGGAGGAGGGTGAATGCAGACAAGGCTGACTCATTGTATGACCTTGTTTAGACAGTTAACAGATAACCTCCTCCACAGACTCGTTTCCACATCATTAAAGAAAAGATGGGGGCGGGTGGGGAAGAAAGCAGGCATTCAGGTTCTTCCTACTCTAAAAACTCAAGGTCCGGACTTCCCAGATGGTCCAGTGGTTAAATATCCACCTGCCGATGCAGGAGACACAGGTTCAATCCCTGGTCCGGGAAGATCCCACATGCTGTGGGGCAACTAAGCCCGAGAGCATCTACTGAGCCCACACTCTAGAGCCCGTGCTGTGCAACAAAAGAAACCACTGCAGTGAGAAGTCCTCAAAATGCAACAAAGGGTAGCCCCTACTTGCCACAACTAGAGAAAACCCAAGCACAGCAACAAAGACCAAGCACAGCCAAAAAGTAAATTAAAAAAAAAAAAGTTCAAGTTCCTTGCATTCTTGCTTTTTATTACATCACCCTGGTCCACTCGCCCCACCCCCTAAGCCATGGTTCTTACTGTCTCTTCCACCAGTATGTAAGTTCCTGAAGCAGAGGGCTGTGTCTAACTTGTTCTGCTGAATCCTCAGCTTGCTACATGGTAACAAGTCAAGAACACTCTACATGCCTGCTTGCTCAGTCCAGGCATGTCCAATTCTTTGCGACCCTATGAACTGTAGCCCAACAGGCTCCTCTGTTCATGGGATTCTCCAGGAAGAATCCTGGAGTGGGCTGCCATTTCCTCCTCCAGGGGGATCTTCCCCACCCAGAGATCCAACTCACGTTTCCTGCAGTGTAGGCGAATTCTTTACCACTTCGAGGCACCCCGGAAGCTCCAAGAACACTCTACTGAATGAATAAATCCCTGAGAACATCCTGCTGCCACCTTCCTCCTAAAATTCCTGTACAATCTCTCGCTCAATCATTCTCTGTACTACTTATGGCCTCCCGATACAGAACTTACTACTCTTCCTTATGTCTTTCGAATCCCCGCTGGAACCTAAGCTCCAAAGGCAGGAATGTGTGTCCGTTTTGTTCACTGCTGTATCCCTTAGACTTACAACCGCACCTGGCCCATGACCTCAAAGAACATATAATGAAGGTATGAGGAAGGCACATCGCCCTGGGGGATAGTGTCACACAACTGCTACCAAGACCCGCAGAAAAGTAACTGAGCGGCAAGACTGTTCTGATCCTTCCCAGCACCAAATGTCTATTACTGGGAGTCTATTGGACAATCCTAAGCTCACTGGATTCAACTCTCCTGAAGGAATCTGAAAGGGGAAGGAATATAGGTCAAGTTCACGGAGTTAGTGCTGAGAAGACTAGTACTCGAACTCCAGGCCTTGGAGAAGCTTCGCTCCTGGAAAAAGTTGCTGGGGTATGAAGGTGGTAAATGATCCCTCGATCCAACCCGCTGCTTGCAGACGTAGGGAAACGGAGGCCTAGGGCGGGGCGCTCATTACCTCAACAATCTTGATAAAGCGCGGGAACACTGGGTTGCGAGTAACGGCGATGAGCGGCAGGTGCGGGAATACGTCCGGGATCATCATCGGCGTCAGCGCCGTTATGACAGGGCCCTCTCCACCGCCCGCGCTGCCTCCCACGCCTGAGGTCCCGTCCTCCGCGCCGCCCTCGGGGGCATCCTCGCCTCCCGAGAAGGCGCCGCCGCCGCCGCCGCTGCGGTTGTTCGCCTCCCAAAGTCCCCGCCAGTGGCCCGCGGCCGCGGGGCTTTGGCCCCACAGCGCCCAGGGAGGCGAGGCGTCGCAGGCCCTCCGGCCTCTGGGCAACCAAGCTCTGGCTGCAGGCAGGACCCGCCCCCCGGCGGCGCCCAGTAGCGGCCGCCGAAGCGCCCAACACCTTGCAGCTCCCCACAGCCGCACACAGCCTGTGCCCCCCGCCATGGCCCGGCCATCCTGGCGGCGCGTAAAACTTGCGTCACTTCCGCGGGCCCGGCTGGGGCGCACGTGACGGCCGGCGCGTGTCTGGGTGCCCGCGGGAGGGGTGGCCGGAAAACGGACGGCTCTGGGGGCGGGACGCGGAAGAGTGGAGGCGGGGCCTACACGGAGAGGGGCTAGAAACTCAAGCTACATCGTCGCATCCACCTTTTCCGATCTCGTAGCCAGCGTGTTTGAACTGTGGTGTTGGAGAAGACTCTTGAGAGTCCCTTTGGCTGCAAAGATCAAACCAGTCAGTCCAAAAGGAAATCATTCCTGAATATTCATTGGAAGGACTGATGCTGAAGCTCCAATACTTTGGCCACCTGATGCGAAGAACTGATGCTTGGAAAGATTGAAGGCAGGAGGAGAAGGGGACGACAGAAGATGAGATGGTTGGATAGCATCACTGACTCGATGGACATGAGTTTGGGCAAGCCCCGAGAGTTAGTGATGGACAGGGAAGCCTGGCGTGCTGCAGTCCATGGGGACTCGCAAAGAGTCGGAGACGACTGAGCGACTGAACTGACCTGAGCCAGCGTGTTCAAGCCTCCTTCCAATTGCAGGGAGGGCTGTGGACACGCATGATGGCTCCTAGAAAGAGAAAACGGTGGCTGCAAGCGCAGCTTTGGGGAGTGGGCAACCCAGTCCAAACAGGTTTAGAAACTTGGGAGACACGCGCATGCTCTGACTCTGGACGCTTCACGATTGGTGGATTCGGGTTTCCCGGGAGACGCTAAGTGCTTGCATAAACTAGACTGCCTATGGGCCGCCGTGTGCGCATGCCCAAGCGCTGGGGAGCTTGTTGAGAAGGTCCGCTTCGGGCTTTCTGGGGAGCAAGGTGCGCATGCCCAGACTGTGAAAAGACTCCCAGTGGCGGTTAAGTCCGCGTATTAGCGGCAACGGCCAGAGCGAGATGCTGGTGTTAATGCTGGTGGCGGCGACCACCTTTCGGCTCTGCCCGCTGGTCAGAGCTCAGCCGCTGTGTCGGTGGGGCTGCCCTTCCGGGCCTGGGGTACTGCCAGGGGTCGGGGAGGGGGCAGACTCATCCCTGGGCGCAAACTAGGAAAGATGCTCCGCTCCCCAACCTCATTGAAGATTCCTAGCTTACTTGATACCCACTCTTCTCTCCCATCTCATGCCTTCCAGCCCATCACCAAGTCCTCTCATTGCCACTTAAAGACTTGAGCCTGATTCCGGTGCCTTCAAGCCACCTCCACCACCACTACCCTGGGCTGTGCCTGGCAGCCAAAGAGGTTGTTTGTAAACGAATCTGACCTCGTAATTCCCCTTCCCAGCATAAAAACCAATTTCCTTGCGCAGCCTTCGTTTCCTCGCATGGTCTGGCTCAGGGTTCCTCAACAGCACTGCTGCCATCTAAGGCCAAATCACTCTCTGGGGTGGGATCGTCCTGTACATTGTAGGATGTTGAGCAGCGTCCCTGGCCTCCATCCACTCAATGCCAGTAGTACCTCGTTCCCCAGACTTGACAGTCAATCAAATGTGTCTCGGCATCACCAAGGGTCCCCTGGGGATGTGACAACCACTGATGTGGCCCCTGCCCACCCCTGAATCACTGCTCCCAGCCACCGGTCCCTTGAGGAACGGGGGAGACTCGGCGCCTGCTTCTCCCTCTGCCTGGGATGCTTTGCTTCCATATTTTCTCCGTGACTACTTCTTCATTCAGATACCGACTTAAATAGTACACTCCTTTATTTAAAGACTCCCCCTCCCCTATAGCTGCTGCTTCCTATAAATCACTAACTTCTGTTACACTTATCTTTTCTTGTCTATTGCTGTCACTAAGATATTAACTACATGGGGTATTGACTGTTATTCACTCCTTGCCCAAAATGTTTTCAATTTCAGTAAATGTTAGATTAGTAAATATCATAGGTGAGGTGCCACGGGCACTGGACAGATGCTAAAGCCCAGTTCCAACCCTCAGGGAACTCCTGCGAGTAATAAGCTGTACAGTAAGAGGGCCCTGTTTGCTGATGAAGTAGAGAATGTGTATTTCTGGTACATGGTCCCATTTGATCATTGCAACAAATTTCATAGCAGAGTGATTTCTTAACCTTACTTTATAGAAGTGAAAACATACCCAGTGAAATTAAAGACACACTTGCTTTTAATAGGGCAGTGGGGAGTAGGACTTTCAGGTAAGACTTGCTAGCTGGATATGTCTCAAAGTCTGCAAAGATTGGTTCCATCCAATCCTCCCATTTCCCCACACTCATTCTCAAAGTGCGGTCCTGAGACAGTAGCAGCAGCGTTACCTGAGGATTTGTTAGAACTGCAGATCCCTGAATCTGCTGAGACTCAGCAGTGGCCCAGCAATCTACAGTTTATCAGGACCTCCATGTGCTTCTAACTCACATGCAAGACTGAGAACCTGCTGTAGATGGCAGAATCTTTTTTAAAAATTTTACTTAATTTTTGGCTGTGCTGGATCTTTGTTGCTGCACATGGGTTTTCTCTAGTTGCTGAGAGTGGGGGCTACTCTTCATTGATGTGCGCAGACTGCAGAGCGTGGGCTCAGTAGCTGTGGTGCATGGGCTTAGTTGCTCCCCGGCATGTGGAATCTTCCCAGCCCAGTGATCAAACCCACATCCTCTGCATTGGCAGGCAGACTTCTAACCACTGGACCACCAGGGAAGTCCCAAGAAGTTGCTGTAAACTGGACCAACATTCTCCCAGCCACCAACAACCTCCCATCCCCCTAGCCAAAAACCACCCCCGCAAAATCTAGGAGTAAGTATTCCTAATCTGGAGTCAGTCTGCAAATGACCCTTGATGAGCTCTGAGGAATTATGTCTCCATTCTTGCCTATACATAAGTCTCTTTCCAGGCGAGGAAGGCTCACTGTTTCATCAGATTCTCCAGGGGCTCCCATAATCCTACAAGCTTCAAGAACTGGTACTGCACCATTAACCCAGAGGAAACCTGGTAGGAGTCATGCTGAATACTGAATACTGACAGGTATTTTCTTGTCTCACCTCTAGTATTCGTACGTTGAGGACAGGAAAGGTGTTTCCCGTGGAAGAGAAAATACAAGGGGTATGTGTCTGGCAACCCACTCCAGTATTCTTCCCTGGAGAATTCCATGGACAGAGGAGCTTGGCAGGCTACATTCCATGGGTTGCAAACAGTCAGACACGACTAAGCAACTGACACCTTATGTGGCTCCATGGGCTTCCCAGGTGACTAAGTGGGTAAAGAATCCGCCCACAATGCAGGAGACTTGGGTTCGATCCCTAAGTGGGGAAGCTGCCCTGGAGGAGGGCATAGCAACCCACTCCTGTATTCTTGCCTGGAGAATCTCCATGGACAGAGGAGCCTGGTGGGCTGCAGTCCATATAGTTGCAAAGAGTCTAGACATGACTGAAGCAACTGACCACGCACACACATGGCTCCATAGTTAACATGCATTCTTTACTTTTATTGCTGGATCAGAACAAGTATTTCCTAGTATTTCTATGGTGTCAGTATTGTGGCCGGCATAGGATATTACGTTATCTAATCCTTACCATTGCCTTTTGAAGTAGGCAGTAACCTCTCCCATGTCACTAAAAGCTATTAGTAATTGAGATGAAGTAGACAGAACACATACAGGACTGAGTGACTTTCACTTTCTTTCACTTTCAGACAGAACGAGAGCTTCCTAGGTGGCACTAGTGGTAAAGAACCAGCCTGCAAATGCAGGAGATATAAGAGACATTGTTCAATCTCTAGGTCAGAAAGATCCCCTGGTGGAGGGCATGGCAACCCACTCCAGTATTCTTGCCTGGAGAATCCCATGGACAGAGGAGCTACGGTCCATAGAGTGGCAAAGAGTTGGACATGGCTGAAGTGACTTAGCACAACAGTACAAGACAGAACAAAGCCAGAAGCTGGAGTTGGGTTTAAAACTCAGATCATCTGAGTTTTTATTCAGTGTTCTATCTGATTGGAGGGTTAGTTGTTTTTTTTTTTTAATATATATATTTTTTTATCTATTTGACTGTACTAGGTTTTACTTGCAGCATGTGGAATCTTTTTTAGTTGAGGCATGAGGGATTGAGTTCCCTTACCAGGGACTGAATCCCAGTCCCCCTGCCTTGGGAGCACAGTCTTAACCATAGACCACCTGACAGGAGGTTTTAAATGCAGACTAGCATAGTAGGCAAATTATTTTGTTTACATGACGTAAACAAAGCAGGAAACTTCCTTTCACCCACATGTGCATAAAATGCATGAAGAAAAAATACTTTGTCAGCTCAAATGTGTTTCCCATTGACATTGTGTTATCTCAGAAGTGATGTCAGCACTTGCTAAATAACCAAGTGATTATTTATTAGCAGATTTCTAACTTTTTTTGTCCTCTAGCTTCTCAAATAATGAGTAATCTGTAAACAAATAGCATACACGGGGCAAAGTGATGTGGATTATTGTCCTGTGAAACTTTTTAAAGTTCTAATTTTTTTTTTAAAGATTTCATTATTGTTGTTGTGGACCATTTTTAAAGTCTTTATTGATTTGTTGTAATATTGCTTCTATTGTATGTTCTGGTTTTTTGGCCAAGAGGCATGTGGGATCTTAGCTCCCCAACCTGGGATTGAACCTGCATGCCCTGCTTGGGAAGGCAGAGTCTTAACCACTGGACCTCCTTGGAAGTCCCTAAACTTTTTGTTTTTGACATAATTCTAGATTCACAGCAAGGTACAAAACAGTGCCAAGACATCCCAGGTCCCTTTCACCCAGCTTCTCCCATTGGTGACCTCTAACAAAATCAAATGATAATATCAAATCAGGAAAATGACACAGATGCAGTCCACCTGTCCAACTCAGATTCTACCTTTACAAGTTCCATGTTGCCCACTAGGGAACTGTTTTCATCAGGTGTTTATTAGGATTGATAGGACTAAAATTTTGTGACTCTCTTTCTAGGACCGCCTGTATTTTTCATCTGGGAAAACTCACCTGATTAAGCATCCTTGTAAGAAAAACCTAGCCCTGTATCTAGGGTAAGATATTGTTCCCTTCTTTTTATCAAAATATTACATTCACCCTTGTTCTTTGATTACACAAACATTAGAAAAAAAGACAGCTCAGTCCTCTGTTGCTAGATGTTAGTCTACAGGGAGTCCACAGTTGGGGTCCAACTGGAGAGAAAGGGGTGAAAAGATAACTAAAATAGTTACAGTACAGCTTGTCACAGAGGCTTTATATAAGGCAGTTATGAAGGGTGCCATTCACAGTAGAAACAGAAACTTTAAAATACATAGGAATTAACGCAGTAACTCCTCTCTGTTTAAAACCATAAAATTCTTCCAGAGTGGAGCAAGAGAAAGGGATCTGGATAAGGAAACAATATACCATGTTCGTGGATGGCCTTTGGCCTCTTAAAGGTTACCTGCATAAGGGAACATACTGTTTCTTTTTTTCTGTCACATTCCTGACATGAAAGCCTTTACTTTAGTGGGATGAGAGTGAAATAAAGGACAAACCTGAAGTTCACCCTCAGCAATACAAGCTGGGATTTAACGTACATTTTATATAATTTTATTTTTGATGCAGTCACACTTTTCAGCTAATGTTATTTCAAGAAGTCAAATATCCATGCTATAGAGGTTTACTCATGCAAAAATAAATAGATGAGCAATAGCTAAATAGACAATGATAGATAATGATAGATAGACAGATAGATAAATAAATCTCTAGTTCCTTGTTAAGAAAGGAATTTTATTTGAATGGAACATTTTTTTAAATGCCTGACATTGTCTTTTTTTCTTTTCTTGGGTGAATTTGTCCTAATTGAAACCGTTTATTGTTTATTTCAGAAGACAAATTTTTCTCACAAAGGACAAGTTTGAGAGTAGTCTCATTCCGTTTTCCATCCCTACATCAATGCAGGTAGTTATGTTGTTGAACAATCTGAGAGATGCTTGAAATAGATATAGGGGCTTCCCTGGTGATGGAGCGGTAAAGAATCTGCCTGCTAATGCAAGAGACACAGGTTCAATCCCTGGGTGGAAAAGATCCCCTGAAGGAGGAAATGGCACCCCACTCCAGTATTCTTGCCTGGGAAATCCCATGGACAAGAGGAGCCTGGCAGGTTTTAGTCCATGGGGTTGCAAAGAGTCCAACACAACTGAAGTGACTGAGCAGGCACGCAGGGTTAGATATAGTTGGGAAACACCATGTGCATACTACTTTGGGGACTTAAAGGCATTGAGATCAATTTCTAATCTGGAAGGAGTGTTGATTCTATTCTGCCCTTACTACGAAAACAGATGCCTCTTTTTCCCTTAAAAAAGAATCAGATGTCTTGCAAGAGCTCTTTATAATTGGTTTTGTGATACATGATATGTACTGATTTTAGAACCTCCCCAAATTACTGTCAACCAAAACAGAAAAACCTGTACCCTCTCAGTAACTATCTTGAGAAATCTGATGGTTAGCACTTATACTCCAGAAGGTTCTACCATCTGTTAAAATATTAATACCAGTTTTTCTGATAGCAAAGTGAAGGTCGCTCAGCCGTGTCTGACTCTTTGTGACCCCATGGACTATACAGTCCACAGAATTCTCCAGGCCAGAATACTGGAGTGGGTAGCTGTTTGCTTCTCCAGGGGATCTTCCCAACCCAGGGATTGAACCCAAGTCTGCCACACTGAAGGTGAATTCTCTACCAGCTGAGCCACCAGGGAAGCCCAAGAATACTAGAGTGGGTAGCCTATCCCCTCTCCAGCAGATCTTCCTGACCCAGAAATGGAACCAGGGTCTGATGCATTGCAGGCAGATGCTTTACGAGCTGAGCTACATGGGAAGTCCCAGTTTTTATGATAAGTGACACACTGATCAGTTATGTTCATCATTCATTATTGATGCATTAGGCTTTATCCTAAGAAAAGGTCTTTAAAAAAATATTTATGTACCATAATTTCTGTATCCATTCATCTGTCAATGGACATCTAGGATGCTTCCATGTCCTAGCTATTGTAAAAAGTGTTGATGAACATTGGGGTGCATGTGTCTCTTTCAGTTATGCTTTTCTCAGGGTATATGCCCACTAGTGGGATTGTTGGGTCATACGGTAGTTCTATTCCTAGTTTTTAAAGGAACTGCCATTGTGGTACATATATACAATGGAATATTATTCAGTTATTAAAAAAAAAAGAACACATTCAAGTCAGTCCTAATGAGGTGGACAAACCTAGACCCCCATTATACAAAGTGAAGTAAGTCAGAAAGAGAAAGACAAATATTGTATATTAACGCATGCTTATGGAATTTAGAAAGATAGTACTGATGAACCTGTTTACAAGGCAGCAATGGAGATACAGACATAGAAAAATGTTTATTTGGCTGGGTCAGGTCTTACTTGCAGCAGGTGGGATCTTTCATTGCAGCACGTGGGCTTCTCTCTAGTTGCCGCAAGCAGGTTCTCTAGTTGTGGCCCACAGGCTTAGTTGCCCCATGGCATGTGGGATCTTAGCTTCCCCAACAAAGGATCAAACCTGGGTCCCCTGCATTGGAAGGCAGATTCTTAACCACTGGAATAGCAGGGAAGTCCCCTCAGAGAAGGTTTTGATATGGGAGGAGATGGAGTGAATTTAGGTATTCCCAGGGACACCCAACACTAATGACAACCTCCCAGTTCTGCTTTCAGCTGATCCCCAGGATGCATAGTTGCCAATATCTAGGACCCCAGACAACTCTCGCTGACATAAACATTCCTGGGAGGCCTGTCTAGAAGTACTGCTTTCTGAATTCGATGTTTGAAAAGCTGCACATACTGATATCGTGGTATATATCGTATTCTTAGGTTGGCGCACCGGAAGTGACATCAGCACATTTTGCTGGTTCGGTATTGCTGTTAGTAGTGAATCAAAAAGTCTATGTTTATGATTATGAAGCCAACTTCTGGACTGCATCTACAGGTATGGGTGTTTTATAATTTTTTAAGTATTTATTTAGCTGCATTGGGTCTCAGTGGCCAAACTTGGGATCTTTGCTGCGGTGCACAGGCTCCTCTGTAGTTATGGCACACAGGCTTAGTTGCTCCACAGCAAGTGGAATCTAGTCCCCCAATCTGGGATCAAACCCACGTCCTCTGCATTGGAAGGCAGATTCTTAACCACTGGACCACCAGGGTAGTCCCTATATTTTGTATTTTTTAAAAACCGTGTTTGCGTTTGGCCAACATCAAAGAAAACTTTCAGAAGTTACAGACAATGCTTCACTTGGACATCGGTCCCTGGACATTAAGCTGTCCTTTTTCTTTTTTTGCCATGCTGCACAGTTTGAGGGATCTTAGTTCCCAGAGCAGGATTGAACTGAGCCCCAGGCAGTGAAAGTGGCCAGTGGTAACCACTGGACCACGAGGGAATTCTTTACGTGATCCTTTGTAATTCAGTGAGAGTTGGTCTAAGCACAGATCCCACAGGTTGGGGACTGAGTGTTTCCATTGGGGATTGTGGTGACAAGCCACAAAAATCTGCTCTCCTGACTGGACCAATGAGGAGATTCAGCAGGAGTTGTGATAGTGAGGAAGTCAGGGAGGACCAGGGAGGGCTGAGGATGGGTCCGAGATGCCTGAGTAGGGCGCATATACAGTCCCACGAATGTCACCTTCAGGACAGGAAACAGTGGAGAAGGCTAAGCTTTAAGGACAGAGAAAGCAAGAACCCTGGTGGAAGAGGCAAGGAGATGGGGTCCAGTGAAGAAAAGGGAGATGGTATTTTCTAGAGAAGAGGAAGGATGGATGGGGATGGCCCGTCCCTTCCAGGGAACGAGGACAGGTGCCCTCATTGGTGAGAAACTGGTCAGTACAAGGTTTCTCAGCCCCAGCCCTGCTGACACTGGGGAGGTGTCATTCTCTGGATGGGGTGGGGGGCATTCTGGGTGCTATGGGGTGTGGAGCAACAACTATGCCCCCACCCACTGGATGCCAGGAGCCCTCCCCCAGCTGAGTCCTGACAACAAGTACGTCCCCAGACATCACCCAGTGTCTCCTGGGGGTTGAAATTCCCTTAGTGGAGAACCACTGGGTTGGTATACCGCCATCTTGCAATCTGTTATCCTTCTGCTCCACTTGTATTTCTGGTGGTGAAAGATTGTGGTCCCTGCTCCCTCCAACAAGACGGAGCCCCGCAGTCCCGCAGTCCATCACCACAGCGCCTGCGGCGGAGCTTGCTAAGCTCTGGATGGAGAGGCGATCACAGCACCCACCTCCCCCCTGGAGGGAAAGAGAAACACAGGAAAAGAGCTACGCCTTGCCCTGGTCTCTGGCTTACACGTCTCATCACTGTGTTCCAGGCTGTCCCTCCAGGAAGTGACTGACTGATGATGGTTAGTGATTGACAGCTGGAAGGTTTCAAGCCCTGTGGCTGAGGTTCCATGTAAACACAGCGTGAATGGCCCACAAAGAATGTATAACCCAAGTGAAGCCAGGCGGCCTGATGGCCAGGCTTAGGCTCATCTCATCAACGGGTCACATTCAACACAAACACTTATCTGCCTCCAAGACATCAGCTGACCTACTCTTTTTTTTAAAAAATTTATTTATTTGGCTGCACCAGGTCTTAGTTGCCGCATATGGGATCGAACCTGGGCCCCCTGCATTGGGAGTGCAGAGTCTTAGCCACTGGACCACCAGGGAAGTCCTTAAGCCCATTTTTTTTAAATCCATTTATCTGTCAACAAACACTCAAGCTGCTTCCATGTTTTAGTTATTGTAAGTAATGCTGGTTTGAACATGTATGTACTACTTTTAATTTGGGGAAGGTATGTACCTGGAAGTGGAATTGCTGGCTCATATTTTCCTGTTTTTGAGGACCCTCCACACTGGCCACACCATTTTTCATTCCTACCAGCAGTGCACAAGAGTTCCATGTTCTTCGCATTTGTCACTGATACTTGTCTTCCGATTCTGTCATGGTAGCCGTCCTAATGGGAGTGAGGTAGGGGTCTCACTGTGGTTTTGCTTTGCATTTCCCTAAGGACTGGTGATGCTGAGCATCTTTTCATATGCTTTTGGCCACATGTGTGTTTCCTTTGGAGCTGAAGCTTCTCCTTCAGAAACAAAGAATGCCTCGCTCAGAGAAAGGTGCCCTTCCTGCTATTTTGGGAGACAGTTTACCCCTCACCCCCAGATGACACTTGGCAATGTCAGGAGACATTTTTAGTTGTCTAGACTGGAGGAAAGGGACTTCCCTAGTTGTCCAGTGGTTAAGACTTCGATTTCCAATGGAGGGGATGGGGATTTGATCCCTGGTTGGGAAGCTAAGATCCCACACGCTGCATGGCCAAAAAACATAAAACAGAATAATATTGTAACAAATTCAATCAAGACTTTAAAAAATGATCCACATCAAAAAAAAATCTTAAAAAGACTAGAGGAGAGTGACACTGGTCAAATAAGTCACTATATAAATGATTCAGTAAGCTAAGTCAGTCAGTAGAAGCAGGAAGCTGAAGCTCCAATACTTTGGTCATCTGATGTGAAGAGTTGACTCATTGGAAAAGACCCTGATGCTGGGAAAGATTGAAGGCAAAAGGGAGAAAGGGGCAGCAAAGGATGAGATGGTTAGATAGCATCACTGACTCAATGGAGATGACTGAGCAAACTCCAGGAAATAGTGGAAGACAAAGGAGCCCGGTGTGCTGCAGTTCATGGGGTCACAAAGAGTTGGACACAACTTAGTGACTGAACAACAACAACAGAAGCAGGATGCTCCAAAACATCTCGCAGTGTCCAAGAGCCCCCTAACTGAGAAGTCTGGCCATAGATGTCAGTGGGGAGGGTGGGAAGCCCTGCTCTAACCTTCTCTCTTGGAATCTTCAGGGAGCTCAGAGAACATCTCAGTTCCCTTTTACTTTCAGGCATAGAACACCCTGTTTCACATGTATCTGGTGACAACTGTTGTTACAGTGGAAATTCATTCTGCATGGTGAGTACCATGTGTCATTATCTCATTTTCTCCTCTGCTGTGAGCAGAGATAATTACAAATGGAAATAAGGACAGTGTAAGCCTTGAAGGCTGGGAGTGTGATGGACTCAGGCTGTGTTATCTCACTGGGTTCAGAAGAGGACCTGAGATATGGGAGGGGCTCATCTGGCTGAAACACTGAATATATCCATCTGTCTTTTTTTTTAATGTGTTATTTTGAAATAATTATAGGTGTACAGGAAGTTGAAGAAATTATACAGAGTCCCATGTATCCCTCAACTAGTTTCCCCAAGTGGTTACATCTTAGATAACTACAGTGATACAAACAGGAAATTGATATGGGTACAACTGTGTCAAGTCAGAAAACTGCTACTGCCATCAAAATACTGAACTGGGGACTTCCCTGGTGGTCCAGTGGTCAAGACTGTGTGCTTCCGCTGCAGGGGGCACAGGTTCAATCCCTGGTTGGGAAACTAAAGTGCCGAAAGCTGCATGGCACAGCTGAAAAGTAAAAATAGTAACAGTAATAATAAAATATTGGACTGCTCCATGGCCCCAAAGCTCTCTATACCTCCCTACCCTGCCCTAGCCCCTGGCAAACACTAATGTTCTCCATCTCTCTAATTGTGTCATTTCAAGAATGTTCTATAAATGGGGTCATACAATATGAAACCTTTGGAGACTAGTTTTTTTCAGCAAAATTCTCAGGCGACTCATCCAGTTTGTTGCATATATGTCACTAGTCTGTTCCTTTCCACTGCCGAGTAATTTTCCATGGCATGGATGTACCAGTATTGGGTTGTTTCCAGGTTTTGGCTTTTATAAATAAAGTCACTAGAAATGTTCATGTAGCTTTTTTGTGTGGACACCAAGTTTTCATTTCTCTGGGAGAAATGCACAGGAATGTGATCACTGGCATCTGTCTCCCCGATCCCTTTTAATTTTTTTAAAAAAAATCTTTTCATTTTTCTTGCTTGCAGGATCTTAGTTCCCCAACCAGGGAGCAAACCCCCACCCCCTGCAGTGAAAGAGCAGTGTCTTAACCGCTGGACTGCCCAGGAAGTCCCTTTTTGTTCCCCTATTTTTTCTCTCCACCCACCCCCTTTTTAAATTGGGATGCAATTGACATACCATACTGTGTAAATTTAAGGTATACAATGTGTTGATTTGCTACATTTACATACTGCAGTATGATTACCACCATATCATGTCATGAAATTATTACTTCTTTTTTATGGTGGGAATAACCAAGATCTGGTTTCTTAGCAACTTTGAAGTTTCTAATCTAGTATTGTTGTTTGTGATCACTATACTGTGCATTAGACCTCCAGAACTTATCTACTTACTCAAAGAACATCTCCCCAGCTGCTGCCCCATTCCACCTTCTATCTCCTTTTAAAGAAACTGTTTTATGTGTGTGTTCTTCCAGGATATAAGTAACTCGGTTTTTGCTTATTTGCATGGAGATCAGATATCTCAGGCCAACATCTATATCTCAAACTCCCGAGGATACAGATTTCAGAAGTACACCCAGGAAAGACGTGTATGTTCAATGTGGTAAGAAAATGAACAAACAGGGGCTTCCCTGGTGGCTCAGTGGTAAAGAATCTGCCTGGCAATGCAGAAGACATGGGTTCCTTGCAGTTCAAGGGACTCTCAGGAGTCTTTTCCAGCACCACAGTTCGAAAGCATGAATTCTTTGGTGCTCAGCCTTCTTTACTGTCCAACTCTCACATCTATACATGACTACTGGAAAAACCATAGCTTTGACTATATGGACCTTTGTCAGCAAAGTAATGTCTCTGCTTTTTAGTATGCTGTCTAGGTTTGTCGTAGCTTTCCTTCCAAGGAACAAGCATCTTTTAATTTCATGGTATCTTTTCTTATCAGGGCACTAATCCCATCCTGAGCTCATGTAGATTTAGTCACTACCCAAAGACCCTACATCCAAATACTATCATTTTGGAGGTTCTATGGTCTGAATGTCTGTGTCCACCCCCCGCCCCAGTTCATAGGTTGAAATCCTAATGCCTGATGTGATCTGTATTAGGAGCCTTTAGGAGGTGCTTAGGTCATGAGAGTGGAGCCCTCACAAATGGAATTAGTGCCCTTATGAAAGAGACTCGAGAAGGGCTTCCCTGTGGTCCAGTGGTTAAGGATCCACCTTCCAGTGCAGGGGACGCAGGTTCAATCCTTGGCTGGGGAACTAAGATCCCACATTTCATGGGGCAACTAAGCCTGTATGCTGCAACTACTGAGCCTTTGAGCTCCACAGCCAGTGCCCTGCAACTAGAGAAAGCCTGTGTGCTGTAAAGAAGACCCAGATCAGCCAAAATATAAAAATTTTAAAAAGAGGCCCCAGAGAGCCAGCTCACCCCTTTCCTCCATATGAGGACACACCAAGAAGTCTGCAACCCAGGAAAGGGCCCTCACTTGACCATGCTGGTCCCTTGATCTTGGACTTCCAGCCTTTCTGTTGTTATAAGCCACCCAGTCTCTGATATTTTGTTGTAGCAGCCTGAACACACTAAGACAGGGGGTTGGGGTTTTAACCTGTGAACTGGAGGAGGACACCATTTGGTCCATAACACTGTATATAATAGAAATACCCACCCACCCACACACACACACAAACACAACCAAGTAACAGAGGCTTAAATAAGATGGCAGTCTTTCTCTCTTACCTGAAAGATGTCCGGGGAGGGGTGGGGGAGCCAGGAGGTTACCATGGCAACTTGTCCCACTGTCCATAGTTTGGGGTCCTTGGCCTCATACTCCAACATGCCTGCCGATGGGCACTTTGCTCCCCAGCCAAAGGTCAGGAATGAGGAACTGAGGCAGGAGTGAGGGACTTAGGCAGGCATCTCAGAGTCTGGGTCACCCCATTTCCTCAAGCACCCCACACCAAGTTGTCTTTATTCAAAGTTATGACCTAGATGCTGAAAGGTTGTTGCTGAGCCATGAAAGACGCTGGGATTCTTGGCCTCCAGAGGAGAAGAATTCAACCCGAGGCCAGAGACGAGGCTTGATCACTAAGAGCTTTTGTGTTATAGAGTTTTATTAAAGTATAAAAGGGATAGAGAAAGCTTCTGACATAGATGTCAGAAGGGGGCAGAAAGAGTACCCCCTTGCTAGTGTTAGCAATGGAGTTATATACCTTTTAATTAGTTAATACAATGAATCAAAAGAATGTCTCAAGTTTGTGAAAATTTTCTCTTACCTTGGATGTGGGTTATCTCTTCATGGCTGCTCCAGCAAAGCACAGCCGCTGCTCCTTACCTTGGACACGGGGAGCAGCCGTGAAGAGATACCCCATGTGCAAGGTAAGAGAAACCCAAGTAAGACAGTAGGCACTGAGAGAGGGCATCAGAGGGCAGACAGACTGAAACCACAATCACAGACAACTAGCCAATCTGATTACACGGACCACAGCCTTGTCTAACTCAGTGAAACTAAGCCATGCCATGTGGGGCCACCCAAGACGGACGGGTCATGGTGGAGAGGTCTGACAGAATGTGGTCCACTGGAGGAGGGAATGGCAAACCACTTCAGTATTCTTGCCTTGAGAACCCCATGAACAGTATGAAAAGGCAAAAAGATAGGACACTGAAAGATGAACTCCCCAGGTCGGTAGGTGCCCAATATGCTACTGGAGATCAGTGGAGAAATAACTCCAGAAAGAATGAAGGCACGGAACCAAAGCAAAAACAACATCCAGTTGTGGATGGGACTGGTGATAGGAGCAAGGTTCGATGATGTAAAGAGCAATATTTCATAGGAACCTGGAATGTTAGGTCCATGAATCAAGGCAAATTCAAAGTGGTCAAACAGGAGATGACAAGAGTGAACATTGACATTCTAGGAATGAGCGAACTAAGATGGACTGGAATGGGTGAATTTAACTCAGATGACCATTATATCTACTACTGTGGGCAGGAATCCCTTAGAAGAAATGGAGTAGCCATCATAGTCAACAAAAGAGTCCAAAATGCAGTACTTGGATGCAATCTCAAAAACGACAGAATGATCTTTGTTCGTTTCCAAGGCAAACCATTCAATATCACAGTAACCCAAGTCTATGCCTGACCAGTAATGCTGAAGAAGCTGAAGTTGAACACTTCTATGAAGGCCTACAAGACCTTCTAGAACTAACACCCAAAAACGATGTCCTTTTCATTATAGGGGACTGGAATGCAAAAGTAGGAAGTCAAGAAACACCTGGAGTAACAGGCAAATTTGGCCTTGGAGTACAGAATGAAGCAGGACAAAGGCTAATAGAGTTCTGCCAAGAGAACGCACTGGTCATAGCAAACACCCTCTTCCAACAACACAAGAGAAGACTCTACACATGGACATCACCAGATGGTCAACACCAAAATCAGATTGATTATATTCTTTGCAGCCAAAGATGGAGAAGCTCTATACAGTGAGAAAAAACAAGACTGGGAGCGGACTGTGGCTCAGATCATGAACTCCTTATTGCCAAATTCAGACTTAAATTGAAGAAAGTAGGGAAAACCACTAGATCATTCAGGTATGACATAAATCAAATCCCTTATGATTATACAGTGGAAGTGAGAAATAGATTTAAGGGACTAGATCTGATAGACAGAGTGCCTGAAGAACTATGGACAGAGGTTCGTGACATTGTACAGGAGACAGGGATCAAGACCATCCCCAGGGAAAATAAATGCAAAAAGCAAAATGGCTGTCTAAGGAGGCCTTACAAATAGCTGTGAAAAGAAGAGAAGTGAAAAGCAAAGGAGACTAGGAAAGATATACCCATCTGAATGCAGAGTTCCAAAGAACAGCAAGGAGAGATAAGAAAGCCTTCCTCAGCGATCAATGCAAAGAAATAGAGGAAAACAATAGAATGGGAAAGACTAGAGATCTCTTCAAGAAAATTAGAGATACCAAGGGAATATTTTATGCAAAGATGGGCTCAATAAAGGACAGAAATGGTAGGGACCTAACAGAAGCAGAAGATATTAAGAAGAGGTGGCAAGAATACACAGAAGAACTGTACAAAAAAGATCTTCATGACCCAGATAATCACGATGGTGTGATCACTCACCTAGAAACAGACATCCTGGAATGTGAAGTCCAGTGGGCCTTAGGAAGCATCACTACGAACAAAGCTAGTGGAGGTGATGGAATTCCAGTTGAGCTATTTCAAATCCTGAAAGATGATGCTGTGACAGTGCTGCACTCAATATGCCAGCAAATCTGGAAAACTCAACAGTGGCCACAGGACTGGAAAAGGTCAGTTTTCATTCCAATCCCAAAGAAAGGCAATGCCAAAGAATGCTCAAACTACCGCACAATTGCACTCATCTCACACGCTAGTAAAGTAATGCCTAAAATTCTCCAAGCCAGACTTCAGCAATATGTGAACCGTGAACTTCCAGATGTTCAAGCTGGATTTAGAAAAGGCAGAGGAACCAGAGATCAAATTGCCAACATCCGCTGGATCATAAAAAAGCAAGAGAGTTCCAGAAAAACATCTATTTCTGCTTTATTGACTATGCCAAAGCCTTTGACTGTGTGGATCACAATAAACTGTGGAAAATTCTGAAAGAGATGGGAATACCAGACCACCTGACCTGCCTCTTGAGAAATCTGTATGCAGGTCAGGAAGCAACAGTTAGAACTGGACATGGAACAACAGACTGGTTCCAAATAGGAAAAGGAGTACGTCAAGGCTGTATATTGTCACCCTACTTATTTAACTTATATGCAGAGTCAGTTCAGTTCAGTCACTCAGTCGTGTCCGACTCTTTGCGACTCCATGAATTGTAGCACGCCAGGCCTCCCTGTCCATCACCAACTCCCGGAGTCTACCCAAACCCATGTCCATCGAGTCAGTGATGCCATCCAACCATCTCATCCTCTGTCGTCCCCTTCTCCTCTTGCCCCCAAACCTACCCAGCATTAGGGTCTTTTCCAATGAGTCAACTCTTCGCATGAGGTGGCCAAAGTATTGGAGTTTCAGCTCCAACATCAGTCCTTCCAATGAACACCCAGGATTTATCTCCTTTAGAATGGATTGATTGGATCTCCTTGCAGTCCAAGGGACTCTCAAGAGTCTTCTCCAACACCACAGTTCAAAAGCATCAGTTCTTCGGCACTCAGTTTTCTTCACCGTCCAACTCTCACATCCATACATGGCCACTGGAAAAACCATAGCCTTGACTAGACGGACTTTCGTTGGCAAAGTAATGTCTCTGCTTTTAAATATGCTATCTAGGTTGGCCATAACCTTCCTTCCAAGGAGTAAGTGTCTTTTAATTTCATGGCTGCAATCACCATCAGCAGTGATTTTGGAGCCCAAAAAAATAAAGTCTGACACTGTTTCCACTGCTTCCCCATCTATTTCCCATGAAGTGACATCATGAGAAATGCTGGGCTGGAGGAAGCACAAGCTGGAATCAAAATTGCTGGGAGAAATATCAATAACCTCAGATATGCAGATGACACCACCCTTATGGCAGAAAGTGAAGAAGAACTAAAGAGCCTCTTGATGAAAGTGAAAGAAGAAAGTGAAAAAGTTGGCTTAAAGCTCAACATTCAGAAAACTAAGATCATGGCATCCGGTCCCATCACTTCATGGCAGATAGATGGGGAAACAGTGGAAACAGTGGCTGACTTTATTTTGGGGGGCTCCAAAATCACTGCTGATTCTACGATATCAAGATTAGTCAGAAGGTTTTCAGGAAGGAGAAACTGTTCTCCATCCAGATACACTGTTATTGTATAATCCCTAGTGCAGAGTTTAAACTGAGTTGTGTAACTGACTAAGACTAGCTCAGATGGTAAAGTGTCTGCTTGCAATGAGGGAGACCTGTGTTTGATCCCTGGATCAGGAAGATCCCCTGGAGAGGGAAATGGCAACCTACTCCAGTACTGTTGCCTGGAAAATTCCATGGATGGAGGAGCCTGGTAGGCTACAGTCCATGGGATCTTTTGAGTCAGACACGACTGAGCAACTTCACTGGTGGTAGACTGAAGGAATGTAGAGGGAAAAAAACGTTTGTCCTTTTCTCCTCCTTGAGAATTCCAGACCCCTTTCTCCTCCTTGGGGACCCTGGACTTCTTATCAATCTGCCTAGGAATTGACTCTCTCAATGCTACAGAGGGGAAACAGATCATAATTTAAAAAATCATAATAAAAAAGACTTTCCTTGTTTTTAGCTTACTAGCTAATCTTGAGTTAAGTTATAAAGGAAGCACACTGATGATCTTATTTACGTGCAGTATTCTGTTTGTTTCACAGGCAGAGCTAGTTGGGACCTTGGGGGGGATCTTCTTCTTTCACTCCCTGTCACAGGTCGGGCTGCTTCTTGTTGACCAACAGATGGTAAGTACCATTTGGACTGGGAAGAACCACTTCAGTAACCTTTACCCCAAGACAGGTTTTATCCATCTAGCTTTTGATTCACCTGTCCATCCATGTATCCATCCACCCACTCATCCACTCATCTACACGTCCATCCACCTTTCTATCCATTCTCCCATTCACCTATTAATCCACCCCCCTACCCTTCCACCCATCTACCCACCTACTCTTCCATCCATTCATCTATCTCCATTCATCCTTCCATTTGTCTATCTATCCATCTATCTCCCCACCTACTCACCTGTCCAGCAAAATACTTATCTGTCCCTCCATTCATCCATTAACCTGCTTATCCATCCATCCATGCAGCCATCCATTCATCTATGCAGCCATCCATTCATCTATCCACTCTCCCATTCATCCAGGCACCCATCCATTCATCCATCCACTCTCCCATTCATCCATCCACTCATCCATCCATCCATCCATCTACTTACTCATCCATCTACCCTTCTACCCACCCACATACCCACCACCCACCTTCATTATCTCATTCAGCCAGGCACTCAGGAATACTTTAGTAGGGTCTAGGAGGCGCTGGGCACTAGGGATAAAACATGAGATATGGTGCATGTGTCACTGGTGGCACCCGAGACCATTTACATTCCTTGTGTCACCCCTTTTTTTAATGATTATTTTCACATGGGTTCAGGAAATCAGGACATGGAAACCATGACCTCACAGGTATCATTTAGGATAAGACTAAGAAGAGGAATCAGTTCATGCAAAGTGCACTTGAAGAAAAACTATTAAGTCAGGCAAAGATTAAAGTACAGTTGTTACCCCTGCTGCAAAATTCCTGAACAAAGTGAACGGCTCTGAAATCTGGGGGAGACACAGGGATCAGGAAGCTCCCAGAGGCTGGGCTGCTGCTTGCTGGCTAAAAGGCCCTCCCTCTAATCACACGGTGGGGCCACCCCCCCATCCAGAGTCCTCTCAAGCACCACACACTGCCAGGGACCCGTCGTGAATAAGAGACACTCCCAGACTCTGGAAATCCTAAGAATGTAATGGTGGCCGAGGAATCAGGCTCTGGATACAACCTGTGGGCGCAGGGTCTTAACCACTGGACCCCCAGGGAAGTCCCCTTGGTGATTTCTTTTCTCGCTCAAAATTGAGTATTTTTCTTTCAGGCCATGTTCAGCTACTCTGACCATCCCTTGAACCGCAGCTTTGGGCTGCCCTTTGACTACGACAGGGCCCTCGACATCCTCATCGCCCCGGGCCAGAAAGGCATCCTTATTTTTTGGTTTGAGAAGAACCTGCTGGTTTCCCAAAACTCAGGTCAGCAAGGCCCAGGCTCGGGACGTGGCCAGTGCAAGCGGCTGTTTTTTCCTCTCCCTTGACTTTAGTGGACCACGACAAGCTGATTCTTACCTTGCCATCTTCATTGCAACCCCCAACCCCCACTTCCCGCCTCCTGGGACATTTAGGCCCTGTAGGCAGGTTCTGAAAGTCACCAGACCCCGAGGGCAGAGGAGCCACATCCAAGAACTGCAGATCCTGTTTTGAGGCCTACGACACATGAGTCCCAGGAGAGAAGCAAAAGGCAGCCCCTTAGGAGAAGGTGCTGTCAGGGACCTCTGGGCACAACTGTGGCTGCCAGAGTACCTTCAATCACAGCATGCTTCCCAGTACTGGTTACGCCACCTGAATATGGCTGTTTCCTTCCAATGCAGGAAAAGGGCTTAGGGCTGGCTTGGCCATGCAGGGGGCACCCACTCCAGAAAGAAAGTTCTGCCTGATTACATGTTACCCATACAGTAAGATGCATCCTAAAGTTCATCTGGTATCCAGTCCATCCCTAAGAGCTCTCACATCGAGATTTAGGTGGGGTGGGGAGGTCACATTTTCTTAAACCTAATGTCTTCCATGCGATATTTTACAGCATTGCATCTTGTGGCTGCATTTTCCTTTGAGTCAAGAATCAAGGGGCTATGTGGGTGGCAGGGGAACCTCTTGCCAACACGTGCACAGGTCTCTTTGGATTTACCCCATTGTCTCCTAGGTCAGCTGGTCGAATCTGTCCAGGTGCGAGAAGGACAACGCATCTTGTATAATTCCATTGTCAAAGCCAACATCACCATCCACAGCATTGCTGCCAGTATGTGCCCGACCTGCGGGTAGCTTTCTAGAAGTGCTTCAGACCTGACTTATTCACTCTTGACACATACCGCCCCACCACCCCCTCCACCAGATCTGACCTGGCCAAAACAAACAAAACATGATTATTACATATTCTAGAACAACTCGGTGGAGAAGGCAATGGCACCCTACTCCAGTTCTCTTGCCTGGAAAATCCCATGGACGGAGGAGCCTGGTAGGCTGCAGTCCACGGGGTTGCTAAGAGTTGGACACGACTGAGCGACTTCACTTTCACTTTTCACTTTCCTGCATTGGAGAAGAAAATGGCAAACCACTCCAGTGTTCTTGCCTAGAGAATCCCAGGGACGGGGGAGCCTGGTGGGCTGCCATCTATGGGGTCGCAAAGAGTCGGACACGACTGAAGCGACTTAGCAGCAGCAGCAGCAGAACAACTTGGGGCAGAAACTTCTGTGCCCTTTTGCAATGAAATGGAATGTCAGTTGGCTGTCGTTTGCTGGGGCTGCTCTAACAAACCTCTACAAAGTGGGTGAACTACTGTTATTATTTTGGCCACTTCTCAGGGTATGTGGGATCTTAGTTCTGAGACCAAGGATCAAACCCGAGCTCCCTGCAGTGGGAGTGCAGAGTCTTAACCTCAGTACCATCAGGGAAGTCCAAAACTGGGTGAATCAGAACAGCAGACAGGTACTGTTTCCCAGGGCTGGAGGTTCTTAGTTGGAGATCAATGTGTTGGCAGGGCAGGTTTCTTCGGAGGCCTCTCTTCTGGGCTTGCAGATGGCCATTTTCCCCCTGTCTTCTACCATCTCCTGTCTGTGTTGTGTCTATGTCCAAATTACCCTTTTCTTAAAATATTTATTTATTTGTGGCTCTGCTGGGTCTTCATTGCCACGCAGGCTTCTCTCTAGTTGCAGCAACTGGGGGCTACTCTGTAGTTGTGGGGCTCAGGCTTCTCATCACAGTGGTTTCTCTTGTTGTGGAGCACGGGCTCTAGATATGTGGGCTCAGCAGTTGCGGTGCACGGGCTTAGCTGCTCCATGGCATGTGGGATCTTCCAGGCCAGGGATTGAACACATGTCCTCTGCATTGGCAGGTGAATTCTTAACCACTGGACAAGCAGGAAATGCCCTTGTCTTTTTTAAACAAAATAAAAATACACATTGGATCTTGCCACCCCTTCTCATGAAAACTTTTAATGGGACTTTCCTTGTTGTTCAGTGGTTAAGACTGTGCTCCCAGTGCAGGGCGGGCATGGGTTTGATTCTTGGTTGGGGAGCTAAGATCCTGCATGTCACACAGTGCAACAACAACAACAAAAAAAGCCTTTTAAGAATATCTTGTGTTCCTCGGAACTCTATATCTGCCAAAGATCAGAAACAACCTGTGCTCATCAGTGGAGCATTGGTTAAATAAAGTTATGATTCATCTAAGTAACAGAATGCCAAAGGGTCAACTACACTCATGTGTATGGAAGGAAATAAACATACATTTCAACTCTACTTCAATTAAAAATAAGTACATAGAGTAAAAAATACTCAACTTTTACTATTAAAAAAAAGAAAAAAATACAAAGCAGCTTAAAGGGTCCCAGAATATGATCCCCAAGTATATAAAGCTACTGGAAAGCATGTTTACTAAAATGCTAACAGTGGTACCTATGTCAGGGGTCAGCATACCATGGCCCATGACCCACCATGGCTTTAAATAAAGTTTTATTGGTACATAGTCCTGCCTATCCATTTACAAAGTGTCCATAAGCTGCTTTCCCAGGGCCAAATACTTGTAACAGACATCACATGACCAGCAAAGCAGAGCATTCTTACCATCTGGTCCTTTACAGAAGAAACTTGCTGACCCCTGGTCCATATGATGGGACTTGGGTTAACTTTTAAAATTTTTAAATTTAATATATTTATATTTCTGTCCATGTAAACAACCTGTTTCAATTTTTGTTCTGTCTTGTTTGGCTTTCCCTAGATGAAGATGAACTGGCAGTTTTAACTCGAGAGAATAATTTATATTATGGCAGCCTGGGAATCCAGTCGAGTTCTCTAATCAAAGTGGGTAATATCCCGATGTTACTCAGTTGTTAAGGACCAACAGTCTTATTCTCAAACATCTGATCCTTTTTATAAAGAAATGGCTCTAGTTATTAAAATAGCAGTTAGTCATTTAATAGCAATAGTGATAATATAACATGAATTTTAATTAATTTGACACCTGAAAAGTAGGTGTCTCAACAAAGGGTACCTAAGACTTTGCTTGGCCTCTCTGGTTTCTTGTTCAGTCGCTCAGTTGTGTCTGACTCTTTGTGACCCCACGGACTGCAGCAGAGACCATGGGGTTTCTTAGAGTTTTGTTTTTTTGGCCTACCTTCTGTAAATATGAATCATAAGGAAAAAGTTAAATCCTCAAAAAAGAATGAAAATGAGCTGATCTCAGAAGTCACTCTTCTCTTAGTTTGCAGACCAAAACATCTGGTCCCAAGAGGCAGTCCTGATGTTCACTGACGTGGGGATGCTGGAAATACTGACCCCGCTTCCTGACGTGATCTTTCCAGCTTTCGATTTCCAGAAGTGCCTCATGAATATCCAGGCCCTTCTCATGGATCCCCAACTCCAAGCTGGCGTCTGCAAAGTATGTGGTCATGACTTGGGGTGGGGAGGGGGTCGGTTTCCAGAAAGATATTAGGCCATCCATTTCCAAAGGGCCTTTGGATACACAGCAATCAGTTCAATGAGAAAAAAAAAAGAACGATAACTGGGCCATGTACAGTTTATCCAGAAAGTGTCATTTAAAACAAATTATTATTTATTTTTGGCTGCGCTGGGTCTTCCTAACTGCTCGGGCTTTTCTCTAGTTACAGCGAGCGGGGACTTCCCTCCAGTTGCAGTGCTCAGGCTCATCATTGCAGTGGCTTCTTTTGTTGCAGAGCACAGGCTCTAGGGCACTCGGGCTTCAGTACCTGTAGCACGTGGGCTCAGTAGTTCCAGCTTCCGGGCTTTAGAGCACAGGCTCAATAATTGTGGCGCATGGGCTTAGTTGCTTAGCGGCAAGTGGGATCTTCCTGGATCAGGGATCACACCCATGTTTCTGCATTGGCAGGCAGATTCTTTACCACTGAAGCCACCAGAGAAGCCCGGTCAAGCACATTTTGTCCAAAATATCCTTTTATGAAATGATGGTGCTACTGGGGCTACTCTCTAGTTGCTTTCTTCTCACTGCGGTTACCTGTCTTGTTGAGCACAGGCTCTACAGCACGGGCTTCAGTAATCGTGCTGCACAGTCTTAGTTGCTCCCTCAGCAGGTGGGATCTTCCTGAACCAGGGATAGAACACATGTTCCCTGCAATTGGCAGGTGGATTCTTTACCACTGGACCACCAGGGAAGTCCTTGATTCGCTTTTAAAGAACAGAGTCTGGATGGTGAGGTAGCCACTCAGTGGTGGAGGAACCTCCCCTCTCACCACCACCACCTCACCAGGAGACCAGGATGCACATGGGCAATGATGAGTCCTGTTGCCAGGACAGAACATTTCAGTGAACCATGTCATCCCCTATCACCCAGGTCTGGAACCAGAAGCAACTTGTTGGTTCTCTTCCTAGGACACCAGGCAGCCAACACGTGATCTCAAAAACCAGATTAAAAAAAGGCAAGATGCAATTTCTCCACCTCTCTTCCACACGTTCTCCTGAGTCAGCAACAGGGAAAGGGTCTCCTCATAAAATTATTCTGGTGAATATATGAAAACAAAGTGATAGGATATTGCCCTGCGCTGATGCTCAATGTTGGAAAAGAGAGACAGCTAGCTGTTAGGTGCCACCGACAGAAGATGGATCACCCATTGGGTCTCCCATCTCAATTCTGCCCTAATCTGATGCATCCAGCTGCCAATCTGCCAGAAAAGGCAGAGCACGGAGGAACGAGTGTCCAACCTCACCAGGGAAAATCCAGATGATGGGAAATCTACAGGTTCGATGGCATAGAGGGACTTTCATGGTGGTCCTGTGGCTAAGACCCCACCCTCCCAATGCAGGGGCTCTGGGTTCAATCCCTGGTCAGGGAACTAAATCCCACATGCTACAACTAAAGATCCCCTGTGCAGCAAGTTAGATCGAAGATCACATGTGCCACAGCTGAGACCCGGTGCTGCATACAAATAATTTTTGTTTTTTTTTTCTTTTTTTAAAGATGCCTAGGAAAGAAATGAAAAAGAAAGGAAGGGAGGGAAAACTGTAGGTTGAAAGAGACTGAAAAAGACAATGTTTGCAAACAGAAAAACTAAGTTACATCATCTGGGAATGCATTGTGCTGTGCTGTGGTGTCCGACTCTTTGTGACCACCTAAACTGTAGCCCACGAGGCTCTTCTGGCCATGGGACTCTCCAGGCAAGAATACTGGAGCTGGTTGCTATTCCCTACTTACTCCACAGGATCTTCCCAACCCTGGGATCGAACCCGAGTCTCATGTCTCCTGTGTTAGCAGGTGGCTTCTTTACCACTGAGCACCTAGGGAAGCCCTAGGGATGTGCACTCGGCAATCACTCTAGGAAATGGGGAGGGAGGTGGGAAGGAGGTTCAGGATGGAGGGGACACACATACCTATGGCCGATACATACTGATGTATGGCAAAAACCATCACAATATTGTAAAGTAATTATCCTCCAGTTAAAATCGAGACATAAAAATAATTCTAGGAAGAAACGCAAGTAAGCGATTACTGCAGAAGTCAGGTGGGGGAGGGGGGCAGGCTACTTCTGGAGAGAAAAAGGGCTGTGACTAGGGAGACCCCCAGGTCTTCCAGGGGTGCAGGGTCTAGTGGGGAGTGGCTTGAGTAACAGCCCAGACTGCTGCACCTACCAGACTGAAAGGGTCCATCCCTACGGGCCCCCCACCTGCCACTGGTCACTTGCTCTGTATTTTGGGGAACAGAGGCTTGATTTAATTGATCCAAAGATTGATGGATTCTTTTTTTCTAACATAATTTATTTCTAAATAGGTGTCACTTCTGCAAGGAGAATTTGAAAACAAAATGTACACCATTGACATGAACAGCCAGTTGGAGTTGACAGCCCTAATGATACCCCGGCCAGGCACGTCACCTGTCCCACTAGTAAGGACACTTTATCTGTTTGACAAGTGTCTCATAACATCTGCCGTCCTTGGCCTCATGTCTCGTGCCCACAGTTCCCAGGCTCTGGAAATTCCCTAGCATCCTCCCAGAGAGACACTGGCTCATGAAGACCCCAGAGACTTCTCTTCCTCCAGACACCAGCATCCATGTGTCTGGTGGTGGCTGTCCCTCTGCCCACCCTGCCTCCTTTCTCCATACCTCTGTGCCAGTCCTCCAACCCCCTTCTGAGCTGTCCTGGATCCTTTCCAAAAACGCCTTTTCCTCCCAGCTCAGCCAGCGCTAGCTTTCCCGCCTGCAGGGCATGCCTAAGAAAAAGCGGGCATCCCTGGACCTGAAACCCAGGTGTCCAAGCCTGGACCCTTGGGTGCAAGCAATCAAGCTGAAAACAGGGGAGTGGACCAATGTAAGATTCCAGGGGATGTCCAGCCAGCTGGGACCAGGGCCCGAGAGAGGAGCCGGCCTGGTGGCCGGATCTTGCCCCGCACTCTCACCCCTACCCTCCAAGCTCCCTCCCTGCACAGGACGAGCCTCTCCGTGCACGAGGGACCAGTCTGGGTCTTACGGTGCTGCAGCCCCAGGCTGTCTGCACAGAGGGTCTCAGAGCCACAGTTAGAGGGTGTGTATGACAAGGGGGGCATATTTGGGGATGGAACCTGCAGTAGTATTTGGGGATCAAGCTGGGTCTTCAGTCCGAAGGGGCACTGGGGTCACAGGTGGTTGCGCCCCCAAGCGGCGACAGCGCATGCATCTCCCTTCCCGCCGCCCCCCCCACCCCCGCCCCACAGGTAATGGTGAGCAACCCCCACTCCCTGGGACTGCAGGCGGTCATCTATGAGGACGGCTACACCTACGACGGGAACACCAAGCACAGACTGGTGAGCCCGTTGTCCCCCACCCGCCCCGCGTACCCTTCCCCCCACCCCCACCAAACCTGTATTTTTGGGCTGAGGGGCTTGGCCTTGACCTGCAGATGTCAAAGGTCACCTGATGATGTCCCTCAAGGTCTGACCTCCGTCCGTCATCCCTCCCTTACAAACACTCAGATAAGGTGCTGCAGAGTATGAAGAAGCCCCTGCCCCTTCCCCACCTAGGCAGGTGACAGTCCCCCAGACGAGGGATGGGAGGAGGCATCAGGAGGCAAACCGGGTGGGCCCTGCAGGGAGGGGCTTGGCTAAATATGGGTCTGGGTGACCTGCAGGCCACAGCCAGGGTCATACCAGGCAGTCTGGACTTGACCCCAGACCACAACAAACTCTTTGCACCAGACCTTGTCACATCACAGTTAAATAGGAGGGGAAACTGATTCACACCCCACTGTGGGTCCCCAGGACAGAGGCAGCAAAGGAATAAAGGAGCTTGGGAAGAGGGGCCATTTCCATGAGCTTCTAGAAGGAAATTAGAACCAGAGATGAGCTGGATGGCTCCCAGGCACCTCCTCCCAACTCCCCCACACTCTTCCATCCCCCACCCCACACCCCCACCCCTTGTCCTGCCCTCCTCCCGAACCCCATTCCAGGACCACCCTGGGGCCGTCCCACAGTGGTAGCTGCATTTTGCATTTTCTCTCTTGGTTCCACAGAACATTTCCCTGAAGCAACAGCACCACTGGGGCAGGGCCGACCCCAACTTCACCTCCAGGTATGTCATCACCTGGATGGTAGTGGCAGGTGGCCCCAGGGTCTCTGTGGGGTTCCCTTAGCAGGAGCTGGGGAGAGCAGGACCAAGATCCAGGCTCCCCTAGTCCAAGGGCAGTAAAGCAAGAATGATTAAAAACTCTTTAGAGAAAGACAAATAGCATATGATATGACTTACTTGTGGAATCTAAAATATGACACAGATGAACCTATCTACAAAACAGAAACAGACTCACAGACACAGAGAACAGACTTGTTGCTGAGTGGGGGAGGGTGGTCGGGGAGGAGGGATGGATTAGGAGTTTGGGGTTTTAAAAAAAAGTGTGGATACAGAAGCTGTTGAAAGAAGGATGTTAAAACATTATATGCAGCTAGGTGATAATAAAATTGGGGCTCAGGTGTTCTTTTCAATAAGCTATTATACATCAATTTAAAAAACTGATTCAAGAAGAGGTGGAAACTAGAGGGAGGGTGGTGCCACCATATCTGAGCCCATGGTTCTTGGTCAGTATTCTGGACTGAATGGATGAAAAGATGAGTGAATGGAAAAATGAATGGATGGATGGGTGGGTGGATGGATGGGTGGATGGGTGGACAGATGAATGGATAGATAAATGGGTGGACGGATGGATAGATGGATGAATAGAAAAATGAATGGATGGGTCAGTGATGCTTTTTACAATTACACACACTCCCTTGTAGCATAAAGAGACCCACAATATCTACCATCACTCTGGACATCGCCAACAAAGAAATTTCATGTGTGGACCTTAAGCCACTGGTATGACCCAAACTTCTGCTATCTCATATTCTTTGTCTTTAGTGTTCAGACTAATGGCACCAGGCCTTCACTAGCTTTCCCCAAGGGGCTGGCTGAGCTCACCCTCAGGATCTGGAAATGGACATGATCCTGTCCCGGATGCCAAGGTGGCTGCCCCTCTTCTTCATCTTCCCCAGGGCCGTGCCTTAGGACTCACCACCCTCAGAGCAGGTGTACCAGCTGGGAGTTATCAAATGGGGGATCTTAGTGGCACCCCATACCTGGTGCAGGTTCTTAGGGATTGACTCCGTGAGTCCCAGGCACCTGGTCACCGCATCTCCATCCAGGCTCAGGGTCTCCAGTCCCTGTTGGGTTGAGTGCGACCCCTTGTGAGCTTTCACCGGGGCCAGGCTATGGGCGCTCTCACTGACTTGGGTAAGCATCCCCATTTACCCCTTTCCCCTCCCCCGACCCATGTCTCCCCCCTGCAGACGGCGCTCATTTCAGTGGGGTGCGACCTGGAGAAGAAGATCGTCATTCAGAAGTGAGTGTGTCGCAAGGGTGGAAGTGAGGGTGGGGAGAGGAAAGCGGGGCTTGGGGACGGTATGAGACAGTCACCATTGCTTCACAATTGCTAAAGGTGGGTGACACTACTGTCTACTTTTGTATATGTTTAACATTTCCATAAGGAACAGCTCAATAATTAATCCTAATAGATTAACTTTGAGTTTCCTGCAGGTGGCTGCCCCTCCCTCCACGGACTTGGGTGATATTCACCTGTTCTTTCTGCTCCTTCAGCCTTTGCTCATTCTCTTTCTCCCTTTTAATCCCTGAGTTCTTCATTTTGATTACAATTGCTGAGTTTTGGTGTTTAATAACCTGCTGAACATTTGGGGGAACTTTGTCTCTGGTTACTGCAGGGAATGCAGCCATGAGACACAAGGAAAGTATTAATGCTTTTATGCATTTCAGAAATTTCACATGTTAAATGGAAATTGTTTTAAATATGTAAATATCTGAGTTTATGTAAGGATGTACACACTGTGCTAAAAGTCACATATGTCTCAGTTTGTGTGTAATATTAATATGCAACTTTGGGGTTAAAGTTTTTTCTTAAAAAATTAGTGGTTTACATTTTTTAAAAAAAGAACAATCACCAGCATGAAATTGCCAAAAAAAAAAAAGAAGAAAGGGGGGCTTTTGTGGTGGCTAAGTGGTAAAGAATCCTCCTGCCAGTGCAGGAAACACAGGTTCGATCCCTGATCCAGGAACATCCCACATGCCAAGGAGAAGCTAACTCCGTGCACCACAACTACTGAGCCTGTGATCTAGAACCCGGGAGCCACAACTACTGAAGCCTGCGAGCTCTAGAAGCCCCACTCCGCAACAAGAGAAGCCACCGTGATGACAAGCCCATGCCCTGTAACTAGAGGGTAGTCCCTGCCCACCACAACTAGAGAAAGTCCACTCGCAGCTAGGAATAGGAAAAGCCAGTGCAGCAAAAATAAATAAATAAGTAAAATTAGTGGCTTACAATTTAAAAAAGAAAAATCACCAGCATGAAATTTTCAAAAGAAAGAAAGAACCCTGAAGATCAGTCAGATCGCCATAGTTTTCCCTTCAGGCAGTGGTGTGCTGGTAAACGGGCAACAGCCAGTTCTGGGTAGGTGGGGAGCCTGGTTTGGTCGCTTTTGCAATTCTTATAGTATAAATGCTCCCACTGAGCCCATTGATCGCTACCGACATGTCTCTACTGCCCCACAAAATTCCTGAGGATTTAATGGCTAGCAAGAGCCGGCCTCAGCACTTCACCGCAGAAGGGCACTAATAAGCTCAAGGAACGATTTTACCACATTTTTCCCCCCAAAATGGAAACGCTTTATTGAATCAATCAATGATGTATTTAGAACATATGTGCAGGAAAGCGTTTTAAAACAATCTTTTCAAAGCTTCTGCCCTAAAGAGGGTGGGAATAGTATTTGCCACACGTGTAGTGAACAAAAGACTTGTATCCAGGATTTATAAAGAATTCCTATGAATCAAAAAAAAAAAAATGACAAACGAAGAGAAAAATGTGGGCAAAAGGCTTGAGCAGGCACTCCCAAATAAAGGGTGGGGGGAAAGGCTGATCAATACACAAAAAGTGCAGGAAAGGTTGTCAACCTCATTAACAAAATGAAAACAAAAGTGATAACATTAGGGTTATTCACCAGCGGAGTGGCAAAATTGGCAAAGCCTGGACGGTAGCAGTAGCTTCGGGAACTTCCAGACATAGCTGGTGATATTTTTTCAGCTGCTTTAGACTGTTCATCTTTCCACCAGCAATTCCACTCATGCACATTTGCACCGACCCAGGTTCCAGAACGTTCTCAGCAGCATTATTCTTAATAGCTCCAGGCTGGAAGCAAGCCAACTCAAATGGCGATTGACAGGAGAATGGATAAATCAAGTGCAAAGGTTCTGATACAACGGAATGTCACAGCAGTGAAAAGGCACAAGACAGGGTTACCTGTATGGATCACACACACATAGGCGTGGAATCAAAAGACAGAAAAGAACACATAGCATGATTCTATTCTTTAAAAAGAAAAAAAATCCAGAATCAGGGGAATTCCCTGGTGGTCCTGTGGTTAGGACTCTGCACCACTGTGGAGAACGAAGGTTCGATCCCTGGTTGGGGAACCAAGATCCCACAAGGCACGCAGCATGGAGAAAAGAAAAAAAAAATCTGGCAAAAATAAACTACAGTCGACCCCTGTATCTGCGGGTCCCTCATCCGCAGATTTAACCAACCGTGGATGGATCGTGTTTACCTTCTAGGTTAACTGAATTTTCGGCTATGGAACTGGCGGATGTAGAACTCTCATATACAGAGGCCCCCACTATGGGACTTGAGCATCCTGGGATTTTGTTATTTGTGTCAGATCCTAGAACCAACCCCCCTGCTGATACCATGTTGCTTAAGGATATGTGCGCAGATGGTAACAGTACAAAGATAAAAACGGAAAGGATCATCTCAAAAGTCAGGACACCCAGCTCCCAGATTTCCGAGTATAACATCGTTCTCCAACCCAAGGAATTAGGGCTCCTTGGCAAAATGGCTGAGTCTAGGCCGGGCAGGAAAGATGCGAGATGAGCCTGGAGCATCTTAGAGAGCCCCATCCAACCAATGGGGGCGATCTGTGTGTCAAAGGGAACGATTCATTGGTCTTGCACGGGATCAGGTGGCATCTCACCATCTTTTGTTGCCCACAGTGAACTCTCAGCATGTTACCACGGAGTCCTCGACCCTGTGGCCCTTCAGGACAACTATAGCTACATCATTGAGAGGTGAGCCCCGCCCCTCAACACACAGTCACACGCGCCCGCTCACACCCATGACCATTTGGCGTGCATGTGCCAAAGGCCAGTCAATAATTTTTTTAAAAAATTTATTAAATTTTTGGCCATTCAGAGCAGCATGCCGGATCTTAGTTCCCTGATCAAGGATCAAATCCGTGCCCCTGCAGTGGAAGCTCAGAGTCTTTATCTCTGGACCACCAGGGAAGTCCCAAGAATCATTCTTAAATCGTAATGGAAAAGAAAAAAAAATTTAAAGAAAGGGGGAAAAGAATCATTTAAAATCGAAACCATGCCAATTGATATCTGGCCAGCAAAGAATCCAAGGGGGTGAGGAGACAGGCAGGGGAGGGGGCCGGGTCTGCAGGGGAACCAGTGTGATGTGGCAGGGTCCCTGGCCCAGGTCTGCCCAGGCTCTGCCACCTGCTGAGCCAGCCTCAGACCCCTCCCCAGCCTGCCACCAGCTCATGGAGCCCAGCCACTTGCTCGCCCCAACTAGTGGAGTTGGTCAGACAGTCAGTCAAGGCCGGGGATGGGGGGGTGGTTGGCCATGGTGAACCCTCTATGCAAGGTGTCACAGAGAGCCGATTCCACACTGGTGCACAACTGCCCATCCCCCTGGCATAGGAGGATACTGGTGTGTTTTATATGACCTGGCTCTCCCCACTGCAATACAAGCCAAGAGTCCATCCCCCATTCAAAGTCTCAAAGCTGAAGTCAAAACTGGTGCTGCCAGGGCTTTCCTTGTTGCTCAGTGGTAAAGAAACTGCCTGCTAACGCAGGAGACACAGATTCAATCCCTGATCCTGGAAGATCCCACATGCCTCGGAGCAACTAAGCCCATGCGCCACAGCTACTGAGCCTGTGCTCTAGAGTCCAGGAACCACAGCTACTGAGCCCACGTGCCATAACTCTTAAAGCCCATGTGCCAGAGCTCGTGCTCCACAATAAGAGAAGCCACCGCAATGAGAAGCCCGTGCACCGCACCTGGAGAGTAGCCCCCACTCGCCGCAACTAGAGAAGAGCCCAAGCAGCAACAAAGACCCAGCAGAGTCAAAAATAAATTAATAATAATAATCAACTCCCCGCCCCCTGCCAAAAAAAGCTATTAACAAACTGATGTTCCTGGGTCTGGGGGCGAGAGTGTATGAATCCAGGTCTCCAAAGAGAGAGAGAAGCCACAGGATGTGTGTGTGAGATAGACACACGGAGCAAGACAGAGACACAGACAGAGTGACAGGCAGAGAGTCACTTTAAGGACTTGGTTCCCTGACTGTGGAGGTTCCGGGGAGGCTGAGGGGCTGGCAGCTCAGCCACGACTTGCCGTTCTAGTTCAAGGCCATCCGCAGGCAGACTTCCTTCTCGCTGGGGGAGGCCCTTCTTTGTTCCACTCAGGCCTCCGGCTGCACCCACGTTAGGGCAAGCACTGCTTTCTCAGCCCCAGAGAACAACCTCACAGAAACATCCCGAAATGTGTCTGACCACAGTCAAGTGCCACAGCAGAGCTCAGAGGACCTAGAAGTTCAACCACCACCCACAGGGGCATCCCAGGGGTCATGTTGACAATGGCTGTGAGTGCCCTGCTCAGACACCCCTCCATGGCCGTGACCGGCCCCATCTGCAGGGAGGAAGTGGGGCGGTGGGCGGGTGGACATCTGGGCGCCTGGGGGAGCTCGCCCATGTCTGTGTCCTGTTTCCCACAGGGAAGCCTACGACCCCAACTTCCAGGGACAGCAGGCCAAGGAAGACCTGGAGGTGCATTACCCCTATGAGAAGCTGGGCTGCCCCCTCCTCGCCTACTATGACATCCCATGGAAGCCGGTGGTGGAGCTGTGAGACACCCCCCAGACCCCCCCAAATCCCCCACCATCCTCCCCACCCCTATGCCCAGGCGGCATCCTCACCCTGTCTTTTTCCTCTGCAGCTCCCAGCTTGCACACCTTTCCCCTTCCCAGTCTTACCTCGGTGGCTTTAACAAAACACACCAGGGACTGGACTGGGTGGTGGGTGTGGGAGTGGGGGGGCACACGGGACTGACTTTCTCACAGTCCTGAAGGCTGGAAGTCTAAGATCAAGGTGTCTTGCGGTGTCTCAGCCTCTTTCCATGGCACCAAGGCCCACCCTTAGGACCTTGCTCCATCTCGATCGCCTCATTAAAGATTCCAATTTCAAATATAGTCACATTGGGGGGTTAGGACTTTACATAGGAATTTGGGGGGGCACCTTTCAGGTTATTGCACTCACTCCGGCCCCTTCCATGGATTCTTCTTTCATCTGATCCCGCCCCCAACGTGCCCCCAACCCACCCCCACTGAGGATCACTGGACTAAATTGTTGACAACTGAATGATGGTGAGAACCTCAAACACGTGGAAACACTTAGGTTCATTAGGGCATCAGTGGGACTTCTTTGGTGGTCCAGGGGTTAAGACTCCATACTTCCAGCACTTCCACTGCACAGGCATGGGTTTGATCCCTGGGTTGGGAAGATCTCCTGGAGGAGGGCATGGCAACCCACTCCAGGATTCTTGCCTGGAGAATCCCATGGATAGAGGAGCCTGGCAGGCTACAGTACATAGGTTAGCAAAAAGTCGGACATGACTGAGGCAATTAACACTCATACTTTCCCATCAGAGGAGGGTGTAAGCCCCTGCCTGGCAGGAGACAAATGTGCATTCAAAAATAAGAATTGGGGGGCAGGAGTGGGGGGGCATGGGGCTTGGCTGCACAGCTTGCAGGATGTTAGTTCCCCAACCAGGACTCAGACCTGGGTCCCCAGCAGTGGAAGCTCGGAGCCCTCACCACTGGACCATTAGGGAATTCCCTCAAAATTAAGGATTTAGAGCAACTCTAATTCATCACCCTAGAACATCTGCAGGTGTCAGAATTAAATCGATGCCGGCTCCCCCACCCTACCCTCACCCAGTCAGCGCCCGCTGTCCCTACCTGCCACTGGGAATCAGGGTTGAATGTCCCAGAGGCGTCAGCTTGGGGGTGGTGGTGGGAGAAGGCGTCAGCCCCCAAACGAGATGATTTCACCAGCCCGGCACAGCCGGGCCCCCTGGCCTCCCACAGCCTCGCCTGTATGTGCCTTTGTCCCAGGTGGCGCGAAGGCAAGTTCCAGGAGGTGGTGGAGGCCGAGTATGTCCTGCTGGAGATGAACGGGCTGTTCACCTACACGTACTCCCTGACGGCTGGCACGGCAGGCTGCAGTGCCCAGCCACAGAACTGGACCACCATCGCCAAGATGGCCGGCAACACAACGTCCTTCTCCTGGGACCGCGAGGTAAGGCCCAAGCCCTTGAGTAGTCCCAGTGCAGGCCTCGGAAGGCGACGTCCGGTCATGCGCAGTGTGTGCTGGAGGCCGGTTCGACCTGTGCAGGCTGCTGCCAACCGAACACCAGAGACCCCAGGGGCTTTCAACAGCAGCTTGGGTTTCTCACGGGTCCTGGAGGCTGAAGTTCAACATCAAGGCGCCAGCAGATTTGGGGTCTGGTTCATGGGTGACGCCTCCTGTGTCCTCACAGAGCAGAAGGGGTGGGGGAGCTCTTCTAGATGCCTTTGCGCCCTGGTGCGTGTTCAGTCCTGTCCGACTCTGCAACCACGTGGATTGTAGCCCCCTCTGCTGCCACCACCCCCACCCCCACCCCCCACCCCCGGCTCCTGTGTGCCTGGGATTCTCCAGGAAAGAATACTGGAATGGGTTGCCATTTCCTACTCCAGGCCCAGGTCCCTTTATAAGGACACTAATCTCCTAATGACACAGAACAACTGACTGGTTCAAAATTGGGAAAGGAGTATGTCAAGGCTGTATATTGTCACCCCACCTATTTAACTTAAGTGCAGAGTACATCATACAAAATGTTGGGCTGGATGAATCACAAGCTGGAATCAAAATTGCTGGAAGAAATATCAACAACATCAGATAGGCAGATGATACCACTCTGATGGCAGAAAGTGAAGAGAAACTAAAGAGCCTCTTGATGAGGGTGAAAGAGGAGAGTGAAAAAGCTGGCTTGAAACTCAACATTCAAAACACTAAGATCATGGCATCTGGTCCCATCACTTCATGGCAAACAGAAGGGGAAGAAGTGAAAGCAGTGACAGATCTTATTTTCTTGGGCTCCAAAATCACCAAGGATAGTGATTGCAGTGGTGAAATTAAAAAGACATTTGCTCACTGGAAATAAAGCTGTGACAAACTTGGCATATTAAAAAGCAGAGACATAACTTTGCTGACAAAGGTCAGTATAGTAAAGCTATGGTCTTTCCAGTAGTCATGTACAAATGTGACAGTTGGACCATACGGAAGGCTGAGGGCCAAAGAGTTGGCTGGTGCTTTAGAACTGTGGTGAAGACTCTTGAGAGTGCCTTGAACAGCAAGATCAAACCAGTCACCCCAAAGGAAATCAACCCTAAATATTCATTGGAAGAACTGTTACTGAAGCTCCAATCCTTTGGCCACCTGATGCAAACAGCCAACTCATTTGAAAAGACCCTGATGCTGGGAAAGATTGAAGACAAAAGGAGAAGCGGGTGACAGAGGATGAGATGGTTAGACAGCATCACCACTCAGTGGACATGCATTTGAGCAAAGTCCAGAAGATAATGAAGGACAGAGGAACCTGGCTTGCTGCAGTCCGTGGGATCCCAAAGAATGGGACACGACCTAGCGACTGAACAACAAACAAAATTTCCTTCAGGAGTACTCCACCCCGATGACCTACTGCCTCCCAAAGGCCACGCCTCCTAGTTCATCACCTTTGGGGGTACGGTTCAACATATGACCTCTAGTTGGTTGACACAGACATTTAGTCCCTGAATAGCTGGGGTGTTGGATGCTGGTAATGTAAGATGCACAAACCCTTTGGGATGTCAGGACCAAGGCGTTCACGGAGCACACTGCTGATGATGTACAAAACTCTGGAACCATCCAAATGCCCATTATGTAAGGGGCTGATTATATTTACGGTTCTGCTCAGCGAGCGTTTCTATTACGCGCGTTGGTTGATACACGATTGACAAATAGGGGTCTGGTGACAGTGAAAGAAACACGTCGATTTGGTCCTGGGTGCGGAAGGCGAGCTTCTGGTGCGCAGTAGTTTCCAGCCGCCATCCGTCTCTCAACGCCAAGGGCGCGAACACAGTGCAATGCTGCCATGTCACCAGCAGGGCGCGCGCTACCCACGTCCGAAGCCGGTTCCAGCGCCGACTCCGGGCTCCTTAATTTTGTGTTTTCAGAGCTAGCAGCCTCACCCTTCCTTACACCCCATTCCGTCCAGTGAGCTTGAGAATTTATTTGGTTGGTGACATTGTGTTTCTTTTTAATCAAGGTAAAATTCACATAACCTATAATGAATTTTTTTTTAATGTAAAAAGTACAACTCACATCTTGGGTGTGCGTTTTGTGCATTCACGATGTTACCCAAGCACCACCTCTCTGACCATTTCTTTAAAAAGTATAAGCCACACTCATGTAACTTTATTATTTTCTAACTGTGCTGGTGTTTGCATTATTTTTTATTAGCCCTCTCATTCAAAGTGGCACACATTCATTTAAGAGACTGTCCTGTTCCTGTTTTTTTCCCCATCAGCCCTAGTGGGCGATTTTGTAGAACCCCGAGGGTTTTTCTATCAAGATAGAGCCGCAATGCCTGCATTTCCAGCATGATCATTAGATGGGCAGTTACGTAGCTACTTAACCAAACCATGGGGTGCAGCTAGCTATAAAAAATAATAATAATGAGTCTTTAGGCTAAGCAGCTGTCCCCCTTATTAAATTTCACATAGTTTTTATGTGGTTGGTCCAGCTTTTTTTTTTTTCTTTTACTCTCAAAAGATTTTTAAAATTTTTTCTTAATTGTTGGGCACTTCCCTGGTGGTCCAGTGGTTAAGATTACAAGCTCCCAATGCACGGGGCTGGGGTTCAATCCCTGGTCATGTCAGCAGATCCTTCATACCTTAGTGGAGTGGGTTGCCATGCTGTCCTCCAGGGGATCTTCCCCACCCAGGGGTCAACCCTTGTTTCTAGCCTCTCCTGCATTGGCTGCTGGGTTCTTTACCACTAGCGCCACCTGGGAAGCCCCAACTAACAGCAGGCACAGCCAAATAAATTTTTTTAAAAATTTTAATTGTGGTCAAACATACATGGACAGAGGAGCCTGGTGGGCTGCAGTCCATGGGGTCGCAAAGAGTTGGGCAGGACTGAGCGACTACCACTTACTTACTTACTTACTTATACATAACATAAAATTGACCATTTAAAATATTTTTAAGTGCAGAGCTCAGTGGCATTAAGCACATTCACATTGTCCTGCAACCATCCCCATCATCATCTCCAGAACTTTCTCTTTCCCAAACTGAAACTCTGTCCCCATGAAACACTGACTCCCGTCCCCTCCCCCTGGCACCTGACCCCCACTATCTACTTCCTGTCTCTAAGGATCTGACTCCTCTAGGGGGTCTCACATGGGTGGGATCAGGTGGTATTTGTCCTTTTGTGTCTGGCTTATTTCACTGGGCATCACGTCCTCACAGTTCATCCATGTTGTAGAGGGTGTCAGAAACTCCTATAATATTCCATTAGTGTGTGTGAACTGCACTTTATCCATCATCTGTCAATGGACATTTGGGTTGCTTCCACCTTTTGGCTATTGTGAATGGTGCTGCTCTGAACTCAGGAGTGCAAGTATCTCTTCCAGACCTGGCTTTTGTTCTCTGGTGTCACTTCTTACAAAAGAAATAATCCCTTTATAGGGGCCTTACCCTCAGGACCTCATCAAATCTCTTTCCAATGCCCCACCTGCAAATACCATCCCATTGGGGGATGTTGTATCAACATATGAATGGGGTTGGGGATTCAAACATTCAGTGCATGGGCTTCTCATTACAGTGGCTTCTTTTGTTACAGAGCACGGGCTTTAGGACACAGGAACTTCAGTAGTTGCTACGTACGGGTTTAGTTGCTCTGCCCATGTGTTCCACAGCTACTAAACCTGTGCTCTAAAGCCCGGGAGCTGCAACTACTAAGCTCACGTGCTAGAACTACTGAAGCCTGTGTGCTCTAGAGCCCGGGTTTCACAAGAGAAGCCACTGCAATGAGAAGCCCTTGTACCGCAACTAAAGAGTAGCCCCTGCTCTCAGCAACTAGAGAAAAGCCCAAGCAGCAACGAAGACCCAGCAGCCAAAAATTAATATACAAATAAATTAATTAATTTTTAAAAAGACCTTGTCTCCAAATAAGGACACTGCCCAAGGCCCTGAGGGTTAGGACTTCCCCATATGATTTGGGGAGGAATTCAACCCAGCTCATAACACCACAAGCACATGTATCAGACTCACACCCAGACTCAGAGCTGCAAGGGACCCTGAGGAGCGGAGTTGTTTTGCCTGCAGCCCGCCTCAAGCTTGGGTAGGCCAAGAAGGAGGAGGGCTGGAAGAAGGAGCCACACTCACAAATTGGCTGGCCTGCCCAGCGGGCACCTGGCCCTGGACTCACAGCCACAGATGTTGGCTGATGGTGGTGTGCCATGGGGTGTGTCGGAGGGCTCCCACAGTCCTCCCCGACTCCCAGGGCCAGCGGGCACGCCTTTGTCCTCCTCCCCAGAATTACATGAGCTGCCACGACCCCGACTACCATGAACCCTTGAGATGGCCTGACGTCCCGTATCAGATCTTGGGAGGCCCAACAGAGAACAAGGTTGTTTTTGACCAAAGAAATGGCATCTACATCTTCTTCATTTCTATTGTGGATCCATCCTACAGGTGAGTGGGTGGAGGGAGTCGCCCTGCACCGGGGGCCTCTGGGGAGACAGCTGGCACTTCTAGGGCAGGTCCCACACATGTGTGGGACCCACTTTCTGCCACCTTTAGGCAGGTCCTGGATAAACCTGAATCCCCCAACAGCTCAGACCATCCCTGGGAAGAGTGATACTTTAAGTCATGGATGGCATTTGTTCACTCGCTAAGTAAATCTTTATTCAGAGGCCACGCCAGACCCTAAGGGGAATAACAATGCCCAGCAGCACCCCTATCCCTACCCTGGGGAATCAGAGTCACCCCCATGGCTATTTCTCACTGGTGGGCACAGACAGGCTCCCAAGCACTAACCCTTAGGTACTCAGGGAGTCTGCAAGCTGGCTGACTTCCCATTGGTAACTTGAAATCAGGACCGGCCAGAGTATTAACGCCACAGAAGCTGACACAGGTTATGGGCCTGGCCTCCCAGGCATGCCACCCCTGCCCTAAGAGCTGGGTATTATTAATATTCACCACCCACTTGTGCTGGATCAAATCGTGAGCATCTCCCACTGGGAGGGGGAATGTGGGCGGCATTCTTTCCCCCATCACATTTCCCCTCCAGATGGACACAAAAGCCACCCTCAAAAACTCAGGGGGACCCTGCCTTCCCTAGAGGCCCCAGACCAGACCACCTCTGGGACGTCAGGGGTGGAAGGCTGGGGAGATCCTGGGGACACCCAGGGGGGAAAGGGGCCTGCCTGGGAGCCTCAGCTCCTCCCCTCCCCCCACATGCCTCCTTCAGTTTCCCTGGCTACTCGCCCCCTGGGTCTCCTTACCTGGATGCCCTTCCCTCCATCCTGCTACCCCCACTTCAGGGATGCTGTGGCCCCCGTCACGCCCCCACTGTGTGATGAACAGTTTCTTGGCCTCTTCTGCCCCACCCCCAAATAGCCTGGGCATAGAGGGGAGACCCCTTGTCTCCAAAGCAGGGGACCACAGGGGCCCTGGGGAAAAACGTGACCTCTGCGAAATACAAAGAGGACGACAGATGAGAGAGAAGTGGGTATGAATGGCTCAGTATCCTGAGTCACCACTCCAGGCCCAGCTGTCACTCCCGTGGGTCTTAAAATGTTTGCTGGGGGAATTCCCTGGCAGTCCAGTGGTTAGAGTTCCTTGCTTTCACGGCCGAGGGCCTGGGTTCAATCCCTGGTCGGAGAACTAAGATCCCACAAGCTGAGCAGAGCAGGAAAACAAAAAAGTTTGCTGGGGTGAAGGGCGGGGCCCCTGAAAGCGGTGCCCCACAGACTCGGCCCGCCCACCCCTCGCAGCTACTGTCACCTGGAGACCACCTTCAGCGTCTATGTCTACGGGGCCTTTCCGCTGTCCATCTTCCCGCCGGAGATCACCATTGTCCTGCTCACGGTGGCCACCCTGCTGTCCGTGTGGCTGGCTTACATGATCCCCCAGCTGCTGCACACCGAGCAGGGCCTCGAGGTCAATGGCTTCTGGGTCAGACTCTACCAAAGATGCAGGAAGTCTTGTGCATGTCTCTGGGGCAGGTGCTGAGCACCCATGGCGGGAGGGAATGCCAGGGAGAGAGCAGAGTTGTTGTAAAGGGTTTGTGAAAATAGCCAGTGGCAGCATGAATCACTCGTGTTTTGTGGTTTTTCTACACCCATCAGCCTCCCTGGAGATCCTCGCATCAGAGTCCCTCTTAACTATAGCACCTACATGTGTAAGGATATAAGGATAAGGAGGACAGCCCAAGTCCTAATGAACAGGAGCTTGGTGGGGACTTCCTTGCTGGTCCAGTGGTTGGGACTTCACACTGCAGGGGTTTGATCCCTGGTTGGGGAACTAAGATCCCGCAAACCATTTAGCATGGCCAAAAACACAAAAACTGAACAGGAGCTTGGAGTAATGAGCTCACCCAGGCATGTGGTGCGCTCATCTGCAAGCCCCTGAGATATATCAGACACATGATGAGTTCTGTTAGAGAAGGGTAAGACCCGAGGAAGGGGGTGTGGGTCCATCTCTGTTGATAAACCCTGATGTATATACAAATGAACACATGTAGACTTGTGGGATGTCCATGAATAAGATTTGTAAGCATAGTACATATTTAATATGTACATATGTTAGGCATACATATAGATACAGATGGTGTGCATATATATATGCAGAGAGATGTACACACATGTATATAGCGTGGTTAAGGCATACACATGTGTGTAGATAATGTGCATGTGTGTACATGCATATTGTATATGTGTGGCTATGTGTGTGTATTGCACACATGTATGTGGTGTATATCTGCAATCGACATATATGTGTGTACATGTCTATGATACACATTCATGTAAACACATGCATGTATATGTGGGTGATATGTCACACAAGTGTATATGTATAATGTGCACACAATTGCACACACGTACATTTATGGATAAATACATGTGTGCATACATGTAAATAACATGCATGCCTATCTACAAGTACACACATGCATGCATATAAATATACACATGTGGATAAATATATGGGTATGTATACATGTGTATAGGCAATGTACACATAGATGTATATGTATGTTGGATCAGTCTGTCCCTCTGTTCAGCGGGCTTCCCTCTCCCACACATCCTTCAAATTCCAGGTGGTGCGGGACACCGTCTCATTCTAGTGAAAACTTTCTCTGTAACTTTTCTGATCACTCTTACGTTAAAAGAACACATCCCATGCTCATTTACTTGCTTTCTGTTTGTTTTTGGCCATGGCTGGAGGCATGTGGGATCTTATTAACAGTTCCCCATGGTGTGTGCTGTGCTTAGTTGCTCAGTCATGTCCAACTCTTTGCCACCCCATAGACTGTAGCCCACCAGGCTCCCCTGTCCATGGGATTCTCCAGGCAAGAATACTGGAGTGGGTTGCCATGCCCTCCTCCAGGGGATCTTCTCAACCCAGGGATCGACCCCAGGTCTCCTCTACTGCAGGCAGATTCTTTACTGTCTGAACCACCAGGGAAGCCCATGAATACTGGAGTGGGTAGCCTATTCTTTCTCCAGGTCATTTTCCTGACCCAGGAATCGAACTGGGATCTCCTGCATTGCAGGCGGATTCTTTACCAGCTGACCTACCAGGGAAGCCCTAATAGTCACCTGCTGCTGCTGCTGCTAAGTCGCTTCAGTCGTGTCCGACTCTGTGCAACCCCATAGACGGCAGCCCACCAGGCTCCGCCGTCCCTAGGATTCTCCAGGCAGGGATACTGGAGTGGGTTGCCATTTCCTTCTCCAGTGCATGAAAGGGAAAAGTGAAAGTGAAGTCGCTCAGTCATGTCCGACTTTTAGCAACCCCATGGACTGTAGCCTACCAGGCTCCTCCGTCCATGGAATTTTCCAGGCAACAGTACTGGAGTGGGGTGCCATTGCCTTCTCCAATAGTCACCTGACCAGGGATCAAACCCTTGCCCCCTGCAGTGGAAGCTTGGAGTCTTAAACCACTGGACCCCCAGGGAGGCACCCCCTCCATGCCATGGTCATTTAAATTGCCTAATGCAGGGACTTCCTTTGCAGTCCAGTAGTCAGGACTCGGCATTTTCACTGACACGGGCCCAGGTTCAAGCCAGTCATTTTGTCCCACCATCGGGGGCTGAGTTGCTCTGCTCCATCCATCCTCCAGGCCTGATGGGGGGGTCATGAGATGGGATGCCATGCTTCAAAATCCTCAGTCCACATTAATCTTACAGAAAACCAAGCTCCTCCCCTCACATCCACCTTGCTTGCCAGAGGCTCCCCGTCATTGGGGACACTTCATATGTGTCTCAAAAACACCTGTTAACACGGCTGCAGGGAGGAGGGCTCCAAGGGAGGTGAGGGGAGTGAGCTCCTGGCTTCTCTAGGCCCATGTCCCATTCAGAGAAGAGTCAGGTAAGTGCAGGAGCAGACCTGGGGCTGCCCCCGCCTCCCTGAGCCTTAGAACAGGCTTCAGGGAGACAAGCCCTGTAGGCTCAAGATGTGGTGCCAGCACATGGGATCCCCCACCCCCACCCCGGACGTCTTCTGGATCCCAGTCAAGCCCCCCAGGTTCCCAGCAGAGCCTAAGAGTGAAAGCCCCTGAGACCCAACCCTGAACCTGGGGTAAGTGGGCCCTTACTCCTGCAGGGGAGGGATGCAGGTGGGGCTGGCCCACTCCAGAGGTGTGCTCCATCGCTCCTTGTTTGTTGTTTTCTTGCTAAGTTGTGTCTGACTCTTTTGGAACCCCATGGACTCTAGCCCGCCACCCTCCTCTGTCCATGGGATTCTCCAGACAAGAATACAGGAGTGAGTTGCCATTTCCATCTCTAGGGGATCTTGCCGACCCAGGGTCAAACACTTGTTTCCTGCATTGACAGGTAGATTCTTTACCACTGAGCCACTAGGGAAGTGCCCAACTCTCCTTACCTCCTTGCACGTCACCCCCTTCAGGGTCACCTTGAGTATTTCAGGGGAGGGTATGGATAGCAGCTGCTCCAGACTCTCCAGTGGGAAGGGCTGAAGAGAGCCTGGCTTGGGACCCACAGAGGGTGGGAGCCATGTGGATGCAGCGGGAGGAGCCCAGGCAGGAGGGAACAGGTGTGAGAACTGAAATCCCAGTCTCCCCGTGCCTGCCACACGCGGGCAGGTCCAATGAGGGGATGCCCACCTGGGCCTTGGGCATCACCTGGGCTGCAGGTGCACTCTGCACGCCCCATCACGTTCGGGCCTGTTCTCGGCCACCTGTGTACCTGGTGGCCACCATCTCCCACATCCCTGCCTAGCCCCCACCCTCAGACCTCAGGTCCCTCCACCTCCAACCAGCACCTACCTCCACACCCCAGCTCTCTGCTTGAACATGGGTGGGGGCCCACCATTTCACCACTGGTAACAACACCTGTCCTGCCAGGTGGGTGGAGGCTGAGCCCAGCCCACAGGCCTCTCTAAGGCCTTCCCCCCTCCCACCAGTAGTGGCTTCAGAGGGATGGTCGGGGATATTCAGGCCACTCCCCAACTCCTGCATTTGCTGTGTGTCTCCAGGCCAGTCCCTGTTCATCTCTGGGTAGCCCTGACTTTCCTGGTCAAACACAGAAGTGAAATTCTTGCAGTGTAGGAGCCAGGCGGTTCCCACTTCTCCAAAGTGCTGGCTGACTTGGATTCTCTATGGCTAGATTTAGAATCCCAAATCTGAATCTAGGGCTCCCCCACTCTGCTCTGTAAGTCCAGCACCCTCAGAGTCCTGCAGGGCCTCACCCCGTGGTGTGGGGCCCACTGTACAACAAGGAGAGTGTGAGGACAGCCCTGATGCCACTGGGCGGACACAGCACTGAGAGGTCAAATCCACTTTAATGGGGGGTGGCTCCCAGGTCCTGCTGGGGCCCTGAGGAGGCAGCGCTCGTGGGACCCATGGCCTGCTTGCCCTTGCTGCCCTGCCGCCCCTTCTTGGTGGTGGAACTGCCCACCTTCCTCTTGCCAAGGGGCTCGGCCTTGGGGGCAGAGGCTGCAGTGTTGGCAGCAGGGGGCCCTGGACGGGGCAGCAGCTCCTCATCCAGTGCCTTCAAGTTGAAGAAGTAGTCCACGTTGGAGACAGTGTCCAGGATCTCGGGCACGCTGTAGTCGAAGGACAGCAGCTCGTTGGGCAGGTGCAGCGAACGGATGTCACTGGAGGAGGAGTCGTCACCACCGCCGCCGCTGTCGGGCAGGGCTGGCCCTGGCCCCAGGGGCTTGCGTGGGGCCCCTTTGGGCTCAGCACCACCCGGCAGGCAGTCGAAGAGTTTCATCGCATCTTCCAGCAGCACCTTCTCGGGCAGCGCAAAGGCCTGGGCCACCTCGGGGGTCCTGGCCTCGCCCACCCCCAGTGGGGCCACCTCGGCATTGGCCGCCTTGGGTTCGGTGGGGCCCAGTGGGTACAGCGGGCTGGGGGGTGGCTCTTTGACTGGGAAGGTCAAAGGCTCCCCAGGCCTGTGCAGTTGGCTCAGGCGGCCTTTGAGGTGGCTGTAGGTGCCCGGGGACAGTGCGGCCTCGGCGGGCAGCGTGATGAGCAGCGGGGGCAGCTTGCTCTCCTTGGGGGGCAGTGGGGGCACCAAGCCCTCCTTGATCAAGGGCAGGGGCAGCTCCACGAAGGCGGGCGGCCCCCCGTCCCCCATGAAGCCCACGGTCTCGGGCCCCGGCCCTTCAGGCGGGAAGTATGGCAGGAGGTACTGGGGACCCCCAGGGGGCAGCGGCTGGTAGTGGGGGTATGGTGGGGGCGGTGGGGGCAGCACCGGGGCCTTGAGGTAGTGCTGGGGCTCCAGGAGGTAAGTGCCCGATGAGGTGGGGGCCCCAGCTGGCCCCCCATCGCCCACGGCCACCAGCTTGTACAGGGACGACTGGCCGAAGTCAGTGGCAGCCCACTCGATTCGGTAGATGCGGGGGTCAAAGAAGCACCCGCAGGGTGCCATCTGGAAACCTGTGGCCAGGAGGGTGGCCCTCAGAGGGGCGGTCCTGGGACCTTCCTGGGGGGCACGTCAGGGGGACACAGGACACGGAACAAACATGGGGTCCATCTGGGGGAGGAGGACATAGGCTTTGCCTCTGGGGGCTTATCTACTGGTCTGGGGACCCAGGACGTGCTTTGGGGGCACATCAGGGGGGGAGCTGGAGACACAGACCTGGCTTTGGAGAACCTGACTGGGGGACAAGAGTCATACGGCTGCCTTACTGTCAAGGTCCCATCAAGGGGATGAGGGACACTGGCCTTGCTTTGGAGTGGGAAGCCATCTAGGGTTGGGGTGGGGACGGGATGGCCCTGCCCACTCCCCAGTCCTCAAGGGTTGGCGGGAGGCTGGTACCTGCTGGAGGGGTTGGGAACACCTCCTTCTCCGGGGTTGGGGGGTGATACAGGTTGGAGGAACCTGTGGACAAAAGCAGGCAGGCAGGTGGGGTCCTGAGGCTGGCAGACAGAGTCCCAGTCCCTGCCCCCATTGCCGCGCACCCCCCCCACCGACTCATACCCACAGCGGACAGAGGCTCTGCGCAGGCGGGAGTGGGCTGGCCGCTCAGCCCATCAGTGGCATCCAGACCCTGGGGACTGAAGCCTTCTTGGGGAGCTGTGGGTGCGTAGAAGGGTTTGGGGTGCTGCATAGGGAGGCGGGGGCCCAGCCCAGGCAGGCCAAGAGGGCAGCAGGTGGGGAGCACAGGTGGCCCATCCAGAGAACAGACTCAGAGTCCTGTGGAGTTCTGTTTGTCCGGTTACTCCCGGCAGCGGGTTCCAGGCTGCGGCCCGCCCACTGGTCGGGGTTCCGGGTAATGGCGGAGTGAGGAGTGGGCAGGGGCGGACCAGGAAACCAAGGGAACCAGAGACGGGCATCACAGAGGGTATGGTGGACCTAGGATGTGGTCTGCTGCCTTCCACCTCTGCCAGCATGGCTTGCCAGTCAGCTCTGAGGCCCCTTCTTCCAGGCAGCCCACCCTGATCCACACTCAGGTAGGCCGAGGCCCCATCTCATGGGCTCTGATGGCTTCTTTGTTGTCAAGGCCTTTTGGGCACCAGCAGTGGCCAGCACAAGGCTGGTGAATGAGTGAAGAGGGGGTGAGGGGGATGTAGGGGTAGGGATGGCAGGTGGCCAAGGGCAGCCTCAGGGTCACAAAAAGGCCTGGGTTTTAGAAGAATAAAATTTATTGTCTTCTCACGCTTTAGGGGGCCCTCTGGGTACTCAGATTCCCCTCCCGCCCCTGTGGCTACTTGTAGGCATTGGCCTTGTGCTTGGGCAGGAAGACGAAGTTGGGTGGGACGGGTCCCAGCAGCATCTCACTGTGGGGAGGGAGGCAGGCGGCCAGGGTCAGGCCTGGCATGGGGCGGCCCCCAATCCAGCTCACCCCAGACCCACCAGGTCCTCTATCTCCCTGCCCCCCAGGGCCTCAGTTCCCGGGCACCTGATGCGAATCCAGTCGGCTGCCTTCTGGCTGGCCATGAGCGTCTCCAGGTAGTCGCGGCCCAGGTAGTAGGGTGGCCGCTCGTTGATCCGCTGCGGGAGCCGCTCCAGCAGGCCCACGGGCACGTACCTGTGGGCAGGGGCGGCGGGAAAGGGGTTGGGCTGGGGCTCCCCACAACACTGCACCTGGCCTGCCCCACTGCCCCGCTGCCCCATCCCACCTGCACAGGAAGGAGAGCCACTCGAGGAGGAAGCGGCGTGTCTTCTCCACGCCCTGCGTGTCCGAGCCCCAGTGCTCCAGGCCGTAGTGCGTGAAGTCCCGCAGGATGTCCAGGCGCTCGGATGACGAGATGTCCCAGTGCCTCTGCTCCTTGATCTCCGTGAACAGCCACGGTTTGAGCAGGGCACCACTGGGGGCGGGCGGCGGGCGATGGTCAGCGGGCCGGTGGTGAAACCCCGGCCCCCAAAACCATGGTCCCCAGCCTCCCAGCCACACGCTCACACGACTCTCAAAGCCAGAGAATTCTAGGACTTCGCTGGTGGTCCAGTGGCTAAGACTCCATGCTCCCAATGCAGGGGGCCTGGGTTTCATCCCTAGTCTGGGAACTACACCCCACATGCCCCAACTAAAAATCCCACATTCCATAATAAAGATCAGAGGTCCCACATGCTGCAACTAAGACCCGGCACAGCCAAATTAAAAAAAAAAAAAGTCTGAGAGCTCCAAGCTATGACACTAAGGCCACAGCTGCAGCCGAGGCACACGCACCGCGCAATCATGACCCCCGCGACACCGGTCTGCAGGGCTTGGTTGGCATCCTCGTAGGACAAGACATCTCCATTCCCTAAGGGGCAGAGTCCGGGGTCTCAGGGAGCCACGTTGGGCGGGGATGCCAGAGCATGAGGAGTTCTTGCCAGCCCGGGAGCCCCCCATCGGGACAGGGAGGGGCCCAGGTGAGGGGTGGGCCTGGGTGTGTGACCTGTGGGGACCCACCGAAAAGGGGCATGGGGCGGGCTGCCACCACACACTGCTTGATGTACTGCCAGTCGGCCAGCTTGGTGTAGCGCTGCTCCCGCGAGCGGCCATGGAGCTGGAGGAGAGGCGGTCACGTGGGGAGGGAAGGAGGAGCCAGGAAAACGGAGGATCAGAGAGAGAGAGAGAAAGAGACCCAGAGAGCCCGGGAGAGACGGACTGAGAGAGAGAGAGACAGAGAGATGGACAGATGGAGACAAGAGATGGAGGGCGAGCCAGAGATCAGGAGAGAGGAGACGGGAAGGAGGGGTAGTTAGAAAGGGAAGTGCCTCAAGGCCCCAAAGCCTGCTGTGCCCCAAGACCCACCGTGACCAGAGCTGCCCCCCAGTCCCGCAGATCGGGCAGCAGCCGGTGGGCCAGATTCACACGCTCCTGGACGCCCGTGCGCAGCTTCACGGTCAGCGGCACATCCAGCACCTGTGGGAACAGGGGTGGTCGGCAGCAGGGCCTGGGGTCGGGCAGTGAGGGCTGTGGGCGGTCATCTTGGGCAGTACCTGGTTCATGCCACGGACGATCTGCTGGAACTTGGCCAAGCGGTTCATGAGGGCACAGCCCCCACCCTGGGAGAGAGAGGCGGCTGGAGCTTGGGAAGGCAGGACCCAGGCTGGGCCTGACGCCAGCTCCCACCCCACCGCTGCCTTCCTTGTCCGGATGCAGAAAGCAAGGTCGAGAGGCCTCCACGGATTCCTAGGGAGTCCACTCTCACCCACTTAGCTGGGTTGGGTACCTTCAGGTACACTCAGAATGTTGGGTACCTTCTTGAACACGAGGTCAATGGGGCAGCCAACATTGATGTCCACGAAATCCACCTCGATGGTACGGTTCAGCAGCTCGGCACATTTGGTCATGGTGTCAGGAAAGGCGCCCTCAAGCTGTGGCCAGGTGGGCAGGCAGAGGGTGAGGGGCCGTCCTGCCTGGCCCTGTACTGAGGCTATCAGCTCCTCCAGGTGCGTCAAGCTGGTACGTGGCCAGTAGCTGAGGCAGGGGGTCTGGGAGGTGATTCAGGAGAGCCTGACCCTGCTCCTGGCTCTGACACATTGACAGCCAAGAGCCCCTCCTCCTTTCCTTCCTCAGGGCGGCACCAACCTGGACGCCAAAAATATCCTCGCAGGGGTGGCGTTTGAGTAGGGCCCACTCAGACGTCTGGCCCTGCAGCAGGTTGGTGCACACAGCCATCTCCCCACAGGTCACGTCCGCCCCGAAGCGCTTACAGATCCGGCGGAAGGGCAGGTTGCCACACTGGGAACAGTGGAATGCACATGTAAGAAGATGGCAGGCTAGGACCCCAGACGTGCAGCCAAGCCCCCAGGGCAGGGGGAGCAGTGGGTACTGCTGTGATGAGCACATTGCCAGCACCTGCCCATCCCGCTGTGGGCCCTACCGTGGTGAGTGGGGCCAGGTACAGTTTGCCACTGATGTCCAGCTGAAAGGGAAAAAAAGTACATTGAATCTCTACCCACGAATCTGGCTTTCAAGGCCTCTCAAGCCTCAAGCCTTCCCATAGGCTTTGTCCTGCCCCAGTGAGTCTGGCTCCTTTTCACCTCCACGCCTCTTCACAGGTCACCTAATCCCTCCATGAGGAAAGTTCTTTTCTCCATGCTTTTCTCTGCTAGAGAGCTTCTACTCAACCATCAAAGCCCTAGTCCCAACGCCCTCCCTTCTAGAAAGTCTTTTCCACTGCCCCCCTCTGTTATAGTCCGGACCCTCTGGAGCTGGGAGTCAGTGTCCAGCTCTGTCTGCCCCCAGCGCTGCTAGTGTCCTCAGAGGGGGCCCATGACACATACCCGCCGCTTCTCATAGGGCCTCAACCTGACTACATCCTCATCTGTCAGGGGTCCGCAGGTCCTTAAAGGGCCGCTGGGAGGGCCACCGGTGTCCGGTTCCTGGGGGGCCAGCTGGATGTCACAATTATCCTGCCCTGGGGCACCCTCAGCCTCCCTGCCCTCGGGGACAGTGGCTTCGGGGGTGGGGCCTGGCAGAGGGCCCCTGCTCAGCTGGCGCAGAGCCTGCTCTGCACGCTCGAAGTGGATCTTCCTTTTTCGCAGCTGTTGCTGCAGGGCCTTGTCCAGGCCGTTGCGGACGGGCGGGGCCTGGACCAATCCCTCCCTCACCAGATTCTGGCCCTCGGGCCCCAGATGGGCCCCGGCAAAGCGGCAGGTCACACCATAGGGGCACCTGCCGAAGGTCTCAAAGAGCACACAGCTGGGGCCAAGGTCAGCAGGCTTGGTCTCCAGGTAGTGGCCCACATCATGCAGGAAGCGGCAGCGATCACCATAGAAACACCTAGCAGCTGATTCCTGCAAGGAAACAGAGAGGCAATGAAGGAGGACAGAGAGACGCTGATGAAGGCAGTCAGGCAGCCTAGGTCTGAAACTCAGATCCCTCCCCTCCTGGCTGTGTGTCCTCAGACAAGTCAGAAACCTCACCAAGCCTCAGTTTCTTCACCTGGAAGATGGGAACAATAACGATACATCATAACGTCATGAAGATTGAACGGGGGGCAGACAGGCTCACACTCAAGGCATCTGGGACTTTCGGTGACAGTGACGCACACCTGGACCAGAGAGGGGCACAGCTTGTTCTTATCATAGTGGGTGGGCTTCACATGAGGCCGGCACTTGTTCTGGCCCCGGGCCCTCTTCTGAGCCTGAAGCTGCTCTCCAGGCTCAGCTGCCTCCTCTGCTTGCCCGTCCTCTGTCTGCCCATCCTGCAGTCGGATTCGCTTGGCCTCAGGCTCAGCCAGGTCATTGTCAGCAGGGTGTACAGCCTCGGTTTCCTGGCTGGGCTTCTCCTGCCCTTTGGCTTCCAGGAATTCATGGAACTGCTCCTTGGTGGTGAGGTATCTGCCAGCAGAGAGGCAGGAGAAAGGAGGGCTTGTGAAAGAAGTATCCTGCCTTGAGCTCAGATTCATGAACGCTAGGGAAAGGGGCTGAGAACACTTGCCCCTGTTTACATGCCTGTTGATGGGTACTCCCTACTTAGAACTAGCCAGCTGCCAGCCTAGGAACACTTCAAGGCCGCAGGGAGGACCTATTTTGTTCCTGGGTCCCCAGTGCCCAGACTGGAGAACTGAAGGAAGTACAGATGTGACCATCCCTCGCTACCTTAGGCTACAAGAAACTACAAGTCCCAGCGTGCTCTGCAACGGGTCCGCTGCCGCCACATTTCCCAGCATGCCTTTCAGCCACCCAACCCCAACCCCAAGCCCCAGCATGCCCCGCGACACTTGCTTCAGACACAAGTCAAGTCCCTACCTGTAAGTGCGGCGGCCCGCCAGAAGTGCACTTGCACCATTCCCGCCATACGCTAGGCCTACAGTCCCCAGCATGCACTGCGGCCTCCGCCCCAGACCCCGCCCACCCCAGCAGGCACCGTGGTGTCCTTCGCGCATGTGACAGTTCCCAACGTGCGTGATCTCAGGTGCTCGCTGACCCTGCGAGCGGACGGAAGGCCGAAACAGAAGAGCCAGCGAGCTTCCAATGCTGGGCCACTGCCCCAGCTCCCGGCAAACACTGCTCGGGCCGCGCCTGACCTAGCGACTCACTGAGGTTTGATGGGCGCCACTCCCCGTTCCGGTTCGACGGCTCCTGGGTCGCCACCACCACCACTCTCTGCTGAGACTTCTGCCGCTCCCTCCGCCATCGGCCCCCCTCACGCCCGCTTTGGAGTGCCGCGGAAAGGCCTTCCGGGTCGCGTGTGTGTCTTCCCCTGTCTTGCTGGTGAAGTGCGCATGCCCAGATCGCTCCAAGTGACGCAATCGTACGCGCGTCGACGTAATGGGGCGGAAACTAGGAGGGGGTGGGGCCTCGGGTCCCTTTTCTACCTCCGATCCCTTTGCGGGAATTGCGGGAAACGGAAATGTTCAATGAGTCTCTTGGGGCTCTCAAACTGGCTTCCCGCGGGCCACAATCGGCCTACAGAATTATTTTGTTTTCCTGATGGAATTTTAAAATACTGCTACTTTTATTTGGGGCGTTCATTAAACGAGTAACTCGTTGAATGTCTATGTGTTATATGCTATCCTAGACGCCAGCGAAACAGCAGTGAATAAAACAGACCAAAAAATCCTTATGCTTAGGAGCTTAGATAGGAGTGGTGAAGACAATCAACATAATGCATAAGTAAGGTATACTGTATATTGGACGGTAATGAAGCAGGGAAGAGGAAGTGGGAAAGCCATCATTTCTGGTGGTTGCGGTTCTTAATAGAATGGTCAGGGAAAGCTTTTTCACTGAGGGGACGTTTGAGTGTTTTTGCAAAAGATGAGTGAGAGAAACAGGAATATCAGAAGGAAAAGTGCACCAGGTTGAGGGAACAGCCAGTACAAAGGCCCTGAGGCAGGACGCTGCCTGGTGTGTTGGACAGTGAGCCCGCTGGTTGGAGCTGCTTGAGCAAGGGAGAGAGAGGGAGGAGGTGAGAACAGGGAGGTGAAGGTCATGCAGGGCCCTCTAGGCTTTGGGGAGGATTTGGGGATTTTATCCCAGGGAAGTGGGAGAACAAACAGCACAAGGAGAGCAGAATCTAGTCCCCATTTTCCACAGTCCCCACCATTCCCCATTGCACTCTCCTAAAGCTCCCTGTTCCTGGAAAAACCTTGGTGCAGCACAGGCACCTCTGGGCTGTGGACTCAGCCTGCCAGTTTGGAATCCCAGCACTTCTACGTACCAACTGGGAACATTGTCCTTAACTTTGTGCCTCAGTCTCCTCATCAGAAAAATGGGGCTGATAGAAATAGCTGTTTTAGAAAGTATAGATTCAATAAATAACAGTCAATAAACATTAAAGAGTACTATTGTTGCCACTGTGTGCTACTTCAGTCATGTCCAACGCTTTGCGACCCTATGGACGTAGCCTGCCAGGCTCCTCTGTCCATGGGATTCTCCAGGCAAGAATACTGGAGTGGGTTGCCATGCCTTCCTCCAGGGGATCTTCCTGACTCAGGGATCCAACGTTGCTATTTCTTTATCACTATTATTTGCCTTGAATTTTGTGAACACAGTGCAGGATGTCAATAACCAATTTCTCGGCCGCCCATGCATTTTACCACTAACTTTGACAAAGCTTTCCTTGAGCAAGGAAATGAGACAGAGACTGTATTCCTTGAGTGACAGAGGGACAAACTGAGGCCAGAGGCGGGAAAGGATTTGCCTGAGGCCGCAACAGGCTCGACACCAGCTTTTCTAAGACCTGGGAGAAAATGGAATGGGGGCGGGGAGCAGCTTGTCTTCCATCTCTGGCCTTTGCCGCCCTCTATAGGACAAACTGGAAATAAAACTTGGAATCAGGGACTCGGGAAGAAACCACAGCAGTCCTTGGAAGACTCTGTCCCACTTACCCACCTCCAGGGACGGGAACTCACTTCTTCCTGAGGTGCCCGCCCCATTGCCCTTGAGGTTCTACCATTGTCTCCCCGGACATCATCCCACAGGCATCCAGATCTCTCTGGGGAGACAGTTGTTCAGGTGGAGATCTGAGGCCCACAGAGGGTGACCTCAGGAATGGGACTCCCCTCTTTGGGCCTCAGCCTTCAAGAAGACCCTTCTTAGGGCTTCCTGGCTTTGCCCTGTGACAACGAGCCTTCTCTGTGTAAGGCGATCCAGAAAGCCTTCCTGTAGGGAGAGAGGGAAATTGTGGACTGGCAATTAATAACATTGTGCTGTGCTCTGCGTAGTCACTTGGTCATGTCCAACTCTTTGCGACTCCATGGACTGTAGCCTGCCAGGCACCCCTGTTCATGGGGATTCTCCAGGCAAGAATACTGGAGTGGGTTGCCATTTCCTTCTCCAGGGGATCTTCCTGACCCAGGGATCAAACCTGGGTCTCCCGCATCACAGGTGAATTCTTTACTGTCTGATCCACTAGGGAAGCCCAAGAATACTGGGGTGGGTAGCCTATCCTTATCTTCCTGACCCAGCAATTAAACCGGGGTCTCCTGCATCGCAGGCGGATTCTTAACCAGCTGAGCTGCCAGGGATCTGTAATAACCATGATATGGGTATTAATATAAGTGACACATTATTAATTGCTTGTTATTATTTTGTTATAATATTGCATTATTTTAATGGCATAGTACTAATCATTTACCAGTAGCTGCACAATTATTGAGCACTTACTGTATATTGGGCTCTGTTCTAAGCTCTTTTCACGTATTATCTCCTTTATTCCTCTCTCTGACCTTGTGTGGAGGAAACAGACATTCATCCCAACTCTACCTGAATCAATGGCTTGCAGAGGTCCCGGGTCCAGGGGCTGCCCCATTGCCTAGCCAGAGACCTGGGCATCAGCCTCTCCTCCCGCCACAGCCTGTCAGTCCCCATGTCCAATCTGCTTTCTCTCCAGAGTCTCTTTCTAGCCTGTCCGCTTTCCCGGCAACTCCCCTTCCAGGCCTCAATCTCCCAACCTACCCCCAATAGCCCAGCCTCCCACAGCTCTTTCTAAAACCCAGATCTGACCATGACCCTCCCCTGCTCCCAGTCCTGCCATGGCTCCCTACTTCCCTAGTCCTAGACTATAGCCCCAAAGTTTCCTCATAATCCAGTCCCTGCTGCCTTCCCCAGCTTCATCCCTCTTCACCTCCTCACTCACTGAACTCAAGTACCAAGTTCATGCCAGAACTCCCTTGAGCTGGTCTTACCTCCCAGGCTTCAAATATGTTGTTTCCTCTCCCAGTAACACAGTTCCCTGCACCCAGTCACCTTGGTCACCCCACTCACTCTTCTGTTCTCAGCGTCATCTTCTCTAGCAAAGGGAGGCATTGAGGATCTTCCCCACATTAAACTAAGTCCAGAACTGGTGGGAGTAGGGTCTGCTTCGGCTCCTCTGTGTCTTCAGCATGTATGTACCAGGCCTGGCACACAGTAGGGGCTCCCGGAACACTTGTTGAGTGAATGTGTCTTGTCATAGCTAGGGAAACTGCGGCACTGGGGGCATACCTCCTCTGGGCCCGGTGGGGTGTCCCACCCTCACTTAGGCTGTGGCAAGGAGCTGAGAACTTCCCAGGTGCCAACCTGCAGAGTGTGGGGACACTGAGAAAGATGTCCCCGCAACACTGAACTGGGCCTGAGTCATACAAATGCCTGACCTTGGCTGATCTGAGGAAGCAGGAGAGAGGCAGGTCACCCTGGGGCCCCCAAGCAGGTGGGGAGACTGAGGCACTCAGGAGGGGGTGGAGCTGGGCCTGGGAAGGTGCTGCTGGCACTCTGCCCAGGCACTGGGGCTCTCCCTGCCTCCGTCCCTTCCTTTTATTCTTCCTGTTTCTGGCTTAGCCTTTTTTGCTTCTCTTTCTGTATTTCCTTCTCTCTGATGTCTATCTCATACCTTTCTTTGCCTTGCTCTTTTCCCCACATATTGGCTCTCCATCTTTCTCTCTCTCTCTGCATCTTTCGCTGCATCTCTCTCCATTTCTCTGCTGTTGTTGCCAGTCCCCCATGGTTCCCCTGCCTCTGCTCTACCTCTCTCTCCCTCCACCGTCTCCCCTGCCCTCTCTCTGTCCCTCTCTGCCGGTCGGATGGGGGAGGAAGCGGGGAGGAAGTGCAGGGCAGGTGCGGCCCGGGCTCTTTGCCCGCTGCCGCCGGCTGCCCCGGATTTGCGGCTTTCGGCTTTCGTCTCCTTTATCTGGGGCTGCAGCTGCCCCTTATCTTCTGGCTTCAGGACACGAGACCAGGATTAGAGCAGCCTGGGCCAAGGACGCAAGAAGGCAGGGCCAGGCTGGCGGGTGGCGAGGGTGCTGGGAGGTGTGTGCTGTGGGGCGCCTGTGAGCCTTAGCATCTGGGGCTGCCACGCACATCTGAGTGTGTGTGTGTGCATTAGTGAGTGTGTATGGTGGTGTACACACATCTGCAGAGTGTGACTGGCTTTGGGGGGGGTGTCTGTGTTTTGATGTGCATATTTATGAATCTGTGAGCATGTGTATCTATTGTACCTGTGTGTGGATACACATTCAGTGTCCACACATTTGTGGCTTTTGTGTGTGGGGGGGGGTTGTCTGTGATCTCCCATAAGGTTCTCAGCCCTGGCTCCACCTCTCAGTTGTCCCCCAATCCTAGGCCCAGCCCCCTTTGCTTCCCCCCCCCCAGCCTGATGGCTTTCCTGCCTTGCAGACCTGGGACCCCCAGGGACAGGGCCTTCGACCTGTGACCTTGGGCTGCAAATGGCCCTGCAGGGACAGCTGGCAGCCCTGCTTTTTCCATCATCCTCTCCTGGAATCAGCCTGCTCCTTCCTGCCGCCCACAGGTCTCATGGGTCCCCATCCTGGCCAGTCCGGCCGGCTCCTTCCCTGGTCCCTGGGGCCCTTGCTCTGACCCCCGGCCAGTAGTGGGTGTCCATCTGTGTTCTCAGTAGGAGCCGAGGCTTCTCTCTGCCCTCAGCATCATCCAGCTCAGGGTGAGGATAACTTTGATGAATCCAGAGCCCCAGAGCCTGGTTTCAGGGAACTTCTTGGCTGGGCATCAGCAACTCTGTGCTGAAGAAACACGGGAACCATTTCACAAATGGGAAAACTGAGGCACAGCGAGCTCAGCCACCAGCATATTGGGGGGGATGGAGTAACACTCAGTGTGTGAGGATGCTCTGACTGGAGGGGTGGCTGGAGGGACAGAGAACACAGAAGGCACCAGGCCACCTCACCCACCATGGGCTGGTCCCCAGAGGGGTCCCCAAAATGTAGCCGTGGGCCTGCAGGGCCTGGACCAGCTCCTGGAGTTAAGATGGAAACTTCTCCACCAGCCAAGTCTCTGCGTCTTGGCCAACGGCCACCAGCCTCCCTAACCCTCTGCCTCAGCCTCTACCCATGAACAGAACACTCCCTTGGGAAGCAGTGACCATCGGGCGGGGGTGAGGTGGGTGCAGAGGGCCCTCTGACCAGAGGGGACAGGTTTGGAGGAACAGTGGGGGACAGTGGTTACATGTTCAGTAGTCATCTAGCCCCAGAGTTGAGCTGCTGTCTTACTGTGTGACCTGGGGGCCAATGTCTTGACCTCTCTGATCCTCAGGCTTCACAACTGCCTCATGGGCTTACAGCACGCTGATGAAGGGGAAGCCTGGCTTGGAGCTACCTGGCGGAGATGTGCTGTGGAGGAGTCAGTGAAGGAGCAGAACTAATTTCCCAGTAAACATGGGAGATGGGGTGGCGATGGGCAGGTGGCTGGGCCTGGCTGGGCCTGGCTGGGCCTGGCTGCCCCTGCTATGTCCTACTCCTGCCTCAGCCTTGACCTTGGGGCTAGCCAGCTCAAATCAGTCACAGAGGTCACATGCCTTTGAGTGCCCCCTGCTCTTCACTGAGCTTCACCACCCCCCCATCCGGGCACTGAGAGACCACAGTCCCTAGCGGGCTGACTTTTAACGTGGGAGGTTCAAGGCTGGGTTCCACCCACCCCTCCCGGCAGTAGCCTAGTATGGAACAAGCTAGGTTTAAAAATAAAGCATTGTAAATATCCGTGTTTCCTGCAAATAGAACCAACCCCTGAATCCCCTCGGCCTCCCAGGCAGCCAGGCGCAGACAGCTCCCCTGACGGAGGTGGGGGGGGCATGTCATGTGTGCCCCAGTTCCCACTGCTGTGTGAGTCAGCCAGTGTGACAGGGTGTCTGTCACCACCTGTCCAGGAGGTGACAAAGCCTGTGGCTGGCGACAGAGAGTGGCCAGCGTTCTGGGTTGTATGAGGTGACATGCATTGATGTGAGAGGTCACACCTGTGTCTGGTGTGATCACGTGGGGCCAGCCTTGAGGAGGGTCGGGGCTCTGGGGGCCTGAGTGTGACAGGGGCTGCCTCCTCCGTGTGTGTTTGGGTCAATGTGTGTGTCCCTGAGTGTGCAGGGGTCTCCTTCCAAGTGGGGAGCGTGACCGAGTCTCCCCACGGTGGTGGAATGTGGGCATGAGACCTACACCCCCGGGGCCTCGCCCTCAGCCCCGCCCCTCGACCCCGCCCCTGTCCCCCTGCCCACTCCAGAGGAAGAACCCGGTCTTTCCAGTCGCTGTTACCAGGGCAACCATTTTACGAGCGTCCACATGGTGGGCACATGTGTATGTCCTGCACCCCATGTGTCTGTACGCCCCTGCCCCCATGGCCCCCAGCCCAGGCGGGGAGGAAGCGGGGTCCAGGCAGTGCGCGGTGAGCAGAGGCGGCCAAGGGGCTGCTCGTAACAGCTTGATAATGGCTGGCGGGGTGGGGGTGGGCTCCTGGTCTGGATACGGGTGTGCAGAGGGGCTGTGCTTCCCGGACCGGCACGGTGTGTGCTTGTGCGCCTGAGTACGCGTGACAACAGGGTCTCCTCGACTTCTGTGCGTTGGCTGTGGAGTGGGCACACGATGCTCGGCCTTGCGTGTGGCTGTCAGAGGGTTTTGTGTGAAGGCGTGTGTGTATGTGTAACAATCTGCCAAGTGGACACGTGTGTGCAGGAGCAATCCTACTCCGTGCCGTGGAGTCCCGCTGGGGTTGTTCTGAGGGTCAGTGGGCTGCTAAGCGCGTGAATAGCACGTGTGTCTGTGTCTCTATAGGGAACTCTGTGTGTGTGTGTGTAGGGATGGCGCTGTTCTAGAAGGGTGTGCGGGTATGCATGAGAACGAGCATGGCGCTGGGTGTGACCCAGCCTGGAATAAGGTTTGGGGGTCAGTGCCTCACCCTTCCCTCCCGGCCAGGGTGTGTGTGTGTGTACGACGCCAATAGTGGCAGACGCGTGGGCATTGCTCAGCAAGTGGCATGGTTACTCATACTTACTAATTCGATCCTTATTGCGACCCTTGCAGGATCTACTGCTAACACCCCGTGTTAACAGACGGCGAAACCGAGGCACGGAGAGGCAAACACAGACCCCTGTTCTATGCATCCTGGACCGGAATCGGGCAGCCGCGGGGCTCCAGTTCTGACGCACACTCACCCTTTTTCCTTCCCCGACAAATTCAGAATCCAGGCTGCACCGCGCTCGCGCGTCCAGTGCGCCCCACATCCCCATGGCTGGGGTGCCTGTGTGGTGGGGGTGGGGGTGGGGGTCTTAGGAAGACCTAATAGCCATACAAACCCCAGGCAGCTGGGATCACGGGAATGCAGGCTGCCTGAGTCAGAGTGAGGAGGCCCCAAGAAATCAGGCCGCGGGAGTGAGAATCAGAGCACCGGGCTGCAGGAACGCAGGCGGCGGCGGGGACCCAGAGGGCAGGAGCAGAGCTCTGGAGCAGGGGGCGGGACTCTGGGGCGGGTGTTTCACCGTAACTAGGCCGGGGTGGGGCGGGGCCATGGCGAATCAGCCCCGCCCACCCTCCCAGCCCAGCCCCCTGAGCCCTTTGGAGCCGCTAGGGGGCGCATTGGGAACGCGGAGCCGTCGGGGAGGGTGCCGGGTGGGTTTGGGGTCTCTGGGCCTCACTGGGCCTTGGTGCCCAGGAGAGCGCCGCCAGGAGCCAGGGGTGGGGAAGGTATCCCCCCGCAGGATCTGGCTCGGAGGCCAGACTAGGGAGAACTGCTACTTAATGAGAGGCGCTGTGGACAGCGGGTATCGTCCGTCGTCGGTCTTAGGGTCTCATTTGCTATCTTAGGGGGAAACTTTAGGTCCCAAAGGGGACCTTCTTTAGCTTTCTGGAATGAGGATCTGGGAAGGGACTGGGGCCCCAGCAATACCCAGTGAGGTGAGGGGGGAAATTGTGGGCCATGATTACCGCTTCGGGGGAGTGCTGTGGCTCTTAATTCCACGGAGGCGGATCTTAGGGGGGTCTTGAGAAGTCTCGGGTTTATGGAAGATGCGCCGTCGGGGTTCTTGAAGTGGGAGTGGGATATAGCTAACCTGGAGGGACGCTGTCCCGGGGGGGGAATCCCCCGAGGGGCTCCCTTGGTGAGAAGACTTCTTGGGGCCTTGCGTTCCGGAAGGGGACTGAGCAGGACGGGGGGAAGGGGTCTGGCAGTAAGACCGGTTCTCTGTGGAGTGGGGTACGCTGAAGGTCGAGGGACTGGCATGGGGGGCACTGTGGCTCTTATCTCAGCAAAAGGCCCTTGGAGGGGGGCTTTACAAAGGTGCGCCGCCCGGGCCTCTGGGGCCAGGGGATATCGCCGTCTAGGGGGGTGCTGCTGTCCTTGCACCCTTGCCACCTGCATTGTTCAGGTCCCCCTCTGGCTGGGCGGGACTGGGCGGGGGCGTCTCCCAGTCCCGGGAAATCCGAGCTACCGCCCCTGGCCCCGCCCCCGGCCCCGCCCCCCGGCCCCGAGCCGGCCGAGCCGTCCGCGGCGGGAGCGGCGGAGGCGGCGGGAGAGCTCGCCGTGGAGCCGCTCGGAGCGCCTGGGCCCCTCGCGCCGCCGCCTCGGAGCCCAGCGCCGCGCACCGAGGCCGCCCGCGCCGTCCGTGCGCCCCTGCGCCCCGCGCCCTCCGAGCCGCAGGCCGTCCAGGGCACCCCCTCAGCCCCAGCCTCCGCCGGGCCGGGATGGCCGCAGCCCGCGGCTGAGCGAGCCCGGGGGGGCCCCATGGGCCGGCCCGCGCCGCGCCCCCCCCGCGGCCGCCCCCTCCGGCCCGGGCCCCCCCGGGCGCCGCGGGCCCAGGCGGCCCGGATGGCGGTCGCGGAGGCAGGGGCAGGGGCTGGGGCCGGCGCGGGCGGCAGGCGCGGCCGCCACTGACGGCTAGTAGGGCGCCCGGAGCAGGTAAGCAAGGGCAGAAGGGGGGCCCGCAGAGGACTGGCGTGGGGGAAGGACTGGCCCCCATGGACGGAGGGTGCGGGAGCGTCCAGGGACTCCCGGTAGACCAGTAGCTTCCCGCCTTAAGCCAAGAACAAGCGTGTGTATGAGGGTGGGGTCAAGAGGCTACAGGTCCGCGCATGGCAGGGGGTCGGGAGGGCGGTGTAAGCGCCTCTCTAAGCTAGGGTCTGGCCAAGGGAGGGGGTGGTCCCTGTCCGACGGGGCGGGAGCGCTTCTGCCTCCTCGGACCCCCTTGTATGCTTCTGGAGAGGGGATGGAAACAGGAGCAGCCGGACACCCCTCCCCAGCCTTTAGGTGGGCGAGACCCAGACACCCCTTCGGCCTTGTGGTCTACAAAGGGCCGCGGGAGACAACCGGATCCCGCGAACCCTGAGTGGGGGGCTGCCGTCGCGGCCCAGCTGCACGCAGAAGTAAACATCTGTCAGTGTCGCGTTCCAGCCGCGTTCTCTGCGCGCCGCCGCCGCTGCCGCCGGGGACACGGTGTCCTCCGGTAAGGGCCCAGTTCTCTCGGCTCCTGGAGCCTTATGCAGCCGCAAGAGGGCGCGAAACCATTTGGGGGGGTCCCTTAAGGGCAAAGACCAAATTTGAAGAAGAAAGGGCGGTCTTCCTTCTTCTTTTTGCTAAAGGTATGTCTTACTCAGGATGGTCCCAAAATTCTCCCAGAAAGTGTGGTTTGTCAGTTCACAGTCTTTAGGCGGAGGGGCCTGCAGACAGTGGGCAGATGTGGGCTGGGACCAGAGACAGAAGTGGCTTCTCTCCTGGGGTGGGTGTCACCACAGTCCTCTCCCAGGGAAGCACCAGCATACATATATCATGGTGCCACTGGCCTGGCTCAGTGGGCCTGTGGTTACCTGCAAGGCTGAGGCCAGCAGCCCAGATCTGGGGAGTAGAACTAGGGCCTATGTGGGGGGCATGGGACTCCAGACCCCTGATTTTCCGCACTCCTGCCTGCCCACCCTGTCCAACATCCTTTTCTGTCTGTTCCATGACACTCTTTGTCTGTCTTTAAAAGAGCCCGGGGCTGAGGAAGCTCTAAAAGGGCATGACTGGTATAGGTGGATGTCAGTGGGGGGAGACTTTAAGATTTGCCAGCTTTTCCCCACCCCCAGCCCCTTGCTTTGGGCCCTTTGGACACCCCTCCCCACACCCTTCATTCTAGGACTTCTGAGGTTTGAGGTTCCACAACCACTCCCAGGCCTTACAGCCCACTCCCAGAGAGCTGCAAAGAGCTAGTTCCAAAGGTGCAGGGAATAAACCAAATCACACCTCCCTACAGTTGGGCACAGTGTCTGAAGTTCTATCATCACTGCTTGTCCCTCAGGTGATAGGCCTCAGTTTTCAGGGGGTGATAAATGGATACAGCTTTCAAGAGTCTGGGACAAGAGAGGGAAGCAAAGTTTGCAGCCAGGCAAAGAACACAACCAAGAGATCATTTCCGCCAACATGTATTGGACAACCACGGTGTAGCTGACTGTTCGGGGTCAGGCTCCTGGGCTTTGTCCTTCCAGGAAGACAAACTTGAATCCAAGGTGGAGGCCAGAGTGGGGAGCAAAGGCACTACCTCCGGGTAGGAGGGTCAGGGGAGACTTCCTAGAGGAGGGTGACTGGGGTTGGGGCTGTGCAGGATGAGTAGGAGTTTTCTAAGTGGGACCGATAAAGGCATCCAGGTAGTAGAAACTGCATATGCAAAGATCTAGAGGCAGGAAAGTGCATGGGTGGTTTTGGAAAACCCAGGGGGCCTGAGTGTGGGAGGGAGAGATCGTTCTGAAAGGTTGACAGAGAACTGGGATGGGGCCTTCAAGGACAGATTCCTGGAGATGGAAGCTGGAGACACAGAGAGAGGAACAGGTCCTTTAATGCATCTGGCATCATCAGGTGCAGCCATCTTTGCTGAGAGGTTCTGGGATTCCTCTGCAGATGCAGCTTTCCCCCAAGGTGGGGTAGGGGAGTCTAGACCTCAAGGCCCATGAGGGAAGACAGGATCTTCTCTCTGCCCAGTGAGCATCAACTGAGCAGGCGCAGTGGGAGGCTGGTTCTCCCGATTTCACATCTGAGAAAACTGAGGCTGGACAAGCTGGAGGGATCTTTCCTTATGTGCCATGTAATTAATTCCTGAGCCCTAAGCTACCGTGTGCCAAGCTGTGCACCAGGACAAAGCAGAAAATAAGACAGGCCCAATGCCTGCCGCACTCATGAGGGAGAGGGTGGGGGGCAGACATGAGGCTCTCAAAACAGCCAGCCAGCCTCCTGGACTTTCAGGGTGTGTAACGGCCACCAAGGAAGCCTGAGTAGGGCCTGGGACACTTTGGCATCGGTGTTCAGGAGCAGAAGGATCTTCCCTTCCAATCCCAGAGGACTCAGGCTTTGTCTGGCCCTGGAAGAAATCCAGCAGGTAGCCCTCACTTCCCAGTGGGGGAAACAAAGCCCAGAGCAAGGGCCCCACCATCCATGCCTAAAGAGCTCAGTATGTTAGGATCCCAAGGCAGAATTTGAACTTGGAGACATGGAAAAGGTGACTGGTTCCCAGGACACCTGTGTTAGAGTTTGAGACACGTCAGAGGTCTGTGCCTTTGTTTCCCTTTCTGTCACAAGGCCAGGTTTGTGTGGTGTCCTCCTGGCTACTCCTGGAGGACCCACGTCCCTCGCGCCACCCACTGGGCCCCATGCCAGCTGCTCAGCCGTGCCAGGCCTCATTAGGTTGATCCTGTTATTCTCCCCCAGGGAGGCCCCCCCCCAACGCCCGCCCCAGATGCCTGTAAGGCCTGTCCCAGGCCAGCTTGGCTAAGCCAGACCAGCCTGGTATGGTCGAGGTGGGAATTTTATGGGCCAGCCGCAGGGGGCCAGGCCAGAAACAGCGGGTCTGAAAAGCAGGCGGCCTCACCACACACACACTCGCCAGCCCAGCCTCCCCAAGAACACACCTGCACCGTGGCCGGTATAGGAAGTGGGCACTGGGCACTGGTGGGGAATAGGACCCCCCCCCCCAATCTCTCCTCATCTCCCTGTGCTGTTACCTGGCTAAGTTTGCTCTGGTCACCCCGGTCCCTTTGAAAAGCTATCATCCTGTCTCTGAGCCTTTGCTCATGCAGTTCTCTCTGCCTAGAACACTGTTCCTAGATCTTCACATGGGCTCAGCACAAATTGTGCCTCCTCTGAGAAGCCCTCCTTGACCACTCAGCCTAAAAGCAACCCTGGTCACTATTGTTTCACCTTGTTTTATTTGGGGGCTGTTGTTGCACTGACAACCTCTAAATTACCCTTTCTTTCTTTTTTATTGGGCTTTAATTTTATTTTTTTCTTTTAGTTTTTAATTGGAATATAATTGCTTTATGATGTTGTTGTGTTAGTTTCTACCATTTTCTTCTTTTTCTTTCTCTCTCTCTCCTTTCTTTCCTCCCTCCTTCCCTCCTTTCCTCCTTTCTCTCTTACTTTTCTAGCCACACACCTTGTGATATCTTGGTTCCCCAACCAGGGATCAAACCTGGGAACCCAGCAGTGAAAGTGCAAAGTTGTAACCACTGGACTGCCAGGGAATTCCCTAAAGTACATTTCTCTCTTTTTTATTATCCATCTCCCTTAATGGATGGTCTGAGCTTGGCAAGGGCGAAGTCCCAGGTTGGCCTTGGTCATCCTGTGTTCCCCAGCTGGCCCAGCACCTAGTAGGTACTCCATAAGTGTTGAGTGAATCTGTTGGGGGCAGAACAGCCTGGCACACTGGGCTTCCTGCCATGTGGGTCTTCTGTTTACTTGCTAGTTCTGCTCTGCTGTGTGTCTTTGAGAAAATATTCTCCTTCCCTGGACCTCAGGCCCTCCGAAACAGCAAGACCTTGCTTCTCTCCGTCCACCCCCAGCATTATCCTTGTTACGGGGGTTGTGGAGACATTGAGAGAACAAGTTTAGAGTCAGACCCCGGTTCAACTGCAGCTCAGCCACTTAATTTCTGTGCGATCTTGAGCAAGTCACTTTACCTCTCCAAGCCTCAGTTTCCATGTGGTAAATGGGGCTAATAATAAGAACAACATCTTTTTCCAGGGACTGTGGGGGGAGAAATAAACTTGTGGAAATAACTCAGCAGAGGGCTTGGCACTAAATAAATGGAACAGCCAACACTGCCAGGTGTTAATGTTATTATTGTTGTTGTTATGAGGAAGGCCATATGGTACAGTGTTCAAGAATGTGGAAGAGAGGGCACTGAGGCTGGGGCTTTGAAGGATGAGTAGGAGTTTGCCCAACCACCTGAGTTCAAATTCCAGCTTGGCCATTCATGCTCTGTTTGACCCTGAGGAAGACACTTCAGTCTTTTGGACCTCAGTTTTTCTGTCTACACAATGGGGATAAAATAGTCCGCACCTTTCGCTGAGTCACTAGATATAAAGTGCTTAGAACAGTAGCAATGGTGTTGTTCACTAGTGTTAGTATTAGCTATTTTTCTTTAATACTATTATCACAAAGCAGCCAACACAGAAGTCCTCCCCAGAAGTCGACTCCTCAGCCTCACTTTGGCAAAGACAGACCCAGAGCCCCTTAAGATAATCCCAGGACGCAAGACTTGATTCTCAGAGTAGCAGGGAGCCAGCAATGGTTCTAGCAATTGGGCAGCAGGCAGCTTCTGGGTTGGAGGAAAAAGAGGAGAGGCTGGGCTCCCACCTCTGGCCAGGCCTGGAAGGTTCTGCAGGAGCCGTCTATGCCTGTACCCTCCCATGAGGCTGCCCCACAGCCTGGCCCCTGGCCCCCGCAGATGCGACATCGGAACCAGCTGTGCTAGCCAGATGTTCCTGGTTTACCCGCAGATGTACGATGCTGACTTGTGCCTGTGCCGGCCTCCCCATCCCCACCACAGGGTGGGGCTGGGCCCTGGGGCCCTCTCAGGGAGGGGGCACATTTTTGTGGGTTGTGGAATTTGTTTCTCGTCTTGCAGAACCATCGAGTCTTGTCTTGAGAGAGGCCCGAGTCCCACCCGTTTCTCCATCATGAAATGGGGCCTCAGTTTCCCCATCAGTGGATCCCTTGGGAACCCCCAGGGGCCATCTGGGATAAATGAAATGAGCAAGACTGCCCAGGGAATGGGCCCAGCTGCCAGCCCAGAGCTGGAGGACTGATGGAGGAAACAGAGAAAGGCATGCAAGCACACGCGTCTGACACCCAGGCCCTGCTGCTGCCATCGGCCAGGCCTGCAGGACTTCACTGAACAGAATGCCCTCCAGATGAGGAGGTGTCCTGAGCAGTCCATTGTACAGATGGGAAACTGGGGCTCAGAGAGGAGGAGGAGCTTGCCATGGAAGGAGCTGTGTGCTTGCCACACAGCTTCCCTGCCATGTGATCCAGGAAGAGGCAGAACACGGATGCAAATTCAGCTGTCTCTACCCCAGGTGCTGCAGCATCCAGACACACCCTTCTCCAGGGGCTGGCCCGCAGGTGCAGCCCCACTACTGCCCACATGGCTTCCCAGCCTGGTTCGCTCTGGCCGTGGGTGGCAATGACAGCCCCACATGCAACCTAGTCATTACTATAGTGTGGGGTGGACCCTCTCGGACCCTCTCTGAAGTTGGGGAAACAGAGATACAGGAGGACCAGAGACAGATCTGGGAGTGAGGTGCAGGGGGAGAACAGTGCTAATGGAGGGAGGCACCACATGAACAAAAGCCTGGTGACTGTGGATGGAATTCTCAATGTCCGTCTTTGCCTTAAGGGGACCCAGCCCAGGCTGTCCCTCCAGAAGCTCCTCCTGTCCAGCAAAGACAAATATGGACCCACATACTATGCTAGCAGAGCTGGACAAGAGGGAGGGCCCTGCAACTGTGGGGGGATGGTCAAGATAGGGAGCAGGAATGGCTTTTGGGAGGAGGGGCTATAGGAGCTGGGACTTTGAAGGATGAGTAGAAGTTTGCCTGATGGAGACAGGCATGCTTCCTCCAGACTAGAGAGATGAGTGGGTGGGCAGAGGGTTCCTCTCCCCTCCAACCTCTCCCTGGGAACGAGCATGAAGCAGTTTCCTCCCTGAGGCCAGCGGCACTGCAGGCTAAAGGCTGGTGACCCTGGGAACAGGTATGCCTGGTGGGCGTTCCCTGGGAAGCTCTGTGGAAAGGTGGAACCTTGGAGCGTTGCCGGGACATCAAGATAAGGAGCAGTGTTTCCTGGCACCATCAAAGAAGCTGCCAGGAACACCCCCACACCCTCACCCTAATTGTCTGCTCCTTGGATAATTGGAAAGATCCAGCTGGCTGTGTGTCTACAGGCTGTTCATCACCCCTCTCTGAGCCTCAGTTTCCCCTCCCTCCCAGCCCTGGGGACTCTGTGGCCTCCAGCTAGAAGTTGAGGTCATTCCAGAACTCTCTTGCTGCAGTTCAGACTGACCTGATCCCCATGAAGGGAGGTGCCCCCTTCCTTGGGCAATGAGGATTCTCCAGGGTCTGGACATTGTTGGCTTGAGAGGGGACCCCTGACCAGGTCCTGTCTGGCAGATGGGTGGCACTTGAAATGGTAGCAGGTGTGGGCAGAGCAGGCCTTTTCTTCTGGGTCATTCTGCCTCCGCCTACTCCCCTCTCCCCACTTGCAACCTACTGTGCCTCTGCTGCTCAGTGTCGCCTGGAATCTTTGCAGCCAAGGGCCACCAGCACTGGCAGCATGTTTGTGTCTGCATGCCTGTTTGCACGAGTGTGGCTGGAATACAGGATGCAGGTGATAACAGGCACACCTGTGCAAGCACAAGTTCAAGTGCTCAAGGGATGGCTTGGAGGCGGCACGTGTGTGGCGTGCCCATTCTCTGTGTCAGCGTGCAAGACAAAATATGTGTCTGAGTGTGAAGGTGCTTGATTTGTGTGGGAGTGTGAGTCTCAAGGGTGTGCAAGAGCTCCCATGGGCATGAGAGTGTAAGAGGTGTGATCAGGGGAGCTCCCAAGTGCAAATCAGGATGTGAGTGTGTGCACATGTGCAAATACTAGTGAGTGGTAGCACTTGAATGCTATGTTTGTGAGTAAAATGCCCACATGTGAGAGTATGAAACACACTAGCATGTGAGTACAGTGGTGTTCAGGTGTGGGGGTGTGATAATGTTTGAGTGCGTGGCCATGTTCTAGGTGGGAAAACACCTGAGTGTGTGGTTGTGTTCAAGCATGTGAGTGGAATCCTGTTTGAGGATGTGTGAGGCCACTGAGTGTGTAAGCAGAATGGCATCTGAGCAAGTCGGAATGTGTGAGCTGGGCAGTGTCTGAAAGTGTGTCTGCAACAGTGATTGGGCACACATGAGAAAGAGTGTGTGTGTGTGTGCACATGTGTGCTGAGTCAGAGTGTATGTGAGTCTGGGAAGGCTGGGTGTGAACATGAGCTCCCAAGTGTGCTGTGTGAGTGCCCACCTTCCCCATGACACAAGCACACAGATCATGCACACCTGGTCTCCTCCTCCATGCCCTCTGCTACACCCGCTCCCCATCAGGTCCATGCCAGAGACAAACCAGTTGGGTGACCCCCATACAGAAAGGCCCATTGTTGCAGACGCTTATCAGCTGTGCCTGCCAGGTCCCCTCTACCAGCGGTCCCCTGCTTTCCCATCCTCCTCAGAGCGCCAGGAGGTCTGCAGCTCCAAGGCCACCAGGGGCTTCTGTGGCTGGGCCATCTTGGAGCTGGAGACTCATATATCCTTTCAGCCCCCTGTTTTATACCAGTGCTGTACAGGAACCTTGTTCCAATCTAACAGGGAAACTGAGGCACGCCACTCCAAGACTTGGGTGTGACAACCAGAGGTCTTTCACCTGGGGGGGTTTCCCTGTCTCCCCCTGCCAGGGTGGGTGAGGCCACCAGTGTTCTTATCTTAGCTCTGTGACCCCAGGTATGTCACTTTGCCACTCAGGGCCTCAGTTTTTCAATCTGTAAAATGGGAATAAGGACTCTTGTGAAGTTGAAATGACTTAATAACATGCATTAAGTTTGTAGAATGGGATCTGGCATCAAGTAGGGGCTCATTAAGAGTAAAGGTGGTGGGTTTGGGCACTTAACAAATGCCAAGACTGACCTGTTTGCTGCACAACCTTGAGAATGAAGTCTTCTCCTCCCAACCCACAGGGCTGCATGACCTGCACAACCTGTCCTCGTCACCTCCCTGCCTTCACCTCCCCTTGCTCACTTTGCTCCAGCGACATGGGGTTGCCTTGATGATTCCTTCAACCAGCCAAGCATGGCCCTGCCTTAGGGCCTTTGCACATGCTGTGTCCTCAGCACTCCAGGCTGGCCCAGGGTTTGTTTACATGGCCCCAGGTTGGGGCCCTCATTATCCATCACCCCACCGACAGTAATAATAATGGCAGTATCAAATACCACCATGGACTTCCCTAGGAGTCCAGTGGTTAAGACTCTGCACTCCCAATGCAGGGAGCATCTGTTCCATCACCTGGCTGGAGAAGATCCCGCATGCCTCATGGACAAAAAAAAGAAAAAAAAAAATCCAATACCACCAACAGTGGCAGGTCCTCAGAATGACTCCAGAGCATTTGCTCCGCCCACGTGGTGTGCATTGTGTCAAAGAATCAGGGTGTGAGTCTCTGGATCCTTTCCTAGCTGTGTCCTTGCCCGAGCCGCTCTGTTTCGCGCCTCAGTCTCTCCAGTTATAAAACGGAGGTTACAATGCCTCCTTCCTGGGCCCAGCACCGGTTCTGGTACACAACAGGGGGTTAATAAGCGTTCTCCGTTACTTACTCTCTGGTGTAGGTCCTGTGCGGGTGCATCCTTGGGGCGGGGGGAGAGGCGGTTCCAGACTTCCTGCTCTTAACCATGCCACGCCCCCCTCCACCGACACAGGCACATCACACGCAAATGAAATGCAAATAGCACGCAATTAACTGCCTTGGGCAGCGCGCGGGTCAGCCTGTGCGGCCCGAGGCGCGCGCGCGCGTGCGTGCGCGCGGGGGCGCCCAGCACCCCGCGGCCGAGCCGGGGCGCGGACCGTCATCCAGCCCAGCTTTCATCGCTCCGTGTAAATGTTTACCGGGCGGGCCGGCCGCCAGGCCCCGCGCCGGGCGGCCGGCGGGGTAATGTAAACGCGGGCTGGAGGCCGCTCAGTGGCGGGGAGCTTCTCAGACAGGGTGGGGGTGTGGGGGTACGCAGGAGTTATTAAACGTCTACTGTGAGCATGACGCGACTAGGCAACCACAACACTGAGTAATCGGTTCCCCAGTGGGGAAAGCTTAGACATTGTGGTGACCCAGAGAGTGCCCTTGCACCGGCCTAGGGCTGGGGAGGAGGAGCAGTCACGGAAAGCTTCCTGGGAGAGGCACCGTCTAAACTAAGACTGAAAGTGGAATGGGAGTGGGCAGCAGTGGAGAAGAGAATGTTCTGGATGGAAGGACTTACTTGCACAAAGGCCTGGAGGTGGGTTGAGGGCAGCTTTGGTCCATTGCTGCCCACTTCTGGGCATCTATTTGTCTGGGGGGGGGCAGGGAACCTAGGCCCAGAGCAGGGCGGAAAGTCACTCTCAGGGACATTAATTTGGCTCAACCCCAGGGCTCCAGCCTCCCAGACTGTACCTATTCTAAGCGCCACCTCTCCTCGCCACGCTTGTCCCACAGTGCCCCCTGCTGGGGATGTCCTCACCTTCCACTCTTCCCCAGACTCCTTGGTTCCAGAAACCGCAGCCTCCTGGCTGGATTGGCCACCCCGGGTCACGCCTCAGGACCTTTGCACCGGCTGTTGCTCCTGCCTGAGATGCCATTCTCTTCTGCCTGGCTAGCTTCTACCTTTGCTCAAGTCTCAACTTTCCTCAACCCTCAGGAAGGCACTCTGGGACGGCCAGATGGGGGCGGTTCCCAGGTTACCCCTGGCACAGTGCCCACCTACTCCTTGGCAGCATTTCCCACAACCTTGTTCTGTGGTTCTAGATGAATCACTTCTATATTATCACTGGTCATTAAGCAGGAGTGGTTCAAATTCAGGGGCCCCACTGTATCCCCACTAGCTGGTCCAGTACCCTGTGCCCATTCGTTTGTTGCCTGACAGACAGACAACGGAGGCCGTGTGGCTGACCATCCTGTGGACGCAGGCTGAGGATGCAGCGCTGGAAGGCAGCGGCCCTGGCCTCGGTGCTCTGCAGCTCCGTGCTCTCCATCTGGATGTGTCGGGAGGGCCTGCTCCTTGGTCACCGCCTCGGACCTGCACTGGCCCCGTTGCGCCGGCCACCTCGCACCCTGGACGCCCGAATTGCCCGTCTGGCCCAGTGTAAGTCCTCCCCTACCCCCTGTCTTGGGTCAGATAACCCCAAAATCACAGTGACCATAATGGTGGAATGTTGTACACAGTGGAGCGGGGCCACAGAGGCTTACTTTAGATGGGGTGGAGGGAGGGTGCAAATCCCCTCAATGGCCTGGCAGGGGTGTCAGAGGGGATGGTTGCTGGGAACTGGGGTCCCTCGGCTCAGCTGTCACAAGGAATTAGGCTCTAGCCCTGAGGGGCCCGGGGGCCAGATGGAGATTAGACCTGGGCATTCAGCCCAGGCGGCCCCTGCAGGTCAGTGGGGGGGTGGAGGAAGAGGGAGGCTGGACCCGAGGCCCTAGTGACCTGCCAGGGGAGGCAGAGAGAGACCTAGAAATAGGACGAGTCCTAGAAATGGGGAGAGAGACAGACATAGAGGAACAGAGGATGGGCGAGAACGATGTGGGAAAAGGCCGGAAAATGTAGAAAAGTGGAAATGCTAACCCTGGGGGGTGTGGCTGCATGGTCCAGCTCCCTACTCGCCCCTGATGCCTGCCCCCTGCAGGTTCTGTGGGGCCGGAGCAGTGCATGGGCCCTGACTTCGTGGGTACACGGGTGTGTCCACATGTGCATCTGCGCGGGTGGATGGGGATTAGGTGTAGGCAGGGGAGCGTGCGTGGGCCCCCATGGGTAGGGGGTGCGTGCATGCCTGTGTGCAAGTCCGCACCCGCCCTGCCGGCCCACACAATCCTTCTTTCTTGTCTTCACAATGGACAAGGGTAGCCTCTGGCATAAAGCTCCACTTCCGCCCCCACTGCTCCCTCCTTCAGGCTGCTAAGTCCTTCCCAGGACACTGGGTCCCAGAGACCCGGGCTCCCCAAAGCTAGTGCTCCAGGCCCTGGGGGCAAAGGCCCAGTGGTGGAATTTCAGGCACCAGGGAGGATCTCGGCCCACCATTGGGTCCTGCCTTCCCCACATCCTGTCCCCGGATCCAGCCCTACTAGAGAAAGGACATGGGTTTCCATACTCCAGAGTCCCAGTGTTCTAGGTGCTGGGATTAAAGCGCTGATGGAGGAATCTCAGGCTTGGGCCAGGGAGGTGCGGGCATCATCTCCTTGTATTCCAGATCCTGTGCACGTGGCCAGGCCTGCTGGAAGGACAGATATACTAGAAGATTATTGTTATCTGAAATTCACACTGAACTGGGGATCTGTATCTTAACCTGGCAATCCCATGGACTAACTCTAGACACACATCTTTGGGGTGGGCACACTAAATGGTGGAATTTTAGGCATCATTAGTGAGCTGCTGCTGCTGCTGCTAAGTTGCTTCAGTCGTGTCCGACTCTGTGCGACCCCACAGACGGCAGCCCACCAGGCTCCACCGTCCGTGAGATTCTCCAGGCAATAACACTGGAGTGGGTTGCCGTTTCCTTCTCCAATGCATGAAAGTGAAAAGTGAAAGTGAAGTCGCTCAGCCGTGTCCGACTCTTCCAGACCCCTTGGACTGCAGCCTACCAGCCTCCTCAGTCCATGGGATTTTCCAGGCAAGAGTACTGGAGTGGGTTGCCACTGCCTTCTCCCGTTAGTGAGCTAGGCTCACCCTGATCCCAGAGCAAGCAGTGCTTGCCACCCTACTCCCACCCATCTCCCAGAAGATGCTGTTGGGTGGCCCCCCATTTCTACCCTCCCAGCCCCAGCCAAAGTAGGGACTCTGCAAGTCTCACTGAGCAAACAATGAAAGTAGGGTACGGCAGGGTACAACGGGTGCAACGAAAGTAGGGCTGTCATCTGCCTGAAACTACAAGGCTCAGAGTGGGCAGAGCAAGGCTCAGAACCGGGGCTTGTCTGCTCTTGAGACCCACTATGGGAACAGACAGCTCCCAGGGTGACAGACAGCCCTTCCCCCTTGGGCCTCCCAGGAAGCTATTTCTTTTGACAGCCAGGTGCGCCAGCCTTGGGGGCAGGTGGGAGCTTAAACTCGGGATTTCCTCTCTCAACCACAAGAGTGACTGCCACCTGCTCAGGCTGGGAGCCCCCTGTCAGCAGACCCAGTGTCAGTTCAGTGCTGCCTGCCATTCCGATGTCTACACTTCTCTCCTGGGGCTGAGGAGCACTGGGGCAGGACCAGCTGCTTGGGAAATAAATTTAGGCCGTGGAGCCCTGGGAATCTATGGCTCAGGGCATCTCCAGGCTGTTGTGGAAGAAGAGGGTTGGACTTGCACCAAACTTGGGCATGGGATGGAAATGGGAAGACTGTTTGGTTTTCTCTCTCTCTGCCACCTGCCAGTAGTGTGGTCTTGGGCACCTCTTTTCCCCTCTGGATGCCCGGTTTCCTCACCTGTAACATGGCGGGAGCCCCTGACGGTAGCTGCTGTCACCCCATGTGGTAGGGCCAACACACAGGTCTCAGTGTCTGCTGCTCCTCTGTGCATTTTGAGAAGCTCACACACTCTGATTTGGTATTGTGAAAGGGGAAATTGAGTACTGCTACACGGTGAGCAGGAGGGATGGGGGGAGGGGGAGGCGTTGTGAACAGGCCAGAGGTTCAGAGAAGATGCAGAGGTTTGGGTGAGGATCCCAGAGAGGGAGTGAGAGACCCATGAGAGCTCAACCAGAGTAGGGGGTTGGGGTGTGGGAAGCAGGCCCCCAACACTGCTCAGAGAGGATGTGCCAGTGTCCTGGGGCAACCAGCATGGGGTGGGGACAGCTGAGGCCCAGGAGGGACAGGGATTTGGTTCACTACACCCCCTGCTGAGAGCCCCTTTTCTTTTCTCCAGTGAGGTGAGAGCAGCTCAGTGAAAAAGGGAAGAACTCCCAGTGCTGCCCTGCATAGGGATGGGGTCCACGGAGAGTGGTGGAGGGGTATGCCCACAGGGAGACAGACACCGGGCCGGCTCAGCGCAAGTTGGGGCAGACTGGAAAGTGGTACAGGAAATGGTCTGGGCAGTCCATCTTAGGGGTAGGGTCCAGAGAAGAGTGCTGGTAGCCTTGGGGACCCAGCCTGGGGGCCTGGATATGCAACCCTCCCCTTACGCACACGCCGCCAGAAAGGGTGCGTGAGCCGGAATCCAGTAGCAAGATAAGATGTGGTCGGGAGAGGGTGCACTAACTAGCACCTGAGTCACACAGGGTCCCTTTTCGCAGAGGAACAGCGTAGATATGGCGCTCCTTCCCATGCATCCACCCACTGATCCCTCGGCCCCTCTCCATCCCCTCGCAGACCGTGCACTGCTGCAGGGCGCCCCGGACGCGGTGGAACTTCGAGAACTGACGCCTTGGGCCGGGCGGTCCCCTGGTCCGCGCCGTCGGGCGGGGCCCCGGCGGCGGCGCGCGCGTGCGCGGTCGGGGACACGGCCGTGTGGGTTGCGAGAGCTCGAGGTGCGCGTGAGCGAGCTGGGCCTGGGCTACGCGTCGGAAGAGACAGTGCTGTTCCGCTACTGCGCAGGCGCTTGCGAAGCGGCCGCGCGTGTCTACGACCTGGGGCTGCGACGCCTGCGCCAGCGGCGGCGAGTGCGGCGAGAGCGGGTGCGCGCTCAGCCCTGCTGCCGCCCGACGGCCTACGAGGACGAGGTGTCCTTTCTGGACACGCACAGTCGCTACCACACGGTCCACGAGCTGTCGGCGCGCGAGTGCGCCTGCGTGTGACCCTACCTCAGCCGGCCCGGAGAGACGGCGGCCACGGCCCCCGCCCCGACGGCACCCACGGTCCCGCCTGGCAAGCCCCGCGACAGACTGCCCACGCGCAGAAGATGCCGTTCAGGGCTCAGGACTCTCGCGTTAACTGTACCAAGATAAAGTGTGGAAAATCCAGCCGGGGTTGTGATTCCGCGCTGCGGCATGAGGGCCTACGGGGAGGAGATGCCATCTCCATTCGGAAGAGGGGGTCGGGTACCACCTGCGCTATGGTGGGAGGATCCCATTTGCTTTGGGCTCTGGGGAAAGAAAGACGGTTTTGTTTCAGGCGTACAGAAAGAAAAGAGGGGGGTGAATGAGGGAATGTCCACAGGGACCTTCTTTCGCATCTCTCTACAGGCCCTCTTGCCCCTTCCAGGTGTGTCCTAGCCTACTCCCCGGCAAGATGTTCTTCTGGTTAGGGAAGATTGAGCCACAGTGCAGATGGAAAAACTGAGATCCAAGTGGTCCAAATCTCCATCATGCAACAGACCTGTTCGGGCCTGGTCAGCTCCCACCAGGGTGAACTCGGAGCCACTATCTCCTTTCACTAGCTAAAAATATCCGTGCTGCCCATCTCCCTGCGGGGATAGGTCTGGGGCAAGCGCCAACCCCATCTAGCCCAAAACTGGTGCCTGCTGGGGCACAGCTGGGTCCCCAGGGACCTAGGTCCTGGGGCCGTAAAGGCTTTGGCCAGAGCTTGAGGGAGAATTTTCCAGGAGCCCCCATGGAGGATGGAAAAAGCGTGATGTGGTGTTTAGATTTGCCCACAGTGTCACCTTGATGCTTGGCACGCCCAGAATGGGCACAGGGTATTGGGTTCCTAGCAGGCGGAGAGGGGTCTGCTGGTCCCATGGTCTGAGGAGGGCGCGCAAGAGAGTGGCTGCTGCAAGGCCAGGACTGGCTCACGGGAGACCAGATGGAGTGGACTCCTACCCTTCTTCCCCTCAGACTGGGTGGCAGGGGAATGTCCCCAAGGCACAATTTCCCCTTTGCCCAGTTTGTCTAAGGGCACAGTCCCTTCTCTTCCATCCTCCCACTCTAGACTGGGGTTCTCAAAAGAATAGCCCCACCCTCTCCTTTAATGTTGTGTCTCCTAGACTGGCCTCCTCCCTGCTGCGCTAAGGACCCCTGCTGCGCTAAGGACCACCTTCTAGAACCTACTAAACATGGTGTCCTTCACAGACCCAATCCCCATCCTGATGCTGGAAGACTCAGATCAGAAGCTCCACCCAGGGAGGCTCACCCAGCCGGGCAGGAACATCCTCAGCTCCCTGCTTTCCAGTCTTCTTTTTTGCCATTGTGGCAGCTGGACCCACTGGAGTCAGCTAATAGGCAGGACTTCCAGGGAGGCCCAAGAGCAGCACTTGGAGGCCAGGCCCCAGACCGTGGGTGGTCGGCTTGGAAGGCAGTTTCAGAGCATGCTGGCTGGCTGGGGTCCCCACCCACCCCCGCAGTCTTTTGACTCTGATGTTTGGGGTGGTGGATTCCTACACCATTCTGGCTGACTCGGCCTGGCAGCTGTGGCAGAGAGGCCAGAGTTCCCAGAAGCCGAGGAAGTTGAGCCTCAGTTTCCCCATCAAGGCCCTGAGCCTCAGAGAGGGAAGTTGCTCAGCCCAGGACACACAGCAGGAAAATCAACTTTGGTGCTTGGGCCTGTGGTCCCTGAAGCTTGGCTGCCTTAGGGTGTGTGTGTGTGAGTGAGGCCTCCCTCTCTCCTACCCGGATCCAACCACAAGGCGCTGGCCCAGCCCACCAGAGAACTGGAACATAAACAAGAGCTGCCCTCGCAGAACCCAGGGTTGGGGTTCTCAGCAGTGCACGCCACACTCACACACACACAGGACAGAGACTGCCACTCACACGCAGCTTAGGACCACGTGCAGACCTCCTTTGGGGGCATGCCCCACACATTCACAGGACACAGAGACTGCCACTCACATGGGGCTTAGAACCATGCGCAAACCTCCTTTGGGGGCATGCCCTGCCGCTTCTGTGTCCTTGAACTGGGTATAGAAGATTCCCTTGTCTCACCCTTGCTATACGTGACCTGTTAGATAGCCCCACCCCCACTCTCACCTACTCTGGGCCTCGATCTCCGCACCCTGCCTGAGGGTTTTTCCTACCTCTGAACACTTGGGGCCAGTCTGCTCTCCCAAGTTCAGGGCCGTTCTGGGTGCCCTAGACTGTTGGGCAGGAAATCTGGCCCCCCATCCACTGGATGCTATCAGCCCACCCCATTTGTGACAAGCACAGATGTCGCCAGACCCTGCGAATGACCCTTGGGAGCAGAGTTGCCCTGGGGGGAGAACGCTGGTGTGGAATAAGGGAGGACACTCCAGTTTCCCTCAGAGCATGCCCATCTGGAAAATGGTGTCAGTATTGCCAACCTTAATACCCCAGAAGCGGTTCATCAACAGCAACAGTAATCACAAGCCAGTCCACCAGAGCCATCACCAGCGGGCACGACGCCAAGACCAGTTCCCCAGGGGCAGCCATGGCTCCTGGCAATTCACCCCTGCCCCCACCAGGTAAAGTTCCTAGCCAGTGAGCTCCCAGAGAGGAAAGACCTCTGGCAGCAGAGGTGCCCGGCAGGTGAAGCCCCAGGTAAGGGAGAGCTCCAGCCACCAAGGTCCCCAGATACTCAGCAGTGCAGGCACCAGGCTGGTCGGCTCACTGGAACCAAGACGCGATACTGGGCACCGTCTGGTACCTGGGCTCCTGCTGCAGCTTCCAGCAGGCCTTACAGAACATCAGGGCCCAGGAGAAGGACCGAGGCCGCAGTGTCTCCCGCCAGCGGAAGTAGCTCAGGTACCTGGCGTGGTCCTTATCCAGTGCTAGCAAGTACTCTGCCAGGTCCTTGGGGCTCCGGAAGTCTTCGACATGGATGAAGGCTTTGGGTGGCAGGAACTGTTCATAGTTGACCCGGCTGGGGCCCAGGACCACTGGCACGGCCCATGCCTGCAGGGCGTTCTTCCACAGCTTCTCCGTGATGTAGTCGGGGTGCAGGGAGTTCTCAAAAGCCAGGTAGAACTTGTACTGGGACAGCCGCTCGACCATGAGCGCATAGGGCAATGGCGTGTGGAAGTGTCCGTACACGTCCACTTGGAGGTGTGGCTTCAGCAGCTTGTAGTATTGCACCCTGGTAGAGTTTGTCCTCCAGTTGGACACCACCCAGGCCACCAGCTTGTTCTTGGCTGAGATGTTGAGCAGCGTGTCCACGGGCTGGCCGGGCCACGGCTCGAGCCAGCCGTAGGGCATGAAGATATCTGAGTCACGGCGGTAGGACATGGTGAGGTTGAAGTAGCCATCTAGCTCCTTCAGTTTCAAGCAGTTGCTGGGCGATTCCATGCTGAACCAAACCCAGCGCTGGCCAGGGGGCCGCGGGGAAGGCGGGAGCTGCTTCTGGGGCCAGTTGCTGACCTCCCGGTGGTGCACGAGGACCGCGTCCGCCTGAGGGTACTCGCTTCGGTTGATGGTCAGCTGGCAGTCGGCTGTGCCCGGCCACAACTCCGAGCAGCGGGACAGAGCCACTGGCTGGTTGAATGGCCACGTCCACAGCAGGACACGGAGGGGCAAGTGAGTGGAGGACCCCTCAGTGGCCTGGGAAGGGGCCCCCAGTTCAGAGACCCCCATGGGCTTGGGCTTGTCTTGGGACACACGCAGGTAAGAGACGAAGCACAGAGCCAGAAGCAGCTGCAGCAACAGCCCAGGAAGACAGTGGTGCCAGGAACACTTCACTTTGGCGCAGCTGGGTGGATACATGGTTTGGAGCAGCTGGGAGGAGGGGAGAGTGAACATGGTATCTCTGACAAGAAGGATAATAACACATGCCTAGGGACTTCCCTGGTGGTCCAGTGGCTAAGATGCTGAGCTCCCAATGCAGGGGTCTGGGGTTTGATCCCTGGTCAGGGAACTAGATTCCGCATGCCGCAACTAAAGATCCTGGCATGCCACAATAAAGATTGAAGATGCCTTATGTCACGACTAAGACCTTATTACAGCCAAATAAATAAATAAATATTAAAAAAAAAAACACACAAACAACACACATGCCTAGTGGGCAGATAGGGTTATTTCTATTTTACAGATGAGAAAACTGAGGCTAAGGGACTCACTGAGAAAACAGCAGAGCTGGCCCCAGAGTCCACGCTCTCCTACCCACCAGGTCACACAACCTCTTGCCCTAGGATAGGTTCCAGTGGTTCTCAGGTCCCACCTTGCCCTTGCCCTTGCCCTTGCCCTTGCCCTTTCTCAGCTTCCCCAGAGTCTTCCCCAGCCTAGGGAGAAGACAGGGCTGGTTACGAGATGCTCCCCTGGGCCCTGGAGCTGAAGCTTGGAGCTAAGACTCCATCTGGGAGGAGTACAATGAAATTATGTTAGAGGGTTCACCAGGTAGTATACAAGTTGGGGGAAAGGACATTCCTGGTGGACAAAACAGCCAATGCTGAGGCCCAAAGGTGACAGTGAACCTGAACAGTTCGTGGGGAGAGGACAGGAAGTGCTCAGGGAATAAGCACTCAAGACACCTCCCATCCCTGGTCATGCACTAGGGGATCCTGGGTGTCTCTTGGTCCATGCCCTGGTCCTTTCTGTTCCTGCAAGCGGTCACAAAGCTCTCCCAGACTCCAGATCCCAACTGTGGGAGCGGAAATCTAGGGCCTTAGGTCTGTGCCCCTCCACTTCCTGCGGCCATGGAGCCACCCATGTTACAGATGAGAAAACAGAGGTTCTGGGCAATAGGTATGTCTCTTGCCCCAAGACACAAAGCTGGAGCACTTAAGATCCAGAATCCAAACTCTCCTCTTTTAATGTAATTGCAAACTCCTCTCCCATGTTGCACATCAAGCTCCAGTCTACAGCCTAGCGCTGTCTACAAGAATGTTCTGCTATCGTGGAAATGTTATTTGTCTGCCCCATAGGGTGCACCCCTCTGGCTCTTGAGCCCTTGAAATATAGCAGTTGTGTTGGACAAACTGTTAGCATTAAGTTAAATTAAATTAAGAAAAGCTTCTCTATTCTGTACATTGAAGACAGTTTCAAAATTAAAAGCACTGGCGGATCCAGTGGTTAAGACTCCGCACTTCCACTGCAGGGGGCATGGGTTCAAACCCTGGTCAGGGAACTAGATCCCACATGCCCAAGATGAGGCCAAAAAAACCCCCAAACCCAAACGTAGCCCCCTCCCCCTTGCAACAAAACCCCGCCAATATCAGCCTCTGATAGCCAATTCAACAACTGGAAATCCTGACAGAATATTTGGGACATCTTAGAGGGGCAAATCTGCTCCCACAGGACATTTTTACAAAGTTTAATTAAAGATCAAGGATCTACAATGCAAACTGAGTGTCCGGATTAGGTGTGCTATTGGTGTAAGGTACACCCAAGTTTCTAAGACTTGGGGTTCCCCAGTGGCTCAGTGGTAAAGAATCTGTCTACAATGCAGAAGAGACAGGAGACATGGGTTCGATCCTTGGGTCAGGAAGATCCCCTGGAGGAGGAAATGGCAATGCACTCCAGTATTCTTGCCAGAAAAATCCCACAGCCTGGTGGGCTACAGTCCATAGGGTTGCAAAAAGTCAGACACAACCGAGTGACTAAGCACACATTCCAAGACGTGGATGAGAATGAGACTAAAATTATCTCAATACTTCTGTTGATTTCACATTGGAATAATACTAGTTTGGAACTTCCCTGGTGGTCCAGTGGTTAGTACTCTGCGCTCTCACTGCTGAGGGTGAGGGTTCGATCCCTGCTCGGGGAACTAAGATACCACATGCTGTGAAGAACAGCCCAAAAAATTAAAGAAGACTCTGATGGCTGGTGGGCTACTTCTGTTGGGCCTAGCTGGCATAATCCTCCAAGTGTGGGATGGAGGAGCTGGCAGGTGGCCTTGGGTGATGAAAAGGGAGTGGGATTTAGAATTACTTGTTCACACCAGAGTTTCTGGAAAGAGACCCAAAAGACAAAACCTTTGGGGAAACAACCCCGGGCAGGAACGGGAAGGAGGCTGAACTCTGACCACAACCTACTTTGTGCAGCTGGGGTTTGGGGCCACGCACAGAAGGTTAGTGTGTGGAAATGCACTTAAAATGAATATAGTTTGTTTGTCCTGGATTTATAGCAGCTCCTCCTAGGAGGCACTGAGGCCCTTGGCAGGGAGGAGGAGCCTGGATCGGGGGATGGGGGTTGGTGAGGCCAGGGCTGAGATCCCACCCAAGTGGAACCTGAGATTTTTTTTTCCCCAGAAAGGAATTGAAAAATGCCATGATGCCAGGACGCCATAAAGATCAGATAAACAAAACATAACAAAATCCACCCCCTTCTCCCCACAACTCAGGTCCTCTCCTCACGGGATGGGGTGGGAAGGAGGAAGGGCTCTGGGGTGCTGATGGAGGCCAAGAAACAGTGGGGGTTCTAAGCCAGAGCTTTGCCAGAGAGAGACAGGCCGACAGAAACGGAGAGAAACGCAGCTCCTCCCGGTTTGGCAAATCAATCAGAGCTGCCCACACCTGCTCCACCTCTGGTGCACCTGGTACCCAGAAAGACCCCTGGGAGGGACTTCCCTGGTGGTCCAGTGCCATGGATAGGAATCCCCTGCCAGTGCAAGGGGCACAAGTTCAATCAAGATCCCACACGAAGCAACTAAGCCTGGGGCACCACAACTACAGAGCCCGAGCTCTAGAGCCCTCGAGCGGTGACTGCTGAAGCCGTGTGTCTAGAGCTCGTCTTCTACAACAAAACACTGCAGTGAGAAGCCCGCACACCACATCTAGCGAGGAGACGCTGCTCGCCGCAAATAGAGAAAGCCCATGCACAGCACCGAAGACCCAGCACAGTCAAAACACCAAAAATGTCTGGGAGTACAGCCTGCAAGCCCTTCCCAGGAGGGATCAATGCCTCCAGGGAGAGGGGATGTGTTACCCAGGAGGCCTTACCTGGAGGGGCAGCGTGCAGGGCAGACAGCAGCCGACCAGGAGGCTTAGGGCCGAGGAACAGTTGGTCACCCTGGGAGGGGGAGGCGACTCTAGGGAGGAGAAGGAAGTGGACTTATAGAAGCAGGACAAATCAGTCCAGCTCCACCACACCTGCAGTCAGATGACACAGGGTGTCCTGTGGCATGAGTCAGGACATTGTTTAATAGCAAAGGTGGGACTTGGCTAATCTCTTCCATATGACCTGATGAAGGAAGGGTGGAGGGAACTGGGGACTAGTCACTGCCCTGGCCTCCCGTGTGGCCTCCAGGCTTTCATGGCTTTGGGCATAGAGTTGACTCATCCATAAAGGGAAAGGGCTGACCCAGACCACTGTCTCTCAAAGTGGTTTCCGTGGGGCGGAGGGCACCAGGGGTTCCTTGGAGTTGGGGACTGGCAGGTGAGGGGAATTTCAAGCCTCCTACCCTCCCTTCCCCCAGATCCCACCTCTTCATTCCATCTCAGTCAGCAAATGTTTCTTGAGCACCTGCTACGTGTCAGGCCCCAGGAATATGGCAGGAAGCAAATGGGTGAAAGAGATAATCAGTAAGAAAACTTGTAAAAAAAAAAATTACAGATTGCAAGGACTTCCCTGGTGGTTCAGTACTTAAGAATCCACCTTGCAATGCAGGGGACGCGGGTTCAAGCCCTGGTTGAAGATCCCACATGCTGTGGAGAAAATAAGCCCTTGTGCCAGGCTACTGAGCCCGTGAGCCACAACTAGAGAATCAAGGAACCACAACAAAGGGTCCTGCATCATGCAACAAAGCTCCTGTGTGCCATAACTAAGACCCAACACAGCCAAATAAATAAATACTCTTTAAAAATGTGTATTGGATCAATACTAAAAATAAATAAATTGCAAAAAAGAGGCTGCAGCCTGGTCTGGACTTCTCCTGGATGTGTGAGCTGGGGGCTAAAGCCCCATTAGAATTCTCTAACTAGAGCTTTCCTGGTGGCTCAGTGGTAAAGAATCTGCCTATCAATGTAGGAGACATGGGTTCCATTCCTGGTCCAGGAAGATCCCACATGCAATGGAGCAAGTAAGTCTGTGCATCACAACTACTGAACCTGTGCTCTAGAGCCCTGGAGCCACAACTACTGAAGCCTATGCACCCTAGAGCCCTTGCTTCACAACAGAAGCCACTGTGATGAGAAGCCAGTATACCGCAACTAGAGAGTAGCCGCCGCTCGCCACAACAAGAGAAAAGCTTGCACAGCAAGGAAGATCCAGCACAGCCAAAAACAAACAAATAAATAAAATGGAAAAAAAAAAGAATTTTCCAACTAAAAAGCAGTATGAGAGAGCTTTCCAGGCAGAAGGGACAGCCTGCACAAACGCCCTGAGGCAGCAAAGAATGGCAGCATTGGAGGGGATCCAGGAAGCCTGGGTGTTCAGGAGCAGGAAGTGAGGTCGGCCACATTGAACTGCATCTGGCTGTGGTCAGAAATGGATATTTAACACAGGGGCGACAGAGGGACCATGGAGAGCTTCCAGTGGAGCTGTCACCACCACAGAGACTCCTGTTTGAGATGCTCTTTCAGGCTGCCATGTTGGGGACAGACTACTGGGAGGGGAGGGAAGCAGGGCAGAGGCAGGGAGGCTGGGAGGAGGAGGCTGTGGTGGGTGGGTGAAAGCACAAGTCACAGCTCCCACGTACTATGACTCTGCTGGGGCCCTTTAATGGACCAGAACCTGGTGGTACAGAGTCGACGATAAGAAAGTGAAAGAAAGAAAGAAGGAAAGAGGCTGATATTCTCTGGTTTACACAGAAAGCCAATGTAACTCTAAGACAAAGAGTTAGCACCGCCTACGTAGGCTCCAGGCACCCTCTCGAAGAGGTCTTGAAAGCCTGGGCAAGTAAGTAGACACAGTGGACCCCTGTGCTCCATAGAAGCTGCCTGAAGGAGAGAGAGAGAGAGAGAGAGAAATGAAGAAAGACACGGGGACCCGAGTTCTGATGGATCAAAGGCCTTTATTCAACATATTGTGGGCATATATATACTGTCTTACAAGATAGCAAAGATAAGGATCAAAAATCTTACAAATCATCTAGGAAACATGAGGCTAGAATCCATCTCGAAGAGAGGGGGTTGTAAGTAATCACTTTCCATATCAAAAAGGAAGAAGGTCATAAATAGTTACTTTTTACCGTATGGAAAAGCTAACAAAGGAAATGCATACATTCCTTGTTCCCGGGAGCTGGCTTGCAGCTCCCCTTGCACCTGCATTCAGGAGCTAATAAGGGACAGAGGATTTATGCAAGACCGAAAACAGCACACAGGAAGCCTCCTGTTAAATGCTTCCTGACACAACTCCTCTGTTCATAGATGAGAAATCGTTCCCATGAGGCTGCTTCATGCTGCCTGGACATCCACCATCCGAGTGTCCAGTTAGTTCCAGGCTGATGGAGGCTCCAGGAGGCTGGGCGTCCACCAGGGCAGGGCATTTGTAATAGGGAAGAATAAGTCTTTGTTTATTTTATTTATTTTTTTGGCTGCACCATGTGGTATGTGGGATCTTGGTTCTTACACTAGAGATCAAACCTGCATCCCCTGCAATGGAAACGTAGAGTCTTAACCGCTGGACCATAAAGGAAGCCCTGGCAAGAACAAATCTGACTGTATTAAAGCATAACCCTCCTAGACTTCAGACAATACTACAAAGCTACAGTAATCAAAATAGCATGGTACTGGCACAGAAATAGACATATGAATCAACGGAACAGAATAGTGAGCCCAGAAATAGGCTGACACAGCTATAGTCAATCAATATTCAACAAAAGAGGCAAAAATATTCAATGGGAAAAGACAGTCTCTTCAGTAAGTGGTGCTGGGAAAGTTGGACAGCCACACATAAATCAATGAAGTTAGAACATTCCCTAATAGCATATACAAAAATAAACTAAAAATGGCTTAAAGACCTAAATATAAGACATGACATCATAAAACTCCTAGAAGAGAGCACAGACAAAACATTCTCTGACATAAGTCATACCAATGTTTTCTTAGGTCAGGCTCCCAAGGTAATAGAAGTAAAAAACAAAAATAAACAAATGGGACCTAATCAAACGTACAAGCTTTTGCACAGCAAAGGAAACCATAAACAAAATGAAAAGACAACTTACAGAATGGGAGAAAATATTTGCAAATGATACAACTGACATGGACCTAATCTCCAAAATATACAAACAGCTCATACAGCTCAACAACAAAAATACAACCCAATCAAAAAATGGGCAGAAGACCTAACTAAAATTTCTCCAAAGAAGAAATACAGATGGCCAATAGGCACAGGAAAAGATGCTCAACATCGCTAATTATTAGAGAAATGCAAATCAAAAGTACCATGAGGTACCACCTCACACTGGTCAGAATGCTACCGAAAATAGAAGTCTGTGTGCCCGAAGCACAGTGAGGTCCATCAATACTAAAACATTGGAGTCTGGAACAGAGAAAGGTTTATTATAGGGCCACGCAAGGAGATGGCCATGCCCTAAGAACCCCAAAGTTACTGAAAGCTTTCAGCAAGCCCCTTTAATGCAAAATGTGAGGTAGGGGCGTGGTGAGTTGTTACAAACTTCTTGGTGTCAGATCCTTTGTTCTTGAAGTCAGGTCACAGTAAGGTAATGATGTTACTGTAAATCTCTACCAAATGAATGTTATTCTCTGTCCTAACAAAAAAGGCCAGGTCCCAAGACGGCTGACACCTTCCAAGGTTCCAGTCCTGCCTAAGAGGAGGCAGAGCTCAGCTGGCGGCTCCCTCAGGGCCAGGTCCCCAGACCCTGCCCAGCTGTCATCGCTGAGGGAGCCAGGTGCCCAACCCAACTGGCCCTCAGGCTCCTCAGGTCGCCAAATGGGGAGACCAGATCCCACAGGCTGTGACCCATGCAGATGGTCACTGCTGTTAGGTTCAAGGTCAGGGATGGAGGAGAGGTTCACTGCCGCCTCAAGGCCTGGGGGTGGGCCTTGCTGAGGGTTCCGGAGCCCTGCAGGACACAGGCCCCAGCCTGATCCCCGGGACCCCCCAACTCACCTGCTGGCCCAAGGCCGGGTGAGCTGGAGGGCCTTGGGGAGAAGGCTGGGACCTGCCTCTTACCTTACTCTCCTCCTCAGAACCACCACTCCACGGCTGTGTGAAGCCGCTCACTGTCATTTCTTGATGGTTGGTTGCTTGTGGGCAGGGTCCACTGAGGCAGCAACCAGTGGCTGAGCAGGGTCCGTTGTCTGGTACAGGGTACAGAGTAATGACGCACAGAAATGGCTGTTTTGCGTCCAATACTGGATGTTCTCAGTGCGCTGTTACAATCCCCCCCTTTTCCTTTGATACTCCTCAATCTTGAGGATAACACGTGAGTATATTTAAACTCGTCAGAGGAACTTGGTTTTAGAGGGACTCAGTTTCAACCTCCAATTCCATTTCATCCTTCCCCATGTCTTTCAGGGAATGGGGTGATGAGCGCTCTAGCTACCTCCTGCCAAAATGGGGCACAGTCCTACCCTGGTTTGGGGAATGGCTACCAAGATGAAAATACCCCTGAGTTCCAAGTCCTGGATCTGACTCTTATGTAGAAAGATCTTGTATAAATTCAGGAGAATAAGCCTGAAAACCATTCTGAACCTGGCAGTCTGGGGGAGACTTGTTGTGAAGTAGCCCAAGTCACAGAAGTATAGTTTGCCAAATTGCTTGAAGTCGTGAGTAACTTGGGAGAAGGCAATGGCACCCCACTCCAGTACTCTTGCCTGGGAAAATCCCATGGACGGAGGAGCCTGGTAGGCTACAGTCCATGGGGTCGCTAAGAGTCGGACATGACTAAGCGACTTCACTTTCACTTTTCCCTTTCACGCACTGGAGAAGGAAATGGCAACCCACTCCAGTGTTCTTGCCTGGAGAATCCTAGGGACGGCGGAGCCTGGTGGGCTGCCGTCTTTGGGGTCGCACAGAGTCGGACACGACTGAAACGACTTAGCAGCAGCAGCAGTAGCAGCAGCATGAGTAACTTGAGAGGAAGGACTTCCCTATATCTGGAGAACAGAGATAAAAAATCAGTAATATTCCAGACAGAATCCATAAACATTATAACCATATATAACAGTTTAATCAATAACCAATCCTTTTGTTATCCTTATCAAAATGATAAGGTGCCAGAACACGGGCAAGAAAAACACATGTCATAAAGGCCCTGTAAAAAGTGGTATTTGGTAATGGAGTGCTGTCCCTTTTTGCTCTGAGAATCATAGCTTGCCCCTGAGTTGCTTACTCTTCTTCCCTTGATCTTCCTGCTGCCAAGGGATTGTCTCAATAGAGTTGTGTTATTTCAGGGGGCAAAGTAAGCAATACTGAATTCAGGCTTTCATTATGCTTTTATGAAAACCAAATTTTTCCAAAGCCAGTACTTCATGTCTACAGCAGTAACATTTACCCATACAGTAAATCCTCAAAGGCTTATCACTCCTTTGACAATACTTCCCATGTAATTCAACATACCAAATAAAACTCATTAAGTATTCCTCCTTGAGATGCCTTAAAGGCCCCCTAATGAACCTCAAAGTTAGCTAGAGGTCAAAAGAAATTTAATTAAAGTTTGATATTTTGGAATTTTGTCAAAAAGTTTCAAAACATTTGGTCAAATAAGATCATTGGTCACTGTAAGACAATACAAACATAAAGATTACATAAATTATGGCACAAAGTCTGGTACTCAATAAATACTTAATAAATGGATGTGTGCATGCTAAGTCACTTCAGTCATGTCTGAGTCTTTGTGACCCCATGGACTGTAACCTGCCAGCTTCCTCTGTCCATGGGATTCTTCAGGCAAGAATAATATAATCTCAGTTGACCATGCATAAAACTCCTTTTTAACTCAAAATATATATCCTACTTTCCTATTGAATACTGAAATTTTTTCCTTTAATTAATTTTAGTAGCTTTAATTATATATTTATATTAGAATCCTCAACTCTTAAACACCTTAATTTTTAGTGAGAACCAACAGGTAATTGTAAACTGTTATACCAGCATTTTCTGACTGGAAACTCATGCTATAGTTTTCCTCTCCTAAGAAGGCAAAGGTTGGTAAACTTAGATTTGCCCAGCAACCAATGTTCCAATATTTTATCCTATTTGAAATGACCGAGATAGTCAATGAATTCTTGCCATTTAACTTAGTTCAGTTTCAACTTACCAAAATCTGGAGAGGCTATTTTAGACAGACTTATCATTTCATCATACCAAGTTATTGATCTTTTCTTTGTTGACTAATTTGTAACAGATATAAGGTCTTATTTGATCTCTAACAAACCTAGGTGCAACGAAGTGTTATACTTAACAAACCAACAAGCTTAAGCTAACTTCAGAACCAGATATCAATTCAGTACTGAATATTTCTCAGATCACGAGTACTTGAAATACATTTTGGCCAATTTTCTAAATATTATGAAGCATTTAATTTGTAAGCACTTACTTTTGGGAAAAGCTGTATATTGTCACCCTGCTTATTTAACTTATATGCAGAGTACATCACGCAAAATGTCAAGCTGGATGAATCACAAGTTAGAATCAAGATTGCCGGGAAAAATATCAACAACCTCAGATATGCAGATGACCACTCTAATGGCAGAAAGTGAAGAGGAACTAATGAGCCTCTTGATGAGGGTGAAAGAGGAGAGTGAAAAAGCTGGCTTAAACTCAACATTCAGAAAACTAAGATCATGGCATCTGGTTCCATCACTTCATGGCAAATAGATGGGGAAAAAGTGGAAGCAGTGACAGATTCTATTTTCTTGGGCTCCAAAATGGTGCCCAAGAAAGTGACTGCAGCCATGAAATTAAAAGACGTTTGCTCCTTGGGAGGAAAGCTATGACAAACCTAAATAGCATATTAAAAAGCAGAGACATCACTTTGCCGACAAAGGTCCATCTAGTCAAAGCTATGGTTTTTCTAGTAGTCATGCCGGGATGTGAGAGTTGGACCATAAAGAAGGCTGAGTGCCAAAGAATTGATGCTTTCGAATTGTGGTGCTGGAGAAGACTCTTGAGAGTCTCTTAGACTGCAAAGAGATCAAACCAGTCAATCCTAAAGGAAATCAACCCTGAATATCCATTGTAAGGACTGATGCTGAAGCTTCAATACTGTGGCCACCTGATGTGAAGAGCGAACGCACTGGAAAAGACTATAATGCTTGGAAAGATTGAGGGCAGGAGGAGAAGAGGACAACAGAGGGTGAGATCGTTGGATGGCAATACCAACTGAATGGACATGAATTTGAGCAAACTCCGGGAGATACTGAAGGACAGGGAAACCTGGCGTGCTGCAGTTCATGGGGTCGCAAAGAGTTGGACACAACAGCCACTGAACAACAACTTTTGAGTCAAATAGAGCTCATTTAGAAGTCAACTCAGAAGTATTATAACTAAAAATGGCCTAGTTTTGAAGAATGCATCTCAAGGGGCTGCATTTGGGAAACAAATTTGAGTTTCCCATAGCCGGCACACTTACACACAAAACAAATACGAACACACACAAAGAACAAAATCTAATTCCTGCATGAAAAAAACAAAAGAGTGACGTTCCATAATTTCTTCAGCTTCTTCAAACAAAGATTCCTCTTTTTAATCACAAGCAACGTGCAAATGAAAAGATAGTGAATCATGACCACAAGTGTCATGGCAATTCACCTGGCAAACACAAAATGAAAAATACCAGTTGGAATAAGTCAAATTTACTTAATTAACGTCACGCTTTTTCCTAGAAATATTTTTATTTTCTCAGGGTCAGAATTCTGAAAAAAAGTATTTCATCAAGCCAGCTTTCTCTAAGTGCATATGCAAAACGAACCAGTTTTGGAATTTCAAAAGTTTCATCTCAATCAATTTTTCCCCCCTCCAGAGTCTAAAGAATATAGTGGCTATGCAGTGTTAAAAAGTCTTTTTTCTTACACCCTAGCGGGACTATAAGATGGAGTAAAGCTCTGATTATCACAGCAGGTGTTATCAAATAACAAACAATGCAATGCAAAATGGTCTCTCAGGATCACAGTTCCCTAGCATCCAAAAAAAAAAAAAAAAAAAGAAGAAGAAAAAGAAGATTCTCACTCATTGCAAAAGGAAAATCCCAACCAATGTTCCACCATGGCAAAACTCAACTCAATAGAAAGCGAAACCTGGTGTCATCACACACTAGCTCCGTTATTCAAAGATGTCTCAATCAACCAGCGCAAACACTGATTCACGCACATACAACATACAAATAGCAAACGTGGTCCCACAAACAAAAGTACAAACTGGGGACTTCCCTGGTGGTCCCATGGCTATGACTCCATGCTCCCAATGCAGGAGGCCTGGGTTCGGTCCCTGGTCAGGGAACTGGATCCTACATGCCACAACTGAGAATTCACCTGCTGCAACTGAGTTCGCATACTGCAACTAAGACCCAGCACAGCCAAATAAATAAATCTATATATTTTTTAAAAAGTGCAAACCGGAGTGGTTCACCCCAAAATGACACACAAAAACACAGACAGCAAATAAGCTACAGTCACACGGGCAGAAAATCAGAGACGGCGTAGTCTAAAATTCCACTTCCACTCCCAGACAGAAGTCTCTATACAGAATGGCCCAGCTCTCAAAAGAGAACGGGCCCCAAGTGGCTTAATTCCTGCAAAGGAAGCAACACAGATGGAGTGGACAGAATTCCCAGCCTGCACAAGCTGGAGCGAGTTACCCCAGGTGACACCAAATGTGAACCATGGCTCTAGACGTTTCTCTGCTCGACAGCCTTGTGCCTCGGGGCAGCCGGTGTCTGTCAGGGAAAGTCCTTCTTGGTTCCCTGGAGCAAAACAAACCCCAGCAGCTGCTGGGAATTTGGGAAGGGGCTGGCCCTGGCTGGGGTTGACCCGCCATGGGCACGACCTCCTGGCTGGCTCACCATGAATTGTTACTGAAAATGCCAAGTCCACGTGCCCAACGCATTGTGAGGCCCATCAATACTAAAACATTGGAGTTTGGAACAGAGAAAGGTTTATTACAGGGCCATGCAAGAAGATGGCCATGCCCTAAGAACCCCCAAAGTCACTGAAGGCTTCCAGCAAAGCCCCTTTAAGCAAAATGTGAGGGAGGGGCGTGGTGAGTTGTTGCAAATTTTTTGGTGTCAGAGCCTTTGCTGTTGAGGTCAGGTCATGGTCAGGCAACCATGTTCCTATAAGTCTCTACCAAACGAATGTTATTCTCTGTCCTGACAAGAAAGGGCCAGGTTCCAAGGCAAAACTGTCACTCTCCAAGGTCCCCATCCTGGCTAAGAGGAGGCAGAGCTCAGTTGGCAGCTCCCTCAGGGCCAGGTCCCCAGACCCTGCCCAGCTGTTATCCCTGAGGGAGCCAGGCGCCCAACTCAACTGGCCCTCAGGCTCCTCAGGCCGCCCAAAGTGGAGAGACCAGGCCCCACAAGCAGTGACCCAGGCAGATGGTCGCAGAGACAGGGAAGGATGGGGGAAAGGTTCACCGCTGTCTCAAAGCCTCAGCCCAGCCAGTGGAGGAGGCCTTGCTGAGGGCTCCAGAGCCCTGCAGGACACAGGCCCCCAGCCTGTTCTCTGGACCCCGCAGCTCACCTACTGGCCCCAGACCGGGTGAGCTGGAGGGCCTTGGGAAGAAGGCCAGGATCTACCTCTTACCTCACTCTCCTCCTCAGAACCACCACTTCTCTGTTGTCTAAATCCTCTCCCTAACCATGGTTTCTTGATGGTTGGTTGCACTAAGTCACTGACCAACTACTGAGCAGGACCCACTGCCTGGTAAGAGGGTGGGGAGTAGTGACTACACAGCAACGGCTCCCAGCTATTGGTTGCACTCCCTGCACTCGGTTACAAGAATGGCCATCATCAAAAAGTCTACAAATAACAAATGCTGGAGAGGGTGTGGAGATAAGGGAACACTTCCACACTGTTGGTGGGAATGTAAGTTGATGCCACTGTGGAATGTCAGCTACTGTGAAAAACAGTATGGAGGTTCCTCGAAAAAAATAAAAATAGAATTACCATACGATCTAGCAATCCCACTCTTGGGCATACATCTGGACACAACTCCCAGAAGACAGACGCACCTCTATGTCCATAGCAGCACTATTCACAATAGCCAAGACGTGGAAACCATCTAAATGTCCATCAACAGGTGAATGGATAAAGAACCTATATACAATGGAATACTACTCAGCCATAAAAAGAGTGTAACAACGCAGCAACATGGATGCAACTAGCGATGACCATACTATACGGTATCACGTATGTGGAATCTAAAATATGACACAAATGAACCTGTCTATGAAATAGAAATAGAATCAAAGACAGAGAGAACAGACTGGTGGTTGCTAAGGGGAAGGGGGGTGGGGGAAAAATGGAGTGGGAGATTGGGGTTAGAAGATATAAGCTTTTATGTATAGAATGGAAAAACAATAAGGTCCTACCGTATAGCACAGGGAACTACTTTCAATATTCTATGATAAGCCATAACGGAAAAGAATATGTCTCTTCGTCTGGCCCTGCAATAAACTTTTCTCTGCTCCAGTCTCCGTTTTGGTATTGCTTGGCCTCACTCTGTGTCGGGCACATGGACTTGCGTTGTAAGAGGAGCCTTATTCCAAGCTGCTCATGGCTCACTCCTGACAGGCAGAATTATCTGGTGACTTATTAAAATATAACTCAAAGAGGTCACTGTGTCCTCGGCCCAAGGCCAAACCTTGATGGGCAACTCTTCAGCCTTCCCACAGCCACTCTGCCAATATGGACACTGAGACCTAGACAGGGTCACTCAGAATCTCAAGGGCACAGAGGGGTCTCCAGCTACACAAGCTGCTCTACCAGGAACACTCTTTGCCCCTCGCTGCCTTGTTAATCCCTAGTCATCCCATAGAGCTCAGTGCAGACACCTCCTCCAGGGAGCCTCCCCAGATTCCTCCCCCATCCCCTCAGCTGGATCAGATCCCTTCTCTGGCCCCCACAGCTGTCTGCTTATCCCCCTCATAGTTTTGACCACTTGGTGTCATTTCCTCTGCTGGGCTGACAGCCCCATGAGGACAGAAAAGCTGGGGAGAGCATGAGAGTGAGGAAGAGAGAGGAAGAAATTGGGCTTTAAATTTCTTAAGGATTTAAAACCCCAAAGCAGAAACTTCCCTGGTGGTGCAGTGACTAAGAATCCATGCTCCCAATGCAGGGGGCCCGGGTTTGATCCCTGGTCAGGGAACTAGATCCCACGTGCTGCAACTAAGAGTTCACATACTGTAACTAAGACCCAGCACAGCCAAATTAACAAATAAATAAAAATAAAGATGAAAAAAAGAAAAGAAAAACCCCACAAACCTCAAACCAAGTCTCTTATGGAGGGCTGAGGAGAGGGCAAAGCCATTTCCACAATTTGTCATCAAGTTCTGCTGGCTCTGTCTGCAAGGGTGTTGGATGGGGACCCTGGTCCTGCCTTTTACCCCTGAGGGGCCTGAGGAGGGGGACTGTCTCTCTGGGAGCCTCCGCTTCCCACCTCTACAACATAGGGCCTGTGCTAGCACTGTGAATGCTCCCTTACTGCCTCTAGAGGGAATGAGCTCCCCGTTAAGGGGTGGATCCAAGCAGGAAGGTTCTGCTGTGGAAAGAGTTGCTGTTCAACACCGCTTTGAGATTCCCCAGAAGAGCTGAGGAGGGCTTTTATCTGCCCTGGGGCCACGCTGGGAAGGTTCCAGGAGGCCTCTCTGTGACAGGTCCTGATGGGCTGGGCCTGCAACCGGAGGGAGGCCTGGGGGCTTCTCTCCCACCTGCTTCCGGACTCTGTGCTTCACATCCACTTGTAACTGTGCAGCAAATACCTGGGTGGTGGAGGTGCTGCTGCCCACAGTGGGTCCCCACACACATCTGGACTCAGGACTCTGATACCCCTACATTCCCTGGGAGTTCTAGCCATCTGTCACCAGGTCATAGGTGGGGTGGGGACTGGGGCAGGTGAAGCCAGGCTGGAGGCACGGGTAGCAATTTTTCTGAACCCGGCCTGCCTAAGCCTCCCAGAGGCCTGTCACAGCCTGAACTCGGTCCCACAGGGCAGCAGGAGGCTGGAAGACAGGGCTGGCTTCTGGGGATGGTGCTTCTGGGGTAAGTAACAACAATCTTCCCAGGTGGCAGAATCCACCTGCCAAACAGGAGATGCATGTTCGATCACTGGTTGAGGAAGATCCCCTGGGTAGGAAATGGCAACCCACTCCAGTGGAGCCTGGTGGGCTGCAGTCCATGGGGTTGCAAAGAATCAGACATGACTGAGCACCCAGGCACGCAAACTGTGGCCAGGTAGAGCCCCGACCCTGGCCGAGCCCCAGTCCCAGCAGAGCCCTGATTCTGAGCTGCAGAGAAGGGAACGTTGGAGATTGGAGTTCATGGGAGGCATGTAGCGTTCCTGATCACCGACGCTCTGCCCACCCGCACCCTCCAGCAAGTCCTGTCACTTCGCAGGGCCTGGAGACGAAACCTGTGTGTGTAAGTGGAACACAGGTTACCTCTTGCGCATCCAATCCCCCACTGGACCCGCCTAGCGAGTTCCTGCACCGCCCAGATGTCACCCCTTCCCAGTTTGGCCAAGGGGCACACCTGACCCCATCCTCACCCGTTGATCCCCTCCGCTCCCCACCCCAAACATCCTCCTTCTCAGAGGCCTCCTTTCACTGTCCCTCCCATCATTTAGTTTTATAGCTTAAATCCGCCTATTCTGCCTACAATTTCAGATTTTATTGCCATTTTTGCCTGCTTCGCACAGCTGGGAAGTGGAACGTGGGGTGGGGTGGAGGGGGTTGCAACGGATTTGAACTGAGGTCTCCTTGCCTCCAGATGTGTAGCTGGACCAACCACCAGGCCCTGGGGTTCAGACTTTAGGGGGCAGAGAGGAACCTTCTGCCCAAAGCCAGAGAGAACCAACGAAGTATTTCCTGACTCTCTGGGGGTGGCTTGCCTGGCTGATGCCAGCCAGGTAGGGCCTCTATGGACAGGGGTTGGTCCCAGGCCAAGCGTGGGGGACCTTCAGGCTTGGAACGAGCTGGAGCCAGCCAGCGTGTGGGGTGTAGGGCCGTCTGCGCCCCCAGCCTTGCTCTTTGCCTGCATCGGACCCCCAGCGCCTTGGGTGAGTGATAGAGCTGGTAGATCACTGGAAAGTGCAGACCCCTGAGGCGTTGGGCTGTGAGCCAAAGGGCAGCTGGCCACTCAGGAGGAGGGCACACCCCCCCTAAGTCTGGGATGGGTGAGAAACGAACCACATGTGTGATGTGAGGGGTATAGGAAGGTGACAGCATGCGAGGACGGTGCTTGGGGTGTGAGGAGTGCTGGCGTCTCTTGATGTTGACCCACATGGCTGGCATTCAAGATGGGTTCCCATTCCCCAGTGAGCCTCAGAGAAACTTCCAGAAAGAGGGAGAGAGAAGGAGCAACAATGAGGTGTTCAGCTGTCAGTTTAGTTGGGGGCGGTGACCACTCTATACTCCCCAGTACTTGGGGGGGCAGTCCTGCCCCAGCCTGCAAGGAAACCCTGGCCTGGCCCTCCAAGGGCCCCGTCTGCCTCCCAAGACCCTGGCCTATAGCCAGCCCATGGGGAGGGCCCCAGGTGTGTGGTGTGGGTGGCAGGTGAGTGATGGGCCTGGCAAGGCTGGCTCAGGCCTGCGGTCATTGGTGGGCTTGGCAGAGGCCCTCTAGGCCCCTCTCCTGCCATCCACCAGTGCCCCCCTCTCCCATCCTGGGTTCTGGCCCAGGTCAAAGGCATCACAAAGATCCCCGCTGTGCAGACAGGGACACCACCGATGCTCAGAGAGTGCCTGGAATTCTCCTTGGCCCCTAACCCCATCTCCCTTGGCATTGTCCAGACAGTAGCATTTTCCCCCAGCACCAGAAAGTTCTGGAATGTTCAGGAAGTCCTCATTTAATGTCAGAATCCACCTGCGGCCCCTAAGTGGTGCATTTGGGTTGGCACCTGTCTATCTGACTCAGAGTTCTTGAACCTAAGAGCTTCCGAGCTTATCTGGCCGGCAGCTGTGTGACCTCGGGTGAGTGGCATAGCCTCTCTGGGCTTCATTGTGCCATCTGCAAAACGGAGCCCATGCTGGTACCCTCTTCAGGTGGTTGTCCTCCCACACCTTCTCTGCAGTGTGGGATTGTGTGCTGGGGCTGGAAATCCGCAGGCCTCACTCTCCCCTCCGATGGTATGTTAACCTGTGAGGCCTCTCCTGGCCTGGCATTATAGTGTTGGGGGCTGCCGCCTGGAGAGGGAGTAGGGGGACTCAAGGTGACAGAAACCTGTCATCCCTGTGCTGCCCAGTCCCAGCCTCTCTTCACCCAGGGCCCCCTGGCACGTTCGGGTCTGCCTGCCCCCGGCACCCCAGCCCTGCTGGGTTCATGGGGCTTAAATTTCAGCCCACAGTGGGTGAGGAAGGGGATTGCCAGACACGCTTCATTTTCCAATTTCTGGAAATAAAAGCTGTGGGGCCACCTATTGTTGAGTGGAAAAAAAGCTGGTTGCAAAACCGGGTAAGAAAAAAAAAAAACCAATAGCGCCTAGGTGCGTTGCTGCTGCGAGAAACAGAACATTCCAGGGACTCTGTGGGCCCCAGGGAACAAAGGACCCTTTCTCTTCCCTTGGAAAGGTCTGGTGGAGCGTGTGTGGCAGTTTCCGGGTCGGAAAAGCCAGGGAAGGTATTTTGCAAGAAAGAAAATGGTTCAGAGAAGATCTGTCAGGACAAGGAGACAGAAGAGCATAGATTTTGTTGTTTTGTTTTCAGAGGATGCTGTCCAATTTTCTAAGACACCTGTCCCTCCACTGGCAAAACACAGAGCCAAGAGTGCCGGCAAGAGATGCCACGTGGGGAAGAAGTTTTCAGAATTCCCCTCCACCCTGCCAACTCCACCCCCATCATCACTGGCAATCTCCAGGGAGCAGCAATTCCCTCCCCACCACGCAGGCTCTCCAAATGTTCCGGAAGTCCTCATTTAGGGTTAGAATCCACCTGCAGCCACTTGGGTCTCCAGCCCAGCTGCAGCTGCTGGCCCAGTCCCTTGGCCTGAAGGGTGACAATTCTGGAGATGTACCTCAGAATGAGGGGAGAGCCAGGCAGGAGGGTTTCAGGCCACCTCGGGCTCATCCTCTACTCAAGATCCTACCATGGCCCCTACAATCCCAAAGGCAGAGCACACAGTTTCTATGGCATTGCCCCTGTGGTTGGGCCCCAGGACCTTTGCATGTGCTGTTCCTGCTGCCTGGAACTCCCTCCACCCTGACAGCCCCCTGGTTCCCTCAAATCACTTCCTGCTTTATTCTCTGTAAAATGACTACCATTTCACCAGACTGTGTATTAGACTTACTGGCATGATTAACTGTCTCATGCCTCTCTCTACCATCAAAATGTCATCTCTGTGAGGGATCTTGGCCTGCTTTGTGCCCTGCTGTGCCCTGAGCACCCTGAACAGTGCCTGACACATGGGATGGCCTTGATAAACAAGCCTCGAATGAATGAATGAACAAATGAATGAACAGTATTAAGCGCAGTTGAAAAGTCTCCTCCTGTTTCCCGGCTTGTCATTGCTTTTCCCCTAGACTGGGAGCTCCGTGGGGCAGGGTCTGGGGCTCCAGCAAGGCTTGGCACTCAGTAAACAGGTGCCGAATAAATTAAGGCGTCTGGAAGTCCACGCAGACAGAAGCTTGGACTGTTACTTCGGGAACTGTAAACGGAGACTCCGGGGGATGCCAGAGTCTGGGGCAGGAGTGACTATCCCCCACCCTTTTCCCTGCCCCCACCTCCGGCTGTCCTGGGCCATGGGCTGTCTCCAAGGGGCTTACAGGTGAGGTGCTCCTGACCCGGGGCGGGTGACACCCACTCGGATGGAGCCGCATGGCAGGCACAGGCAGGCAGGCAGGCAGGCGAGGAATGCTCTGGCCGACAGGAATGAATAAACAGGCTCCTTGGATGTCAGAGGTTGGGGGGTGGGGGCTGCCTTGAACCTCATGCTTGGCCGAGGATGTTTGGACAAGGCAGGCAGCCAGGGGGTGTCATCAGGGCTAAAATTAGCCTCTGATTCCCGCTCAACCCCTCCCTCCTGGGCCAGGAGGCTGGGACAGGCCATCGCTTTGGTGAGCGCTAACTTTGTGCCAGGTCAAGCTCCTCCAAGCCATGAATGCATTTAATCCTTGCAATGACCCGACCCTCAGTACTATTATTAGCAGTGTTATCATTCATCCCCATTTTACAGGTGAGGAAACTGAGGTACTGACAGAACCCTGGGTGTTCTTACCACTCACAAGGGATGGGGCTAGAATTTGGACCTGGCTTTCGGGTCAACACAGTCGCCACCAGGGCCTTGCTGAAGGCTGTGGGGGACAGCAGAGTCCCTGCGCAGTGAAGACCTGGGGGCAGTGGGCTGAGTGCCCACCCTTTCCCCTCCTCCAGGGATCTCGCCAGAATCACAGTTCAGCATCCAAATTCAAATACGTCCACTGCGGTTGGCAACTAGATGAGGCCTCAGCTGCCCCCATCAACACCTGGGCCCCGATCCCAGGCCCCAGGTCCAGTGCCTGAGAGGGAGACCCACCTGACAGGGAGGCCCCCAGGGTCCCATGGTGCTGCGTCCCTCTGACCGGTCAGTGTGGATCTGCATCTGAATATCTGCTCAAAACGCAGGGAGGCCCACCGTGGCCCATTGTCCACCCAGGCAGGATCAGGGGCAGGCTGCTGGCAAGTTGGGCTGAGTCTGAACTTCAGTTGAAAACCGTAGCTATGTCCCACGTAGTAAATGGCTCATTGTTCAAGGAAGTTCAAACTTCACTGGCCGTCTGTATTTTTATTTGCTTAATCTGACAGTTTGAGGTGTACCCCCCCCCCCCCCCCCCCCCCCCCCCCCCCCCCGCCCAGTGCAGGCAGTGAGGAAGAGGGTAGGTAAGCCACAGGAGGCTCTGGATGGGTGAGGCGGCTCTGGTCCAGTTCCCCCTGGGACTGGAGTTGGGGGGAGGACTGGTCTGGGAGGAGGTAGGGGAGGGGGAGCGGGGTCTCTCTTCCCCACCCACCCTTCCCTCCAGGTCGTGCCTGCTGGGCCCATTATTCATTATTCATGTTTAATGCTGAGTGTGGACAGGGAACACCTGGACCTGAGGCTCCTACAGTGCTAGAGGGTGAGTCGGGGCTGGCCTGGGGCAGGAAGTGTCCAATTTGGAGCAGGCGCGGGAAGCCTACTCCCACCGCTACCGGCCGTTTCGAGTTGAGACTGGAGACCAGAAGCTGCAATTCTGGATGCTTTTACGTTATTCCACCAACCCCCGGGCAGATCCTTCTGCACCCCCAAGTCCCAGATCCAGGAGCTGGGGGTGGTGGGGCGGGGAGCCTGCTCTTGCCCTCCGGGTTTCCTCCTGCCCTCTGGCTCCCAAGTGCCTGCTGCGCCCAGCGTGGTGCCTGCAGAGGTCACTGAATCCTCACAGCCAAAGTGAGGCCACTGAGAGCCACTGAGGCCCAAAGAAAGGGCTGATCGGCTACCAGTGGGCAGAGCGGGGACTGGAACCAGGATCTTGTTCCTGCCACAGCCAGGGCTCTTGACCACGCCCACTTTCCCTCGTGCCTCTGAGCCGTCTTCCATGCTGTTAATCTGGGCTGGATCGCTCTCTCCCCTTCTGGAAGGCTCCTACACATGCTTCCGCACCCTATTATCCCTGGACAACCCAGGCCAGGTCAGGTGCCTGCCCCCCAACCCTGTGCATGGGGCAGCCACATTACAGACCTGGTTAGCCCAGGCTATAACTGCTCACATGTCTGTTTCCCTCATTGGACTGTGAGCCCTGGGAGAGTAAACCGGGTCTGCCTTGTTCATCACTGAGTCCCTTAGTGCCCAACACAGGGCCTGGGGCACTGCAGGTGGAAATGCTCTGGGGTCTTTCACAAGGCCTTGGCTCTACCCCATCTGCTGTGTGACTTTGGGCAAACAGCTATCCTTCTCGAGCCTTGGTTTCCCCATTTGCAAAATGGGGTACTAGCACCTCCGTCTTAGCCTGAATCATACAAGAGATGTAAGGAACCATGCTTGGCTCCCAACAGGAGACTCAACAAAGGTTTATCTCATATTTAGGCAAATTGAAACCACAATGAGGTACAGCTACACACCCACTGAAATGCCCCAGATCCAGAACACAGGCAACATCAAAGGCTAGTGAGGGTGTGGAGCAACAGAACTCAGGTTCATTGCTGCTGGGGATGCAAAACGGGCCAGCCACTCTGGGAGGCAGCTTGTTGTCGCAAAATGAAACATACTCTGACCAGGGCCCAGCACTCACACTCCGCAGAATTCGCCTCAAGGAGTTGGAAACTGATATCCACACAGAAACTGATGTCCACACGAAAACCCACATGTGAATGCTTACGGAAGCTTTGTTCATAATTGCCAAAACTTGGAAGCAACTCAGGCATCCTTCAGCAGGTAAAAAGAAACAAAAGTGTGGAACATTCAAACAATGGAATGTGATTCAGTGCTAAAAAGAAATGAGCTACCTGGCCATGAGGAGACGTGGAGGAGGCTTAAATGCACGTGACTAAGTGAAAGTAGCTGATTTGAAAAGGCTACAGACAGTGATCCCACCTATAGGACATCCTGGAAAAGGCGAAGGTATGGAAATGGTAGGCCTTCCCAGATGGCGCTAGTGATAAAGAACCCACCTCCCAATGCTGGAGACATAAGAGATACAGGTTCAATCCCTGGGTTGGGACAATCTCCTGGAGGAGGGCATGGCCATCCACTCCAGTATTCTTGCCTAGAGAATCTCAAGGACAGAGGAGCCCAGTGGGCCACGGTCTATAGGGTTGCAAAGGGTCGGACACAACTGAAGTGAGCCAGGGGTGGAGCCCCAGTGGAAGGCTGAATAGCCAGAGCACAGAGGATTTTCAGGGCTGTGAAACCACCCTGCGTGATACTGTTGGGTTGGCCAAAACGTTTGCTCAGGTTTTTCTGTAAGATGTGATAGAAAAACGCAAACAAACTTTTTGGCCAATCCAAAACAATGGTGAATGCTTATCATTTCACATTTGTCCAAACCCATAGAATGTACAACACCAACAGTGAACCCTCATCCAATGTGCACTGTTGTACTATTTACAATAGTGCACTTCTGTGCTATTTACAATAGCCCAAACACAGAAGCAGCTTTAATGTTCGTTGAAACATGATGGATAAAGAAGACATAGGATATACATATGCAGTGGAATACTACTCAGCCACAAAAAGAGTGAAATCATACCATTTGCAGCGACATGGATGGACCTAGAGATTCTCATACTAAGTGAAGTAAGTCAGACAGAGAAAGACAAGTATCATGATACCACTTGTACATGGCATCTAAAAAAATGATACAAGTATACTTCTTTACAAAAGACAAGTGGATTCACAGACAAGAAAACAAACTTATGGTTACTGAAGGGGAATGGGGGAGGGATAAATTAGGAGTTTGGGATTAACAGATACACACTACTGTATATAAAAAGATGAACAACGGGTCCTACTGTATAGCACAGGGAACTATACTCAGTATCTTGTAATAACTTATAAGGGAAAAGGATATGAAAAATAAATACATGTATATATAACTAGTGATGAAGAATTGATGCTTTTGAATTGTGTTGTTGGCGAAGACTCTTGAGAGTCCCTTGGACAGCAAGGAGATCAAACCAGTCAATCCTAAAGGAAATAAACCCTGAATATTCATTGGAAGGACTGCTGCTGAAGCTAAAGCTCCAATACTTTGGCAAAGAACTGACTCACTGGAAAAGACCCTGATGCTGGGAAAGATTGAAAGCAGGAGGAGAAGGGGACGACAGAGGATGAGATGGTTGGAAGGCATCACCTACTAGATGGACATGAGTTTGAGCAAGCTCTGTGAGTTGGTGATGGACAGGGAAGCTTGGAGTGCTGCAGTCCCTGGGGTTGAAAACAGTCGGACACGACTGAGCAAGAACTGAGTCACTTTGCTATACTTGTGAAATTAATACAACAGTGTAAATCAACTGCTGCTGCTGCTAAGTCACTTCAGTCGTGTCCGACTCTGTGCGACCCCATAGACGGCAGCCCACCAGGCTCCCCCGTCCCTGGGATTCTCCAGGCAAGAACACTGGAGTGGGTTGCCATTTCCTTCTCCAATGCACGAAAGAGAAAAGTGAAAGTGAAGTCGCTCAGTCGTGTCCGACCCTTAGCGACCCCATGGACTGCAGCCCACCAGGCTCCACTGTCCATAGGATTTTCCAGGCAAGAGTACTGGAGTGGGTTGCCATTGCCTTCTCCTATACTTCAATAAAAAAAGAAAAAAAATCCTATCTTTAGAATAGCAGGGGGGTGGGAGGGTGGGAGTGAAGAAGAGGGAACCCTGATGCTGATTATGGACTTCAGTTTACAATAATGTATCAGTGTTAGTTCATCAAATGTAACAAACAAAATGCACAAATACAAGATGATGATAATAGAGGAGGGACTTCCCTGGTCCAGTGGTTAAGACACCGCCCGCTCAATGCAGGGGCTCATGTTCCATCCCTGATCAGGGAACTAAGATCCCATATGCTGTATGGCTCAGCCAAAATATTTTTTTAAAAAAGCAGGCGGTGGGGAGAGGAATTGTGTGTGTGCACTGGGGGAGTAAGGTACTGTGTGAGAACTCTGCACTTTCTGCTCAATTTTCCTATAAGTCTAAAACTGCTCTAAAAATATCAAATTTATTTATTTATTTTAAAATATTTATTTATTTGGCTGCACTGGGTCTCAGTCTCAGCATGCGGGATCTTCAGTTGCAGCATGTGAACTCTCAGTTGCAGCATGTGGGATCCAGTTCCCTAACCAGGGATGGGACCTGGACTCTGTACACCGGGAGCACAGAGTCTTAGGACAACTGGACCACCAGGCAAGCCCCGAATATCAAGTTTATTAAAAACAACTTCAGGGACTTACCTGGCAGTCCAGTGGTTAAGACTCTGAGGTTTCACTTCAGGGGATGCAGGTGCGATCCTTGGTTGGGGAAGTTCTGCACACCATGGGGTGCGGCCAAAAAAGAAAAAAATTTTTAGGAAGGGTGCGAGTATATTGACCCACAAGCACAGTGACCTTGTTACAGTCTTTTTTTTCTTTAATTTACCCTTACTTCTTTTTTTAAATATAATTTTATTTATTTATTATTTATTTTTGGTTGTGCTGGGTCTTTGTTGCTGTGAGGGCTTTTCTCTAGTAGCGATTGGGGTCTACTCTCTAGTTGTGGTCCCCGTGGCCTCTCCTGTTGAGGAGCACAGGCTCTGGGCACATGGGCTTCAGTAGCTGCAGCTCCCAGGCTCTAGAACACAAGCTCAGTTGTTGTGGTACCTGGGCCATGTTGCTCTGTGGCAAGTGGGATCGTTGCAGACCAGGGATCAAATTGGTGTCTCCTGCATTGGCAGTGGATTCTTTACCACTGAGCCACCAGGGAAGCCCTGCTACAGGTTTTTGTGGATTCACCGTCTAAACCGGCAGAAGGCTGGGAACCAGGGCATATGCTTTCATGGGGACAGCAATCCAGCCCCAGGAGGAAATGTTATGCAGCCGTTGAAAAGCCAGAGAAGGTTCTTTATGGGAAGAAATCTGGGACATATTGTTATGAGGGAATCAGAAAGGCTGCAAAACAGCAGGGATGGATGGTATGATGCTGTTTCTATGAGGGGAAAGGAAAAATACACAGATGCGCTTGTTTGGGCGAGGAACGCTGCTGGGAGGAGAAACAAGAAACTGGCTGGCGGCCTCTGGGGAGACTGGGGGGCTGGTGTCTCTCTTGAACACCCCTTGGTTAGTTTACATGTGTGGCCTGAGTCTGTTTTACCTTTGGAAAAGAAAATAAACTGTAAAATATATTTTTAAAAGACTGCTGTGAAAAAAAAAGGGGGGGCAAAAAAAAAGCATTTGGATAGGTGTTGTGGGGGGAAATTTTAGGCCATGTCACAGGTTTGTTGCAGACCCTACTTTTGGGCTGAAAGCCTCTTGTGCCCCCCGGGGGCCTGGCTCCTGTTGGGGCTCACACCTTTCCTGTTCGGGGTCAAGGAGTGTTCAGAGCCCTGGGACCCCCAGAAGTGAGACGTGGGCTGGCCTGGGGCCAGGACTGACAGAGGCCCTCGAGGCTCTGGGAAGACCCGTGGAGGCTTGGCTGGCTTCAAGTGGGGACCTGTGAGTGCCAATGTGGGGCTGGCGGTCAAGCCGGACCTCTCTAGGTGCCAAATCCAAGGAGGGCCAGAGCAGAGGAAGGAAGGGTGACTGGACGGGAGCTACTGGAGACCCCTGGTGGGGGGGTTGGTGTGTACCTCTTTCCCATGGGCAGTTCCTCTCCGGCCAGGGGTGCTAGAATTGGCCAGTATCCCAGGCACTGAGGACTTCCCTGGGTTCTGAGGCCTGGATGTCGAACCAGACAAGGTGATGGGTGTTCAAAACTCTACCCTCCACTTCCAGACCCGTGAAGTGACGACTAACCCAGCTTCAGGGTCAGCGGCTGGGATTGGGGGTAGGGTGGGGGCTGGGTGGGTGATGATGATGGGCCAGGGCCCCACGCCCCCCGGCATGCGTATTAAGTCACTTCAGTCATGTCCAACTCTTTGTGACCCTATGGATTGTATGTAGCCCACTAGGCTCCTCTGTCCATGGGATTCTCCAGGCAAGAATAGTGGAGTGGGTTGCCATGTCCTCCTCCAGGGGACCTTCCTAACCCAGAGATTGAACCCAGGTCTCCTGAACTGTAAGCAGATTCTTTACCGACTTAGCTACGCCCCCAACAGAACCCAGACAGGGATCCTTGGGTCCCCCTTTCCCAAGATCCCCCACCCTTCAGTCTCCTTCTTGCTCGCTCTACCCTCCCCTTGGTGTGGTGACCCTGTGGGCATGGTGGTAGGTGCCCTTTTCGGGGGGCTCAGAGGAGTCAGAACCAGAAGTGCCTGTTATGGTGGGTGCAGGATGGGTTCCAAGGTGTCTGCTTTGACATGCTGGGTCCACCCAGAACCATGCCCGACTGGTCACAGTCCACCCTGACCTGCCACATGGCTTCCCAGCTGGGATGGGAAGTTGCTCCCAGCTTCTTCCAACCCCACAGCCTTCACACCCTCTGTCCCCTCTGGCTGGAATGTCCTCCCTTCAGCCACCCTGGGCTGGTTTCTCCTGTCCCCGTCCCTCCCTGACTACCCACACCATGCCCACTGGCTCACAGCCCTGTTTTTTCCCGTGTCACTTTAGTTCTCTCTCTCCAGCATAGTTCTGTGTAAATCACTCTTGTTAATTTACATGTTTTCTCATTTTACTGTTTTACTATATATATATATATATATATATATATATATATATATATATATATTTTTTTTTTTTTTTTTTTTTTACCATTTTACTATTTCTTCCTCCAGACCAGACTTTGAGATCTAGGAAGATGGGAACCTCATAGATCTTGTCACCTGATGGGACCCCAGGCCCAAGACTCTGCCTGACACATGTGGGTACTTGGTAAAGGTGTGTAAGACTTGCTTTTTTAAAGAAATTATTTTTATTTTTGAGGTGGACCATTTTAAAAGTCTTTACTGAGTTTTTTACAATATTGCTTCTATTGTTTTGTGTTCTGGGTTATTGGCCGTAAGGCACATGGGATCTTACTTCCCTGACCAGGGATCGAACCCGTACCTCCTGCGTTGAAAGGGGGAGTCCAAACCACTGGACCACCAGGGAAGTCCAACACTTCTAAGTCTTGACTTTGAGACCCTCATTCATGGATGGTTCCTACCTGACCCTGCCTCCTCCCCACACCCTGCCACCACCATCAACTATGGGGGTAAACTGAGTGGGTCCCACTCAGAGCAGGGCTGGGCCACATATTTATAGAGCCCTGCTGTGTTCCTAGGCTGGGTGCTGACCTGAGGGTGTAACAACTAGGATATGCCCCATGTTCCACTAAACAATACACACAGTGATGACAGGGGATTTAAAAGCTGGTGAATGCGATGGACAAAAATAGAAGAGGGCAAAGGGCGTGTGGGGTGCTGGGCAGGGCGCAGGTTCAGAGGGACGTCAGGAAGGCTTCAATAGGAGGTGACGTTTGAATTTGGAACTGAAGGTGGTAACTGGGGAGCTGTAGGGCAGGGGACAGGTCAGGGGAGAGAGGTCTGGGCAGAGGGCATAGGCTGTGCAAAGGTCCTGGGGCAGGACTGTGTGGCTGGAGCAGAGTGAGTGAGGCGGAGAGAGGGAGGAGCAGAAGGCAAGGGAGGGACCTGGGAGTTTTACTCCCAGGGAGGTGGGAGCCCCGGAGGGCTGTGAGCAGAGTGGGGCGGGACCTGACTTGAGTGCAAACAGGGCTGCTGCGGGGAAGAGACTTGGGGGGGGGTGAGGGCAGAACTGGGACCAGGATGAGGGTGAATACCTAGGTCCAGGTGGTGCTGATGTGGGCAGCCCTGGGTTGGAGGGAGTGAGGTGTGTGTAGGTCCTGGATGGATTCTGAAGGCAGAAGGGTGTGAAAAGGGGTGAGAAAGCAGCAGACCAGCCTCCAGATCCAGTGGGGGGCAGATGGCTGGCCTGTGGGACCTCCTCAGAAGCCTTATGTATCCCCCTAGCTCATGTCCAACACAACTTTTTACAGGAATTTTGCAGTTATAATTTTGCTTTTAAGATCTCTTGGCCGGGAGCACACATCCCTCCTCCCATTGGGTTGCTTTTGTTGTCACCATGGCGACCACGTGGGAAGTCTTTCAGAGGCAGTCTATAATGCTCTTTGCCAACGACAGCTAATAATAATAAAAGAACTAACGCTGGGGACTTCCCTGGTGGTCTGGTGGTTAGGACTCCATGCTTCCAATACAGGGGGTGCAGGTTTGATCCCTGGTTGGGGAACTAAGTCCCCCCCACGCTGCTCAGTGTGGCCCCCCCAAAAAAGAGAACTAAGTGCCCACTGTGAGCTGGGCCCTGTGACGTCACCTCTCGGGGCCTCAGTTTCCTCATCTGTGAACAAGATTACAGTGAAGAGCTCACTCTGGGTCAGGGGAAGGGCGTGGGTTTCGAGGATTCAATAAACTGACAAAACGAGCTGACAGTATCAATGCCATCCACAACTGTGCCCTGCCGGTGGTGGGAAGGCCTGAAGATTTTCCTCCTTTTGTTTTGGATTGCTCACATTTTCTTGGCCTGCAAACAGCTCAGAGACTTGGCCTGGGCTGGAGGGCTGGATCAGTCCTTGCAGCCTTGTCCCCAGGGGTCCTCAGTCCTTGGATCTTCCTTGGTCCTCTGCCTGGGACACCCTTCCCCTTGGTGCACATCTGGAAAGCCCCTCATCCCCAGGTCCTCCCTTTGCCTCCTCCAGGAAGTCCTCCTAGTCCCCTCCAATGAGGCCCCTGCTCCTCCTCTGAGTTCCCCCTCTGCTCCAGTCCAGACCATCGGGGGCTGGGGATGGCTTGGTCTAGGTGACTCCAGAAAGGCCCTCCAGTGCCCCACACGGGGATGCTGCTGGGGCAGTAGGTGGGGTTCCAGGTAGAACAGTGGGAGCACGGGGTGCTCTGGTTGGGGGCCATCCCCGCGGGGCACCTCCCAGCCTGGTAAATGTTTATGGGCGAGGGGGCCTGCATCTGGGGCTCCCTGGGGCTGTGAGCAGCTGCTCCCTCCTGCCCCATGCTGGGGGGCCTTGCAGGCCTACTCCAACCCTCACTCCCGCCCGCACAGGGGAAACCGAGGCCAGGAGGCAGGCTGGGGCTGGCTGGCCCTGAATTTTCTCCTCCCCTCTGTGGGCCCTTGGACCTGGCACAGGGTTTGGGCTTCAGGAGAGCCAGACTGAGGAAGGCTGTGTGGGGGTGAGGTGGGGCGCCTAGGAGGATCTAGTTCTGGAAGCTACTGCTGTGCGGGGGCCGGGAAGTGACCAGCTGCAGGGCCTTGAACCGGAGCTCTTGGCGGCCCCAACACCATCACAGACACTACTGACTCTGAGAATCTGTCCACCTTGCTCCCCTGATGCTACAGGCAGGACAGGTGGGGAGGTGTGGGAGGAGGCGCAGGGAGGCAGGGCTACAGGGCCAGGGGCCTGGGGGGACCGGACTGAGCATGGCAGGCTCTGCCCCCTGCCGGCCACCGCAGGGACAGGCCAGACTGGCGCTGGAGTTGGGGACCTGACCCCTACTCCGCGGGCATGGAAGGGGCGTTCCCCTGGGTGGAGCCACTTCCCCTCTTCAGGGAAGAGCTAAAGGAGGCTTGCACTCACGTCCACTTGCCAGGTGGGGAAACTGGGGACAGAGCAGAAAAGAACCAAGTGCTGGGTCTCGAATACAGATCTGGGAGCCCTGAGGCTGGCTGGTCCCACGGCAGGGGTGAGGGGGGCATCTCCATCCTCTCTCAGAGACCAAGACCGGACCTGGGTACCTAGGCCTGGATGTGACCCCAAGTTGGCGCCTGGTCCCAGGCTGCACGTGGACACCAGTGTCCACTCTGGGGTGGTGTGCTGGGTAGGGGCCATGTCCGTGCAGAGGGGCTCAGCGTGGCGGGTGGGGAGGCCAAGGGGGCAGGGCTGGGAGGGACCTGAATGGCTGTAAAGGGGTGCGGGGGCTGGGGGTGTAAGGAAACAGTGGCAGCAAGGGCGGCCCAGCTGACAGCCACGGGGCTGGGGCTCCGTGCTCTGCTTCACACTCGGGTGAATTATTACCTGGGCTGGACACAGCATAAATGCAAGGCTCCAAGTTCGGCTTTCAACCGTATCAGGCTCCGGGAGAGAAGAGGAAGGAGGGTTGGGGCAGAGACTGGGGAGGGTCACTCCTACCATCCCTGGACCCCATGGGGTGCTCCTGCAGCGCCCAGACCCCTGCCAGGACCCGATCCCGCCCCGCAGGGTGGGCCCTGGAGAGCACTAATTTATGGCCCACTGAGGCGTGCTGGGACACGCAGGGCCTTCCTCTCTGGCTGCCAGGAAGAACTGAGCTGGTTGTGCAGAAAGCCCAGGGCTGCGCCAGCATTCCGGGGCCGCCTGCATCACTGGGCCTGACAGGCGGCTGTGCGTGCAAGGCCCTGAGTCCCTCCTCACACTGCTGATGAGGGCCCCTGCCCTGCAGGCTCCTGTTGGCCTGTCACCCACCTGTCTCACCTGATAGGGACAGGGCTTGGGGGCCAGGCCGTCTGGGGCTCTCCGCTCCAGTGCCCAGGAATTTGGAAATGGGCCGTGCGTGGGGCCTGGGCGTGTTTTCCACATGCTGTTGGCTTTGGGGGAAGGCCCAGAGAGGGGCTGGCCTGTGAGCTGCAGGGGGGCCACAGGAAGGGCTGTGGGCTGCGGGGCCCAGTCCCTCCCAACACCCCCACCACTGTCAGTCCCCAAGGCCATTTGCAGAGAACTGGCTGAGGCCCGGCGACCTCTGCCTGACACCTGCTCCCACGCTGGGGCCCAGCTGGCGCCTTGCCTGCCCCTTTGGGCACAGACCCAGACGCCTTATCTCCTGCCGCTTCCTCATCCCCTCCCACGTCCGCCCTGAGCCGCCCTGGCCTGTCACCCAGCCTCTGTCACCTGGACAGGGCTTCACCCTGGAGAATGACGGAGGAGGAAAGATACACACAAATATATATAGGATTTATTATTTTTAGACGAGTTTCAACCTGCCCGAGGTCCTGGGAGGCGGCAACAGGGCTCACACCTTGGGTTCTGCAAACACCTTCCAGTCCTCCAGCTGGCCCATCTTGACCAGTGCGGCTGTCAAGCCCATGTATGCACAGGCAGCGGCTCCGATCCCATAGCTGCGGGCTGCAGGGGTGGAAAGACTGACATCAGACAGCACGCAGGGAGCGAGGCTTGCCTACGCCCACCCTGAGCACCACCTGAGGACGGCCCTCCCTCCAAGCTCAGGTGGCCAGGGCTGGACCACACGCTCCTTAGGGATGGAGCCCTGGGACCTCTGCCTTTGAAGGTGGGTGTGGGGAAACAGGCGGGAGGTGGTAGTCCAGGCTTCCAGACGTGGGGGAGTGAGGGGACCAAAGACCACTGGCAGGTCTCAGTCCTGGCCGAGTCTGCCCTGTGGTCCGTGAAGCGGAGAACGCAAGATGCCTGTGGTCTGAGAGGTGCCCTGGGAAGAGGGTTCTGCCTGCCGAGTGCCAGGCTCACACATCCCGTTGCAGGCTCAGGGGCGCGGGTCAAAGCCGGACCTCAGCCAAGGTCTCCCAGCAAAGGCCAGGAGGGCGTGGCACCCTCTCTCTGCCCGGCTGGAACTTCCATAGAACACTCCAGCCAGCGGGCTGGGGTGTTTATCTGCATGTGGCCTCCATTTCTCCCCTGGCTGGCCGCCCCCACCCGCCAGGCTATGGGAGGTGGGAAGAGCGGCGTCTGCTTCCAATTCCAGGCGGCACTGCTGTACCAGGTTGGCCTGGGGCCTGGCCTCCCACCGGGGAGACATCCTCTTCTCCATGTGGGTGACCTTGGGCCACCTCATCTCCTTGGGGCCTCAGTCCCCCCGTCTGGAAGGTGGGGATGGTGACAGCTGCTCCCCTGTGGGGCCCTGGGTACCAGCAGCTCCAAGCCAGCCCCGACTGCTCCCTCAACGGGCAGTGACCCTGTGTTCTCTGACAGGACACGGCAGAGGGAGAGAGACATAAGCGAGGGCAGGCGGGGGCCCAGATGTACGTAGCGGGTAGGGACAGTGAGGGGGCAGCCGTGCTGACTTCTGCGGGGAAGGGTGTTCTGGCGGAGGGCACAGCCATGCAAAGGCCCCGGGTTGCTGGAGGAATAGCGAGGAGACCGTGGAGCTGCAGCAGAGAGAGCAAGGCAGCAAGGGCAGGGTGAGGACAGAGAAAGTCCATGCAGGCCACGCCGACCCATGGGGTGCAGGAGGGTGTGGCGAGGTGGACGAGCAGTAGGTGCCTGAGCAGTGCTAAACTAGCTGGCAGCTGAGACTCAGAGGCGCGGGAGCTCTCGGGGGCGCTGCCCTCTCCCCTGCCAGGTGTACGTTCTGCACACCCACCCCTGATGGGCAGAGGGAGGAGGGCTGGCAGAGGTCAGGGGCATGGGGCTCACTCACTGCGTGCTCCCAGGATCAAGCCTCCGGCACAGCCTCCGATGAGGTAGTTGAGAGGGTCATCGGGCTTCTCGCGGACCTGGGCACTGACGCAGGAGGTGAGGCCGAATATGGCTCCGATGGCGGCTGTGGAGGCAGGTAGGGCGGGACGGGCCCCGGTCTGAGTCAGGGGTCCAAACCAGTGCCGGAAGGGCCCCTGAGGAGAAGCCCAGACGTCATGCAGGCTTGCTCACCTGCGGTGAATGTGTACCGTCCCGTCCTCGCCACTCCCTCCAGGAAGGAGGTCGGGGTTTTGAGTGCAACACTGTAGGCAGAGACAACGAGGCCTGCGGACAGAGAGGGACAGGAAGGCGGCCAGGCAAGTCAGCCCTGGGCCCCAGTCCACAGCGCCCGCTCCTTGCATTCCCATGGCAACCACCAAGGTGGCTTGGGCCAGGAAGCGGCTGTTACAGGGCTCACCTGGGGTCCCACAGTCGATAAGCTGGGATCTAACCTGGCTCTCCTGCTTCAAGGCCTGGGCTCTCACCCCCCTCATCCAGCCCGCCCCATAGGGAACCACCCCAGAACACGCCCCCGTCCCCCACCCCAAGGATGGGCCGGGGCCTTGGTGGCTGGACCAGCACCCCAGCCCTGCTCCCCACTTCCAGCAAAGCTCTGTCCCTGCTGCGGGGCCCAGGGCTCCTGATGCCTCCTTCTCGCCACTCCCAGACCCGACCCTCACCCCGGCTGGCTCAGCCTCACCACTCTCTCTGGTAAGCTCTTCCATCTCCACTGTTGCCCCAGATGATCTGCCCCTGAAGTTGGTTTTCACATGTGAGGGGCCCTAGTGGGCAGCCAGGCCCAAGGTCCTACCCTGGGGCATGCTGAGCCAATGCTGACCCACGTTGTGTGTCAGGCTCCTCAGCCAGACCCTCTTTGGTGGATGTGCAGACCTATGCCCACCTGGCTGGCTCCCTGTCACCAGAACAGTCCAAAACAGGGCTCTCCACCCTCCAGCTGACCCTGCACCCCTCCTCTCCAGACAGACTCACAGTGGGGCCCGGCTGCCAGCACAGACTTCTTGGGGCCAGCCCAGGAGGGGGCCAGCCCATTCCAGACAAAACAGAACCACCTCCTGCAGGTGACAGGGCACCCACCACCCTCTCCCTCCTCAGGGCCTGATGGGCTCAGTCCCCTCTTATTGCTTTGTAGGGTGGGGAGGGAGGAGTGGGGCCCTCGGACAGGCAGAGAGACTCCTTTGATGCCACCCACCCGGCAGAGCAGCCTGGAAGACCGGAGGATCTGAAGGCCAACCACCTCCACTGATGCCTCAGGGACATGGGCCCTGCCCAGTCTTCAAGCCCCCAGCTTCTGCAGACCCAGCAGCTGGTGTGCTGCACTCCCCTACCATGACCTTCCCAGCTGAGCAGCAGCCCCCCAGCCCTGCTGGGGTTCAGCTCACAAGAGCTGTGGGGGACTTGTCACACCAGACAGGGGCGGTAACCTTGGGAGCAACTCTGAGGAGGGCCAAGACAGCCGACCCACTTCCCAGACGGGGAAGCCGAGGCCCAGGGATGAGGGGAGAGGAGTTGCATATACAGAGGGCACCCGTACGCCATGTGCCCACTTGGGGGCTGCCCAGGTACAATGCTTCCCCATTCCACACTGAACTCTAGTGTCCCCACACTCCTCAGAGAGGCTGAAGGCTGGGAAAGAGGGAGTGGGCCAGAGTCTGGGGCTCCCCCTGACCGCACTGTCCCAGCAAGCTCCTTTCCTCAGTTATTCTCTCATACGAGGCCCCGGCCCCCACCTCAGCTTGTAAACAGACTTAATCAGAGTGGCTCCCCACCCTGTCTGGGACCTGCGGATGTATGATCTCTAGACGACCCTCTGAAGAGGAACCATAGACAAGGTTCAGTGACAGTCCCCAAGCCGCAGTGAGTCCTGGGGGAGAACCTTATTGACCCTACCCCCACATGCCTGCTTTCCTTATAGCTCAGATAGTAAAGAATCTGCCTGAAATGCAGGAAATCCGGGTTCAATCCTTGGGTCAGGAAGATCCCCCGGAGAAGCAAATGGCAATCCACTCCAGTATTCTTGCCTGGAGAATCCCATGGACAGAGGAGCCTGGCAGGCTACAGTCCATGGGGTCACAAAGAGTCAGACATAACTAAATGACTAACACATACATACCACATGTCTGAGACCCTGGCCAAGGGACACCCAGTTGCCAGGCGACGCGGGGCACAGAAGGCACCCCAGCATTCTACAAGCCCTCAGAAGTCCTTTAACTGGGAGGGGATGACCTGGAAGCCACTGGATTATCCCAAGGTCAAGGACTGTCCGTCCCCCCCATAATAATCATTTAGTAGATGACATGCCAGCCCACTCCCCCAGCCCACTTAACTCCTCAGATGCTACAGCCATCACCACCCACCTCCTCAGCACTCGAGGGTCTCCACCGACTTGGACCCTTCCACAGGTTCCTGTCACCCCCTCAAAAGACCCCTTCTCAGCCCCTCTGCCAGCTCCTGGCTCCCCATAAGTCTTCTGAAGCGACTTCCAGACACTTCACAGGAATGAATGAATGCACATTCATTCATTCATTCTCACATTCATTCACTCACCGTTACTGTGTACCTTCATTCATTCATTCGTAAAGTCATTCGTTCATTCCTAGTTACTACCTTGCCTTCCTTCCTTCACTCATTCCTTCATCCAGTTACTGTGTGCCCACAACGTGCTGGGTTGTGTTAGAGCCAGGCCCCTTGCCCTCAAAGGGGCTCTCCATCCCAGAGAACTCAAGTGTGAATTCTCGCTGTAGAGTGCTGAGGGGAGGCAGGGATGAAAGAAGGGAGGAGGTGTGGGAGGACAGAGGAGCACGTGTAGTTAGGTCCTGAGTGTTGAGTGGAGTTGGCTGGTGAAGCAATCCGGGTGGCAAAATGAGTATCACAGGCACACAGCAACGCCCTCGAAGACCCACAGGCCCCCTTGCAAGGCTCCTGGAAATCAGTGACCGCCCCCCCAAATCCGTCTCTCCATGACCGGGGGACATAATGCCTCTGTCAAAGGTTTCCACCTGCAACCCCTTAAACACCCTTCAACAAGCCCCTCCAGACTCCATTCAAGCAGACGCCACAAACACCCAGCACCCAGGGATTTTGACTATCCCAGTGACCAGCCTGTCATATGTAGCACAACCTCCCAGGGGCCAGGAACCCTGCTAGCTCCCCCGCCTCTCCCCGCAACTTCTATCTCACACCATAGGTCCGCATGGCCGGCTCGGACACTCCGACGAAGACCACGTACCCACTCCGTGAGATTCTCAGCCCTCATGGGACCCTCTCGGACCCCACGATCTCTCTGCGCCCTCTGCGTTAGTCCGACAACCCCACAAAGTCTATCTAGTACGAGAGCCCCCCAGCGTCCCAAGGCCACCCCACACACCCCGAGGACGACTACTTGCCACCGCGCGAGGTCTGCAGCCCGTCCAGGACGCCCTCGGGATCTGACGGCCTCCCTGCGCCCTGTACCCTGGGGACCCAGCCGGCGCTCACCAGCGGCACCACCGATACTGGTGGTGGCGTAGGTCTTGCGGTGGCACTCGGTGCCTTCGGGGATGTCCCAGTACTGGTGAAGAAGCGTCTTAGCCATGACGACGCAGCCCTGGTGCTGCGACTTACCACCCGGCGGCTCCTGGTGCCAAGGACGGACGCCGCTGACTCTCGCGAGACCTCCTGGGCGGCGCGCGCAGCCTCTCGTGCGGGCGGGACAGCAACAAGTGAGCAACTTTATTGAGCGCCGCGTACGTGAACACGGGTTGCGCTCAAGTCCTGGAGTCGGGATGGGAGTAAAGGAAGAGCACGTGCAGCACTGGCCAATTTCTGAAGGGGGAAACTGACCAGGATCAGTGAAGGCAGTTGTCGTTATTTCAGGTCAGAAGATCCTGGGTCAAGAATAGTGTGACCCCGAGAGGTAGAACCTAACTAGGGGCGGGACTATCAAAGGTAGTAAGCCTATCCACAGGCAGAGAGGAGACCGCGGAGCCGAACTCTACTGGAGCGAGATGTCATTATGGGCGGGAACACGGAGGGATGTGACCACTCCCGGCGCCAGTATCTGTGGGGAGGCGTGGTCACGCGCAATGGCCAATGGCCTGAGTTAACTGCGTGTTACTATTTGGGGGCGTGGTCAGGCTCAGAATTACTCTTCAGTCGCTAACTTGTGTTCGACGTTTTGCCACCCCATGGACTGTAGCACGCCAGGCTACCCTGTCCTCCACTATCTCCCAGAGTTTGTTCAGATTCATGTCCTTTGAGTTGGCGATATCTATCTCATCCTCTGTCGCTCCCTTTTTCTCCTGCCCTCTGTCTTTCCCAGCATCAGGGTCTTTTCCAGTGAGACGGTTCTTCGCATCAGGTAGCCAAATATTGGATTTTCAGCTTCGGCGTCAGTCCTTCCAATGACTCAGGCTCAGGGGCTTAACGAGAAAGTGTCCAGTCCCAGTGCTTGGATTCTTAGCAGGACGGGGTCTGTGCCCGGTTTGTAGTCCAACCCCTGGGCGGGATGATGAATGACCATCCACTGGGTGTGCGTCCAGAACCCCAAACATAACCTGAAGGGAACTGGACCAATCAGGAGCTGTACGATTACCTAAGAGGGGTGAACGGCCAATGAGAGAAGGTAACGGGTTCCAGGGGCGTGGTCAGACTTGTGGGGCCCAACCAGCTTGGCGCGTGTGATTCTGAGGAGGGCGGGGCCTGCCTCGAGAGAGTGACCAATCCTGTTGCCAGAGCCTGAGCTGGGGCGCCACCGGAGGACAAGGCCAAGCTGGGCTGGGGTTTGTTAAGACCTTGGCCAATCTTGGAGTTAGTCGAGGCTCAGGAGCGGAGTTTCCAGTTGCCGGAACCTGTGAGGGCTTTCGGGTTTGAGTACTAGACCCAGCCCTGGAGGGCGGAGCCTAGCGGTGAACCCGGCGAATCACGCCGAAGTCTTGAAAGGACCCTCGGAGGTGTGGCCCTCCGGGGGCGTGTCCAGGGCCGATTCCGGGCCGCCCGTGGGCGTGGCCAGGCCTGGACCTCTGCAGGGGCCATGTCAGCGCCGCCGCCCCTACAAATCCGCGAGGCTAACGCACACCTGGCTGCCGTTCACCGGCGCGCGGCGGAACTGGAGGCGCGGCTGGAGGCAGCCGAGTGCACGGTGCGCGCCCAGGCCGAGCGCCTGGCCCGCCACGACCAGCAACTGAGCGCCGCTTTATACGAGCTGGAACACGCCAAAGACCGGTGAGGCTTGGGACCCGGCAGGTGAACTGCTCGGAGGAGTTGGGCAGAGGCAGATCCGAGATAGGAAAGGAATACTGGTAGGGGAAACGTGGGCATTCACGTGGAGTTGGACTACTGGTAGGAGTGGAAAAACAAACACAAAAATACTTGAATCATCACTATATAAAGTTGAGAGATGTCACTTGGGTGTGGCTATCTAACTTAAACAGAGTCCATTTTACCACTAGGCAAAACTGCCTGGTCCTGAGTGGTACAGGCACCATCAGCAGCCTGATGTAGGTATTGGAGCCATGGCAGGTTCTTGGGAGGATGGGATTATATCAGCAGTTTTGAAGAGTCTTTCTAGCTGAGGATTCAAAGGGATGAGACAAGCGCCCAGAGAAGAAAGTGTTTCGGAGGACCCGGTGGGAAACAATTCAGAGCTGGTTGGACTCGTTACTTCATTTTTACTGAGCATCTACCATGTACCAGGCCCTGTGCTGGTCATTAGAGCACATCAGTAAGACCTGTACAGCCCTGCCCTCAAGCACTCTGTTAGGCAGTTACAACACAGGGTGATTGGGATGTGTGTGTATGAAGGCTGGAGGAGGAAATGGCAATCCACTCCAGTATTCAATCCGCTCACAGTACTCTTGTGTATGATGGAGGGCAACATGGCTCTAGGAGGGCCCAGAGGGAAGACTTCTTGGAGGAGGAGCCATCTAAGCTGAACAGCAAATAGGAAAAGATGTAGGGGACAAGGGAACTACAGGATGAGCTAGGGGGTGAATGAGGGAGTGTGTTAGTCTGCTGAGGTTGCCATTACAGAATACCACAGACTGGGTGTCTTAAGCAACATCAAATGATTCCTCACAGTTCTGGAGGCTGGCAAGTTCAAGATCAAGGCACTGGTTCAGTTCTGGTGAGGGTCCTCTTCCGGGCTTGCCAACAGTCATCTTCTTACTGTGTCCTCACAAAGCACACACAGAGAGAGAGAGAGAGAGAGAGAGGGTGATCTTTGGTATCTCTTCTTAAAAGGAAACTCCTCATTACATCATATAAACTTTCCTTACCTCTCAAGGCCCCCTTCTCCAAATACTATCATGGCATAGGGGTTCAATCTATGAATCTGGGGACGGAGGTTGGGAGCAGGGGGAAGAGAACCTCTGGTGCCTGGGTACCATAACTGTCCCATTTGCCTTCCTGCCAGTGAGATTGCCGCCCTCCGGGAGCAGCTGCTGACCTCCGAGGCTGCTGTCCAGAGTCTACAGGCTGCCGTGCGCCAGAGGGACAAGCTCATCGGGCAGTTGCAGCCCCGGGCTGAGATGCTGCAGGATCTCTGCCGCCGCCGGCCACCCCTGGCTGGGCTGCTGGCTATCCTGGCTGAGGCCGAGCGCCTGGGGCCCCTGCCGGCCAGTGACTTACTCCCTGGTGGGCCCAGCTCACCCCTTGCCAATAGTACTGGGGAGGAAGAGGACAGGGACCAGCTCGAGCCCGCAGTGTTTGGGACCACTGTGTGAGTCCCAGAGAGCGGGTTCTGGAATGGAGAAAGAGAACTCCAGTGGGGACTTCTTCCACTGCCTGGGTATCCTTAGGGTTAACATATCACAGAGAGGACCCCTTAATCCTCAGCGTCAGAACCTGTTAAAAAGGCCATAGGTTTCACATGTGTGGCCTGCAGGCCAAATGCAGATGAACTCAGCTAGTTTTTTTTTTTTTTTTTTAAAAAAACCAAAACTTTGAATCAATCACCCTTGTTGAAGAACTGGCTGCACTTACAAACGAATCTGGATTTCTGGCTTTGGGCTGGGCTGTACCTGGACACCCTCTTTAGCGAGGGCAAGTTTCCACTTGCCCCCTCATCTCTCAAGGCCGGATGTCTGGCCCCTGAAACATCTGAATTAGAGATCTCTCTTTTTCTGGTGGAGGTGGATGGCATCAAGTGCCACGTGATTTGAGTCTCTCCCTCTTTTCTCCCCTGCCCCGGTTTTTGTTCCTCCGGAAGCAGTCTTCATCCTAAAGCCTTATTCTTCATCTCAGTCCAGAATTGTGAACCTCAAGCCTCAGGCCATTTTGCATTGGTTATACGAAAATTTTTTTTCCCCTAATTCTATCCTCCTCTCAACCCAGGAAGGAGTGTGCAGGTGGGATGTGCCGACATGCTGGCAAGCAGGCTTCGCTGCCCAGGCAAACTCAGGCATCCCGTGACCTTCTCTTGATAGCATCCTGCCTCGGGGCCTTTACACTGGCTGTTGCCTCTGCCTAGAATGCTCTTCCCCCAGATGCCACATAACTGGCTCCTGTTCACTCAGGTCTTTGCTTAAACGTCACCTCCTCTGAGAGGGCTTCCATGACTGTCTTATCAGAAGTCATTCTTCCCCATTCCAATCCCCACCCCCATTGCCCCATTTTACTTCCTTTATGTAACTTTTTACCATTGGAGTGGAAGCTCCATGAGGGCAGGTTTTTGTTTTCTGTCACCAGTGCCTGGCACACCCTGGGACCCTGCACATCTGATGAGGCCCCTGGCAGCTTTCCTTTTGTAGCACCAGCTGGCTCCTTTTTCTAATCCCCAGAGAATCTATTTTTTCACTCCGTATTTGTATGCTGCCCTTGTTGGCCCGAGATGTTTGAGGCACTTTGCTTTTCTATCAGAACAGGGAGCCCTGTGCCTTTCTCTGCCCAGCCCAAGTGCCTGGCCTGGGACTATGGCAGCCATTTCCTGCCTCCTGACTCAGGGAATCCCCACCCCAGGAACCACTGCGGGGCACAGCCCGTTTCAGCCCGGAAAGTTCAGCGTCTGTCCTCCGCCCTGCGGAGGGTGCCTCCTGGCGTCACACAGCGACCCCTCAGTGTGGTAACAATGGCCCAGTTTTCTCCTCTGGACGAATAAAGGGGTTGCTGTTTGTACATGTGGAAGGCAGGCTAGGGCCTGTCTATGCTCAAGAATAAACCAAATGATTTCATGGCACCATTGGTCCCTCCTCCTTTCTTCCTACTGTGGGGGCTGGAGAGGTGGCTGCTGTGCTGCTCCTGGGTCCAGGGTGGGGCCCCATTGGCTGGGAGCTTGTGCCAAGCATTCCACATATACAGCTCTATCTCTTAACCCACCTATGCACGCAGGCATTGCCCCATTTTATAGCTATGCAAAGTGAGGCTCAGGTAAAGTGAAAGGGCCTCTGGGTTTGGAGGGCCCTCATCACTTCCAATTTCTTTTAAAGTAAAGTTAATTAAAAAAAAAACATTTATTTGGCTGTGTCAGGTCTTAGTTGTGGCACATGGGTTCTTTGTGGTGACACACAAGCTTAGTTGCCCCATAGCATGTGGGATCTTAGTTCCCCGACTAGGGACTGAACCTGTGTCCCCTGCACTGGAAGGCAGATTCTTAACCACTGGACCAACCGGGCAAGTCCCCCCAGTTTTTTACTGTTGAGATTCTGATTCTCTCAAAGATGTGGAGATGCCCAGAGCTAAAATAATTGTGATTTTACATTTCTTTATAGAATAAACCCCCGACGTTTATAACCCTCATGAAAGCGCACAATGGAGCTATTTCTTTGTGCCTATGCAGAGAATTTTGGACTGCAGCGAGTCACGAGAACTTCTGCAGCAGAATGTCATTGCAGTTTCTCATAACAATCGATGGTGTTGCATCCACTGTGGCGTGAATCACAGTTGACAGGTTGCTTGTGATCCATGGCTTGGCTTCGGTAGGGAGCAGCAATTTCTGACAATACCATTGTGCTGTGTGCAAACGTTGAAAAGCCTCTGATGATCTCTGGGTCTCTGTGGGTGAGCAAGGGTTCCCCAAACAGGGGCCTGCATTTTAAGTCCCGGGAAATCCATTATCATCTTTGATCCTAGCCTGCTGATGTGAGGCTCAGTTGGCCAGATGTCCAGTCTGATGGCAGGCCTTTTCTGCTGGTGGTCTTGGTTCCTCTTGGATTATGGAAGTCAGGGTATCAGGGGTCCTTCTCTGGCCAGATAAATGGCTGGTCACGAGCAAGCCCACCAAGTGATGTCTGAGAACCGGAAACCAACCCCCAAAAGACCCATGTTGACAAAAATACCACGACTGGCCATAATTAACTACTGAGAATTGCTTCATCCAACTCAACATTGATGTTTATAGGACTGCCTGCATCTTGGCTCAGCCAGCACTGGTCTGAGCAGCTCCTGTTGAATGTGGGCCTGGGCCATCTTGAGTCTTTAAACTCGAATTCCTCAACAGCTTCAGCTGCAGCCCTGTGGAAAGGGGCTGGGGGCTGGTGAAGCCCAGTGAGGGGAGGGATCACACAGGAATTGGGCCTGGCCTCCCCTCATCTGGGACACTGGTCCCTGCAGGGCTGTGACCCACCCTTCCTCCTCATGGTTACAAAAGTGCCCCTCCCCCACTTCGCCCTCCTCCTAACCTGGGTCTGGCTCTCTCCCAGGGCCAGGAGAAAGCAGGCAGGACAGTGGTTGGGCAGTGGTGACAGCAACAGTGCTGGCCTGTTCTCCTCGGCCTTCCATACGCCCCCGCAGGGCTGTGCTTGTGGCCACAAGGCCCTGGCACAGAGAGAGTTACAGCAGGGGCCCCTCCCGGTCTCCAGGGCACTGTCCCCTAGCAACAGCCCTGCCCGGCAGGACGCACTGCCAGCGCCGGGCAGAACGGGCAGGAGGCAGGCAGAGCAGCCACCCAGACTCCAGATCAAGGCAGCCAGTCCGTAGCCTGGTGGCCGAGCAGGAGCCCCCCAGATTTCTCGCCCGTCCAGCCACCCGGAGAGCCCAGAGCCAGCATGGATGCCGTGGACACCACCATGGAGAAGCTCCGAGCCCAGTGCCTGTCCCGAGGGGCCTCGGGCATCCAGGGTGTGGCCAGGTGAGCTTTCCTCTCACATCTCTCCGACCCCCAGTCCCACGGATCTTTTCAAACCCTGCACCCCTGCCCCTCAGATTTTTTCGCCGCCTGGACCGGGATGGGAGTCGCTCCCTGGATGTGGGGGAGCTCCAGCGGGGCCTGGCTGAGCTGGGGCTGGTGCTGGATGCAGCTGAGATGGAGGGCGTGTGCAGGCGCTGGGACCGCGACGGCAGCGGGACGTTAGACCTGGAGGAGTTCCTGCGAGCGCTGCGGGTGAGCTGGGGGTGCAGCAGTGTCCCTTCCTGCCACTGGGGTGCCGCACTCTTCCGGGCTCGGCTGTGTCAGTGTGCAGACCAAGGGGAGCCTCTGCGCTTCGTACCCCCAAGTCACCACCACACCCTCCCCAGCCCCCCATGTCCCAGGCCCGGGAGGCGGTTGTCGCAGCTGCGTTTGCCAAGCTGGACTGCAGTGGTGATGGCGTGGTGACCGTGGATGATCTCCGGGGGGTATACAGTGGCCGCGCTCACCCAAAGGTGCGGAGCGGGGAGTGGACCGAAGAGCAGGTGCTCCGCCACTTCCTGGACAACTTTGACTCCTCCGAGAAGGATGGGCAGGTGGGTACATGCATACCCCGGTCCCTTGCCCACACCTCCGGACCCCCTGACCTCCTGTCTGCCCCCAGGTCACGCTGGCTGAGTTCCAGGACTACTACAGTGGTGTGAGTGCCTCCGTGGATACGGATGAGGAGTTTGTGGCCATGATGACCAGAGCCTGGCGGCTGTGAGCCGTGCACCCCCATGCAGCCGCACCCTGGAACCAGGGCCCCTCTCATCTGGGCTTGGAGCTGAGCAGCCCTGGGGTGGGGGTGGGGAGGAGCGTGAGGGGACTGAGGCCACAGAACCGGCTGGACCAGGTCTCCGGGTATACTGCTTGGCCACCAGTTCCCCTGATGGGTCACTGGCTCAGGACCCCAGGGGGAAAGGCCCCTTGCCCACAATCATGCTGATCCCAAACCTCCTCCCATCTCTGCTCAGTGAACCCTGCCTGCCAGCACCCCTACCCCTCCCTGTGGGTCTCCAAGAAGTCAGGCTGCACCTGGTAGGGAAGCAGACAGCTCTCGTGTGAAGCCGGCCGTGGCGAGTCTCAGGAGGCAGTCATGCTGGGTCACCTGCCCAGGTGTGCAGTGTGGGGCAGAGGACACTGCCCTGCAGGCAGGCCAGGCTGCTTCCTGGTCAGGTCACCCGGCTTCCTGAGGCCCCTGGGGCACGCAGGAGGCCAGCATTTTAGTTAAAAGTTTTAATGTAGTTCCCAAATACATTTCATATGACAATCTTACATAAATGTTCCAAAACACGTGGGCATTATCTGGTTTTACTTGTCACTAGTTGACTAAGGCTTAAAGCAGAGAAGTGTGACCGGATCTGCTGGGGGGGGGGGCCTTTGGTGATGTCCCGTGGCTCAGGCGCGGGCTGCAGGGCCACCCTGGGGTGCGGGTGGCGTGGCTCAGACGGCCCCCTCCTCACCCTGTCAGGGCGGGCTGGGAGGTTTCTTGTGAACCCCTGGAGCCCTGTGCACAGAGACTTCCTCTGCGAGCCCCGGTCGGGGGACGCAGCACCCAGCTCTGGGGTGGGGCAGCAGAGGGCACGCTCCTGTGTGTGCTGCAAGCACGGGTTCTGCCTGCTGTCTGAGACCGCTCTGCTTGCTGCCCACCTCCTCAAAGGCCCCGCCAGGGTTCCCATCTCAGAGGACCCCAACCCTCGACAGTCTTGAGGGCAGAGATGTCCAGGGCCTGGTGAGGGAGGAACGGCCAAGAGCAGGAAGCAGGCTTGCACCTGGGTACCCGAGGATGGGTGACCCATGTCACGGGGACAAACAGGATGGAGCGCCCCCCCCAACCCCCAACCACATCCAGTGACCCTTTTCTAGATAAGCTCTCCAGGCCCAGGGCCCAACCTGTCCGCACCCCAGGACTTGGCCTGGAGGAATCCCAGTTGGGGAACCCATGGGGCTGCCTCTCGAGCAGTCCTGAGCGCCCCCAGCATGGGGGCTGGGGTCACAGGGGGAACCGGGGTGCAGCCCACAATGCAGCCATGCCTGCTCGACACAGAAGTGCCTTGCTCGACCTAGGAAACCAACACAAAGCCTTGGGGGGAGAAAAGATCTAAAAATAAAACCCCCAAGTCAGAACGTGGGGGCGGGAGGTAAAGATGGTGGTAACAGACGGTCCAGCAGGCCCAGTGTTACACTGTGAGACGGCCCGGCGGCCTGGGCAGGCGGCGGGAGAAGCCGGCGACACAGGGAGGGTGGGGTGAAGAAACGAGGTGTCCCAGTCCCAGTGAGAAGCCGTGACAAGTCTTAATGTGCCATTTCAATTCAAGGTGGGGAGGGAAGAAATGTTCTTTTTCGTTTTGCTCATCAATATGATGAGGTTCGTGTCCCAAACCACATTCAGGCAGTTCCCGAGTCTGCTTCTGAACGGGACGTGCGGATCCAGACTGTGGCCAACCCAGCGGGGAGTGTGGTTCCCAAGCCCCGTGCCTCGATGCTGCCGGGGGAGGGGCGGGCGGGCAGACAGACGGACAAAGCAGCAGGCTCGCGGCGGCTGGCTCCTGGCGCTATGTGCTCCCGGCCGTCTGCCCATCGCCTTCATCACCGGCGCCTGTGGGAAGCGGTGGCCTTGCCGTCAGGGCCCTGCCTGGGATGCAGCCCCTACCCGGGCAGCCCTGGGACACCTGACTCACCGCCTGCGGGGGCCCCTGATGGGGTCAGCACATCGTCGTCATCACTGTCGTCCTCGTTGGACGGGGCGGTCCCAGGCTCGGGGGCCGGTGCTTTGGCCTCCTGCTCCTGTTCCACACGGCTACGAAGGGCCAGGATGCGGTGGTGCAGGGCTGCGTACAGCTGGCCTGTGTCCTTGGAGCTGGCCTGAGAGAGACCCCTCCTCAGTCAATGCAGCCCCCGGGCCAGGACTCGGAGTGGGGAGCCTGACTTCCCTCCTCAACAAACCCCGGGGGCAGCAGACAGAAGCGCCTGTGGGCGTGGGGCTTGTCCTCCCAAGGGGTCACAGAGCCCGTGACCAGGCCAGCCCTCCTGACCCTGGAGTCCTCCCTGCTCTCCCTGGCTAGGCCCTCATGCAGGGCGCCCAGCGCTGGACGTGGAGCTGCCCGCTTGTGTCCGGCAGACGCCTGGCCTGTACCCGGGGCTGCTCACCGAGATCAGGAAGACCTTCACGCCCTGGTCCTCAGTGTCCATGGCCGTGATGCGGATGCTCTTCTCGCTGGCCTTGTCCATCTGCATCTGGGCCCACAGCTTGGTGTTGAGGATCAGTCGCAGGCTGCCCTGGGTCCGCATCACTGCAACCAATGAGGATGTCAGTCCTGCCTGCACCCGCCCCAACCCCAGGGAAACAGACACACCTGCAGGAAAGTCAACATCCCAGGGAGAAATCCCACGACAGCCTCCCACCCACCCGTCTGCCGAGCAGCAGCCAGCCCTGGCACCCCCACCACTGAGGTGCATGCAGTGGGTGGAGGTGGTGCCTGGATGGGGCTCCCCAGGAAACGGGCTAGTTAGGGGGCAGTAGGGGGCATGCTGCATGGGGGTGGGCTGCACACTGGGGACATGCCACATGAAGCTGACACCCCCTGACTGTCACCACCCATAGGCAAAGGTCCAGCTCCTGTCCCATGAGGAGGAGCTGAACACTAGGAGGAAATGCTGGGGCTGACCGCTGGTCAGAGCTTCCCTCAGGAGATGGCTGAGGGCAACACGCGGTGGAAAGAACCTGGGACAGACCCTTTCCTCCAGAAACACAGGTGAGACCTGAGTTCCACCCACAGCCAGCCCAAGGCCAATGTCGTCCTGCTTGACCTGTCCCGGCCTACCCACCCTGTCTATGCCCCAAGCCTTGAAAACCTGGAGCAGGTTAGATGTGGTCACCCCAACACAGGTGCCCCCATCCTGCCCCTCAAGGTGAGTTCTGAAGGAAGGTCTGTGCCAAGGGTCAAAGGCTGTGTGGAGTGAAAAGAGGGCATGGCCAGAAAGAACCTCAACGAGGAGGGGAAGGCATGGCTGCAAGGAGGCTAATAGTTCATAGGCTAATGACCAGGGAAAAAGTGATAAGCTGGGGTCTTGAAATCCTGTGCCCTCTCTGCCCTCTGCTTGCACGTTTCCATTAGAAAAATTGAAAAAGAAACAAAGGGATGTCTATGGGCAGGGGTGCAAAGACCTGTGCCCGAACAGGAGGGCCATTTCCATTTCTGTTCCAATTCTGAGCCCAAGCACATAAAAACACCGCTGAAAGGACACAGTGCGAGCTACACCTGGGCCAGGGATCAACATTTCTGTAAAGGCTGGACGACAACTTTTAATTTGGGAGAATAACTTACAAAAAAAAAAGATGAATACACATGTCTCACATATATGCAAACACACTCACACACATACTTTTTGTAACAATCATACTTCCAGGAATAAAATTCATGTAAAAAATGGTACCAGAATCGTTATTTATGAGTCAAGAAAAATTACGAACCCAAACGTCCATCAAAAGGGAAATGGCTAAATATATTCACTGTCGGTGGAATATTAATGTGGAAGTTTTTCAAGAACTCTTTAAGTCAAGTTTTAAGGCAAATGGAACACAGGAACATGCCCACTAAAGAGAGTGAACAGAGTAAGACAGAATGGCCCCACTTCCTTACACTTCTTGCCACAGAGCAAGAATGGACCTGCCAAAACGTTCTCAGCAGGGATTTCCCTTTTTTATAAAGAGATTTTAGCTGATGTTTGATTTCTTTGTTTTCCTACCATAAAACAACTGGCACTTTTATTATCGAAAAATAGGTTCAAAAATTGCTGAATCCTTTTATCTATTTTCATAGTCAGAAAGAGAATGAGAGGACTGGTGGTGGGAGCCTCTGGGCTGAGTGGGATGGGTCCCCCAGGTTGAGGGCTGGCCACGGACACACGTCGGGGGCCCTGAATCCCCCAGGCACCCCACAGGAACCCGGTCACAGCTCACCTAGTCGGGACTGCAAGGTCCCGTCGTCAGTTGACGCCATGTCGTTGAGTCTGAGCAGCCCCCGGCCTCTCTCCACCCACGACTGCGAGGTCTTGTCAAAGACAAACAGCTTACATTGGATCTGCAACATAAAGTGAACGCGCATGAACCACCAGGTTCAACAAACTATGGCTCGGGGGACACATCTGGCCCTTGGCCACTTTTCTGTCCTGCTTTCAAGCTAGAATGGATTTTACATTTTCAGAAGCATATTAAAAAAAATCACTTGGAAATGCAAATCAAAACCACAATGTGGGGGACTTCTCTGGTGGTCCTGTGGTTAAGAATCTGTCTTCCAGTGCAGGGGACAAGGGTTCACCCCTGGTTGGGGCACTAAGATCCTACAGGCTGTGTGGGGCAACTAAGACCTGACACAGCCAAATAAATAAAAAAATAAAAATAAAAAAAATCCACAATGTGATACCACTTTACACTCACTGCTGCTGCTGCTGCTGCTGCTAAGTCGCTTCAGTCGTGTCCGACTCTGTGCGACCTCATAGACGGCAGCCCACCAGGCTCCCCCGTCCCTGGGATTCTCCAGGCAAGAACACTGGAGTGGGTTGCCATTTCCTTCTCCAATGCATGAAAGTGAAACGTTAAAGTGAAGTTGCTCAGTCAGGTCCGACTCTTTGCAACTCCATGGACTGCAGCCTACCAGGTTCCTCCGTCCATGGGATTTTCCAGGCAAGAGTACCGGAGTGGGGTGCCATTGCCTTCTCCGTCACACTCACTAGGATGGTTATAACCAAAGGACAGATGGAAACAGGTGTTGGAGGATGTGGAGAAAGCAGAACCCTCACACCTTGCTGATGGGAATGGAAACTGGTGCAGCTGCTGTGGAAAACTGTCCTTTAAAGTGTTAAACATGGAGTTATCACACGGCCCAGAAATCCCACTTGTATGTATCTACCCAAGAGAAGTAAAGCAGGTGTGCACTGAGAAACCTGTCTGTGAGTGTTCATGGGGTATCATTCTTAATTCCGCCAAAGTGGAAACAAAGCAAGTGTCCCCCAACAGGTGATGGGATGAGCAAACGTGGTCCATCTGTACAGTTACTCAGTCATGAAGAATGAGGCTCTGACACATGTTCCAACAGGGACGAACCTTGAGAACATGCTGCTCAGTGAGGGAGATCAGATGCCAGAGACAACATAGTATGAGTCTGTTGACATGAAACGCCCAGAACAGGCACATCCAGAGAGAGAGAGAGAGAGTGGATTCGTGGTTGCCAGTTGCTGGGGGAGAGGAGGGTGGGGAATCACTGCTGCAGGGCAATGGGCACAAGGCTTCTTTTTCAGGGGCAAAAATGTTCTAAAGTAGTGATGACATTTGTACAACTCTCTGAATGTGCTAGAAACCACTGAACTGTACTCTTTAAAAAAGGTGAATTTCATATTATGTGCACTGTATCTCAATAAAACTGTTTTATGTCTAAAAAAGTGCAACAGAGACTGTAAGTGACCCTTTACAGAGAGAAGTCTGTAGATCTTTATAAGTCAACATCTCTTGATAGTAAAATGAATCTGTGAGTAGGGGTAAACAGTACCACGGAAAACTCCCCAATGCCACATGTACGTGGTTTATAGACACACACAGGGGTATGTGTGGAAGGAAGAAGGGCAGATGGAGCCCTACCGCTCTGGACCTGCCACCTCAGGAGGGGAGGATCGTGGGGATGTGGCAGGAGGGCTGTGAAGTCTGGGCTAAGAGGAGGACACAGCACACCGGGACAAGATAGTCACAGCTGCTAAGCAGGCGGCAGGAAAAAATGTCTGTTTCAGGTCTGTAATTTGTCTTAAGACGGACCGTATGGCTCTACCACCTGGCACCACAAGCAGGTGGGCACTCACCTGCAGCACGTTGCTCTCGGCCTCCTCCCCGGTGATGACCTCCACTTTCTCTAGCAGGCACTTCCGCGCCGTTGCCTTGGTGTAGGCGGCTGCCGACTCGGCCAGGGACTCTGCAATGTGATTAGCTGAACGACATTGACTATTGACTTGGTTGGGGGGAGGGCGTACCTCATGGGACACCCCAAGGGGGCCAGTGCCTCTGGGAGCTGCACCTTGGCCCACAGGGGACCCCGGTAACGCACCCCGTGACTCTGCCAGGAGCGGCCAGCGCAAGCTCCAGTTCCCACTCTCCTGGCTCCGGGGAGGACAGAAGACAGCGAGACCTCTGAGGGTGCTGAAAAGCACCCCCTCAGCCGCCTCAGATGGGGACAGACACCTCACCCATTCTGGGTCACCAGGCAGCGCCTGGGCCTGTCTGTCCTGAGCTGGCCAAGCCCCCTCCTGCAAACTGGATGCCAGCACCCATGGCTGGGGTTCAGTGTCCCCGGACACCCTCCTGGGACAGGACCAAGGCCTACCTTTCTCAGGGGTGGCCTCCTGGGATGAGGACTCAGATCCTGACTCTGCTGCCGTGTTTTCTCTGTTGGCATCTGAGCTGAGTTCATTTAACTTGGGTGGGCTCTGTGGGGAGCAAAGGTGTACAGAAGAATGTGGGTGTGTGGGAAGGTGGTCCCAGTGGGCTGACTGCTGCGGACAGGAAGTCTCTCTGCTGGGAGGCAGCTCTTGGCACGTTCTCTTCTGGGCAGAGGGTTTCTCTTGGCCAGTTTCCCTCTTGGAGCCTGGGGACCCATCCAGCCCCAGCCCCTCTCCACTCAGTGCTCACTGAGCATCCTCAGATGACGCACTAGACACAGGCCTTCCCTGGACGTTGTATGTGAACTGCCTGTGCAGCCTCTGCGGCATCACCCAGAGGCGGGAGCCACCAGCTGACCACAGGCCACTTGGTCACTTTGGTCTGTGAGGCAATTCTTTGACTACTTCATTATAATCAACAAAGGACAGTACTGATACTCAAGAAAAGAAGCAGCGAGTTCCTCAGCATAATAAACAGAGACCAAGATGCCAGGAGTCAGGTGAGCCCCCAACAGCACCTGAGCCACCCTCACAAATGGACACAACGGGGGTGGGAATGTATGGTTGGGGGAATACAAGGAAAAAAATAAGGAAGCAGGTGACAATTCTAGAAGCCCAGCCTGGGCCAGAAGACGACCCAAAGTATGTGTTATGAGTGCAGGGGACACTGCGGGGGCCTGTCCAAGGCTGCAGTGGCTTCACAGTCGGGGTGGGGCTGCCCTCTCCTGGTGTCAGAGGGGGCTCGTGGTGGTCCCAGCAGCACACAGCTGAGGGCTCTGGCCGACAGCTGTCCCCACCCTGCCCTGAGATGAGCAAAGACAGGAAGCGCAACCCAGGCTCCAGCAGAGCTTCTCCGGGCCGCCAGGTTGGTCCCTCCTGGCCCCTGCATGCTGTTTAGGCTGAGTCTGAGTTGGGTTTTCTTTCTCTTACTCAGCAAAAGAAAGCACTCTAATGTCACAGGACACGACACAGCAGCCACACCCCACAGGCCCCTGTGACCTGTGGGTGGCTCTGAAAGTCTCTGGGCCCCAAGGATCATCCCCACGGGGTCACTCACCAGCACGCGCTCACTCATGTTCTGGCCAAACACGAATTTGTTGCTGGCGGCGTCGGCACTGTTGGTTGCATTCTCTAAACTGCAGGGGAAACGCACTCTGAGTGAGTGTGGGGTGGCAGGGGCACAGGGCCAGCGGTGTGCACACCCGCACACAAATGTGCACCGCTGGAGCAGAAAGCAGCCGAGGCCCTGCAAGGCCAAGCAGGCTGGTCTGCTCGCCAGGGACAGGCCCCACAGACTCTGGGCTGGGCCCCTCCGGGAGGCAAACAGGAACCCTTGGCTCCAGCTGCCTGGCACCAACTGCTCAGTCACTGTGTGACACGCCGGACACTCATCTTCCCCACCCCCCTGGAGGAGGGCGCTACCACAGAGAGGCTGAGTGCAGGGCCCATCCGCTCAATCCCTGAAAACATGCCCCCGAGACGTGCTGCAGCTCTCTGGGCCCCTCCCCTGGCCCCACGCCAAGGAGGTGACACCTCCTACCAGGCTGCAGGTGGGTAACAAAGGATGGCCCTAGGGGAGCGCTCGGTAAACGGCCACTGCCATGGCCGTCACACTTCATCCGGGTTAAGACATCATAGGCTGCATGCGCCTCCCAATGTGGAAAACACTGAGGTGCATAAAACATGTCTTAAAACAACTGATGTGCTCCACTAACTGGGGGCCTGGCTGCCGGGCAGGAGGTCACTGTTCCCGCCAGGCCTCTCGGAGGCTGGTGTCTACACAGTGCCCGCCCTGCTGGCCCAACTCCCAGGCACGGCGTGCCTTCCTCCCCAGATGCCCCAGCAGCCAGGTTGTGGGTGAACGCCCCCACCAGCAGTGCCAACAGGGCGCCCGGACGCAGCGCGGGGAGCACCTGGTGACGGAGGTCACTCCCGGGATGGGCTGAACACCCCACAGACTGTGGCCCTGCCTCAGCTGTCCGCTGCAGCGCCCGCCCCACCGTGTCCTGGACCCTCCACACCTCTACCAAGTAGGGAAAGAGGGCTGGAGGTGACTGGAGTCTGGCTGCTTGTGCCCTCCCGAGGGAGGACTGGGCTGGTCCAGGGACAGTGCGTGACCGTGGGTCCCCCTGAGGCGGAGGCTCCTCCGAGCAAGGCTAGGCACCAGCCTGAGGCACACACCTGGAGCTGATGTACTGAAGGAAGTAGTTGGTCGCAGCTGGCGTCTCTGAACTGGGGTGTCCGGTGTTCTCCATGTCTGCCACTTCAGTGTTCTCATTGATCAACTAGGAAATGAGAGGAAACACTGCTCAGGGGACGGCACGTTCAGGGCCTCCACAGCTCAGACCATCTGCAGAGGCCCTGTGCCGACACACAGCTCCATCTACATGTGTGTATCCTGGGGGTTATAGTTAAGATGTAAAAACAGTCCATAAGGTGCTAAGGAGCCTTTTCTCCTCTGTTTAAAAAAACACACTCAAGCTGGCATCCTGTTGACATTTTCCACCAATGCTTCTGCACCAAGAGATCACAGATTATGTACAAATTTCATATTTTAAAGGGTTCATCATAAACAGAAACATGATTTCTTGAGGCTTCTTTTATGCCAACTGTCATGCTGCCCTGGTTAAACACATTCTCCGATGCAATTCTCCTGGGAACAGAGAGGTGGGTGTTAGCGACTGCGTTCTGAGAGAGGAAGCAGAGGCTCAGAGGGGTTAAGAAACCACACCTTCAAGTCACCCTCCATGCAGAAGCTGGGATGTGGCCCTGAGACCCCAGGGCCTCCATGAGACGCTGCCCCACCCCAATCTCAAGGCAGCATGGAAGACTTGACCTGAAGGCCCAGGCCTCTTTTTTCCTGCTTCCTGCTCCTGGGAGGGAGCGGCTGCCAAGGGACTCGTTATTTTGCCTAAAGCTGTGCAACATCAACACCTACTTCTGTGTCTCTGGGGGCATCCGTGCTCCTGCCGGACAGCGGGCACCAAAGGAGGAAGCAGCTAGTGTGGCTGGACACCTTCCCTGCACCCCAGACTCTGGTCTCCTCATTTCAGGGCTCCCCACCCTCCACATCACTGACCCCGCACCTAGATGGTTCCCTGAGTGGAGTTGGGGGGGCATCCTGGGCACTGCAGTGTGTTGGTCAGCATCTCTGGCCTCCACCTACTTAGTGTCAGTGGCATCTACCCTCCAGCTGTGACAATGACTGGTGTCCCCAGACCCAGCCTCCAGGAGCTCCTGCCAGATGAGCTGATGCACATGGTGCAGAGGAATCTCCTGCCCCAGGGCTGGGACAGGTCTCCCAGAGGGCCAGAGCGCAGGGCCCCAACTGAGAGCCCCTGCCATGGCCACAAGCTCCCCACCCCCGACCCAAAGCCCCCAGAGCAGACCAACACAGCTGGGGGCAGCCGGGAGGGGCAGAGCCTCTGCCTTCTGGGGGAGAGAACATAGCGTCTTCCCAGCTGTCCTACTTGAAAACAAACAGAGGCAGCTTTCACTGGGGGTGATGTAGCCCCTGGGGGACAGTCAGAACTAGTGGGAATGCTTCCCGTGGTCACCACTGGCAGGGAAAGGCATCCAGAGGGCGGGGCTGGGGAACGCTGCTCAACACCCTCAGTGCCCAGGATACGCCTCCCAGAAATAAGAAGGATCCAGTCTAAACACTGCCAGTGCTGAGAAACTCTTCAGTAAGGATAAGAGTCTCTCTGGAGACACTGAAAGTGTCGGATACTAACATCTGCTCGTTCCTTTGCTGTAAAAACATCAGCTGTCAGGGCTCAGTCACCTCCCTGACCTTGCTCCTGGAGCACAAGGGGGCTGGCTGCCAGGAGCCCCGTCGAGCTCCACAATCGGGGTTGGGGGTGGGGTGCAACCAGCAGTGCAGCACGATACCACCCTAGACACAGCCCCGCTCCCCATCTTTGGGAAAATGAAGCTGGAGGAGGCACAGGCAGGTTGCCTCACTAGTCCCCAGCTCGTCCGGCTCTCCGACCACCTACCTTCACTCTGTCTCTCAAGTTCTGACCAAACACGAATGCCTGCTGGGCCCCCTGCTCTTTCTTCTCACAACTCTCCTCCTCGGAAGCATTGCTAGACTCGTTTCTCTGGGACTTCTCCTGGTTAAAACAAGCAAACAGGACAGCTGAGAAGCACGAACACTCCAGCTCTAAGAAGTGAGACGAGTTGTCTCAAGCCCCTGCATCTGCTCAGCATGAATCCTGTGGTGCAGGCCCTTGGGTGGGGGGTGCTGGGGAGATCCCCTAGGACGGGGAAAGCTCTGGGCAGTGCCCTTGTCACTGGGGATGCTGGTGAAGGATGGTGGGGGGTAGGATGGGTGGGCTGGGGTCACTTCTGGATCTTCCTCAAGCTCACTGCCCTGGAGACCCTGGCCACCAGTTTCTGAGAAGCTGTAGGCTGTGGGAACGATTCCTCTTCCAATTCTGCCGACTGTGGTTGGAGGGTGGGGGGCTCAGGGACGTATGAAGATTGAATTGCACATGTTCATTTTCCCCATTTGAGCCTCAACATCTGGCGGGGCGGGGCTGGGGGGGGCGTGGGTAGGGAGGTGGAGAAGCCCAGGCAGCACTGTATCTGCCCAAATGGATGGAGTGGAAATAAACACACGGGTGCAAGCGGTCTCTGCACATGGTCCCTCGGGTTATATGTGACTGTAGCTCGGGTTTCAGGTCTGACTTGCCAACCACAAATGCAGGCTCTTTGTTAAACGTCCTGTATTTTCCAGCTGCTGTGCAATGCTACTGGAAAACACATCTGGCCTATAGAATCTCATAACTTGTCTTTTCTAAAGAACAATTTCTGAGCCAACTCCCAGGCACACTTCTGCCACCAGAAGCAAAGCGCGTGTACAAATCCCTAGGAGCTGCTCGGCTGTGTGAGAGGACAAGGAGACAGCTCTCCATGGAGAGCCACAGGTCCCTTCACTGGCACAGCCCTACTCATGGCCCATTTCTCTCGGAACCAAGCATGGGGTCCTGGCAGCCTGGCGACTCAGCCAGTCAGCTGTGGTTACCCACGGATCCCTCCGGGTAAATCAGGCGGCCAGAGTACAGGCCAGCTTGGGCACGGCCCAAAGTGGCTCTCAGCCCATGTGCTCAGCAATGCCCCAAGAGGCCTCGCATGTGGTGCACTCCCTGCCCCTGTCGAGGACAGACCTCAAGTCCTGGCGCCTCATCAGATGGACTTCTCCGGGCCGGGTTGTCAGGCAAGGCTGATGTTGCTGCCCCTGTGCAGTCTGCTGGGATGCTGACCCCGTTGGTGTCGCTGCTCGGGACTGTGGGAAAAAAAGACGGAGGGCGTCTCATCTCTGAGGCTGGACCACCTCTACTGCCCCTTCCTACCACTGGGGTCCAACAGTGGAGGGTCTCTTTTTTAAAGGAGAGGATCTGGGACTTCCCTGGGGTCCAGTGGTTAGGACCCTGTGCTTCCATTGTAGGGGGCCCAGGTTTGATTCCCAGTTGGGGAACTCAGATCCCACATGCCACACATTAAAGTGAGAAAATTGAAAAGATAACATGCTTAAAGAAAAGTGCATACCATGGAATCAATACTGAAAATCACAAATTCTTAGGTTAGAAAAACCCAAATACCAAACGAAAACCTCACAAAACTGAGAATCTATTATTATTAATTCTACAAAGAACCCCGTGAATTTTCAGTTTATTCAGACATACTACCACTAAGGAGGAAAATAAGAAAATGTATTTGGGGAATAATTATGAATTTTATAAAAATAGTTTTACTAATAAAGTCTTTTTTCTATGCACTCCTCTCCCTGGTGGCTCAGACGGTAAAGAATCTACCTGCAATGCAGGACACATGGATTTGATCCATGGGTCGGGAAGATCCCCTGGAAGAGGGCATGGCAACCCACTCTAGTATTCTTGGCTGGAGAATCTCATGGACAGAGGAGCCTGGCGGGCTACAGTCCATGGGGTCGCAAGAGTCAGACATGACTGAGTGACTAACATTTCACTTTTCAAGTAGTTGCAACTATGCAACTTGCACAACTTCAAATTTGGCTTTGTTCAGCATTAGACCAAACAATTTTCCATGTAATTAAGACTCTTCAAAAATACCGACTGCTCCTCCCAGGTGGGTTGTGGCACTGCTCCCGATAAGGAGTTCTTAAATTGCAGGGAAAGATTAAGCAAAAAGCCTATCGTGATTAAAAAATTAAAGATCAACTGCAAACCACATCTGGTATGTGGATACAACAGAAACATGGCTAAGGAGTTACATCTCGAGGTTGGGGAGTAAGGTGAGACTTCCTCTAATCAGGTCACTCCTCCAGTCTTGGAGATGCATAGGGCTGAGCTGCGCGCCTGAGGTGGGACCCAGCTCTTGGGAGTCTCGGCACCACAGCAAGGGACAGTGGAACTACATGTCTGCTGGGCTCATCAGGAAATGAAGTCTTGTTTCCCCTGCACTCAGCAGATAGGCCCCAAACCACCTGTGATTGAACCCTCCTGTGCGAGCCTGGCTCCGGGGCTGTGACTCACCTGTCTGTGAGAGCGCCTTTGGCTGCGGGGCCTGTAATACTGCCGGGCGAAGCACGCTGCGCTGCTGCTCCTTGGGCTTTTGGCTTGGCAGACCTGGTGACACAGGTTGGCTTGCCCCGGTCCCTCCGACCCCACAGGCAGAAGTGACCCCCACCCCCACACTCAGGCACTTATAGAAGTGCCCCCAGTGCCCCATGTGACGTCTCTCCTAGACTGGGCTTTACAGAAGTAAAGAAAGAAAACCCAAGCTATTTTCTTTACAGTTAGACACACATTCCAGCTATTGTTATTTTTATATGTGGTTCAATAAAAAACTCTGTGAAACAGATCTTGCCTGCAGATTAATCCAGGGAGTATGGGAACACTACAGGGGAGCCAAAGGACAGCTGGTCTCGCGGGTCAAGGGCAGACGGTGAGGGGAAAGCAGTGAAGCCATGGTTGACCTCTCGAGTTTAGGACTCCACAAGGGGTCACATAAAGGTACCCCTTACATGTGCTTCTCAAAATGCCACGTTGAGAAGATCCCTCTGCCAAACACAGGGCAAGGACCACGAGAATGTCCCCGTCCCTGCACGGGCTTCCCACTGGAGGTGGATGGCACCAGCCTGGGCCCTTCTCACTCATGGGCACTCTGCTACTCTGGGTTAATGCTATAGCCAGAATGCTCTGGGGAGATAGTCCGATGACTGAGGACTGCCGGGCACAGAGCCTGAACGCCTCACACCAAGCCGATTCTTCTCCGCCTCCTCCTCCTTGAGGCAGCGGGCTCTTGGACAGAGCACCTCCTGGTCTGAGGGCGCGCCTGGGGCTCATGTGTCAAGAGAGGGAGCCCAGGGCAGACTGGCACTTGGGAGGCTGAACCCTGCGCTCCTCCTCGACAGCAGACACCCACCTGCACTGGGGGCCTGGCCGTGAATCAGCGTCGGCGGCTTCAACCGGAACCCACTGCTCTTTTCCTCTACAAGCACAAGACAAAAGATGAAAAGTGGGCCTGCTGGGGCAGGGCAACAAAGCCGCAGGGACCCGGGGCGGCCAAGGCCTTTGGGCTGGGCTTCAGTGGCCGTGGGCCTGGAGAACCAGGGCAAATATTTCCAAGTTCAGAGAAGCAGAGGCTGGTCCAGTCCTGTCTGTGGGGCAGCCCAGGGAGGAGGCCGGAGGGCCGCAGGCAGTGCTGGCTCTAGGAGAACTGCCGGCAGCAGAGACTGCAGGGTGAGTGTAGGACTGGACAGGCCTCTGCCCGTCTACCCAGCTGCCTGCAAGGGCTGAGGGCCCCAAGGACAATCAGGGAGCCCCAGAAGACTGGCCCTCCCTGGGACCCAGCTCCCTGTTCAGGAGGACACAACTGCTATCAGGAAAAGTCCTGCCATTACAGCAGATGTCCGGGAAATGAGACACGTTTTCTGTGGTGAAAGATCAAAGGAGGCCAATGGCAGGCTTGCTCTCTCCAGATGTGCCAGGAAGGCCCGGGAGGAGGAGGCAGGGCCTTCTGAGGATGGGGTCTGGGACTGACAGCCATGGCTCAGAGCCCAGTTCAGCTCAGCCACCGGGGCACCCAGACCTCTTCATTCTGCATCCCCGTGACTGGCCCATCTTAGGGAGTGGGGGAGACAGGCTAACGCCACCCCTGATTGGAAGGGTCAAGTAGAAAGCCTCGTGGTTCCGACAGGACAGTCTGTCCCCAGAAAAGCCAAGGGATGGCCTCACTTTTGTGCTAAGGTCCAACCCATGGGAAAAAAACCTTTACGGGTCGCTGGGAACAAGCTCAATACACAGAAATCATATGTGTGTTATTAGACACGAGCAGTGAATAATTCAAAAATGAAACTGAGAAAACAACTCCATGTACAACAGCATGAAAGAGAATATAGTACCTGGAAATAAATGTAACCAATAATAACTATAAAACATTGCTAGAAGTAAAGACTTACAGAAATGGAAAGATGTTCCCAAAGGCCACACAGTTGTGTGATTCCATTCACATGAAATGTCCAGGGCAGGCAAATCCACAGAGACAGAAAGTGGATTCGTGGTGGCCAGAGGCTGGGGGGACCAAGGGGGGAGTGACTGCCGAAGGGCACAGGGTCTCTTTTTGGAGTGACAGAAACATCCTAAAATTAATTATGGTGGTGGGTACACAACCCTTCAGCTGCGCTAGAAACCCTTCAGTTGTACACAGAAACACCACCACAATCACAACTCATCAGGCCACACAATTACAATTAATTAGGTACGAAAATCAAATCGGAACTCCCCATCAGGCAGGAGGGCCCTGTGCTCTCCTCAGGCAAACACAGGTTCCCAAGAGTGATGCCCCCTGCTGGTCAGCACATGGGAGCCCGCACTGCTGGAGCTGGCCTCCTGAGAGAGGCCTCAACAGCCAGGCAGCCCAGGATGTGGGGGAAAACACGCTTCCAGGTAGGCCTCTTGGGCAGGGAGATGCTGAATTACATTGCCAGAGCTCAGGGTTACTAAGAGGACGACTGGCAATTTAGAAGCATTGAAAAAGACTGAGGTAAAATTCACAACTGAGGTAATTTTAGAAGGTCCTCGGAGCTGGCTTTGCAATGATCATACTGCGACTACTATTCACCACTCTGCTCTGACAGGCTAACCCTCGGGGTCGACCCTGAGCAGGGGCAACAAGCGTGCAGAGTCGCAGACACTGACCACCACCACCCGGCCTGGTGCTGGCCCACCCATGGATGCACAGGACATCCACCCTGAATGCTGTGGTGAACTGACACACCACATGTCTCCAGGTGACTGGGAAAGTTGGACAGAAAGATGGTGGGGCCCAGAGCAGCAGGGGGACACTTATGGGGCAAGGCCCCCATCTGCACTAGAATAAATGTGCTCCCCGCTTGTGGCCTCTGGAAGCTCCCTCTGCAGCAAGGTCAGTGTGTAATGGAGAGGCGCTGCCCGGCGGTCAGAGCCCTAGCATGCATGCCTGGGTCATGGGCGTGCACAGGCCGTTGCACCTGTGCTCTCTCAAAGGCACACGTGTGGCCCCCACAACGTGAGCCTGCTGTGGGAGAGCAGCACTCCTAACAGGCAGCCTCGGCCCCCTTCTAAAATCATACCCAAGCAAGCAGGTTTCTTGCCTTGCCTCAGAGAGACCCCAAGTGATATCTGAGAGGGCAATGCTGGCTCCCAAGGGAACTCCAGGAACTCACGGATTAAACCAGGAAGACAGACCAGAATTTAGCCCGGCGCGGACCAGAAGCTAAAGAGAATCTGAAAGGAGGCTCCCTGGCCGGGGCTCAAGCAACACATAAACACACTGAGGAAAAAGGGAGCAGGTTTCTCACTGTCAGAAAAGAGGCCGAAATATGAAGGGGGGAGGGTTTCAATGAACCTTGTTGACACTGGACGGGAAGTATCCACATGAACTGGGGTGACCTATACACGCATACAGAGCAGCAGAGACACAGAACACATGTAGACACGAGGGCCTGTATGTGAAGAGGTCCATGTACACATATATATATACACGTATATGTATGTATGTGCTCTCAGCCATGTGTGTTCCCAGCTGTGGGTACAGAGAGGGCCTGGGAGCAGCAACAGCCCCCAACAGTGACCATAGGGCTGAGCACTCAGATCTTGGTTCCAAGAAACCACTCTCCACTAAGCAGAGCCAGGACCCACCTAAGGACAGGGAGAGAAGATGATGAGCCTAGAACCCCTTCTGACAATAAGAAAAGGGCATGCTCAAGAGAAGGATGGGAACATGGCTGGAGAGCACAGAAACCTGCTGGACGGGGCTCCCGAAAGCCAGATCGGGGACCATTAGAATAAACTGACGGCGGAAGTAAGATCTGAATGGTACGATAAATACTAGTGACAAAGGATTATAGCCCACTGACTGAACCAGGCAAGGCTGAGGGACTGTTTTAGATGCCTGACGCATGAGCCAGGACGGGATGCCTTTGCTCATCACTAGGGTGCGTGGGGGAAGATCGAATGGGGTCTCTAGGTAGTGGGATGGAGAAGTACCTTATTATTCTTAAGGGTTACATTTTTTTTCTTTCTTTCAAAATAAAAGCTAAAAAAAATTAAAAGGCAGGTGGGCAAGGAGCCGAGCAGTTCACTCTGCAGAGTGGACAGGTCAGTCTGTCCCCACTGCACACTGCAGTGGGGACCAGGGACTGGGCTGACCTTTTATGATCCGGCCCCCACAGTCCAGAACGAGGCTCACTAGGCTGGTGCCCAGGCCTTCCCCAAGTAACCCTGAAAACCAAGCTCCTCAGAACTTCCCGGTGGTCCAGTGGTTAAGAATCCACCTTCCAATGCAGGGCACTCGGGTTCAAGCCCTGGTTGGGGAACTAAGATCCCCCATGCCACAGCGTGGCCAAATAAATAAAAAACAAAAAGCCACCTAGCTCCCTTTCAGGCCCCGTGAAGGGGTCAGCTCAGAACAGTTTGCCTCTGGAGTCAGAACAAATTCAACCACTTGAAACAGTGCCATCAAATCAACCCTCAAAGTTACAGCTTGCCTCTCCCTCCATGGCGCCCTTGTGCCAGAGGCTGACTGAGCTCGCCTTGCTTTTGAAGTCAGCAGTGAATTTATACAAGGCGGACTGGGTTACAGAATTCGGATGGTTATGTTCGCTCATTAAATTTTTTATGAGGAATTCCAGCCACGTGGGAGAAACTTTCAGGAAATCTTGGAGCTGGTTCTCTACTGAAGGACCGAAAAAGGAAAAGGCTCCACATTCTTCAGAAAGGATCAAGCTATTCGCCGTAAAGTTTTAAAGCTGTGACTAAATATATTTATCTAAACAGATCTAAGTAGTATTAGTCAGTGTGAGAATTTAATACACAGAGAAGGGGTCTGGAAAATTACATAAACTTCAGAGGAGTGACCATGGGGATGGCAGTGTGAGCGGGAAATGAACAGGAGGACTCTTTCACTCTATGTATTTCTGAGTTTTTAATGACACAGAGGTACAGTATTTGTGTAAAATTTTGAAAAACGAGCACCACATTTCACTATGGGTTTTTTTTGTGTGTTTGCTTTTGTCTTTTTTTTTAAAGGGACTTGAAGCTCCCTGTAATTAGGCTCTGCTTGCAGAAACCGAAATTAAGGGCCACAGGAGTCTGTCTGACACTGGAGTCTAAATCTGCCTGCTGAAAGTTGGGAAACATGAACCGAAAAACAGTGCTAATTTCCAACTGCTTACCCTCGTTTAAGAGAGTGTTTTACAAGAGCAAGTGCTTTTCATCCCAGGACACCCCCAGTGACCAGCTGGTGAAGGGCAAAGGGACGCGAAGGCTCACCTGGTTCTGAGTCAGAATTGCCTGCAGATGGCTCGCAGAAGGTGGATGGCATAAAAACATTGTTTTTGGATACTGTCGACAAGGAGGTGCAGGCAGGGGAGGAACAAGAGGAAAATAGCGTGAGTAGGCAGGACAGACATGCCTGGGAGCATTTCTCCCACCTGAGGAGTCATCTCCAGGCCCCACTGTGGTGTTGCGGGAGGTGGGGGTGGGGGGCCAGCATCATGAACCTGGCCTTCAGCCACTCCTAGCAAAAGTGAAACCCCAGGATTCTTCCTACAGCCCCAAAACACGGTGTCCAGCGGAACAGTCTGAATCTGCCTGACACCTAGCTGTCGACTCTGGTCTGCTGTGGCCTCCTGCCTTGCCTGTGTGTCCCCAAGAGGACATCCAGGAGGGAAGCAGATGCTCCCCGGGGCCAAGCCCCAGGCCCTGCTCCCTGTCACCAGTCAGGGCTTGGTTGGCTGCAGGCTCCCTCCACCCCCCTTTTAGAATCTTACAAAAGCACCTGGTTCCCTGGTTGCGGGCCAGGCAACAACACAGGGGCTGAAGACCAAACCGTGCAGCTACTTAGCTGCCTGAAGACTGCAGGCAGCTAAGTAGTATCAGAGTGCAGCACAAAGCCAAGGCCTTTGAACACAGACCACTTGTCTCTACACGCCTGATGGCTAAGCTGAACCCTAAGGGGGATGCGCCAGAGGACAGGACTAATGTCTACTGGTCCTTGGTTTCTCCAGCCTACAGCCAGAGTACAGACTACCACTGCTCTTCTCTGCTGCACTTTCTTGATGGAAAAAGTGAGGCTTAGCAGTGGGCAGTGAGCGGGAAGAAATGTGATCTATGGCCAGCAAGTGGATGCTGCCCCTCCTGTAATAAGGCCCATGCAACAAGAGTGAAGAAAGCCTTAAAAAAAGGATGGACTCCCAGCTTGGACTGCAAGCTGTCCGGAGGACTCCTCAATGCAAACCACAGCACCTCTGTTCGGGGTGGTGAGTAGGGGGAGTGTCTCCTGCAGTTGTGAAAAAGGGTTCAGCTATGCCCAAGGCAAGTGTTCAGGGAACACGCATGGACTCAGGTGTGTCACAGGAGTGATGGTAAGAGGACATACTCTTTAAGCTTCCAAGAGTCTTTTCTCTCCTAAAGTGACATCCTTAGGGCTCACAGCTGTAAATATTTTATGTGAATTCCCAAGACTGAACTTCAAGCTAGGGAGCTGGAGGGCATGTGAAAGCCAGTGCTGCAGAGAGCACCGGGCAATGCCTGGGTGGGGCGGGGAGTGGGGGGCGCTGCTGCAGCTTTGACCCTACAAGGAGCAGCGGCAACCCCAGGCTTGCAGAGCCCCCCAGTCAGTAGCCCCAGCGCCTCCCTCTATCTCAGGAACTCCCCTCTGTCCACCAGCTGGTCTCCTGGCCTCCGTGTATGCACAGACCTGGTTCTGCCCTGGAAGGTCCAAGCCCTTGGGCCCAGCCTGGCCAATCCGTCTGAGCTCCCCTCCTTGGGGAGTTCATGCCATCCCACCACCAAAGTGTCTGCCAGGGCCGCTGGACTCCCCATGTACTGTCAGTGTGTCTGGGCTTCTCAACTGGCCCCCCTGGGCACTAGCCTCACGGCTGAAGGGCGAGGGGGACCCCCCACTTTCCACACCTTCAGTCCACACCTAGCCAGCGGCCCTTACAATGTGGACATGCACTTAATGGTCAGAGCCCCAAACATGGCCCTGACATCCCACCCCTCCGTGAGTGTCATGGATTCAGATGAGGGTGTCTGTGCTGTGCTCAGCCAAGCTCCAGCCTTACTCCCGTCCCCCAAAATAACTGAGCCTCAGGCTGACCATAACTGGAGACAAAAAAGGCATGGGAGGCACTGCAGGGGGACAGCAGGCTTGCAAACATGGCTGCTGAATTCACCATCCAGTAAAGGGCTGCCACTGTTACCTGACTGTGATGGTGGGAACTGCGTTAACGAGGATGTTCTTTCTCGCTTGATGGGAGGGCAGTAATTTCCATCTTCTCGGTCAGAATCTACAGAAAATGAGGAGGAGGAGAAGAAAAATCAGGCTGCTTCCAATTTTACGACCGAAGCTGGTGAAACATTTGAGAGATAGCCTCACCTTCTCCACCTTCGGGGCTGGAGCCTCCGGCTGACCTCTGAAATGAGAACACACGTCAGGGCAATCAGAAAGGGCCACACGGCCTGGTGGCTCCTGACTTCTGCCACCAATGGATCCTGAAATGTGGCACCAAGGGTGTGGGGCCTGGGTTCAGTTGCCCGGGTCACAGACTTTCGACCTAATGCCTGAAAATCTCCTGTGAACCTTCTGCCCCCTCCTTGCCAGGCCTCGTGCCAAGGACTTCTAACAGCTGGGAATGTTCCCAGCACAGGATCAATTCCCAAGTTTCTCCACTGGGTACAGCTCACTGGCATGTCCCCTGCACCCCCCACCCCAATCAAAGAGAAAAACTGGCTCTGGCCAAAGTCCATTCTGCCGAGGTGACCTCTCCACTCTGAAGGGCAGCAGGGCTGCGGACACTGGGTCAGGGGGCCCCCGTCCCTGGCGCCTCCCCTGGTGTGGAACCCAATTTCCAGGGAGGCTGCTGTTTCCAGAGTAGCTGAGTGCTTCGGTGCCATGGGCCCAAGTGTGCAGCACAGAATCCCTGGGTCCAATGGCTCAGACTACAGACCAGCTGAACAATCACGAGCTGAGAAAGGTGGATGAAGAACTTCCTCCCCAACAACCTCTGGATTTAGAATGCGAACGACTAGCAATTAAGAACCTTAAAATGAGCCCCTGGCCCCATCTGAGGTGATACATTCTCTCTCAGGGACTTGTGATTCTTCAGAGCTAAGCAGCCTAAAGCAAACTCCGAACTCCGAGGGGTCAGCATCCCCACCCCCCAGCCCCAAGCACCAGAGTTGAAGGGGAAGCAGGGGAGCCAATTTTCTTATTTTCAGAAAAGCCCCTTAGGGGTTAAGTTTGGCCAAATGAGGACCACCTGCCTTGAGCCTGTGAGGGATTAAATGAGATGATGCATGTGAAAGTGCTTTGCAAGATGCAGGGCCGCGGGTAAAAGCTGTAAAGTAAGGAAGCTGCAGATGAGGAGGCTGGGACCCCCGAGAACTGGGGCAGCGCTTTCCTGTAAAGGCCCAGTTCCACAGGCCCCATTCAGGCCACACGTTGTATATTCTTCGTTTTTATAACCCTTTAAAAACCTGAACACCATCCTAGCTTAGGCTGGACAAAAAGAGGCGGTAGGCAGAGTTTGCAGACCACTCCTCAAGGACAGTAAGAATAGGAACCCAAACCGCACCCCACCTCCATCAGAAACCATCTATCAAAATGCTCGGGAAGTGCGAAACCCTGCTAACACGACGGGCTCAGTGGTCCTCGGGGCAACTGTGAACATACCATGGGGCTCAAAACAAAATAAAATACCCCCGGAGGATTCAGCAGGCAGGCATTAGATGAGCACAAGATAGCGGTCAGGGCTCAGAGCGTGAAGGTGCTCAACTCCCTCTCAAAGGCTTGAGAGCTAGTCGGCCGTGTCTTGAATGTGGAACCTGGGGCAAACGGCTTCACTGGCTCAGATTTCCACCTCCAAGCTTGGAAGATAGCGTGGCCAGTGCTTCCTCTGCAGGGATAAAGGTGCGAGGGTCCACGGGTGGCCTCACACCTGGACTGCCCACACCCTCCCGGCAAGCTCACCTCCTGGAGTGTCACACCCAGGGCAGCAGGGCTTCAGAGCTCAGGGGACGGTGTGGACAGGAGGGACCAGGGTGGGGCACCCTCTCACCGTGGGGGGCTGATGAGAGAGGCACCATTGCAGCGCTGTCATTCAATGGGCCTGGGCTGGCAGCTGACAGCCAAGAGCCATGCCCGCGTCACCAGGACACCAGGTGTTCCTCTCGGATGCCCCCTGCCCTGGGTGACACTGTGAAGGCGCAGACTCCAGGGTCTCCTCCTGCTGTTCCTCTAGAGCAGGCCTTGCCAGCCCCAGACTACCCCTGCTGCCCTGCCCTAAAGTCCTGTCCTCGACTTCTTTCCCCCTTTTCATTCAACAAGCATTTCAACTCTACCAAACCTGCTCACGGCAGGCAGCCTCCAAGGCCCGTGGCACCTGTCGCTTCCTGAACGATTCCTGGGACCTGGAAACGGCCAGCCCCTATAGACACTACTCTCTCACTAACACCCTCCCTTCCCTCACCACTCAGGTGCGAATATCTCAGGCTGTGGCCTCACCCCTCCCTGCTCGTCTCCATGGCTCTTGCTCCGGGTCCCCCGCTGGCCTCTAAGTTCCGGAAGAGTCTGGCCCCAGTGCTCAGTAGGGCTCGCTCACCAGGTGTTCAGGGGAAGCACCTGGATCCCAGGTGCTTGCTGGCCACGGAGAAGCAGCCAAGTCACATACCCCCCTGACTGTATGCTGAGTGGGGGCCCTGACAGCTGCAAGGCCAGGATGGTCCTCCTGGTCCTTAGCTGCTGGGGAGGACGGTGCTCCGCCATCTCCATCTCTAGAGGCCCCTGTCTGGCTGCCCCTTCCACCGGCTAATTTCCATGGGTGTGAATGCCCCAGAGCTCCTTCTGCTAGGACTTTCTAATTTCATTCCATTTTGGTTGGAGAAGACTGTGATTTCTGGACTATCTTTGTTCTGTCAGTTTTTCTCTGAATATTCCGGGGCTCTTTTAACAACACTTAACTTGCTTATCCTTGCCAGCGACACCCCAAACCTCTCAGGGATCTGGGTCTCCCTGAGAATTTGATGGGAGCCAGGAGCCTCTCCCCAGAAGTGTACCCAGACCTCTGGGCTGCAGCCTTGCCTCTCAGGGCCTAGGACTGCTGACTCCAAGTGGCCTCCTGCTACACTAGGTCCCCTTCGTCCATCATGCTCCAGCCCTGCTGTCCCCTTCCTGTTTTCTGAACATGGTGACACTGTTTCTGCCTCAATGTTCCTTCTCCGCGTGTGTGCGTGCTGCTCCCACGGCTGTCCTGACCACCTCCAGGGTGAACCCAAGCTCACATGCCATCCCATGACCCAGCCAGAGGAAGCAGCTCCTCTGCCCCCACCCTCCAGCCTCTCTTGGGCCTCAACTGTTTTGTGCTTCGCAGTGGGAAGTGATCTGGTGTGCCCATCTGTTGTGTGCATCCTGCTACCACGAGGCCCTACCCTGTCTATTCGGCTTACAACTCCCACACCCAACACCTAGGATACTTGCTCAGCAAGCATCTACTACACAGATGGAGCCCCAGCCTCCGCCACAGCCCCCTTGGTGACCTGGAGAAGAAAGGGCACCTGGAGAGATAAGACAAGACACTCCTAGACCTCTGCCCCCAGGAGACCCTCAAGTCCACACTCCGAGTCTCAGAACCATCCCACAGGCGTGTGGCCAGCCTGCTGGTCCTGGACAGGCTGGGAGGAGAAGGCCTGTGAAGGACAACACAGAAGACTCCTCCACTGGGAGAGCCTTTCAGAAGCTGCTGGAACTTCCTGTGGGGTCTGAAACAGCTGACTTGGAAGCAGTGAAGACAGTGACGCCAGTAATTCTCCTCAACAGGAGCCAGCACGAGGACGCAGAAGGCCAGAAGAAAAGTCACTTCAGCTTGCCTTGGGAGATGCTGCTTCATGCTGGAAACCCCGCTCTGCTGCTTGTGTGAGCTGCAGTCTGGCCTCTTCCCACCCCATGGACCCCGCCAGAGAAGGCCTGAGCTTGCCGTCTAGGCCTGGTGCCTTGTGCTACCTTCCACTCCCTGGGGCACACATGGGGTTGGGCCCAGCAACCTGTAGCCCAAAGCTTGGGAGCCGCTGCTCCAGGGATGACTGTGAAGAGGGTCTTGAGAGCAGGCTCTCAGAATCTGTGCTTCTGGGGGAGCAGTCAGGATGGAAGTGGGGTATGGAAGCCCCACGTCCTTCTCTGCTTCTTTCCACAGCAGAAGCCACCTCTTTATGATGTGGGCTTCAGGCTGACACCTTGGGGATGCTCAGATCAGGGCACCCTGACTGCACACTTCACAGTGGCCGTGGGTCCCACTGAGCCCACTTTCTCAGAACACACTGGAACCCTGGGGAGAAGCAGCTTGTCCTGTGAAGGGCACACGTCCCTGTCACCAAGCACAAGACTGGAGGGAATACCTGACCCAGGACAGGGCCACAGGACTGAGAAGCTCCTGTCCTTTGTGTAAAGGCTGAATCGATGACAATTACTAGTATTCAGTTTACTGAGGCTTGCACCCTCTCCAGACAGGGCTTTTGTGAGGCTGCCTGGCGTGGGTGGCCTTGAGGGGACAAGGGCGCCAGGCCAGTCCAGGAGGCGAGGAGGGAGCAGGAGGCTGTCAAAGCTGAGACACAGACAAATGGGCAGTGAGCAGGAGTGAGCGGCGCTACCTTCTTGGCCTCCCAGAAAAGACGACATATCAAGTCCATGTCAGGGACATTCCTTCCAGAAAATACCAATTGGCCTGCCGGGGACTCAGCGATCCCCACCTGGATGGACCCCCATCTGGACAGTCCAGCTAGAAAGTCTGCTGCTGTGACTGCAGGAAAGTGGACACCTGGATGAAGATCCACTTGAGGGAGGTGCCTGCTGAGGCAGCCTCACCTTCATGTGGACCACAGGCCCACTCACCACTGTTTATCCTTTGACTCAGGGAACCAGCTCAGAGATTTTTACCAAAAAGGCAGACACTGAAAAAAAAGAGAAAATGAGGTAGCCTCCAAAGATGTGACTGCTGGGCAGGGGCAGAGGAGTGTCAAACCCTGTGCACATGTCAGAGGACGGGCTGGGGGAGTGGTCTGGCCAGAGGACTTGGTCCAGACTCTCAGTTTCCCAGTGGGGCTCATAACATGCTTCAGGCTCGGTAGTGCCTTGGCTCAGGATTTCAGCTGGCAGACGTCAGCCAGGCTCGGGGTGAGCACTGGGAACATTTTCTCCGGGTCAAATGGAGAACTTAATCCGGATGTGGTTTGGTGTCCCTCAAGCTGCCTTGTGAGAGCCAGGAGGTCTGATATAAGGAGACTGTTGCCTACTAGAGCTTCAATGGCCAAAGCTCTGATGAGACTGAAAGATGATAAGGGCCCTTCACAGGTAACAATTCAGTGAGCGACTATATCGCAGCTTTATAATCCCCCAAGGGATCGTGGAATGAAGAACAGACTGAACATGAGGGATGAGCCCTGTCAGGTTCCATGTGGGTGTTTCCTGAACTCCAGAGTGAGACAGAGTGAGCGCCAAATCTGCTCTGAAGCAAGAGCAACTAGTCCGAGTTCACCAGAGAAATATCTCAGCCCAGGAAGTAGCTGGGATCGGGGTCTATCCACACCCTAATTGACCTAAAAAACAAACTTTACTGTGTCTTAGTGTCCAAAAAGCAAAAAAAGCCCCGGATAGCTGAGCGCTGTCACAAATGGTGTGACAGCAGCACTGCTGGGACTTCTGATGGAACGAGTTACCCATGTTAAAACCACACAGGGTATGCACGTGTGTGTCACAGGCACGGCCCTGTCCACAAAGCTGGCACATTCAGAACAACCCCCCCTCCTCCCCAGGCCCTCTCCCACAGCAACATAACAACCATCTTCACGTTCCCTGCCATCGCCCTTGACCTTGCATCTTCTAGTCTGGGCACTGCTTGCGTTTCTCAGAATTAGAGCTTCTGACCTGCAATCCACAAGAATGGAGATGCTGAGTTCTGTTGGACAGGCCTCGGAAATTGGTGTCTGGACTGGCCACAGGGAGAAGGTGAGGCCCTGTCTCACAGGCATTAGCAGAACAGAGTCTGAAAGAGCCTGGCTTCTGGAAGGGCCACTGCCGTGATACCTCCTCTACCGTTTGCCACCCTCCATGGAAAACCCTCGACCTCTGCAGCTGGAAGTTCTCTGTAAATTGTGCTCTTCAACCTGGACAGCAACGGAGGGGCCCCATTTCCTGGACAGATACTCACAAAGACCACCTGTTCTCAGGGAACTAGGAACACATGCCTGCTGTCACCCGATTCAGGAGAAGGTTCCAGAAGCTGCTCTTGCCCAACCCAGAAAATGATTGCCTCTGAATTCCTGCTCTTGGCCCTCAGGTGGGGACATCAGATTGGAATCTTTCCTGGGCTTCTTTCCCTCAAGCCCCCTTCCAGGCCACGAAGGACAGCCCCCAACAGGGACAGACTGGTTCTTCTTTTCCCACCACACACTGATTCCTCCAAATGTTAAGATTTGGCTCCAGCCTCACTTGGCTAAACATCACTTCTTTCTGCAACCCAGGGTCTGGTGGCTCTAGCTGAATTTCAACGGTTTCCTCAAGGACATGGGAGACTGGCGGTGTGACACAAGGAACTGCCAAAGGTCTGGGAGAGGTCTGGGGCTGTGATGCCCTGGGTGCCATGTGGTGGGGTGGGATCCTGTTTTCTTGAGTCACTTTTCCCTGATGTGAAAACGGGGGGCTCTGCAACTAGGTACCAAGAGGATGAAGCTTTCGATCCTGAACGGAGGATAATGTTTACCTTTCCCGATTTATCAAACGCCAAAAACTCCAGACATTTCTTGTTCTGGAGAGTTCACAGTCTTCTCCACCTATAATCTTCCAAAGCCTTCTGAATACAAAGAAAAAGGGCTCGGGGAGCTCCCTCCGATTCAAAGGAAGCGGCTCTTCTTCCTGCTTTGATTGAAGACAAGCAGTTCACAGCCCAACCACAGTCCAGACACAACTGGTCTTGCAAAGCAACAGGCATTAGACACCTTTTCCTACAGATCAAGGAAGCTGGAGCCTTTCGTGTTGCTAAGATACTGAACTTGAAAGCCCGCATTCAGGGAGAGATGGAAAAACAGAAGGAGGGAGAAGGGGCTGAATTGGAGGTGGAGAGTTCTACCCTGCTCCTCAATTCCTCTTCTGACCCCTTGCTTCTTTCAATAACAGGATTAGCTTCAGGCTCTGGGTAAAAGTTCCCCTGACTAGAAAAGTCTCAGTGTAGAAGGGGACTAGCTCCTTCCTGACTTTTTGGCAGCAGGAATTAAAGGACGCTGAAGAGAGCCTTGTCATCTTTTCAGTTATCGCCAGTTGCTGATGACCTGGGGTCTGGATGCGAGGGCCGGGAGGGAGGGGCCGGTCTGGGTTGGGAGCCCCGGGCTGGGGGATGCAAGGGAGAGGCGGACTTACCCCTGCCAGTTCTCGTGGAAAAGGAAGAAGCTGGGCTTCGGGAGCGCGGGCCAAAGCGCTAGCGGGGGCAGGAAGCTCTAGGGCATGCTCACCAGCTGACTCGGGGTGACCCGTGCCATGGTGGGGGGCCTCAGCCTCCCCCCGAGGCTCCTCTCCCGAATCCGACAAGTCTTTTTGCTCTGCAGAGGACTGGGAGCAAAAAAGACAATTTTCCTTCAATGTAAACAAAGCCTACAATGCGGGGCAGGGGAGGGGGAGGGATTCAAAGGTTGAGCATCTCCTGACGCTCCTGCCCCAGAGGGAGGTCGGGCCAAGAGAGCCAGCCCTCCAGGCTGTCAGAAGGGTGGTGAACATGGGCTGGCTGCTGTCAGACTTGGCACTTCCTAAGGTGTCCAGGAAGTCGGACCCAGGTTTTGAAAGCTGGCAAGCGGCCTCTGCAGCATGAAGCTCCTCTGCTGGTGGCAGCCATGAGGAAACGGTCTCAGTGACCAAAGTGCTCCTGGGGTTAGTAAGCCATCCACTCAGACATACTCAGGGAGGGGGGTGGGTGCCAGCACCGTGTCTGGCCGCTGGGGCTGGGGCTTCAGCAGGAGCTGCAGCCCCGGCAGCACCTCCCATCTGTGCCCGTAAACCTGAGAGGAAGGGAACACATCCCTGCCCAGTGAGTGCAAGTGTGCGGGACTCAGCAAGCTGGCGGAGACACAGAGAGCCGGCTTTGTATCAGCGGGCAGGTGGGTGGAGGTCTGGCTGAAGGAGGGAGCCCCTCGGCCTAGGAGTCTCCCGGGCCAGGGCTTATCTAGAAAACAGCCAGAGTAAGGGGAAGCCGGAATCCTCTGAGGCAGTTCTTGGGGCTCAGGAGGGGCTTCCATGGAAGTGGCTTGTTGGAAAGCTGGTGCCCTGGATCCAACAGGTGGGCTCCAGTCCCCAGACCTCCCACCTGGCATCATCCACCACAGGCTTCTCTCACTTTGCAACTGAATGACCATGGGGCCACCCTGTCTCCCTGTAGATGCAGCCACATTCCTCCTGCCTGTGAAGTGACTGAATCCTCTTTAGACAAGACTTGGGACTATTTTTAAATGTGTGAGCCTACTGGATGAAAGGAACTACATAGAAGATTTAAGAGAACATTCAAACACTCTTGAAAAAGCAAAAGCCACACGACGTTAACACATCCACATGTCTAAACGTCACCCAAATGGACTCTTCTTATGCAGGGAGAGCCACAGATGTAAAGGCCTTCCTTCCCAGGCCGCTTTTCACACCTGTGCTGGGCGCCGAGCTGGGGCCCCACACATGCCCGCTGCTGCTTTATGGCCGGAGATTGAACACCCGGCCAGAGGAAATGAACCCAGAGCTCCATGGGAGACTGTCAATCTCTATTCAGAACAACTGGGATTTGTAGAACAATCCCCGCTTTTTGAACAGAAAAGTTCAAATGCCCTCGCAGTATGGCAGAGATGAAGTCTACACCAGAGAAACAAAAAGAAATACAAATGCCATCCCAGCGTTTTCTCCTAGGGTCTTGAGTATTTCTGCTGGACAAGGAATGTAAGCTCTAAAGAGCCAAGACAGAGCCTGTAGGTTTTCAATATGTTTGTTAAAGTCAGACATTGGGATTTTGGCAGCCTTTAACATCATCCTAAAATATATGTGACTGACAAAAAGCCACACACACAGAACACGCTTGTTACAGAGAGTAAGCTCCCAGCGTTGTCAGTGACACTCTGCTTTCTGCCCAACAGCAGACTGCTGTTGTAACTGTTTCCTGTCTTTTTACTGAACTGCTTTTTGTCTTTATTCTGCCAGGGCAACCCCAAAGTCTCCTGCCTTCAGATTAACAAATATTTGGAAGATAAAGTAAATGAAAGGAACGTTCAGTTATCACAAACAGTGTAACAACCCACAGAAGAAGATTCAAATTCTCTTCCTGTTTAAAAGAAAAAACTGTCTCCATTCAAGGCGGTTAAGGTTTCATTTTTGCCCCTAAAACACAAATGCATGGAAATGCAAGCATCTTGTGAAGAGCGCCATCTTGAGGAAGCTCGTGCACAGAGAAGCGAGAGGAAAGGCTCTTGTGCTTGGTCTGGATTTTGGCGTCAGGACTGCAGTTCCAGCTGCCCGAGGCTCTAACACAGAATGACGGGAGGATCTGAGGACCCTTCCCAGGCCCCAGGGACACCACCGGCACGCCGCCGATCTGCGGTTTGCTGTCAATGCAACTTGAACCCTGTCTACGGATAGAAAATCCAGGTGGTTTTGTCACCAAACCAGCACCAAAAATGCCTGGGCTGGCAGCCTAACTTTTTTCTTCTCAGTTTCAAATCTTTTATCTCGATCATGATTTGGTAGTAACAGCTGGGGCTCTGAAGGGGGCTGGGGGCTCCTGGAGTACATCCCCTACTGGTGGTTTATGGATTACCCACCGAAAGAAGGGACTGGGCCCACAGCTGACAATGGGACCCCCTTGATCTCTATGGATCCAAAAGTAGCTCAGAAAATAGCTATGTGGGTGACACTTAGGACAATTTCCATGGGGACTAAATATATTACAGGATGTTTCTGAATTAATGATCATTTCTTAGGAGTGACCATGGCACTGGGGCCGTGGGGAGGAATTCCAAGGAGACAACTGTCTTTAATGGAGAACCGTCAGGGGGTGCAACTTAGAGTTGAGTGTTTCTAGCATTTACGATAAAGATGTTAACAGTGACGCCTACCCAAGGTGGTTTCCCAAGGGTCCACGGTACCATTCTTTTAATTTCTCTGAGGACTTGACAAAAATTTCAAAACAGAAAGCTGAAAAAGGGCAAAAAAGCTCACTTGGAAAAAAAACAACAGCAGCCTGATTTTCCCAACGCTATGGTGCGAGCAGGGAAGGCTGAGATAGCGGCAAGATGGGAAAACAGGGAGGGTCCCAGGGTCTCACAGCCGTGGAATGTGTGGTGGCTGCTCCTTGCAGACCCACCTTACCATCACCTGCCCTGGCCCTGGGGGCCACACAGACACCAAGCCAGCTGTACCGGCCTCTCCACGTCCTTTCCGCCTGATGCCTGAGTGGTCACAAGCAGTAGAGAAAGGAGGAGGCCCCGTGTCTACTGGGCAGCCGCCTACTTGGCAGCTCAAAGATGGGCCTGGTCGAACACAGACTCCCTGGGCCTCTGCTGCAGAGGTTTTCCACGCCATTCCGGTGATCTTGTCACACAAGTATGACAGCAGCAGAGAGCCAGACTCCTAAGAGCTGATGGTCAGCTATTTTTAGAGGCCCATTTAGAGCTGGCACCGAGTCAATATTCGGATGTGCACATTTTCTTGAGGATGAGCATCCTGTTGGCGACTCTTTGGGTTCAACCTCACCCTGTTTACATAACTAGAATCAACCTCTGAAGGTAATGAGTGTAACTCGGCCTTTGAATGGACAAAGCAACAGAGCCATCTCAACCATGAAAACAGTACTGAAATAAGAATTAGTAATTTTAAAAGCATTTTAAGTTCAGCAGAATAAACATTACATTTTAGTGCTTCATCCTGCTGATTGCTGGAAAGTCTTCAGAATTATCTATTTCAATTACTTGTTTCAAATCTGGGTTGGCAACCTTTTTTTCTGTAAAGGGCCAGATGCTAAATGTTTGACTTTGCAGGCTGCCTGGTCTCAGTCCAAACTCCTTCACGCTGCAGTTGACAGTGAGAGAGCAGCCACAACTCCCAGTACAGGCTGGGTGGGGCTGTGTGCCAATAAAGTTTTATTAACAAAAACAGTTGTGGCAGCCCTTTATTGCTGCTGCTGCTGCTGCTAAGTCGCGTCAGTCGTGTCCGACTGTGCGACCCCATAGACAGCAGCCCACCAGGCTCCGCCGTCCCTGGGATTCTCCAGGCAAGAATACTGGAGTGGGTTGCCATTTCCTCCTCCAGTGCATGAAAGTGAAAAGTGAAAGTGAAGTTGCTCAGTCGTGTCCGACTCTTCGCGACCCCATGGGCTGCAGCCTACCACGCTCCTCCATCCATGGGGTTTCCCAGGCAAGAGTACTACTGGAGTGGGGTGCCATTGCCTTCCCCGTTAGTTTGTTGACCCCTGTTTTAATCTAAAAGTGGTTCAAAAGAGAATCACAGTAAAATCCAAAATTCTAGAAAGTCCCAATTTTATGGAAAACCTGAGTAAAATAAGTGGCTTTCATATCTGAAGCAGAAACCAAACATGTTTACTTCTAAAAGCCAGAAGAAACACATCAGCCCCTTCACAGAGGCTGAACTTCCAAAGGACAAATGATAAAAGCATGTGAAACTAAACTGTATGTATTGGTCAGGGCCCAATGGGGAGGAGGCAGCAGAAGCTGATGGACCTGGAAAACAAGACCCCGGAAACAGAAGCAAAAAGGGAAGAACCTTTTCTTGTGTTTTCTGATTCCTCAGCAGAAGAACTGACAATGGGCAAGATTAACGCGAGAACAAGCCCAGCAGATAACACAGAAAACACTCTGCACGGGGGTGTGGGTGGGTGGGTGGGGTCTCAGGGCAGCCGCTTCTCCTCCCCACCCCTGCCCCACACACTAGCACCTTTCCCCACAGCCCTTGAATGCTGCATTGCTCACAAAAAGAAGACTGGCCTCTTCTCAGACCATGGGGCAGGGTCTACAAGCAGTGGCTCAGCTGCCAGCAGCTCCCAAGCTCAGAGCCAGTTACCTTTGGGAGGACCCACCTGTTGGTCATGGGTCTGTGGGTCATGAGTCCAGAGCCAAGGGGCCCCTCAGAGGCTGTCCTCACTAACAAGACGCACACAGATTTCAGAATACCAGTGTCAATGCACTGCAGGGGCCACTCTGAGACCTTGCCGTGGTCATGACATCACACCTGCTGTCCCCGGGTATGAGAACAGGCACTGTCCATGTTTTCTGACAAATAGGTGGAGTCCCCGTATATGCTTGGGTCACCACAGAACATCAACTAACTTGAGACACAACCCCGACCTTCCATACTGACCCCTCAGGGAGGGACACGGCCTGATGACTTCAAGGTGAACGACCACACAGGACAAGGATCACACGTGGGAAGGCACCGCCTCGCCCTCCAGGCGCACCAGCTCTTTACCATGAATTTGGCGAAGTATCTCCAACAACAGAGCAAACCAGACACATAAAGCAACCTTTAAGGACAGGTAGTGAATACATGATGCAAGCCGGCTGCCAATTATTCTAAATGCATTTATGCCAAGTTGGTTGGGGCCAAACACTCCCCTAAAAATGTTAAAGGTCCTGTTTTTTCCTTACTCAGCACTGCTCCCTCTCCACCCCTCTTCCCTCCCTCCTACCAGGTTTCCTGATGCATAGCAGTACTTCTAGAGCAAATTAGAAGGAAGCTCTCTCTCTGTTTTTTAAAGCAGGGTGTCTGAGCCCTGTCCACACACTCTCTGTTAACCTTGGGCCACAGTAAACCCAAGGCCACCGGGCCTTCTTGCCTGAGTCCCATGGCGGCGCCTGGGGGAGGCGGTGGGAGAAGAGGGGAAGGGCGAACATACCGGCCCCTTACCTTTTGTCCTTTCTCCTTCTGAAACACAAAGACGGGCGGAGCAATGGCAGGCTTTTCTGCAAAAAGAAAAATCGGTGTTTTTCCCCCCAACACTATATTCATATAGTAAACACAGCCACATTTGTTTGTGATAAGTTAAAAACAAAACACAAATCCAATATAAAACTAGTAACTCGAACGATCATCAGATCGCCTAGAAAACAGTTTCTTGATATAAATTCAGCAAAGTGTTCAGCATGTAAAGCTATGTACATCTTTCTGTGTGCATGTACACACCTAAAAGGTTTAGACTTTTACACTGGCTTAGAACGGCCACGTCACTGGGAAGTCCCTAGGTTAAAATGTTTACGTTTTCAAATCTGCAGGCAAGCTGGGGCCAGGGGCAACCCATCCACAACCTCTGTCCATGAGGCAGACGTGCTTTGGAGGATTACTCTGCTCAAGTCAGCTCTGCATTCCTGGGTGTCTAAGTGAGTGCCCGTTAGGAAAAAAGTGTGGAGTTGTGAAGACTGAAAAGTCCATCTCGCACAGGTGCTGCTGAGGGGAGAGACCCTCTGGGACGCTGTCACTGGATCAGGAGACGGTTGCTGCCAGTCGTCCTCAGTCAACACCACTGGTCTTCTGTCTGAGGGGCCATGTCCCTGGCCCTCTGCCA